>CM072907.1:2061564-3533513 GCA_037013685.1 Acridotheres tristis | reverse complement strand
CCATCTGTAACACTGGAAGAAATCTTCCACACTTTTCTGAAACAATAAACAGTGATTTGGCAGGGAACATTTGCAAGGCACTTTCAATATGAACATGCCCCATGCTGCTAAATTACTCCATTCAAAAAAGACCAGAACCCAAAAATTCTGCAGACAACCAGGTCCTGTCAATTCAAACTCTTTCAATTCGGGGCTGTTGATTTAGTTGTGCACTATGACTTCCCCAAGTTCTGCAAAATTCATGGATTTCGACTAATTTCAGTTTAAGAAAGTAATTTCTATAAATTCAAGACTGCAGCACTCTAGAGTTTTAGGGAAAAAACCCAAAACATTTTGCCTATTTAAAGGGAAACCAGAGTTATCTCCTGGGAACTGCTGAGTTCCTCTGCTGACACCCTGAGACAGCAGCAGAGAGAAAATCCACTCCATGGGGATGCATCCAGCTCCAGAATTCCCCAGAATTCTCTGCAACTTAGACAAAAAAAACCACTTTTTTTTTAATTCCTGCACACATACTAGGCTTAGATGAAAACGGTAAAGTTCTCTTTCACTTCTAGAGTTTTACAGAAGTTGCTCATTTCCCTTTTTCTGTGATTTCTCCCAAGTGAAGGGGGAGGAAAACCCCTGCCACTTGGCATTAATGGAGTGCTGCACAGCCTCTTGCCTGAAGGAAGAGCTTTTAAGCAAGTAAAACCAGAATTCAGCAGAAAAAGTATCCCCCTTTAGCTCAATTAGGAGATGAAAGTGGCCCCCTCAGGCCCCTAAGAAACCTGAAAGGACAGGGCAGCAAGAGCAGCAGGGGCTAGAAAGATTTATGATTTTACTCTAAGTGTTACAACTACAATCTGCAAGAAAAGTTCTCAATTTGCCAGACTTCAAATATGATTAAGGGCATGATGTTTAGCTCAGTAACATCTGTGTAAATCAGAGTAGAGCCACTCTGCTGACATTAATTACCTTGCACACTCATTTAGCCTCTGTGATAATGAGAAGAGGATCAGCAGTTGTGGGTTCTCATCCAGCCAGTGCTTTGTTTCCAGCAGAGAATTCAGCCTTGTGATTAACATCTGTCACTTGAATTTTATTTTTTCATCTTCACCTTGGAGCACATTCTCCCCAAGACAGTGTTTTGCTTTTATAGAACTATCAGGAAAGAGCCAGAAAGCTTCAGAAAGTGCACAGTGCATATTTTAAGGTAACACCACTAAGATAAAAGTTTAGAAGCCCCATTGCCCAAAGTAATTCACATTCAGCACTGAGGAGCTGACCAAGAACAGCCCCCAGTGGCTCAGGATGGGGAAGGGCTCTTGCTGGAGTTTAGATTTGCAGTCATGCCCAGCACTCAAGCAAGGGAAAAACAGTGATGGTAACTCTAAACAGAATGGCTAACCCACAGAAATACACAGTGTCTTCTGAGTTTTACATTCACAGAGTATCGAATTCAAGTAGTTTGTAATAAATTGTTACTGCAAGAACAGGTCCAGGAGAGAGAGACATGATTGTAATTCAAATATGAGAGGTATGACAATTGCCATACAGGTGGCTGATGTGTGTAGTCTCACTTGAGACAGAACAAGGAAGTTAAAAAAAACAAACAAACAAGTCCTTTAGTTCATGGTGAGAATGCAACATTTTAGTGTCCTGAGTCTAATTAAAAGGCTGGAACAAACTCTGTATTCTCTCCACCACTTAACAAGGGAGTTGCCATCCATCCAACACTGCTGAGAGTTCTCTGCCACAGAGTGCAGGAAGACAATGCTGACGTTCACAGGTGACATTTTATTCATTAATGTTCCTCCACAGCCACCTCTCCTTTGTCAGACTCTTCTCCCCAGAGCACAAAGGCACAGCAGAACTCCCTGCAGCTCTTTTCTCTCCACACTGACTCAATGCCACACAAACTCTGCCTCTCTCCTCTTGACCACCCCATGAACACTGGCACTTTGTCATGGGTGCTCTGTCTGCCACTTAAAAAAAAAAAAAAAATCACCTAAAAGGAAATCATTAGTGCTAACTGAGTGAAAAATCATTTTCCCTAAGCCAGTGGCTTGGCCCCAGCCCTGTGTCAGCAGACAGAGGGAAATCCTCTTTGGCCTTGATTACACAGATCTACTTCAGGATGCTGCCAAAAGGTTCTTCAGCTCTCCAGCTGTAACCTGAAGAGCTGCAAAGCAAACAGCAAAGCAAACACACTCAAACCAAACTTACCAATGAGAAATACAAGAAAAAACCCAGTTCAAGTTCTGAAACTCCCGCACTACACAAGAAACAGAAGGCTAAACTTTATTCATACAGAAATTCCTCTGGGCTGATGCTCCACACATCAAATAAAGCATTCACCTAATGCCTGAAGTCTCTTCCACTCCTGGCAGCTGACAACTCCAAGCAGCATGAGTGGGAGAGTCTCAGTGCCTGCCCACAGGAAACACTTGGTCTTGACCTCTTTGAGTTAGACTGAGGTTTTCAAAGGGGGTAATAGAAATTATGGTTAAAAAAGAAAAAAGATCAGTCCTCCTACTCGACATAGACATTAATAATTCCTTTTGAACCAGCTTTAAATATACCAGGCTTTAAAGAATAGCCATAAGTCAATTTTCAACTTTAATCCCCCTATCTGTGCACTGGAATCAGGGAGCCAAGCAATTCATTGCCCAACACATCTTCAGCAGCAAAACTACTCTGAAAGAAGGTGTTTCACAGTATCTATTCCTAATTGTTAAATATTGCATCCTTAACTTCAGAGCTGGTTTCAAACTCCGTTGAGAAGTTTGTAAATTAACTTTTTCCTCCCTTGCTTTGTCATTGGAGTGCACAGAAAATAACTGAAGAAAGGCAGAGGAAGCCAAAGGCCATCTCTGACTTCCTCAGAAAAAAGATCATTGTGATCAAGGCAAACATACAAGTCCCCAGGAGGACACCTGGATTTGGGGTGAGCAGCAGAGAAATGTGTCACATGCTCGAGCCACACAAATCACCCAGAGGCTCACAGTGAGTGATCTGTGAGAGGCTCAGGTAGGTTGCACCATAAAAGATGAGCCTGATACAATCACTGCTGAGACCCCCAAGTGAAAATGAAGGTTTGTTCTCAGCATCCTGGTGACAAAGCCACTTAAAATGACAGAACTCACTCGAGTCTCCTCTGATCTTAGAGCTGAGATTTCAGTGGCACTGACATTTTAAGGAAATCAAATGTTTAATTTCTTTCTATTTATTCCATGTTGGGAAGCAGAGGTGAGGCTGCAGAACAAGGGCATGGGGAGAAGTCATTTCATTGCATTTTCACTCCCCAGCTGTGTCTGTGCTCTTTTCCTGCTCTCAGTAAACAGCACACCTGGCCCGGGCTGATCCTCACAGTGCCCATCCTCAGGGCAGGAATTCACCCTGCAAATACCACACAACACACACGTTCTCAAAATCTGAGCCCAGACGCTGTCACAGACCTAAAACTCTCAGACACAACCAAAAAATGCACATCAGTGAGCAGACACAGAAAGAACACACTGACAAAGAGGACACCTCTACAACAGCACAGGAATGAAGTGCACAATTACAGGAACACTGATGCTGTGCAGGGTGATGTGGCCAATTCTGCTGCTTTAAAACACACAGCCAGATATCCACCTCAATTAGGCACAAGGGAAAACCACTTTGTATCTGTGCCTTACTCAGATCCTTCTTTGTATTTGACTCTCTCTCCATTTCCAAAGAGGCAAATATTTGTCCTGCCCCAGCAGGGAGGATGCAGTGAGATGTAATAAAGGGCAGGGACTTAATAACGTGAGGTATTTACAGAACAGCAGACAGAAAATATTGACTTGGCAGAACAGAGGGAACATCATTTGGAATGGTCTTCGGGTCAGGGCTACTGAGGCAGTGGTTGAAAAAACAACCAATTGATGCTGAGGTCCTGGGAAAAGGCAGGAAATTAAAAAGGGAAGATGCTGTATCAACATTTACCATTATTTTTAATACACAATTTAGATTATGAATTCCAATAAAGCTCGCAGCAGACAAAGAACACAATGCACACTCTGCTTTATTTCTTTGTTGATAATGCAGTGTATGCGAGAAGGGAACTAAGTGCATCAGATCAAACCAAAATGTGAGGCACGATTTCAAAAGTATCTCAGAAAGAGCAGCACCTCTCAATCTTGGACTTGAGGAGGATGAGTTACACAAGTGCTGCCAGCCCAGAGCTTTTCCCACTGCTGGGTCCTTGGAAAGGGACACATTCCATTAGAGCTCCCAAGTCTCCAGCTGAGCTGGTCAGTGCTCTCCTTGCACATAAAGATGGATTCTCTCCCTGAGAGATGCATGGAAAGGCAGGAACCACTTCCCACATTTTCCTTGTTAGGTTTTGGCAAATGAGCATCTTGAAAAAAATGACACAATTTCAATATTTAAAGCGTTTGAGCCTCTACCTATTCAGTGTACAGAAACTACACCCAGAGAGGAATTTTCTGCTTTGTTACAGCAACACAAATCCAAGTGCCTTCATTTTTTTTTTTTTTTTTTTAAGTAGTGATTTTACATCTGTACAGAGATGAGGAAAAACTTGACCTGTTGACACCAACACAACCTCTCAATCCCCACATTCCCCCCTCCAAGACAACACAAGAGCAGCCCTGGTCCACAACTTCCTTCTGCCCATCATCAGAATTCCCAGGCTTTCCCAGCTTCAGTTATACTCTGGGGCACAGATTCTCTCGACTGTGTTTGTAACACACACACACCACAAAATTCACCTTTCTGAATTATCATCACCACATGGAACAGGTGGAAGCCAGTCACTGGTAGAGAGGATATTTATCCAGAGTTACAGCCCTGGCCTGACAGGAGAGCTGCCCTGCTCCTTGAGGAGCAGGAGGTCACCAAAAGGGCTGAGTAAAAACCTCATGATTGGTTTCTGGAGCAGAAGTGAGCCTGAATTATGAAATACATATTTATCAATGAAAGGGCAAAACCCCTCAGCTGTTCATCAGGCACAGCTGGATGCTCATCCCAACACCTGAAGGTACCTATTTTGGGAATCAACACTGGTTTATGTGTCTCAAAAGCACGTCTGGCCTTTCCATGTTCATTTTTGCTTCAGTGTGTGCATGCCAGCTCTGGAAAGCTGCTGCCTGATGTGTCTGCTGGGTCCAATCTTGTTAAGTGTTTGCATTCTATGCTGTTTCACAAAGTATAAAATAATCCACTTCAGCAGCCTTACTTAAAATTTATGGCATGGCAGCTGCAATCTTAAGCCTTGTGTTAATAAAAAAAGCACATAAATTTTGTTCCTGATCAGTAGCCGAGTTCCCCAATAGATAATTTCTGCTTTATTTAAAAGCCTGATGCAGCTCTGTGCTTACCCAGAATGAAAAAAAATGTGAAATTTGCACAAATTCAGACAGAAATACAGGTTTGGAAAGCAAAGTGTTAGCAAGCCCCACTCCCTGGCTCACAAACAGCCCCAACAGGTGAATCCAAACAATGGGCAGAGTCCAGACACTGTAGTAAAGGAAGCCAACCTTGCTCCCGGTGGAAAAGAGAGTTTTCAGTTTTCATCCCACCCTTGCAGGAATTCTGCTGACCAAAATCCCAGGAAGCAGCAGGAAGAGGGGGAGCTGGCAGGAGCATCCTTCTCAAGTGGTGATAACAGCCCATAGATTTGCTGCTCAACTGTGCTGCTGCTCTTTTCTAAATGCTTGACTTCTCAGACTCAACGTGGTGTGAAAGCTGGGCTTGCACGACACAGATAAACATAATTATCTCCTGCTCATACGGAGCATTATTTAAAAGAAGTTTTCCATATTCACAATTCACTGGGATAAAGAGGATTTGTGGTGATCAGGAGGCCAGCAGAGTGAAAATGTGGGAATTAAGTAAAAATCTGGAGTGTGCATTCACCCAAAAGAACATTTTAGAGATGACTAGCAAGGTATTATGGTCTGCTAGGAAAAAGCTTACTGACTTGAGAGAGAACTGGAAAGGAAAAGAGCCCTTGATCCCAGAGCAGGATGAAGCTCCTCAATCCAGGGAAATCACCTGGACATGGCAGGGCAGAGCAGGCTCAGCACAGGAATCCTCAGGCCCCTGCTCATTCTTGACCTTCTCCCACCCACAGAGCCAGAAATGCCCCCATTGCTTCCACATCACACTCAAGGCAAGAAAGTGGAAGTTTCTGCATGGCTCATATCTATTTAAACTTTTTATCTAGCAAGTTACTTTAGTGAATCAATTTTAATGTTAAAAAAAAAATCTTATAAACTTATTTTCTCATTCTGCAGTCACTAAGTTTAACTGCTTTATGTATTTAATCATCCTGAAACACCATTTTTTCCCAATTTCAATTCAAATGCACACAGACAAATCAAAAGCAACAGCCAAATCGAATGAAAATAACACTCGATTCACCCAGTGACAGAAACATACAGAAAACCAAGAACCCATATCCACATCCATCTGTAAACCTGCTTAAGTAAGTGTTTATAGCTTAAACATTGCAGTCTTAGCACTAAAAAACTCAGCTCTAAGAATACATCCTGCATTAAGCTTTAAAAGGATTTATCATCCATTGTGAATCTTACCTGGGAAAATAACCAGGAAGAAAAGCAAAGTACAGCCACATCCTGCTTGCCAGTTTTACAATCATCATTAGAAACTGGGATGTTAAATTAAAAATGAAGAGTTCAAGGCACTCCAGAGCTGGCTGAGCACAAGAGGGCTCAGGGTTGAAGAGCAGCCAGCAGTTTCCCATGGCTGGAGCTGTCAGAGCTCTCACTGGCTCTCAGTGCTGCCAGGAGCCTTTCCCCACCAGCCTTGACAGCAGCACAGTCAGGGCACCATGGGCACATTCCTGAAATCCTTAACCTCCACTAATCCTTCCACTGGCTGCAGCCACCACTCGTGGTTCAGCTTTCTCTAATTTCTGCTCTCTGTTCACAGCCTAGAGAAATGGCATTTCAGCTTTAACTGGCTCAAAAAGAGCAATAACAAAACGCTACCACTCTGTCATTTTAAAAATCAAAGAGCCTTTCTTAGCCTTTATTATTTAGGCAGGAATAGGTTTAAGCAGTTGGTCATATTCATGTTTTTCTTTCCAAGAAAACTCGACCTTTTGGTGAGGATGCAGGTGTCACCGGGGAAATCAACTGTGTCAGCACCTGCAGCAGCACATGGTCCTCAAGGATTTCACTAGGGAAGAGCTGACAACAAACCCTGCACTGACAGAGCATGTGCTCCTCACAAGTTGAAATTCCATCATTTTGAGAGCTGCTTAAGACTCTACTGAAAAAAAAAAATCCTGGAACTTGGAAAACAAAGAAACACGAAAAATAGAAAACAATTTATCTGCTCCTGTTTGTTCCTCTTGTGTGCCAGTCAAGGCATTGCCACCCACATAAACCATTCTTTTTTTTTCTGTCTCCCATTGGCAAACAGATGAAGGATATTGATTTGACTGGCAGAGAAATAAAAACAGATTCAGCTTCACTGAACTTTAATATAACATAATTTGAAGCTAAACGCATTACAGACTGGTATCCAACAAAACAGCACTTCAAATCTGAAAAAAACTAATTCCACAGGAGGCCAAGAGCAGGAATGGACCAAAATATTGTATTTGAAGGCCAGAGGCAGATCTTTCATGTAAAGGCAAAATAAAAGAAGATTTTATATCACACCAATGCCTAGAGAAAGATCCTCTGAGCTCAGAACCAATACTGAGTCTGTTCAACACTCACAGTATGTTTGCATAAAAGCCACACTCCTACTCCATCATGTGAGGACAAGAAATCAATCTCGGGGTATGGGGATAATCACAGTGACTATTCCAGTACAGACAGAACACGAGCATTAAAAGGAAAAGATAATCACTGCTCCTCTAATCCCATCCCTTCCAAAGCCAGGGAAGCACGGTGGGATTGCTGCCATGCAGAACAGAGGCTGTTGAGCATTCTGCAACAAGAGGAAATGAACTCAAGCATCCCCTGCCCTCTCAGCATCCTCTGTGTCAGCTGCAGCTCCCTCTGCCTCACTGTTTTGTGCTCACAGCCCCTTGGCCCAGAGGCAAGCTAAGGACTACACTTGGATTTTTTTTTTCACATAAAACTCAGCTTTCAAATGAAAAGCAAAATCTTTCAGGTGTTGCTGAGAAATGAAGTAACTTAGGTTATGAGTAGTGAGCTGCTTATGCTCAAGTGCTGCTCAAAGGATTAGTTTAAATGTTTAACCCAGGATTCTACACAATTCAGGAATCCAGCAGTTTTTCACATGCTCTTCATTATCGTGCAATGAAGGAACATGGTCCCTACTGTGTGAATGAAAACCGTCATGTGAGCACCACAGGACACAGTTTCATGTGTAGCAATGTACCTAAAGCTGTAAGATGGCAATTAGCAAGGTTGAAAGCAGCAGCCAGGCACGAAACTCCTACTGAAAACCAGTGGGAATTAATCACTTAACACCTTTTTCAAACCGGCATTAGGCTCCTATACAGCTCCCATGTCCTTAACACCACGGAAATTTGTATCAAACTTGCACAAAACCCCTGGAGGACTTCAAAGAGCTGAATCCAGACACTTGACACCCAGTCTCTGGACCAGCAGGTCATTTGTTCTTGTCCCAAAACGCCTGGAGAAGATAAGGGATGAGTGCTGGGTTGTAGGCTGGACAAGGATGGATCAACACAGAACAAATGCTCAGCATTTCATGGAACCACAGAATAGTTTGGGTTGGGAGGGACCTTTATAACATCATGTTCCAGCCCCACTGTGCCACTGACATGAAAGCCCTGGAGAAGTTAAACCTCCAGAAGAGAAGTTAATGTGCAAGTGGAAATCCTAGGAGTAGCAAAGGTACTGAATTTCTCAAGTAGTGAAATTCCAGGACTGAGAACCCTCTCTCATTTCCAGTTCCCAGTACATTCCTACACTTGTTACAACAGACCCGAGTGACCACACCACCCCCAGCCCACAAAAAGAGTTTTTAGAGGCAAACAGAGAGCACAGTGCTCAGCCTCAGCAGCCTCCAGGGCAACAAACATTGTCCTTCTAGTCCTTACGAATCCTGAAGCAGCCTGTGCTGTCACCCACAAAAACAAACCCCCAATATCTGATGCTTTGCCAAAGCAGAGCAAAGCCCCACAAAGAGGAGATTAATTTGGTCAATTAACACACAAACCAGCAGCTGCATTTGCCCTTGCAGCAGGCACAGGTAGCAGCTCTGCTCTCCCCCAGGTGTGTCCTCCCAGTGCCAGCCCTGCCACAGACTCCCAGGCTTTGTGCTGATGAGCTCAGGCACTGCCCACATCCCCCAGCAATTCCCCAAAGCCCCTCTTCTCTTCTCTTCTCTTCTCTTCTCTTCTCTTCTCTTCTCTTCTCTTCTCTTCTCTTCTCTTCTCTTCTCTTCTCTTCTCTTCTCTTCTCTTTTCTCTTCTCTTCTCTTCTCCTCTCCCGGCACCATCCTGCCCTCCAGGCTCTTTGGAGCATCTCACAAACCCAGGAAGAGACAAGGTGCAAACTGCAGGTATAAATCCTCGATCCTATATGTGTGCCAGGGAACAACAAGCTCTGGTTCCCTGTACCACCAAAACTCTTATTTATGAAAAGCCAAATGAAGCAGCACAAACCTACCTGCTGCAAATCTTTGTTGAGAGTACAAGACTCTATTTTATTTGTTCATTTGTTTGGGGTTTTTTAAGCCAGTCCTGAATTCAAGCACAAACTAGTGCACCCTCCAGGTTTTAATTTTGAGTTTTCTAGGACTGAAAAACACTTGCAACATTTGCCCAAACCTAGTTACTATTTCTGTCCAAGATAATTTTTTTCTAGGACAGCATAGAGAATGCAGAATGCATTCAGGATGGAAGATGAAGATACACAAAAAAATATAAATTTACACTGATACTGCAGAGCTCAAGAAATGTGCAGCAAACGTGCAAGCCCACAAAAACGTTACTAAAAAAGTCATCAAATGTACATGTATGAGAGCAGTACAAAAGTGGGGTGTCCTTTATAATGCAAACCCTCTTACTCCAGGCTTTTAAAATCCTGGCAGCACGAGTGGTCCACAGATGTTAATTATTAGATCACTTCAGGGGAAGAACATGAAACACTGTTCTGTCAGATTCACAGCTGCTGTTCCACAGAGTCTCAAACTATTTCAAATTAAGAAGAAGGGACACATTTTTTACAGTGTATGGGTGATTAACCACTGGTGCAAACAGCAAAGGGAAGCACTGGAGCTGCCATATCTTGATGTTTGAGATGAAAAGTTTCCAAAAGATACATTTAGACAAAACATCAGCTAGGTTTGGTAAGAGCTACAGTGCTTTTTCTGGCTCTGAGTGAAGGAAAAAAAGTGAAAACCAGTAGTTTGACAACCAGAAGATGCAGTAACACTGAATGGTCCCTCCTGTGCCTAATTCCTGTGACTGAGCTTTAAGGACAATTCTCACACATGATTTTGCAAAAAACTTCTTCTGCTTAGAAAAGTGAGGTCCCAGAGGTGGGACAAAGCCCATCCCATAATTCACAAGGTTCTCCTTAGGATGGTGACAGGCTGGAGACAACAGGACACCCCCTTCTGAGAGAGCTGAAACAAGAACCCTTTCTTCAGCGAGCTTATGGATTTTATGTGAGAGGATTTTAAGGCAATAACTTAAGATTTCAAGCCTGCAGAGCCATGGAATATTAAAATGGTCTTACTTTAGATAACATAATTCTTTCATTCTTAACAAGCATTTTCCTATGATAGTATAATAATCCATAGTTTGAACTCTTGCTTTGTCTCAAGTAAAAGTGATTACTATGGCAAAAGCAAAGAGGATTCAATAAACTGGGTAATCTTTTCTGTCTGCTCTACAACATTTCAAATGTCCTGAACTGTAAGAACTTAACTCAAAGACAAGAAAACAAAAAGATAAACATTTCAATTTCACAGCTGCAGAATTCACCACAATCCACACAAGAATCTCATTTCCAGTTCAGGCTGGGCTTGAAAGTTTATATTTCCAACCTGGCCAGTTTTCCCAACTGTTTTAATGAAACCAGTTCAAGGCAGAAATATAAAATGGTTTGGGTTGGAGACCTTAAAATTAATCCAGTTCCACTCCTTGCCATGGGCAGGGACTCCTTCCACCATCCCAGGGTGCTCCAGCCTGGCCTTGGGCACTGCCAGGGATCCAGGGGCAGCCACAGCTGCTCTGGGCACCCTGTGCCAGGGGCTCATGGAGAGCAATTTCTTCTAAAAATCTAAATCTCCCTTCTGAGTTCCCACAGGTTTATAAGAACATGTCTGGCAAAACAGATCCCTGCGTGGGATACCATTAATGTGAAGATCTAAACCACACGAATGAAAATATTTAGCTGGAGTTAAATATTTCAGAACTTTATTAAATGGAGAAAATGGTGATTTTGCTTTAGAAGGATGTTTTATTGTTGTTCCTTAAAATAAAAAAACCCTGATTTTGCGATTACCTTTCTACATAATCACAGAAATCCTGTTAGTGCACAGCTGAACTCTTCTGTTGCTTAGCAGTTTTCATCTCAAAATGAGAAAGTGCATGAAAGGACTTATGGTCTCCAAAGCAGAGTGCATAATTGCAACATGTTTTCAGCAACAATAATCCCATCTTTACCAGTGCTAAGCTTTACAGTTTACACATCTGTGCAACTGGATGTTTCCACTGTTCTTATGGGATCTTTATTCTCTTTTCCTTAGATTCCTTCTTTCCTCTCACAATAATAAATTAATGTGTCACATACACAATTCTTAAGCCTTGATGCTACATTAAGCCTCACACAGAAGCACAAACATCCCTTAAGCCTCAGGCTCAAAACCATTCCCATGTTCAGATGTTCTGAATGCAAATTACACCTTGTAGCTTTGATAAAACTTAAATGTTTAAATCAAAACAAAGAGAATCTCTGCAGCAGTAAAGTTTCAGGTAATTAATCCTTTACTACTGGGACTACATAGATGTTTTTGTCACCCCAGAATACCACAATAAAAACTGTCTAAAGACTCATTGACCCTAAATAAAAGATAGTTAAAATTTCTGTCGGCTATTCAATGACTAATTTCTACTTAGGTTAGATATATGAACAGCTTTTATGGGTGCACAGGAAAGAGAAGGAAGCACATATGAAAAAGGTCTTTTCACAGCCTCACCAGCCACTTCTCAGATCACCCTTTATATTTCAGTTCGATCCAGCAAGGCAGGGTTTGCCTCATCAAAACAAACTGAGGAAGATTTAATGATTCTGCCTCTTTCATTACTTCCATGTTGGTGATGCTCTATGATTTTGCACTTCCAACGACCTTACTTTGTTAAAATTTAAAACTAAGTCTCAAAATATCATTATTTTACTTTAGCTTGGATTGGTTAAAATAGACAAATTCTCTGTTTTAATTCAAGTCTTTTAAACCCTATTGATATGCCTTTATGTAATCTAAAGCACTCTGATCTGAGTCAGCAGGACTCAAAAACACACATGCATGTGTTTGACAGGACAAAGTGTTCTGCCTCTTACAGCACTGATCTCCAACCACTACTCTGCTGGAGCTACTCAAATGACAAAACTAAAGGAAAAAACCACAAATGAATCAGGATCTGAAAGCCAGAAACTCCAACACTAAAGCCAGCAATGATTTTTTAGTGCAATATTGTCCCCAGAAGTTTTGTTGGTTTGAAATACAAGAAGGGAATCGGATTTTGCATCTGTTCATCCACCTGGATACACAAATCCCAACCCAAATGCACTCAGTGTGACACGGGCAGAGAAGGGAAGGCTCCAGGGACACCTCACTGAGCCCTGCCAGTACTTAAAGGGAGCTTATAAAAAAGCTGGAGAGTGACTTTTGACAGTGACAGCACAAGGGGGAATGGCTTTAAACTAAAAAAGGAGAGACTTAGAAGGGATATGAGGAGGAAACTCTTCCCAGTGAGGGTGGGGAGGCCCTGGAATGGAATTCCCAGAGCAGCTGTGGCTGCCCCTGGATCCCTGGCAGTGCCCAAGGCCAGGCTGGACATTGGGGTTGGAGCAGCCTGGGACAGTGGGGGGTGTCCCTGCCATGGCAGGGGGGCACTGGGTGAGCTTTAAGATCCTTTCTAACCCAAAACATTCCATGCTGAGCTGTAGGAGCACATTCACTACAGACCTCATGAAATACATCTGTGACCAGGGCTGGGGGAAAGGGTCAGCAGGAACTGCACTAAGGAGGCAACAAATAGAGAGTAAAAGCAGAAAAGTGAATCTTTAGCAAGAAATTTAACAGAGAACAACTGCTAACAACCTATGGTTTTCAAGCTGCACCTCCCAAGTTTACAATCTTCACTTAGAGGGACAGACATCACACAAATTTACAAAATTCTCCAGAGTAATATTCACCATTCCTTGACTTTATAAAGCAGATAAATAGGAAGAGCAAGAAAAACATCCGTGCAATCTCTTTCACAAACTCAGAACAGTGCTCAAAACTACAAATAGAACTATCATGCATCTAAGTTTTAATTGGTACTTCTATTAGATGAATAAAATTAAATAAATTATTTGCTTTCTCTCTAGATTTTTTTTAGTTACCTTTAGGTTCTCACCTGTTTCTAAGCAGGACAGATTAGTTTAATGAGACTTTGGATAAAGCACTCTAAGTCAAAAAGGTGCAGAAACTATTATCCCCCCTGCCAACCTTTGCCATGATTTATTAAATTGGAGCAAACAAAGAACTGCATCCTGCTGTTACTGATTCAACAAAGGATTAGACACTGACATGGATAATGGAAAACCCTAAATCTATTCGACTGAATTTCAATAAATAAATAAACAAACCAATCCTAAGACACATTAACCCTCTGCACCTTTCTAGCTGAAATGGGAAGGAGAACATCCCTAGGAGTTACACCAGGACTTTCCTCTGGTGTTTCTTCCCTGTGATCCATCCCACAGCAATGGGACTGGGCACAAAACTGGAACTCAATTAATGAATCATTTCCTGCCAGATCCAAATGCAGAAAGTAGTCTCAGAGAGTTCCACTGCATTTTTTTTCCCCCGTTAAAAACCTGCATCCCTCAGAAAACAACACCCAGGAGCCACTGAAGACATTACATGCAATGAAGGTTTCACTTATTGTATGATCAAAAAGTAATGTTTTATCTGATTTATAGATTCTGCTGCATCTCTTGCTACACAAGCCAAAACTGCTTGAGTGACAAATTACAGGGGGGCATGAAATCACAGACTGGGGGGAACATCTTGTCAAAGATCCCAAGGAAAGGTGCAACATGCAAGACTCAGTCAAAACAAGTTCAGAAGAAGAAGTTCCCTTTGCATGACAAGCTCCTGGATGTACAAATTTCACTTGGCTGCTGGTTTGTGAGATTTTAGGGTTTAGCAATCTGTATCCTGCTACTTTTCCTCTGCAAGGGAAGTTGTCTATAGGGCATGGCCAATTATTCTCTTCCTTCCCCCACCTCCCACACTTTCCAAGAGCCACTTGCACCCAGTCCCAGCTGGAAAGCTCAGAGAAAGGCAAAGCAGCTTTGCTCAGCTCAAGCTTTGCCCTGGTGCTCTGACACAACCTCTCCACAGGCACTGATTTCCCTGCATGGCTTAAACCATCAATGTTAGTCAGGCACACACCTGGATATTCCTGCTAGCAAAGATGTGACAAAGAAAACAGACCATGAGGATCTCCAAAGACTGGCAGAGGTGTCTGTGTCACTAATGCAGAGGGGGAGGTCTCTATGGACAACTTCTGCCAAAAAAGAAAAGGCTCTGTAAATTTGGGACTGCCCCAAGGCTGATGTGCTTCCCAGATTTGAAGGGGTGCACTCCCCTGTCGATGCCAAAAGTGTACCTGGAGACCAAATCCTCTGAGGTTCTGAAACTCTCTAACATCTTCCAAAGACAAATGCAAAATCCACCTAATACAAATGGAAAGAAACACTCTCACTAAGCTATCAAAAAGTACAAGAGTTAGAGAAAGTACAGGACACACTGAGGCAGACTTTCAACATTTTTTCCATAATAATGACCAAAATTTGCACAATACTAGAAGTCTCCCATGCAAATGCAAACATCACTATAATCCCTGTTAACAAAGCACACAGAGAAATTAAAGCAAGCTTAACTAGGCAATGTTTGTGAATATTAATGAGCCTAAAAGCTAAATCCAAGCTTTTAAAATTTAAAGTAAAGAGAGGATTGTTTTCAGACTAATTTGTATTTAAACCGGATGCTTTGAACGTGAAATGCGAGGAAGAGAATGAACTGTGGTGCCCTGAAAAAGCATTAAAATGAGTACAACAAAGTAAGATCTTTGAGAATTCTGAATATCTGGATCTATTCAGCTTTTAAGCTGATACTGTGAGATGTGCTCAAATATCACTGGACAGTGGCTTATTCTAAATCTCCACATCCTGTTTTATTGTAAAGACCAAAAGATTTTTTTTTTTTCTTACTGTCATAATTCAAGCCACAATGATTTTTCACCTGACACATGAAAGCATTCACCATCCAGGAAAGTTTAGGACAAAAGTGGAACAGCTTCCACATCTGACACAGGTAGTTCAAGCTTGATTTGATGAGGTTGAACATCCCTCCCATCACACTGAATGGTCTGAAATCCCACCAGCTTCAGCAAGGAACACAAATCACATCAGGTGGGATTTACCCACATCTCAGATGTTTCTAACAGCCACCCACATCACCTCTGCTCTCTTCACAGTTAGTGAAGAGAAAGTGATATTCTGAATGTCATCCCATCCTCCTGGAGATGTCTTGGTGAGATGGATCATCCCTGAGAACACTGCAGAGGCTCTGAAGGGAGCTGAGGGATCACTCCAGTCACTGCCAATGACACAGACACCTCCCAGAGATGGATCTCACTCTGCAGGGGTCAGAAGACAAACAAACCCATCACTGAAATGTGACCAAAATTTGGGAGTACCAGCTCAATTCTTAGAACAGCCTTGAGCAGACTCCTTTTGCTTGGCCTGAACTGACAGCTCCACTAGAAACGTGGAATGGCTTGGGCTGGAAGGAAACTTAAAGGTTCATCTCATTCCACCCCTGCCATGGGCAGGGACACCTCCCACTGTCCCAGGCTGCTCCCAGCCCCAGTGTCCAACCTGGCCTTGGGCACTGCCAGGGATCCAGGGGCAGCCACAGCTGCTCTGGGAATTCCATTCCAGAGCCTCCCCACCCTCGCAGAGAACAATTCCCAATATCCCATCTATCCCTGCCCTCTGGCAGTGGGAAGCCATGCTCTTGTAAATAGTCTTTTCAGTTTTGATGTTTTGTTGTTCCCTTTTCCCTTTTCTTTAGGTGTTTTGTTTGGGTTTTTTTAGTTCATAACCACAGCAGAGTTGAAGTTTTTTACTGGCCCAAGTTGTACCACTGAGGACAGGCTGAGCCCACTTGGTATCCAAACAGAAATACCTGTCTGCTCTTTTCTGTGTTTGGAAACCTCCAGTCCACGAGGAAAAATCCATTTACTGTTTAATACTGATAATGTAGAACAGACAGCAGAGAATGGTGTGACAGTTGCAGGAGTCTGTGAGAAAAGCCAGGGCATGAGAAGGCAGTGGCTGTGCTGGCCTGATCCCAACACCAGGAGCACGTCAGGTGCAGGGAGCACCTGGGCTGAGACATGGAAACTCCAACCCCTTATCTACCCACAAAGCACATCCAGAGATTTACAGATAAAATTCAAGCAAGTCACCAGGCAGCCTCAGCCATATTCTGACATCTTCTGATAAATCCCCTCCAAGCCCCAAAGAAACAGATTCCCCTTGCAGGGACAAATTACCAACACTGGGTCCTTCTGCTTTTCCTGCTTTCTGCTTCAAACGAGGGCACCAATCCTAAACTTTGAACAACTGGTAAAATAAGTAAAAAATAAAATAAATCTCAGGCAGTTTGTTTCTCTGGACTGTCCTATTCCTCCTCTCCCTGTCCCTCTGGAACACTCAGGGGAGCCCAGGCAGCTGCAGCTTGGCTGATCCAGCTTACAGACATCAGTGCTCACTGCAATTCAAACGCCTCATTAACTTCTTGTGCTCGGACCCTAGGTGTAAGAATCCACTGTCTGGAACACATTTGCATGAAGGCAACAAAAGATAAATAAAATTATAATATAAGACATGATAAAGTGAGAAAAGCAGGGCTTTATCCCCTTCTGTAAAACCCTAAACACAGGAGAATCCCCACCTTCCCCTGCAGAGATGAACCTAAGGGAGAGCTGCGACCTTCAGGCTTAAAGCTGGAATTTACCTCTTGCATTCCTGCACAAATAGGCTGAATAGCTTGGATCACAGTCAGGATCACAGATGTGCATACCCTAAAACACAACTGCTAACAAGTTTGGCAGCCATGCTACCGACAAGGCATCCCTGCCAATTGGTCCCCAGTGCAATCCAAGTGTGCACAATAAAACACTCTCCAGCCTTGCTCAGGCTGTGAATTCCTGCTCCACGGGCAAGGAATGGGGTTTCCAAGCACCATCTTTGTCAAAGCTGCCCTGCCTCCCCCCTGGCAGCCCCCACACAATACCCAGGTGCTGAAAGCTGCCTGTGCTCCAAGCTGGCTCCTTTATTCCAGCCCTGTCTGACAAAAGCAGTGACATTTGCCAAAGTTTGATTCATCCCAGGCTGAAATCCTCATTCCCTGGAGGTAAATTGTGCTGTCTAATGAGGAACAGTCACGCACAATTACACTGTGAGGCAGCAAATGGCTGAGGATCTTGAGAAAGCTGATTTGTTAAACTAATTGCTGGAGGTAGGGACTGGGGTGATCCAGGGCTCCAAATGCAATCCCAGCACTTCCTAGGGCACTCTCCAGAAGGGTCTCAGGGTCTGCCTTGAAAAATGCACAAAACAAGCACAAAATAGCTGAGAAAGTAGCCTGAACACTCACCTCTCTTTGCCTATGAATTTCCTCACGGAGAAAGGAGCTTTGTTTAAAATGTTTAGTATTTTAGAAGCTGCAGCAGGAGCTTTCCTCCAGCCCTAGGAGCTGCTCCCTGATGGAGCAGCACAATTCCCTCCCAAACTGGGACCTCTCCTCTGCCTCCCAGGCTCTGTTCAGCCCAGCCTAAGATCACCAGCAAGAAAACACCTGTTAAGGTGAGGCTTTAGCTCAGGGCTGCAGGTTTACCCTCCTGAGCAGCGTCATCCCTGCCTCTCCTGCTCCACAGAGCCAGAGCAGCCTCCTGCAGCTCCTAATGCACATCATCACTCCTTGCAGGGGTCATCTGGCACAAGGTTAGGACAGAGCAGAAAAGCAGCCACAGAGGTTTGTATTCCATTATAAAGACAGTCTGTGTCACCGAGCAGGATGTGCAGCAATCCCAGCCCCGAACTGCAGCTCTGCTTCCCCCAGGCACTCTCACACCCTGCCCCGTTCCTGCTCCACCTTCTGCAATGTCATCACATGCCAGCCAGGAACTTTCCTGGCCTGTGAACTAAATCTATCTGGGTCCCAGTTTAATGTTACAGAGTTTCTGAACTTTTTGCTTTGCACCCATTAAGAGGGATTTCAGTTCAGGAGCACCTTGGAGGGGAGAAAAGAAATAAAGAGAGAGAGAAAGGGAAAAAGAAACCCCCCTAGCAAACCCAGTAGCACAGAGTCCTATAATTGATCCAGGAGGGAGATGAAACCATAATTAATCCATTCGGGAGATGAGGACATCTCAAACCCTTTTTTGGGAAGAGGAGGGAGTACCTGGTTATGTTCACTTTACAAACAAGCAAAAGCTAATTGCTTCAGAGTGCCAGCAAAATCTATCCAGGGAATTCATCCTCTTATCTAATGCCACCTGCAGCAGGACTGGGCTGCTCTGAATTAGAGCTGAGATCAAAGAGCACCTGTGCACAGCAAGATTTTGATTTCCTCCTCCCCTCTCTTTGCTCCACCAGACAGGTTTGTATTTCTGATCACACTGTCAGCTAAATGTTACTTTTAATTACAAGGCATTCCCACTTCTCACCTTCCCCCCTGCACAGTGATGAGAGCCCAGCATATCCATCACGGTTTGCAGCTCTGGGAAGTGGGACAGGAGGGAAGAGCAGCTCCTTGCAGGATCCTTGCTCCTGCCAAGGGGCTGCTGCCAGGGAGTTTTTCTCTCAGTGTACAGCCCAGCATCTGCAATTCACACACTCACTGATTCCCACTTGCTACTACTAATAGGGGGCAGGTTAGACGTAGAACAGCATTAATTAGTTATAAATTGAAATTAATTATCATAATAATGAAAGGATGCATGAATGCAAAGTTTGCCTCTTCTGCAGCGGTATTTACAAAAGATAGATTGGCAAGGTAATTTGTGTTAGATTTTTACTACAAAACCCATGAGGGATTCAGAGCAAAGCAATGGGAAACAGCAGCTTGGAGGCATTAATGACTAGACCATGTCAAACCCAACACTTGCAAGAGGATGGAAACACCTCTGAGAATCAAATGTCATAAAGCAAAAATATATCCTGCTGTGTTATCATGTCTGCTGGGCACGAGCTCAAAGCTGTTTGCTCTGAGCCTTTCATTGATTTAAAGTGCAGCAGCGTGGCTGGGAGCTGGATGTGCACAGCAGCTGCCAGTGCTGCCTCTGGACAGTGGCTGAATGATGAGTTTCAGCTCACAGGACTCCCAGTGCCATCCCTGGGCAGCCCAGCTCACACCCAGCCTGTGCTGACGCCCTGGGAGCCAGCAGTGACCACTCTGAGCCCCAGCTCTTATTGTGGCTCCATGGGTATCTATTTTCTGGAGAGGAATAGCCCTAAGTGATCTGCAAAACACAGCAGAGAGCACCACACAAAATATCCTGGGCCTTGGAAGACAGACCCCTCCTCTCCGTGTCCCTGCTTGGATTAAGATCAAAGAAACTCTCTGGAAGTTCAGAGTGAGTTAGTTTAACACTTCCAGTCCCCACAACTGGCTGGGAATCAGCAGCTTTAATTGCAACAAATAAAGCTCACTCATCACCCCCCTTTATTAAGTTTTGCAGTATTTTTGGTAACACTAATGATGCCAACAGCTGGAATAAACACTCTTTTTGGGTAGAGCAGACTCAGTGTGGAGAAAAGGCTGAGTGCACTGACTGAAGGCAAAGGAGAGGCAAGCAGGGACAGAACTGTTATTCCAGATGTCTAAACGTGCTCTCAGATCTGACTGTGAAAAAGTATTTGCTCCACACTGGAAATCCACTGGAACTAAGCCACAGGTTCCTTAGGACCTTCCATTCAGCACAGGAACAAAAGCACCATGAACCTGAAACCTTGGCACTGGCAGAAGCAGGGGAAGGTCACTCAGGACAATGAAACAGGATACATGATTGGCAGGGAAATTTTTAAAGGTGAAATTTAAGCTTTCCATTGAATCCTAAAATCATTTCGGTTGGAAAGAGCCTTTAAAAGCACCGAGTCCAACTGCTCTGCTTGGTTCAGCTGGAATTTTGTGGGCCAGCAAACTCCCTTCCTGGAAAATCCTGGAATAACTTCATTGACCAGGGGATCAATGTTCAGTGCTGTTTCACATGAATAAAAATAAAGTGAAGGAGGGTGGAGGAGGTTTTAATCTCATCATCTGAGCAGAGCTGTCCCTCACAGCTGCAGACAGGTACAAACCAGCACTGGCATAAATGACACGCTGTGTAAAGCAAGAGTAACTTTCCATCAACTCCCTGAAAGGCCTTTTAGTCCTCTAAGTGGAAGTTTGTACATTCTTCATTCATTTACCATCCCTAGTGGGTTCTGTACTAAATTAAGTGTTTATACAGTGCTTTGAAGATGTAAAGCACTGAAAGTGGCAAATCCTTTCACTAGATATCAAAGAGCTGCAGCTCCTAGAGACCAAGCAGATCCATCAGCTGAAATAATTGGTTGCACCTAACACTGACAAAGTAGAATGGCATAAATGTTTGGGTTTTTTTTTCCTCATAGTATATAGACAGGAAAATACAGATTCAAACTCAGATTTGCACTAGCAGGAAGGAGATCATGACAGGATTATTTTATCCAAAGGATTACCTCGGTGGGAGGAGCACTGCCTTTCTCTTAAGGACTGAGTGTTGGACACAGCTGGAAATAAGGCACTAAGGATGACAGATACCTGCTGTAAATCATGATGGAAAATGCAGTGTCTTGGATTTAGGTTTATTTTACCAAAGATGGGGTCTGCTGACTTTGCTGTTCCTGACTCCAGAAGTGCACAGGCTATGCATAACTGAGAAAATACCTGGAAAATAGGAGAAGCCTGCCCTGAGAAGCAAAGGGCATGTTTTACAGAGTTACTGTCCATGGCTCTTCAGTCTCAAATCAGCACTGCTGAAGTTGGGAAGAGACCCATGACCCTCCCCAGTGTCTCCCCTGCAGTCTCCAAAGGCCAAAAAAAAAAAAAAAAAAAAAAAAAAAGCAGATTAGGACTCTGCTAATTAAGCTAAAGTATGCCATAATGGGAATATTAAAGGGAAAAAGCCCAATCAGTGGGAAAGGCACTGACAGAGCAGCAGCGAGGCAGCTCCAGCTGTCTGGGCACATCTGGCCAATAATAATGACTCTACCACCAACTTATTAATCCAGTGAAGGACTAGAAGCAGATTTTGCAGGAGTGGGTGCAGCACACACAGGAAGGGATCTAGAGAAGTGCAGCACTTCTGCCATTTGTGGGCTTTTTCCCAGGTTAGATCTGGCAGGGCAGAGGTGTGAACCTGCCTTTGCCAGCTGTACAAAACACCCCTGAGCCTGCTGACCCGCCAGGAACAAAAGGGTTAATCACTCTCATGCCTTGGATGTGCTGTGACATGCAAGAAAACAGTGATTTTGCACTTTATAGTAAAAATAAGGATGGGAGAGTTTTCCCCCCTCCTCATTTATCTTGAGTAGTTATTTTATTTACCAATTCCTCTTTAAACATCTCCACCTATTTGGATTGAGGGGTTGGAGCCCTGTGATTTGTGTGCTCATCTTAACCCTCTCCTGAACTGTAAATACTCCTTTGGGAATCTGGGCAGCTCTGTTAATAACAGCCCACAAAGGTTACCAAGATAATGCACCCAGTAATGTCACAGCTCTAAAATACCCAGGTTTATTTTGACAGTGCTTCTAAAGGAGATATAGATCTGAATTTTGATTATTATTGCATTATTATTATTATTATTAAATATAACTTTAATCTTTTCACATAGATGCTAATAAAGGAATTTTCATTAGGGGAAGTGTGGAGAAGATAAAACAGAAATTCTTCTGTGGGAACTCTCCTGTCTCCCTGAAGGATGAGCTTTAGGATCCCAACCACTCTGATTATTGTTGTAGCATTTAAATGGCCTTTAATTCCCATTATAAACTGGCTCCTGACTTTCATCTAGGTGTGACTGATCCCCACCCACACTTCCATTCATTAACATGCCAATTGCCATAGATTTACTTAAATCTGTTTTCAGGTTTGACAGAAAGGAGGAGAAGTATATGAGGGAGACACAGGAGTCTGGTTTCAGCCCTGTGCCAACAGCAGGGTACAGGAAACCAAAGGTGAGCTAATGGTGAGAGAAAGCCTGAGAGCCCATGAGTGTCACAACAGGTAAGGGGAAAAAAGAGAGATTTATGTAAAATATCAGGAAGGGATGAAGACACCACGAAGTTGTGCTAAAGGGATTGCTGAGAGCAGCAGTGTCACAGGTACAGCTGGCTCACCTAAAGCAGGGGACAAAGGTGATGGAGGAACTCTCTCCTCACTGGTGTCCACTGAAAGGACAAGAGGAGGGAAAAGTAAAATGCTGTTATTAAGAATTAATTTTTACCACAACCTTGATTGAACACTAAAACAGATTTGCCCTTAAAACCTGTGGATTTTCCACCCTTGGAGATATTTAAAATTAGACAAAGCCCAGAACAACCTGCTCCAGCTGACCCTGCTTTGAGGACAGAGAAGGTATTTAAGGATCTCTAGAGACTCCATCTAACCTCAGCAATTCTGTTATTCAATACTATCTGGAAGAAAAGGACTTTGGAACTCTCAAAACCTTCTCAATTCAATGTCCCAAAATGAGAGGGAAAGGGCTCGAGATGCCTTTAAGGTACAGGATGTTCCAAACATGAACTGCTTCCTCCCTCTCACTAGAACCCCACCGAGCTCCCCTCCATCTCTTAGTGCCCTTTAATGCCCAATTCCTTCCCAGGCAATACAGGAATGTTGTATCTGCCCTATTTCCTTCACGTCCATTTTCAATACCACCTCTCCAAACCCACAGCAGATGTCACATGTTAATGCAATAACCCTCCAGGGAATGAAAGCTGCAATGCAAACAGGGGAACATCTTGATCAAATCCAATTTTTGTTTCAGGAAAATTTCTCTCAGGAGAAGAGCTGTGGTTTAATGGCTCCAAATTTAGCTCATGAGCTCCTCCTCACAAGTCTAAAAGCTCCTAGACAGTCTACATAAGCATATGGATCTCATAATGCCCCAGCTGGCCATTAAAAGGGGGAAATTCTTGGAAGTGCAAGTAGAATACAGAGCAGGCATTCCCCGTATCTGAAACCTGATTTTCGTGCTGGCAGCTGGTGAGATGCCAGTGAGGGAGTGAATTCCCATACAGGGCAGTGTTTTCAAGGTTGTTTTGGGCTCCTGAGGGGAATTCAGAGCTCAGAAGTGGCTGGAATGAGCAGTGTCTGGCCTAGGACTCTTCCAAATAATCCAAGAAAAAGTTTGCAAGCTGCAAACTGCAACAGAAAACTTCCTGTGGGGCATCACAGACGTATTTCTACCTCACACCTCATGCCAGGAAGGTGCAGAGCTCAGCTCAGTTCTCTCAGCCCACATCTCCTCCCAAGGCTGATGATTCCTGCTCGCTCTCACAACACAGCCCTTGTTTGCATTAGGCTCCTGCACACAGGGAAAAACGCCTTTCTCACTGCTTGAGCTGCATTTTGCTTCACCTGGAGGGGAACCAGGCACACAAAGTCACCTGCAGGTCAGAGCTGTAATGGGCTTTCACCTGCAGGCACCCAGCACAGACTTCATGAGCTTCCAGCAGCACAAAGTGCCTGTGCTGAACACAGCCATCCATCTGCAGGAGCAGGAACAACAGCAAATTAAGGTGGAACATGCACTTTAAAAAGCAAAAAAAAAAAAAAAATCTATAGAGGTTAAATCCCAGGTCTCACAGCAGGACTGCACTGAACAGGTGTGTTTATTTTTCAATGAGGATGAAGTCAATCATCCCCACATAGCAGAGCTGGCAGAGGGCAGGGCCTTTCAGAGGTTCTCCAGGATCAAAACAGCAACTTGGAATTTAAAAGCCAAAAGCCCTCTCCTCCATCCAGAGAAATTCTGCCCATGGAGCAGCTGTGGTGGCAGGAACAGAGGCAGGATGCTCTTAATTTCCATTCTTTATGATCCATAGCAGTCACTTTGGAGAGACACAGCAAGCTGGCATTTTTCTAACCTTCCTGATGAAAACTTCAGCCCAAACTTTATTCTGCCCAGTGAGAACAGCATCACAATTTGTGGGCAGAGCAGAGAGAAAGCCATGATCCCTCCATTCACCACATCTAGGTTTTTTTCCATCTCTCTGCTGACCTCAGGCAAATTCCTGTTAACTCAGGGGCTCTGAGGAGGCTCTGCCTGGGCCAGCATTCCCATTTTCCCTGCATTAACTGCAGGAAGTACAAAGGATGTTTCTCCCAGTGCCATGAATCAGCTGCTAAAATGCCCACACAGCAATCTCCTGATGCACACACCTTCCTCTGTTACCCACGTTCAGCCCCCCCAAAAAGGGGAGAAATAATTATTTTTAAAATCTATTATTACATAATACTACGGGAAACATCAAAAGGAAACTGCTTTCTACTGTTTACTTGTTAAATACCTTTTTTTTCCTTATGTAACTAAAGAAAATGAAGAGTGGGAGATTTCTAACAAGCAAAGTTCAGCTGCACTTGGGATGAAGCTGGCACAGGCTTCCATGGGGAAATAAAACATAAACCACATCAAGTCGTTTTTAAATTCCACCCTAAAACGAACAAGCTTAAGGAAAACAAGCTGAAATCTGGCTTTGCACATAACTGCCTTTTTTTGTTTCTGTAGTAGCAGCAAATGTCTGCAGAAAGATCAGTACATTAAACACTCTTCAGAGGTAAGGTCTGTACTTTCACTCTGTAAATGAAGAAAGCAGAAGGGATTTATTTGCCCAAAAGCCATCAGCCAGACACGGACTCCAGTGAATACACAGCCCAGAGCCTCTCCATCTGCTGCTGAACAGCCCCGCTCCCCCAGCCTGCAGGGCAAGGACAGCACAGCCTGCATTGTTTCCTGCCCTGACTGCATTTTCAGACAGCCAACAGACCTCTATGGGAAAGCCCTCACATTGATGGTTTGCTCTGAGACCAAACTTGGATGAAGAATTTCTCATTTGGACAAACCAAAGCCATTCTCATTTTAATTTAACATTTCACTGTAAGGAACAGAAGAATCAAAAGCACTGGAGATTTCTGCCAGGCTATAATAGAAGCTGAATTAAGTTCAACATTTTCTGGGTTAGAAAAAAATTCAAACATGAAAATATTTGCATTCCAAATCAGAGTAAGGAGCTGAATTTCTTTTAACCTCTGAAACAGGACTTGTCAGGCTCTGTTTTGATCGTCTTTTTAATCAAAATGACACATTTTGATATTTCAGAATCGCTTCTCTGAGTCCTCAAAGCTGCAAGTCAGCCTGCTATGAAGGAAATGTTTTCATCCTGAGCTCCCCTCTCCTGGCAGGACCAGACTTTTGTGCAGGCCCCATTCCAGCACTGGGGATCCAGCAGAATTCGGGAATGCTGCTGCAGGAGATGCAGCTCAAGCCTTTCCTTGGAAACCTCAGCAGCTTCACAAGTCCCAGGCAGGGAGGAGTTCAGAGCAAAATAAAGCCACAATTTCTCCAATTCAAAAGGAAAACACTGGAAGACAGTACAGACACTTCAATCCAAGTACCAATATTTTTGTATGGACCATAAGAAAAGCATCCTCTGTTTCCTTTCAAGTGCAAGAGGGAAGTTGTTTGCTCATCTTCAAACTTGTCTTCAAACTTCCACTGAGAAACTGACTTAGAAGTTAAAACACTTTCTACCATAAAATAATTACGATTAATAATTCCCAAGCAGTTTTTATTTACAACTGTGAATTAATTCCTATTTGAACTGCTCATTGAAGCTTCTTTTCCCCTCAGCGTTTCTTTTAGGCTGAGTAGTGATTGATGGGCAACTAGAATTAATTCCAATTGCCTTTTTTGGGTTTGCTGTTGTTGGGTTTTTTTATTTGGTTGGTTTGGTTTTGAGGGGGTTTTTTGTCTGTTCTGAAGCAGCCTGCAAAAAAAAAAACCCATCAAAATTATCTGAGGAAGCTACAAACACCAACAGAGAACAGAGACATGGCTTGGAAATTCAGCAAACATAGATATTCATGTACTGTCAGGGAGACCTGCTTTTATTCACTGCTCCTATTGCATCAGGGGGAAAGATCAAATTCATTTAAATACAGAGAAGAACTTGCAAAAGGAATGGAAAATCCTGCAGTCATTGAGGTTTTGGTATTTACTACAGTCCTGTGCCATTAACTACCATTCAATTCTCCTTTTCTCTCCAAAAGAGACAACCTAAGACAATATTTTACCTTTTCTATTAACATTTAATTACAGGAACGTGATTAGTGCCAGAGCTTGAAGCCAGGGAAGGAAAAGCACAACACAGGTACCACCTTTTCTTCTTTCCAGCAATCAGGGCAGGTGAGGGCAGGTGAGGGCAGGTGAGGGCAGGTGAGCAGGTGCAGTGATGTTTGTCAGGGGCAGAAATGACCACAGGGCTGGGAGGGAACGCTCTGGACAAGGAGAGGCAGCACGGGACAGAGGTGTCTCTTCATCTCCACTCTGCAAAATTCCATGTTTGGCTGATGCAATAAATTATAGATGATATAATCAATTCTATAAACAAACAGACTGGCAAGATGAGCAAGCTTTCTATGGTCGATAAAACCCCTTTGGTTTTAGTGATTAGCTGTAAATGAGCAGCTAATTACATGCACAGAAGGAAGAACGGGCACAAAATGGACCAGTGACATTCAGCTGTGCTCCAAGTTCACACATGTGTGATTTGAGGTGCCAGAGGTTGTGGGTGAAACAAAATGTCCAAATCTGGAGCTACTTTGACAACACAACTCCTTGAAATGCTTCCTCGAGAGCAGCAGCAGGAACCAATCCTCAGGCTTTGCACTGCTCCCCTGCAGCAGCAACAGCACTGCAAATGACCCGTGACTAATTCTTCCGAGTAAATGAAGAGAATTAAACCCATCCTTTCTTACTGACTTTACACTTGAGGGTCAATCCGGCGTCGAGCTGCCTCTGTGCAAACAGGAGTGCCCAGCACAGCAGTGAGGAGCAGAGGATGCTCTCCCACAGCTCCACAAGCCCAGGGTCCCCCCAGACCAGCCACACGCCCTGGCGAGCGAGGGACAAGCAGCCAGAAGCCCCCTGGGCTGCAATCCCATTCCTTCCTAACCTAACACTCCGAACTTCTCCCACACTCATCCATTTCTCCCTTAATTACTGCAAGTAATTTCATTAATATACTTTGCAGCACCATTAACTATTACCTGAGGCTTAGCTTTAAATATGATGAGACTACATAATCTTAATAGCACTAATTAATACTACCACGACTTTTAAATTTCACGGATCTGACCAACAAAGCATATAAAGTGTGGTTTGGGGGGAATATTTTGGTTGGTTGATTGGCTGGAGTAATTTCTGTTGGTAAAGTAATGCCCCTGACAAACAGGAGCAGAAAAGTGGCAGTTATAAAAGCAGAGAATTAAATTAAAACCAAAGCAACTCCCCCAAGAGTCACCATTATGAAACGTGGAAGTTTGTCCAAAACACTCAAGCTTTGGTCACCAGTTCAGACACAGGAGGTAATGGAAAGGCAGAGATAAGGTCCCATTTGTCTGAATTTTTTTTACTTCATTATTTTCTTGTGTTCTAAGCACTGATCAATCACCAAGCCCTCCCTGATATTGCTTTGGTGGCCAAAGGCTGATGACCACAAATGGGACAGGCTGGTAAAAAATTCAGGAGCTGCAAAACTGGCCACTGCATCAGGCAGAAAACTGAGAGAGGGAAACCTTGTTCCTTCAGTGACACTTTCAATATTTAATCCTCACGGCACAACCTGTCAGAGCAGAAAGGCTAAAGCTGTGTCCTCAGCTGGTTCTGCTAAAATGTTCATTTTTATGATTTTTGTCATTAACCTGTCAAAAAACCTGGCACCAGAAATTTGCACTGAGGATCTTTATTTCTGGATTTTCCTTGTCTTCCTCCCTCTCTGTTCAGCAGGGAGTTTTACCAAAAAAAAAAAAAAAAAAAAAAAAAAAAAGCAAATTTGCTTTATTCCCAACTCCCAGAATTGAGCAGCTCTGAGCAGCTCATCAATCCAAGAGAAACACACAAAGTGCAGGTACTGCTGCTGTGATTTCCAGAGGCTCTGAGCAAACAGCTCCAGTTCCAGCTCCGAGGAGCCACAGCTGCTCAGCACCACCCAAAAAATCGTTCTGGGAACAAAAGTACAGCACTCAAACTGCTCCAGAGATGCTATAAATTGCACTGTCAGATGAAGAACGATATATTTACTCTGCAGTGATACTGTAATTATCAAGAAAGTGCTCTGCTTTTGCCTCTAAGTGCTGTGTGCAGTAATTAATTTTCCTTTGCATACTGATGTTCGATAGTAATATGTAAATCACTGGGTATTTGCTACAGATATCTAATGAAATATATCTACTGTTACACTCTTGAAAACATCTTAAAACAACATTAAGAAGCTGCATCAACAGAGAAATACAGTGTCCTTATGTGTCTTTAAAGCAGGCTTTAGGTGAGAAGTCTGACACCTGAAACTGCAGCTCTGCTTTTCCAATTATTTTATTCTTAACAAACCCTCACTGCGGTGAAGAGGCTCAAAAGTTACAGCCTGAGAGTCTAAAAATCCGAGTACTCGATAATGCCAGGGAAATTCTGGTTACCTTGGAGTCCTGGTGAGCCCAGAGAGCCCCAGGGACAGCCAGGGAGGGAGGGTGACACTGAGCAGGACTCAGCTTTTGCCAGGGCTACACAGAGCTGGGGACAGAGCACACACAAGCCACCAGTGAGAAAATATCCCGTGGCACAGTCTTTGAAGGAATCTCATCATCCTGCCCAGGCAGCACAGGCTAAATTCGAAACTTGCATTAAAACAGAGCAATTTTCCTAATTTCTTCCCAGAGATGAGGGCCTTGGCTTTACCATTCCCAGGTAAATATGAGCTCCAAGATTATGGGAAATTGCCATAGCTGGGAACTGAAGCAGTCCCGTGCCTGGAGGGGACATGGAGCCATTTGCTGCTATTGCAAAACTCCTCACTTCAACAACAACCTGAGCCTTCCCCTCTGCCATGGCCACCACCACTTTTTCCTCAATTATATGGATGCACAATTAACCCTTATATCCACCACGAGATATCAGCAATACATTGCAAAGGTGATTTCTCAGCTCCTGCAGCTGTGGTGTCAATGGCAGGTTATACAACCCAATAAATTAATTGAGATTTTGAAATCCTGCAGAGTAGCATCACACCTGAGGGAACACCACCAACCCTGGGCCCCAAAAAAAAAACCCTTCAGTGTCTCCTTAGGGTGCCTGGGCACTGCTCTTCAGTCATTCCTGGCAAGAGGAAAACCATCTACACCCTGACCCCAGCACCCACTGACTGCAGCTGTGCTTAACTGCAGTGAAAAGTACCCCCAAAATTTAAAATAAAACCTAAACACGTTGTTTTCTTACACTCTGAATTCTTGTAAGTGTTCCAGATCTGAATTTTTAGGCAGAAGAATGCTATAATATTCACTTCAAGTGTGTATCCTTGACTTCTGTAGAGGCCACATTAACTCCAGAGTGAAAAATACAATCTTGATCTTCCAGAAAAATGGTTGTAATTGTGTCTCAAAAAAGGCTGCAGGAAGATTCCACTGGGGATTTATTCAACTAGAAAAGAAACTTATTTTTCAGGAAAAAAAAGGAAAAAAATATGTAACTTGTTTTCTTTTTAAACAACATACAGTTTAATTGGAAATACAGAATAAATTAGGACAAAAAAGCCCAGGGAAGTTTAAAGCAAAAATTCTTTAGCAGCTTTGCATACTTAAGTATGAAGCAGAGGCAAATCAACTGATAATCTTCTCTGCTAAATTTATACAAGAGACAGAATATTCTCTAGAGAATTTGTTTCTTAAAAAGAAAAAAAAAACATAGCATTTTACTAGACCAAAACTTATTTCCTATTTAAATAATCATGCTTATCCACCTCCAGACTTAGTATTCTTTTTATGGTGATTTACAGAGTGGCTCTGCCATAAGTGCTGTACAGCACTCACAAGGTCTAAAGAAGTTAATGGTGTGCTGGAAATGCTTGATAAAGAATTTTTACTGTCTTTGCCATTTGACAAAATCAAGTAATAAGCATAATAAATAGATGTATCAGATGTTAATGCTATGGAAGCTTTTCTAAATCTTTCCATTCTCCCTGCACTTATTCTGAATGGGACATGAGACTTCTCTGCCTTTGAAAATAAAGCTCAAATTATCTCCTGTTAACATTTCTCCTAGAAATGCCATCTGTTAACAATAATAAAAAAACACAACTAAAAAAACCTCATTCCAGCACATGAGGACTACAGCCCTACTTTTTCTACCCTAAAAACCACTGATGCCTTTTCAAGCTTGCCTAAAAACAGAGGCTAGACAGAATTAGGGAATAAAAAGCACTTCTATTTATGTATGTATTATATTTTTATTTATATTTTGTATTTTATTTATATTTATTTTATATTTATATTTATTGAAGGGCCTTCAGGTAAATCCAGGGCAGATGAAGCCCCCAAGGGCAGCACCCAAAAATGGACAATGGGTCACAGGTTTTCACACTTTTATAAGTTTGGTCCATTTGCATATTGAGGGTTAATCTTCCAATTACAGCTCCAGGTAATGAAGTCATTCACCCCATGTTTGCTGCCCCCAGCTCACTTTTGTTTGGATTTCTTGGAGTCTGACACAGTGAGGAGTCCTTGATTCCCAGCCTGGAGAGGAATTGTTGTGTCTGCCCAAAAAGGGAAAGCAGCAGCTCACACTGGATATGGAGTTTAGAGTTATACACTAAAGAACTGCAGGGTTACAAATATATGGAAAATAGAAAAGCTAAAATCCTAAGGCATCACCATGAAGCCTCTCCAAGTGAGATATTCCCACCAGTTCACCCCAGGGCAAGACCCTGGTGCCCAGATTCCTGAACCCTCCAGGGAAATGGCCAAGAAGCCACTTCCATAGGAGCATCATTTGTCCTCCAGCCCTTGTGTCATTAAACCAGTCACAGAGTGCTTCCTCCTGGGACCACAGAGTGACTTCGGGAATCACCTGAAACCAGGTATCACCTGAAACCAGAAATCACCTGAAACCAGAAATCACCAGAGCCACAGAGCAGTGGGCACTGCAACCTCCCCCAGCCCCTGGCACACTCCCACAGGGGCCACCCCAAATAACCAACACAGCCACTCTGACAGAGGGAAGGGACTTCATTAAAGAGAGATCATTAATGTCATTGATATTATAGACTTATCCTCGTGTGACAGCACTGATGGGGACTGAACCAGAGCAGAAATGCAAGTCTTAAAATCTGAGCCCGAGAGTTGACTGGAAAAGCTGTAACACCCTCAGCTGCTTTGTGACAGCCTGACCTGGGCTGACATTCCCCCTTTTGAAGAACTTCCCTGTTGAGTTTTCCTCGGAAAGGCTTTGCTTTGCACTAAGATGCATTCAGACACACAAGTCCCTTTGATGTGTCAGGACCCACTGAACATTAATAACCTGATTACAGTGAAGAAAGCTCTTGATAAATTCCGCCCAGACAGCAAGATTTGCTCGTTCAGAAGCGTTTGCTTCCACCCAAACCAGCATTCTAACCAGGAGCTCTCTCAGTGTAACAGAGGAACCCCCTGTGCCCCTCTCTGCTGTGTCAGTGCAGAATTCCCATCCCTCTCCTCCTCCGACTCGGTGATCCCAGCAGGAATGCCCAGTTTTGAAAGCATCACTCCCAAAGGCACAGGCAGCCATCCCCAGGGACACAGAGGCCATCCCTGCTGGTCAACACAGCAGCTCCTAACATCTGCCATTTACTCCTCTGCTCCCACCCTCCTTGGCAGATCAGTCACCTTCTTTTTGTTGCACATCTCCAATCTGCTGGCTGTTGCTAAATTGAATAGCTGATGCTAGATTTGCTTTTGTCACAAGGTTACTATAGACCTTGACTTTTCTCACTAAAGAAAATGACTTTGTGTCATCCCTTAGTGGTTGTTTATTATGGAGACTTCATAGTGCCTCCCAGTATGGATGTCTTTGATTTTGAAAGAAAATCAAGACAGGCACATGAAGTGTTCTGGGAATGAGGGCAGTGATGAGGAGGCAGAAAAGGACTACATCATTAACTTACTTTAGCTATAAACTCAACAGAGCCCAATCTCAGCATTATTACAGTCTGCTTCAATTTTAAAGTTCAAGTTTAAAGGGAGATAAGATTAACCATTCACAGGCTACAATCTCTGCTACAAATTCCTCTCTCATGGTTCCAAAAACTGGGGATAAAACCAGTCACTGCATAAGTCAGCTAAAAAATATCACCTAGAGCTCCCCTGCTTGCTAATTCTTCAACTTGACCGAGAGGCACAGCAGATGCACAACAGCACCACTGCACATCTCTCCAAGTGCCAGCTTACCAGGAAAAAATGTCTGACTTCTCCCTGCAAGCTCTCCTTGTCTTCCAAGCTTCCCTCCTCTTCCCAGTCTGTTCTCAGTATCTTTTCCCACTCTCATTTTGCAGATTCCACTCGAAATGAACTGAAACCGTGGCACAGCAATCCTACAGCAGGAGGTAGAAGAGCACCCCAAAGCCCAAGCTGCTGAAATACTCCCCTTACCCAGGGGCACAGCACACACTGCCCAGATCTTTGCCGAAAGAAAAGCACCAATTAAAGCACAAGTTTCAACAGTTTAAACACAGTTTAACACAGCTTGCTCATGGTCTGTGAGTGCATTCATACACTGAAGTGTGCTGGTGTGGCTGGGGTGGAGTTAATTCCCTCCCCAGTGGATGGTTTGGATTTGTGCTGAACACAGGGTTGATAATACAGATATTTCAGTTATCACTGAGCAGGGATTGCACAGAGCCAAGGCCTTTCCTGCCCCTTGCATGGCCACACTGGGGAGGGGCTGGGGGGGACACAGCCAGGACAGGTGACCACAGGTGGCCCCAGGGATATCCCAAACTGTGACAGCACGCTCTGTAAATGAACTGGGGGAAGAGGAAAGGAGAGGGGGACATTGGGAGTCACCACTGAGTGTGCTGGCACCCTGCTCCCCTGGGGATGGCTGAACACCCACCCAGCCGTGGGCAGCAGGGAATGGGCTCCTTGCTGCCTCTGTGTTCACATTAAAGTGCCTTCATGTAACTCCAGCAGTTGTCCCTGCTGCCATTCGGACTCTCCCCCACCCCACTGGTGGCTGAGTGAGCATCTCTGTGGGCCATGATTGTCCCATGGGGTTAAACCATGACAAGAAGCCATAAAACACTGGAAGGGCTGGCAGACACTCTGTGCAGTAAGCAAGGTAAATCCATTATTTCTGAAGCAGGAAACCTCCCTGAAGTCATCGAGCTGCTTTGCAGTGATGATCACACAGATATGCAGCTACACACACTGCATGCAAAAAGAAATTCAACAGTGCTTGCTACAGAGAGAGGGGAGTTGAAGCAGCTTAGGGTTTTAGAGTCTATACATACATAAATAAAAAAATTAACTCAAACTTTAAACAAGTGTTTACAAGTACATTCTGCACCATTACCATAGCGTTCATAAATCTGTAATAGGATAAAACAGATTATAATTACTTTGTTATGTTCACAGTTTTAAATGAAAGAGGGGGTTTGATACCACATAACAAAAAGCAAGGTAATGAAGTTTCAAGCAAGGGGAAAAGAAACAAATCCCTACCAAATGACAAACTCAATATACTTTTAAACTCTGGCAACAGAAATGCTGCATCCAATCAGGATGAGAACATTTACCCCAAACCTGTAACAGCACATGGAGTGTGCCCACACAACCCGTGGGGCACAGCACGAAGCCCCCAGTGACCCCCAGCTGCATCCAGGGCCTGGCAGGAGCCATCCCAGCATCTCTGGCAGCCCCAGGAGGGTTTCCTGTGGATCCCTGCCACTGCCAGTGCCCCTGCACAACAATGCTGGCATTGAGCAGCTGGGGCTGGGAACACAGCCTGCCTGTCTGGGCAGCCTGCTGGGAACACTGGGGCTCTCACACCCTCACATCCCACCCCGGCCACATGCAGCTGCACAACTGCAACCACAACATCTGCACACTGCAGTCCTGCAGGGCACCTTTGCTTTCAGTCTGCTGGGCTCACTGGGGTTTAAGGCAATTAGACGTTTTTAACTTGTTTTTAAATGTTTAACGTTCACCCATTTGTTACCCTGAAACTTATTCTGCCTTTACAGAGATTTTGCTGTAAATGAGTAAAGACAGGGACATGCATGCACAGAAATTGCACAGGTTATGGATTTTTGAAGCCTCACAAAACCACAGAATGTCCCGGGCTGGGAGGGACCCCCAGGGTCACCCAGGGCAGCCCCAGCCCTGCACAGACACCCCAACACCCCCACCCTGAGCATCCCTGGCAGCTCCTGGAGCTCTGGCAGCCTCGGGAATGTCACCATTCCCTGGGGAGCCTGGGCAGTGCCAGCACCCTCTGGGGGAGGGAAGAACCTTTCCTGATATCTAAACCCCTCTGACACAGCCCCAGCCATCCCCCGGCTCCTGTCACTGTCACAGAGAGCAGAGCTGCCCTGGGTAGGAGCTGCCGCCCCCAGTGGGATCTGACCTCAGTTGTCTCTTCTCCAGCTGAACCAAAAAGTGACTTCAACCACTCCTGGTGCAGCCCCTCCAGACCCTTCACCATTTTTCCTTTTTCCCAATCTCCTCTCCAAGTGCTCCAGCAGGAAGGGAATGTGCCCTACATGATCCAGAACAGGGTGCCAGAGCCCCAGGGCTGCTGTGGATGCAAACACTGAGCCCTCAGCCACGCTGCTGTGTATGGCAGAACAAACTGGCAGTGAGACCATCTCTCAAAGCACAGGAAAAAGGTGAAACCAGAAATTAAACTGCTCCAGCAGAGGTCAAGCACATGAGAAGCCATGAGATTGGACTGATTTTCTTTGAGGGTTTTTTTTCCCCTTCAGAACCACGTGCTGCTGGTGGTGTATTTGTATTTTGGTGGCAGAGAAAAGGCTGCAGCACTGCCTGTACCAGGCAGTGTGCAAACACTGCTGAACCTGCCCCGAAGATCCTACAACATCAAAAAACCCTGCTTTATTGAAAAGAAAACAAATGCACACTCCACATTTCTTTTTTAGCAACCTTAGGGTTCAGGATGCCAAGTGTAATAACATCAGTTGCCACTTCCACAAAAACACACGGGGAAGAGAGATTTCAAGGGGAGGGGAAAAAAAAAAAAAAAAAGCACCTCCAAACCCTGTACCAAATATTGTGACTTCTCCCACGCTCCAGCAATGCTTCTGACATTTCCCAATGTAAAACCAAGCTGACATCTTCAGCCCACCCAGAACAGCCTCGACTCTTTCTTCCCTGCACTGGCTTTTCTTCCTTTCTCACAACATATGCTCAAGATAAACATCTGATGCTGCCAAGAAACACCAACTTTTCAGTGTTAGTGGCTGTACAGCACATCATCTGGAGTTATGGGATGGCGTTTGTTAAAGATGACATTTCAAGGAGCCAAGAAAGTGCTACGTGGTCTCAGCAGCCCCAGTAAGAGATTTACTCTCTCTGGGCAGTCCACGGCAACAAACTTCATCATTTTTATTCCACTGAAAGTAGATGTAGGATTTATATTCCAGGAGACCTGCACACATTTATGCTAATTGTGCAACAGCACAATATTTTCTTGAGCAGTTTAGGAAACTCTGATAAAGGGTTGGGAAAATCAAGGATTTTCTGGTACACTAGCAGCTACAAAAATCCAGGAAAGGGTCATTTACTTCCGATAGTGTGGTTGTATCTGAAGTAGATGAAGGCTGCTGAGCACGAACTGAGGGGAAGGCAATACCCAGCACACAGGAAATGCTGTAAGGGCACCTGTGGATGCCAGTGCAGCCAAGCCAGGGTGGATCAGATCAAAGTCAGCTGTTGCTGCCATCACTAACACAGCCCACTGCTCCTGAGCTGCTGGAGATGGCCATGTAAACTGGCTGTGACAGCTGGAAAATCCTAAAGAGAGATTTAGTGGGTTTATTAGGGCGCAATATGGTTTTATTTTCATTCCTTTTCAAACATGCAAGCCAGGAATTTGCTATTGTTCGAACCAAACTTTCAGCTTTTACATTTATTCTGGAAACCAAGTGCTCCTGCTGAGGACTGTGACATACTGACAAAGGCTAAATTCAGAGAGAGCCTCGAGCTCACCTTGCTGGAGTCAGTGGCATGTAAGAGCCACAGTGAAATGGAAATAAGGTGAATTTTTCAACAGAATCCCAGTTGTACTGTATGGATGGATATCACAGCTCTGTTTGTGCAGGAGCTGCTCATCAGAAAATATTCCTTCCATCAACACAAAAGGCTGAAATCAGGAATGCTAAAAGTCGTCCTCTTAGGGCCAGAAAAAACCCTTACACTGGAGATATTTAACAGGCAGAAATGAGACACTCAGGAATTGGATATCATCTGTTATTTCTCACAAACATGGCGTTTAAAGTCAATTAAAACAAGCTCCTACCAACTCCCTGCACCCCCTGCTGTCATTTCAAACATCCCTAAGGTCCCTCAACAGAACCTGTTTAAAAAAATAAATCCCCCAACCTGAGCAGTTGACACACAGACCACTGGCATAAAAAGTAACACTCTGAAAGAACAATCAATATAATTTCCCATTCGCTGTCTTCATAGATTTATCATTTGAGCTTTTCCTTAGCAGCCTTGAGGGGAAAATGAGAGATGTGTGTGACTGCACAGGAACTACAAAAAGTCTCTTAAAGGCATTTAGAGCTGCTATTGCAATCATTTCCTTTCAACAGATGAATGAACTGAGGACATTAGGCATGAAGAAAACTAATTTTCAATAGAATACTACCTATACATTATGTTCCAGCTGGGTGGGTCACCTCTGGAGCTGTAGGGGCTGCCCAGAAGTGTCCAAGAGAAGTTTCCACAGCAGAGCTGGTGGCACCTGGCCCTGGCTAAGGGATGTTCTGACCTTCTGAGGGCTCCCAGCTGTGCTTCAGCCCCAGACAGGAGACACAGGATCCCTTCCCCAACACCAGACCCTGCTTCCTGCACTTTAGCTGCTCTGTTTTTCAGGTCCTGTACTGCTTTGGGGTACAGCTCTAAACTCCACACACAGGGTTAGCTACTGTCTTCACATTTTGGTCACACACAACAATTCCTCTCCAGGCTGGGAATCAAGGACACCTCACTGCCTCAGGCCTCGAGAAATGTAAACAAAAGTGAATTTTGGGGGGCAAACTTCGAGTAAATGACTTCATTACCTGAAGCTGTAATTGGAAGATTAACCCCCAATATGTAAATGGACCAAACCTGTAACTGTATGAAAAACTCGTGACCATTTCCATTTTGGGTGTAGCCCCTCAGAAACCCCTGACTGCCCAAGGTGCACCTACTGAAGGCCTTCAATAAATACCTGCTTTTATTCCCTTAATTTTGGCTAGCCTCTATTTTAGGCAGCCCCTCCAAGGCATCACTGCCTACAGGGATGACCCTGCCAAGCCCAGCCACACGAGGGTTCCCATCACCAATTCCCCTCTGCTCTTGGCCAGGTGATGATCTTACAGAACACCTCAGGCACGGCCCTAAATAAAAACCCTAATTCCGAGGCATTAGCAGAGTCAGAGCCTGGTTCAGTGACTGGAACCACACAGCTCAAAGCTGTCAGAGCCCAGTGTCCCATCTGGGCTCTGTCCAGCAGCTCAGTCTGACAAGAAAATGCTCCCACACACTTTATCCCTCCCACACCTCTCTCACACCACTCATACCCTGGGATTGGTTTTGCCCAGGGGAGAAACACCCCAGATCACTTAGAACCTGCATGACAGGGAACACTGAATGTATTCTCCTCACTACAGAGCCAGAGAAATTCCTGACACTACCCATTCATTCTGATTTTTTTTCCCCCTCCTAACTCTTCCTTGACAAATGATAAAAGCCTCTAAAACCACCTCTGCTAAGCACTATATACACATAAAATCTATGCTGTTGTGCTGACGGGCTTCTCCCGTGGCTCTGAGCTCCCAGGTCCTCATTACAGAGTCAGGCAAGGGCTTTCAACAGCTGTAATTGCTGCCTAAGTGAAGAAAACCCACCCTGAGCAAAGAGGCAGAGCCTGGGGTAGGAAATGGTCAAAAAGACACTGGGTAGGAAAAGAAAAAGGAGCGGATTAATTTAAGTAATGGCAATTATCTGGAATTACTCAATATTCAGAATACTCAAAATCTAAACCGGTGAATTTCTTTAGTAGGTGCAGAATTTCTTTCAGTGGCACACAGGTTTGCATCCCATCCTACCAGCTCCCACAGAGCTGTGACAGCTCCCACCAGCAACACTTCTGGGTCAAAGACTGATGATCACATCCAGGTTCAGGGTTAAAAACAGGGTTATAAACCTGAATTAGCATCACAAGAAGTGAAATTCTTTGAAAGATAGATCAAATATGTGCTTTAAATTAGAATTAAGCTAACACAGTGTGGATCTACATGAGCTTCCTCCAAAGCAGGGATTATTTCTCTGCAATAAAAAATGCAGACCTGTGAAGCTGAATAAACCTCCTAGAAGCCAATTCCATATATCTTTTTACTTTAGGCTTTGTTTTGAACAGTGAGTTTCCTTTAAGATCCTTCAAGACAAAGCATCATCACACGGAGAAAAGGGAGAACAAAGCAGCTCCTTTTATCTACTTCTCCATCTTCTGAGTAAATATTGCATCACTGCTCTCCAGAGGAAACATCTTTCATCTTTCTTTTAGGGATGGGAATGAGCTGATGTGGTCATGAGAGGACCAGAGCTGCAAGGGCAAGATAAAAACCTGTGCAGGGACCCCCCTGCCCAAAATAAAAACCTGTGCAGGGACCCCCCCTGCCCAAAATAAAAACCTGTGCAGGGACCCCCCTGCCCAAAATAAAAACCTGTGCAGGGACCCCCCCTGCCCAAAATAAAAACCTGTGCAGGGACCCCCCTGCCCAGACCCTGCCCCTGCTCACAGAGCTCAGCACCAGCCCTGCCTGCTGAGAGCCTTAGGATTTTAGCTTTTCTATTTTCCATTTATTTGTAACCCTGCAGTTCTTTAGTGTATAACTCTAAACTCCATATCCAGTGTGAGCTGCTGCTTTCCCATTTTGGGCAGACACAACAATTCCTCTCCAGGCTGGGAATCAAGGACTCCTCACTGTGTCAGACTCCAAGAAATCTAAACAAAAGTGAGTTGGGGGCAGCAAACTTGGGGTAAATGACTTCATTACCTGGAGCTGTAATTGGAAGATTAACCCTCAATATGCAAATGGACCAAACTTAGAGAAGTGTGAAAACCCGTGACCTATTTTTGTATGTAGCCCCTGGAGGAGCTTTGTCTGCCCAAAATGTACCTGAACGTCCTTCAATAAATGTAACTTTTTATTCCCTAATTCTGTCTGGCCTCTGTTTTCAGGCAAGCCCAAAAAGGCATCAGGCTGAATAGAAAAGTTTCATTTTTCCCTTTCCCCCGAGACAGTGGCAAAGCAGAGTGCAGAAAATCCCAGTGTGTTCGTGGCTGGGTGCCATCTGCTCCCCTTTCCAGAGGAAGAGTCATGATATTCCTCTCCCCTGAGAGTACCCACATTAGCTGTGCATAAAGACTCTGCTCCTCCTGCACAGCAATGTAATGGCTGCACAACAGATGGGGAAAACAATACAAGGATATTATTAGGACAAACCCATATTATAAAGAATGGTTCTGCTCCTTATATAATTACACCAGAGCAGGGAGGGGTTTCTAGAATGCTGCAGCCTCTGGAAATTTAAAGATTCCATTGAATTGATCTTAAGGCTCCTTTATTGTAGAACACAACAGCGTTTACCCTTAAAATGTTCCGCCTGTACTCTGAATTTTTTAGAAAGGGAAATATGGTAATACAAAACTACAGCAGTAGTTTTCGTGGGCTTTTTCAAGAGTTAATCCATCACGAAGCAAAAAGGTCATGGAAAAGGAAGTGAGCGTGTTCTGATGGTGGTCTCCTCTCGCATCAGTCCATGACTAATTCTAATTCCACAGCACCCACCTGCCTCTGGTTTCATGCCAAATGCTCAGTCTGGTACTTCTGCCCCCTCCCTCCCACTCTGAGACTCTTCTGATATTCCATCCCACCAGGAAAATATCTTATTTCTGCAATTCCCACCTTAACTCTGCTACTCCATGATGACACAAGGGGACATCCTAGATATTGTGTATATTGGCAGCTGCTTGAAGGGAATGACTGCACCAGAGACAGCTCAGGTGACAAGATATTCACTAAGCCTAGGGAATGTCTTTGCTCTCTCCCAATCAGTTTCCACTCTAGAAGAGAAAAAAAAATTTATATACATTGCCTAGTCTAACACTGGGAAATGTTACAGCCCATCTTTACTAGTCATCAGCAGCTTTCAAATAATTCATGCAGAAAATTACTTAAAACACCCTTCCCCTCCATACAAATGCATCTGTTTCTGATTTAAAACAAAGTTCAAATCCCATTTTTGAAAAAGCTTTTATCTTCAGGAAACATGGAGGCTTTGAAATTCAGTCATTTGCAGCTCATAATGTTCCTCCACTTCAAACTATTTCCTCAGTCAATTAGACAAATCCTCTAAGTGGAGCTGGTGAAGCAGTTCATGTCCAGGAACTTAATTAGTGCTGAATTCCCAGACTCGCATCCACCTCACCCACACCAAGAGCCACCCATGGGCTGTGCAGGAGGGGCTGTGGGGACAGCTGGGGACACCAGAGGGGCAGGACAGCCAGCACAGCAGCTGGGACAGAGTAGGAGTGTGGCACAAGGATGCAGGAGGCAGCATCCATCAGAAGGGAAGAGCAAACTCAAAACAGATGAAAGACTCAGCAAAGGTTCTGCCTTCCCATGGTCACTGAGAAAACTCGTCCAGCAAATTTTCAGAGCTCTCCCCTGTGCCCCTGCTGAATTTCTCACTGACATTTGTAAACTATTCCTGCTCCACTCCCCTGCAACTTCAATTGTATTGTCCCTTGCACATTTGTTTGTCCTCCTTAGCTGCTCTGTTCCTGACCAGGATTGCTGGCACTGCACATTAGGACTGCTGGCACCTTCCAGCATCACCAGGAACAACCCAGAGAGCCCAAATGCAGAGGGAACAAGTGAAGAAGCAGAGTAGCTCTACACTGACAGAGCCAGAGCTGCACTTCCATGGTAAAAGGAGTGTGGAAAGCACTGAGAAATTTATAAAAATAATTATGGTCTCTTGGGAAGAAAGAAGTTTGAACAATATTTATAAAGAAACTGAGTTGGGGGGGAAAATGGCAGCCCTTACAGCAGAAACTAAGAGAACTCCTTAATAAAAGGGTCATCTAAAGCAAATTTGTCTCATCCGGTGAGGGCTCATCCCTTGTTTCCACTTTCTCCTAATGTCCAAGTGAGTGCAAGTCTTGAAAGCCATTGATAATTATGATCTTAAGACAAAACAATTCTCTAAGTTTCTCTGAAAGGCAGACTGCAGGTCAAATACAGTTTAAAAAAAGAATATTGGTTCTGAAGCCTCCTTTTACAAGCTCATATTTATCACTTATGGAGAAATCAAACTCCCCTGCTTTTTGTGGTCACACCCCTGACTTGTAGCAGATGCAGAGGAACCACTTGAGCAGGTCTCTTCTCACATTGGATTTAACTCTCACATGGATAAAATTCAAAGATACAAACATCCAAACCCTGGTTCTCAGAGTCATCTGGGATTCCAACAGGATGTTACATCTACATTAATTAGGAAGGCCCATTTCTGCAACTTCTAGACACATCAGGTCCTTTTATTAATCCCTGGACAAGAGAGAAGTTGTGTCCCCTCAGGATATCTGATATAATCATATTGTAAATCATATAACCCACAGCTCAGAATTGCAGGATAAGCAGGTGCCTGAACAGACAACGTTTCCAACAGATCCAAGAGGCCTCAGTTATCCAAGACAGGGCAATAAGCTGGTAAAAAAGGGCACATGAAGCCCAGTCCACAGTGCAGCCTCACCATGAAACAATCCTTCCACAGCAGAGGCAGGATAAACACAACCCAAGGAAGAGCTCTGAGGAAAAACTGCAAGGCACAACTGCTTCTTCTTGCATCCCAGTAAGTTTTTTCCCTTCCCAGAGAAGCTCAGGTGATCTGCAGACTCTTCCCATGCTGCTGCACCAGACTAGTTAGAGGAAAAATAAAATTCAAATCAGCATTTGGCTTGGCTGTCTCTTCACCCCCGAGTTTTCCTGGAAGGTCCAGGGCAGCTGCCTGTGCTCCCAGGGAGCATCCAGCTCACACATGGAACTAAAGGGGGAAAAGGCAAATGAACCCAAGAGCCATCCCCAGGGGTGTCAGAACCAAGGGAAAAGCATCACAAAGAGATGCAGCAACTGAAACTAGTCCACAAGCATCCACTACATTCTTTTTGTGTGTAAGAGCTCATATTTCTGTTTTGTTTATTATCAGAAAGGAGTACAATATATTTCCTATCCCATAAAATACACATATAATTTTTGTGGTAATAAGACCCAGGAGAGGCATAAATATTCCCAAGGGTTTCTGCAGTTCGGGAGAACACTGTAAAACAGTTTGATAACTTGGAGATTACATTTCCCTCTATTCACCACACACATACACACATATAAAAGCCTGCCAAGAGGAATGTTATTGATGCTTTATAACTATGAGCCAATAAACCTCATGAATTTCATTTCTTTGAAGACTGCAGCAATAAAGCAGAAAGATAAGTAGCATCCTCAAATTCAGGATCATTAATTTAATCCCCGCCCCCCAACACACATCAGCAAGCCAGCATCATGCTAAATCTTTTCATGGTTCTTTTACCAGTGCAAGCAAAACCAGTAAATATCATTTGGGAAAGAACATTACAAGCTCTTTCAGCAGAGTATCCCTCCTGAATTATCCACAAACGCCAATGAGATGTTTCTTGGGGCAGAGCTTGTGCTTTGCTCCCAGGAATAATTCGAGGCTAGGACAGAGAGTGGTGATGATGGTGGGAGAGGAGCAGCAGGATGGATGGGCTGGGCTGCTGTTTCCAGCTGTTTGGGGACAAAGACCAGAGTCCTGGGAGAAGTTCTGCCTCCCAGGGCTCCTGCTCAGGTCTCATGTCCTTCATTCCACCCACAGGAGAGGATCCAGCAGCTCTTGTCCTTGGGAAGCTCTGGCACATGAGGCATTTGAGTGGGCTGCTGAGCAAGCTGAGGACTAAGGATTCTCCTCCCCTCTTCCAAGTTCCTACAAAGCTGAAAGAGAATTCACAGCAGCAGGGCCAGGGCATTCCATTTCTATTTCATTCTATAAAAATCATGATCTCAACCCTGCTGCAATGGTCAGCATTTCTCTGAGATGCTGTTGGCAAACAAAATCCACCACAGCCAACCCTGCCTGATCTGTGGCCTTGGGCACCACAATTCCCATCTGCAACAGCACAGAGAGCACCAGCAGTGCTGACAGAACTGCTCTGCATGGAAACGAAAGGTACATAAAATCCTTTGCACAGTTAAAGGCTTCAACAGAGGAGAAATAAGAAGCCATGGAGTGGGGAGTGCCAAAAATCTATCAGAGGCAAGTTAGCTCTCATCAGTGGTGCTAAATAGGTACAAATGGACATGTTCAGGCAGGCAGAGACTGCACAGTGGGCAGCTCAGGAGGGAGGAGGAGGAGGGAGCAGCTCCCCTTCCAGATGGGATAACTTCAGCATCTGTTTTCTTCTCAGCCTTGAATGCCTAAATGCATCTTGAAAAAAAAAAAAGTCACCACACAGAGGCAGAGCCCGAGACAGACAGAAGGATTTGTGACATCAAACAGCACATCTGGGCAATAGAGTCTGACAGAAATGACATTTCTTCACAATTTGGACACTGCCCCGTTTGTCCTTTGCACATTTTGAATCCAAACTTCTGGTTTTCAAAACCAACTGCTTAGTTGCGAATTTCTCATGAAACATCTCTACTCAATCCTGGTGCAAAATTTAATAAGCCCCTTGACTCCTGATCTTTCTGTTTTAAAATTTGAGGGCACTGTTTCTGACCTGTGAATCACCAATTATCTGCCCTGCCCAGCAAAATTAAAAAAAAAAAATAAATAAAAAAATAAAAAAAGGAAAAGAAATGACAGCTGCTTGGTCTGAAGCATCCCTGTACCCAGCTGCTGCTGCATTCAGCACTCCAGAAGGGAAGTGGGAGAAGCCCTGCACAGCAGAGGAGCAGCTCTGCCAGCACACAGGTAAAGTTCATTTACTATCTAGAATTATCCCCCAAAATCTGTCTCTGTATTCTTGCTGCATTCAAATGCTCCTGCAGCAGTTACAGGCGTCACAGAAGACACTTTATTTGTTCAAAATTCATTCACAAAATATTAAACAATTCGCTGTCCCCACACAAACCGTGCCTCATCCGAAATCCCAGAGCATCTCAGGAAAACTGATCCTGAGAACAGTGATTTGGAATCAGATTAGCTGGGGGGATTCTGTTGCTCTTTGGGTGCAGCTTTCAAGGGATTTGCATTCTGCCTCCCCAAAGCACACTAAACAATACAAGAACAACGTTAATTTATTTAAATACACACCTTTAAAACCAGAACTGAAGCTCACACACCAAGACTTCACACAAATACAAGTTTTTGGCACAGAAGTGCCTCAAAAGAGAAAAAATAATTGGCTGGGCCAGATGCTTAAATCAGGAGCTGAAGTCTGATATTGCATGTGGGTACCTACATTGTGCTCCCTTCTTTTAATGTCCATGTGTGAAAACAATCTTAGCTAATAAATTGAGGGTAGAAATCAATAAGACTTTTGACAACTAACACTGCATTAACCAACAGACAAACCCCTAATGTTGCCTTTAATTCCTTTAACAAAATTTATGACTATTCAAGCAAATTAAAAAGAATAAAATTATACACTTGAAACACACAAAATTATGCCTTATTCTCAAAATAAATTATTCACTTGCTTAAGCCAGCACCTATTCAAATGCATTTCCTTGAGGCAAAACATCTCTTCCCCAGTACCATCACTCTCTTTGAAAGCAACATTCATCTTCTTTCCCTCTTTTGGAAAGGAGGCTTGATGGAAGGCAAGAACAGACCTTAAGCCTTCATTTCACTTCCTGCCTCTCCCCCACTCTGCAGCCTTGTCCTGCACATCACCTTGGGCTCAGTCCTGGCAGCAGTCTGGGATTTAGGAGTGCTGGGCAGCTGGAGGCCACTCATGCTACTTGTGGTCACTGGCTCAGCTCTAAAAGGAAGAAAATAGTTTATGGCCAGATTTGGGCTCCCTTTGACCATCCTATAGCACAGATAAGCCTCTTTCAGCTTCCAACACGAGGTATTTTAAGATGTTATGGCTTTAAACTCCTATTATCTAATTCATGTCAAGTGCCAATTTCAAACCATGAATATTACTCATCACTAGTGATTGCACTTTACCTTCCTCAAGCTGTAAAATAAAAAAAGTTGTGGAAATGAAGCTCATGGTGGGCACCTTGAGACAAACCCCACCAAAATTATGGACAGGCCAAACTGACATCCAACATCACCTACACCTCCCTAGGGATAAATGGATTTTCCAACTGCAGTATCACTTTAGGGCTGATCATGTGCAATAAAAGAGAAGTTTGTGACCTGGGGATCCATGAAAGCAGATTTCCCTCAATCCAGATTTAAGGGAATGAAAGCTGGCACAGCAGACAAGGCTGACCTACAATGGCAGCAGTGCCCAAGCTGCATCCACCAGGATAAAATACAACTGCTCTCCAGCATTCCTGGAACAGAATGAAAATGCCAGATAAAAAACCTGAGACATCTCACAGCAAGGCTGGAGGGGAAAATATTGGAAGATTTATACACATCTGGAGGAATGTGGTAGGAAACAGTCTGCAGAAGGTGCAAATTTCATCTTCCCAGCTATTCATCACCTCAGAAGACACTTGCTTTGGGCAGAGAGACATATTGCAAATTTGTTACTGATTCCTCTTGAAAAACATTTCAGGATCGTTTCATTTCCCAAAAATAAAGTTAAATAAAGGCAGTGTTATCTGCACCCAATGCAAAATACATTTTACACACACAACTCAAGGCTGGCACGTGTATTCAAAATATAACAAAAATTACAGAAACGTCAAAAAAATAAAATCAAAACAACTCTTATCTTTTTCCTTGTCTATTTCAATTCCTATTCATTTTCCTGTAGGACAATCAATGGTTTAGTTCACAATATTAGTTAAGATTTGAGTTCTTCAGAGAGCTTACATGGATTAAATTCCTACTACCATTAGTATGAACTGCAATTAAGAGGTTGCAAAACACGAAGATGAGCCCCATTTATCATTACTAAAGTAATTTATCACAAGTCACAAAACAATGAAAGAAAATAAACATGCTCAAAAATGCCAGGGAAAACCCATCTCTACAGCAAATACTAGATACTCTACACATAAGGAGAGGAAGCAGCTTATTTTCATTAACTGAGGCTTTACCAGGTTGTTAAAATACATCACCAAAGAAAATATCTTTTTGATCTCTAAACTGAGAGATTACTTGGATGGCAACTCAAATTTCTAATCCCAGGCTGTTGTGCCAAAGAATACTCAGCCTACTTCACATCTAAATGTCGTTTTTTCACCACTCCTGATGCTCACACATAAAAAAGGTTTTTTTCTCTGAGAAGTCAGAAATAATTGATAACAAACAGCATCAGACATAAACAGCTTTCATGGACTTTTATTTATTAGTTTTCTTACATTAAATAAACTTCTGGATCTTTTAAGGCCTTGGTACAGCTGAAGACAGAGATTTTTCTCACCATATCACAAGAACAAACACATCCTTATTTCAGGCCCTTTAAACTCACTCCTTCACTAAAGCTTAGGACACAGCATCTGAATTAAATGCATCAATTCGTCTTCTTTCAGAAATATCTTGAAATTGAGAAAGAAAAAGCTTAGAGAAAGGCCAGGTTTGATGCCTCTGGGAGCCCACAGTGATACTGATGCCCAGACAATGTCTTTTTCTTGATTAAGTGGTAAAAGCTGCATTAAGCACCTTCTCAGAGCCCGCAGCACTCAGCAGGATCAGGTTGGCTTCTTTAATCCCAAAGTGCAGCTCCTCGACTCCTTCCTGCTCTAATTAGACCTTCACACCTCAAGGTGCATCATCCTCAGCCTTTGAAATATCATCTCTCCCCACCAGTGGAGCAAAACAACACGTTAGCAGGCAAAACCAGAAGGGACTGCCTTGGATGGTAATCAGAGCTGTGGATTATCACCTCAGGATTCAGTGCCACTCTCCTGCCTGTAAAGTGGGCAGGGATAAATGCTGGGAGTGCTAATGGAAAAGGATTTACCCTGCACGGATTGGTGAAATTCCAGCATTAAAGGCAAAACTTCTGATGCTGCTGCCATCCAGGTCTGGGTGATTTGCTGCCTTCAAGGATGCAGCTTCAGCAGGAGAACCTCTCCACTCAGAGCATTGATCACACAAGTTTGGGCTTGGATCACAATCACAGAAAGGTCTGGATTGGAAGGGACCTTAAAGCTCATCGTGTTCCACCCCCTGCCATGGGCAGGGACACCTTCCACTGTCCCAGGTGCTCCAAGCCCTGTCCAGGGACACTTGATCACCAACACAGTGACCATCACTTCACCTGTACACTGCACTTCAGAGAGCTCCCAGGAACAGGGATGTCCTGGAAGTAAGTCTGGATATAGGTGAAAATATAGCCTAGAAACAGCTGAAAAATCAGCTGTGTGTTTCAGGCATTTGTTCTGACCTAATTGTTTCTAAATAAGCCTAGAGGGGGTTGGGGTATTTTCCCCCCTGCCTTCTCTCCAGGTAATACTGGAAATCCTCAGCTACACTTCTCAGCCAGTGATTTCAGTCACTCACCTCAAACATTAGTAACAGATGAACTGAGGGATGGGATGACCAAGTGTCTGAATACTCTCTGGCATTTTTCCAAGCAGAGCTTTCAAATGACAAATCACTGATGGCTGGAGACCTCTGGGGTCAGTGCACAGATGGGTCCCTCTGCAAGGGACATCCCTTGGCACAGCCAATGCCGAGGATTTGAAGAGATGGATGCAGCCAGAAAGGCCCAGGCAGGTATTTCCCAGTGGGTGGAACTCCTTACCTGACACACCAGCTCACAGGGAGATGCTAGTGAAGCTTTCTTTCATTCAGGAACAAAACTGCCTCTTGATATTGAAATTACTTTCCTTGTTCTTACTCTAAAAATAGCTCCTGTTAATGCTCAGCTTTTATCAGGAGTTGTAACACGCCCTAAAGATTCCCTGTGAGGCCAGCCCAGACTTGGTTCCATCTTTGGGGCTTTTTAACCTAGATCAAGTTTCCCACCTCATCCCAAAAGTCACAGTTCAAGAAACCACAAAACTAATCAGCTTCTGCTCTTGATTCATTTCCAGTAATTGCTTGTAAAAGCATCTTGTGACCCAGGGGCTGCTCTGGCTCAGGGGCCTGCAGGACTGGCAGTGGCACAGTGACACAAAGGAATCTCCTTCCCTCAAAAGGATCAGGAAACAAGGATTTCTTTATAGCCATTGTAATAGACTCTCACCTGGCCAAGTTTTACAGTTTCATTTTATAGGGGAGGGAAAAACACAGAAGAGAAGAGAGCAGGTGACTGCATGCTAACTTTAGAGGGGAAAGGGGAAAATAGTTGATTTTCAAAACCAAGCTGGTATAATGAGTGGTACAAAATATCATCCTATTTCCACATGACTGGAAGACATTTTGTTAACTGCAACCAAACAAGAAAATGAAGAGAAAGGTGACAAAACAGAGTGCTCAGAAAACTGAGACTTAAATTCATCCACTGAATGGGATGAACCCTGCTGCCCCTGCAAATGGGGAATGGGGAAAAACAGCTCTAGAACACAAAAAGTTCCAAAACCTGTGGTGTGTTTGCAGAGAAAGAGAAATAAAGAAGTTATGTGATTTACTTCTATGTACTGAGTAAAATTCAAATACTATGGCTTAGCCTAAAGGAGATGTGCAGGGGAGGTTTTTTTATTTTTAAGTTTTAAAGGACAACTTAAATGAGCAGTTATCAGCTTGGCATCAACAGCAGGTAAAAGAACTGAACAGCTGATACAGAAATCAATTAATAAAGAATTAAACGAATTAATCCACAATCCATGTAGACTAAAGTAACAGCCCCTTCTATAAAAACTCCTGAGATGCCAGTAAGGGGAAGTGTTGATAAAGTTACTCCAAACTTCCAGAGGGCATTTCCCTTGGAATCAGATGGCACCTGCTCAATTCACCAGCTGCTGCAGCAACACAGGGCAGGGACCTTTCCCACATCTCCTTCAGGGGGAAGACATCCTCTCCCTCTCCAATATTCAGCAATTTTAGCTTCCCAGTCCTCCTTTGGGATCACAGAACATTCCCTCAGTACAGCTGGCAAGGCAAGATGAGGTGCAGCTCCTGAATCCCCCAGTTTGCTGGTGTGGAGATAAACCAGCACCTCCGAGGCAGGAGAGGTGTGTGGAGTGTTTAATGGACAGGGAAAAGGGGTGGAAGTGTGCAGAGGATGTGGGACATGAGAAAGGAGCAACAGGGAAGGTCAGGAGCTGGTTCTAGTGGAGAGACTTGGAGAGGTAAATATATCACAGTTGTCAAGGAAAGGAAAAGGCCACAAACATTTGATGTAGAAGGCACTTTCGAATAATTTCTTTCAGACATTTCATTTAACTACACCATGCTGTGGGACACCTCAGACCCCCGTTCTTGCTGCACAGTGCCTGCCTCCAGAGCTGGAGGGTCAGGAGGCTGTGACTGGTGCTCCACAGGGCATCCCCAGGGACCTCAGGGGCTCCAGCTCTTACAGGAGTCAACTATCAACTCACTTCCATCTCCCTCAACACCAGCCAACCTTGGCAACTTCATTAGAAATCTTTTCTCTCACAAAGAATAGTTTATATTCCCAATCTCATCTCAAATCGATGGTAAACTCCATGGCATCTCTTTTATTTCCAAATGAATTTGCCTTATTAAAAAGTAATGAGCTATTAATTAACTTTGCACTCATACAAAGCTGTTTAATTCTCAATCCAATTAACAGCAATCTGCTGAAGGATTCTAATGATTATTTTAAATTTGCTAAGAGAAACATCTCTGAGCCTTTCATAATAAGATATTTATAGAATGGCTTGGGTTGGATCGTGCTCACATTTTAATTCAATAACATTTTTATAATACACTAGCATCTCCCTACAACATTATCTCTGACAGCACATCATTCAGATGCACAGGAATGCTGAATAACTGAAGCTGCTTATTCAGAAGTTGCTCTGGAAGGATTATTTTGTTTTAGGCTTTCCCAATCCCAACACAGGCACCCCTCAAGTAGAGTTTCTGCTCAGAGAAGTCACCCAGGGGTTTCACACAGGAGTTTGCACTGCAAAGACTGCAGTTACAGATTATTGACCACCTCTGCAAAGGGTCAGGAACTCATCCCTGTGTGCACAACGGAGCAGCCCCATGTGGGACTTGGCTTGCTCCATTCTGTGAAGTTACACAACCATAACATCAGTTCTTACACTGTGTGACCTTAGAGCCTAAACATGCACTGTCCTACACGGCTGGGCAAGAAAAGCTTTATCTCCATGTGATTCCAGTATCTGAAGGGTTTCCCCTCCCAACACACAGACAGAACCAACACCCGTACAGCACAAACACCTGCAGCCACTCACCTTGCATATTTTCGGACAAAAAATAAAGAATTTTGCAAAACCAGCCCTTTCAAGGACAATTATTCCCTCAACCACTGCAGCAAAGGCATTGAACAGCTACAAAGCTGCAGCTTTTCATTCTACATATATTCATTCTATAAATCTTCCCTAAGGCAAGTGAAGAGCATATAGCTCAACACACTGAGAAGCACTTGGGAAGATAACCCCCCCACTTTCAAAAACCATAAATGAAAGAAACTTTAATAATATTAAAGACCACAACTTCATGTGTGGTTCTTAATAATTAATTACCACTGCCTACCTGAAATGAGAACTGCCAGAAAAGCTGCAATATTAAATTCTGAGCAATTCCGTGTTACACAGACCTCAGATACCCAATTTCAATCAGGTGTTCAGAGCAGGAAATTTCTAAAGGCAGTACAAAACTCACCTCTGCACACACCCATAGCACACACAGACCCTGTCTAGTTCAGCTTTACACATATCCAAACCTGAAGGAATGCAACTTATCACATGTTAGAACTGACATGCTCATCTACGAACACAGCAACAGGAAAAGTCAGTGGGAAAAGTGTGTGTGGAAGGGGCACTGAAAAAAGTGGTATAAAACACAGGGGGTGGTATCTTTTAACAATGCAATTCCTTTAATGGTAACTTTTGTTCAATGATAACTTTTTCTCATCCAGGTGAGGAATTGCTCCTGTTCCACTCAGGACTGTTATTTGCACTGAACCTGTTCCTGTAACCTTGCTGGGTTTCCCCACTTCAGCCACTCCTAATAGGGGATCCTTGTGCAACATCAGTCCCTAAAAAACAGGTACCCACTTAGGAAACTGAGGCTAGGAAAGGTCACAGCCCTTCAGCCATAAACAGAAGTCTAAGAACAAAAACTTTAAAATGTTGGTGCATCAATGAGTCCCAGTTAAAGCCAGCACTTCTCTTTGCATATCTACATTGGCAAGATGCAGGATCCTTCATGAGAGAAAATGCATTTTCCTTGATTTTAGATACCAAGTAATTCCCAAAACAGCTTTCTGCATTTGCAAGTGAGAGATTTGAAGACATCCACAATAGAAAACACTGATTTTTACATTGTGGGATCCTCCAGTCACTTGTAATTCACTTATGGCATCGTGCAGGACAACTGCACAATGTGGAGCAAGGACTGTTCATCTTCCTGATTGATGAACACCCTCTGTGGGTGCAGTTCTCCCTCTCTCAGAGGCAGTTTGTTCATTTACATTCTCCACAGCCTCCTGCTTCAGAGGGGACACACGTTTGCTGATTTACTCTCTGCCTTTGATTGAGGCTGAGGGCATTGCACATTATTTTATTATCCAGTACATGTACACACAGGGTGCTTTAACTGCTGCATCCATGCTCTTATTTTACAAATCAATGCTGGGCCTCTCTCTGAATTAGAAGAGCTATCTGAAGGTATCGATCTGTTCATATTTCTTTTCCTATTGATCATGTCATCTACAGCCCCATCAAGTTTCCTTTGGCACAGAGAACATTCACATTGTGCAATTTTCTGTGTGCTCAGTGCAGTGACATCTGCCACTAAACTGCCCCAAAGTAATAAAAGTTAAACTTCTTGACTGTTTTGTACATTACCCTCTGGACACTCACATTCTCTCTCACACAAATCATTTTTACTGTGACATCTGCCTGTTTAGATTGGGGACATCTTGACAACTGCAGCAATTTGTCCAGTCTCACAGGATGGACTGTGAGCTCCCTCCCCCAAACACAGCAGCCCAAAACAGGGGCTGGTTTGCAAAATTCAGGAGCCAAATGACAACACACGAAAATGCTTTATGCTTTTATGAAGCACAGAGGGGGCTTTAAGAACCATTTACACATCTTGCTTAACATTAACTTGAAAATAACTCCTGTTGAACTCCTAAACTACTTTCAGGGAGTTAAAGAACAAAACCACAACTCAAGTTCCCCTGCTAGCTTCTTCCAATAAAAGTGGGTTCCTCCTACAAATTATTTTTCTCGAATTCTGTTATGTGGAAGGTTTTTACTATAGAAACAACACAGCAAAAACTAAGAAGGTTTTTGGTGTATTAAGGAATCAACAATTATCACCTGACATTTGTGCCCATACAAACCCCTCGTACCAGAGGAGAAACAACTCCTGTGCCCTGTGATGAAGCCCAACTTTGAACACCAGTTTCCAGACTTCAGGCATTGAAAATTAATTACTCTTAACACGATAATATAGCTGAAATGCATTCTTTCTGCCTGGGTGGGACTGAGGTGTGCCTTGACTGCACAGAGGTGATGGGAATAGAGCTCCTTCAGAGGGATCAGTCCCTTCCACAGCTCTGGCAGCACAGCAGGGCGAGGTTAAAGTTGATATTTTGCAGCTTCAGAGAGGAGAGAACAAATGTGTGCTGGGCTGGGCCACACACATCTAAAGGTCCTGCAGCTCAGGCAAAGACCAGTCTGCAGAGAGCATCTGCAAACAGCCAGATTATTATTCCTAAATAATAATGTTATTCCTAAATAACATCAACTCTACCACAGGCAGGAGCTCCAGGCAATTGAAAGAGGGAGAAATAGGGAGGCCCCAAACGAGAGCATCAGGGGAAGCACCATACATGGAGAAAAATGAGCCTTGAATAACCCACTTGATAAATATCACTCAGTTTGCACAGAACTTGCATATTCAAGCTCACTCCTACTGAAGTCAAGTGGGCTGATCTTAAGAGCTGAACTTCCTTAACATTGAGATCAGGGTGTAAACACAGCTGTAAATTGTACCAAACGATCTCTGAGTAGCAGCAGAGTGGAGATCCAAGGGGTTTAGGCTACAGAGTCTGCCACAGGAGCCTCAGCCCCTTCCCATTATTAAACCACAGAAATTTCTACATTACACAATCTCAAATGATTGATTTATATGAAGTTACCTCAATTATATACGCAGAAAGACAGTAAAATAAATATCAATGGCTAACTTGTGGTGCAGCACAGAAAAGAATTTCACTAAATTCAAGACAGCATCAAATTATGATATCATAACTTTCATATTTTACATTTTTATTCATCCCAATAAAAGGTTTACTAATTGATAGTGTCATACTGTACTAAACAGCATATGCCAGGAGGAACAGCTGCCAATGCTGCCCCTGCAACAATCTGGAGCAAGGACTGAAAAAAAAAAACAAAAAAAACCACATCTAACAGAAAGAACTAAATACAAATAGGTAGAATAATACTACTTATGTCCCTTTTTTTTTTTCCCCTGAGAGAATCAATAGAGAGCAGAAGTTTTTTTTACAAAAGAGACAAATTTTATTTGGTTGAGTATAGAAAGTTCATGGAAGTGCAGGATCATTACAAATTAAATGATTACTGATGCATGAAATACAACATGGCTGGAACCAGGTAAACAAAGCAGCAAGACAGGAAAAATCTGTCAAAGCCCAGGCCCCCTGCACCTGGAACTTTGAGAGAACTTGGGGTTTTTTCAGTGCAAAATGCTGTCAGTCATAAAATGAGCAATCTGTTCTCCTCTGAACAAAGACAAACTCAAGGTCCAATTCGTGCAGCTTCAGCTTTTCCGTGGTGGAAGATAATTCAAACCCAGCTCATCAGCAGCTTCATTTCATATCCCTGAAACCCGAGGATGCCATCTGCAGCCCTGCATTTACATTTAACATTAAACTGAGCTCCTGGCAAACTTCAGGTTCAGCCTACAGAGCCTCAGCCTGTTCTCCAGCAGCTCTCCCCACATCCACACGTTAACTCCTAAGGCACATCTGCTGCTGAACACTCCAAGGAAAATTCATCACCGACATGAAAGCTGTGTGTCACAGTGTTTGATGTCCCAGAGTGTGCAGCAGGGCTGAACAAGGACCAGGGCTCCCTACAAACACCCCCACTGTTGTCAGCACAGCTTTCCCTGTCCTCTCCTGCAGTACAAGGCATGCACGTGGAAAAACAGAAATAGCATTTTTGTTTAATGACATGCAGCCAGAGTTTCTCTCTATTGCAGAGCCCCGGATGCTGCCTGCAGCAGGTGACAGGGACCAAAGTCAGCCAGCATCATTTTGGAGCATCATTTTGGAGCATCACTGCAGGCTGGGGAATGCACAGGTAAACTGGGAACTAAGCTGTCCACACAACTACCCCTGAAACCACTCCAGCCTCACAAATCCTCTCTAGCAACACCCATTACTGTACTGGACTGTTCATAAAATAATTCTTTTAATCTTGGATTTATCTGAAAGTCTCGAGCCTGCATAAGTGGCACGCAGAACAGCTGATTATAAATCTCACAAACAAGGACAACTCCAAAGTCACTTTGTACAACTTTCAAAGTTGAGCGGCTCTAAAATGGACAGAAATCCCATTATTGCAGCACAGCATCCCATTATTCAGCACTGAGACACTTTCCCAGTGCTATTACACAATTCACACAGTGCATGGCTATTTCTGTGTCAATATGGATCAGTCCACACAATGTGCAACTGATTTTCCATAGTCAACTTTAAGTGTAATCAAACAATTTAAGGCCTCAATGGGTATTTTAACAGATGGAAAGAAATCCAAATGAGTAAAGGCATTTTGGTATTTGCTACCATTTAGAGTTTCAAAGCTTTCAGCACACATATGTTTAATCAGAGAGCTGATTGGGATCACGGGTGAGTGATTATTTATTGACATGTGCACAGAGGGATGGAAACAGAACGGGATAATTGGTTCCTTGCCAGAGTAACTGGCAATCGTTATTGACCATTTTTTATTTTTGGACATCAGCCCAAATATGATATTGCATGTGCCAGAGAAGCTTTACATTTGGCAGAAGTGAAACTACAGGAATAACTTCCTACATGTGATTAATCCTCCTAATTCAGGGCCAAGATACTCCCCAAACCTCACAGTTAGTCAGGGCCTCCATCTGCACATGTTACAGAACAGCTACACACATACACACACATTATTTTCAGCAATCCAAGCAGAAAAACAAGTTGGCATTTAAGAAAAACAAACCAGCAGCACTCAGACGCCTTTCAGACCCCCGGTATGAAGCAGTAATCACCACCTTTCTCTCACAACCCAACACTGAAACGAGGCAAGTGCAAATGTTCGCTTTCCTGAGAAGGGCAATACTCCAAGAGATGAGAAGCAGAACCACAAATACAGACGGAGCAAGGTCCCTGTCCCTGCTGGGACCGAGCTGAGCCCCTTCCCCTCCTCCAGGGGAGCCCTCTGCCCCTGCAGTGTGGGTCCCCATCCTGCCAGAGCTCTGCAGGCAGAGATGCCACACTCACAAGGAGGGCTCAAAAACGCTCAGACTCACCTGCTCCAGTGAGGAGGAGGACAGCTGGACACAGCTGGACACAGCTGGAGGAGGGCAGCTGGACACAGCTGGACACAGCTGGAGGAGGGCAGCTGGACACAGCTGGACACAGCTGGAGGAGGAGGACACAGCTGGACACAGCTGGAGGAGGGCAGCTGGACACAGCTGGACACAGCTGGAGGAGGGCAGCTGGACACAGCTGGACACAGCTGGAGGAGGGCAGGGCTGTGGGTCAGCTCCAGGGAGTGAGCAGGAGCTTTTGAAGCAGATCCTCGAGCACAGCTGCTCAGTCCTCAGTGCACAAACCTTCACAGAAATTCAACCAACGCTTTAATGTCTCCTCTGTACAGCTCAAGTCGCAGGCGAAATTCTGCTGCTTACGTTTTATTTGTGAGCAGCATCAGTGGAAGTCAGATACATCAGAAACCCAGGTTTCTTCTTTTCAAACCTAAAATTCATCTCCTCCCCAAGCCTTTCCTTAAGCATCCTTCTTGCTACACTGAAAATTACCACACCTGAAAAGACTTTGGCCCATATATGCAAATTACAATCTTTCCATAAACTTTTTGGTTTTTTAAACACTTAGTTTACCTTTAATTATTAACAGCAGTGGAATTCAAACAAGATGACAACACCTACTTACAGGATTGCTAATCAACTTTCCAGCATTGTTAGAATTAATAGAATTGTCTTCAAGACTCCCCCCCCCGAAGCCTCTGTCCCCTCTTTTGCAAAAGAATATGTGCACAAGTGGATATAAACACAAACACTTGAACTTAAAGACATAAAAATCTGCAACGTTTAGAGTCAAATACAAAAGTGCAGAGCAGACTGTTTGAATTACAGGCAGCTTCATTATTTTGAGTTTTAAAACCTAAAAAATGAGGGGAGGAAGAAGACAAAATCAACCCCAGGACTCAAAATTTGTTCATATCGTTTCTTTTTTTGAGGCAAAATATTTGCTACATGACTTTGTGGGAACAAGAGGGTTATTCCCATCTCTGCTAAGAATCGCCAGTTGGTGTGGATTTTGTGCAGACTGGTATCCTTTAACTCACAGAAAAACCCCAAGAGAATAATTTCATTCAATATTGATTTGGGAGAAAATTCACAACTAAGCATTTTTCCCCCAGTATAAAATAGACAGGGCAGGGATGGGATCACATGGAGCAGGGAAACCTGACATTACATCCTGCCAAAGTTCTGCTGGTTCTCAAAGCAGAGAAGTTTCACAGAAGCAATTCTTTAACCATCCAATTCAGAAATATTTCTACACCCATTGGTAATTCTGACGATTTTCAGCCTGTGCTTATCCACAGCTCAGCACAGATGTGGAAAAAGATTTGGAGGAAGGTGCCAGGGGAAAAGGAAAAGCAGTCAGCTCTACGTGCAAGGCTTTATCTGTATGAGAAAACAATGCTAAAAGAAAGCAATTTAGCAGCTGACACTAAACTTCCTCACTTTAATACCTCCAAGTTAAGAATCAATAGATTTTAATTGCTCATTCCAAAGTAATGTTTTGTTCTGAACTGAAGCAGAGTTTCCATGCTTGCTGCTAAAGATTGCTCCTCAACAAGTGCTGGAGTTATCGATTCCAATTTCACTCATCAGCAAAATACTCCATTTCAATTCCTATATCCTGTAATATAAAACTTGAAAGTTTCCCCAAAAAAACTAATGCTGCAAGAATACAGTGAAAACTGACACATTTTCTTCCTGTCTTGCTGAAAAGAGGGAAATGAGCTATTTTTGCCCCCGCTGGCCCAGCTACAGACAGGAGTGAGGCTGCCCCTGTCTTCTTGGGAAAATATCTCCAACATGAGCCAGAGGAGCCTGCACAGCCTCAGCAACAGCTCAGACAGCGAAGTCTCACCCTAAACCATCCTTTCCATCTGTCAAAAAAAAAATTTAGGAGTTCCTTAAGACCCAGGCAAGATGAGAACTACACCAACCATGCTGCTGAGCTCATGGACATGTACATGTCCAGAAAAATGCCTACATCCTTCCTCACCAGAGCAGGGGGAGTTCAGAGCACAGGAGCTCTCTCTTAGCCTGTTTAAAGCTCACATTTAAAATACTCTTCCAGGAATACTTGCAGTGCTTGCAGTTCACACACTACAGCAGGCAGGCAGGGGAATATTTCAAAACTCATTAAATTTAACAAGACTGCTCCAAGCAGACAGACAGCAGCACTGTCAAACCTGTAATGGGAACTAAAGGTGGGAGTGGAGGCACACATGGAGCCACAGGAGCAAAGGCAGACTAACCAGGATGGTTTGGGCACACAGCCCTTACCCACAACACAGCAGCAGTCTCCTTCACTCACAGCTCTCTCTACTTCAGCTCCATCAATGAAAAAAAAACAAAACCTCTTTCTCCTACGAAGACTGCTCTGCTATATTAAGATGTGATCAAATGCAAACATAAGTTTGAAAGAGAGTGCTGGCAGAAAAGGCCTTTTGGAGGTGTCAAATATGCAGCACGACACTTTGTAGCACCATTCCCTATAAATGTGTTTAATGAGTTAAACCACAAACAGCCCCAACCCACCCAACTCACCACAGGAGACAAAGCTGACTTGGTTTTTTATACAATTTACAAAATTAAAAAACACTTTAAGCTTGCTTCTAAGCTAGGTTTAGTTCTAGTGTCCAAGCCACAAAGACAGCAGGGATATATCCACACTTTAATGAGGCCAAGTACTACAAGCATGTTCAGCTCTCCAAAAGAGCCAAATAAATTGTTCAAGAAGCCTTAAAAAAAAAAAAAAAACCCAAACAAAAACACCTCAGCTTCCAGCAAAAAAATTCTAGACAAGTCAGTGTGCCACAAGAAAATAAATCTCTCTTCTTGTATATTGTCTCAAAAAAGAATTAGTATGTTTTCCCTTAAATGAAAATGTAACAGCTACTGACACTCTGATTATTAGCTTTCTGTACTGAGTGGACAGCACTGAGACAGTAAATCAGGATGAACATAATACACCAATTTATTCAGCAAAGCCAAATATCTGAGGAAGCACACACTAAAATTTAATCAAGCAACAATCACCTGGGAAATCCTGTCCTGTGCATCAGCTATCTCCAAATAAATCCTAAAATATACATATATGTGTAAAATCCACACAGAGAAAAATGTGACAGTACAAACAGGTTTTGTCTGAGGGTTGATCTGAGCAGAGGGGATTAAAACAGACACACAGACACAAGTATTACATGACAGACATGGATGTCCTGGTGCAAACCCAGCAAAAGGCAACAGTGATGAAGGGACTGGAGCCCCTGACACACAAGGAAAGCTGGGAAAGCTCAGCCTCAGGAAGGTTCATGGATTATCCATGTCCATGGGAAGGAATAAAGGAGATTGCCCAGGAAGCTGTGGCTGCCCCTGGATCTCTGGAATTGTCCAAGGCCAGGCTGGGCAGAGTTTGGAACAACCTGGGATAGGGGGAGGTGTCCCTGCCCACGGTGGGGGTGGAACAGGGTCCTTCAGGTCCCTTCCGACCCAAACCATTCTGTGATTCTATCATCTCTTCCCCCAAAAAGGAACTGGCACCACTCAGTGTTCGTGAGGTTTTTGGAAGGTGAACAAGAAGTACCTCCACTGATTTTACTGAACACATGTTCATGGATGACAGATCTAAACAAACCTTCCTGAGAAGTTATCATTTGATAGTACTGAGAAATGGGAGCCAACCTGAAAACACACACCCCCGTGTCACCTTCCACCAGGAAATCTTCAAATAGCTCACCAGTGCTCACCCCCCAACTCCTGAGAGACAAAAAGAACCAAGGATGCTCCTTACAACAGACTTAAGTGAGACATGGAAAAGATTCACCTGCTCAAGCTTATCAAACAAGATGAGGACAGAGTTTGGAACAGAGAACCTGAGCTTTCCAATCCCTGATGTAAGCACAGGGCCAAAGGTGCACCTGCTCCCTGATGGAGCACCCCACAGAGCAGGAATTCCAGGAATATCAGGAGTGGGAAGGGAGCACAGCTCTCACTGACTGCACGATTTCAGTGCAGTGAAATCATTCAATGATTTCTATCCCCAAGGAAAGCTGAAGTTTGCTAAAAAAGGCAAGATTTCATTCTCACCTGTGAGATTACCAAATACACTGTGGTGAGTCAGAGGACTTTGATTTTCCTGGTGAACCAGGAGCAGACAGAGAGCTGCAATATCCTTAAGTCTGAAAGAATTAATTAGCAGTGAAGTATCATAAGGGGCTGGGGGAAGGGAACCTTGATTCATGTTCATCTTTAAATACTTTTTCTTTAAATCATTTCCTTGTGCAATTACTCATATATTACAGATAATGTTCTTGTACTCAATTTGCTTTGCTGTAAAACAGCAACATAAACATTTTCCTCATCCCTAATATCTTTAGAATCAAAGTTATCATCTGATGAGAGGTATCCAGGGGAACACTATTCAATACAACAAATAATTTTTCATTAGTATTTACTTCCTCTTTAAAATATTAAAGGCAAGGAAGGGAGTATAAAGAACCAAGGTCAATTCATACATAAATATTTAGCTTAGAGATGCAATTCCTGCTTCCATTATTTTGTACTATTTTACTACTGTGTCTCAAGGACACGTACTGCCAGTAAACTGCAGTTTAAGTTTTCAGGCTTTTATTTTGTACTGAGTTCCCATAAAAGAAAAATTCCAAGTTCCATCTATTTCTGAACAATTAACTAAGTTCCCACTCTGACAGACAAGCTAAGAAGTGGCAGCCCTGTCTTCCTGCATGACTGTGATGTCAGCAGAATCTCCCTCCATGACAAAAACTGCAAATTTGCAAAAAAGCAAACTTCTTAATCCCACCATGCTTCTTCTCTCACATTTTTTTCCAACTTGCCACAAGCTGCTCCTGCAACACTGAATCATGGAATTGTTTAGGCTGGAAAATACCTCCAAAATCATTGAGTCAGACTGTTAACCCAGCACTGACCAAGCCACCTCTAAACCATGTCCCCAGGTGTCACATCCACACATCTTTCCATTTCCCCCAGGGATGGTGGCTCCACCACTGTCCTGGGCAGCCGTGCCAGTGTTTGACAGCCCTTTCCATAAAGAGATTTTCCCTAATTTCCAATCTAAATCTCCTCTAGCCCAGCCTGGGGCTGTTCCCTCTCTCCTGTCCCTGTTCCTTGTTCCCAGATCCCAAATCCCCCTGGCTGTCCCCTCCTGTCAGGGAGTTGTGCAGAGCCACAAGGTCCCCCCTGACCCTCCTTTTCTCGAGGCTGAGCCCCTTCCCAGCTCCCTCAGCTCCTCCTGGTGCTCCAGACCCTTCCCCAGCTCCATTCCCTTCCCTGGACACTCTCCAGCCCCTCCAGGATTTTGTCACGAGGAGCCCAAATCTGACCCCAGGACTGGAGGAGGGCTGTCACCAGTGCCCAGCACAGGGGACAATCACTGCCCTGGTCCTGCTGGCTTTTTCAGAGATTTCAGTATCTTGGTGTGCATCCTCTACAGAGCTCTCCAACCTCTGGCAGGCCTGGGGTGAAGCACTCCTGGCACTCCTGGCTGGGTGGGATGAGCACAAGGAGGAGAAAAGAAAAGCCCACGAGGAAGATCCCAGGGCTTCCCTCTGTGAAAAACGAGGTTCACTTTCCTGGTAGATTTAAAAAAAGTTTAATAAAAGACAATAAGAGACAAACAATAAAGCAAAAGGTAATACAGCTGGCATTCAGCTGTTTTGGAGACACCCTTAAATTCATCAGCCCATTTTATATTCATAGACTTGTCATGCATATTCAAACCTTTCTATAAACTAATTTCCATACTGCAGGAACTGTTTTGCATGGCCACTCCTCGAGTATGCCTTTTTAGATCATGGATGCTTCTTGGCTGTGGTTTTAATTGATTTTTCTTATCAGTCTGAGTTTGGGCTGTGGTCTTCAATTTCTACAGGCAGTCCGTGCTGGTGGCAGGTGTCTTTACTGGTGTTATCCAACCAAGCAGGCAGTTCACTTACTACAGACACTTTATCAGCTGACATTACTCCTAAAGAAAACTATACCTTAAAAACCATTCCAACACCACACACAGAGTATCCACCCTAATATTTGTGAAAAGCCAACACCATGATATGTATTTATAACACCTCCTTGTACCAACAGCTTGGCATAACCACCATTCTCCTGCCTTCCTTCCACCAAACGTGTCTGAAAGCCAAACTCAAGACCACTTAAGACAAATCTACCAAAATATTTTTAACCACTGGTAGTTTTTACCTTTTTATTTCTCTTAACAGAGTTATCAAAGTGGAGAATCTAGAGGTTTCCTAAATAACTCCAGTCACCCTGACAGCCTCAGAACAGGAACTGGTCTGCAGATCCACTGGGCACATACAGACAAACACCTGCTGCTGTGCCACTATAAATTCCAGAATATCATTTAACATGGATGAGCACTGCAGGAACACAGCAGGAGTGAAAGGCCACTAAATGCCTTGCAAAAGGAGAGAGCAGAGTAAGGAAAATGGATTGGAAGCCTAGGGGCACAAAGAAAAAGGAATGTTTTGAAAAAAACTCATTATAATTTGTTCTCTTTAACTCTACAGTAACATCAACACTGAGAACAATAGCAAAAAAAAATAGGATGGAAGCTAATTTTCAGAAGGCATGAATTCCCTCAAGTTGACTGATAAATAACAGTGTTTTCTCTCCTCCTTTTGTCTTTAATGGGACTCAAATGATTCAATTTAACTGCAACAGCACCGGTTTCCCCACCCAGCTTTCTACTATTCCAGTCAAGGCAAGCAAAGCACAGGGCGACCTTAATTGTGTACATGATGCTGATTTTGATTCTAACAAGTACGAGTGTACCACATAGAAAATATAAATTTAAACAAAACCATAAAGGCTCAAATCCCAATTCATTGCAGTCCAACTGCCTCCTCGCAAGTCTAAACCACAATAAAATTCCTGGCAGCCCTTCATGATCACCTCACAGAGGAGCTGCCTGCACAGCTCTATGGACATGTACTACCAATAAAACACACATTAAGTTTCCAGGCTCCTATTTTGTCCTGAGTTCTCATAAAAGAAAAATTTCCAGTGCCATCTAGTTCTGAACAATTAACTAAGTCACCATCCTGACACAGAGCCTGAGAAGCGACAGCTTTGCCTTCCTGCATGAATTAGGTGCCAGTGGAATCTAAATCTGTGACAGCAAAAAGCAAATCTATTAATTCCAACACACTTTCCTTACATTTTCACATCTTGTCGTCACAACACAAAGCTAAACAATTGTTTAGACTGGAAAAGCACTTGACTCTGCCCAAATCCCCAAACTTCTGTTCATATCCCTGCTTTATCAATTCTGGGGTGATACCAAAAAAGGATGAGGGTGTTGCAGATTTACAAACAGGGCAGCCAAAAAGAGAAGCCCACAAATTCCTGACGGCTCAGGTGATGGGCTTCCCTGCCACAAAGGACACTAAGAAAAGAGAAATATTAACATCAATAAATAATCAAGCTTTCTCAGGGGTATTAGTTGCACTAGTAGAAGGTTATCCACAAAACCCTGTGCCAATTCTCTTGTAGGTTTGACTGAAAAAAAAATCCCCTGATCACAACTTCTGCCAAGGGACCTTGAGTTGTTCATGCAAAAGATGGATGGCCCTGACTGGAGGGGCAGCTCCTCAATATTTTGTTTTATTCTTACTGTTAGCTCCGTGGGCCCATGTATTATTTACTGCACACTATGCAAACTGAGCTCCACACAGAGAATTATTAATTTCCTCTCAGGTTTCCCCACAGCTATAGAATTTCTGGGCTTTCACCAGCATTCAGCCACACTCAGCAGCCCAGCTCAGAGATCTGTGCCCAACCCTGTCCTTCAGGCACTCCAAGATTAAGGATTAACCCACACTAAAATCACATTCCCCATGTGCAGCTCAGGGATTTTCAGGGTTCTGCAGGTGTGATGGGACACCCCAGCCCTTTTTGGGGTCTCACCTCAGGGTAAGAGCTGATGCTGCCCTGGCACAGCTCTCAGCAGCTCACCCAGGAATTCTGACACACAAATGAGGCATCACATGCTTAACACTCCTCCCCTCTCTGACTGGTACATTTTGTGCTTCTTTAGCACCTACAAATCATACATTGCACTTCTAATTGGGTTTTGTTGTTTTGTTTGGGGGTTTTGGCTGAGATTTTTTGTGGGGTTTTTTTTTGTTTGTTTGTGGCATGCTCTGTTGGTTGGGCTTTTTTAATCCCACACTCACTATCTGCCCCTAGATTAAATTAAGTCTAAATGCAGATTCGGGGGTGAGGGGGATTTGGAGGGGCTCATGGTAGAATCTTGCCTTCACCGTGATGCTGTTGATATTTAATAGATAATCAGATTAACTAAAAAACAGCAGAGAAGCATTAGCAGATGTTATCACTTATACTAAATACAGCATTATCACTTTTTTTCCTCACTATACCTCCTCTTCATTACCCTCTTCAACAGCATTATAATACAGTCAAATTTAGAGGGAAAAAAGCCTGCAGTGGATTGTTCCGGTTTTTTGTCCTGTCTAAATTAAAGGGACTCAGATAACAGAGTTTCTACCATTTCCTCTGGGACACAATTCCACAGTCTCGTGGATCTGCAGTAAGATTTTCATAATGCCCAAAGTAACTGTTTTCTTGTTTTTATCTCATTCTATTCTTTTCACTGTACATTAAATATTTCTCCCTTATTCCCCTTCTTTCCCTCTGAGGTACTCTCCCCTTCACAGCTCCATTCTCAAGTAGAGATCCAGAAATTAAATGGATTTAGATACTGTAAATCTTTGCTCAAAAGAGGAGAAATTTATGTCACTTTTGTGTACTCTCAATATGTTAATTTGTCACTCCTGGAAATAAGAGGATGCTCAGGAGGAATATTCCAGGCAGAAAAAACATCCTGACATATACTTTTTAAAATACAAACACAGCAGGTAGCACATTCTGCCCTTAGTTTAGTGCACTTGTTGCTTTTCAAACCCACATTCAGTTTGATGCAAACACGCCATCAATTGCCAGTCAGTCCTCTCAAAAAATCCCAGCATTAATCACCCCCAGATTGCTCAAAAAATCACTTTGTATACACCCGCACTCTGGATTTACATTGCAATACTACTCAGGATTTCTGCTCGAGATTCTCAACTCTTGACTTTTTTTAAGAACTGAAAATTTCAAAGTTTACCATCACTAAGCAAAAACGTGCAAAGGAACTACTTATAAATTTTCTCAGCCTTAATGGAAATGGGATCTGAAGTCTGAATGTGATGAGTGATCCTTCTGCCATCCCCTACACGAGGAGGAATTCTGTGGGCAATCCAAACTGGACAAATCAAACACTCTCCTGTATTCTCTCCAGCAATTCTAGCATGAATTACACTTGGCAAGCAGGATGATACAAGTTTGGGATTTATGTATTGTTAATGCTGCTGTTGTTTCATCTTTTAAATACCTGCAAGTCACCCTGATGTAAGTGACCACTGGGAATTACACTAAAGGACACAAGGATATTTAATATTTCTTTCACTGAAACACTCATTTATTGCACCATCTATTAGCAGTAGCTGGTTTTGAGCATGGAAGAAATATCTCTTTAAAAATGCAAACAAACAAACAAAAAAATTTTTAAAAAATCCCACACCAAAAAATCACAACAAAACCCAGGAGTGATTCAATATAGACAACTGCCAAGGGACCTTCAGAAACCACCAAGTAACATTCCAAAACATTACTTCCCAGCCATTATCAGGAATATTTTTGTATTATTACTAGAAAATCAAAGTGCAATGGTAAAGCAGATGTCCAGTGCAGCTGTGCTCTATGTGGGTTTTTTTTTTTACAATAAATATGCACAGAAATCTTAATAAATGCATTATAAAACATGGAAATGTTTGACACATGGAAAAGCCTTATAATAAAAGATGCAAAGTTGAGTGTTTACTTTAAAAGGGTTATTTTTGCTTGGTAAGTTCATTTAAGGACAATTAATTATACTTTCTTATTTTTGCAGGCTCTGGCCTTGGCAGTCTCCAGGGCTATCCCTGTGCCAACAGAGACACTGTGTTTATTTCCAAGCTTTCCACTTCTCTGATCATTCCTACCACGTGCTGATAGCTGTTAGTACATACACCATCTCCCATGTTTTAATCATAAAAATATTTACTGTTTGCGTAGGAAACCCTATCACCAGCAAAAAAATTTATTCAGGAAGCTGGGAAAATGTTTGGACCAACATTCGCATAGCAAAAATCCCTTTTAAAACACGCTTTTTTTTTTTTCCTTTAACCTATTATTTTTCATTGGATCGCATGGATTTATTCTCCCCGATTCACGTTGGAATGTTTGAACCTCAAGAACCGCGGGGAAGCGCCGAGTTTAGAGCAGCTCTTTTTTTCAACAAAACCATTATTCAGATCATATTTGGGGGGAAACTCCAAGCGGGGCTAGATCTAATTCAGACAAATGAATAAATTCCCACTTCCCAACAGAAACAGTGGGTGCAGTGCAGCATCCCTGGCAAGTACTAAAGGCACGTGTTGGTGCAGAGGAGCGCCATGGAATCAGCGGGATGCTGGCAGCCAGCCTGCCCTGCCTCTCTGTACCTGCCTTGCCAGGCAGGAGAGCAGCAGAGACCCCAGGGCACCTTCCAGAGAGGGAATGAGTCAGTGCTGGCACAGGGCACAGGGAGCCACCCTCTGAAAGTCAAATCCACCAGGTGACTGTGCTACCGTATGGACTAGAAATCCTGAATATTAGAATATAAAGTGTATAAACCATAATAGTAGTAGTAATGCTAAGGCTTGGAGACTGCAGTTTCCAGAGTAGGCCCTGGGAAACCAACTTAGGAATGTGCTGTGCTGAGAAAACAATTAGCAGAGCATGCAGAACTGTTAGTGATAAGGTTGAAGTATAATCATAAATAAAGTACTGGTGGTGAGTAGTGGCGGAAGAGAGAGATTAAGGGGGAGAACACTATAGTCCTAGGGTAAGCAACCTTGAAGGATTTATGACGTAAAATGTTATCTACAAAGTGAATGTATCTAGATTGTTTAGACGAATATGTACCTCTGCACGAAAACCATTTGTAAAAAGGGTATAAAAACCCTCTGAAAAAGGGAACCAGTGGGATCCTGACTTTGGACGCGAGTCCGCAGGTCCCCGGGCCCCGAATAAAGCACCGCATAAACTGACACTCTGTTAGTTTGTGTTTTACTTGGGGTTTCGGGCAGCAACTGCACCCTGGGCAGCCAGAGCTAGCAAAGCAACGCAAAAAATCTAATAGTGAAAGGCTCAAAACCAGCGCTTTGAAGGGAAGGGGCAAAGATGAGTGACTGGTTTTAGGTGGGTGAGGGCTCCTGGATGTTTAATTAGGGTCGGCTGCTGCACAAATTGAGGCACATCTCGGCTGCCTGGCACAGGCTCTGACCCAAGCCCAGTGATGCACCATGGTACCCACAATATCCTGATCAGCCACTCTGATACAGGCAGCAGTGTTCTGCAGAGTGTAAATATAACCGGCTTTTCCTTTCACATGCTTATTCCTCTCCATTACTGAAATAAACAGTGTGCAACTGTCGTGTGAACACATGAGCAGAGCTATGAAACACCAGCTGAGCTGGAGAAACAACAGGGAGAACTGCTGGTGGTGTGGTTAAGGCTCTTAAAATATCAGCAACTGGCAAATAGAACAGATAAATATATGCTTTTCTAAGCAAACCTAGAATGGGCTGCTGGTACATTCAAAATATTCAGTTTGGTTTGCAAAGGGAGATGCTCAATCACTGTGAAATTAAAGACAAGAACCCAGTGCTGTATCCCATGTTTCAGCCTAAGGAGCAATGTTTGCAGCCATGAGCTGTCTCACAATGACTCTGGTGGACATTTAGCTTAAAGAAATGGAGATTATATCGGTGCCAGCCACCCTTCCAGCCTGAGATCATCCAGCAGCCCACTTCAGAGTTTTATTTTATCTCTGCTTCCTCAGTGTTTCTGTTCTGGCAAAGTCCCCTTTCATATTTCCCTTCATCCCTGCTCTCTTTCTACTGCTGTAAATTTACCATATTCTCCTTCCCATCACTAACCCCCACCCAAGCACCAGGATCCTGTCAGCTGCCACCCTTCTTGTTTGACTGTGGCACTGCTCATGTTTTTGCTGCTGTTTCTGTTTCTCCCTTATACAACTGCAAAGAAAACGCTCTTCAGGGTATCAAAAAAACAAAAAACCACACCAGTAATTTGTGCCTCTAAAGCATTTAGCAGTTGGCTCTTCAAGTGTTCCAAAGTTACTACACAACAAAGCCATCCCTTCAGGTTTAATAAACAATTAAGAGGGAGAAGGGAGTTTTATTAAAGAGACTCATTAGGAGAGAGGAGTTGGTACCACTGCAAAAGTGGCAATTGCCTCTCGAGAGCGGAATGAGAAGGCAACAATGAGAAGGTAATGAGCACTTCTGCTCAGCCACTTGACAAACACACCCAAACTAAAGGCCAGAGAAAGCACAGAACAGACTTTTAGAGAGATACACCTCTTTTCAACAGATGGACATGCATGGAAAACACCACAAATTGCTCATTACTGTTTACCTTGGTGCTTTTCTTAAGAACAAATTAGTAAAAATTCTTGGTACCAATCCAAAGCAGTGCTGTGGAGCTAGATGGACACAACTCCTTGGCTTAGCTGGTTGGGGTTTTTTTAAATCTACCTCTCCCCCACACATCTCTGAAAAAACACCAAAACCATGAAATATGTCCCTGAGAAGTGACTGACTGTGGTAGAAGCACACTGCACTTTACATTTTCAGCAACGACTGTTCCCATTAGAGCACTGAATTCCCACCTAGAAATGCAGAATGAGATTTGGGTGCCCGCACCTAAGTGGGTACATGTTGACAGCAAATCCCTTTTTTCTGGAGAAAAGAACCATCAAGCTCAGCAGCTTCCCATCTCGCTGACAGAAGTGCTCTTCTGCTTATCCAGCAAATGCTGCTGCACTTCCAGTAAACATTTCTAAAGGAAGAAAGATCCATCAGAGAGCTTTAATTCCCTTCTTCCTCCCCTGCTTTGTGCCCTACTTCTGCTAGGTCACAATCACACATGCTTTTCACTCCTACAAATCATTGTTATCTTCTCAAATGAACAAAACCACGTGGCACCATTACCATCCCCAACTCCACATTTTGCCATTAAAAAAAAGAAAAAAAGAAAAAGATCCTGAAATCCCACTTCACAAAATTGGTATATTTGCCTATTTAGGATTTCTTTTTTCCCCTCTTCTATTGTGGGCTGACCTTTAGGTCAGTACTAAGGGAAGGAACATTCACACATGTTCAGATTAAGGTAGAAGCAACAAATTCAGCAGTGCTGATGTCAAAAGCACAATATTCCAATAATATTTCCAGCACAGCATGAAGCCCTACTTCTGCTCACACAGGTAATGACACTTTTTTCAAATTCAAAGAGGGACGGATTGAGCCTAAACATAAAAATGGATAAACTCTGGCTGAAGTGGTAATACTCTTGATTTTGTTGTTCTTTACAGCATTGCAGAGGACCGGAGTGGAGCAGCCCTCCTTCACTGTACAGCTGAATTCACAGCCAGGAGCTCCTTCCCAGTGATTCAACACAGCCTCTACCAGGAACGAAGCTGAGATTGACAAGGATGAATGTGGAAAAAAAGACAAGTGATAAACTCTGTTTCCTCTGTAAAGCCAGATCTGAAGCCGTTTCAGCTAAGAAAACAGGAGATATGGGACACTTTGAGCGCTCCCAGCACAAAGGGAACAGCATGGCTGAACAAAGAGCTTTGCAGAACCGGAGGCTGCTCAGGCTGCAGCACTGATCTGTGCCCACACAACATCATCAGCTGTCAAACCCCACAGCCTTCCTGAGAGATGAACTCAGAAATATCAAGAAACAAGAGGCAGGTCCCATCCTCCCAAAATTCATGAGCAGCTCAATCGTTCTTCACCTACATGAGCTGCACCACTTCAAAGGGCAGCAGAATTCACCAAGTCGGCCTGAATTCCCAAGGCTGCAGTCCCAGGGAGATCCAGCTGGAGAACAAAATAAAAAAAAATCAAGCAACTGGCCTTGGATTGATTTACAAGCACTACTTAAAAGAAAACAAGAAAACCAGGAGACCAAGCACTAAGTAGGTCCTTTCTTCCTGGGGTTTCTTGTCCTGTTTTACCAGGACTTCCCAGAATTACATCATCTTTAACTAGGGCATTAAACAACACCTTAACAGCCTTCTTTCTCCAGAGGTTCTTGTTTGCTTTAGCTGAAATTTCTTTCTTATCAGCATCTTCCTCTGGAACATGCAATGTCCTGTCATCCAGTTTACAAAGTATTTGGCATCTCAGTGATAGATGGGATGTATTTATTGGATATTAAAAAACAAGCAGGACTGATTAAATGATGCATGGTCCAATTAAGACATAGTAATTGTCTCCTTCACCATGAAGATGTATGATCTTTAGGGCTCACAATAATGAACTCTGTTTTGTTATGTAATGACAAATGCACAGAAAGATAGGACCAGGCTGTGAGAAGTCCTCACTGATGCTGTCAACAACACCCACCACCTTTGGGTGCCTGCTCTTGTTCTCTGGCTTTGCCTGGAATAACATTCAAAAGTAAGGGACAGCACCAGGCCAGGAAGGTGGCAGGGTAACAGGTAGGTAAGGATGTCTCAAAAAAAAAAGCAGAGATCATCTCAATGAAGATACATCCAAGCAGTACCATCCAGCACAAACAGGGGAGAGCACCAGCTAAAAGAAAAAGATAAGAAAACTGGGAACTGTAAGTGGTATAAAAAAAGTGACTTCAGGCCAAATACATTGACTTAAATGAGCCAAGTAATGCTGCTCCATAAAATGTTCCAGAAATACTCTAAGAGCCATATACCACCTTCACATCAAGAATATGAACACCGAGCCAAGGAATGTCAACCCACGAGCCCTTCCAGGGGGAGTGGAGCCCTCTGCTACCGGAGGCAAAGGGAGGCACAGGAGGTTTCCTGCATCACAGATGGAGACCTGGACAACAACTTGTTCACAGCAGCAGGTGAGCCCTGTGTGCTGCTGCTATTTCAAATGCACGTAAGGAAAGTATCATCTATGAATGCTCCTAGGAGCATATTTGGGAAGCTCAGTTACATATTTAATCTGTGCCTTACAACTCACCGAGGAAACAGACTGCAGCAGTTTCCATAAAAAATTAAGGAATGTCTCTCTAGAAAGACAGAGGGCTTTATATAGCAATGCACACACACATCCTGCTGCTCGTCACCCAAACACCGAAAGAGTTTGTGGGGATGTCAACCAGGCTGCAGGATTTCTGTGGTAATGCAGAAGAATTATCGTTCTCAGTCAGCAAACCCATGTATGCAATCAGATTTTGGTAGGTGGATTTCAGACAACATCTGCTGTTTTTATTTTTTTTTTTTTAATTAGGGCCACGTTAAATCAATCTCAAATTTGCCCACTGCCAAAACATTTAAGTTCCAATGCACACCTCTCCATTGTACATTCGGTGCTGCCCATTCAAGCAAAGAACAATACCTGCCAATACACATTTGTGCACCTCGCTTATAAAATCACAATGAAAATTACCAGAGGCATAAAGCAACTATTATGATAAATAATGAGCTTTAAAAAACCCACACCATACACACACAGTAAGAATCAGAGACACTGATCCTTCTGTGCTGAATGTTATTCAAGAGGATTGTCAGAGCAACGCTGAACGGATCAATTTATTTCCCTTTCTTCTCTCCACTTAACTGGATTTCATATACAAAAGTAATTGTTCCTATAAGAAACAACCCTTGTCCATGGCTTTCGAGGTTCAAAGCCTCAGACCTACATCTTTACTACTATTCGGGTTTCCATGGCAACAGATGATGGTGCCTTCGGAAAAAAAATATACTTTAATATTCTACAGTAAGTGCCCCAAATCATTCCCGTAATGTTAATGAAAACTAGAGCACGTGGGCCTGCACGCAAAGCATAACAGACTTTAAAAGTACAATTAAACAAGAAAAGCAGAGCTCAGGGACCTGCAGGAGGGAGGATGGTTAAAAAGGGCTCTGCATTTGTAAAAGAGAAGGATTATCCCTCAGAGATTCACAAACGCCTTTATACACACAGTGACCTTTCGCTGCCGCTGTCGAAAGAGGCAGTTTCACAACATCACCTTCTTAGGATTAATTGTTTATGTATTAGAAAACAAATCGAGCCAGCCAGGGATAAAAATAAAGTGAAATTGTGGTGCTAACAGCTCCCCAGAGGGAGAGAAAAGTGATTATTGAGTTAAATGGCTGCATTGTTAACAAGTGCCACACAGAGCAGCTCGCTCAGAAAGGCCCGTTTTTCACCGCCAATTTACTGACAGCAAACCCTCAGCAAATGAACTCCTACTAAATTAAGGCTTCCCCCAAAAAATCTCCTTGCAGTTTGGTCCCTTTTCATCTCCTCTCCTGCCCGGACGAGCCGTGTGTAATGAACTCGGAGCTGAGTCTGAGCAGCCTTTGGGAGCAGCCAGAGTTCCAACTCTGCCAGCAAAACAAGGAGCAGGAAAGTGGGAAAATTAAATAAAGAGCTGCCAGCAGAAGAAAAACAAGTGTTAAATAATCTGGTGTCCAGGTCAACAGCCCCCATGTAAACTCCCTGTCCTACTTCCCCCCGCCCCAGATGCTTTTTCACAGCTGCAAATGACTTTAATCTCTTTATTTATCGCCCCTGTTGTGCTAAAAATCCTCACAAAACAGACAACGGTACAATGTGCGGCACTGCAGGAATGCCCCACGTGTTTTTGGCGGGAGGAAAACCGCACAAGGACTTTCAGGAGAAGAACTTCCCTGCAAGTAATGCTCCTTCAGCTCAAAAATCCTGAACCACTATCGTTACCTGCTGCTACCTCTGTGTCTTGCACGGAAAAGCATTTAAATTAGCAGCTGACCTTAGACCTGACAAAAAGTTTAGAACCTCGAAAAGCATATGTTGAGTTACAAATAAATACAGAGACTGCAGAGAAGGGGAAGTAATTGCTGGGGAGAAGAGTTATAAATAGAGCGACAGAGAAATTATATAAAGAAATTAGCGTTAGCCAGCTCCCTCAGGATGAAATGAGGTATTCCAGGGAGAAGCCATGAGCACTCTGCTGTCTCTTTGTAGTATTCCTAATTTTACGTTGGGGATAATACAAAGCAGCAGCAGCTGTGCAAATCGGGTAGGAACTGACTACATTTCCTCTTGACTTGTGCCTTTCCTATTTTCTAGTCCGACGATCACTTAAGAAAATATTTAAAAAAAACAAAACCCTAGCCAACAACTTGCACAGTGATTTTTCGGGATGTTTAACAAAAGGCTGCTGTATAAACGCGGTAGGCTTTGAAAAATAATCGGAGACGGGAGATATTTGCATCCTAAAAGTTATGGAGAGAGCACCACCTGATGGAAGATGCGGAAAGACACCGGTGGCATCAACTGGAGCCACTCCAAACTTCACCGAATTTTCAGGGACAAAGTGCACCTGCAAAACTTTGCTTTTTACCAATTTAAAAAAAAAAAAAAAAAAAAAAGAATCAGCTATAGGGACACAGTCCAGACCGATACAGTTCACAGCAGAGATTTGTTTTAAGGGTAGAAAACTTTCTCCTAATTTCAGTGCTACAAGCAGCTCAGAAAATATTAGTTATTGAAAATCAGTGCCTCTTACTTTGGGTGGTAGGACGCACACTCAAATAGGAGGGAGAAGGCGATACTAATGATTAAAAAAGCCTCACAGTTAGTACTTCCGCTGAACTGATAATTAAAATTTTTCATGGCTTTCCTAAAAATAATTGAAATATGTTAAATTTTCATGCGTTTAGCTCATATTACATTATCTCCCTCAAATACAAAGTGTCTTCTACCCCCTTAAAACTTTGCTATTTTCACAGAACCCTCTTCTTTCCAAGTATCTGGCTAAATGATTCATCAAAAGCCCAGGATCTAATCTCAATTTATATGACAAGTGTCAAGAACACGAAAACAGTTGGAAGGGAGAGAAAAAAGGGGAGGGGGGGGGAATAAACAGCTCCACATATTGCTTACTCAAGGAAGCAGTTCTTTAACTAGGTTAGATTTCCCAGCCTCTCTAATAAATCTGTGCTTTGTGCAGTTGCCTAGCAATGCAAACAAGATCCCGGCGGTGTCAAAGGCAGCCGGGGTGACGGGGACACCTCCCCGGGCGAGGGTCTGCCCGGCCAGCCCCGTCCCTGAGCCCAGGGCTCCGGGGAAGGTGTGCTCAGCATCTCCAACACGCCACTAGAGCTGCTTTCAAACAGCCAGAGTCATTCGAGCTGCTTCTAGTCACAAAAAGCTTCTTGTGTTTGAGATTGAGCTCAACTTAATTTCGTGCCTCCAGCATGCCTAAGTCACAAGCAGCGAGCTATATCCCTGTGTTAAGCGATATAACACAAGGAAATTTTACTCGTCCGAAATATACAGGTAGTTTTAAAATACTTCTTTTTCTTAAGTCAATAGAGAAGAAAGCTATAACTGCTTATTTTTTTAGCGTGAGCGCAAACTGCAGTGAGAAAATTAACGTATTGCAAGATCCAGTAGAAAAACAAGACCCATGTAGCTTTGGATTACCTACAGAATAGCACAGGAGGAGAGAGCCAGCTCTATAAGCACCTGTCATCTTCAAGTAATTCAAACTATGCCTAAAGGAACTCGTAGGAGTGGGAAAATAGCCGGCTACTGTTACTGTACACATGCCAGGGAACAAAGTACTCCTTAACATCAGCGACAGAGAAAGTGACAATCGGGAAGGAGCCGATCCGAGTGGCTGAGGACCCCGAGAAAGTTCCCGGAGCTGCGACATGAAAGCGGTGAAATAGCTGCCACTGAAGTTCCCCGAGCCAGCCCAGACCCCTTTCCCTTAGCCGAGGGGAAAAGCAGCGGCTCCCCCCGCGCTGCACATCCCACGGGAGCCAACTCCTGCCTCGGGCTCGCAAACGCTCTTCACCGCCAAAAAACACCCCACAGACCGCGCATCACAGAATAAAGGCGATGCCGTCACCTCCTGCCACACGCAACTTTGGCAGGAGCGAGCCCCACCCCCGGCCCGCAGCCCCGGCGGGACCCCGCACGGCCGGGCAGAGCCCCCCGCATCCCCGGCCCTTCGGAACCGGCGGTACCGAGCTGCTCGCTGCCGCTGGCCAGCGCCTTCCGAGGCGCCTCCATCCCCTGCCGCCCCCCGGATGGCACCGGGAGCTCCCTGCGAGGCCGCGGGGCTGGAGGCGAAGAGTTGGGGCTGCCGGGAGAGCAGCACCCGGAGGACGGAAGAGCGGAGCACCGGCCGGGCGGGCATCACTCACCTGGGAAAACCTGTCCGTGCGCCCTGGGCAAGAGCTGCAGCAAAAAGAGGATCGCGGCGACGCCGGTCATCCTTCCCCGGAGTTCACCTGCCCTCCCCGCTGCCGCGGAGCCGCTTCCTCGCCGCCGCTATCCCCCGCATTGGTGGCCGTGCGCGGCGGCGGCCCCGGCAGCCGGAGCCGCGGTGCTGCTCGGCGGAGCCGCCGGAGTGGCGGCGGTGGCGGCGGGCGGGGAGCGCGGCGGGGCGGGCGGGGGGCGGGCGGGAGGTGCCCCCCGAGCCCAGCGCCGGCCGCGCCCGCGCAGAGCCGGCCCCGCTGCCCCGGGGGCGAGCCCGGCCCCCTCCCCCGGGGGAGCGGGCGGGGAGCGCGGCTGCGGGGCTCTCGGACGCCTATTCAAGCCCGGCTGCGCGCACGCTCAGCGCCCCGCGGTAGCGGCTGGAGCGCGGCATGGCGCGGCGCCGCCAGGTTTGCTGCTCCTGCCCGGTTCCCAGCGAGGATGGCGAGGCAGCGCGGGGGCTGGCGTTAAGCGGTGGGCTGGGATTGGGGGTGGGATTGGGGCCGGGATGGGATGGAGGGAGCGAGCCTTTGCTGGAGCCACGGGGGAGGCAGGGCCCCCAGCCCCGCCGTTTGATGGAGCGGCTGCTGCGGGCAGATCACGGGCACCTGCAGCTGAGAACAGTGATTTCCATCCTCATTCACTCCACTTTCGGGAGTTCACTGCTGAACACCGAGTCACACCGCACCCTGGCCGCTCCTAAGGCTTAGGCACAGGCAGGGAGACAAATTCCGGGCACAATTCTAAGAACTGCTTCCCACAGGTAACTTCTTGACCCAAAACGCATAGCTGCCCTAAGTGGGGGAAAACCCAAATAGGTCTCTGAATAGGGATCAGATCAGTGTGGATCAGTCACCTGAGCTGGAATTCTCACAGGAAAAGGAGAGCACTGGCCCCCAGGGCAGAGTAGCCAGCTGTGCGGGCACCAGCGCAGCGGGGCGGGCTGCGGGCAGCGCCCGGCTCGCAGCGGGGTTCGCTCTGTCCCCGCTCTTAGTCGCAGCTGTAAGCCCAGCCCAGCCCAGCTCCGTGCCGGCGGTGCTGGCCCTGGCACGGCCGGGCCCGAAGAGGGCGGTGTTGGACCGGCGGGAGCTGCCGGGGTGCCCCGGGCAGCGCTGCCGCTCTCCTGCTCCCGACCACGGCCATGGGGCTTTAAAACAACCGCCTGGGTTTCCCTTTAAATACTACCAGAGCGCCAGAGATTTATAATTACCGCAGTATGGAAGTTTCTTAGGGGCCGGGATGTCAAGACTCTGCCTGGTGGGATAATCAGCAATAATTTCTTCACTGAAAGAATCGAGCACTGGAAGTGGTTGGCTTAGGGAAGATTTAAAAAGCACGTGGATGTGGCACTTGGGGCATGGGTTGCTGGTGGGCTTGGCCCTGCTGGGTCAATGATCTTAAAGGTCCTTTCCAATCGGAACTGTTCTATAGTTCTGGAGTAACCACTAGGAACTGCACATTGCAGTTCTTGACTGGTCAAGCAAGAGCACCACCCAGAGCCAACAGAGACAGCATCAGTTTGCAGCTAATACTCCTCCTCAGCTGTTCACAGCCTAAGCCAGAAATTAGCTTGAGAGGTCCCTGTATCTTCACAGAGAATGGTTTGGGTTGGAAGGGATCTTAAAGATCATCCAGCCCCATCCCTGCTATGGGCAGGGACATCTTCCACTGCCCCAGAGTGCTTCAAGCCTCGTCCAGCCTGGCCTTGGACACTGCCAGGGATCCAAGGGCAGCCACAGCTGCTCTGGGCAACAAAATCCAACACCCAGTGCTAAAACCCCTCCAATCAATGCTGTGTGACCCTCTCTTTAGGTGTCAGCATCACTTCAGAAATTAAGGCACACCTCTATCTTTCATTCAGCACAAGGACAATCACAAACAAGCACAACTGTAGATTAAGGGAGAGCAGAGAACAGAACAACAAGAAGAAAACCTCACTAAGTAATCTGCTAGGCAGCAGAAAGGATCCAACCAGCACAGTAGACATAAAAACCACTGGAATAATTTTTAGATCAGTGCAAATTGCCTGGGCAATAAGAACAGAAAGTCTTGAAACAAAGCAATGCTCTGTAAGAAGTGAATAAAACAATAGCAATGAACAGCTGTAAAAAACAAACTCTAAATAAAGTTGTTTTCATATAAACAAAATAAAAGGAAAGAAACAGAAGCAAGTCTGGCATTCATGTTCAAAGTGACAAAAATTGGTAAACTAAGTGACTTCCTCAGGTCCAGGGTGCTCAGGGAGTGAAAAGGAGAGAAGCTCAATACATCTTACAAGGGAGATTTTCAAACCAAGAAGTCTACAGCATAAGCAAGGTGATGAAGGGTGGGAGGGAAGATCTGGATAGAGAAGAAAGGTTAGAAATAAATTGCCTACAAGAATTGAGGAAAAAACTGACAAGAGACAACTGTCTTGGGCATCAACTAGTGCAAAGGGAAACATTAGGCTGAACTAAAAATCAGGCTAAAACCTTATGAAGGATTGTCTGAACTCAAAAACCCTTGTGAGAAAGGAAAACAACGAATCTAAGATGTAGGATGGCTGCAGCAGGAACAGGATAAATTAAAATTAGGCATATGTAAGCACAAAATCTCAAAGTATGAAATTATTTCATTTAATGGCAAAGTCAATAGATATTTGTAACCTAGGAGGATTTAAATAGTCTTCCAGACAACAACAGCATCTTTAAAGACTAGATATATAGTGGTGGGATGAAATCCAGCTATTAAAAGAAGTTGTAAGGTGGGAGAAGGGAAATGAGAAAACATGCTGCAGATAAGGAACGTGGAATATAAAATAAAGAGACATGCCATCAGTATAACTCATTTACAGCTAGGGGAACTCCTGAAATTCAAACAAGGCCATAATGTTTGTTCATAAACCATCAAGCAAGACAGGGACAAGTTGTGCTCTGAAACTCAGGTGTTCACCAAGCAGGAACACACACAAAGGCTTTTGTAATAGGTGGCTTTGGAGCTGGCATGAAGAATTAAAACCTCTACAAAAGGGTCTTGTTAGATTCTGTATTTCAGGGCTAGTATGTATTACATGACATTATTTCCTAAAAATTGTGAAGAAAAGTTCTAAGTCTGATCCCATCCTGGTGTATAACACCACAGCTTATTTTGCTGTTACTAATAACTCTCAAGTGGCTTAAAAATGAAAATATTGACATAAACTCTGAAGTTTTCTTGAGCCTGTTGCTTGAGGCTTCTTGACTCTGTAAAACTGTTTCTTCACTGGGTCAGATGAGATGAAAAAATGTAATTCTTTTATTTCCAGGGAAAAGCTGTACCATTTGTGGTGAGGAAAATGAAGTGCTAAACAACTGAAAGCACTGTCACGTTAGGACAGCAGATGCATTTAATCGAGGAACCAAATTAAACAAGATCAGCTCACAAAACTGAATCAATAAGTATGTTTTCGAGGTATTTAACAAAAAATTTAGTATGTAAATATCCGATCCTACTACCAGGCTAGAATGGGAAGGTAGAGGAACTGCTCCAGTCCCCTGCAGTGTGTACATCTCCCAGCTCCAGCAGAAAGCTGACTCACAGACCACAGGCAGGCTGCCTCTGCAACAGACATCACAGCTCTGCCTGAAACTGAGTACTCCACAGCCCATGTGCTTGCTTGGAAGGGTAGGAAAACATCTTTTTGCAGCTCTGCAGGATTCTTTGAGGGTGCACAGGTCCCCAAAACACAAGTCTGACTACAGAGGCAAAGTCCTAGAGGTACAGGAGAAGCTTCATTCCACACACCAGTGGATGCTAAAAGAGAACCTCAGCTTTGAGAAGTTCAATACACACCAAGATCTGTCTGCTCAATGCAGCAAACTCTTTTTCTCTCCCAAGGCAAGCAGTAAATGTGTACTTGCAAGTAAATACACACACAACTTACAGCTTTCATTACAGAGCTTCCTATTAGGCAGCATCCTGCTTAGAAACCAGGACTGGTGGGTGGAAGTTTTAGGTAAACTTCAAAGGGTAGATTAAAGTTTCCACTTCTTTATATTATGCATTGAAGGCTTGGGTCTAGAATATGATCTGTTGAGCTTTTGTTGTCATGGTGTTAAAGAAAGGAAACTTAACACCTCGGGTCATTCTCCTGACACTATTTGCAACTTCACCATCTGCCTTCCTAATTACAATTTTTTATTGTTAAAAACAAAACTGTCTCTCCAGTCCTGGTTTTGCTTCTTTGTGCAGATTCATCCATTTTTATTGATATATACGTGCACATCCAGACATGCCATCCCCACAGGAAAAACAAACCCACACCACATCTGTGCATCACTTTAACCACTGAGGAGTTCATAACAAGCCAGCTCAGTGACTATCAGGGAGAAGACCTCTGCCCAGTTCTCTGTACCCTTTAAGTGGTGCCTTATCTGTTTTTCCACTCCCACCATGTAATCAGCACAATTACAGATAATTATGTGCTCAAATACAGAGCCCAGCTGCTTTTTCCAACCTGGTTGCAAGTTGAAATCATTAATCGATGTCACACACATTGGCATTGATCTGCAGTGCATTATCCTCATTAATAACTTTCTTCCTTTCTGAAGATAAAGAAATTAACTACCAGCCATCAATTATTCAGAAATACAAGTTCACCTTTAGACACGAACACAATGACACCTTCTGGGAAATGCTAAAAGGACCTGGATCTAGCAGTTTATTTTAACAATGCCGGATCATGGAAAAGCAATATATTAATACCATAGGCAGACACAAGTAAATAGAAAGGTACAGCAAGGAGGCAACATCAAAATAGTCGGAAAATTTCAAACAGCCCAGCAGTTGGTTCTTCATTAGCAGCAAATTTTGAATTTAAACTTTATCTTCCCATATAATAGAATAAGTCAGAGGACCTTGATAAGCATCTTTCTAGAAGAAAGCACAGCTTTCCACGGGTGTAGCTCAATTTATAGATCACAACTAATAAAATCCCAGAGGCAGCTGTAACACACAATGTTGAGCTTGCCTGGCTCTATCTCACTCCGTGTGGCTGAAGAGCAGGAGGGGCAGCACCTGGCTCCTTGTGCCGGCTGCAGACCCAGGGTGGGGTGGAACCTGCACTGGGAGAGGGGATATTCCCTCTGGAAAACACGGGGCGTGCTCAGTGGGGAAAGCTCTCATGTGCAGCCTGAGATGGCAGGGACAGAGAAATCAGCCAGGCTAAGGGGAGCTGGGATCAGCAGCATTGCAGACCCACAGGGATGCCTTGGAGGGAGCAGAGAGGCTTTTCTGAGCACCAGGAATAGCTGTGCAGTGTTGGCACTGCTCTGCTCGATGAGGGGACAGGCTGACTCTGGAGGAACACCGTGGGCACAGACAGATTGCTTAGCCGACCTTTTATTTTTACTCAATATTTTAAAGATCCCTCTGAGCTCTTAACTATTATCCAAAGTTTGCAATTCTTGCAGTGCCAGCTGTATATTGTCAAGGCAAAGCACAACAGAGGGATGTCAGTGTCATTGCTGCCACCTTCTGACTCACTGGGACCTCAGTGCCTTTCCCTGCATGGAATATTTCCCCACTAATCCAATTCCTTTTAGCTGTTTCCAAAGCACTGAGCAGGTAAAACTCCTGTTTTCCTCAAATTCCATCTCAAGTTCTAGTACTTGATGCTGCTCACTTTTCTCATTGAAAGCTTCCATGCAAGTTTTCCTTGATTTAACCTGAATTAACACTGTGAAACGGGGATCTGGATGACATTTGTATAATCAAGCAGGTGTTCTGCACAGCTTTCCAGAGGATGCTGCCATTGAAAAAGGGGAGCTAAGTGCTTTTTCATCAGCCACAAGGAACAGTACAGCTCTTCCAGGCAGGGGACATAAATTTGTTGCTACTTAACTCAGATTCTACTTGCAATAGGAAACCTCAGCAAAACATCTGAAAGTGCTATTCTATCTTTGTATCTATTGGGATTCAGAAATAGCTTCTGTATTTGACAGCTGTAAAGAAGGGAGCATTCCAGTTAAAGATTACTCCAAGTGCAGTTTCTGGAACAGGCAATAGCGTGAATGAAAAAAAAATACTAATTCTAAAAACTTTTAGAAATCTCTTTTTTTAGGGGTAGAAGGAATACTAGACAACTATGACAAGTTTAACTCCAGCTAGCATATCTGAAAGTCATTTTTCTCACAAAATAAATTAAGCTCAGTATAACTAATCACAGACACTTCTTCCACTGTCTCACTCTGTCTTCCTTCCCAGAAACCACAGAATCCTGATTTGGAAGCTAGGGTTCTACAAGGTACATTAAAAACACAAAACAACTACAACAAAAAACCAAACTAAGCAAACAAAAAAAAAAGAAAAAAACAAGTATAAGCCGTTTAGGTTAATCAATGAGAAATGGCAGAGTTGTCTCAAGCACTCCAGATTGGGAAACTTTGGAAAGCGCAGTTTGTCAGAAAGGAAAAGCCAGAAATGTTCAGCACTTCATACACGTGTATGCATTGTGTATGAACCTACAGCAGGGTTTTCACTTCTATTTTGCAGATATAAAAAGGAGAACCTGTCACTGTGTGGATGTAATCCAGAAGCACAGAGTAGAGATAAGGAGGAAAAGTTTCTGCATCGACAGGGTAGCCAGGCATTGGAATGGGCTGCCCAGAAAGTGGGGGAGTCACCATCCCTGCAAGTGCTCCAAAAATCCTGTGGATGTGGCACGGAGGACATGGATTTGTGGAACATGGTGGTGCTTCTGTGTTGACACAGTTGGACTTAATGATCTTTAAAAGTAATTTCTAACCTCAGCAATTCTGTGATTGGAACTTCTCCAGATAGTGCAAGAGGCCTAAAACATCAGGAATTACTTTAAAAGTAAACCAGTCCTGTTAACATTTATGATGTGGATTAGCTCAGAGTAAACCATAAATTGTTCCCTTCTCATGAGCTGTGCCCAGGGGATTTGAGCCCACATAAAGCAAGCAGCTGAGCATTGGCAGGAGGTGGAAGCCTTTTTTCTTCTGCAGAGCACCAGCCCCTGCAATGTGCCAATGAATTGCGACTAAAGAGTCACATCCATTATGCACTCATTCAGGAAAACATGGACATTTTCAAGTAAACTACATGGAAAACTTGCAAATTCTACAGCTCCCCTTTTTAATGGATTGCTCATGAAGCCTATCTAATAATATCTACAGAGAAATTTATAAGCTAACATAATGATAACAAATTTTTTTTGTTAGGAATTTACTGCAGCGTTACAGCCAAGCATAAACTTTATCAGTTATTTGGAAAATATAGAGTGCCATAAAATAAAAGTAATTAGAATTAATGTATCTTCACTCTCCCCCCCCCTCAAAAAATATCACTTAATTCCTTTTTAAGACATAGCCATTCATCAGGGTTCATTAAGGCCATATTTTCCTCTCAGTGCTGTGTCATTAACAGTCATTAGCAGAGGAGGAAGGAACACAGAGTCACACAGCAGAGCTTTAGCAGCTTGGGAAACAAAGGAGCAAACTCCTCCTCAGGCAAACATGGTGTTAAGGACAAAGGACCTGTAGGAAACAAAACCTCACCCACCCATTCCTTCACTATTCAACTTTCCCTCCTCCTTTGACCATCCCATGGCACAGTCCATCTAAGGGTGTTTAGGTGAACAATTAACATTTGTGGACACCCTCATGACTTGCACAAGGCTGTAAGGCCTCCCCCCTACATTTCCTATGTGATGGTTCTTCATCTTTTTTCAGGAGTCTGAAACCTTCCATAAAGCCAAGTTCACCAAACCCCCTGGTCCTGCCATTTCAGTGGCCCCACTCTTTGGGTCTCTTGGACCAAACCAGACCCAAATCCTGGGGGATGGATGCAAAGACAGCTCACATTTCTATTTTCTCATTTATGTTCTCCTACAGGCTGTAATCTGGGTTTGCCATAGTTATAGCAAGTTATCTTACAGCAAGGACTTGCCTTTCTGTGCAAGCCTGTATTCCCTCACTGAATTCCTATAGCTATCCTCATTTCAACTTTTAGAAATAAAACTCAGTGGCTGACAGCTGGCCACAGTCACAGAATCCCAGAATGGTTTGGGCTGGAAGGAAACTTAAAGCTCTTCTTGTCCCACCCCTGCCATGGCAGGGACACCTTCCACTGTCCCAGGCTGCTCCAAACTCCAATATCCAACCTGGCCTTGGGCACTGCCAGGGATCCAGGGGCAGCCACAGCAAATCTGGGCACCCTGTGCCAGCCCTGCCCACCCTCACAGGGAAGGATTTCTTCCCAAAATTCAATCTAAGTCCAGTATCTTTCAATTTGAAGCCGTTCCCCCTTGTCCTGTCCCTCCAGAGCCCCTCTCCAGCTCTCCTGGAGCCCCCTGAGACCCCAGAGGGGCTCTGAAGTCTTCTGGACTTTTCTCTTCTTCAGACTGAGTAACCCCAGGCCTCCTAGGTGTTCCAGTCCTTGGAGAATCTTTGTGAGTCCAGGAGCATCCCTTCCCATGGCAGACCAGTGAACAGAGTTGGCCATCAGATACAAAAACCTTTTCGTGGACCACTTGCAGCATTTTCAGACTGGACTTGATCAGGCTGTCGAGAGCTCCCTCCTTCAGACAAGCGTCATGTGAATAAATCTGTCTTTGCAGCTTCCTAAACAATCACATAAAGTGCCTTTGCCTCAGTAAGTGCTTGTAAAGCAATCAAGAACTGATATGATAACCAAATGTTTCGCTAATAGTAATTATGATTCTTTGAAAAAACACTCCTCTAACACTAATTTATTTTCTACTTGAAAGCCAATCTTGCTAGTTATTAGATATTCTCCTTCCTATCACAATCAGTAAATTATTAAAGAGCTGACCAGGCTTTGTTTTAAAATTATTCTCTTATGAAGCTCCCTGATATATTTACCCTGAATACTGAATGATTTTGAGGCCTCTAAGGACCCATGAATGGTTTCTATTTACTACTTTTAGCAAAAAGCCAGTGTAATTAGCAGCAGGAATTTCACTTGAATCACAGCTACTGGTGATATTTCCAGCACACTTACACAGTCTCTCAAAAAAAAAACAAAAAAGAAAAAAAGAAAAAAAACCCTAAACAACCAACAACACAAAGCTCTAAGCTTTTGATGGGAGAAAGCATTTTAGCCTAGGAAGTTACTAAGTGGCTGTGCACTCAAAGATGTGTGAAGAAACAGTCCCCTGCCAGGAACCTGGCAAGGCTCTCTGTGCCCAAATGCATCAGCTTTACCACCTAATAGAAAATAGAATTTGAAAGAGGTCTCTGAAAGCACCTCACCTCCTTTCCAGCTCTCCTGCTATGGCAATGTGTGGCTATCACACTCCCACTCAAACCAAGTGCACAAATTCTCCTGATTAGCTACATGACATATAGGCACACCTTAACTTTAAGCTTCTTTTTCAGCTACCATCTTTTTTATGCATATTCAGATACCTTTTGATAACTATGCTGAGCAGAGCAGCATCATTATCTTCATTTTACAGACAGGGGTCAAGTTCTTCCAATGCACTGAAGAGGTGCAGAGCAGAACTAGTTTTAGAAGTAAAACATGTAATTAATACCATGTTATCAGTATCCTTATGGCTCACAGCAGTCAAACAAAACCCAGGGATGGGAAACTTAGTAAATAATCAGTTTCCTTCCAAAAACCCAGCTTTTAGTAAAAATATATGGAAAGGTTTCAAGTATTTGTTTAAACAAGCTTCAGACAGACTTCCCACGTTCTTGAATCACTTGATACAGCAATGGGTTTGTGCACAGTCCTGCTGCCTCCCAGGAGCAGCTCATTCCAGAGCCTGACTGCTGCAGTTGTGTCCAGACAGATGTGACTGGCATCATCACCAGTCCTTTATTAAAAACTTTACATGCCTTCTTTTCAGTGTACTTCTTTCTGACAACTCTCACTCCTTCCCTCATAGGCAGCTCCACACAGCTCTGACTCCTCTCCTCTCTGCAAGTTTCCTTCTTCCTTCTACATGACTGGCTAACCCCAAGCTGTCCCTTACCTGGCTGCCTAACCCTGTCTGTCCCTCACACAGCATCTTACCTTATCTGTCCCTTACCCCTCACAGCACAGCCAGCAGGAGCCCATCCCAACCTCTCACCCAAACTGCAACTCTGAGTGAGCTAGCCCACTCTTTTATAACACCCAACATCATTGGGCAGTCACAGGTATTTCCACTCCTCAGTAATCAGCAGAGCTGTAATTCCTCAGGAGAGATTGCCTTCTGTACTATCCTTTCAACCTTTCTTCCCACACCTGGCTTCAAACCTTCTGCTGTGGTTTGGCTCCGTGATCTCAGGACCAGCCAACCAGGAGTTGTGGCAAATGAAAAAGGACAGGTTTGATGAGGTTGCTTAAAAACAAGTTAGATAAAGGTAACAAAATACACCAACAGATGAAGAAACCACACACAGTATAGGACGGCCTTCAAAGACCTTTTAATGGGAGGAACTTAACTGTGGAGGGAGCAGGGACCCTAGCAAGGCTTCCCTGGAGAGCCATTCCCTAGATAAGAATTGATTAGTCACAGTGACTAGGCTAAGAAACCCTTTTCCCCACTTCAGACCCCTGCTTTATCTCCTTGTAAAACTATTGGTCGTATTTCCTCAGCCCCAAACCATTGGTCCTTTTGCCAAGCCATGCTTTCCCTATAAAAACCCCTACTTTTACCCAGTTCAGCAGATTGCTGCTGTCACTGGAACACTTTGCAGAAGACAATAAAGAACTCTGTGGAATCTCTACACAGCACTTCCCATCTCTCATCCCAGCGTTGGCCAAGGTACCTTGCAAGCTAAGCTGAAATCACTGTTAGAGCTGCTCACCTGAAACCCAGGCCTAGCTTGCATATTGGTACCTTTGTGGCTAAGACTGCCCAGACTCCAGGACAGGCTGTCCCTTTGGGACCTCACTGTCTGGGAAGTTGGGTGGAAGCCAGGGTCTGACTGACCCCCAGGCACCAGCCACAACACTCAACAATATACAGGGTAGAACTATAGAACCCAAGTTGCAGGCAGGAGCTTAACTGTATAGGGTAGAATTGGATCTGAGGGCAGGATCCTGTGGACACACACATTCACAGAGCTGGGGAATTATAGGTTGGAAATTCTTTCCAGGCCTGGATTTCTCCTGACTCTCAGCTCCATTCCCAGGCTGCCAAGCTGACTGCAGCTTCAGTTAGGGAGGAGTCTCCCAGGGTGACAACACGGTGACAAACAGAGTGGAATTCATCACCAACATTAACCCCTGGTGTCTTTGCCGTGGGACACATCCTGAGGTGCTGTCCCAAGGATGTTTTTCCCAATTGTCCAATGAGCTCCTGTCCTGTCCTGGCTGCACTAACACACTTTAAATCCGGGCTGGCTGTACAATAAATTGGCCTTTTTTCCCCAAAGAGCTCCGTGTGTGTTGCTGTCCTTTCTCTCTCTTTGCAGCACAGTGACCACAGGATCCAATCATAAACTGGGATTAGGAATATGCAAAACAATGTTACAAATGCCAACCAATCAGGGGAGAGAATTTGGGAACATTCTGGAAACATGACCTTATATGGGCAGTCTTGTTAGCATATCCACTCCCATGGGTCCTTGCTTCTCTAACTTGGCTCACCCTAACTAAAGGTTTTTCGCACACCCTTAAGTCTATGGCTACTGCAGGTTGGCCAACCCCCACAACCTTGCAGACTCCAGTGCCAAAATTTGGCCTCCCATTAACTCTGAGCAGGAATTACACTAAATCAGCTATTTCTGGTTTATCTGCTGAAATATCTCACTAAGCAAAATCCATGAAAGCCCCGGGGAAAATCAAGAGTCACATAAAGGAGCTAAATGGAGGCAAGAACTCCGCAAGGACATATAGAAATCAGTGTTTGCACAATGATTGAGAATTCATTCAGTGTTTGTTGCACTTTTTCTATTCCTGTAAGTAACCAAAGGCTATGCTGCTGTTTGAAACCGTGAAATTCTGAGCCCACAATTGCCACCAGTTTTGGTGGATGCAAGACTGAATTCAGACTGGGCACCTAAACAAGAAACAGCATCCTCAGCTAAGATTTCACCTCACCTTTAATTAAAAAAAAAAAAAAAAAACCCCAAACCACAGTCTCCTACCAAATCTCCAGCATGCCCTCATACATAAAAAAAAAAAAAAAAAAAAGACACCATTGTAGTAAATTAAGATCATAAAAACCCACCCAAAAAACACCCCACAAACCCAGTCTACTCAACACCATACCAACAAAACCCACTTTGATTTGCTTTAAGTCTCAAACTATAGTTTAAATTTTTATAGGGTTGGGGAATTTAGCAGTTCTTTGTTGTTTTAAAATCAAAACAGCATACATCCAATTCATCTTGGTATACCACCACCAAATTCTGCTTCACCAGAAGAACAAGAATTGGTCCAGAAATTCTCAGGCTGAGAATTCTAGTTCAATACTCAATGTTTTTGTAGCTGCAGTAATTGCTTTCTGCTAGAGCCAGAAATATACCTGTTCAGTCTGCAGTAAAAGCAATACCTTAACAAGTGAATTTGTAAAAGCACAGCTTCCAAAATCTGTGTAATCAGGGAAATCTCACATGGGAAGGGTTTACTAATTGTAAGACATGTTCAAGTGGCAAGTTAGGAAGTGTTTCACCTCACCCTTACTGCTTAGGCCAGGACTGGATTTACCCTCCTTTAGCCCTCTAAACACAACTCCCAGTGGGAAAATGGGGGGAAAAATAAAATGCAGGTTATGTAGTCCAGCACTTTCATGTACATGACACCCCCATTACATTCTCTCATAGCCTTCCCAGAGTACTGGTTAATACTACTGAAGTTTCCCTTACATGACAGGTGAACTAATTTTACCCTTAAAGCTTAGGCAAGGCAAAGATTAAATTGCACTGTCCATGTCAAACAGCAACAACACAGCTCATACAAGGCAGAAGTCTCCAGCTCTGCTTCCCTCTGCAGATAAACAGACAAGATTTCCTCTGAACTTGAGGGCACAACCATAGCCAAGTTTATAGAAATTCAGTTCACTCAGCAAGAACATCAAATTAAGCACTCCCAGTGATCACATGCTGGTGCAACCTGAGCTCTCTGCAATATCTACTATCTTTCCCCCTCCAAATCCTAAATAACCATGTCCCTGAAAATAAGAAGCACACAGCATCAGGCCTAGAACACAATCCAGTTCTGTCTGGCACACATTTTGTTCTCCATAGCATTGGATGATACACAATTCCACTTCAGCACCAAAACCCCACAATTTCTAGAAGTGGATTGTTACAATTTTGTTAGAAATACCAAAGGCAGCTTCTCCTACAAAGTCAAGAGCACTTATATATTCATGACACTTAGAAAAAAGAAATCAGGCTGGGAGTTTAAAGAGACTCAAAGGTAGCATTAAGCTTCCAATAAATCCCAGTGAATTTAAAATTAATTCTCTTAAGTAACACTAGAAAAAAAAAATTAGAAGCTGATTTGATTTAAAATAAGCATCAGATTTCATTGGCTAAATCACAGGTGGCTCACATGCAATAGGTCAGTCAGAGAGTTGCCCCAATGCTCAATTATCTAAAAAAAATTATTTATCCTTATCACCTCAGATAGGGTTAACATGGAGCCAACATTCCTCACAGCAGGCATGGGAAACAGATAATTACAAACTAATAGATGACAGTCAATGGACACAAGACTGTAAAATGGACAATAACTGACAGAAAAATCAAAAGGCACCAGGGAAAACCCACAGCAGAAGGGCTAAGTATGACAAAGAGTTGTTGTTTCAAAGTGCAACGAGATTTTTATCATTGGCATGGGCCCACTGCTGCAGAAGAAGGGCAAAATTATTAATAATGACAGAAAAGTTCAATAAATATTTCTGGTTTGCATTTTGAGTGAAGGAGGAGGATATACTTGTATCACTTGAGAAAGACAAAGTACTTGATGCTGCAGCTGCAATCAAGAACAACTCCAAGGATAACAGGAACTCGCTGAAAGCACCCTGGGACATGGTTGACATGCTGGTGCTAATTTTAATACGTTTCTGAAGAATGATAATATCATACCAATATCCATGTAAGGCAAGGGAAGTGACTCAGCTGCATAAAACCTGGTTTGTTCTGAGCTAAATCTTAGGCAAAAAAAAAGGGAAAAACGTGTCCAGCTATGTAACTGAGGGAAAATTATGGGACAGGAATTTATGGAAGGTTGGGTTGATATCCCTTCATCAAGCTGACCTTGACAGATGTGAGGTTTTGAGTGCTTTAAGGTGTCTCATTTAACAACACACACAATTCCCTAGTAGATACTGTAAGTATAAGGGGATTAAGACAGAGTAAGGAATAAGGAGTTGATTGCTCCACAGTGGTTGCAGGAGCTGTGATCAGAGTATTGTCATGGGCTCTCCAGCAAGGAACAGCTCAGTGTATCAGATATCACTGTTCATCAGCAGCCTGGGGTAAAGCTCAACACCTTTACCACAAGCATTTGGTGAGCTGGGAGATGCTGGTCAGGAAGGTTTGTCCCACCCAGCAGCCTGGAGAGCTTCCACAGGGACACATCCACTCCCACAACAGGTATTCCAGGGCAATTCCAGGCAGGGCTGTTCTAGGAAGGGCAGGATTATCTGTGGAATGGGAAATTTTGATACAGAGAGAAGTGGAGAGGGATTAATGGTTCATATCCCAGTAACAATACCAGTAATAAAGCACAAAACCAGTAATAAAGCACCAGTGACCTGTGCAATTTTAAGGCTTTCCTGGATTTATGGAACAGGAGCTCTTCCCACCACTGCATATGACAGATACAGGTACATTTAAAACCAGCATTCACTGACAATACTGAAAAAACACAATAAAAAGAAGTCAAGATGTTATGGAAAACATCAGAATATTTGTTTTAGGGCCAGAAAGTGTCTCACAATGAGAGAGTAGGCAACAGATCACCCTGGGTTTTTTTTATCCAAAAGATTGAAAGGGACTTGATTACAAGTGTCCTTGTGGATAAGATACCAGCTCCTAAAGAGCTTCTTAATGTAATAGAGAACAACATAACAAGGAGCAATGTCTGCAAGGCTAAATCAGACAAGTTAAAAAACTTGGCAAGTTTTCTCCTCTGTCCAACCACAATGAGGGGGGAGAAAATGGAGCAAACCACAAAACCTCAGCAACATTATTTCCACCACCACCACCGTCCTTAATAAGAAATTTACACCACTTGAAGCAGTGAAATAATCACTGGGGATGCTGAAGACCAAACTCACATGGCCGAGCTCTTGAACATGGCATATTGCTGAATTTATAAAGATACCTGTCTACTGATACAGTGCCACAAAAATGACAGCACGAGAGGCATCACCTTGATTAACAAAAATCGTTTCCAAATGAGCTTCTCTTAAGAAGCTAAAGAGGATTTTTTAATTCTGCATATGGGTTTATTCTCTTCTCTGCCACAGTTTGCAAACACACACTTCTTTGTCTTCCTTTGCCCAGCGTGCAGCTTTTTCAGAAGCAAAACCAAAAGGAGCCTGTGACGTTTGTACAACTTCCTGAAGACGTATTTTATACAGCTAATACCAACTCAGTGGGAAGACTCCCCAGAAATGGCAGGTGATAAAGAGCAATCAGAACATAAAAGCTCACTCTCAGCACTCACCGGGCTCACTGCAGTGCCTGCACAGCTCTGCTTCCCCTCACCCATCTCCCCCAAAGCCAACTCAGATTTCTGGGAGCTCAGCATCTGTCCTGAAGGCTTCAACTGAGCCCACGGAGCAGATATTAACTCACTTAGCTCTGCTACACCTTCCGGGCAGGCCTTGTTTTATTTTACAGGGTATTTGGAGTCTTTCATCGCATCTTTCATCTGAAAGGCTCAAGGTAAATTGCAAGTCCTGAATAAGCACAGAGACAGCTATTCATGTACCTTTGTTCTCCAAATTCTCTCTATTCAAGCCGGGACTGAGGAAACAGATTGCAATTCTAGGAATACATTTTGGTAGGATACAAACTGCTCTCACCACAACTGAGCCTTGATCAATCATTCCTTCCTCTCTCTCACTCGGCCTTCAGCTGGGATGTTATGCAAACCAAGTTCCAGGTAGGAGCAAGTCATTAATGTCAGCAAGATCCTACTGTTTGCATTGCTAAAGAAGGTTCCCAGAATGCCAGCACGGACCTGCTGGCTTTATTTTAGAGACTTTATTCATTCCTAAAGACTCTCTAAAACCAGTGTGAAAATACCTGAGCCTGGACCTGTAAGGCTCCTGCTTTCAACAGAGCTGGAATCACCAGTGATGAACAATTTGTTTTCTGACTGCTTTGTAGAGCTCTCCAGATGCAAAGAGTATTTCAGATGCATCTCTAAAACACAGTTTAACGTGCCTGCTATCATAGGCACTGCTACTGCAAGAGGTTACAGAATATATCAGTTAAAATAAATGGCAAATTAGTGACAAATATGAGAACAGTCCCTGTGGCAGCTCAGCCACTTAGACTTGAATATGATACACTTCAGCACACAGTCAAGAAAAAAAAATATTTCTGAATTCTTTTTAGAACCCCATGAAAATCCTCTACTCTTTAAACAGCTACTCACCTCAACAGGGGTACAAGAAGTTCTGCTTGCCATTAGGCATTTAAGCCACCCAAATTAACAGTAATTGACTTAGAAAAGCCAATTCACATTTCCAATTGCTCTAGGAAGCAAATGTACACCTTGGTCAGTACTTGACTGATCCCATTTCCTCTGAAAATTTGCATTTCCGACACACTCACCACTCCCTGCACCCAGAGCAAAGGTGCTGTGAACAAAAGCACTCATTTCAAACCTTCTTGTAGCCAGAGTTGTGCCCGAGGTTGGCAAGTTGAGGAACTCCTTTAAAATCTCTTATCTTGCCCTGAAACTTGAAAGATGTTCTGTGAACTATTGAATTAGAGGAGGATAAGACAGGCAATCATTCTCGGATAAAACCCAGCCACCCAAACTTTTGCTGACTTCCCCAACTCCCACTTGAGACGAGGCTAATCTGATTGAATGCACAGTGATGGATTCACACAGTCCCACCAGCAAGGGCAAGCAGGGTCCTTCCAAAGCCAGGAATGGGCACAGCACACAATTTCCTTCTCCCAGGTCACCCCTACACCAACAAAGCAACAGTCAGCAAGTACAGGATTCGGGGGGTACAACAGTAAAATGGCAATACTGGAGCAAATCCAGGGAGAGAAAACTCTGTGGAATGTGCACAAGACATTGCTGTATCTTTAATTATTTTCCCCATATAAAAAGCAACAAGATAAGTCATCAGTTAAACTGGCAGAGCTTATAAAAAAAGCAAAAGTACATTAAAATATAAATTATAAGGACAATGAAAATATATCGTGCATGGTACACGGAATCATTTGGCATCCTTAAAAAAATCATCTAAATAAGCATCAGGAACACTGAAGAGTTACAATTCAACGTAATCCATAAAGAGACATTAAGTTAGTTGTGCTTACAGTCTGTGAAAAAAGCAGTTAAGATTCCCAGGCTCTTATCCAGCATAAACAGTGCTGCCCCATAGACTTATTTTTGCCTGGGAAAATAAATCTATAGTTTCTTTCTTCACCAATGAAGGAAACATAAAAGAAAATGGTCAAACAGTTAATCTATTAAAGAGGCATCTAAATACTTGAAACAGATAAATCTGACAAGTATGAGGATTTTTGAAGATGGTTAGAGGGAAATAAGGCTCAGTTTGAGAAAAAAAAAGTCATTAGGAAGTGTTGATATTTTAAGACATTAGATTTATGCAGGAAAATTAAAAGGAAAAACTGAAGGCTGCCTTAAAGCAACAAAGGAGGAAGCATGCAGCAGGCTGTCACTGAGACTTTCAAGTCCCTTTTATCCTAGATGCAACACTAACACAGCCAAGCAGCTTCTGGCTGTGGGACAGGGGTGGAGGCATCATCCCCCACACATCTGAAGGGCACAAACACACAGACATCAACTGCAGGACAGCTACTCCACTCCATTTTGTGCCATTTAATTATGTCATTAATAAAACTGATCTATCAATGATATCAGGATATTGTGGCCCAGTTCACACATACAGATACACATCTCTAAAATTCAGTATCCAACTTCACATCTGTTAGAGAGAGAACAAAAACTTGTAGGCAGCTCCTTGGCACAGGGTATTGTGTCCAGCACCCTTGGTTCAGGTGTGCTAATAGGGAATAGAGCTCTGTGCAAGCTGCCCATGGCTGCCCTGGCTTCAGGCTCAATTACACTTGCAATGGCATTTGCAGTATTAAAGCACTAAAAGGGTACTTACATCTCCTGCTTTAATTTTTGCCTTGCCTAATTTCAGAAGGCAAAGAGGAGACTAATCCAGCAGCACAGTGCAGCCTGCATTAGTCAGGGTCTGGGCAATTAGCATCTCTAATAAAAACTGCTCGAGGATAAGGTATATTCAGAGGCAAAAAAAAAAAAAAAAAAAATTAAATTCTCTAATTTTGATATGCTCAGGATTCAAAGTAAAGCTTCCTGCTGTCTTCAAAGCATCACCGAATGTCAGTAAGAAGAGAAAAGTATCACTGTCTCTTGCTACAACATTCATTTATTACCATCCATTCACTCAGAAATGTCAATGTTGTTTCACCCTCCCATTCCTCCTCATCCCCTTTGCACTCCCACTCCAAAAAAAATTATTTATGGCCTTTCCTAATGAACCTGCTGTGATTTTTCTACTGCTGGAGACTAAAATAAGGCAGAGTCTTGTAGTATTGTGCAGTGCACAGGAAAAACACTTGCCAGTGTGCATGCATACCTTACAGAAAACAGGCTATGCGTAATACAGAAGCCTTTATGAGGGTTGGATTTATTCCTATTACAACATAAAAGCAAAAAACTGCATTGTGTTTCTAACAGATAGCACCGCTTACACCTGGGAATGTAAATGCCACCACCATGGAATGACAACTACAGAGCTGCACAGGCTTCCCCCAGCTGGCAGTGCCACAATGCCCAAGGCCAGCAACAGAGGAGTGTGGAATGTATTCCAAACTACAGGGCTTGGAAAATTTACTGAATCCATTCCACCTATTGAATTGTCATAAAGAGCTCTGTCAGTCTAATGGCATTCATCAGATCAGCCTGATGTGGCAAGTTTATATATTAACCTTCCCCTTTTCTTCTGCTATCAGAGGAACATGGAGAGGGATGGAGAGCAGACACAAGCACATGGGCACATTTACTCCTGAGCTCCTCCACTCCAAGCCACAGCACCAAGAACAACAAAAACAAGAGTAAAAGGATGGCCATAGAAATTTGAGCGTGTTCCAGCAAAGCATCCCCAAATTCTGGTTGGGAACAACAATCCTGCTTTCTAGGGTGTGACAGCCACACTTTGTCCATGCCAGGCCCGAGGGAGCAGCGCTGGAGAACCAGGAGTGACCCATCCCCAGGGCTGAACCTGATTGGGCAATTCAAACCCAAACAGGGCACCCCAGCCAATCGCTGTGCGCCAGCAATGCCCCCGTGCCATTGGCCAGTGAGCTGGGTGGGGCCAAGGCTCAACCAATGGCGTGCAAAAGCAGGAAATTCAAAGCCCTGTGTGAGAGAGCGCAGGGATGAGCTTGGCCTGTCCCACCCCTGTCCCCACCCGTCCCTACCAGGAAGGGCAGGAAGAAATGAGAGTTATGATATCTGGTGATAGAGCCAAGATCACATCTTGCTCATCCCTCCTGCTGTTTAGACAGGTTAATTTTTGAAGGAACTTGTTGAATTGTAAAGAGCCCTGTTGAATAGCAATGCTCTTTTGAAATTGTGACATATGACACTAAGATAATTTTTTAATGGCCTAAGAAGTCAAATAACTTATCCACTGGCAAAGGAGAGCATCTGATGGCTTTAAAAGAGTAGAAATGTACAGGTTTGGCTCCTGAGCACCGTGAGTAGCACAGTAACTCAGGCAGGCAGCACCATCCCTCTTGCTGGGTAGCAGTGAAATCCTCATCCCTGCTGAAGTCACAAGGACCACACTGAAGGATTAAGGGCATCTCTGTGCCAAGTGCCACTTCCTTCCCCATAATGATCAACTTACTACGAGACAGAACTACTCCATGAAAAGCAAGCATGGGGGGAGGATTACAGGAGGATAACAATGTTTTCCCAGCTCATCTTGAGTTTTCCCTCATACATCAGGAAACTCTGCCAAGGAAGTAGTAGCTGTATTTCAGCACCCAAGCTGTTCCTTAGTAGGACAGAATGCCTTCAAAACACTTTGCATATGCAAAACTCTGCATCAGGCATTTGCAAACAAGCAATATCTTGGTTTTTAGACCAACTGTGTGGCTTTTGTGGATGCACACTCACCGTGGCTTGCCTGGGCTGCAGGTGCCAGTAAACATCAAACCTTGCTCCATATACAACCAGCGTCTAAGATATGGAGACAGGAGAAATCACTGCTCAGACCTCTGGGAGATAATCCCCATGTGCACACTCAGTTTGGCTGGAAGGATTTCACACAGAACAGAAAACCCAACTAAGGGCAGTTTTTTCAACAAACATTTTTGACAATTGTAGACATGGCAGGAGAAGATAAGAAGGGAGCATGAAAGCTGACTGCAGTTATCAGGGAGGATGAAACTGTTTGAAACTCTTCCAGTTATGGAAGTTCTACTGTAAGAACTTTGTCATTTCAATTTTTCTCGTACACTTTATGGTGCTCTACATTTCTGTGAATTCTTATCTCTTCAGCCCAATGCCACAGGCTACAGGTCTGGAACACAGCCCAGTTCCCACTTTAGTCATCACAGAAGGGAGGGAATGCATCTCATGTCGTAGCAGAGCTAAGCACTGCCACTTCCATCCCCAGAAGACTCTGCAGGATCTTCTGGCTCACCAAGTAAATGTGAATCTGAGGGGCATCTTCTTCTAGTGCTGCTGCCACTTCTTTCTCCATCATCACTGCTGTTTAATTTGTCAGAGGAGCCTCAGCTGAGGAACAGGATAGTAGCACAGCAAGCTGCTGGCTGCCAACCAGCTCTGCAGCTGACAAAGCCCAGGGTTTGACTCTTGCTCCTCCACAATAATCCACTTCTGGCTGGCTGACAGAAGCCAGTGAGAATCTTCCACCACAGACACACATCTCTCCCTCCATAGGAAGCAGGTGGTAGCTCACACCAAGTTGGCTGCCCTCATGTTTGCTGTTTGGTCAGGTGGACTCATTTTTAAATAGCACCCTTGGTGGGGCTACAAGTTCAAAAGTCAACAGGATCTGCTTGGCACCATTTCCTTTAAAGGCAGAATAACCCAGTGTCACGCTGATTTATAAACTAAAAATCCTAACAGCTTCCTCTAGGGGCTTCAAATAAGTCCCACATTTGGTTTCCTGACTACAAGACTGGCTTGGATTGGTCACACATGGCCTCCCCAGCAGCTGTCAGGCTGCTGTTGTCTCTGTCACCAGCTCCTGATGCATGGAATAAAGGTAATTTCTCCAGTACTTGATAAAGCTCTTGAGATCTCAAGTGCTATTTTATTCGTGTAAAGACTTTTCACAAACTTGGTGTGCACAGGCAAAAGTTTTTCATCTCTTTGCAGAGTTTGCTGCTTGCTGGTTTTCACATTTAACTCATACTACGCACAGCTCACCCAGGTCACCCTTTCAGGGGTGCAATCTGCAAGGAGCTAAAGCACCTACTCCATATAAAAGTAGCATGAAACAATATTGAAGAGAAAGAAGCAAAGAACTGAACAAAGCAAGTGTCCTTGTAATGCCACAAAATTATAGTCTCACTCTTCAGTCTTTGTTTCCTTTTGTATCCATGTTCCTGGGGAGAGTGGAGGGAGAGAAAATAATTGAAAAAATGTCCTTCCTAAGATGCTTGCAGTGCAACAAAAAGCGGTGCTTTAATGTCTTTGTTCACCCACGTGCAGCCCAGCAATTTCAGACCCTTCAGTGTGTACTGGAACTACACAATTGTGACTCAAGCTCTCTCCTGGTGTAAAAGCCCCAGCTCAGGTTACAGATTAATGTGTACCTTGCTGCTCTGCAGCTCCTGGAAGGCCCCACATAAACCCAAGGAGAGGATCCAGGCTCAGGCAGGTGAGGAACTCTCTTTTCAGTCAATGCAAAGCTAATAATTTTCCTAAGAAGCAATGGCACTTGAAATTTTTCTTGACATTTTCATTTTCTGGTTATATACAGACAAAGCCACCTCTTTAGAGCTACACAGAAAATGTATTCAGAACATCAGAGGCAATTTTATGCATGGCACTTTAGCATTGCAGCAATCATTACACTTAAGGACATACTGTCACAAGCAGCTTAATACCCCGTGTGCTATCCATCCCCCAGCCCAGTGAGGACCACAGCCACTGTTTACTGCCTAATGGGTCCCTCTGGGATGCTTATGGATTTCTCCACAGCACAAAGTTTTTATTTCATCAGCATAGTTCCCCCCTTTCCTATGGCTTGTGCTGTGCCTGCCAGCTCCCTTTGCTCGGAGTCACCAAACCTCTGCCCTAACTGGAGGCCACTCTTTAATGCCTGCCCGGTTTTCTGTCACTTGGTCCAATTTGTTTCCTTGTGAGGGAACACTTCTGCCCTGTCCTCCGTGAGCAGCATTCCCTCAGTGGCCTGACACAAAGTCTATGCCATGATATATTGGCTTCCAGCTCTGCTCCTCTCTTTATATGCTTTAATAATTCTATATTAGGGAGAAGTGACAATATAATCTTAGGGCCAATTATATCATGGCCACATTTGAAATTCAGTAAAGGTTTTGAAAGCTTGTCCACCATTTTAAAGACCAAAACACACTGTCTCTTAATAGCAGCTGTACAATCTAATTTATGGCTGATTGACATAGAACTAAAGGAAGTAAATTCAGAATATGAAGTGAGTTAGTCAGTGAGGCGTTGGCTTGTCAGGAAGTTTTGTGGGGCTTTGGCTTTGTGATTTTTTAAAAATTATGACTATCAGCTTACACAATACTTGCAAAAGAGAGACATTTCAGAAAACTGGTCCTACCTCCATGCAAAACATTGAGATTCTTGAATTATAGCCCATTCCTGTTATAATATACATATATTAGCACATCATTATGGGCACCTCTGCAGCACAAGCAGCCAGACCTACTGAGATCCTGGCTTCCAGCCTCCACGGTTTTCTAGTTCTTTAAACACAGCCACAGTAACTGAACACGAAATCCCACCTGCAGCCACAGATCCAGCAACATTAACAGCATCACCACATCCTTCAAGATAGCAAACCAGCACGAAGAGGAGCTAAAGCTTTTTTCCCCACTTCCTAGGATGTTCCACCCCATTCCCAGGACAAATACCTTTAATATAATGCATATTCAGTCTACTTTACGGGTAATTCAAAAGCAGCACAGCTTTGAATGCCAAAACTTAAGGTAGGATGTGTTCTTAGGTGGATTATTCACCATCACTCCTTACACAGACACACAAAATTTGTTATCTCTGACATGTTAATGCAGGTGAGTGATCAAGGTCTCTTCTGTGATTTATGCCATTTCTATACTGGTCCCATTTGGCACTTATGGGTCAGTTTTCCACGAGGACATTTTCCACCAAACAATAGGTCCCTCTCCATTCTCCCCTCAAAGCAAGTATGCACCACAAACAGTCAGCAGTACTTGGTGCTATTTAGATCCCTTAAAAAAGGATCATAAGCTTTTAAACCCAGACATCACCTCCAGTTTAAACCCTGTTGTACAGGGTTTTTTTGGATCAGCAAGAAAGAATTATCCAACGAATAAATTTTAGAAGGAAACACAACTAAAGAGCTGCAAGAAAAAACAGAAGGTAGTATGGACAGAGCTGAGAAATAACTGGTCACAGAAGTGCAAGGCTTAAATCCCCTCATTAATGCTTAATAAAAAATAAATAAGGACAATCAGGACCCCCCTGGTGGCCTGACGATGTGCACTTCAGAGTGCAGGGAACACAAGCAGCTTAGCAGCAGCTGCTGTAATCTGAGTTACACATCAAAACATTAACGCTGCTCCTGGGCTGCACTTCTCATCAACCTGCAATTTGGAGAGGTGTCCCAGATTTAATACAGGCCTGGGAGATTACTGAGCACATCCTGGTTCATCTGTAATAAAAGGCTGCTGCTATGCCTTGCTTCTCCCTGTAGTGATTATAAAACAGCACATAATCTCTAAGTGTTGGGGGCAGGGATCTGCTCGGTTCTCAATTAGGGGATTTTTTTTTTTCCGATTTCTGTAGAGGGAATGTGGCAACAGCAACAGGTTTGTACCAATTTTTTCCTATTTAGAAGTGTCCAAGAGACAACTTGGAAAAAAAATAAACCACCAAAGTGTTCAAATTAAAAAAAAAAAAACAACTTTCCCCAAGGCAAAACATCCCATTTTGAGGTTCAGAATTCCTCCTACAGCTGAAATGATCAGCATGAACTGTTCATCCCATGATACAAAAAGAGGAAAGTTGTGCCAAGTGCACATTTTCCTGAAAAACAGATTCAGACAACACTGTCTCCTCCTGCTGCTCTACACACCCAACCAATGCTCCTACCAGGAGCTTGGATGTGCAGGCAACAGCTCTGGATACAAACATAACATATTTATACAAGTGTTTTAGAGTTCAGATAGGGACACTCCATCCAGCTGCAGTGGAATAAGGAATGGCACAAAAAGGCCACTCTTGGAGCAGGCTGGGGATGGGCAGCATTTAAAGCTGACCCTGGGATCAATAAGCACCATGGCACTGTTTCACTGCCAGGGCACAGTGCAGACACTGCATCCATGGGGAAATGCCACCTTAGAAACCTCCTCTCTGACTTCAGCTGTCAAAACCCTCCAGTCAAATACACAGAGCTTGTCCAAACACTCGAGACCAACCAGCTGCCCTCACCAGCCAGAACAGAATCACCAGTTTGGAACAGACCTTTAAGATCGAGTCCAACCCATGCCCTAACACCTCAACTAGACCATGGCACTGAGTGTATATTTTAAACACATCCAGGGATGGGGACTCCACCACTTGCCTGGGCAGACAACTCCAGTACTTGATCACTCTTTCCATAAAAAACTTTCTAATATCCAAACTATATTTCCCTTGGCATAGCTTATGACTGTGTCCTCTCACTCTGCCAGTGCTGCCTGGAGAAAGAGACCAACCCCATCCGACACAGCCACCTCTCAGGGAGCTGGAGAGAGTGATGAGGTCACCCCTGAGTCTGCTTTTCTCCAGGCTGAACAACCCCAGCTCCCCCAGCCATTCCTCACAGGGTTTGTGTTCCAAACCCCTCAGAAGCGCTGGGGCCAGGCAGCAATTACTTATAAAATTTATTTTATTTATCAATTAAATGTATTTATTTCCCACCCCCCATCTCCACTTGGGACAAGGAGGAGCCTTTTGAATGGTTTCCATCTCATTCCACAGCACAACACTGCAGCACCCTGCTACAAACCCCAGCCTCCCTTCCCCGAGGCCAGCACCGCCTTCTCCCGCTGTCAGCACCAGGGCATATGTGCTCCTCAGCTTCCTCAAATGTGCTATTCTGAGCCCTGCTAAGAAAAAATCTATGACTTTACACCCTGTCTGAGCCTCAGCAGCAATCACTAACACTCTACATTTTCAAATTTCATCTCATTTCTGATTAAACTTTCTGCCATTTGTAATCTCACTTGGCGGTGTGCTTTTGTGCAGCTCAGTATAAATATGTGCTTTAGAATTAAACTGGTTCAGCAATTTTGACAATGATTTCTTGGAAATTAAGCTGGGACAATTTGTTTGGTTGAAGTGGAATCATTTGAGACATATGACAGAACGGCTATAAAGTACTTTGTAGTGCAGCACACTAATAAACATCAGCAATTCACATCTCATTTATGCCTGGTTGTAGGGGTGTTAGGCAGAGGATTGTGACAATGCTGTAGGTATCCTCTGACCAAATACTGAAACAACATTTCTGCTTACATTACAAACTGCAAAGCAAAAGATCCCAGAGGTGACAAATATCCCAAGGAATAACCTGATTAATAATAATAGGTCTGAACAGGCAGAGGAAGGGCTCTAAAAGCCAGGGTTAGTCTCAAGAATGATGACCCCAAGCTCACATTATCCCACTGCTCAACACCAGACCATTGGACAGCTACGCTGGACCAGCTGAAAAATAATAAAATAAAAAACCAATAACTTTTTCTACAGCAGGCTGAAAACTTCAGGAACTCTCCTCCAGCCACCCCGAAGTCCATAGCAGCAGGAAGAGACACAAACAGCCTCATCCACAGAGCTCCTCCTGCCCCCAGAGCCGAGCTCCCCAGTGCTGGGGCTCCCTGGGAAGCTGTGACACACATCAGGCTCTGGGGAGCTGTGAGACACAGCTTTGCCTCATCCCTCACCAGGGACTACAATGCCAAAATCCTCAAGAGACTCCTCAGCCTGGGAACACAAGGATTCCATCACTCCTGTGGGAAATATTACACACATGATTAAATTGAAGGAAAATTCTTGCCAAATAACATCTTCAAGTCCTCAAGCCCTCCATGCCTGTCTCTGTGTGATATTTGTGGTAACTACTTCCCCAATTTCATGACTGCTTAGTTTTATAGCAATTTCTTCAGTCAATCCACCTAATTTTAATTCTTAAGCAGTTTAGCAAATGTTATTTCTGCTCCAAAACACTTTCCTCCACTCTTCTAAACTCTCATTCTGTCTTCCGTCTTAAATTCTTCTGTTTCTTAGCCCTTAAGAATCTCTTTGTTCTGTTTCTTCTCCACAGCCTACTTTGTTCCTACATGTTCTCAGTCACCCCCAGACATTTCTCTGGTGGCCTGACCCTATCACATCCTGACTCATCTCAGAATAAACAAACAATTCTCCCAACCTCAGCATTCACTCAGATCCACCCTGCAAAGTTCACAGCACAACACCCTGACAGACATCACTCCTCTGCAGTACTCCAGAGCTCATCACCAAATAATTTAATATCCACTTCCAATTAACCATCACTCGGAGATTCATTTCCAATATGAATTAACACAGCAGGGGCACAGCAATTATGTCAGGACCTAAGGAATGCACTGGGTGAATATACACGGGGTGGTGTGTGTGCCATGGAAGATGGAAAAGGAGGAGGAGGAGGATGGGCCAGAGGAGGTGTCTTCACTCCTCTGCAAGCTGCCAGCAGCTTCACCTGGAAGGCTCCATGTCCAAAGTAACTCAGCACAAACACTCCCACTGCCTTTTCCGACTGCTGACATATGTGTGGCTCCCTGGTCTCCAAATGAATCAGCAGCACTCATGGGTAAAGAGGGAAAAAATGCAGGGCAATAGCTGAGCATTCAGTGCAGCAGATGGAAGCAACAATGATCCATCCCCCAAAGCAGCTATCAGAAAACCAACACATTCCCTGGGTGCTGATCCCAAATCTCCTCCCTCCCCACCCCTCCTGGCAGCATCCCCATGCTGAACACACAGGGCAATAAACTCAATATACTCAATAAACTCCCCAGGTCCCTACAGGCATCCTCTCCCACTCATCTGCAATCCTGATGCCAAGCAAGGTGGTCTGCTCAGCAAAAATCAGGCATGCACAGAAAGCCTCAGCACTATTTTCCAGGATTTCAAACAGGACAAAATCCTCACATCTACTGTAAATACTTCCTTTAAAACATTTCCAAAGTGCCACTGCCCTGTGGCACAGACTTTTAAGCACACCAAACCATTAATATCATTAGACCAAAGATCTTTTCCATGTGTCACTCGAGGTTGAGCTCCCATTCCTACATAGAGCCTCAGAAAACTAAAGAAAAGGTGCATCCCTAATGAATATTGAAACACTCCGATTTTCATTCTCCACTTATCTCTGCTCTGGTGATCTACTGATCTAGATATTTAACAATCTCTTCTAGCACAGCCAAATTGCAATTTCTCTTGCCATAATTAATCCAAGGTGCTGCTGGACTAAGTAAAACAAAGGGACTAATTTAATCCTAGCTGAAATGCCTCCAAAATTAGTAAGAGCCTACTTACAACATTATTGAACCATTATTATTCCCACTTTTTTCCATTTTTTTTCCTCTCAGTGTTGCTGAAGGGCTTCTTCATTGGCTTTTAACAGGAAATATATACAATAAACAAATCTTGGCTTTTTGCTGTGGTAACCATTTTCTTGGATAATGAGACAAAGTAAATTTAATTGGAATTATCTGCAGAAAACACCCATTCTGAATTACCTGAGCTGGTATAAAGCCCAGTTATACTCCCAACACACCTTCACACAGTTGAACCAGCCATCTTTCATAAACACACCTCCAAAGCCCCCCTGTTCAACCACATACTCTGACTGCAGGCACGAGGAGATATTTTTCCAACTCTCTGAAGCAGCAGGAGAGACCATGGCAGGGCCAATGTGCTAAGGAACGTGTAGGAGGCAGCAATAACAAACTGACATGAAGAAATAAGGTTGTAGCTGGAACAAATGGAGCTCTGCAGAGAGAAGTTTGGGGGATTTCTCTCTGATCTAACGTGCCACCCCACCCACCACTAGACCTAGATATGCCTGCCATCCCTCTGGCATGACCAAGCCACCCTGTACAAAGGAGGCTTGAATCTGGGTTACCAGAGCCCTCCTGAAAAGTGCTTTTATTCTTCAGCAAGCACCAACAAAACCTCATTTCCAGCAGGCAGAAATTATCCAGGATGAAGCTGGTTTCTGTATTGTCATTATCCAGCAGCGTTTTCTCACTAGACATCTTGAATTTTCAAGTGGTGCAAAACATTTACTGGGGCCTGCATAAACACACTAAATTATGGCTTACCTAACAGCACCACCTCCTTCTAGCTTCCCACCTTCAGGCCAGATTTCTGTAATTTAGCAACACCACCTCATCTAAGGCTTGAAAAGCTTTCAGCTGGCTGAGCAGAAGCAGCAAATAAAGAGCAGTAAGGCTGCAAACATAACCAAGCTAGGACTCAATTCAGAGAGAAGACAGGGTAGACTTTTGCTCTCCAAAACTCAGAGGTGCCCACAGCAGACCTAAACAGGCTACATTTTAATTTGCTTCTCTACATCCAATCTAGCAGCAGTGGGAATTTCCTTAACTCGGGCACTCATTAGTCCATGTCTGCTTTGGTCACACAAAACACATTACCCCTTTAGGAAATTGTCTGGCTGTCTTGTTCACTTGTTATTGTAAGATAGGTCAAATAATCTCAGTATCCCAAATCCACAGTGCACAATGAACAGAGCTGGGCTCTGAAAAGTGTAAACTAATTTAGTTTCATCCAAAACTTTGCCTTGTTTCCCTTCCTCCTGTGCCATGGGGTTTGAGGTTCACGTTCTTTCCTGGTTTCACTTGGTTTTTCACTGTATGCTCCTACACTGAAACACCAGCATCAGCTCAGGATTTGGAACATGCTTAAGAACACATCCCAGTCCTTATTTTGGTGCTCACATCCTGTACTTAGATGCAGTGTTGTACTGCTATGAGGAGCAGCAGTGATGCAGCTGTGGTACAGATCACACATCAGAGCCAAAGCTTTATTCACAGCCTGACAGCCAAACCCTGGGTGCATCTACATCCCACCCCAGGGACTGGAGCCCCAGCATTCCCAGTTCCTCCATGTGAATCAAACCCCTCCCATGTTGTGTTTAATCAGAGGAGAGCAGAAACAAGGATGTTCTGATAGGAAAATGAGTTAAGTACCTTGGCTCCCCCATCTGGCAAACGTCCCTCTCTGTCTGTGTGCAGAACTCAGGACTCCTCTTTACCCATTGATTTTTAAATAACATTTCCCAGCCTGGATGCACAGAATGGCTCCCAGTAAATCTTCCTGCTGATGCCTTCCTGAGGCAGCCCACAGCCTGAACCAACAGCACTACCAGGGGCTCTGACCTTCCCCATCCATCTTAATTAGGTATTAACTTCAAAAGGCTTTTTGCTACACAGCTCCTGCCAGCATCAAACAAAAAGACAAACACCAGCCTTGAGTCGTCAAAAATGTAATTACAGGGTCTCTTGGAGAGGTGGCTCTGCCTGCTTCTCTGCTTTTCACTCCAGGAATTTATAGCAGGGAAACAGCACTTTAGCAACACTCAGAAGAGCCCTACAATGAGAAAATACACCAAGAGATACTTGCACAAAGTACAGCCTTATCTATCTCAACAGCCCTATCAGAAGTATTCACATGGCTTATTTAGTGCTCTCCCACCTAGATTTTCAGATGTTCTCTACCTGTGCCTTTTTTTCAGCACAGGTGTGGACAGCCCATGCAGCCCAACCTGTTGGCACCCATCAATCCATTTAATTACACAGCCTGTGGTGAAGCAAAGGATTCAGGAGAAAATGGGTTATCAGATAAAGTCACAAGGCACTCCAGAGCACGAGTGCATTTGCCACAGGAATTCCTTGTGCACTACCAGCACAGTCCCTGCATCTCACACACCAGAAGTGCAAAGTGGCAGCAGATGCCAAAATGTAGTGAGGAGCCCCTGCCAAACCTGTAGCACCCAAGGCACCTTAATCCACTTATGAAGTAACTCATCTACCCTGCATTCTGCCTTAGGGAGGCTGTGCTAATAAATAATTTTTAAAAATAATTAAGTTGAAAAAAATCCTAAGCACGCTCTGCAAATATGGTTTAGTTCACCCACAAACTGCTGTGACAATATTAAAATCCTGCTCCTGCAGACACAGACTGAAAAAAAACAACACAAAGCACATAATGGTAACCTTGAAAAATCAGCACTGGGAAGTTTCCTCCTAACACACCACACCTGATCCAGGAGCAGATCAAAGTGCAGCCATAGGGAGCAAGAGCAGAACCAACTACCCAGGAAAAATGGCAGCATTTATGGCCGTTCAGAGGCAGCATTTTGATAAGGGAATGTTTAGAGGTGGGAATAATGTTGGCTACTGTTATCCCTGTCCTCCTTTTTGCCTTGATGGGGCATAAGAGGCACACACAACTGTTTTTCCAGCCCAACAGCTCACCAGGTGTTTCCCCCAGCATCGATCTTTTTCTGGTGTATATTTCTGTCTGATGCAATAACTCGTGTTTCTCTTTCCACAAGGTCCTTGGATCTGAAGAGCAATTGAAGCACCAAGGACACTGACATTACCAGTTTTCCTGTTGTTAGGACAAAGCTAAACAACTACATTTAACAAGAAATCTCAATGTGGATTACATCTGCATCTCTCCATGTTTTACCCACAGAAACTCAAGCACTCAGACAACAGTGTTGAATGAAATGATTGTTTTCTGAGAGAGTTGAGGCAGCTAACCCACACAACAGAACACTGACATTTGTGCTTACAACTGAGAAATTGCTCTGCTTCACAGAGAAGCATTCTGGACTAAAACTTCCAAGTAAAACATAGCCTTGCCTTAAATCTATTTGTTTTTCCTATGCTAATGCATTAACCAAAGCGGTTTGTATTACATGAAGCAGAGATTACAATGTGAGTCACAAGAAACCCTCATTCTTCTTTCACCTGATGATTTCAGGAAGCAAGCTGATGTCACATGAACAGCAATAAAAACATTGGAACCAGGCAATTCATCATTGCAGCAAAGTGTTAAATAATAAGCTTCCCCCATACCTGTTTTCTCCTCTTTTAATTTAAAAAAATTCTTGCTACTTCGAGTTATTTTGAAGCTGTGTTTGTTTATTCTTCTGCCAAGTTGTTGAAATACTTTTAGCAGAGACAACAAAAGGAAACAAATTATTCCACAGAAAACAGAATAAGAGCATTTAATGTTATAGTGAGAGCCAAATCAACTGTTCCTATAATACATCTTTAATCCCCTGAAGATGTTCCCTTACAATAGCAGCACACTGAAGCAAGGAAGCAGCACAGCTCGAGTCATTCAGCTGACAGTGCAGCAGAAGAACCATTCACACCTGACACAATGACTGCAACTGCTCCCTCCAAATGGACAGGCATCAAATAAATGGGATTGCAGTGGCAGGAACATCACCTGCAACCATCAGGTGACTCAAGGTTAAGAGCACTCGCTGTCCAAGGCTCCCGTGGAACAACACTGAGGTGGATTATGGACACCCCAAAGCCTTTGAGGTGGTGAAGAGCAGGGTTTAAAGGGCTGCTCAGTGCACTCTGTGTTCTGCTCTGAGGAAGTGGCACCCAGCACAGAGGGCACAGCTGCCACTGTGCTGCTATCAACAAACAAAGTTATTCAAACCTTCCCTTCACCCCTCAGAGGCAAGAGACTCCTCCAGTGTGAACTCTCATTCCTCTCAGTGTTTGACCACCAGATAAAAATATTCTCCATTTCTCCCTTGTCCCTTCTGGAGCCAAGTGCTGCTTCAGCCCTCACCTGGTGCTCCCTACAGGTAAACACCAAGTGCCTCAGTGCATCCCCAGCTCTCCCTCCCTCCCTCTGTCACTGCCCAGCTTCCCTTGAGGCTGAGAGAGCCCAGAAAGGCTCTTGGTGGATCCCTGCCAGGAGGGAGTGTATGTCCATATTCCTGGGCAAGGAAATTTTGCTACACCTGAGTTTTAAATGCCTGTAGCCCTCAGAGATGTCCAGAGACAGGATCACAGAACCATGGGATGGTTTGGGTTGGAAGAAACCTTAAAGCTGAGCTCATTCCACCCCTGCCATGGCAGGGACACCTTCCACTGTCCCAGGCTGCTCCAAGCCCCAATGTCCAACCTGGCCTTGGGCACTGCCAGGGATCCAGGGGCAGCCACAGCTGCTCTGGGCACCCTGTGCCAGCCCTGCCCACCCTCACAGAGAGCAATTCCCCTTCTGCATATCAAATCTAAATTTCCCCTCTTTCAGGCTGAACAGGGATTAGGTTTCAGTTTGACTTCTTCAGGTTTTGTGAAGTTATCAAAATCAATTTAATAAATTGAAAGGCATTAATATCATTCATCTGGCTGTTCAGTAATGCTTATTAAAATCCTAATCTCCAGTGATCACAGTAACCAACTTCACAGCTAAAATAAAAGTACAAGGGTCTGTTGGGGAGCCGACTTTTTTAGGAGATTTTTTTGTTCGAGGAGGGAAGGATTTTTTGTTACTGGTTTGAGGAGTTTTTTGGTGGAAGGGAAAAAAATAAATTCACAGGCATTAATATCTGAGACACTGGAAGTTAAATTTGCCTGAAAAATGTCAGTCTCACCTGTTAGGGGTGGGATGAACAAAGGGTCAGGTCACTGTATCAGTCCTTATTTGTTGAACAGGAAGATTTTTGTTTGTTTTAAAGAACCTCAGAAACACAACTGAGCTATTTACTCAGTCCTGCAGCCAAACTGTCACATGGGCTTTTAGTGCCAGGCTGAGCAGGATGTGCAAAGAAAAAAGCCCAGTGTGATCTAATCACAAGAGCCTGGAAAAGATGATTTTCAGTCTGCACCAAACACAACTTGATTTTATTTGACCATTTTCCACAAACCAAATCAATAGCTCAGAGCAGAGAAATCAATCAATGCACAAAACTTTTTCAGTCATGGTGCTAAAGGAAGGGAATGCACAGGAAAAAGACTTCCCCATATCAGAGCAAGTGCTGTGGCACAAGGAGCACACAGAGAGGGCAATGCCACGTGTGGAGGGTTAGTGCCCTTCCCAAATATAACAAAATTTCTCAGTACTACCCTCTTTGAAAGGGTGGGGGGACAAAGAAGCCTCAATGCCACCTTCTCCAAGTGATTTGTGAGAACTCTGTACCACATTAAGAATATTGAGACATGCTAGGTTGGTTATGTTCTTTGGCCAGGCACCACCTCCTCTCAAACTTCCTCTCATTTATTTAATTTCACAGGCCATTTGATTCCCCCATTTTCATTTCTGTTTGTTTTCTTTTAATTAAAAAAAGTAGGCTTTGTTTTTCATACATTTTAAGCTTTTTAAGAAATGAAGTTGTTGAAGCTGCTCTTTGTTATCTGCATGTTTTCTGACAGAAGAATAAAAACCTTTCCAGATGAGTATTACTGGCATATAAACTAAAACAAAAGAAAAAGATGTTCATTGTTAGAGCTAGGAGACACCCTGTTCCTCTGTGGGGGCTGACCTTGATGGATGTGTAGCAAGTTGACTGTTTGCCAAGAAATTTTACCTCCTGGGAGAAAAAGGAATCTGCTTCACCTGAGATCTTGGTTGGCATCATTTTGATGCTGACCAAGAACTGCCCCAACAGTTCCAGGGACCTTAAAAACTTCAGATTTTGGACAAATCCTCTTTGCTCAACACAAGACACCACACCCAGCAGGCAGAGGGTGTTGGACATGTTGAAAATGGAGTAGAAATCTGCAATAACAGCACAGATTTGATAGACAAACGTGTAGGACACTGGCACTCGGGGTAACACAACCACAAATCATCATTGTCTTACCAAACACATCCTTCCCCATCTCAAACATTTCACAGTTGGCTCCAGGAGGAAAAGAGAGCAAAAAAAACCATGCTCACTGTCACCTTTGAAACACCTTTTCCAACATTGCCAAGTGTTCAGGTTCATTTCCTTCAGTATGGAAAGCCTGTCAATCCTCACTACAAAAATGTGTCTTTCTCTAAATTTTGCTCATCTCAGAAAAGTCCAGGCTTCCCCTGGAACAAGCCATTTTCTTTATGGCATTTAACCTTGATTATCCCTATCCTGCTGCTCACCATCAGATCCTTCCTCCCGCCACACAGACACTAATGCACAGCACAAACAGCAAGTCATGTCTGTACACAGCAGAGACAGAAACCACCTCAAATGAAAAATTCATTCATAGTTTTACCATCCCGACATGCCAAGTCATATCTGCCAATCATCCATGCTGATTTATTCAGCAAACTCTTCTGCTAAGACACACTGTCCTCAATTTCAGACATCTTTAACTCTCAGCATTCTCTGCAGACATGGAGTAGTTCTCCTTCCTAGGATTTTACCTTGAAACCCGCCCTGTGAATCTCTATCTTAGCCACGAAGTGGCTGCTAAATGCAGCAAACTTCCTTTTTAAACGCTTGGCTGGAAGCCAAGGATTCCTAAAGCCCTGGCATTTGGCTACAACCCGTTTTGTAAAGCTGTCCCCAAAAGTAGTTGTAGTTTCTTGTTACCAGACTTTGGCCCAGGACCATCAGACTCAGCAATTTGTTTCTTTTGTCATTCCTAAATCCTCTCCACAGGGACCAGCTCGTGGCTTATCCTCTGCTGGCACACCAAGTCCTACAGACTCACCAGGGTGCTCAGCTTTGCTCTGCAGCCCTGCCAAGTGCATTACTTCATTTCAGCAAGGGAAGCCCCAGTATCAACACTTTATAACTCCCCCTTCACAAGAATCCACCTTCTTCAGAGGCAAACTGCCTCATTTTCTTTTCACTTCCAGCTTATCCACATTTATTTGAAAATACAAAGTTTTGGCTTTTACAAGTGTTCAATTTTGAGCTATCTATAGCACTGGGCCACTTAGAGCTTTACAGGTTGTTGGAAGATGATCACTGAAACCCTACAACACTGCAAACTCCCCTTAGCAACTCGAGCACCTTTTAAGGGACACTTATAGCTTCTTAAATCCTTGCTGTCTTTTCATAAACCCTGCACAAGTTTTTTTGGCTTCTGCTGCTATGAATTTCTGCAGTTCTTGTGACACAGAGTTGCTTTCTGCCAGCAATCACCTCTGTATTTTCATTATTAATGCCACAGACAGGTCCATCCTGCAGCACACCCCTTAACGAGATTTGTGCTGCTACTCTTTAAATAAACTCACCTGCACAGCAGCCTCAGTCCCCCCTCGCCTCCTCACCTGAAACCAAACTTGAAATACCCCAGTGCAGCCTGTCAACTCTGCTCACAAGATCCTTCACAGGTCTGCACTTTCATCTCCCGATTTCTGGGGATGCTGCACTTCTGAAGAGGGAACAGCTTTTATTGCCAGACATACTGAGGAAAAACTCGTTTCTGGTTGTCATTTCCTTCTCCAGCAACCTGAGAATAAAGCAGCAGGTGATTACCCACTCCTGGTAACCAACCCACACTAAGATCACGATTTTCCCATGCCTGGGTTTTCCTCATTACCAGCAAGTTCATTGGGCTATTGATCGTACTACAAACATAAAAAATATCATAATCCCCTTTCCCGACCATGTGGCATCACTTCAGCATCCTTGTCACCCTGCCTATTCATCAGCTCTCATCCATGCAGCCCTGCAATTCCCACCCAAACCATGGATTTGGCCTCAGAGCAGTGCCTGGAATTAGCTGCTTTATTCCATACATCAAGCTGGCAGCACTGCCAGTGAGCAAACATAAAGGCAGGGGCAGCAGGGCTCGTTAGCAGAGCACACACATTTGCTGGGAGCATCTCAAAGATGAAAAGAACCATTTCAAGCATCACATCCCCTCAAAAATAAACAACAAAAAAAAGGCAGAAGTACAGCTTGTCAGATGAAGTTGATTACAAATCAAGCACATTCACAGACCCAGGTCACAACATTTGGGTTCATTAGTAAGAAAACACTAAACAAGCAGTGGCATTTGCTTTTTATGGTAGCAGAGTCAAAAGCCAGCTTCTGAGTTTTTTGCTTTGGTAGAGATGCCTGATAAAAGGGAGCTATTCATGTTCTGTCGGCTTTCAAATGATACCAAAATATATTTTGCCTTTTCTAAATCAGATTTCAAAACCTGATTATCTTAGTTTTAGCCACAGTATCAAAGCAAATGTTTAAATAATGAACAAGAATTACTCAGATAGCCAGCAGATTATTCTGTATTATACCCCAGCCTAGAATAGACTCCAACCTCAAAATTACTCTTTTCTTAAAAAAAAATTCATCCTTGAATCACAGTTCCAGCAAGCAGTTCATTTAAATGTACTAATTCTGAGAATCATTTCAGCTTTGATTACCAGGAAGACAGAAATATGGAGAGAGATGTCAGAATAGCAGCTTGAGGGCATCCAGTCTACAGAAACAAGAGAGAGTTCTCTAGGAAGACTTGCCATTATCCCTAAGAAAACACATTTCAGCCTCCCTGGAGTCTTGTTCATCCTCCTCACATCTGTCTTAGAAGTCCAAGTTTAGAAGCAGTGCCAGTGATAAATGAGATTTCCCCTATACAAGTTCTGTTCCTCCCTGAGCAGTTATATAAATCTAACAAAGGAGATGCTGCTCCCCATGCCACCCCAAAGTTTTAGAGCTGGGGAGGAGGAGAACAAGAGACAGACAAAAGAGATGGAATTATATCTGGCAAAAAATCTTACCATTTAAGAGGCACTTTCCACTTTATAACCATTTACAAAGCAATTCATTGAGTCTCAAAAAGCTCTCAAAGGAAAGAAGGGAAAACACGAAAAGCATAAAACATAGTTTAATGAGGAAAAAAATTCAACTATTTTCCTATTCCTCTTTTTTTTCAAGTCTATTTCTAAAAATTTGAAATTTTTTTTGCATTTAAATTCCAGTTTGCTACTCACAACGGAGCATTTACCTTTCTATTAGAATATCTTTTTTTTCTGTGCTTCCAAGCCCAGATGTTAGCCCATGGCTGCAATGTCCCCTGTCATTTCCTTGCCTCATCTGAAGAACATCCTGGGGATCTGCTGTCATTTCTTATGGAAATGGGAGACCAACTCTAACAGCACCCAACTCCCTCTACATCAAAACAGGGGGGTTAAGAAGGGGAAAAACCAGGAATGGGACAGCACACCTTGCAATAAACCAACACAGGAGCTCCTGCCTGAGTTCAGAAACTTTTTTCAAGTTATAAGTAAGAGTAACTCTTTACTTACTTCTTTTCATTTGTGTTGGAAATTCCTTCTCCAGCACTATTCAGGAGCTGAATAATTCCAAGAGGGATGTTTGTCATCATTAAGCTGTGTCCCCCCACTCGAGAGGGAGAAGAAAGAGGAGTTCCCAGTGCAGGCACAAAGACAAATGCACATGCCCAGAACAAAAATCCTCTGTTTGCTGCAAACTGGACTGAGACACCAAACTTTCCACCCAGGCCCTTGGGCAGCTGCGAAATTCAAACCTTCCACTGCTCAGCCTTGTAGAAGCTCAGCTTGAAAACCCAGAGAGAGAAATTCTGACTAACAGGAATGAGACAAGACTTTCAAAAAAAAAACAAGTGTCACCTGCCCAGACAAGCTGCTAATGAGCAGCTGTCCTATTAAATTTTGAAAAGCTGCTTGATTCATAAGAGAGTCCTGCCAGTACAACATTTAAGGATTTCTTTTATAAATAAACACAGGAAAAATTAAAATCACTTGTTGGCAAACACACACAGGGATCCATTTCTTGGTGTGAAAGGAAAGGAGATTGCTTGACCTTCATTCCCAGCCTTGAACTGCAATTGCCTACATGGGAACTTTACACCCTTCCTGGAAGTTGCCCTTTCAATAATCCTCAGTATAACAGAAGGGGCCCACAGGTAATTAACTCAGACTTCTCACAGCCTGAAAGCTAGACAGGTTTGTCAAAATGATTTTTATTCTTACGCTTTATTATCTTGTTGTGAAGATTTTTATGAGAAAAAGATTATATCACCACCCTGATGTGTGCATTTCATTAAGCCTCTAATCCTTAAAGAGTCACTAACACAGCTCACCATTGAAAAGCATTAAATCATCATTCAGTCATATTGACCAAAATAATCTCCTCATTATTTCTGGAGCAGAGCACCAGAGATGTGCTGTAAATGACACCTCAAAATGCACAAAACAAAAGGGATAGAAAGGCAACTTTGATTACTTTTGGTCTGTATAGAGAATGGAATGCAAGAAATATCTCTATGAGCAACTTAGCTGGGGTAGGTGGGATTTTGGTGGGTGTGGAACAAGTTCCAGCTGCAGATGATCAGCCCCTGCCACCAGAGTCAAGAGAATTACAATGAGCAATGAATTCCAGGTGAGGAACAATTAGCAAATTCAACCAACTCCTGAGGAAAAAGCCCCAAAAGCACAGCCAGTTTGTAGCAAAAATAAATTGCCAAGCACACAGCTGATACTGGAGTCTGCATTAGTTGGAGTGGGTTTAGTTTTCTCTCTAGTTTTGCTGCCATAAGTGTAACTGGGAGCACATGTGAAGGGCACCATTAAGAGGTTGGAATTTATGATTTTGGATGTGTTTTCCAATTTTACTGAGTTGTCAAGATTGGAACTCACTTCTGACTTCATCCCTTTTTCTTCTTCCCCTTTGGGTGGGCACAGAGGAGAGCTGCTGCCACCAGCAGAGCCCCAGACACACAAATATCATTTTTCTCTCTTCCTATATCAGGTGATGATTTTCACAGCATCCCAAAGGCTTTTTTTTGCCAGGGTCATACACTCACACATTTGCTGAAGACTCAAGAACAGGGAGCAGCTATCACAACCAATACAAGGAGGAATCCAGTCAGTAAAGCCAACACTGATAAAGCTTTGTATTCCACATTAAATTTATCACACCCTCTGTGACTGTAGCCATAAATCTTTCAAGAGCTTGTTTCTAAAGCTTGATTTTGAGTGTAATATTTGCAATTTAAACACCCAACAGACCAATAATAATTCACTGTCAACCTTTATAAACCCTTTTGAATAACTTGCATTCTCATTACTAGAAAGATCATCAGAAATGAAGAAAAAAAAAAAGCAGGCAGGCTTAGAAGGAAGAAGAAATCCCTCAAGTCAAAACATGAGTTCAAAGGCTAACATCGATATTTTTGTATTTTTTTTAACTAACTCTCTGTTTTATCATCACTAATAAGGCTCAGAATCACCTTCCCAACTAAACAGACATGGTAGAATTCGTGGTGAGGCACAGCTTTCAGGTAGATGCTCCTAGATCCCCTGAGAGGATTGAAGTTTAAAAGGAAAACAATACTTTTTCTTTGAGCAAACACTAAATAGACACAGCTGTGAAAGAAAGAAAACAAAGACAGCAGAACTAAGAGGGATTTTGAAAGAGGCCTCTTTCCTACCACTGTTTCCCTGCACACAAGGTCTTTGCAGGTTTGCTTTTATCAGAGAATCTCAGAATGGCTTAGGTGGGACCTTAAAGATCAGCCAGTTCCAGCCCCCAACAGGAGCAGGAAAAATCCAGGCTAAGAAATTTCTGTATTGCTACACAGTCCCCTCATCTCCTGGAAAAGCCATTTTTGAGCCTCATCTCAGCAGGTTCCCCAGCAGCCACATTCCTCAGCCCACCCTGGAGCTGTGCTCACCTGTGCAGAGCATCCCCTCCCTTTATCCAGCGGGGCTTTTCCGTGCCCTAAACCCTCTCCCCTTTATCCAGCGGGGCTTTTTCCGTGACCAAACCCCTCTCCCCTTTATCCAGCGGGGCTTTTCCGCGCCCTAAACCCTCTCCCCTTTATCCAGCGGGGCTTTTCCGTGCCCTAAACCCTCTCCCCCTTTATCCACCGGGGCTTTTCCGTGCCCTAAACCCTCTCCCCCTTTATCCACCGGGGCTTTTCCGTGCCCTAAACCCTCTCCCCCTTTATCCACCGGGGCTTTTCCGTGCCCTAAACCCTCTCCCCCTTTATCCAGCGGGGCTTTTCCGCGCCCTAAACCTTCTCCCCTTTATCCAGTGGGTTTTTTCCGTGCCCTAGGAACAGCCCCCAGGAACCATCATCCCAAAAACCCTTCCTTTATCCAACAGGGCTTCCTCTATGCCCTAATAGGAGTCCCCAGGAACCCTCTTCCCAAAATCCCCAGCCATCAGCACCAAACAGAAGCACTGTGTGTCCCTGCAGCTTCAAACCCCTCAGCTCTCACAGAAAATGGCAGGAGTTGTTTGGGGTGGTTGAAAGAAGGATTTCACTTAAGAATGGGAACTCTGTGATGATCAAAAGGTGCTATTTTTAAATATATTTCTTACCTTGCTCTCTATGCTTTAGACCCTACTGGACTCTGCTGCAGGCTGGATTTTCTCTTTAATTAACCAAGCTGACCTGGAGTAAGTTATACTTAATTTCCTTCCAGCACTCTTTCCTTTTGATAAAATTCAAAGTGTAGAAGGGCAAACACCACCGGGTACATGCCCACAAGCCTGCACCAAAGGTAGAGAGAGCTATACAGGATTAGGAATTCTCATGGCTTTGAGGCAAACTTGCCTAGACCTCTCCCTTAGAGCAGGGCACCAAAAAAGACTAAACCAGCTTTTGAGCTGAAAGAGTCAGGTTTCAACAGCATGGAAGTCACACTAATTAACTTTTCTATAACAGCAATAGCACAAAACATCAAACTAAAACCAGAATTTAAAAAAATTATTAGATATTTCTGCACCAGCTTTACCTGCCCAGCCAGGTGAATCCTCCTCCCAAGGCTCCTACAGCACAACAAAATCCAGACAGTCCCTGCCCGGGAATTTATTGTTTCTATGATCACAAGCACCTGGCTCCCTGCTCTCACCTGACTTCAATTCCCTCTCCTTCCTTCCCCTTCTCTGCCCCTTGCAAACTGCCTCCCCCAGCCCTACCCAGCTGCTCCCTATAATCCCACCTGGGCACTCTTAAAAAACGCAAGCAGCAAGAGGATTGATTTCTTCTTTTTTTTTCACAGCAATCAGAGAAACTAGAAAAAAAAAGTTTATAAATTAGGAAAGATATGAGCCTAATTTGTCTTTTATATAATCCAATCTTTTTTATAACCACAACTGAAAGCTTCTGAGTTTCTCTACTCTGATTGAGAGCAATTAGGAGATTAACTGTAAGCCACAAGAGAGATGTGCCATGACACTGCTGCAACCAGCCCTCCCTCCAACTGCTTTGGTTAACTGAGATTTCTGACAGCAAACATCCAAAATGCTCGTGGGATAAAGGACACTCTGTGAAAGCCTTGCATCCTGAAACATCAACTCGCTCTGAAAGCCTCTGTGCTTAATTAACATCTCACCAGGCTTTTTTACACAACAATATTAGTTGGGACATAAATGGATAATAGAGGCCATTACTTCTGTCTACAGAGCTTTGCCCTCACTCACCGATTTTCCCTTTTTATTCACACAGACCTTTCAGAAGGCAGCAAACCTGTGATGTTTCCTCTCCTTTCTCTGCTCTGGAGACTCACAAACCAGGTGTTTTCCAGTGCTCAGGTGCCTCTTGGTCCATGGCACTTTGGGGATTTCCTGACTGTTCTTTTAGAATTGCAATTTGAACAGAGTGGAGAAACACATGATCATTTATAAAAAAGAGGCTTGACCCTGCTGCCAGAATGCCCATACTTTGCCATCTAAATTTATTCCTTGAAGCCTTGCCTCCTGGGAGCAGGATTCCTGCAAATTTAGGATCGCTCCCAAGACCTGGGAGTGTCCATAGGACAGGGTGAGGTGGAGGTTCTGCAAGCAGCTGCTCAAGTTTTGCTCGTTCTGCACTAAAACTCTCACTCCAACCCCTACCTGCAGGCTGGACAGGCTAAAAGACTATTCACCAGGCTTTATTTAGCTTGCTAAGAGCTCTTCTGGAAAATGTGAGTGATTAGAGGGTTGTGTGGGGTGTGATTTATTCTCCTCATGCCAGCCACAAAAGGAGCTCATAAATACCAGTGGACACAACTGTGGCACTGAAATAATTGAGTTTGCAGTGGGATGCTTTCATGAAGCAGCTTTTCATATGCTGCAGATATGTTAAAAAAGAAGGTCAGTCAAAATATCCCCTATTATTTCAAAGGCCTTTCTCACCTGATTTTGGGTGGGTTCTCAGAAATTCAGCGTTTTTTTCTGGTTTGTCTAAAAAATAGCAAGAATGCCACTTTGTCTCAATACCAAGCCTGGAGAAGAGGAGGTTGTGTGGAAGCCTCAGAGCAGCCTTTGAGTGTCCAAGGAGGCTGGAGAGGGGCCCTGCATCAGGAACTGCTGTGACAGGACAAGGGGGAACGGGCTCAAAATGAAAGAGGTGACATTTAGGTTTGATCTACAGAAAGGGAATTGTTCCCTGTGAGGGTGGGCAGGGCTGGCACAGGGTGCCCAGAGCAGCTGTGGCTGCCCCTGGATCCCTGGCAGTGCCCAAGGCCAGGCTGGATGGAGTTTGGAGAAGCCTGGGATAGGGGAAGGTGTCCCTGCCCGTGGCAGGGGTGGTACCAGATGATCTTTAAGGTCCTTTCCAACCCAAACCATTCTGGGAGTCCCTGGTTGCATCCATCAGTTAAGAAGCCAAGCACAGAGGTTCCCCCTGTCCTCACCTTTACACAGCCATGGCAGCACCAGCTCTGCAGTCTGGACTGGCCAAATGCTGCTTGTTGCTAGCCCAGGGTCTGGCAGGGCAAGTGTGGAAGCAGTGAATAACCTGCTCCCCATGCAAAGAGAAAAGAACGTTTTCTCATTTAGCACAGATTTAATGTGCTTTTTGCCTCTTTGTAGCAGAAAAACCTGTTTCATGGAAGTTCAAGTTTAATATCAGCTGCAGGCCTTCAGGAGCTATTAGCTGATAATTCTCTGAGCTTTGCCTTAGACTCCCTGACCAGCAGCACTGAAATTATCAAATCACAGCAATATGATGGAAAACCTTTGCTGCAGCAATGAATTTCTCTCCGAATGGAGCTCAACACAGTTATTTACCTTCAGTATTCACATATGTATTAGAGATCCTATCAGACAAATAAAGGGCCTGAGTCTTTTTTTATGCTGTTACAGAATAACCAACATCAGCAGACCAATAATCCTTAAAACTCTTAAAAATTTTAATGTTACTTAAAAATAAAACCCTCATACAAAACACCTAAAGTGCAAATATTTATGTTATGCACCCTGTACATTGATTTTCCAGCTGGGTGTTTGATGTGTAGGGAACCAGCTCTGGTTCATGCAAGGGGGTCTCCTGAACTAAAACTCGAGGTAACATAATTCTCTTTACCTTCCTGGATTGACGTTATGTAACATTTTTTATCGAGATGTTTACATCAAAATAAATCCTGAAAAAGAGAAAACAAAAAACAAATTCCTCTAATGGGAAAATGAGGAAATTACTTAATTGAAATAATTCTTTATTGGTCCCAAATTTTACATATAGATTGGTTAAATTTGTGGAGTTTTACCAGAACAAAGGAAGAGAGCATCAGTGAAAAGTAGGTTAATTGTGTGGGATGAAATCAATGCAAATACCTTTCAGTCGGAAAACTTAAACTCAATGTTACCCCAGATTTTTCCAGCTAGTCCACCTTCAGGAATTTTCCAGGCTGAAATAATGAAGTACTAAGACTATGTTTAGACAGAGAGGAGCAAAGGTGTAAGTTAAACAGGAAAAGCAAGCCCTCACTGCTTTCTATTCATCCTCCAAGATGTTAAAAATAAGTTTTCTCTTCTTAATTTTGAGACGCAGTCCTTAGGAGGCTCTGAAAACTGTAAATCAAATTTCCAATATTATTTCTGCAGGCATTCAAACAGCCTCTCCTGGCTCTTGCAGGGTGTTTATTAGCACTGGACCCTGTTTGCTGGTCCAAGGAGCACGTGGAGAGCTGATGGATCATGTGCCAGCAGGATTGCAAAGGGAGGGTTCTCAGGAAAGCCAGGCAAATACTGGAGCTGGGCTTTAGGAAGCAGCCCTAAAACTGGAAGGTGTGACTGTGAGCTGTGTGATCAGAAGACACAAGAACAGGCTCGTTGCAGAGTAGGTGTGTAGGTCTAAGACCATTCCCCAACCTGGTCCCACCTGAAATGGGACTGCTGGGATGGCCAGGGCTAAATCTCCTGGGCCAAGGGAGAGCAAGAACTCTGCCACAGCACCTTCTGTATCCATTTGCTTCTCCTTGTGGCCACTCACAGAAAGTTCTCAGTGAGGTAAATGCTGCTTTGCCTGATTGTTCAGCAGATTTGGGGGTAAGATATTATTTCTATACATTTTCTTTTTCTTCCTCATTATCTTATGCCACTCACTAACTGCTGTACTGAGCAAGAGATTCACTCATACAGGAAATCTTGTCTTTTCAGCATGGAAGAGACTCTGTGTTAAACATCCTGCTCAGAATGCAAATTTCTGAAATCTATTTTATTATAGAATGCCCTGCTTTGCAGTGGCATCAGTAAATAAATATGTCTATGATACACATGGGTTTGTTCTGTTTGGAATTTTTTATGGGGAGGAGTGAAGTTCCTGGGTTAAATGAAGGAGAAGCTGTGAGAAGGAAAGCCAAGACTGAATCCTGTTTTTTCTTCCACCAACACTCTTGTCTGGGTGCCTTTTTAGCCAGGATGGCACCAGGAGTGGAGCCAGGAGGGTTTGCCAAACCAGAGACCCCTGCAGCCTGACCCCTCTGGAATGGCTGGCTGTGATTGGGTCACTTAAGGCTGTTTCAACCCTATAATCTTAAACCCAAGACTGGTTTGGCTGGGAAAGGATCTTTAAGTTCATCTCATTCCAACCCTCTGCCATGAGCAGGGAACCTTCCACTAGACCAGGCTCCTCCGTGCCCTGTCCAACCTGGCCTGGAACAGAGAGTGTCAAAATTTATGTTTTATGATGATGGCACCTCCTTTAGCACAAAACCTGACTTTACAGGGTTAGTTAATTTTAAAAAAGTGTAAAAACACCCAGTCCTGGAGGCAGATGTTGGGACTGAGGAGCTCTGCCTGCTTTTTCCAGAGCTGCTCATCAGCCCTTGGTGTCGTTCCAGAGATGGAATCCCTTCTGCATGAACACATCCCCAACTGCAGATGAGGTAAACCTTTAAATTGATATGAGGACAGCCAAAAAAATCCCCCTTGGCAAGTGTGAAATGGATCAGCTTGATGTGGGGAGGAGGAAGAAGATGTTTGCTGGGTCTCCCATCTCTTCCACACAGTTACAGAGACACTGTTCTCAAATTAAAACTGCACCTCTGTTGTGCTGGCTTTTTCTTCTTCCTGAAATTCACACTGAATCTGGACTGGATATATCTGGATATATTATGGATTATGGAGCATGCAAGCTATGAGGAGCTGTTGAGGGAATTGGGGTTGTTGACCCTGGAGAAAAGGAGGCTCAGGGGGTTCTTGTCACCCTCTACAATCACCTGAAAGGAGGCTGGAGCCAGGTGGGGGATCTGTCTTTTCTCCCGAGCAATAGGACAAGAGGAAACAGCCTCAAGTTGCATCAGGGGACACTCAAGTTGGATATTAGGAACAATTTCTTCACTGAAAAAGTCGTCAAAATTTGGAATAAGCTGCCCAGGGAAGGGGTGGAGTCATAATCCCTGGAATTCTTAAAAAGACAGGCAGATGTGGATCTTCACAATATGGTTCAGTGAACACCATAGTACTTGACCAAAATTTGGATGTGATGGTCTTGGAGGGCCCAAGTTTGGATGTGATTGATCTTTTCCAATGTTAATTATTCCATGGACTATATAGCTCTCTACACAGGTAAACAGAAACCCCTTCCTGCAGTATAAACATGGGAGTTACATGCATTTATTTTGGAATGTATATAGTATGTAGACATAGATATGACTGATTACAACAACAAAACCAAAAAAAATCAAATTCAGTCATAAATTATAACAACACTGCTGCCAACCACAGGCATTTAAAAGTCACGAGTCAGGCCTCACAAAAACATGAGGTATTATATCTTTCAGAAAAATAATGTGTTCAGTTATTTATCTTCTGCTTTTCTGACTTGTTAAAATGAATTTAAATCATCCTTTCAAGGCTTTGTTCTTAACCATGAAGTAGAAACTTACTTTTAGGGGGGAGAAAAAGCTGAAAAAATCTCTGGCAGAACTCCAGGAACCAGGAATTTAAGGGAAAAAGCCCAAACAAATATAATGTGTGAACCATATTAAAACTGCAAGAGTTGGCAACACTTTGACATAATAGAGTATTTTTATGCCAAAACAGCTGTGTGTGACAGGGATAAACTTGGCCACCATCACATTCCACTTCTCAGTGCTCACAGTTAACCCTTTGCTGCAGCCCCAGCTCTCAGCCCCAGCTGGAATCAGCTCTTTGCAGATGTTTTCTAAAGCAGGAGCTGCTGGAGTGCTCAGGGTCAAAGGCTGCCCTTGAGCAATGTCTGCAGAGTGGTATTTACAGATTGGACGAGCGACATATCAAAGCTCCAACATCAGAGATAGCTGAAAGTAATATGAAAAAACATCTCTTGCTAAAAGAAAACTGATGCAGAAGGGCAGAGGGAAAATTCATTAGCTACGAGTGAAAAGAATAACGGGCTTTAGAGCCGATTCTTTAGGTTCTTTCCAACACCAGGCACTTAGTAAATGGAAGTTGCAGTATTTAGGGAAGAGTAATTCCAATGGGAACTCTTTCCCAGTTTTCAAATCTGCACATCAGTAGCTGCACGTGGCTGCCTCCAGGTGCATTCCCTGGCTCCTTCCAGGAGATGGGATTTGATCTCACCGAGTCCCTGGAGTTTAATTAAAATGCTGAATTCCTGCTCCTGCCTCAGCTGCCTAAATGCTGGCTGTGTGTGTGGGGTGAGGATCACACTCCTTGAGAAGGGCTTAGAAATGATGGAAGGGAGTGTGCCCACTCCACATTGGTGTGTTTACTCACACCCCACTTGTCACTTGCTGAGGCATCTCTGACCATCAGAAGGCAAAATAAGATCTCTCTTCTTCCCTATAACTACTTTTCCTTTCTCCACTCCTGTTCCTGGGCATCTTCCCCAAAATTGGGACCATAACTGGTCCTACTCAGGGATTTATTCAGAGTCTCTGTTCTTGGAGGTGATAGCAAAGCTCTGTTTTCCCTCAGAAAGTTTCCATCCTGATGGTAACCAAATGATTGAGCATTTTCAGTGAGCTGAGGCTCAAAGCAGGGAGCAAATAAAAGCATGAAAATATGGTGTAAAAAATTAACTTTTTAAAAAAATCAGTTCTGGGCTATCTGGGTTTTCAAACTGCTAAAGGGTGTGAGGTTGATAATTCCGTATCATGGGTTTGTTAGGTTGTGGTTTTTCGCAGAGACAGAAGAGCTGGCAAGTAAAAAACTTTTAGCAGCCTCCACAAAGCACAGCTAAGCTTTTCTTTCAGTTTTTGAAATAAGGTAATGCAGTGAAACAAAGGCCAGAAAACCTATTTGGTCAAATAATTCTCTTGGCTGCAGCATAATCTTTTTTTTTTTTTTCAGGAAAGTCCAATGCTGTAAATAACTGGAATTTTATCAGGAGATTAAAGAAAACAAGCTCACTTTCTTCCCTGAAAGAAAATGAGCTAAAATATCATTGACAGATGGCAATATGAGACTGGAATAGTTTATTACAGGCTGATGACACCCTTTTCTCTCTCATATTTACAAGTGTAAAAGGCAGGCACCTTTTACACAGCTGAGTGGAAAGAACCTGTTTAGCCAAGTGCTGCTGTTTGGTTCATTCCCCCATCTCAGGCAAGAGAAAAATATTCACTGTAATGTCACAATAAATCTGATATTTATGAAAATGAGCCTGAGAGCCCCAGCCAGGCCAGGCACAGCTTCTCCCAAGGAAATTTAATCTTCCTGCACATCTCTCTCCATCAGTGCTCTGTCTCTGCTCTGAGACACAGCAGCCAGCAAAGCCCTGCAGCCCCTTTCCCAGCACAGCCTGCACAGCTCTGCTGCCTCCTTTGGTGCCAAAAGTACCCTCTGAGAGACAAATAATCTGCTTTTTAATAGAGACCTGAGCAGCCATTGAAGGTGGGAACCACAGTGACCCGTGGCACTTCTGTGGCTACAGAAATTTTCATTCAAATATGGATTTAATTCTTTCTCTCATTTTAGCTCCTGGGTGGAAGAGCAATGAGAATGAAAGGGAGAAGAGCTCGTTTTCAGGAGAGGTGCTTAAGAAAACAAGTTCCTGTGATCCTTCTGTCCAGCACTGATCCTTCCCTACACCCAGTCTTTCAAGACCTTCAACCATCTCCCCTAATGTGACAAGCTCCCATTAATTCCTAAATCCTACATTAAAATGGGGAGCCAGGGTTAGGAAATGCATCCCACCAGCAGCTCAACTGAGGCTGAAGCATCTTGAGTTGAGCTCCTGCCAGGCACCAGGGAATGCTCAGCAGGAAAACCTGAGCCTGCCCCTCCTGAGCCAGCAGAGCCACCCTCACTGCCCTGTCACAAACCCACTGAGGGACTGAAGACCAGGGTGTAGGGACACTGAGACATTTGTGGCAGTGCTTGGGCACCCAGAAAACTCCAGTTTGCTTTTCCACTTCAAAAAGAAGAAAGTATTTTGAAGTATGGTGGTAAATTAATCTGGCTGTGAGCAAATGCGTGAGAACAATAGTTTATGTCTTGTTGTGCAAATATCACAGAGTCACAGAAGTACAGAATGGTTTGGGTTGGAAGAGACTTTAAAGATCACCCAGTTCCAAGTCCTGTCATGGGCAGGGACTCCTTTCACTAGACCAGGTCAAACCTGTGCTCGGGCACTGCCAGGGATCCAGGGGCAGCCCCAGCTTCTCTGGGCACCCTGTGCCAGGGCCTCAGCACCCTCACAGGGAAGAATTTCTTTCAAATTTCTAATCTGAATCCACACCCATGGAATTATTCAACTCTAATTCCACAGGCGTTCCTGCAGGAAATTTAAACTACTTTGCAGTAAAGAGTATGGTTGAACTAGCAAGCACAGCTTTACAGGCAGCCAGTGAAGTCTCTGAGTCTCAATTAAATCATTGAAAAAACCTCCCTGCTCTGTGGGATGTTTCCTCCCTGGGTTTTTTAGCATCCTCACGTACAGCCATCCTTGGGGTGCCTCACACTGCCAGCTGTAGCAAGAAACTTTATGCAGAAGATGCTCACAGCAGGAAATAATAGCAAGCAATTGAGGGCAAAAATAGGGTGGGATAGGTGGGAAAAAAGAGTTGCAGCTCTTAACTGACCAGACAGAGAAGGCTGGGAAGAAAGAGGGCAAGTCATTAAATCCAAATCTTGGCTGATAGAAGAAGATAGCTGTATCTCTTCTTGCAGGAAGGAAATAAGTCAGTAAAACACATTTTCAGCACTGCTGCTGTGCACCATTATTGCAATTATTTAGCAAAGAGATGGTTGAGTATATAAATACTGCACTGACTTTGATAATGGTTCTTTTAATTTGTGTAGGTTCGACAGCACATTAAGGGCTGTGGACACAATTATTCTCAAATGATAGATTCTCTTTCATGAAACCATATAAGAGATTTCTTTTGCTTTCTTCCTAAGGATTATAGAAAATAGCAGAAGCTTGACATCATAATAGAGTTCAAGTGCCTTAGCAGTACATCTGCTCTCCAAGAATTCTAGAAAAGCTGCACTAATGCACTTTGCTGTGTGCACGGCACAGGCAGGACCGTTTGGAGCTCTGGCAAATAAACAGAATGTTGCCTCTCTTGTCCATCAATCGAGGCAGCTCTCGGGATGATATAATGCTGTGCATTCCAACCCAATCAGCTGCTATTGCCTAATTATACAAGCAAAACAAATCCAGACTGTTTAAGGTAGAAGGGGGAGGCGGGAGGGGGAGCTGCCATAAAACACTGAGGGAGAGCTGTCTCCTCTTTTCAAACATGTAAAACCAAAGAGTTGTTTTCCCCTTAAACAGGAATACTGCGGCCATGATTCCACAGACCTATTTACTTTTCTTTTCATAATGTGCCAGTCTGCATGCAATAAAGCTGTCAGGCACAGCTCGAGAGCAATAAATACGGGGAAAACTCTTATTTAACAGGCCAAGAATCATCTGTACAGTGTCACTGTGCATTCAGAGCAGGGCTCGTGTAAAAAGTCATTTTGCAAAATGACAATTTGCATCGCATCTATTTCCATCTCTCCTCCCATTCCCTTTCCCTCGATTTTCTCAGCAGGAGCAGGGAGATTTCTGTATCCTTGCCCTGCTGCTGCTAAAGGAGAAGGTGCCAGGGCTGCCCAGTGCACCAGGGCAGGAGAGGAAAAGGAAAGGGCAGAAACCTGCAGGGCTCTGAAGAAAACAGGATGGGAAAATTACTCTATTTTGCCAGTCTCAGAACAGATATGCAAACCTAAAGATTCCAAATATTCAGAGATAAAGGGAATGAAAGACAAAGCCCTGATGCACAAGGACCTGGATATGTATCTGCCTCAGCTACAACTCACAGAAAGTGTTGGCTACGGGGGTTCCAGACTGAAAGAGAGAGAAAAAGCCTAAAATCTTGGACTTTTATATCCCACCACAGCCTGCATGCTCAAGCACTTATCATTTCTTCAGGCCAATAAAAACATCAATTTCTTCCTTTAAGAAATATGAGCTTTTACAGACCCAGGTATAAAAACCTCATCAAGCCCATCTAAAGCATCACCTCAATATATGATTCTTATTTGAAACAGTTTCTTTGAAAACACAGTTCCCCTTTCCAAGGTATTCCTCCCACAGCTCATGGACAAAATTGTTCAAACAATTCTGGTGTAATCAGAGACCAGAGCCCCAGCAGATTTGTGACCCAACAAAGATCATTCTGAGCCAAAACACCCCAAGGAAGAGGAATGGTGACCAGGAAGATGTGCAAAAGAAATGAATTAGGGACTTAACTCAGTATCAAGTCACATGAATGTGGTTTGCTGAAAGAAACAGGAATAAAATAATTACAGAGCTTCGTTCGTCTGTCATGCTCCCTTTACCATGGTGTGATTTGCTCTTTTGAACATTCTACAGAAATTTAAAACCCAGTGTAGCACCTGGCCAACCCCCTTTCGTGAAAAGAAATGGACTCCTGAAAAATCCCACTGAATAATATTAAATTTATTAATGATATATGAGGGCAGGCAGTGTATAGATCTGAAAGCAACCACCAGCACTGCTTGGTTCAGGAATGATATTTATTTATGTACTGTGATTATCCAGTGCTGGAATGCCTGGGTGGGTTGTGTTATATCTGCAGTCACAGACAGCCAACTGTGTAGATGGGCTGGAGATCCATGACATTTGATTCAGGACTTTCACAGCCTCTTGGCAGGCCTGTTTTGTTCTGGGAGCATCAGCAGCCCTATAAATAAGTTATTGATTTTAATTTGTGAGCAGAATATTGTTTAATCTCTGCAAATCGCCTCCTGTTCCACTGTATAAAGTCAGCAGAAGGAAATAAAAGTATCGAGTATCTGCTAAATTGCACTGAGTTAAAAAAATCTGCCATTGGTGACATTTTACCCTTCCAAACCAGCATTCTCCTAAACTGAGTTTCTTTTAATGGTGGCAGACAGCCCCTCCACAGAATGGCCCTAGAAAGACAGTGAGATTTCAATGATATCTAATAAACAAAATAGTTTTGGCTCAAGTGTGGCTCATCTTGGGACATTCTGTGGGTTGTGGGGCAGCAGAGGGTCTCTCCACCTCTGTGGGGGTCCCTGCAGTGGGAAGGGAGTTTGTGGAGGAAGCAGAATGATTCTGCTCAGAGGAAACTGTCAGGACAAAGGTTCTCTCTCTCTCTCCCTAATGGATCTTCTTTTCCTCCCCTGGTGCTGAACATTAAATCACTAAAACACTCTGTCTCAAGTGACCAATTATTTGCCAGCCCCAGAGCATCACAGTCCAGAAAATGTCTCCATCTCACCTCGATTCAAGCAAGTTTTTACTCAGCCATGTTCATGCCTGAATCTGCCTCTCATTTGCAGTCTTGCCAAAAGCAGCTGGTGTTTGGAAGTGCTTGTCCTGGGGAAGCTGGGGTGGTTTGTGATGGAGCTGTGTGACTGAGGTGCCCACAGGACAGCTGTCCCCATGGGGGTACACACACCTCTGCCCTCCTCCATGGCCTCCAAAAGCCTCTCATCATCATCATCATCATCATCATCATCATCATCATCATCATCATCATCATCATCATCCCTGACTCAGGCACCAGCCCTGCAGGGGACAAGGGTCTCCATGGCCTGTCACCTCATAACCATCACTGTGGTTTGGGTTGGAAGGGACCTTAGAGATCATCCATATCCAAACCCCTGCCATGGGCACTTCCTGAATGCTCATCCAACCCTCATGGGTTTAAAAAAATCACAGAAACCAGGTACTGACCCCCTCTGAGTGGGGTTAACACACTCAACCAGTTCATTCCAGTCAACACTTAGAAGTTTGCTTAGTAGAAACCTGAAGTTTGGTGCTGGGTTTGTGGTCTGTACATCAATATTGTATAGAAGAAATAGAATCTATCTCTTTTACTCTATTGCATTTACTTATTATTGCCTTTCACCTTGAGTCAAGATGGAATTGGGAACTGATACCTGGAAATTCCCACTGGAAATTCCCCAGCCTGTTTTTTCCAGCCAAAGCACCAGCTATTATGATACCACATTTTCAAGTAACCTTGCAATTCAGAAAAGTCCTGCTGAGAAAAGCATTTTCAAATTAACCTTTGAAATTATGGCTGCTCATGGCCTTTCCCCAACCTGACTCATGAAGCAAAGCCTGTCTCCCCTGAAATTCTATTAAAAATGCCAGCCAAATAAACCCATCATAGCTATAACAGCTCAAATTAATGTCAACATGTCAGGACATATGTCTAATTCCAGTTTGGAGACTCAAAGATTGGAATCCTCATTATGGGCACCATCAGCTGTTCCCAAACAGCCTTCAGGTCTGGAGAGATTCATTTGAAATGAGGAACATCAAGGCAGACCTCCCAGAGCTGTTCAGACGGTGCATTAATTCCAGTCACTTGGCTAAATCTACGATTATCATCACTGTGGGTTCAATCATCCACTCAGACTGGCAAAGTTGCAGAGGCGTTTGCACACATCCTTCTTCTGCACGGGGGACAGCAAGGGGAAGCATTGGCTGTGACCTTGGGTGGGACTGATGGGGATGAGGAGCTTGGCTGAATGCAGCAGGGCACCCACTCTGCCCAGCCCAGACCTGTACAAACCTGTGCCCTGTCCTGGTCTGCTCAGCACAGAGGAACCTCTGACAAGGACTGCAAACTGAAAATGGAAGTGACAGTACCAAACCACTCGAAGTGTGTGTGCTTTGGTGAAGAGCTGGAGCACTCATCTGTGTGCACATTGACTCCGGGACAGAGAGGAGGAGGGCTGAGCTTCTATTGCAGCACTACTCAGAAACTTGTCACTATTGAAACCCTTTGCATTGCTATCTAAATGAAGGCAGACAGACCTTTTCACAGATTCCCTGCCATTTAGCTCCTGATGACACAAAGGAAGGGAACAAACAGGGAGGGAGATGGATGGGAGTGATGTGAGATCACAGAGCTGTGCATACCCTAAGCATATGCACGACCTGATTCTTCAGACAGCATGCTTATAATCACTGCTTAATCTTTCCTCTTCTGTCTGTTCTGAATTGTATAGGTATTTCTAACCAAATTCTCTCTCCTGATATGCAACCTCCAAAATAGAAAAGAAAAAAAAATCACACTTGTCCCCTTGTCCCATTGTACATCACTACTTTCAGGAGAATCCTTGTTTTTTTTCTAGGGTTATACACATCTGATGCTTCTGAATATAGATTTCCAAATTTCTCACTGCTGAGTCTCTGTGTGCTCAGTTTGTTTTGTCAATTTCAAAAACCATAAAAAAATAATTTAAGATGACCTTTTGACACAACTGAGACATAACCGTGGATTCCACTGTGTGTGTGCAAAACTTCTGGGACTCTATCAAAACCAATATTTGTTGTTCTCAGCAACATTTCAGTTATCCAAGGCAAACGTGAGAAATGCTGATGAGTGCAAAAATCTCAGTTGAAACTTCACTTGAAACTTCTGACAGTGAAGAAAATCTTCTGTACAAATTCCGGAATAAAAACATCAAGACTCCTTCTGAACTCATACTAGAGGAAAGAATACTGTACTGTATGTTAGGAAAAAAGGGAATATCTAAAGCCTTCATCTGGCCCATTAATCATACTGGAAACTGCTTGGTTATGGACATAGAGTTTGCTTGGGAGTAGAATAAGAAATTATAGAATTACAAAATCATGGAATGGTTTGGGCTGGAAGAAACCTTAAATCTCATTTCATCCCAGCCCCTGCCATGGGCAGGGACACCTTCCACTGTCCCAGGCTGCTCCAAGCCATGTCCAACCTGGCCTTGGACACTTCCAAGGATCATGGGGCAGCCACAGCTGCTCTGGGCACCCCATTCCCCACCAAAACCAGGAAACCACCAGGAGCAGCTCCGAGCACTGCAGTGTGCACACACATCTGTACACATCTGTGTGCAAGAATAACAATCCAAATAAAAGACAAATCTCCAATCCACTCAAGTCTTCATTTTCTCTGTTGCATTTATTGGATTATTTGGCTCAAGCTCTGCATTCCTGACTGGTTCTGTTTGCCCACTGGCCAGTCCATGCCCCGGGGGATGTTCCCAGCACCAACAAGCAGACTGAGCTGCATTCCAGGCACTTGCACTGGCAATGTTTGGAGCAGGCTGAGGAGATTTAATTGGGTTTTAAAGAGAAAATTCTCAGAATATCTGGCTTGAAAACCGTTTTCTGAAGTGCCTCCAAAGGTTTCTTAAGAGCAAGTCAAGCCATCGGAGAGACAAATTAATGGGTAAGTTTCATGTGAGATGGTCAAAGTACATGATAAATGCAATTCATAAGGCACAGATTAGATTTTGACATTCAATGTTGCACAGTAGATAGAGTGGGAAACTGTTCTGTGCCAGGAGCAGACCAGCAAACAAGGGACAGGCCTGGTGCTTTCCTTCTCTTTGCTCTGGAGTTATCTCCAGGATGAGGACAGCTTTTCCATGGACACACTGTCATCTCTTGCCTCTGCCTTGCCTCAATCCAGCTCCTTTGGTAGTAACCTGGGAAGAAACTGCAGCCCAGCCTCCTCCTGCTCCTCTCCAAGCCTTTTCCAGCAAGTTCTCCCCAGCCAGAGGGTGCAAAACAATATGGGGAAATAACAGGGAAATAACCCGTTCTTCCCATCTAAAGTCTGGACCAAGTAGTCCCAAACCAGAACCTGTCAAAAGATTTCCCCCTCTTCCTGGACTTTTTGCTCATGTCCTTATTTCTTCACAGATACTGATAAACCCAGTAGGAATAATTTCCACTGAACATGAACTATTATATTAACTATCATCAACAAATACTCCTCAGGTGAACGTAGGCTGAGGAGGAGAAGTAGCTGGGGCAGTAAAACTTGGCTGGAGGTGGGAAAATGGAACTTCTGCCTGATTTAATGTTTTATGCAAGGCAACCGGGAGTTTTGCATGTGTTGTACACAATCAGGGTGAAAAGGGTTGTGCTGGATGTAAACCTGCCCTGAGCACTTCAGCTGTGCACAGGTGCAGCATTTCCCTTCAAAATATTGCCCAGGCTTGGCAAGGGACTGGAGGAAAGGCATCAGCAGGTTCCTCATGAGGGTAATTCAGACTGAACCCCTCGAGGTGACTCTGATGGAATCAGTGCCTGATGCAGAAGGGGGGACAGTTCTCAGCACAGACCAGAGGCCCCATGTCTGCCCTCCTTTAATATGTGAGCCATAAATACACTTTTCATGGTTCAGCACGAAATCCAGTCCTTCAAACAGCACTTCAAACCCACATTCAGAAATGTGCCACCATTTCAAAGCTACTGAAAGTTGCTGTAGTGTTTTGACAGATCCCTGTAAACACTGTGGCCATTTCACAGTTACCTCAGGCTATCTTTTCATAGGCTTCAACCCTTTAATGTAAGATTTAGACCGGTGTTGTTATTAGATTTTCCCTGAATGAAAGGATCCATAAAGGCAAATGCCAGTTGCTAATTCTTGGTAGTACAAAATAATAGTATAAGTACATCACACAATAAGAGAAAAATTAAGCTGGTAATTTATACTGCTGAATTAGATACAGCAACAAAAGAGAGAGGCAATTATATACCACAGTAAAATCTTCAGTGCACAGACTTAAGCATTCCTCAGTCTTTAGTGTTCAATTAGGGTGAAATTTACTTTCAATACAAGACATAATGCCAAGGGCTTTCACATCCTCAGTAAAAAATATAGGATTTCATCTCATCTGCTCCGTGCAAAGTCTTTTTTATTCTGGTAAAGATGAAGGTTTAGCTCTAAAGAACAATTTGATTTGCATTACATGTTGCACTAACAGGCTGCAGTGAACAGATTTATCTGCCAAATGAATATATTCTAATAGGTCTGATGATCTGTCTTTATGGTATCATTTGATTAACAACAAATTTATTCACTTGGCAGCTGTATTCCTTAATCAGGTATTCATTAAGAAATAGCGTATAAATATGTATAAATGTCAGATTTATGGATCAGAGACTACAATAATTCCATTTAAGACAGGTAGATTGTCTATACTTCTAATTAGTTTCCCTTTAAATAGGCTCATCAAATCTACACATTTGTACATGTCCAGGGCCTGATTTTCAGAGCCAAGGGTGCCTGTCCAACTGGGCAGAATTCCCTTCCTTTGGAGCCTCATCCAATTCCTCTGACAAGCCCTTCCAGCCCTACTGCTCAATTATATTGGACATCACACCACCATCTTCCTGTCTTAGATGATTTTATAGAGGGTTCCTTTCCAAATCAGAGTAATTCACCTTTTTGTACACACATCTGTTTTGCACCTGGCCAATCTCTGCTTGTCATTCCATAACCTGGACATGCAAAATAGGTGCTGGCAATGCATGTGCACTGGCAAATAGCATAAAAAGGAATTACTAAAGAGAATATCTTCTATTAAATGGATCTTGGTTGTGATAATAATGAAAAATGACCATAATTACCAGGGAGAAATATTCTGTCTGTGGAATTCAACCCAGCCTTTTAAGGTAGGTTATAGACTAAGTCGATGAAAGTGCTTTTAACTTTCTTTTTTTTGAGCTGACTCCCTAGCAGCCACTTTTACACTTCATGGGAGGCTGGAAGAAAAAAAAAAAAGTGGATGTGAAATAATCCTCAGTTTATCAGGGATAAGTACTGTTATTTTGATATCTGTACAGGAGTTAGCAGGACTGGAGCTGCAGACCCCAGTTAAAGGAAAAAGTGAACTGGCTGTGAAGACACAGACAGTTGGTGTTAATGGCCACAGCTTCAGCACATTATGGGTAGCCAGGCTGAAATTTAGAGCACCTAACATTCAAAAGATCAAACTGCCTACCAAGGAATATGGACACTGCAGAGAACTGCTCCGAGTAACTACTCTCCAAAACTAATGAATGTCCTCAAAATTACCCATTTCCTTTTACTTGCTTATCAGGTCGAGGGTGGTCCCCAACAATCCTTTTTGGGTTTGCAGATATTCAGGGTAAAAGTGGCAAAATAAAAGAAGAGCAGTGTGACAACCATGGCTTAGCAACATAAAACACTTTAATAATGGTGAGAGCAAATGTGGGATGAGACCCAAAAATCCAAATACACCAACCAAGGGGACAAGGTCTCTTTAGGAGCCAGCGGTCTAAGACGAGGGTGAAGGGAGGTCCAGGGTATAAATATGGGGTAAGAGAGGGGTGGGGTTGAGGTTGGGTGCAATGGGTACAGGGGAAAGTGGTGCAGAGGTGGGGTCAGGAAAAGCAGGGTCCAATGGGGTAGGTGGGGTGGAACATTGCACCAGGTGAGGGCCAGTGGGGATACAAGGATGGGAGAACGTTCTAGGGATTGGGAGTGGTGATAATTGACTGGGAAATTAGATATTAACATGGGCAATCCCATAACTCTTTGGAACTTTTTTTTTCTGGGGTCACCACAACTTAAACAAATGCCTCCCACGGTCTAAGGCTGGGATACAACTCTTCTCCAGTGATGGCTGCCTGACCTGGAATACCAGTCAGGCTGACTCCCACACTTGTTCTAAAAGACTTTTGCATTTGATTTAAATTTTTTTGGAAGAAACCTGATGGCTGGGAAGGAACATGAACCTTATGCAAGTTCTTCTGTGGCAGAGGAACCCATGGCACATGGCAGTGCTGGTCCCAGCTCCCTGTGTGTTGGCTCATGCTATGCCCAGCAGCTGAATGAACTCTGGGCTCTGCAGGAGCTGCCCAGGAAGGAGGGCACGTGGGAGCTGAGGGCAGGATGACTGCAGAGACATGGATGTGGTGTTACAAAACACCACAAAGAGCTTGTGCAAGTCCTAGCCTTGACTCAGATTTCTGGCAGTAGTTCTGTTTGAGGCAGCCTGTGCCCCAGATTGTTCTCATTCACAAGTTCTTCATAATGGCTGATTAGGCCTGTTGCAAAACGAATTATTTATTGAATAGACACAAATTTAACAGACATAAGACTTTGAACAGACTACTCACTACATAGGATAAAACAAAAAGAACTACTTGTAGATAAAATACAGTGTACTATAAAGGCACCTATGTTACAGTTAGTGAAGAAATAGTATAGATTACGATTCAATGTAATTTATCACCAAATTGATGGAGTGCACATAGAATTCTTTCACTCAGTTCCCAGGAAAGTATCCATGGAATTTGCACCTAAACTCTGCAGGAGAAGTCCTTCCTATATGTTTCCTGGGTATGTGTAGGAGGCTTCTGCCTTCATGAAAGTTTGTGGAGCATTTATAGTTTGTAAAAGTAGCATCTCTCAGTCAGGAATTCCAGCTTATCTCCCCACATCTTGTTCTCACTGCCAGTTGTTTATTGGGAATTCCACCCCTCGTGACAGAGAGAGAAATAACTCAATACCAGTGAGAATTTACTAGTGAGACAAGCTGGCCTGGGTTATTTCATCAATTCAGGTGAGGGGAGAATGTCCTGAACTGCACCAGTGATGGACAGAGCAGGTGAGCTCTGCTGTGGTAGGAGGGATGTGCTGCCACAGGTGGATCCCTGCGAGGCACCCTTTGTTCCCCTGAGGCCAGTGGTGGCAGATTTATGCCACATGCTTTATTTTCATGAAGCACCAGACCCTAAAACAGGTGAGAACAAAGATTCTTTCCCTACTGCTCCAAAGTGTCACCCAGAGTTTGTTAACCTGGCGTTGTGTGTTGTAAACTCTGAGTGTGCTGGAGCAGCACCTTGGCATCTTAACCGAGCCATTTCCCCACGGTTTGTCCTTTTAATACAGCATGTCACAGCATGTCCTTTACACAGCATCTGTGCCACTGCTGCACTGGCCTGGGCCTGAAGAGAATCTCCACCAGCAAAAGGAGTTGGTGGAGATGATGTTCACCATGCAAGATGTTCACCATGACTCTGGACAGAACTGGAATGTGGCCCTGAAGCAGAAGGGGTTAAAGGTCTAGGGTAGATTCCCTGACTGTGCTGTCCAAACATGTGACAGCTGGAGACCACTCTCTAACCCTGCTTTCATTGCTAGCTGGAATAATTTTAATGAAAAATTGAAAATCACATTGAAGTCTGAGGGATCTGAGCTATCTCTGCACCATTCTGGTATATCCAGCTGTGGCTGTACTGCTTCCACAGAAGGGAAGCAAATTTTGCTGCACAGACATAATGTGCAAATAAATTAATAGCCAGAAATCACCCTTCATGCAGTTCCATGTGGACTGCTTATTTTTTTTAAATTAATTAAGTTGCTGATCTATTGTCTTTGGAATATGTAAGAGGCAGAAGGAGGCTGATCCATTGCCATTTAATATACAGCACTGTTGTGTGTTGAGATGGATATGACAGTAATAGTTCCTTGCAATATTTAAGTCTACTGAGCCCTGAAGATCTCTTCTAATATCACTTGATTTATCAAATCTGATTTGGGACTTATAGCCTATATAGAGAGAGTTCTCAAATTCCTAATCCATTTGGCAGTAAGTATCTTCTCTGCTTTACTACTTCATCTTCCTTACTCACTGATCTGAAGGGTTGGAGTTTTAAACTCATTTATCAAGGAGCAAAAAAAAGGGGTTTTATGATGAGTTTTGACAATTATATATATGTGTCCCGTTCCAGAGAGTAAATAAAATATGAGTGCTATTTGCTGTGCCACTTAATGCAGGCCACCAAAGTGATGCCCTGTGATGGAAGATGTACAAGACCTGCTGCTGAGAATACAGAATTGGAACCACTTTGGAGCTCTTCATAAAAATTGGAGCTTCCATCCTAATTTTCCCTACCCTGTGCTTTTCTGCAACAGAGAGTTTTCTTCTACAAATGATGTCCAGGCAAGGTAAGAGCCCCATTAGGTTCCAGTCCGTGCCCCTGAGTGCACTCAGTGCAACCTTCTCCTGCTGCCCTGTCCTGCCTGGTTTAACCACGCTGAGTCGTGATGCTCATTTTGCCTTCCTTGAGACACTCTCCCATCATACAAGTGCTTTTTTAGAAGCAATATTCCAAGGCTGACTTCATTTTTTCACTTGAAGTGGACTGGGTTTGAGTGAGTCGGCATCTGGCCCTCTGTCTTCCACTTAATGACTTAAAAAATCCAATAAACAGAGCAAGCCAAATTACAAATATGGAATAAAGAGCACCAGGCCTTTATTTCTTGCTCAGAGGCAAGTTGTGCAACTTTAATTTAACAGAAAATGATCAGCTTTATGACTAGATGTGTTGCAAATAAACTGACAACCTTTATACAATACAATTACTTTATTTTATGTGATATTATTATTATCTGAGCCATCTGACACTCTTATGGCTCATATAAAATTCCTATTTTAGTGCAACTCTGTGCTTAAATAGATCTCTTTGTGCTACATGAAATAACCCCTTCCTCTCACCTCAGCATTTACAGCCTCCAAAATATACAGAGCTCTAGCACATCCCTTCCTCCTCAAACAGCTGGATTTCAAATCTTGATCCAAGAAAGGGTTTCCATTGATTTGAATGGCTATTGGATCATCCCAAAAGTGTGCCTATGGGAACAATTCAGCCCCATGCAACTGGAAAGGTTTTCCTTAAGCTAACTGTCATTTTTGACGGGGAAAAAAGGATGTTTCTGGATGGAGAATCACAGCAATTCAGCTATTTTGCTTCTGTTCCCTAAATAAATTCATTCAAGTGGCTTGCACTGAGCAGCACAGGCAGATACACCCATTCATTATCATCTTTCCTCGCTGCATGTCACATATTTAATTCTTCTGATCCTTCCTCTCAAATCTCTCCACAACCCTGGGATCCTGTTAGCAGCTCTTCCCCTTGTTCAGTACAAATCCCTCAAGAAAACAGGCAGGTAACTGCCATTATGTTTGACAATTACTTAAAAGCAACAAAATGTTACCTGCTGTGTTAATTCACTCTTCGCCACTTTGGCAAAGGACAGCCTCGCCCTCCCTCTCTGCCCCGCAGCCCAGAGGCTGAGCACAGCTCAAGGGGACAAGGTCAGCTTGGATTTGACCCAGCACAAGGTGGAAAAGGGCCCCCCTAACAAGCAGCAGCTCCCCACAGCAGCATCTTCAAGGATGGAGCGTGGAGCTCCAGAGGCGAGATCCGCGGAGAGCAGGGATGCAGATAAAGGTGCCTTTGTGCTCTGGCTTCTTTCATCCTGGCTCTGACAGTGAATCATTCAGAGCACGAGGGAAGGACACAGGCAGAGGCAAAACAGTTGCATTCAATCAGCCATCCAGAGGCAGTGGCACGATTCCTGGCACAAGGATCATGTGCAGCTGCTTTGAAGGACCCACAGTGGCGTTCCCAGCACTGCTGGGGACATTGCCTCTCCTACCGAGAGCACACCTCGCACGCTGATCACCTTCTGTCTTGGGTTGTAATGCAGGATATGACCAAAAGTCTGTATTCCATCACCATCTGTTAACCCAGCTGTTGCAGTGTTCTTTATCTTCCCCACAGCCCATCCTCCCTCCAGGAGATCTCTCCTGTCCATGGCCATGCAGTCCCAGGGCAGGGCTGATAAAATTCCATCATCCCATTGGGAGATGCTCCACCCAGGGGGAGGAGCCAAGCATTTCCTGCCTAGATCAAATCTGAGATTTGGAACATCAGGGCAGCCTTTTCCCACTGGATCTCAGAGGAAAACCAGAGCCTTCCACATCATCACTGGAGCTTTGGAGGAAAACTGCACCTTCTCCAGGAGCCCTGCTCCAGCAGAACCACATCTGTCACTGCAGGAGGATGCAGCCACCATGGAATGGGACTGCACCAACCCCTGACTGACTGACGGGGGGTCAGGTTGGATTCTGACTCTGTCAGTGTTTCGGGTTTGTTATTTTTTTGTAATACTGTATTTCTATTTTAATTTTTCTTAGTAAAGAGCTGTTATTCCTATTTCCATATTTTTGCCTGAGAGCCCCCTTAATTTCAAAATTATAATAATTTGGAGGGAGGGTGTTTACACTTTCCATTTCAAGAGAGGCTTCTCTTGAAGCCATTGAGCTCTTCCACCCCAGGATTACAGAATCCCAGACTGGTTCAGCTTGGAAGGGACCTCAGTGGGTCACTTAGGCCAAACTCCCTGCTCAGAGCACATGGCACAGGACTGTGTGCAGGTGGGTCTGAAATATGTCCAGTGAAGGAGAGTCCACCCCCTCTCTGGAAAATTTCTTCCAGTGCTCACAGTAAAGAAGTTCTTCCTCATATGTAGGTAGAACTTGCTGTGCATCAATTCCTGCCCATTCCTCTTGTCCTGTTAATTGACACCACCTCCATGTGCCCCACGGTCTGAGCTGATGCTGGGGTTGGATGTAGAGGAGTCAGGAATTACAGATCAGATGAAAACTTCCAGCTCTAAGAGATGTGGTGGGGTCTGGGGGAGGCACTGCATGGCTGAGTCCCCAGCAGAGGATCCAGTCAGGCTGGGTGGAAAAAACCTGGTCTAGTAGAGGGGAAAATAGCCTGCAATAGCCTGAAAAACAATGGGAGCCATCAGAATTTGGGGATCTTGACAAATAAAAGGAATAAACAAATAAATAAACTAAAAGGGAAGGCAACCAAGTATTGTGACATTGGATAGAAGGACATGAAGAAGAGCTGTGTTTACCATAACAACAAATCTTATAATTTCCTGGATCCCTGAAGCTCTTGCAACTCCATGTGATCCTCTAAAGCATCTTGGCTGATTGAGAGAAATGATATCTCAGGCTCCAATACATGACTAAACCCTGACGCCACCCTCAGAAGAGAGCTCGGTTCCTGCCATCACCACCTGCCATATGGCTCGTCTTTCTTCCTCCACCTTCTCAACCTCATTTACTATGGAAACAAGGCTCATGTGATCCTGCTGTCTTTCTCCTCCCTTCACCTCACACACAGCTCCTCAGCCTGCAGCTCTGTCTTGAGCACTACTGACAGTGGAAAACTCAAAGACAACTGGATCTAAACCAGTGTGGTGAGGATGGGCAGCTGGGAGAGGGGGAAGGAGAAATACAAACACATTAATGCCCCTAGAAATGGTAGTGGCTGTAAGATCACAGAGTGGTTTGGGTTAGAAGGGACCTTAAATCTCATTTCACCCCCCTGCCATGGGCAGGGAAACTTTCCACTAGACCAGATTGTTCAGAGCCCCAAGATAAGGGGCTTAAACATACCTAGAAAACAAGGCTTCAGTAATTTTTACTCTTTGCAGACCTATTTATATTTTCTATTCTCCTCCTCTATTTTCTTCTTCTATTAGAACAAAAAAGGGTCAGCCAGGCAAGACTTCCCTATCTCTTTGCAGCACGGCTGTGTTTGCCACTGGAAATGAAGCAAAAAGCAAAGTTTCACTATCCCCAATCAGTGCTGGAGAAGCTGATCAGATCACAGGCTCTCTCTGTGTCTCTACAAGTATAACTGCCAGGGACAATCTGTCCCACAGAAGACAGAGGATGCATCTTTTCTTTGCTAATCTCTTCTTGATACTGGTATGAGTGTCTCAGGGATTTTTCTTTTTTTTCTTTTCCTCAGGCATTAGAATTAGATTTCAACAGGCAATAGCAGCAGCAGTAACATCAGGTCCCTTATCTCTACTAACTGCTCTTTTCTCCCAAATAGTTATCTTTTTCTTTTGCACCACCTGAAAGTATCCAAACCTGACTTTTCCTTAGAAATAGCTAAAGGAAAAAGGATTAAGGGATATGGTTAACATGAAAACCTTACTTTTATCTAACATCTTACATTCTTTAACTACTTTTTCTTTTTCCTGTATCTCTAATGACAGCTTAAAAGATCCTTAAGGCTAATTATTACCATGGGATTAAGGAGCCTAGGGTTTATAAATTCAAATCCCAAATGTTTGTGTAACTAGTTAGTGTGCAACACTATGAGGGTCATGCTGACATCCTTATTTCCCTTTCAAGGAAAATAACTGGGCCACTCCCAATGATTTACATTTCAACTGGAGTTCATAGGTGGAATTTCTGTCTATTAGCCTTTGTGAAGAAGGTTTGCATTCTGGATCCTAAAAAATTAAAATCAAAAGAAATGAGAACAAAATGTCTCATGGTGAGGTTAGACTTCTCCTTATTTGGGACTGATTCAAAGTAATTTTTCAGCACTGAAGATTTGCATTATTCCTTTCAATGGGTAGTGGGGTAAAGTGGAGCAAGGTCTATCTTTGTGCTGGCTCTGGAATTCCATCAGCCCTTCCTTCTTCCTTTCAATGCTTTCAAACCTTTTAAAACTATGCCCAACTCTGAACCTATTTTAACTTCCTTTCCACTTATGAATGACTCCTACTTTTCAAGGTGTGTTGGCTCACCAATGATCTGCTGAGGAGACCTACAGGATAAATAAATTTGCTAAAATACATTTACCTCTGTAGATTTACAGAGTGACGTAAAATGAAATTGCTTTTACGTAAAGGATGAAAATTTGAATATCTTATGTAGGGGAAATGGGCATACCAGGAATATAAAGACACCTGGAAGTACAAAATACCATCACTACAAATCTTTATTTTATTTGTAAATGCTGGGCTGGAAGCTTATTCTAAATTAAAGCTCCTTGGGAAAGGAGTTACTTGTTTTGTTTTAATGTTCTGCATTAGTTCAGCCTTTGCCATTTCAGAAAAAAAATCACAGATATCTGAAATATTTAATATGATTTGTATGTACCCTCTATGCAAACTGGGTAAAAAATAATTGTAATTAACTCTGCCCTTGTAAATAACACATAAAAATGAAGTTAAGCATGTAGCTGTCAACAGGTGCATAACCATGAACCAGGCAGTGCAATCATTCATTTACAAAAGCACATAAATGTCAGCCAGGAAAAGCAAGTCACTTCTGTTGGCACAATAAAGGACATTAGAACCAAGCAATGCTGGACTTTCTAACACTGAAAAACTGAACTGGAAAGCACCAGTGTGAAGGGGTGAGTAGAGTCAGCAGCCATGGGCTGAGCTCCCAGTCCTCCCAGAGCACTCTCTGCCCCACAGGAGCTTGTTCTACAGAGGTATCAAACCATTAACCCCCAGTTTAAACCAGAAAACAGGTGGAATTTCAGCCAGGATCCACCACAGCAAACCTCCCCTGTATGATTAATGAAGCATTGAGGAAGATGAATGCACACAAGCTCTGAGTAAAGTGAGCACCACCTTGGAGAAAGCTTTTGATAAGAGGAAATGCTGTTTTAAGAGATCCCTCAAGTCTAGGCAGAGACAAAAGTTACATTAATTCCTGCTCCCTGCCTTCACTGCTTTAAACGGGAGGAAAGAGTTGAACAGGAGGACTTCATACTCTCGAGACTCCATAATTTGCTTGATGAATGCTTTAGAAAGAGATGGGCTGGGAGAGAAGATAATTGAATTTAAGCAAAATGTAGCATTCACTTCACTTCTGGTATCAAGAGGCAAGGCAGATGATTCACAGATGAGAAAGGAGCTCGGCTGTAAAGGTAGGAAGCTGGAATAAAAACGAGGAAACATTTTGTGATGAACGTGGTTCTCAGTGTAGGAAGAATACTGCCTGTCTTGGGAGAAACAAGAAAGAATTCCAGAACTGGTCATTGTCTATCAATTGCATCAATTGCAAGGCAAAGGGAAGAAATTAGGATGAATAATCTTACTCAAGAAAAGCTCATGAAAATCACTTCATTTGGTGCCCTTGGATGCAGAGACTGACACACAATTTGTGGTTCCTCCCTTTTCTTCTTGTATTAAGGTTTAGTTCCTCTTTTATCTGGAAATTTCTAAATGTTGTGCACTAGCTCCTAATCTAATGGCATTTTTGCCACCCAGTGTTCAGCACTGTGTTGCTGTGAGGGTAATAGACTACAGCAGTCACCCATGGAAGAAATCTTTGCAACTCCTGTTTTGAAATTACTGCTGAACCTTTCTTTCCCCCTTTAGGTCTGTTTTTAATCAAGCCTGAAATTTTCTTCCTTTAAAGAAACCTTTAAAATCTTCTCATTTTCTCTGGATAATACCTCTCTGAACTACATTGTTATACTCTAAGAAAAGGACTATTTTCTGTCACTTGGAAACCCACGCCTCATTTTGAACTGAAATAAACCCACTAATAAAATTAATCAGAAACACTATTCCTCTGAAGAGAGCCAGGGACAATATGATGGGTTATAAACTAAACCCACAGGTTTCCAATAGTGCAGCACAGTCAATACCAAGGAACAAGACCTCCACTAGCTGGGACACATCATACCTCAACAGAAGGTCGTGAAATTACTGCAGCAAAACAGCACAGATGAAGGACAGGGAAAAAAAAAAAGATAATAAAAGTTGTAAGTACATTGAAATTCCTGCAGAGGATCTGCAAGGCTCTTTAAATCCTTGTCTATTGTTCAAGACAGAAGCTTCAGTTTTTAAAGGGACTAAAATTTCTATTGTGTGCACATCCTTTTGGGGCATCCTGCTCACAATGCCTTGTTTCCAGGAGAATAAACCATACACATATCCTGTTAGAGTTGATTATTTAACAGCAGTGAAATTCAGGCTGAAGTGCTGAGAGCACAACTAACAAGACACCTAAATTACCGTCCCTGAATGAAAATTGGGGTATCACTTCTGTCTGAGTCTCCTTTCAAGCTTTTCTGTAAAATAGAGATAGTTATGGCAATTTCCCAAGCGTGCTTGGAGGGTCAGGTAGTGTCAGCAAGGTATTTTAGATTTGTAAAACACTATCTGTGCCAAAAGTTAATGTCAGATGCCTGCAATGAAAGTGCAGGGCATGGCTAATGGAAGGAATATTAGACAACAGACAGTAGACTTTGTTTTAAAAATTTTATGACTGAGAGATGAACTGACAGAACCTGACAGTGATGAAAAAAAGGTAGTGCTCTGGAAACTGGCCAGGTTTTGTGAAGCTGCTATCAACAGAAAGGTAACAGATGCAGTATTTCAGTAACAGGCCATGAGAAAACACAGCCCCTGCTGGCACTAGGCACCAACACTTGGTTAACCTCTTCCAGAACACTGCAAATTACTGAATATTACTTACCTACAGAGAGAGGCCTAATTTAGGATCACAATAAACCAAAGTTCACGAGGCAGCTAATGTCAGTTTGTGCTATGAATTCCACACAGCTGTGGTCGGTTTTTATATGTGTGTGCAGTTAACCAAGCCATAAACAAGTCGTGGTGCTGTAACAAGCCTGACACTGTTCGTGCTGTTGGGAACCCTTTGTCAATTTATGACACGTGCCATAATAAAAAAAAAAAAAAAATGTGCAGAACTCTTGACTTCCTGTTCCACAAAGCTGTTTCCTCCTGCTTTGTCTGACTGAGAATTGGATAAACCCCAGTGCTCTGGCACCCCAGAAGCTCAGAGTCCATCCATCAAGAGGGCCATGCTCATGATGTCCAGGATGATGTGATTTACCTCACACCACAAAGGTGTTATGAGGTCTCTCACTCAGTGTTTTCCCAGGTGAGAGGTGCTGCAGGAGTGCCAAGCACTGAGTGGTAGTGCTGGAAGGCACTCTAAGAAATTTCCTTTTTATGAGCCAACATGTCCTTCTCTTGCCAGGCATTAGAAAGAAAAGGACTCTGCTCTTTGTTTGGTGACACTTGACACTGAGGCTTCAGTGATGACTGATTCTACTTTTTATTTTAACTTTCCATTGATGGCTCCTTTATCAGGGCACCCAGACTCTTTCTAGCACAGCCTAAACCACACGAGCAGCTGAATTTTCCTTCCTTCATCTTTTCTTCTGCTGGTTGGTGGCTGTTTGCTGCACATTTCTCTGGTCTTTTGCTCCATGCCACAACCCCTGCTTTTCCTTCAATCCCCAGAGGCAGTGCAAGCTCCAGTTCCTTGAATTCCACCTTTACATGGCTGTGCTCTCACAACCTAAACACTGATGGGTACAGGTGTTTTACTATTATTTTCTGTGTTAGCACAGATTTCAAGTAGCTGTTTTCAAAAGCCTTGTCAAAAGCTTGAAAAATTGGACCAGACAATAAAAATAATCTTCATGGTTTTTAATAGAGTCAAGGCTGAGAAGGAGAACAGAATCAAAAGTTCAGCTTTCCTGTGGAATGGGGAAAACAGAAAAGCAAGTTGTGCATTAAAAAGGACCTGATTTACTTCTAGGACAATCTTGAGAGGATGACTATTCAAATAGTTATATATTTGAGTAGATATTTTAATCTTGTTTGCACTCTATGACACAAACCTTAGTGATTTAAAGAACAAAACCATTTATTTTGAGGCCAAGTTGGACATGTCTTAGAGAAACCTGCTCTGGTGAGAAGTCTCTGGCCACGGCAGAGGTTTGGAATGAGATGATCTTTAAGGTCCCTTCCAACCCAAACTATTCTGTGATTTTTACTTTTCAGCAGATTCCTTTATCTGGACACCCAGACTGTTTTCATAACAGCCTCAACCATAATAATTTTCCTGTCTTCCTCATTCCTTCAGCTGGTTGGTGGCATCTGCCATATATTTCTTTGGAATTTTGTTCCCCACCCCAACCTCCTACCCCAGCTGGGCTAAGACACCCACTTGTGTCTGCTTGATTCCAGACAATTAATTTCAACAAACTCAGCGTGTTTATCTGACTTCCCTGGTGCCATCACAGTGGGTCTGGGAGCACTAACATTCTGCTGGGATATCAGAATCCTGGGAATGTCCTGGACTCTTCTCAGGATGTTCCCTGCACATCTCCTTTGATGGGCAGCACAAATTCTGTTGTGTTCCTCCGGGGCCACAGCCCAATTCCAAATACCAGGAGGCGTTTTCCTCCCCACAGAGCCACTCACGCTGAACTCTCTGCCATAGCAACTAAGCCAACAAACAGACAATAAACTGCTTTTTTTTTTTCTAAGCAGGATCCTGGTATTCAAACACAATGACTAAAATACTGCAGAGATTTCAGTATTGCCACTTCTCAGAGTGAATTAAAACACTTCCGTCTGGTGTATTTCTTTATAGCTGAGCTCTTGCAGGGAAAGGATTAAGTTGAAAAATCCTTAAGTCTTTCTTTTTTTTTTTTAAATCTTGGTGTTTATGTGGAAAAATGCAAAAGAATATAAACTGCAGTTATACATAGGAGTATTTTTTTAAATTTACATATACTTAAGAAAGAGAAAGATAAGGGAAGAAAATGAAGGCCTTAATGAAATACCTGGATTGTATTTAATGTTAGCAAGAATTTGTGCACTTTGTAACTATTCTGCTTTCTATTATTTGTTAAGGTCCCAGCACATTTGGGGGATTACTTCTAATTTATTAGCATGTAAAAAAGTGCTCCTCAGGCCAAGGCAAAAGAAGATAACTTGGTGGGCTGGGGCTTTGAGAGTTTTTTTTTTTGAAGCTTTGGACTGCAGAAGTGAGGCAGTCCAGCAGAGAATGGCAGATAAGGTGAAGCACATCCCTTCAGCCAGGGCAAGCCTCCCAATTCCATCATGAAAAGGTTCTGGCCAGCAGTGAACATTGAAACCATGGCTTGCCTGTCATATATTGACACATATTGTCATATATTTCTTGATTTTCTTGTGAAGAGCTCTTTGTTGGTGTGCCTAAATAAGATGATGATCAAGAAAATGGAAAACTGCCTTCCACGTGGTGTTGCCATCAGTGGCTGGTGCCAGACTGTGACTTTCTGTCCTGTGAGGTCATGCACTGGCCCGAGTTAGAGGTGACATTGCTGACAGCCTCCCAAAAGCTCTCCCCAAGAGCAGCCAGGCTTTGACTCTGAATTTAGGCCATTGTCTCCCCCTTATTAATTTCCTGCTTGGTTTGAGCACTGCAGAAACTTTTCTACACTGGCCAGAGCCACAGGATCAATAAAGCAGAGGAGGAGAGAGCTGCATTCCCACCTGCCTTATCCATCACTGGCAAACCTGGCAGCTCAGTTCTGCTGCCCAAATCCCATTTTTTCACTTGACAGAAAGCCTCTCTTGGAGACCGCTGGGGGAGAGACCTAAAACCTTCTATACATTAAGACAAGTGAATTGATACCCTGTCAGATGATGAGAATCTCTCTTCATCTGCTGAGAGTTAATGATGATTTATTAGGCAGAACAGACAGGTCCCAGGACATATTTGCAAGGACTTGTCAATCAGAAAAAAATTCCTCCAGAGATTTGGACTAAGCTTATTTCATACTTTTTACTTAGAAGACACGAGAGGACAGTGAGATTCAGTTTGAAGTACTTCTCAGATAACATGGAGCTTTAGAAAGATAAAAGGCTAGATGAAAAAAGACCTCTTAAGACCTCAGTACAATCCCATGTCATCCCAGAAATGCCACTGAGGAAACATGTATAAGTGAATAGGTTTTGGGGGTGGTAAAATAAACATGACAGCTTGTAGGGAAGATTCCCAATGAAAAAGGAAGTCTGAAATTAAATCAATGCCAGGCATGCTGCCTTAGATTTCAATACAAAATGCACCAAAACACCTTCAAATAACTGAACCTGGGATCTCACTGTGTAAATTTCTGACACTCACACATCAGATTCAGGGACCTGTTGACCCATCAGGGTAGGACTGCCCAAAAGTAAATGTCTCCATTTCTGTGAGCCACCTCAAAGTCAAGGGAAAGGAATAATTATTTTTAGGGTGTGCTCCTCTCAGTGTTAGCACAGCAGAGAGGTGAATCAACCTGGACAAGCACCCACTCCTCCCTGGGGAACCAGGGCTCACTCAGTCCAGAAGATGCATAAGGACTCTGAAGCTCAGAAGGAACAATCCACCCCAAATGAGCATCTCACTACTTGCCAAAGACTTTGGGGAGTCTTTGGGAGGTTGGACAAGCTTCATAAGTCTCCTTGAGTTTTAAAACTGTCTCATCTGTCCTTTAGCTTTCCTCTTTTATACCTGTAGGTGTTGCTCAAGGGAGGCTGGAAGGCAGAGAGCAGTACCAGAGTCATCCTCCTGTAGAACAGGGTTTGCAGGAAGCAGAGGTGTGCTTTGGGATGTGCACGAGGTACAGCCACGGAAATCCATCCCCATTCAGACTTTGACCAGGGAGCACATGCACTCAGGACATTCTCCTTTCACTGTGTCCAGACTGACACTTAAGAGGCCCAACAGACAAAAGTGAATGGGAAACGCTTCCCACACCCAATAACCTCTCTGAAAGACCAGTTTCACATTTATTGTGACCCATGGCTCTCTGCCCAGAAGGAGGTGGGAGGGTGGACAGAGCAGCAGCAGTGTTTAAAGCTCTCAGCTAAGAGTCTCCACAGGAGATGAAAGCAGCAGATATTTAACTTGGTTTTGCACACCTCCAGCTCTCTGACCACGGGAAGGTGCTTGTGCTCTGCTCCCTTGAGAACCTCCAGCTCTCACCTACCCCTCCATTGGAACAGACAGCGAGTGGGTGGCTCCTCGGGGTGTGGGAGAGCAGCATTAATCACCTTGGAAAAATCCTCATATTTTCTAGTGACAACAACCTGTGCAAAAGCAGAGCTCTGCTGCAGCATCCCTGTTTGCTGAGATTTATAGCAGAGCAGCAGGAACCTGCTCCAGGCTGCTGCAAGGCCTCTCACACCGTGCTTTCAGCTTAGAAACACAGAGCAGAATCTGCTTTCCCTGCTTGAATTATGAACATAAGCTTTTTCTTTGTACTCCTTTAAAATGGAAATGAAGCATTTCACAGAAGGGGGCCAACATTTGCAAGCCTTTTTTTCACTCTAGAAGAGGTGAAGATAGAAGAGGTGAAGCCTGCAATGGCAAGAGACACACGCTATGGGATTAGAAGTGAAAAAAGCAGGGTGTCCTGCCAAAGGGACTGTGTGTGCTCTGATCTCTGCAGCCACCCAAGATCTTTCTCAGCAGCAAGACAAGGTGCAGCTCCACAACAGCCCAAGTCATGAGAGAAAACTGCCTGACACCAATTTTGTTTTCCATGCAGGACTGCATGTTCCCTCAGAGCCCCCTCCCCAGAGAGCCCTGCAGTGACAGAAATTGGGATTCTCCCTGCACCCATGGGGAGCTCAACCCTCCCATTGCAAACCAGAGCTCAGCACTCCCCTGCCTGGGAAGTTATGTCAGCCCCAGCACTGGGTTTTGGGGTCAGGTGCCAACCACCAGCTCCTCTAAAACTGAAAAGAATTCATTCATGCTCAAACCTCAGTATTGGTATGTCCACACTACACTACAAGGTAATTAAAAAACCTGGAAAATCAGTAAAGGATGAAAAAAGACCTGCACTTTCCTCCACGGTCTGATGGACAGATGGGTTCTGCTGCATATCTCTCTCCTCTAACTGGATTTACTTGTGCAACCTTAACATTTTTGTGTCTGCAATAGAGATTTTCTTCTGTCCTTGCCCCCTGCAGTTCCCCAGCCCATTTCTCATTGTCATTTGAGCAGAACTATACTCCCATGGAAAGTTTATCATCACAGAAAGTAAAAAGCAGGGAGGAGAAACACCCACTGTTCAGACTAATGGCTGTGCTGATTGATGCCAGAATGCAGCATCAGCTTGGTTTGGTTGCTTCAGCATTTGCTGTCACTGGGCAGAAAGTTCCCCCACTCCAGAAAGGTGCTTAATAAATGCCTTCCACCTTCCCATTAGTGGGCATTAAAGGGCATCTTGTGGGAGCATTTGTCCTGTAATGTTGAAGTATGAAAGCAATCTGTTCACATCTGTCTAATCTGTAACCAGCAAAGGTGGGTCCAGGAAACAACCCTCGTTACACCTGGGCTGCATCTCTTTGCCTGCACTGCCTGGAGTTAATCTTGATTATTACCTTGCTCCTCACCACACTATGGGTAACAGCTCATTGTGGGGAAGTCCCTACTGAGCTCCAGAATTTTTAGAGACCCCAAGAACCTGTTTAAAGGGAAATCTGTAGGGGTAAAATCTCACTCCAGCCAGTCTCTGACGTGTGGATGTGCAGGAGGGGGAAATGCAAGGAAGCAGCCTTGAGGGAGCAGTGCAAGAGCTGAACCAGAAGGAATGACATGACCATGTACAGGTAACATCTTATGAGCCATAGAATCTGCTCCCATATGTTTGATCACTTCCAGGGAGGATAAACCAGTCCCTGTGATAGGATACACAGAATAATCCTTCCAAAGGAGGACATCCACACCACTGTGCTTTAAAAGTTTACAGGACTCTCCAAAAAGAAAACACTGCCATTGACCCAGGTGTAATGAACAGCTTCCTTCTGGCCTGGATGGATCTTTGTAATCTACACTGCTTTTGGCTTCATGCTTTTCTTGTTTTTATTTTAGATTTAGTGCTCATTACAAACACCTTGCCAAGAAGGGGAGTGTGAGCCCTGGGATTTAACACCTTTGGTGCTCCTGCAGCTCTGCCACAGGGACAAAGTCGGGTATTGTACAGCGCATTTGCTTTTCTCTCCCTTTTTTTTTTGTTTAAATTAAACTCTTTGTATAAATAGTCATTCTGTCTGATTATATAATCTCCCACATTTAGATCGTCTGTGTTGCAACCATGGCAACTCCCAGAGCTGAGCACATTCGGTTCAAATTTCTTTCTAAATTTGCTGATGAGGGTGAAGAAACAGCTTTGGAAACCCTTCTCAGACAACCTACATTTGTTCTTTGCTTGTGAAGCTCAGTCCAGCTTGGATTGACAGGAGCCAGCACCCCAAAAAAAGTTAAAAGCAAGTGTCCATCCCCTTCCAGCTTAAATGATTGCATCTCTGGTACTAGCTATGGATAAGAGCAACATCATCAAGGAAAATGAATATCTAAAGTTTGTTTGACTAAAATTAAACAGGAGGATTGAGCAGTGGTGGAGCAGAATGACATCTCCCATGAACAGAGCCTCTCCAGTGAACTTCAGCTGTCATTTGAAAACCAATACTGAAGAGAAAAGATTCCAAAATTATTTTCTAGAGTGGCTAATAAGCCATCTGAGAGTGATATTACCTGTCTGGAACCCTGATACTTGCCCCTAATTTTCTCACTGCAGAATGGGACTCAGTGGTTGGGTGAAGTGGAGCAGCTCAGCCACAGAATTATGGAGCCTTTGGTGACACTGAAATGATTCCAAATTATAGTCTGATACTGAAACCCCAGCTAAGACTGCCAGCCCCCACCTCTTCCCATGTTCTGTGTGGAGTTTGCAAAGGGAAAGTAAAGCAAGGCCCCACACTGTGTGCAAAGGGAGAACAGCAGAAGCAGATTTTAAATAACAAGTTGGAAAAAAAAAAAAAGCTGTAATTAGGTAACTTTTCTAATCAACCATTGTGATCACCTACTGTATTTTGCTATTTATATCAGAATTCTTGGTATTGCCTGCAAAGGGGTGAATCAGCACAATCAGGCCTTTGTTTTCCTTATGGCATAAATACTCCAGATGAGACACGGAGTCAGATTTTCAAGTAACGTGACTGAAAGTGCTCAATACTGATCACAGCTGCCAAAACGTGCCACAATGAAATGCAGTGATTTTGCACTTGAAGCACTTCCAGATTTACTGGGACTGAAATCCTACTGTATTAGGTATTGGATAAATCCTGTGGTCAAATTGGGGAATTTATGCAAGAAGTTAAATTTTGCATATGCCATTGCCCATCTGTTTTGCAGAACTGGCTCCTTCTGTAGCAGCCCAGGCTGGTGGACAGTGCCAGATATGACCTGAGAGACTGCACACTGGTTCTGGTCTGTTCATAAAGCTGCCTCACAGTCTAGAGATTGTTATCCTTACACAAATGTGACGAGACCTGTAATCCAATTGAGGGAACCAAAAAATATTCCTTCATACTCTATTTAAATCTTCATGGCAACGAATGAAAGCAAAGGTTTCACACTTTAGAGCTCGTACAGAATTTAATCTCTTGCTTCGCTTGGATATTTACAATAAAAGGCCCAGCCATGCACAGACAATTCATGCTACAATTACACTTGCCAAAGCAAGTGGCAATCAATACCTCATGTAGACACTGATTTTGATTATACTTAATCCACGGTGATGATAATAACTTACTTATATCACTTAATTTCTTTCATTTGGATCTTAATTGCTATACCAAAGAGTCCTAGAAACTGTAAGGCAAGGTCCCATATTTTTTTCTCAGATTGACATGAGCTTTGACACCATCAAGGGCTGGTTTGATGCTGCAGGCTGGAGGGAGAGCAGAGATTAAATGTAGTAATTAATTATGTACATTTGAAACCAAATAAGGGAAACATAAGACAAACAGGTTGCCGAGTTTATGCATTAACAGTAACTTGTTGCATTAATTTGGTTTCTCAATGCTGAGTTCTAATTCCTGTTTCATTATGTGAGGAGAAGGAATACATTTAGCCAGAGCTAAATACTTTTGTGGAGATGCTGGACTCATTTTAAATGTGCCTATTCTCCTAACTGTAGACAATGGATCTCTTTGTTATCTCCTTCCTTGCCTGATAATCCCATGGAGAAATGAATAAACTCAAATATTCCAGGGAATAACAGTAGCAGAATCAGCCTGGCATATTCACAACCCACAGGGCTTAGGCACAAGGTGGGGAATGCGTTTAAATAAGCAAATAAAAAGCCACCTGAGCCTCCTTTGCAGGATAATGTGGCAGGAACGTCTCTGGGAGCCAAGTAAACAAATGAATTAATAGGAGTCGTAGCCTCTTGTTTGGTATTATTCATTCTTCTTTATTAGGTTGCTCCCTGGAAACCTGGGTAAAATTTGGTTGTGACTTTCTTTTTGATTTTCTGTGCCCAAATCGCCCACTTTAATGTAATCCTGGAACCTTTTAAAGAAGTCTGTACTCACAGGCCACTCTGCACTTATTTCCATTTGAAAGGGCAGCCTGTGCAAATCCTGGCTGGAGCAGCTCGGTGGGGTGGCCATGGCTGGTTTGAGTTTCAGTCATGAAAACGCAAAAAGGGGAGAGGTAGGGAGGCTGAAAATGCATTCCAGGTACCCAGGCTCGTGGCTCAGGGGGAAGAGGGAGGATAAAACATCCCCAGCTGTGCCTCCTGACACTGCCCAGCCCTGCCCAGGCTCACAAGGAGACACCTTTATCCCTGCCCTGGAGCTCTGCTCTGCTGCTTCAAAATTAGGAAGCAAATCCTGCAGAGTTTGGGGACATTTGCTGCTGATGTGTCTAGGATATATTAAACAACATAAAGTCACTTTGCCCTGTTGCTGGTGGTGTTTTCTGGCCATTTTTTCAAGCCTGAGTCTTTCTTCCTGTACCCTGCATGTAAAGGACTTGCCATCCACAAAATGATGGAAGGAAGTTTAAAAGAAATAATAGCAGTGTCTGCTTGCAAGTGCTCTGGATGTAGGTCTACAGCATTTGTTTAACCAAGACACAGCCCTATTTTAAACTTTTTACATCAATACAATCTCTCTGGGTTAATTTCTATCATTTATATTGCCCCACTAGTCTGACACATTCCCTTTCTTGGAGAAATTCAATTAAAAGATAGCATTAAAATGGTAGTTTTGATATTTGTGTGGCTTCTTCCACTTTTTGTTACTACACACACCCCTTGCAATTGCACCAGCAGTGCCTTTGTAGGGCTGGGCTCTGTGAATGAGATGCCTTGTCCAGCACATCATCACCTGGGACATGAGGTAAATAGAAAAGCAAGTGACTTTGTGTTAGTCTGAGTGTCCAGACCTAATGCAGTCTTTTGGCAAAACCTGTATTTTTCTGTGTCTTAGGGTACAGTGTAAGATGTAACCACAAGTTTGTGTTTTATCACCATCTTCATAAGCTGCAAACACAGGTGGGGTGGTGTTCTTGATCTCTTCCATGACTCATCCCTGATAACTCCCTCTGGGGGATGTCTTCTGTTAATGGGCCATCAAGTTTCACTGCATAATTTAATTCATAAATTCCACCACCCCATTGAGAGATGCTCTGCCCAGGGGGAGGAACCAAGCATTCCTACCTGGATATAATCTGAGTTTGGAACTCCACAAGAGTGGTTACTGCACTGAAAAGAGAGAGAAAGGACAGCAACACACACGGAGCTCTCTGGGGAAAAAAGGCCAATTTATTGTACAGCCAGCCCGGATTTAAAGTGTGTCAGTGCAGCCAGGACAGGACAGGAGCTCATTGGACAATTGGGAAAAACATCCTTGGGACAGCACCTCAGGATGTGTCCCACGGCAAAGACACCAGGGGTTAATGCTGGTGATGAATTCCACTCTGTTTGTCACCGTGTTGTCACCCTGGGAGACTCCTCCCTAACTGAAGCTGCAGTCAGCTTGGCAGCCTGGGAATGGAGCTGAGAGTCAGGAGAAATCCAGGCCTGAAAAGAATTTCCAAACTGTGATTCCCCAGCTCTCTGAATGTGTGTGTCCACACACAAGCAGCCATATCCACGGGATCCCCAGGTGGCAAGAATTACATAACCACCACTGGACCTTCAGGGGACAACCAGACCCTTCTCCAGGATCACCACTTCAACAGAAGCACATCTATCCCTTCAATAGGACTGCAGCCACCATTTAATCAGACTGCTACCACCACCCTGACCAACAGGGGTGTGTCCTGACTCTATCAGTTCAAGCCTATATCTTTCTGCCTTTATTTTCATTTTCCTGTTGAACTGTAGTTCTGACTTGGAATCTCTCACTGGTTTGCTTTCAAACCAGTAAGAAACGTGTCAGAGCAGTCTCATGATTAGCTGCAGAAGAGCACACTCATTAGAGTCCCTCAGGAAGCTGCCCTGCCCTTCACTGGGAGCCAGCTTACTTCTCTCAAAATATTCAGCAGGAAGGAGTATTTCACTGGGAAATAATGGTACTTTCAGTGGTGCTGCTTTAGATTGCCTCAGCCATTCTGGCCAAGATCCTGCAGTGAGCACAGCTCAGGTAGAGTCCAAGAGCAAACCACTCCTGAGAGGGCAGAGGAGAGGGAGCTGCAGGGCTTGGGTGCTGAATTAGCTCAGTACCTTCACAAAGTCACCACAGCACCAAAATCCAGCTGTAAACAAATTATAGAATACAATTAAAAAAAAAAAGCAGTGGTTGTTGCCATCAGGAACTGAACATTTTCTGTTGTAATCAGTAAGGCAGAGAAAATACTGGACTATTCCCAGAGTTTCTCACTCTGCAAGCAGGAACAGAAAGAACTAGTAAAATTACTATGGTAATTTCCTATTTTCTAGCTACACAGAGGCCATTTGGCTATCCTGGTATCATAATAGTTGGTAATTTTTGAGGTTTTAATAGGTACTATAACATTGGCCCAATAATGCTGCCAAAATCAGCAGGCAAGGACCAAAGCTGTTTGGACATTCACTGTTATTATGAGAGGACTTTACAAAAGGAATTAGTTTATGTAACTCATATTTCATGAAAGCAAATGAAATCTCAAATGTCCTGTAATTATAATAATTATTTCTGCTTGATGTTTAATTACTCTTCCTAATGATCCAGCAGCACTGTAATGGACAGGTAAAGCTTGGATGAAATTCTTTCTCGTGTAATTTGGTTTCTAAAGGAGGACAAAGGTTTTGGTGTTTGTGGCAGCAGCTGATTAAGTAATGTCACAATTTCCATGAATTGCAAAATGTGATTAGTTGTAGCTATCCTGCTTCTGCAAATCACTGCTCATGTCACAGAAATGTGACTTGGGCTGTGCAGAAAACTCTTGCTCCTGGAAGTGTTCCTGTGGATGTTGAGTAAAGCACAAGTAAATGATCACTGCTGTGATAGGTGATTATAATGAGAGGTCTGGGGGGAAAGGAACAGTCCATTAAGATCACCTGGAGACAGAATTTAAAGCAATTTGCATGAATATGTGAAACTGATTTAAATGAAGCAAAATACAATGTTTTGATTTTGGGTATTTTAAAAGGTGAAGGAAAAATAGGAGAGTGATGGAGCTAGAAAAGGACCTTGCCACCATTTACAAGGCAGGAGGGAAAGTAGGATTGACTCTCCTGGTCTTATACACCAAGTGTTAAAAATCTCATCCAGAATTACAGAATTTCAGGTTCAAATCCTTATTTGCACCAATTTAGGGCAGCAATTGTAGCCAAATAATCCTGCTTTTTTATGAGAGCATCCCAGTCATAGGATGGCAGACCCTCTGCCACAGTTCTGCACCTCTCACCACCCATGGCTCCAGCCTGGGGGCTGGGCACTCATGTGCAGAGAGTGCATTTTGGTTCAAATCAATGTTCAAATAAAGAACATCTAACTCAGCTTTAATCCTGCAGGTCAAACTGCTCAGTCATAGTCACAACCTCACCTTAAGACCCAGGCCAGGATAGATGATGAATTCCTTGATGCTTCCATGGAAATAAAGCTTAGATGGTGTCACCACACCCACTTGTTTTGGTGTGGGAGCCAGGACTGTTTTTAACTGTGTAAACTCCTCATCCCAGGCAGCTCAGAATGTGCACAAGCAAGATTCCTAAACCAAGAACTGACATTGGAGAACCACAGACATTGATTTGTTGTGATCCCGATTTAAAATTCATCACAGAAACACAGAATTCTCAAATCATTTGGGTTGAAAAGGACTTTAAAGACACCTTGTTCCACCCCCTGCCATGGGCAGGGACACCTTCACTGTCCCAGGCTGCTCCAAGCCCTGTCCAGGCTGGCCTGGGACACTGCCAGGGATGAAAGAGAAACAAAGCACAGGAACTCTTGAGTCCGAAATCAGGAAGTGGAGCATTCCTCAAATTTTCTGTTCTAATAGTGAGGGCAACACTAAGGTTCAGGCTCATCAGCACATTGTGTGTGAGTCTGGTGGTATGGCAAAATGTCACATACTTTAGCCTAAAGGAAAATGTGAAATATGGTCTGTATGTTTATATTGCAAAAACCTGTCCTGAAGCCCAGGGAGCTGGGGGAGGAGCAGGGATCACACAGCCAACATGGGCAGGAAAGACACCCTCCCTGTGCTCCAGTACCTGAGAAACTGTTGCTTAAGAAAAATAAAAATACTGTTGAGGACCTGCTGCTCTGTTGCCCAGGCCTGAGAATAAACAACCTGTTCATGCAGAATTCATCCCTGCAGCTGGCTGGTAGTTTAGCCATACAAGACTCCAATTTTAATACCATCAGAATTCTCCCAGGCTGCAGGTGAATGTAAGATGCAGAAATGGAGCCAGGTTTCATTTTAGTTTGAAGTATCAAAAGTGCTGACAATTAAAGTTAATTGTATGAATAAGCTCCTTAACAGAATGCACTGCTGGGCTTTCATCCAGCTGAGTGCTGGCAGGAAAAGGGAAATCCATATGCAAGGACCCTGCCAATGTCCCACAACCTGGGAGAGCTGGCCTTTGTCACTGTTTAATAGAAACATAGAAGGACCCTGATCTCCCTGCCTTTCCAAGAAAACTTCATTTTTCTCTTCCGTGAAGTGTTGCATTAATCGTGCTCATCCTCAACAACCTGCTGCTCTCTTGCCACGTTTTCTTGAAGTTAAATTTCTAACAAAAACATTAAATCTTTTCATAAGGTGTAATTATTGGCTTTGGCTCTACCTGCACTAACCATAGGCATGAAAACTTGAACAAAAAAAGGTCCAATATAATTTCTTTTTTCTGGAGATATCCTTTCTGAAATATTAATGTTTGTTCCCTCTAGGATGGCACCTTTATTTGCTGTTTGTAATGCAACCAGTTTGTTACTTTACCTGCCTCTGCAGCAAGGACTGCAGTGAGCAAATATATTCCTGGGGCCCAGGGGTCAGTTCTTTCCTATTTCATTTCTCTTTCGTTTAATTTTAATTTATTTTCCCTTACTCTAACACATATGGAGATCTGAAGGCAACTATTTGGGTTGCATAAATCTCAATACCATTACCAGTATTTGGATATAACCTCAGCAGGGGTATTTGTGACACTGTAAACCCACCTATTTTCATTTTCACACAAAGCAGCCTTAAGGAAGGGACAGCTGACCAACACTGCACTGTGAAACAGAATTTTTGATCCATGAATCAACAGATTTTGTCTCCATGTCTTCTCATACGCTGTGATTTTATCACATTCTTATAATTACTAATGGGACAAGTCCAAACCCCAGACCAAATGTCACAAGGCTGTGCGAGATTCTTGTGTTAATCAGTGGTTTGTTTCTGACTCCCGTGGTGAGGAATGTCCAAAATATCTATTTCACATCTGTGATCTGTGGCAGAACTGAATCCATTCCCACCCAACAAAGAATCCCAGAGCCCTCACCCATCAAGACAAAGGTTTTGATGGGAATAGGGGATAAAAATATGGTCCATGGGGAAGTTTGAGGAGTCGGGAGATTTGGACACTGTGAGTGCTACAGAAAGCATGAAATATTCCAGAAAGAAAAGCTCAATTCCAAAACAAACCCCACAAAGTTGAAAACTGAAGCCTTTAGCCTGGGCTGCTCAGGACAGAGCATAAAAAAATTCCAAGTCCAGTCCCACCACTGTGCAGCCTTTCTGCAGTGGTGGATTTATCTTTCCTCTGCTTTGCACTTGTGTATGTGGTACCTGGAATTTCAGTGAGTTTTCAGCTTGATTTTAATGTGTTTTAGAACAAATCAAACCCACTAAATTGATTAATGAGGATTTATGGCGTTTTAATTATGGAGTGTGGTTTTGAATGATTTAAAGTCTGATATGAGCTCAGAGCAGCCCAAGATTCGGCGAGGAAATGAGAAACATGACATTTTGAAAAGGAAACCAATTTCCCTTAACTTAAACTGTTGCTCATATAAACCAAATTATAAATATACTCTGTGACTGTAATGCTACAGAGGACAGCTTACGAAAATATGATTAGTGGTGCAATTTCCTTAGGTTTCAGATCCTTTCTTCTTTTCTTTGCCAGCTTTAATGCAGGAAAAATCAACATCCTCCCTCCTCACCCACCCATCTTTCTCGATGAAAATAAAGCAACAAATCAAATCTGCAGGAGAGCTTGGGGATATCCTGGTAAAACTCTGCTGTATAAAGAGAACTCATGCCAAGGGGGGTATAAAAGAAAAGACAAGTGTAGAAAGGGTCAAGGAATAGTTGTGATCCCAAGGTTCTGCCTCACCTCGTGCCACAGTTCAGCTTGGACTGACACCCACAGCTTCTAAGGGAAGCAAACACAGAGATGTGGCAACATCTTTTTGTGCTCCAAAGACCACCCCTCTATCATCTGGCATTCAAAGGGGCATCAAATGGGAAAAACACATTAAAGACACCAAGAGCTTCCTTTGAAATACCTTCTGCTGGCTCAGGCACAACATCAACAAGAGCAGAACCTAAAGAACCACCAATAAAACCTATTTTAGTGGTGGTTAAATGATAATAATAATAATAGTAATAATAATAGTAATAATAATAGTAATAATAATAGTAATAATAATAATAATAATAATAATAATAGTGATAATAATAATGGTGGCTTAATAAAACGAAACCACCTATTTTGAGCTGCAGGATGCTTTGGTACATCAATATTTGAGGTAGCAGTGGGACTGTGAGGGACCTGCAGGGCACTTGAGAAATGGCAGCACGTCCTCAGGTCAGTGATCTACCCCAGAAGCTTTGTTGCTTGGTGTTAGAAAACTCAGCTCTGCTAAATCTCAAGTAAAAACAAAACAAAAAAAAAAAAATTTAAAAAATCTGGTTTGCCTCATCTAGAAATTGGAGATCTGATGGTGCCTCTATCGAGAAATTGGACTTTATTCTCATGGAAGTAAAGGAAAAAAGAATGAGTTCATTGGCATTCTCCTTGCACAAATAACATGTGCAGCACTTCACAAAGGCAGCAGATAAAAGTAACATTATTTTATTTATCAGCAGTGATGGGAAGGAAAATGCAAGTGAAGTACTTGCTTGAAAGTGTGTAGTAAGATGACTTTGTGTGTGAAGTATTGGTTTCTTGGAGTTTGGCAGCAATTTATTTGTTACAGAACTCCCTTCTGAATGCTGTTTCCATCAAAACATGACCATCAGTGATATGGATAAGGATTTTGGAAAGCTGAGACTTTGAAAATTCTTTTGGGAGCATCTCCATTAAGGATCATTAGAACCAGTCCCTGCATGTGCAAGGAAGACTGTGGAACCAACTCTCACTGGCACAAGTATTTTGTTTTTACACAAAAATCCCTAGTGCTGAGAGCAGCAAGGAGACACAAAATATAGGGCAGCAATATCCTTTTAAGTATTTGGGTTTTTTTTTTTTACATTTTACCTTGCTGCTTCTTTTCTCTCATGGTGCAGTCCTGGAGAAAACATTATAAATTCCCCAATGCTCAGTTTCTAGTGTGTATTTAATCTGTCTGCATTCAAATGGTAATAGATTGTTACAGGGATACCTTCACACAGGTGCCTGGTGTGTATAATACCTCTTCATTACAGCACTGGGTGAACTAGATCTTTTTTTTTTTTTTATATTAATCTCTTTAGGTTTGCACAAGCGGTGCCACACATCATAATTTTAAGCTCCCAGCTGATGACTCATTCCATTACTCCCAAGCCCATGCAGAGAAAGGCAAGAGATTGTCTGGCTCTCCAGCTCTGCTGGATAAAACCCTGTGTGCAACCAGAGCTTTGTGAGGATTCAGGGGAGGAAGCTATTTCCAAGGATGAAGCTTTGTTAAAGGCACAAAGAAAGCAGATGAAATGCAATGAAGAGTTTGCCTCCATCCCTGGAAGTGTCCAAGGCCAGGTTGGACAGGGCTTGGAGCAGCCTGGGGTAGTGGAAGGTGTCCCTGCTGATGACTGGATCACTTTTAAGGTCCCTTTCCACCCAAACCATCCTGAGTTTCTGTGTGATTCTCTCAGCTCCCTCACAGCCTCTGCCCGGATTCACCAGCCCTGTGGCCTCCCCAAGTTATGGAGTGAATAATTTGGGTTCCATTCCAGATGCCAGATCTGCTCCCTGGGCACAGCTGCCTGCAGAGCAGTGCCCTGGGCTGGTCCCTGCTCCGTGGGGAGCAGAGCCAAGCTGGGATCTGTGTGCCAGGGCAGCAGCTGCTGAGCAGCACCCCTCACCTCTTGTCAGGTGTCCCAGGCTCGGGATTTGCCATGGGAACCCCAGCAAAGCCCAGGGAGCTGCTGGGGCTGGACCGGCAGCCAGGCAGCCCAGAGGGGATGGATGAATGCAGTGGAGCTTGGGCAGCTTTGCTCCTCATGGCCAACATCTGCCCAGCTGTTCTGGCAGTGCACACAGAGCTCTGGAGGACATTGAGCTGGTCTCAGGAGGATACACTGAGCTATTCCCATTACCTCCAGGAATTTCTACAGATGGAGCAATAAGGCACCAGTCTGGTGCCTACAAAATCTGTACCTGATCTGAAATGACCCTGAGACTAAAGAATTTCATGGCCTTTTTCTTCCCCCCAGGAGAGCCTTAAAAAGAACTCCCCAACATAAAAGTGGAGAAAGACAATTATTAAAGGCAGTAACTACAGTACTGGGGACTGTAACTAAGAAAGGTTCTCAGAAACAGGGATTTGGAGCATGACATGCTGAGGGAATTCGTGCTGCTTTAAACAGAAGCAGTTGCAAGTGTGACAGTGCATGCAGACAATATGTTTCAAGTGTTTGGGACCCTGATAGATTATTGAATACTGCACATTACCAGGTGTGAAGTGAAATTAAGGAAAATATCCCAAATGGAAGACAAGAGCAGAGGAAAAGTTCCAGCAAAGCTGAAATGATCTGAAAATAAGGAAGAGAACTAGGAGGGATTTATGCAGCTCTTCATCAGCATGAGGAATGCTGTCAGTGGAAGAAAAGGAAGAGTAGATAGATTTCTGACAGGAACAGGTCCTTACAAACTCCAAGTTTCCTGTTCTCTCCTGTCACCTGTGTTCAGCTCTAAGTGAAAACTAAAATCAGAACAAGAGAAGTTTTAAAGAAGCTCAAGAGTTGTCCAACACTCCATGAGCCTTGTCAACCTCTGTTGGAAACACAGGATGGATTGCTTATATTCATTTTCCTTAAGCAACTCATCCCTTTTTTTCCCAATAATTAAAATTATATATATTTCTATTCTTGGAAACGTTTGCTTGGAAAACATGATCCAGAGTTATTGATGGCTAAAATGCAGAGCATTAAGAGAAAACCAGGAACTTGACTGCTTAAATCTTTAAAGTCTGGAGAGAGAGCAGAGGGAATTTGTGTAAAAACGAAAAGACACACAAAACTTAGTATTGGAAGAGCTTCCACATCTTGACTGATTGTAATTACTTAGATTTTAATAATTTTTGTCTGTTAAGCTAAGCTCTGGCTGGGAAAAGAAAGCTATATTATTAGTCTTCTCCCTTGAAAAGGTTCTGTTTCCAAGATACTGGAAGTATGGAGAGACTTCCAAAGGCAAATTTCAGTTAGGCACAGTCAATTAAAGCTGAACAACAGGATAAAAAGTCTCCTTGGATAACTCTTGGCCCTGGTGGTAGACTAACACCATATAATTAGCACCAAGTTGGCAACTGTCTGTAGAACATTTGACAGAGGAAAGAGCTCCCTCCCCTGTGATTTCTTCTCCCAGCCAAAGCCTGCACTGCCCCTTCCTGGGTGTTGGTAAAACCCAGATTTTTTTTTTAAATATTTTTTTTTTTTTACTTCCTACATCCTCAGGTCCTTCCTGGCAGGGCCTTAGGAGCATTTTCTCCTGTGTCATATTCAGCTTTGCTCTGAAATGTGTCACTGTGCTCGCCCAGGCAGTGATGCATGGCAGAGCTCTCCAAAAAGCTCGAGCAATCACTTGAGGCCCTGGGATAGCAATCAGCTATGCAAAATGACAATCATCTATCACTTTGTGATGTCTTCAGAAGAGAAGTGAGAAAAACACGATCTTGGGTGTTTTGGTAAAGAAACTGCACGATAAACAAAATCTCTTCAGTTCTGCACAGAATAACCTGGCAGCAGAGACTCCAAACTTCATCTGGAGCAGCCTACATTCTGAAAACAGATCTGGGGAGAGTTACTATACACTGGAATATCCCCAAAAACCCAGAAAAAAAGAGAGTGAAGTTACCAGGAAAATATACATGTTGCTCTCCTCGAGTCTGTGCATAATGTAAGACATCTCCAGTATCACAGCACATCCACCCAGCAGGGAAAGGAGTGGATGAATGAAAAATCATCTCCCTAAGCTCTGGATGGTGAAAAAATACATATTTTTAAATAGATGCTTCCCAGGCAGTGTTCAAGGCCTGGGTGGATGGGGCACTGGGCCAGCTGGTTTAGGGTGAGGTGTCCCTGCCCATGGCAGGAGGTTGGAACAAGAGGAGCTTTTAGGTCCCTTCAAACCCAAACTATTCTATAATTTTATAACACTGCAGTCAATATATACTTTTGTAGTGCTCTTGTCACAAATCATCTCTGAAGAGAAAATTGTAATGTGACAAACTGGATTTCTGGTGCTGGAATGAATCTGGCTGGAAGAAATGGGTAAATCAATAAGCCAGCAAAACTCCTGTGTGCAAATAGCCAGAAATTGCCTACAGAAAATCACTTTTGAGCCTGCTGGTTCTCAGTAGTGCAGCCACCACGGCAGCTCCAGTGGCTGTGAATTTACAGCTGCTCTCTTCTCCATAGGAACTTAAGAGTCTGCCTGCACACAGAACCACAGGAACCCAGAATGGTTTGGGTTGGAAGGGAGTTTAAAGCTCACCCAATTCCGTCCAACCTGGCCTTGGACACTTCCAGGGATTCGGGGGGTTCCTGTGCCAGGACCTCAGCACCTCCTCAATAAAAAAATCTCTAATCCCATGGTTTTCTCTGAAGGAATTGCAAACATTTTACTCAACAGATTTGAAAAAAAAAATTAAATAAATAAAAAAGCAAGTGAGCTACACCGTATTTAGGAGAGGTTAAAAGCAGGTATAAGGGCACTTACAACAGACGAGAACAAATTGCAGGTCTGCAGCCTCGCTCATCCACGCTGACACCTCCAGGTGCTCAGCGTCCCTGGGAAAGGATAAAGCGTTTCCCTTAAGTACAGTGCTAATGGCAGTAATTGGGAGATACCATCCTGAGTGCTGAACCAGCAGAAGCCCCGAGCTGGCCACAGGAATATCTCCTAATGTTCAAACTAATGTTCAATTAAGATAAGGCTCAGTATATTGTTCAGTCTGCAGTCTCTCTTTTTTTTTTTTTTTCTTTTCTTTTTTAATTTTTTTTTTTCCTGGGTGGAAGCTTTTGAGATCGATATAAAATGAAAAAAAAAAAGTATTAATATAGCCCATGGTTTCAGTTCCAGTGGAGCCCTATTGAGCATCTCTCTTCACTCAGCCCTGGTGCCTAATTGCTGAGCACGTCACTTCTGGAAATGTCTGCTCCTGTTCCAGCTCTGCACGGCCCTGCTGACTGGAAGAGTTGTTTGACACTCACTGCAGGAGACTGGTGCACTCAGCAGGGCTGTGGCTGCAGCACTGCCCTCCCAGGACATGGAATTAGCTCTCCATAAAGGGTCTCTGCCATAGGAGGGGACAAGGGACAGTCGTGACATGGGCAGGTTCTGACCCAGGCACTGACCCAAGCACTGACCCAGGCACTGACCCAGACACTGACCCAGGCAAGGCTTTGAGAAGAAACCAGCAGGGGCTGAGTTTGGGATGATGCTTCCAGGTGCTTTCATGTTCCCAATTCATGGAAAGTTTAAAAAAGCCCTGAAATAGTCCACGAATTCAGGTTTTATTTGGGAGAAATGGCCGTAATAAAAATAAACCAAAAGCAGGGCAAACCAAACTGAAAACACTGGTTCAGTCAAACATTAGCTGGGGCAAGTTTGGCTCATTTTTTAACATGCACTCAAAGTGGCATTTAATCTCCAGACTAATTCCAAATGTATTTCAAAATATGAAGGGAAACTTGGCATTTAAATTAACCTTCCAGCCCAAAGTGATGTTTTTTTCCTTTACTCTCATTCACTGAGAACACCAGCACACCTTTAATTATAGTTTCACCCCAGATGATTATTCTGCTCCACTTTGCAAACTCAGCCAAGAAATCACCTAGTGCACAGCTTTAGTGTCTTTACACATCTCACAGCATCTGTCCCTGCTGCCCAGCCCGCTGTCCCCACTCAGGGACAGTCCCAGCCTTGGCTTTGGGGGCTCTGGAGGGCCGAGGGATCCCTGTGGAAAATCCAGACAGGAGCTGATGATGTTTCCTTGCTGCCCTCCCGTGGATGTGCCATGACCACAGCCACTGGTACTTTAATAAAAATCCACGGCTTTGCATTGGAGAGGTTTGGCTTGGCTCTCAACCTGGATTGTTTTCTCTGCTCAAAAATAGTTACATTTACCAAGACAGTCGGTGTTTTTATGTGGAGGGAACATGGAGATGTTTTGAGATCATAAATTTTAATCCGAAATCTCTCTGGTACCCAAAGGTTAATATTTAATGTCTGTTCTATAATGTAATTTCTACAGGCCAATCTTTTATCTTCAAAACTTGTTCAGCATAGATCTACAAAATTTAGACTTCAATATGGTAACAATACTTTATGGACACGGTGATTCCTGAATTCCCTCGTTGTCTCCTACTGGCAATGATGGTGTTCCTGTGAGTCTTAAAAAATGAGCTAACACTTTTAATTCTCTATTTTCTCATCAGCTTATATTCAGTACCACTGAGCATCAAGTGTGAAATGCTAGGAGGAGCCAGATCAGTGCCAGGACAAGATGAGAAGCAGTACCTTTGCAATTGAGGTCATCATTGGAAGATTAAAAAGAGACTGTGATCTAATTCCATCTGTTAAGTGTCTAGGGACTCCATGTCTAGTACACAAGAATCCTGTCCTTATAATAGGAGTTTTGGAAAGATCTTCAAGAAATACATCAGCTTTCCAGTTGGTTAATGAATCTTTTTTTTCCAAATGTCAGTCAAATACCTTACATGCTCAGAGTCTGATATTACATACAACAGGCCCATGAACTAAATTCTTCCCTTGTTTTACAGCTGCTGTAATTTATATTTCCTAATAAATCATGACTTTGCCATTTCTCTTCCTGCCTTAAACAGCAAAGGAAGGGAGAATGTGACCACTCCAGGCTGCCCAGAGGAAAGAAGGACAAAATGCTAAATTGACTCAGTGTGAAAATGTCACATTGCCCCTGGTGCAATCCCTGGTGCTCTGGAGAAGCAGAGGTGGAAGGAGGCAGATCCAGATGTTGGGTGGTTTTTCTTCCCTAGGGAGAGGTAACCTCAAGTGCTGCTCTCAGGCATAGGGCTCATTCTGGGAACAGAGAGTGCTCCATCCACAGCCTCCTTTCTGGTGACCTGACATAATGCAAGGTCAAATCTTGCACCACAAGCTCTGAAAAGCTGCCTAGAGAATGATAAAATCACAGAATGGTTTGATTGGAAGGGACCATAAAGCTCACCCAGTGCCACCCCCTGCCATGGGCAGGGACACCTTCCACTATCCCAGGTTCCTCCAAGCCCCAGTGTCCAGCCTGGCCTGGGACACTGCCAGGGATGAATTTGGATCAACAGCTTCTCTGTGCCAGGGCCTCTCCACCCTCACAAGAAAGGACAAGGTACTGTCCACAATTCCAGATTGGCAGCAGCTACTCTTTCCTAGCTAAAGAATTTATTACTTCCCTAAGAGTAGTTACTTTTCTCTTGCTGGCAAGTAAACCCTGGAATAAAACACTCCAGACATCCAAAAATTCTGCAGATCCCCATCTTTCTTGGATTTTCAATAGGAATATTTCCACTGGTTTTGAATAAACAAACCTCCAGAGAGCGAGTGTGAGTAGCAAGGGCTCATTTCTAATCTAGAGTGAGTTTATGGACAAATCCAGCTAGTAGAGGATAAAGCTGCTTATACACTGACCTGTAGTCACATAGCTGCTGCAATCATCTGAAAAAACAAATCCCAGCAGAGGCAGGAGTCAGGTCATGGCTCTGGGATCAGCTCACCTGCCTTGAGCAGCCACGTGAGCCTTTCGGTCCCCATGATCTATTAGGTTCACAAAAATGTATGTGCCTTAACTTGTGCCCTCTGGGAAGGCTTTTTATAGGCTCTTATTTGAGCAGGTATGTACAGGTAATCCTCAGGTTTCTCTGGATTCTGTTCTGATTTCCATTGTGAGCCTGACTGAACCCAGTGATTGATGTTTGTCTCTCCCCAGCCTGCTCCACTGGCTCCCATGAAAACCTGCAGCCTTTAGGCTTCCTCAGCCAAAGTTAGAGCAGAAGATGTGAATCCTTGGCTTCTGTACGAGGTCAGAGGCATTTACCCATCCCAGACCCCGGAGAGGTGGGGAGAGTCCTGGCATTCCATTTCTGGGTGTATCTGCAATGCACGGCCTTTTCACTCACTTGTATAAAACCTCTGCTCCCCTCGTGTGTTACCGAGGTTCTCGAACAAAGGAAATTGTATCAAAGCTAAACACAGAGTGCTGTCAAATCAGGAATGTCCAGAAAGCAAACAGCAACCTCACTCTTGACAGTATGATGACAAAGAACGAGTTACATTTGTTCAAATTACTGTTCTACTGCTTTTGAGGTTAATTGCCAGGTGGGAGTAATATTTTGGTTGATTGTTCTTTACCCAAAAAGTGGCACATCTTAGCTGGAACCCCAACTGCAGCACCACAAGTTGCATGTAAAATTATCCTTTCTTTAGCAGCCAGGCTCCCTGGCTCCTTATTTCCCAGATTTCCTGTGAGCTTGGGTCTACCCTAGAAGCAGGAAGGCATTTCCGAAAGTCAGGAGCTTCGCTTAGTGCCAGAGCATGATCCCTACCAGCTGCTTCCCTTGCTGAGCAGGGAGCACAGGAAGAGCAAAGACATGTGCTGCACTCCCCAGGCTGCCTGAGAACCATGACATGTCACTTTTGAAGTCACCTCCTTTCCAATATTCAAGGTTTGATTGTCCCAGTGCAGGAGGCAGGAGCTTATTTTAGCTCTTGGAGCATCTCAAGAGCTTTTGGAGATGGAAAGCAGAGAGAAGTAAGGAACAGGAGCTGCATGTTCATCCATCAGGGCTGATGCTCAGGCCTTCAAAAGGAGATGGGGAGAATACACAATAGGGATGCACTTCTCAACAATCACTTAAGGAAATTCCTCATCCTTATTAATCTGTTTTTGTGAGAATCCATTGTGTCCCAAAGTCAATGACAATTCCAACAACCCCACCCTGGATGAGCCCAGTTGAGGCCACGGGCTCATCTACTGAATCTCTTCTGATTCCTGCAGATTTCTCTGGGATGCATTTTTCTGTAATGTCTGTCTGATGGTTTTTTGGCTTTTTTTTTTTTTCCTGTGTGCATAATATTCTTTTCATCCTCCAAATTTAATTTTCTAACTTGTTGGCTTTATTGCTTAAAATTTTAGTAGAGGTTTTGGGTGTGCTGCCGACAAAATAATAATTTATATTGTATCAGTCAGTATCACTCCATTGTCTTAATCTTTCATAATGGTTTTTCTGCAGCTTCCAATTTTCCTCCGAATAAAACAAATTACTTAGCAAGTGGAATATCTTCTTGTCATAATAATTTAATATTAAAATGTCAATAAGATTTGGTACACACAGCAGAGGGCACAGAGGTACAGAGGCAGAGCAGAAATGAAGTAAACTTAATAAAGTGAGTGAGAAGGTACAATAGGGATTGAGGTTGGCTCCTGCACTGGATATGAAAGAACCTTTTTATCCTGCAGAGCAGTACCATCACTGTGTGAGCAATAAAATGATTGCAGGAGCAATTCTTGCTGCTGACACTTGGTCCAGCAGTCCTGGGGGAGGGAGCAGCACGGGATGGGGACAGTGGGTGGCTCGTGGTGGGCTGGAGGGGCTGGGGACACACCCTGCCCTCTGCAAGGCAGTGCCATGGGGTCCACGTCTGGCTTGTGGGTGGGTGAAGGCACCAGTCTGTGGTTCAGCATCCTGATCCACAGGGCAGGATTCGTGCTGGGAAGTCTGAGCCTGGCATCAGCAGGCAGATCTTAACCCTCATTTGTGAATGTTCTCACGAAACTCAAAGTTTCATTTTGGTCAAATTCTCTTTCTGATCCAAACTCAACAGATTGCACAGGCAGATGAATGCTAAATGCTGTGAATTTATCTAGAACATAATGAGTTCCCTAAAAATGTCTGGAAGCCTCAGGAGCAGATAAGTCCTTTCCCTCAGCATGAGATGGTCAGCAGGACATGCTTTGGGAGCAGTCCTGATCCTCCTTGGGCAGCCATACACGTCTTTGAGAGATGAAAGTGCAGAATTACAATGACAAATCCAGAATAATTCAGGTTGGAAGAGACTTTGGAGGTCATTCTGTCCAACCCACTGCTCAGAGCTGGGCTAGCTTCAAAGTAGCATAAGTTAAAAATGAAGCAAATTTGCATGAGCTTCAGGACCTTATTATCTGTTTCTGTTCTGTCTCAGGCTTCTGTTCCTATATCTAACCAGCCTTTTCTCTCCTGCAGCTATGGAAATGGGTGTTGCATTCACAGCTGACTCTTTCCACACAAATATATCACCGTTTGAAGTCCCCATTTTCAGCACCTAACATCTCCTCCTGCTGAAAGAAGACATAGGGCTTGATTTAAGTGCTCCGTTTTTCATAATTCCTGGGAGGGAATAAAAAGGAGAGCTGGAGAAACCCTTCTCCCTTTTCACAAAGGAATATCTTACACCATAGTTACACTCTGCATAGCAAGTAGGCACCACTTTTGTGTCATTTTAACCAAAGAATGGCAAGAGTCAGCTGAAATATGTCTTGCTCTGCCCTATAGCCTTCCACAAATAATCCCAGGGGTGCCTGGGCTGCACAGCATGGCAGCAGGACACACCAGGGAGCTGCAAAAATGTTCTCACCAACTCAGAGTACAAGTTTGATGAAAGTTGGTTTAGTCTTCTGCTCACATTTTTTACCAAGAATGAATAGGAAAGGTCCTTCATCCACTCTGGGAGGTTTTTCCTTGTTAACTGCTGCCCTCCTATGTGTTAAAATAAAAGTGGTAAAGAGCAAAGTCCTTCAAACAGTCACAATATTGAGTGTCAAGATGATTTAACTGTCAAGAGCTGTAAACAAAACTTGTAGAAAAGGAGGATTTTTTGAATCTCTGTGCCAGTGGGAGGCTGTTTGCTGCTGTATAGTTTGTTTTCCAGTTCTCAGGCTGTACCAGTTTAAAATCAGTCAGTATTTTTCTCCAGAGCTCATTCCACAGGACTAATTGCTCGGATAATAGGGAACTGATGCTGATGTTCAGCCAATATTTCCATCTCCTCCCCAGTGGGCACTTTCTGGCTGCCACCAGAAATCCCTGCCTCTATCTACATGTTAATGCTTCTATCTACATCTTAAATACTTGTTGCTCACTGTAATTCTCCCTCCTCCCTTCAAATTTTAGCTCAGCAACACTGCCATAATACAGCTTTTATTTATCAGATTACTCTCTATCACTCCTTCTTAATTGCTTTTCATTTGTTGGCTTCTTCCTGGTGTTGAAGTGGTCATAAAAGAATACAATTTTCCAGGTATGCCCAGCTGCTCTTTTATGGACAATATTCACATCTTTTTTCCAAGCCTCAACTCTTTCAGACCTAACTGTCTGGTGGACTTATTTGCAGCTGTGCTACATTGCCAAAAATGTATTCTGAAATATCTGATAATTTGGGTTTTCCATATTGCCTCCCCTTGCTGAGTGTATCCCACCTACCAAAACCAATCCCACCTACCAACCCATCCATCCATTGGTTTCATCTCATTGTACCTTGCCTCATTTCTTTTCTCTCTTGGTCCATCAGTGTTTTCCCCAGAATGGTTTTCCCACTGTTGTTTGCTGTGCCTTCCAATTTAGGTATCACCTGGGAGTTTAATTACTGTGCTTTCTATCTGCTTTTCCAGGTCAGGAACTGTGAATTTGAGCAAGATGACATAATAGAGGTCCCTGAGGTAGCCCTAGCACAGCTTCCCCTAAGCAGGCCTTGCACATGGATGTGGCACAGCTAACAGCTTCCTGGGAATGCTCAATCCACGTGCAATGACTCCAAGGAATTACACCAAGCTTAGTTTTCAAGTAAGGGCTTGTGAGTCACTGTATAAAATTATTTACTGGAGTCCAAAATGACAAAATAAAGGTTTGTCATCCAAATTTAATAAAACAGCTAACCCAGCAAGCTCCTTTCAGTCAGAGACAACAGCTGCTCTCCCTTCTATATCCTCCTCTCCTCTGGGATTTATGCAGGTCCCCTTCTGTACTGTGCATCATTTACCTGAACGAATCACAAAATGCTTTGGGTTGGAAAGACCATAAAGACCATATAATTCCAAATCCCTTCCAGAGGGAATGTCAGCTTTCTACCAGGCCTTTTCAAGATTTCCCATCCCTGTCAGCATCCTGCCCTGTTTGGTCTGTCTGGGAGAAGAGCACTTTTGGCTGAAGGGCAATGCTGGGTTTCTCCTGCAGAGGAAGAACACTGAAGTGCAGCCCATCCTATGGCAAACCCACCCCAATGGTGCATCCACACCACCAGATTTGGTTCAGTCCTGTTATAGATGGGTAATTGGATGGATTAAGAAATGAAAATTATGTGTATGTTAAAGGAAGTTTTATTGCTGTATAGTTATGTAATGTAATTTGTTATTTAGATGTCCTCTGTTCTCCCCATAGTCCCCATTCCCTCCCATGTATTAACCTGGGTCCCTTGCATGGGGCATTTTGGCCTTTTTTGTTACTAGGAGGCACAGCATGGGAACACCTGGCCTCAGATCAAGCAGCAAAAAAAAGCCTCCACCAATAGATGGCAAAGAAGGAATTAACTGACAGGACTCTAAGAGGAGCCAAGGGAATAAAAAGCAGAGCATCCACTTTGTAGATGAGCACATGGAAGTTTAGTCCCACACTCCCAGTGCTGTAATTTTTCCTTATTCAGTCCTTTGTTGTATTTTGTTAAGGTTTAATAAACCTTTGAAATTTTAAAAGTGAATGTCGTTTCTCACAGTCTTGTGGTGGACTGAGTGCAACCAAACTAAACAGAACCAACCTTACATCCCACTCCCCAACAATTTGCTCACAAACAAGGCATTTTTGTCAAAATTTTGAAGTTCATTTTCAAAGAGATGTCGTATATGCGAGTAAATTCTCTTCAGTTCCTCAATCCTTCTGCAAAGAACTGAGAAAAACAAAACAAAAATTATTTGTAGAATTATCTTTTCAAAGTATGAAAGGAGCTGAAAATTATTTCAAAACTCTGTAGAGCAAGATTGATAAAGTATAAATTATGCTCCATTATCTACCTATCCCACAGAGTGGTAGTACCCACAGGTACTGCATGCTCATCCAGGGGACAGGACTGCATATGGATAAAGCTATCACCGATTTATAGCAAAGCCTAATGCAGAAAAATTTGGAAAACACTTGGGACCTTCAATTAAATGCATTACTTTTTATTATTTCCCTTACTTCCCTAACACCTAGGGCAAAAAAACTTCGGGCTGGTAACCAATTGCAGAGCAGCGAAATGCGAGTGTGGCAGGAGCAGCAGAGGTGGGGAATTGTGCACTGCTGGCAGGGGGAATGTGAGCTGGAGATGCCACTCGGCTGCCGGGGCTCTGTGGCATTCCCAAACGGCATTCAGGAAACATTTCAAGGGGATCAAAGCTGCCTCAGGGGCGCTGTACAAATTCACCATCATAAACACTGAATAATACATTGCACTAATCTGATTGCTATTGAAGCTACAGTTGCATGAGTGACCTTGGGCATACATTTATCAAAGGCAGCCGCTCGTGTTCCCATCCTGCAGCGACGAGAGAAACTCATCTCAAATCTCCTCCAGTGCCTCTATCTCTTTCTGTTCTGTCTGATGTCACTGGGAGATGGAGGCTGGTGTTTGGAGGGAAATGGTTTTTTTCCCACCCTCCCCTCTTTGTTTGAACACACACAGGAATGCTCCGAGAGGCAATAACAAAAGCACGCACCTTTTTGTCCACCCGGCGCTCCCTGAACCCAATTTAGCAAGTGTCGCAATCTGAAAGAGCTTTGGAGTTGGAGAGTAATTGGTTTCCCAGCAGAGACTACAACGAATCCCAGGAGCTCTTTGGAATTTCAGCAGACGTGTTTATTATTTACCCTGAGAAATGAGGCGTTGTTGGAATGAAGGCGCCCATTGCTGCCGCTGCTCTCACAGTGCTGTGTTTGCTCACACGAGCTGCAGCAAGGCTTAAACCAAAAAACCCAATCCCTCATCAGCTCCTTTCCCTTTGTCATTAACAGAAGACAGGGAGCACAAGAAAGAGCTGACGGTGTTGACAACAAACTGAAAAGGCATTGCTTTGCCTGCATTGATTCCCTTCTCTTTCCCCAAGGCTATGGGATGATATTTGCTGCATTATATTGCAAAAATTTTGTGCAGGTGCTCCTTGGTTTGCTGCCTCCTGCCCCGAGGTGTTCTCTGAGTGTGGAGAGCCTTCCCTCAGGGTGTGTTGGAGCCCAACAGCAGGGCTCTCTCAAAGCGTGGTAGAACATATAAAATCAGAGAAAACCTCAAAATAATCTGTTGAGCTGGGTTTGATGTGGTCTCAGACTATTGGCATGCAAATGCATTCCTTTAACAGCTTTATTCCTTCACTTCAGGGCGAAGCATGACAGTCAATAATTTAAAGGCAAAGGACTGAAAGAGGCTGGGATTATTCCCCAAGCAAGTGTTGTAAATGTAGACCATTTATATTTAAATTAAATTTAAGCAAGCTATGGCAATACTGATACTATATGAATAATTGGCTCTACACCCACAGGTACCTGCTTTTTAACTGTTGGGTTTAAAAATAAATAATTTTTTTTTAAAAATCTTTCAATGCTTCTACTAAAATTTCACTCTGTGCCTTGTCAGAGAGTGCTGGGAGGAAGGTGCTGAAGAATGTCTGGGCACGAAGGGGGAAAAAGGAGGAGCAGGTTGTGTGGCTCCTCCTGACAGTCCAGCACTTCTGCCTCCCAGCTATGCAAAACCACACAGAACTTAATTAAGAGGGTCCATTTTCTCTACAAAGCCTTTTATGGTCCCTGGCCTTTGCTCAGATACATTTATTTTTCCATCAGTCACATCAGAACCTCCGGGCTGCTGCCAGGGGGCCCCCTGGAAGCTTTCTCCTTTTTAAATTTTTCACACAAGCTCTATTACCTGGAGTGGACTCTGTGTGGAGGATGCAGCCTGATCCCCTCCAGACCTCTCTCAACCCTCTCTGCATCTGCCACAAAGAATAATAGTGCATGCAGACCACTCTTCCTCCTTTTTCCATTACTCAGCAGCTCTTCAGCATGTAAGAGGGAGTTTCAGGATAAATTAATGGATATTGAAGAGTGGTCTTAGAAAGATGCACCAGAGTTTGTAAATACAATCTCCAGTATGTGTCAGTCCCTTGAATATGACCATGAATAGCCATCAAAGACTGCCTTGGAAATAAAAACCCATGACAGAGTTTTGGTGTCTTTGTGGGTTTTTATCCAAGTGACTCAACACGAAATGGTTATGTGTTGGAAATCACACTGCAAAAGTACATTTCTTGTCCCTCCTAAGATCAATCCTCACATCCCACAAGGAAATTTTAATTCAGCTCCCATGTGGAAGTCCAAAAGGGAGGATTGCTGGCTATTGCAGACAAGGATATGTCCAAACTAACTGTAGGAGAGATTTCAGGAGTTCTTTCACCTGAAATCCCAGTTCAGGAAATAAAACAAATGAATGGCTGAAGACTGCATCCTACACCGACTGGCTATTTTGTATTCCCATGAGTCAGGCAGCTGATCTTTTTACTCTGCCCTCCCTTTTCATCAGAAAATCCTGGAGTTAAGGAACCTCAATTTCACTTACACAAGTTTAAAGCCAGCGTAACTTCTGACTCTTCTGGGCATTACTTTTGATTTATACTCATGACGCCGAGGAGAAAATCAGATCAAGGGAATATAAATCAAACAGAGATCAATACCAAGCATCAAGGTGCTAATTCTATCTCCTGAAACAGCCCTTACAAGCTGCAGGAGGCTGGGAGACAATTCCCCTGGCACAGGCAGGGCAGATTTATGTGGAGCTGTGGTCCTGGTGCAGGGGAGATGTTGGAGGTGGAAGGGGACGGGTCTGCTCTTCATGCTATTAAGAATCTCTGTCTGTCTGGGCTGTCAAACAGTCTGGGGGCAGCTTTGGGAGATTATCATAAATCAGCACACCCTACACTGGGGACTGGGGATGACAACCAAGTTCGTTTAAAATTATTTTTCACTGTGGTTTTTTTTTGCCTCCAGGAACTACTGCAGAACCTCAGCCTTACTCCTCCTAATGGGAAGACCACAAAATAAGGAGTAGTAAATGGCTGAGAGCTCCTCCCCAAACCCTCCTGAATGGCATGGCAACGTTCTCTTCATCTTCCCCCAATTCCATAACAGCAGCAAACCTGGTTTCTGCTTCAGTTTTTAAAGTTTCACACTTTAAAATGTGCTGGAATGGTTCATGACTGCACCAAACGTGCACTGGGTGGAAAGGGCTGAGCCACCAACCCGTAGGAGGACACGGTTCAGGGGTTGGGCGTGTTCTGCAAGCAGCTCACAAAGTGCCAGGCAGATGTTCACACCAGCCAACAGCTTGTCTGGTGGAGTCTTAATTTGTTTTTGGGAGATGTAGTAAAAAGGATGAGGTGCTCTGGCTGCTTTCTGCCAGCGCTGGTAGATGTGACTACATATATTATCACAGCCTGAAATCAAAGGGCTCGGGAGTGGAGGAGTGGGAGAGGCACTGAAAATCAGCAAGGATTTTGTACACTGGAAAATTTTACACCTTATTCATCAAAGCACAAATTTGGCAGTTCATTGCTTTGTGGAAAATTTTTGAGAAATGTGATTGAAAAGGGGAACTTGTCTGGGGGGGTTATGCGGGGGCTGGTGGGGAGGGATTGATGGCATGTTAAATAGCAATAGCTGATTGCATAATTAAGTAATAAAACTCTCCAAGTAGTAACTATAGGACGTGTCTAACAGAGTTATAAGGCAGGAGGCCAAAGGCAAAGTGATTAACCATTGGAGAAGTGTAACAATTCCCTGGAAATGCCCAGCCCAGAGCGCCGTTGGCACAGGAGTAGGACCAGCTTTACATTCTGAGATGCTGGCAGTGCCTCCCATCAGTCTCCCACCTCTCCTTCACCATGACAAAGAGTCAGGGCAGCTGCCAGGGCCCTTGGGATGAGGCTGGGCACAGGATTCCTTGTGCTGTTCCTGGGAAGTCCAGCCTTGTCCTGGCTCGGAGCTGAGCCGTGGTACCTGGGCTGATGTCAGCTCACCTCTCCCAGCCCTGATCCTTGCAGCCATTTGATTTTGTTCTGGACAGCTCTGGAAGTGTTTTAGAAATCTGCTCTTTGTTATCTTCCAGCACTCTGCTGGAAAAGGTGTGGTGTCTGTTTGGAACATACCTCGGATATTTACTGACACAAGCACTGAGCTAATTCCTGTTGCTGTAGATTTCACACAGAGAGGTTTCTACTTCATTAATTCCAAAGAATAATTTTTTTAAAACCCACCAACCCTGGTCTCTATCTCAGTGAAGAAATACATAATATTATATTTTTCTCTGAAATTCATTCTGCCTGCTGATCTGGGGGCAGAGGCAGTAAATCCATTAATGAACTAAGACACCTTCTAATCATTCAGACTTCAAGAACTCGTGGCTGGGCTAAGCTCAAGACTGTGAGGGTTCTTACCTGTTGCAGGTTACTGTTCCAATGTACACTTGGACAACATTTATACAGATGTCAGTCTTCTCTTGAGCCTCAAAGTGTGCTATGAAGGTCTAAACTATTGATTTTTAATTCCATCTTCTGCACCTCCTGCTCAAGGAATAGGAGTTCTTGACTTACCTTCTTTAAATCTTCTGCTCTTCTGCTATTTTTTATATCTCTATCATCACTTTGCTATTTTTTTATTTCTCTCTATCATTGCCCCTTATTCCTCTAATGCCAGAGATATATAGTTCTAATATTTTAATCTTTCCACACACTTCAGCTTTCTATACACTTTATCATTTTCACTGCCTTCCCCAGACCTGTTTTATTTCTGCTCTTTCCTCCCATAAGACTGGAGAGTGAAGCTGAGCCGAGGATCCACAGTGTGGTGTCACTTCATATTAAAGATAAGGAATAATTCTGTGCTTTCCTTGAGCTTTTTTCTTAATGCAAACGAACATTTTGTTTGCTTTTCCAGCCACCATTGCTCACTGAAGGGATGGCTTGTTGGCAGTGACACCTTGTTGCTCTCCTGACTCCCTATAGTTAATTTACAACTCCACACATGAGCAGTTTAAATTGTTTCCTTTTTCCTTTCACTATGCTTCACCTTCTGCTTACTTGAGCTGAGCTGATGCCTCACTCCACCCAGCTCTTTGAGACACTCCTGAAATGATTTATAATTTCTCTGATGCCTTTGGCTGCTTAAATCCTTATTTTGGCTCCCTGATCCTGGAGCATCCCACCGCCAGCCTTGCCCTGTCTGTGTTATTCCCTTCCCTTCTCAAGGGAACTGGTGCCCATGCAGCTGCTTACTCTGCCAGCAAATGTTTGTATGAGACTATTTAAAACCTCGTTGCAGATGGAAATTTTTCAAAGCTCCTGCTCTCTCCACTCTGCTGCAGGAACACAAAGAAGTGTCAAAGGCTGGAGAGAAATAATTACTATTTTTTACAGCACAGAGCAGTTTTGTCCATGAGATCAGATTAAGCAGCATTTTATCATCACCATATTTTTAGCTCATTTATTTGATTAAAGTGAGTACCATTTCTCTTTGCTTTCCAGGTATTTCCTAATGAGAAATTCACACCTGTGAATTACCTGCCACTCCATCAGCACACTGTGACACTGCATGGTACATAACCCCAGAGAAGGAGCACACTTAGGCTCTGTTTTCATATTTGAACAATGCAGATCATGATATTGACCTTGTTTTGTTCAGGATATTGAACCCATCCACAGCAAAAATAATGAAAATATCTTTTTCTCTAACCTCGTGAAGAAAGAGCCACCAGATCTTTCTGTTTTTCTGTAAAATCCATTCTTAACTCATCATGATAACAATTTCCCAGTAACTGTGCTGACTGTAAATAAGCATCAGTGCAAGAAAGACAGATATTTTTATTTTCCTTTTGGAAACATTTGTAAACACAGCCTTAGGAGCACCCAGAGGTGTGTAGACACAATAGGCTGCCTGTGCACTTCCAAGGAAGTTTGCAAAAGAAGTGTGGAGGTGGCACTTGGGGACATGGTTCAGTGGTGGACGTGGCAGTGCTGGCTTAGTGGATGGACTTGATGATCTCAGAGGGCTTTTTCCACCAAAATGTTCCATGATTCCACAGACCTCAGAACTCATCATCTGCATAATCCTATATATGCTAAAAGTTCTGTGTCCCTGGTGCCTGAGGTTGCTCACTCTAAGACCTTTATTCCATTTCTGGGATATTAACATTAAAATACAATTATAGAAATAAGTGAAATATGTTACTCCTTTCAATTAACTCCTCACTTTACCAGCTAATAAAAATGCCTGCCTTCCTCTCCTTTCAGCCACACTCTGCCTCAGAACCCTTTGTTGTTCCAGCAAAGAGGCAGAGGAATGTTATTTCCTTACTGTGTTTGTGAGTACGTGCATAAAACCCCTTTTTCCTCATCTCTGCTCTCTCTTGGGTCCTATTAAACACAGAGTTGTGGGCAAGGCTGGGGAGGATGGAGAAGTGATGACCTGTGTCTTACAGAGAGCTTTGTGGCACAGCTGATGGCTGCAAAGAGGCAACAGTTATTCCAGCATTGTGGTATTTACCCCTGTGAAGGTAATTTTGGAATTTGTTATGTGAGAATGAGGCAAGGATTCTTTAATAATGCACAAATTATAGGAACTCGAAGCATTAGCATCATTTACTGTTAATAACATTACAACACACCTGTTATGAAGTGTGTGCATGTATCACATTTCCAGCTACAAAACAGAAGCATAAACACCATTAAAGAGAAATTTAATTATATTATACTGTTTAGTGCCTGGGTTTATGATTTGGCTGTGTATTAAGCAATGTTCCTGAAGTACCTATCTTCACAAGCCCTGGAAAAATTAAACCATTAAATCGATTTCACAAATGTTTACTGTGCAAACATGACAAAAACTCTGCAAATGCAGGGAATTTATTATGAGGGCCAAGTGCTTCATTCATATGGTGGACACACTAAATACTCTCTTTTAAGTCTCAAATCTGTATTTTAGGAGATACCTTTCCAAACAGGGAAGTTTGCTGAGCTGGGCATCAAAGATTAGGCAAACAGGCAACTCAATATAAATGCAAAGGCTTGTTGAAAGACATTTCCAACTACAGAGCCGAGAGTAAAAATTTTTTAAAGGCATTTAGTGGAAACAGGCTTCAAAATTCAGCATTTCTTTCTTGTTGAGAATACTGAGACTTTCTAAAAGTGCTCCTCTTTTCTTGCACAGAGAGACAGAGTGGGTCACCCTATGGTCCTGGCATTTAGAAAATTCCACGTGGTACTTTTGGTTTCTGGGAAACGGTGAACTCTTCAGAACAAACTGGGTTTTTGAAAAGCCAGCATTTCCACTGCAATGGCCATTTCAGGTACAGGAGCTGGGTGTATGGAGTACTCGGCTGTTACAGTCTAAGTGCTCCCCCGTGTGTTTGCTCTCATCCTCCTACCAGAGTTTTGGCTAGAAATTCCCTACAAGCTTTAAAAAAAAAATTAGATAAAGCTGGAGGAGGGAAATCAGCAGGTTTCAGCAACATTTCTAACTCATGTCTATAAAATATCACAGAAAAAAAAACCAACTTAGATATTTAGGGTTCTTAGTCATTGTCACACTTCTGTCTCTCTGGTCTCTCAGGAATTGGTCTGAATTGCTCCATGGGATGATTAAAGTGGTTTAATTCCAAGATCAGCTCTGTGTGGGATGGGAGGGGTGCTCGAGGGATGTCACCTCCAGCTGGATGCCCCCAGGACTCTCTGGTGACTGGAAAGAGCTCAGGGGAGTGAGGAGGAAAAGGGGAATTTTCCCCTTGCCTTGGGGCTCCGAGGGGCTCTCCAGGAGGATCCTGTGAACAAAATTCCTGCCAAGGGCCTGGTGCAGCATCCTCAGCAGCAAAGGAGGGACCATCGATTGCACAGGCTGGCCACGTGTGCCACAAGCAGACATCTCAGTGATCCATCAAAAATCAGGCTGCAGCTGATAAAGGTGTTTTTACTTTTGTTTGCTTTTGTTTTTAGTTTGCTGCTGCTGATTAATCCCGGCTGCAGAGGAGCCCAGGTGCGTGGGGCACAGGAGGATGGGAAGGTTCCAGGAACACTTTGCCCTCCCAGGCTGAAGCACTGGCTGGGAGTCACCTGGTGCAGCCCCAGGTGAGAGGTAGATATGTCTGAATTTTCTGGCTGATGTTCCCCATCGATTTTCCTGAGACAGCCTAGGCAAATAATTTAAACTCAGTGCCTGGGTTTGCTTATGCCTTCGATGAGCAATGGATGATATAAAGTGGCTGCCTCCCACAGACCCCACGAGTCTTTAATTTATGTTGGTGAGGTGACTGGAGCTGTTTTGCTCCAGAGCCTGTAACTGCAAGACATTGCTAATAATTCACCAGCAACAAGTGAGCCCTGTACCTGGGGATAAACATTTAGATTTGTAGCAAACATTTTTCACCAATGAAAATAAAAGTAAAATTTGCAGCTCCAAGTCCATACACCTTGGAAAACTCTTCCAAGGTCTCTCACTCTCCTCTTCTGCTTCTGTCCTGCAGACTCCAGCTCTCCATCCCCGAGCTCAGCTTTGTAGTGACTAATCCTTCCCTCTGCATGGAATTACATGGATAATTGTGCAGATACTATGTGTCTTTTAGCAGATTTACTGGGATATCTCAAACCACCGTACAGCAGATCCCTTTTATTCAAATCTTCAATCAATTCACTCGGGCAAGTTCTTAAGCAAATGCAGGAATACATTTTAGCTGAATTTCAGGGGATACTTATTGCATGTTAAATACCACTAGGCAATTATTTAATGAGGTTTAACAAGTATGTAATAGATACATTACTTATGACCTAGATGTGAAACCTCAATGAATATGTTTAATCAATTGGCATTCAATTTACATACATTAGGTTTCTCCTGCAGCACGGTGCTTTATTTTAGCTCTCTGTCCAAGAGATCATCCTTGTAGACTTGTTAACCACTTGCTGTCCATAATTTATGTCCAACATGGTACCTAGAATATGCCAAAACCAAAAAAAATTAACATCCAACTTGCCCTTGGTGAATTTATTGACCATAATTACTCATTTAGGAATGTAGATCCCATTTGGTGCATCAGTAAACTCAATTATCTTCTCTGCATTCCCAACTCTAGGGACCTTTCTGTGCCCCAGGCTGTTGGAGCCATACTTGTTTTCTAATTCAACAGAAGGAACTGGTTTGTCTGTTCTTTGGGATGTCAAGGTTTTCCCTGGCTCTGAAAAGGCAATATGGGATTAAAGTGGAATTTCAATGAGCATTGCTGATGGATGTCTTAGAGTGAATTACTCACTTGAAACATCACAAACAATCCAGAAACTCCTCTGCCTCTCTGTAGTGCTACAGTTTAATTAAAGGAGCAACTGGGTCTTTGTCCAGTTGTATTCATTAATTTCAGTGTAACTTGTGCTTTTGTTCTCATCAGCAGTAGAAAAAAATGTCTCTCTCCAAAAGCTGTAAAAAATACAGAAAGCACTCTTAAATAATATTGAAAGCAAGCGTAGCCAGAGGACTGATGAGAAAGGAATGAATTTTCACCACTCTAAAGGTGCCTGAGAGCTGTGCACTGTGATGTCTCCACTGTGTGTGGAGATTTGGGAACCCCCTCATTATTCTCCCATGAATACAGGCACCTAAACCTTGTTCTTCAAGAGCAAGGGAAGGTAAAAACCATGGGTAATGTGAATAATATTTCTGTAACCTGGATCATTTTATTTAGACCTGTCCCTACAGCTCCCTCAGCCAAGTGACACACAGAGCTCTGCAATATTGTCCCTAAACTGTGTCCTTTGGCCCCAGTGTCACTCCCCATCTGACTGTGCATCACCATGTGCTGCACAAGGAATCAGGCAGAATTTTTTTTTTAAAAAGGAAAAATAGTTCTGTGAAGACAGCGGGAGAAGTGAGAAAACAACCCAAATCTTGGTGTACTGGCTTCAGAATACTGAAATACTTGGGTTAAGAGTACATAAAATACCAGTTTGGGTACAATTCCTCAACTTTCAGACAGACAAAGCCTCGGTGCATTCCCAGGGAAAAGGAGCAGAGGTAAAAATATTGCAGATCCACAATCATCCTCTTGGAACACCAATGAACACAGCCCATGTGCAGCAGAATAGCTGGGTGCCTTTGTGCAATTTTAATTAATATCTTTATCCTGCTGTAGGTTTGTCTGTGGAAATTCTGTGACTCTGGCTGGCTCTGCCATGTTATGCTCTGCTTCCATCACCAAATCTCAGAGTTGCAGGCAAAGTTTGGTGTCAAGATCTGAAGGGCTAAAAAGCAAGAAGATACATTTTGTTCTTTTCTTCTGCAGAAAGGACACCCCGGAAGATTAAATAACTGGATTTTGATCAGCATTTCCCATTTGCACTGGGCTCTTTACGAATTGAAATGTAAAAGGTCAAAGCTCCAAAAGCATTTTTCATTTCTAAAGAGGTTTGTTCACTACTGTAATTTAATAGCCATGCCAAAGCTGATAAGATTTTGGAATCTGTCCATGGCGTGTATTGATGTCACAGGTCAAAAATAAAGGCTTCAATGTAATTTATTTCTCCAAGCACAGTGAAGATAATAACTCAAGCACAGAGCAATATGTTAAAACTAAATTATATTCAATAAAGATGACATATGCCAGTCTTCTAAAAACTAAATACACTTGGCTCAATTTGAATGTGCTCATTACTGTGGTGTGGTGGCCTCCAGGAGGAACTTGGCCATGGCACAGTGGCCAGTGGAGGATTCTGGATGGGGACTGGGGGGTATGAGGGCACTGCAAAGGGCAGGAGGTTGTTGCTTCTTTCTAAAAAATCTGATTTGAGGGAACATTTTCCTGCATCAGCTTCTCCTTCTGTTTTGCTTTCTGCTGGCTGGAATGATGCATAAGAACAAAAATTCGCTCCTGCTATAAATAGAGGCTGTGCATGTGATCCAAGGGGGAGGAGAGCAAACGCTGCACACACAGCTTCAACTGGAATGTCAGGATTTAACACTCAGTGAGGGCTGGGGAAGGGGGCACTTCCAAAACATTGGGAAAGAAAATTCCCAGCAGTCCAGCAGAGGCAGCCAGGTAAAGCCTTTCTGCTGCACCCCAGGCTGTGATGGAAAGCCTCTGACACCGAGGTTCAGCAGCTGGTCCACTCTGAGTCTGAAGGAGGAGGCTCACAAAGGATGCTGCTCTGCCCTGTGGATGTCCACTGGATGCAGGAAATCCCACACTGCCATCAGTTCCGTGTGGAACTCTGTCCCAAAACAAAACTGAAGTCAGCAAGTTCCAGGACTGATTCCAACACAGCTTTCAGCTTTCACCCTTTTTTTATAACTCTTTTAGCACATTGCCTCTGCTTTACAGTTTCTTTAGATGACTGAGAGTTTCCCTGAACACCATAAAGAGGGAGAGTGACTTTTCCTACAGTCAGATAGTGAAAGGACAAGGGGGAATGGCTTTAAAGAAAAAGAGGAGAGATTTAGTTTAGATACCAGGAAAGAATTCTTCCCTGGGAGGGTGGGCAGACCCTGGCACAGGGTGCCCAGAGCAGCTGTGGCTGCCCCTGGATCCCTGGAAGTGTCCAAGGCCAGGCTGGACATTGGGGCTTGGAGCAAACCTGGGACAGTGGAAGGTGTCCCTGCCATGGCAGGGGGTGGATTGAGATGGGCTTTGAGGTCTCCTCCAACCCAAACCATTCTGGAATTCATTCTATGCCTCTAATTTGAAGTAATGAGACTTGATGTGTACTATGTGCTCCTGGCTGGGTGCCACTGGATTATTTTAGGCAGCAACTCCTCCTGAGATTTCGTGGACTCACAGAACGAATGTCTTTGATTTTGGAGAATTTTATAGGTTTATGTCATGGGTTCAGTTCTTGAGACTCTTGCAAGAGCTGAAGAGACAAACCAGACCTCCCAGCTGTGGGTGGGGAGCTGCCCCAGCACCAGAAACACCATCCAGGAGAACATAAGGTGAGAGGCAGAATCCCTGTGATCCCAGCACGCAGGCAAATAGCAAGGAAGTTGCACTGGATAAACCTATAGGAGCTATGATGAGCCCTAAGATCCATAAAACAATAAATATAAAATCATCTGTTACTTCTCCAGAGCTGCACTCCCTTCCAGCAGCAAAGTCCTGCTGGGAGCAGCAATGCCCCTGCCCCAGTTTGCACTGAGTTTTCAATGTTTAGGTTATGTGGATCATTTGGTGTTAGTACAGTGTCTACACAACCAATAATTTTCAGCAATTTGCATGTCAGAAAAATTGCTTATAGATAGGTTTCCAGTGAGCTGGTTGTAATTTATCTACCATCATACACCTACAAAGAGCTATGGGGAGGGGAGGCAGGGTCAGGTCTGTAGCTGTCTCCAGACTAATGAAAACCCAGGCATGACTTCCTCTAAACAATGGGAGATTTCTGCTGAGAAAAATCAAATACTGTGAGGAAAAGCAATCAAATAGCTGACTTTATTATAAAAATGCAAACGGTGAAAGATTGGTGACATTTACCTTACTATCAACTGCAGCTGCAGAGACACCACTAGTATGGACTGAGTGAGGAGAGAGGGAATGATAATTTGCATGGAAAGGTATGGGACTAAACTACAGAGCCAACTAAAATCCTAATTCATTAACCAAACTGACAGTGAAAACCGTAAGACAAGCACAGGATCAATTTCAATTTGAACTAAAGAATAAATCAGCTGCTACAAGGCTTTGATGTACAGGTCACACATCTTCCTGCAGGATGTTGTCAAGCAGTACCAGCCACTGCCAGTTCACAGGTAAATGAACCTAAAGTCAGGGTAGGTGAGGTCACCTGGAGAGCGGGAGGGTTGAAACAGCACCATCAGCTTCTTCAAAATATCCTCACAAAAGCAGCAGAAGAAATTCTTCATATAACAAAGAACAATACTGGGAAAAGCCACACAAATCAAGACAAGGGGAAGGAGATGGATCATGAGGGCGAAGCAGCTTCTCAAAGAAATGAGAGGAAAGCACTTCATTCACTCACCAAGGTTTATATGGTCAGGTTGCAGCAGCTGGAGCCCCTCTCAGGGATCAACAAAGATAGATTTTTAAGAGCAAAAACAAAAGTTAAGTGGAAAAAGCACTTTTAGAAAGCAGCAAACAGACAGAAGCTACATAAAACTGTTGGTTTTGGTAAATAAACTTCCAGCATTTAGAAAAACAAGAGTTAAACACTACACAGAAGACTCAAGAGCAGTTTTCCCAAAGCTGAAGTCCATCAGTGTTACTGGAATGGGGATATGTGCAGGAAAAGAAGAACAGAGGAAATCCTGTGACTGCTCTGCAAAACCTGGAGCCAGCAAAGCCCTGCAAGGAGCAAACAAAATCTCTCAGTGGGAAAGAGAAATGGTCTGGTAAACTGGGAATATCTGCAGTGTCTTTCTCAGCAAACTAGGGGAGCTGGCTATGGGACAAGTGAGGAGAGCACTGTGGTTTGGCCCCTAAGAACACATTTCTGAGATTCTGTGATGGGTAAAAGATGTGTAGATGTGGCACTAGACTTGGCAGTGCTGGGTTAGTGGTTGGACTCTGTGGTCTTAGAGGGCTTTCCCAACTTAAATGATTCTATAAACCATGAGAACAAATCAAAACAGCATAAATTATAATTTAAAAAAAAAACCAGTAATCAACAGCCCAGTCTCTAGGCTCAGGGCATTACCACCAAATAGTGTCTGGATTGTAAAAAGCATCTGGCAGTGCCCATTGCAGAACACCTGGGATGTCTGGAGGTGCAATACAACACACACAAAGATGTGCCTCTGTCAGGTGCTGAACCACCCAGGGTGAAGCAGTGGCAGCTTGTCTGCCTGATGCTCCAGCCACGCTGAACTCATGGGTGAGTTTCTCCACACCTGCCACTTGGCACTGCCACCAACTTCATGGCAAGAAATAAACAGCAAGTTTCCTTAGGAAGTACATAATGTGCTTTCAACGATAGCTAAACTCAGAAAAATATCAAATATTGTAATGACAACATCACTCCTGTAAATGACAGCTTAGCCAACACTGATGTGAGGACCAGAAGGCAATGCAGAACTGTGGGAAAAATACTTGTAATATTCACACTGCAAACAAGCTAAGCTATCACTGCAGTGGTTTCAAGCTCAATAACAGCTTTGGAAGGTAGGAATGAAAATTAACAAACTTCTTGGCATGTGTTGGCAGCAACAATCTCCTGTGCTGTGAAAATTTCAGAGAGGAAATAATGCTGTGAATTAGAAGATGGTCACTGCCTTTACCATCTTAAAAAGAAATATTTGAAACTCTGTAGATTAACATCAGAAAGGGCATTTTTGCTTTTTTCATTTCTCTCTTTACATATGAATGTGGAAACTGAAAATCCATAGTGGATATAGGCAGATATGAAATAGCTTTAAGAGCAAATGCCATAGAAACTCTTGATAGCAAATACAATTTATTTCTAAAAATTCAGCGAATTACCAGATCTCTGAAGTTACCCATAGCAGACAGCCTGATGTGTTTGCTAAGAAGAAAGTCAACACATCTGCCCACACCTGGACAGCCGAAAGAAGATGTGAGGGATGTGTCTAAAAGGTCCCTTTCTAACTCTATTGAGCCTTGATTCAGAGGAGAAAACTTATTATGTTTAAGTGTATAAGCTACATGCAAAGGTAGGCTGGTGACAGCATGTCTTTTAAAAATTGCTGGGGAGGGCTGAAATCAATGCCGTGGTGTGAGAAAAGAGCTAAAAATAAATGGGTGGGCAGGAGGGATAGATAGAGCAGGGAGCTGGAAGTACCAGAGGAGGAAGGAACCAGTCCATGAAGAGAAAGCTGATGTTAATAAGGGGCCTGAGGAAGGGCAGATGCAAAGGGAATCAATTTAGAAAGCCAGAGTAGGAAAACCAGGTGAGTGAGGAACCAGTGAGGTGAGACATTTTGAAGGCGTCCACATTCACAGGCAAGAGACCAGGACGAAAGGAATGGAAAAGTAACAATGCTGTGCAGAAAACGAGGAGCTGTGGCAGAGGAGCAGCCCTGGGGCAGGGCAGGGCACAAAGCACAAGCTGGAGCCCCAGCAGGGAGCCTGTGGTCTGGATTTTGGTGATTCCAGCAGGACAAGCTGGGCACAGCACTGAGGACTGGAGCTGTGCCTTCCCAAGGGGGCTCAGCTTGCACAGGCTCACATGCTTTTGTCCAAGGCCAGGAGAAAGCAGAGTGTTGGATCACATTCCTGTTAGATCACATTTCCATTATTAATGCCAAGAAAGCCTCTTGGCTCATTTCCTACATCCAGCACAGATGATCTACAGGTAGATATGGGCAAAGGATTTGTCTGGCTTGCCCAGTGATGCTACAAGACTTTTTGCCTCTTCTGCAAAATCCTCCTGGGGGTCCAGCAATGCAGAAGGGAATCCAGACTCTCACCAGGAATGTGTGCTCCCCCCTGGTCTTATCACTCTGCACAGCCTTGGAGCAGCTCCAGCTGGAAGCTGGTATAAATTTGCTATTAATTCAGCCTATTTCTAATAAAAAAAAATAACAGCAGTACTACTGGGTCAGACCAAATGTCCATCTCATCTAATTCCCTATAAAGAGAGGTTTTAAAAAGCTGATTGGTAGAGTTGGTTGATACAAGGTGAGTGGAGTGGGTGAACACATGCAGTTAAATTTCATAGCCCTTTACTTGCAGGTGAAATGCATTTCTGCTGTTTATTATGTCCTGCAGCAGGTTCAGGACTCTTCTGCAACTAAACTGGCAGATCAGTACTAGTGAGGGTTACTACTTTTTCACTAATGAAGGTGATTTTTTGTTTGCTAGTCAACCAGGCCCTGGGCAAATGCTTACATTACATGGAAAGTGAATAGAAAGAGCCAGGATTCAACAAAGAGACCTCAGGAAGGATGAGGGAGAATTAATTTTTTGGAGGAATTACCATAGCTCCGTAAGACTGGGGCTGCCTTAGGCGTGGCCATGGCAAGCACCAAGAGACAGGTGAGGTCTCTTATCCCCTCTTTCTCTTTAATTAGGTGCAGTTAATTACTCACTGAAGTGGTGGAGGAAGTTTCTGGTGACCCTGGACTGCATTTTAGCAATGAATGGACATCAGTGAGACTAACATGAGCAATTAGTGTTGGCTGTGGTTTAAATTCCCAGCCTCAAACCTCTGTGAGAACACTGTGCCTTTACCCTGTCATTGTGCTTGGGGGACCTTGATCTCTGCCCTGAGCAGGTCTGGCCTTGAAATCCTCCTTCTGCCCCAGAAACCTGCAGCAGATATGGGCTCAGCCAGCAGCCCCATGTCCCCCTTCCACCCAGCACAGCCCAGTCATGGTGGGAACGAGGATTTTGGCGTTTGGATTTCAGCGAGCTCTGCCATCGCTGCTCAAATCAAAGCTCCTGCAGTGAGCTCAGCACCCCCAGAGGCTGCCCCAGGTGAGCAGAGCCCTGCTGCAGCAGCTGCTGGCAGCCACGAAGGCCACAGTGCTCAGCAGTACAGCCACCCCCTGCCCTGCCACCCAGGGGCTGTGCCAGCCTAATGGGGACACAGCCAGGGCAGCACCAGCAGAGCATCCTTCCCACTGCCAGAGGCTCACTACAGCTCTGACCTGCAGGCATCTCCTTTCTGTAGCTGGTGGAACTAGTGGTTTACATATAAATTATCTGATGAATGTAGCCTTGTTTTCCATTCATGAATCATTCATGACCAGAGTTCAGTTTTGGCAAAAATGTGTATTTTCTGTAAGTATCCTCTCCTCTGATGCTGCCCATCAGAGCTGTTGGCTACACAGAGCCCTCAATCAGGCTAGGTAATTTTCACAATCCAATCTCTGCCTCCTTCAATGGATGGCTTAGAGGCTTAAAACCAAGTGTACAATGGTAATCCCAAATAGTTTTCCTCAGACATGAATCCCCTGGCTTACCTTCAAAGGTGTCTGTTTTATGAGCTGCTATTCCTCAAACTTCCCTGTAGAGAGAAATCTCTGCATGCCCCTGGGCTGCCATTACACAGCACATTGCAGCCACAGCACTCAGTTCTTCATAAAAAACACCAGGAACATGTCCCTGGCCTGACACCCAGGTCCTCCTCCAGCTCCATTAAGAACTTTGCAGTACACCATTCATGCTTTATTTCACATTACTGTTAAAGGGGTTTGCCCCCACTTGTTACAATATTGATTTTCCTCTGATTTCAAACCTAAATGAACTCCTGGCTTATTTTAGTCATTTGTTCTCATGCCCATCACTGTTATTTCTTTTCTGCAGCAGTTTTCTCCTTTGAGTGTTTGCCCTTCCATATGTTCCACTCCCAGTCTTTACCTAACTAAACTAAGTGGTTTTCTCCTTTCTTAGCTGGACAGTCCCTGCATTCCTCTGATTGTCCTAAATCCCTTTATGGCACCATTTACTGTTTGAATTCTTCCCTCTCACTCTTGGGGGAAGAGAACTGTATGCACTATTCTGATGAGGTCAGGCCTACCTTTGTAAAATTGAATTAGTGCTTCTCTAGACCTGTAGCCTTAACTGAAAAAGTGAATTGGGTATATCTGATTGTTTTTTCCTTGAAACCATATAATTGCCACTTAATGGTTAACCTGTGATGCCCAAGTACATTCGGGTCTTCCTCTTCCTCAGTCATTTCTAACAAAGAGCTGGAATTCTCACTCCTGCTCCATAAGTACTTGTCCATGCATTATATATTATTGTATTTTATCCCTTTTCTATTGCTTCAGTTTTCAAGGTCAGTCCCCAGCTAACAGCCCCATCCTGGTTTGCATTGAGGATGCACCTTCCATGTGTGAGCTCCAAGTGTCATTGTCACTCTCATCATTCCCTTCCAAGGTCAATGCAGAAATGAAATATGTTCATATCCAGTCCTGATCCTCGGGGATGTTTGCTGGTAACCTCACTTTAGAGTGATAATTCCCTTTTTGCTGCTCCCTGTCATGGGCTCCCCTTTAGCCAGCACTGTTCCTTCTTCACATCTCCTGTATAAATTCTCGGTGCTTTCAGCTGAGCTGATAATTTCCCATGTGGCACTATATCAACTGACATCTTCAGTCCAGATAGATGAGATATCTTGCATTTCCTTTGTCTAGAAAAATCATTTATCTTATCAAATTTATCACAAACAGACAGGGTTTGCCCAGAAGAATTTAATCGTGAAGCAGGACGATCATGACTGCAACAGAAAATGGGAGGGCAGGCAGTGCTCCCTGCAGCTCTGCTGGACACACACCCTTGTCGAGGGGACCCTAATTCCAGGGACAGTATTTTCTCACTGCTAACCTTTGAAATGACCCACTCTGTCACTGGAGACTGTGAATAGACAACAACTCTCATTCCCAGTATGGAGGTTGAAGTCACACAGCGATGGATTTTTTGTCCAGCAGTTACAGCCCAGCACTCTGAGAAGAGGAACCTTTTTACCTGGTTTATTTTGGCTGCTGTTATGTATCTATTTGTTTATTACAAGGGAAAAAGTGCAGGGTTTTTTACACAAAACTGATATGTTTAGTGCTTTCATTTTATGTTTTGAGCAGTTAAGCTATTTGGTGTTTAAAGGTAGTATTGGTTCTTTATAACTCCATGCCGACAACAGGAGTCTAAGATAATGGAGCCTAAAGAGAGAGATTTTTCCATTCCCACATTGTTTCTGAAATATGAAGCAATCAAATGCACTCAGTAGAAGGCTTCTATCAGTAAATCTTCAGTAAAAGTGTCTTTAAAACTTAGGTAGAAAGATTGCAGAAGGGAAAATGGCTCACGAAAATTCCGTAGATATTCCTTGAAGACCCTGGAACAGGATATTGAAGTGCCTCTCTCATTCAGGCCATTCTGGTGCTTTGGACCCATTTCAGCAAAGCTCTTAAGTAATCAGCATTTGTATTAATTGGAACAGAAAACAAACATGCTTAAAGTTAAGCACGGGTTTAACTCTCAGCAGGCTCTGCTCTCTGCTGTGCGTGGAGAAACAGGGTATGAGGAAAAACAGGGTATGAGGGGTGGGATGCTTGTCCAAATGTCATCCTCCCCACAAAGTGATTAAGGGGTGCTAATTAATAAAGGAGTATTTGCCTTTCCCTTGTCTCTGGCCCAGAAGAAGGAAGGGTTAATGTGAGCCAGGCCTCCCAGCACAGCAATCCCAGTGGGAGCTGCTGGAAGGCTCGTGCTGTCCCCTCCTCTGCCACGGGATGTCCTCAACATCTATCACAAATATTTATTTCATTTCTCAGGTTCATAATCTTCACCAAATCCTGCCTGCTGATTACAGCCTGAACATTCATTGTTTCCAGACCGCTGAGAAGTCCCCAGCCCTCTTGGGTGTCTGGTTTTAAATTCCTGCTTGTGCACATTTCCTGAAGTGAATAAAAATGTGCGACTTATCTGCACATGCAGTTGATATATCTTCTGCAAAATCTGCCCACAGGCAATTATGCATTGAAAGGGCAATTACACACAGAATGACCCAATTTGCATACAAAATCTCAATTATTGCCAAGAATTGCATGTATATTTTTGTGCAGTATTCAGAAAATTGGGCCCCAAAGACATAAACCCTTTCTTCTGCCATCAAATCTCTTTTTACTTGAAACATGAAATTGAATATACATAAGTCATACAAGAAAAAATATTATTTTCAGAGAACTAGGATGATCACATTGGGTCAGAGTGCAGGTCTATCCACACTCTCACCACATCTGTACGAGCTGAAGGATGAAGAAGATGAGCAGCATGTCCCAGGCCTGGCTCAGCACACTCCCTCAGCCTCCAGCACTCTGGGGCTCAGTAACTTTCAGCATCAAAGATGAGGTTTTAGTATTTAATACCCTGAATTATTCACTAATAAATAGATTATTGCTGCAGATAAAAATTCAAATATGGTATAAACCAATTTTGTTTGCTCACATTTGTCCATATCAATGAACATCTGATGAGTGTAAGTGCTGCAGTGAGCAGATTCCCTCCTGTGCCTCAGCACCTCAGCAGTGACAGAGAGAGAGAGATGCCAACACAGGTGTCACTGGTTTGTCCTCTAGGCTGTGTCCATCCCGGCCTCAGCCAGCACAGGCTGTGGGAGCCAGGTAAGAGCCAGCCCTTCTGCAAACCTCATGGGCACCTCTGGCCTTGGCTGCAATAAGGAGCAGAGGCAGAAACCTCTGGTTTCAAGGCATTTCTGATGGGAAATAGTGGTCCCTGCTGGGGTAGTCACAGGACAAGGGGGAATGGCTTCAAAGCTGGCAGAGAGCAGGTTTAGATCAGATATTAGGAAGAATTCTTCCTCTGAGGGTGGCAGGCCCTGGCACAGGGTGCCCAGAGCAGCTGTGGCTGCCCCTGGATCCCTGGCAGTGCCCAAGGCCAGGCTGGATGGGGCTGGGAGCAGCCTGGGACAGTGGAAGGTGTCCCTGCCATGGCAGGGGGAGGAATGAAATGATCTTTAAGGTCTGTTCCAACTCAAACTGTTCTGTGCTCCTGTGAAATCCCCATCTCACCTACCTCAGAGTTCAAAATGTGGGATTTGAGACAAGGTTACTTCTGGACACACGAAGACATCCTCTTGATAAAACAGTGAAATTTTTAGTGCCCTGAAACGTTTAGCATAACTTCCTAGGAAACAAAGAGACTGTGGAGGTGGGGGAGAAGCAAGGAATCCAGACAGCAAGGAAAAGTTTATTTGCTTCATAAAGCCCCTGTTAGCGAGGCTGGTAGTGCCTTCCTGTGTGACAGGCCACAAAACACCTGGCACGCTCTGCATTGTCACCACGATGTGCCCAATAAACCTCACCCTGATAAATGTCCTCATTTAGCCAGTGAATCTCGATAACCCCCACTTCCCGCTGTCACAGGTATTCAGAGTCAAAAAATAAAGCCACCCCTTATAAAAGTGCATTTAATGAGAGTTTAATGTTGGCACAGTAAATCTGCGAGCGGCTGGACGTGTTTTTAAGTTTCCTTGACGTCTTTTATTTGTTTAATACATGGCTCTATAAAAGCTGCTTCTCTGAGCCTGCTAATGAGCAATGGGGGACTCGCAGCTATTTAAGACGTGCAACAAGGCATCAAAATGAAGGATGCAGTAAAGGCTGCTGGAGCAGGGAGCTCCAGATGTGACAAGCAGTGCTTTATGGGGCAGGAAGATGGAGCACCAGGCTGTGCTGTCACACTGGGTACAGGCTTGCCCACAGACATTCTTCTCACCGAGGTGAACAGAGCTAATGAACGTGCTCCCTGTGGGAATATGGAATTCCAGAATGATTCGGGTGTTGGAAGGAACCTGAAAGACACCTCTTTCCTACTCCCTGCCATGGGAGACAAGGTTGCTCCAAACCCCATCCAGTCTAGCCTTGGACACTTCCAGGGATGTGGCATCAGCAACAACGAGCCCAGCTTTAGTCCAAGGAGCAGTGGGATCATCACCCTGGAAGGCTGGAATGCCAAGAGTTAAGACCTCAGTGGAAATCCCCATGAGTTTGAGGTAGACTTCCATGGCTACAGTGAGGTTCTGGAACAGCTCCACTGCAGAGATCTTCCCTGTGACTGAATTTCCAAACTCTGTCTGCAGCCTGCAGCTCATCCAAAGCAAGGAATTGTGCCCAAAACCCACGTGGAAGGAGGGTCAGTGCCAGTTCCAGCCAGCACAGTGCAAGGTTTACTCCCATCACACAGTGGGATCTTGTTCCTGGAGAAGATGCTGCTCTGGAGATGCTGAGGATGATGATGCTGTAGCTCAGAAAGGGCTGTGAGGAGGCAGTGCCCATCCATGCACCTCATCACTGCACAGAGGAAAGCAAACACCCAGGCACATCCCGAATCAGCCAAACTCGGGGAAGACTTTCCTCTGAACATTTCCCATCAGAAAAACGAAGCTATTAATTCAAGTAAAGTTTTGAATAAATTTTGGGTTGAGAAATTGTTTTAGAAAAAGAAATCCTTTGGAGAAAAGTCTAAACTAGGGTATTTTTTTCAACGCCTTTGAATGAAGTATTTCTACATTATGTAACAACAAGACAAATATTTTATTTTAAATTAATTAAAAATGGATTATGAAAGTCTTTGGTTTCATGAGAAAGATTTTTTTACTTTAATTTCCCTGAATGAATTTCATAAATTTCTTCAGCTTGATGTGCAATGATTTCTTTTTACATTTCCTCATTTGAGTTGTGCAAATGACACAAAAATCAGTTCTTTGTACATCTTTACTCCTGAATATATTGAATTCCTCTATGAAGATGGAATGGATGGGAACCCTTGCAAACAGTAATTCAGATGAATAGTGTCTTCAAAGTCAATTACCACTGTGCAGGGGTGATATCTACTTCTGCCTCATCTGGACTTTACAGCTCAATTTTTTCTCTCCCAGAACTTTGAAAGATTTTTTTTAATATATTTTTTTCCCAGGCAAACTAGCTCAGTTGTGCATATGGATTAATTAGAGCAAGGAGGTGCAAACCAACTCCCAGATTCCAAGTGCTGCAGCGTGGTATAAGCCACCAATGGCTTTTCACTCCCACCTTGTGTATGGACAAGTCACTGACAGCTCCAGTCCATCCAGTTTGGACCCACCAAATGGGAGAACAACCCCAAGCACAGGTGACTGAGGAACAGCCCAGCCCCAAGTCCCAGTGTTAGGAACAAGTTCCTAAGTTTGCTCTGTTGACTGTAGAATCACCCTGTGTTCATGTTAATTGTTAATGTTAAACTACCGGCCTCATTCTGTGTGGACACACATTCACAGAGCTGGGGAATTCCAGCTTGGAAATTCTTTTCAGGCCTGGATCTCTCCTGACTCTCAGCTCCATTCCCAGGCTGCCAAGCTGACTGCAGCTTCAGTTAGGGAGGAGTCTCCCAGGGTGACAACACGGTGACAAACAGAGTGGAATTCATCACCAACATTAACCCCTGGTGTCTTTGCCGTGGGACACATCCTGAGGTGCTGTCCCAAGGATGTTTTTCCCAATTGTCCAATGAGCTCCTGTCCTGTCCTGGCTGCACTGACACACTTTAAATCCGGGCTGGCTGTACAATAAATTGGCCTTTTTTCCCCTAAAGAGCTCCGTGTGTGTTGCTGTCCTTTCTCTCTCTTTTTAGTAACCACACATTCTGTTCCAGTTCCCAATTACTGGAATTGCCTTACCCCTCTGCCCTTTCCCTCCTGTCAGGTAATGCCTCCACTGCTCCCAAAATGGTGCCCGGCAAAGAGGGGAACAGCAAATGCTCATGGGACACAACTCAGCAATAAAACCACTAAAAACAACGACCAATGTAACATCCAAGGCTAAAAATGGTACTCCCAGGTAGGGAAAACAGAAAATGAAATCACCAACCAGGGCTTTTTCGCCTTGTCACTCCTCTGGATCACCCATTGGGAGCAGGGGTGGTGTGTGCCACCCCTTGGGCCCCCATCCAGAGCTGATTTTTCAATAAAAGTGCTGAAAAGAAGCTGCTCTCCTTGTCCTTATTTACTTCACCAGCAGGGCACCAGTGCCCCAGAGCCTCCCAATGAGACACAGCAGGTTCCTTTTGCAGGCTGCATCCAACGAGGGGAAAACACTGATAGCTCTGTCAACATCATGAACCTCATGCACATTAAAGCTTGTGAAAGACAAGCATTTCACTTTGCTGCCTGTGGGTTCAGAGCAGGAGAGCTGCCTCACTGCTGCTCCTTGGCTGCCCAAGGTACCTCTGGAGCAAGCAAAGCCATGAATTTAAAGCAATTTGAATTTCCTGCTCTAAGTGCCCACCACGGGCAGAAAACCACTATCCTACTTCTTCCCCAAAGTTCATTATGCCTCCCTGTTTAGTCTGGCAATGTGCTGTTAATGCTTCCCTTTCTCTATTGCTGGGGAGATAATAAATAAGGGCAATTATTCTTATCGGAGTTGCAGTAAGAAGGACGACTTCCTCCAGTGCAATGTAAATGCCACTTTTCATTCCTACTTTTATGATTCTTTAGCCAGTTATGGATCCATGTAGCTGTGCTTATATCAAAGCCAGTTTTAATTTATTTTGAGATTAAAATTTTATGAGAGATTGCATCAGATGCTTTTCTAAAATTCAAATAGACTACACCCACCACATCCCCTTCAGCTAGTAACTGTAATTCTATTTTAATACGATATTGAATTTGTCTGAAAGATTTTTGATTTTATTTTTTTTTTGGTACAAATCCACCCTCAAAGAAATATTTACCTCCTAATATTTGTTTCTAACTGAAGCAATTCAATGTATGGTAACTGTGTCATTCTCTCTCTGATCTGCTGATGAGTAGTACAATATTTGCATTTCTCCCTTCTTCTGATGCACCTCAGATATCAACCTGCCCAAAGGGAACCTGCAGGGAAGATGGAGAGGGATTCTTCATACAGAGCTGTAGGGATGGGACAAGGGGGAACGTCTTCAGACTGAAAGAGAGTAAGTTAAGACGTGATTTAGGAATAAATTCTTTACTGAGGTGGGGGTGAGGCCCTGGCACAGGGTGCCCAAAGCAGCTGTGGCTGCCCCTGGATCCCTGGAAGTGTCCAAGGCCAGGTTGGACATTGGGGCTTGGAGTAATCTGGGACAGTGGAAGGTGTCCCTGCATGTGTCCCTGGCACTAGATAATCGTTAAAGTTCCATCCAACTCAGACTCTTCTAGGATTTAATGAATCTACCTGTAGTTTCTCAGAAATAAGTTAAAACAGGTCAGTGACATTCCCAATTTTGGGAGGCAGAATCCCACTTACCCCATTTTGGGCACCTGGCCCCTGCAGTGGAGGACAGGTCTTTTCCACATGACAGGATTCAGCACTAACTTCATTTAAATGGGCCCTGTGCTAGGGCAGGGATTTGTTTACTCCCTGAATTTCCACCAACAGTTGTGAAATGATGGAAATATTCTTTTTTTCCCTTGTTTTTCTGCAAGATTTTTTTGCCTCACCATTATATACTCTGCAACGAAATAATAGAAAGAGGCAGATCAAGATATTCGGCCAGAGGTTTCTTTCCCAATGCTCTTTCTCTGCTGTTGACACTGCAATAAATCTGGCTGTCCTGGACCCAATCTGTGCCCATTTCCAGGGGGAGTGGAGCTGCACGTGTGGATTTAGAGCCTGTCACAGCCTGTGTTGGATGAAATCTCCAGCTGAGCTGAGAGAGGAGCTCCAGGCTCCACAGCACCCTTGGGAAGGCTGGAAGCACCTCAGGGGACAGGGCTGGAGCTGCTGAGCTCCACCTGAGCCTGAACCACCCAAAAACCTATCACCTATGTCTTGGTGCTGTGCCAACAGGGCACTTGTGCCTGTGGGTAATCATTTTCTGTGTAGAGAGGATGATGTGCTCATCTCCCCTAAAAATGAGAGTTTCCATCAGGGGATGATGAATTCAGATCACTGCAAGAAGAAAAAGGGAGACTTCCAAGAATCATTCTGTGTCCTCTTCCAGTTCCTCACCCATCATGTCCCTTACCATGTTCATAGCAAACATTTGTGCAACTCCAAGACACATTGACCCTGGGGGATGCTACAGAACACAGATCCAGCTCAGTCCAACCCAGCTCAGCTCCAACGAGGATGCAAGTGGAGAACCTGTGACACTGCTGCCACCTCCTGTGTCCCTGGCACCTCCTACTCTGCTGGTGTGAACCATCATTAAATGTTCACTCTGCTGGGGGTTGGCTCTCTGCTACCCCTCAGCTAGAACAAAGCCAGGTCTGCTCTGCCCAGTCATTCTTAGAAAAGAAGATGTGATTTGATCTTGTTTTAGACGCAGACATTCAGTTTATTAATAATTATGTGAGCTGCAGCAGCAAGGACTAGACCTAATTCCCATGAATGGCAAGCTCATTGAAAAAAATGGCCCAGTTTGGGGATGAATCACCTTTTTTGTATCAGTGGGGAGGTTCAGATAAAACGTGTTACTGATGCTGATTCTGTCCTCGCTGAGCTCCAGTTCCTAATGGAGATCAAAGATCCCATGAGACAGATTTGATGAAGAGACAGTCCCTCATTATAGAGTTTGAATAAGCTGAACAAAACCCATAAATAAAACCCAGGGCCTGCTCTTTCTCTTGGCACAGAGTCTGGCTCTCCCTTTGGCACAGCCTGTGCTCATCTGAAACATCCCAAGTAAAGATTTTATAAACTCATTTCCAGAGTTCACTGGAGTTCTAACAAATCTGTCCTGCTCTCTGACATGAAGGAAGGCATGCAGGAATAGTTCACTGGTTTAAATTAAAAATAAACAAATGGGAAGAAAATGCTCTGTAAAGGAGTCATCAAGGCACTGAGGCTGTGAATATAATTTAAATAACAAACTTCTATGGGACATAAGTAAGAATTCAAGTATTGAAATAACTTGGCTTCTGGGGGTTTGAGGTTGATTTTTTTTTTGCTTGCCCAGGGACATCAGCTGTGCTGTGCCAAGAGAAAGATGTTTAAAAGGAGCAGAAGCAGGAGCAAAGCATTGGACAGGGGTAGATGTTCATCAGAGTCTCCAGTTCAAGGCAGTTCTGTTGCTGCTGACTTCCAGAAGAGATTTACACCCCGTGCCATCCAAGCCAGGTCAGCTTCCCAGCAGCATTAGTGCAGCCCATGGCAGCTGAGGAGCCTCTCTGCTCATCCAACACATCATCTCCAGTACTTTTCCTGTCTTTTCTTGGCCTCTGTGTAATTACACAAATCTTCTGCCATGCCTTGAGGTCCTGTACTACAAGGATCTCCTCAGATTAAATTAACAGACCCCATACACCAGACCAGCTAAAAATCAAGGTTTGAATTTCCATGGCAAACATATTTCAAAACTTGGTGTCATTCTGTTTTGCAGCTCCACATTTAATCAATATTCCCCCCCAAAAAATAAAAGCAACATATTTCAAAGTCAACTTCAACTTATTGGCTGAAATCTCATCAACAGCAGTTTAGCCTGATGCACTTCAGAGTTTTAATCTGTGGGGTGTTTTAGCTGTCTGCTGTCTTTGTTTCCTCTTGATGACTGGAGATGTCTTTTCTTTCCCTGGAGAGGAAAGTCCTCACCATTTCCTGGCACCTGCTGTTCTGTTCCTACCTGGAGAGAATGAAACAGAGAGAAATTCAGGGCAAGATGCCTCCAATTTGTTCCCTCGAGTGCAGCCCTGTGGCTGCAGCCTCAATCAGCTTCACACTAAACACTTTAGTTAATTGGCAACAAATTGGGAGGTATGAGCTGATTGCAATAAATATTTTATTAATTTTAAAAAACAAAAGGTTGCATCCCTTCTGGCCCAGTTTGATTGTGCACAGTCACACGTATTAATGTGTAATTGCCACAGCAATTGGCACTCTGAAGGAGCTCGTTATGAGAAATTCTTACTCATGTATCCTCAGCAGGTGTCAATCAGCATCGTGCCACTGAGATCAGTGGAGCCAGGCTTATTTATAGAGTTAGAGCTCCAGCAGCTCACCTGTAAAATAAACCCTGGAGTGTATCCTCAAATATTAGCTGGGCAGAGGAAGAATAGATTTTTCTCTGCAATTTTTGTTTGCATAAAAATGCCATTTTCTCCATACCTGTATCTTGCCTATGTGCAGAAACAAGTCGGTTTAGTTTTTTGAGAGTTTTTTTTGGTTTGTTTTGGTTTGTATTTCAAACCCAGTCATGCTGTGGTTTGTTTGGTTGGGTTTGGGGGATGTATAAGCCCTGAGCTGCTGAAGTTCTGCTGGCCAGGTCAGGCTCATCTCCACCCCACACCAAGAGAGCACAGGGAATATTCCAGGCCTTGGGAACCCTTGTTCTGCCCTTCCCACCTCCATTTGGAGGTGTCAGTGATAAAACCAAGTGTGGTGTGTGGCAGAGACGTGTGGCAGAGCAATGACAAGAAGTGGTTGAATTATTCATGGGGAATAAATCAGCGACGAGCAGAGCCCCTGCCTGGCTCAGGAGGATTTTGTGAGGAATCTCTGAGCTGCTGGAACCCAGAGCAGCCCCAGTGAACTCCACAAACCTGTGCTGAGAGAAAGTTGGTACCAGAAACAGCCCTACTCCAGTCTGGTATTTCATTAGCAAATGTGATTTTCATTTTCATCCAAATCTTGCAAAGGAAATCACTGATTTCCATAACATTTTTGATGGGAAAAAGTCAAAGTAAATTGCTTCTGTCTCATTTTGATAAGGGGAAAAACCATCATCTCCTTAGCTGTCTCAATTAAATTCTTTACTTTTTTACAGGATTCAGATGTTCTCACAATTTAGAGAAAAAGAACCACAGTAATATTGAATATTTATTCTACTTTTTTAGTAACATGCCCATTCTATGGTGGAAAAGGTAAACCATTTTTCTTCTCTTTGCTTTTTAATTTGAGAGTTTTCTGTAGAATAAAAATTCCTCCTCTATGACCAATTTGTTGTGTGGATGGGATGAATAATTTTTCAGGCTGTATTTTCCTCACAAGTTGTTTACTTTGATTACTTACTAGTCATTCTGTGGGATATTTGAGCTGTCACTGAAGTCATTTTGGTTTTCTTTCTGCTCCTAGAACAGAGGACAAACTGTTTGAACAGCAAAATGATGAACAGCAACTAAAGAAATGTAAATAATTCATAAATACTTGTTTCTGCTCATCCCGGGGGCCATGCACAGCACAGCTCCACAAACAGAAACCTGTGGGTGCAATGATGCTCCCAGTCCCTTTTCCATCTCTATTTGCAAACAGCAGCATAAAAGCAGAGCAAACACTTGCAGCCAGCTGTACTGAGAGGGGCAAGATAAGGCACAGCAGTAAATGTCTTCCCATCCCAAAGAAATGGGATTAGTCTGCTCTCATTAGTGCTTTATTTGATAAAGAGTTCAGTGGCAGGGCTCGGGGTGATCTGCCAAGTCACACAAGGTAATGTCATGAGGCTTGATGAATTTAAATTCATCATCTTGCTTTAAAATGAGGTGATTTCTTCTGATTTTTTCAGGTCTGCGGGTGGGATGTTTTATTAGCACAGTCTGGGGTGCCAGGAGACCTGAGGCAAAGGTGCAGAGAGGTGGCATTACATATAAGGGGCTTGACTGAAGGTAAAAAAATAGCTGGAGATGATGAAAGAAAATAATGAAAAATCTTCAGCTAAAATATCCATCGATGAATTCTGATATTTAAGGAATAAAGTGAATAAATATTGAAGGAATTTAAGCGACTAAAAGAGCTCCTCAGAGCAGGAGGAGTGGAGCCAGCTGGGGCCATGGGGATGTGGGGCAGGGGAGGAGCAGGGCTCAGGCAAGGATCCCTGTGGGATCAGGAGTCAGCTTGTGCCAAGGAAAGGTGAAGAGCCCAACCACCCCCCTGTCCAACATGTCCCTGGGAGATCAATGCCTGCAGTGGTGCTAAACCCTTCCCAGGGATGCAAGTCTCCATCTGAACTCCCAGGAGCATTAAATTTGCCCAAGAAACAGAGGGAGAGCTTTCCCTTGGCAGCTCCTCCACCTTTCCCACGGTGCTCTGGCACCTCTGGAGCAGAGACAAGTCATTGCACAGCCAGCAGCTGCTCCGGGCTCCCCGACCTCATCCCACCCTGCACACATCCAGCTCCAGGCACTAGGCAGGCTCTGCTAAGGGTGGGACCTGTGCTCCACCACAGAGGTGGCTCCAGGTGTGTGTGGAGTCCTCAGCCTTTCATTTAAACACATACTTGAGTAAATAAATAAAAAGAAGTAAAGTATTTCACACTTTGAAATCTGGCAGGGGGCTGTTTCTCCCATTACTGCAAGCTCTGTGTTGTCAACTGAAAAAAAATGGGCAATAATATGTGGATGAGAGGGGATAAGTTTGAGAGAGAGCTCCCCAAGAGACCATAGATTTATTATTTATTTATTATTTACCTCCCAGAAGGTACAAGTTTACTCCTGACTCTTTTCTCCCTTCATTTTTCTTTCTTCCACCGGCACAGACAGTTGCTGTACTTGTCTTCTCCTAAGCAAAGGGCCTTTATTTACATAAACAAGGAGGGGAAGAAAAATGGGTGGCAGGAGTGCCAGGACTTTCTCATACCATCAGTCCAGCTCTCTGCAATGTTTTATGGTAGGACAGAAAAAAAATAAATACAAACCAAACCAAACAAATCATGGGCAAACCTCCTACTCCACCACTTTTCCAGCAGAGGAAATTTCCAGGGTCAAACCTGTGTCACCTTGCAGAGAGCTGCCAAGTCCCCTCACTCCTCAATCCCTCTTTGTGTTTCACCCAGACTAATTAAGTGACTTAATTCCATTTGGTGGCTACGCTGTGGGAGCAAAGCTCGGTTCCAGCAATGTGAATGAGCCTGGGTGAGGAGTTAAAGCCCCCAAGGATGTGGGGTTTGGTAGGGCAGGGTCAGTCCCTGGTGTTAAAGCCCCCAATGATTTCGGGTTTGGTAGGGCAGGGTCAGGCCCTGGTGTTAAAGCCCCCAAGGATTTGGGGTTTGGAAGGGCAGGGTCAGGCCCTGGTGTTAAAGCCCCCAGTGATTTGGGGTTTGGTAGGGCAGGGTCAGGCCCTGGTGTTAAAGCCCCCAAGGATTTGGGGTTTGGAAGGGCAGGGTCAGGCCCTGGTGTTAAAACCCCCAGTGATTTGGGGTTTGGTAGGGCAGGGTCAGTCCCTGGTGTTAAAGCCCCCAAGGATTTGGGGTTTGGAAGGGCAGGGTCAGGCCCTGGTGTTAAAGCCCCCAAGGATTTGGGGTTTGGTAGGGCAGGGTCAGGCCCTGGTGTTAAAGCCCCCAGTGATTTGGGGTTTGGAAGGGCAGGGTCAGCCCCAGGTCCAGGTCCCTCCTTGCACACCTCAGGTCTCACTCTGAGCCCCTCACACAAACCTCAGCCTGACAGCAGCACCTGTAGGAGCTGAAATGAGCCTCGAGCTTTGCCCTTCTAGATATTTTTAACAGCAATTATTTTGGTTTTCCCTAAAGTGACTTTTCTTGGGGCACGTCTCCATCACTGGGGAAGAAGGGAGTTTACTGCAGCTGACCTCTCTCCTGCTGCCAAGAAATCCTCCTGGTGCTCCTTCATCCTGCAGGATCAGTTCTGCAGATTTAATTGATGGCTCCCTCATCGAGTCTTTCTTCCCTCAGTAAATTCACTTCCCTACAGCCAGCATTAGCACGGTCAAGTGAATCTTTTGCAATCAATGGCCAAGGGCGAGGAAGTTTTCCTGAGAAAATGATTGTGTTAGCAAACTTGGAGAGTTTGCTGCTGGGGCAGGCTGGGAGGGCTGAAAGGAACAGCACTAGGCTTCTCTGAGGCTGTATTATTCCTATACTTTTTGTGTACTTTGCATAATAATGCAATAGAGCTGACAAAAGATTTATTCCTGGCGCCTATCAAATGACACAACACAATGAGTTTTAAATGGAGAGAAAAAAAAAATTCCAAGAGAAAAGGTAAATAAGTGGGCTCTTCTTAAAGTCTGTAAATGTTATGGACACAAATTCAATTAGTGCTGAGGAAGCTGCAGAAGCGTTCATTTTTCCTTACTTTTTTTCAAGCCTTTTAATGTCCAGGCAACGGGGTTTATTTAATAGATAAGTTTGTGCCTGTGCACAGGCATGAAGGCACATCCAGGCAATATACATCTGTGTGTGTAAAATCATCTCTGCTCTTCTCCTTTCCACCCAGGCACAGCTGTTCTGTTTGATGATGGAACACCACTTGTTGAAGTAGAAATATTTTTATAGATTATGTGTAATCTTAAACTGGTGGTGCTCAGGCATGGCCTATAGTGGGTGAATAGAGTTTATATAAATCAATAAGTCTCAGAGAGCACATTTTGGCTTGGAGCACATGTTTGGACTGAGAAGGAGCTGTTTATACGAGTGCTGGAACCCAAACCTTTTACAGCTCACCTTGCATTTTAAGGCCTTATCAAATTCTCACCCTGAACTGTGAGTCTCCAGAGAAGACTTCACACAGGTGTTTATCCTTTTGGAAAGTATTTTCAGGCTTTCCCTCGCCTGCCTGAGGATAGACCCTCTCAGTTATAGAGAGCATCCTCAGCCCCAAGCAGCCTCTCAGTGCTGGGGATTGCTGCCTCACTGAGGGGGTGTGCTCACCACCCCAAGCTTTGCCCACGCCCATCTTTACTGGCTTTCCACTTCCTACAGAGATTAAAAACCACAAACCAGCAGTCATTCTTGCTGTCAACAGGAGCTGGCTGGAGCTGAGGAGGGTTTTGCAGAGCTGTGGCCACGTCAGCTGAGCAGGGAGAGCTCCTTCACCCATGGGAGCTGCCACACCAGCCCCCTGGCACAGCCAAGCACTGATGTGCCTTTTTGGGGTGTTTCCTCTTGCAGAGGGGCCTCTCCAGGACGTGGTGCTTGGAAAAGGACCATGGAAAAGCTGGCTTGTTGCCCGTACCATGGATTCACAGAATGGTTTGAGTTGGAAGGGACCTAAAGCTCATCTCGTTCTCTGCCATGGCAGGGACGCCTTCCACTGTCCCAGGCTGCTCCCAGCCCCAATGTCCAACCTGGCCTTGGACACTGCCAGGGATCCAGGGGCAGCCACAGCTGCTCTGGCTACACAGACCCAGCCTCAGCACTTCTTGAAATACATGTTGGACTGCACAGGGGATGATCTGGGGGCTGTGGCCACTGGGACACACACCAAGGCTAATAAAACGCTCGGGCATCCCAAGTGTGGCTGCGGGACATTTCTGTGGGCTCAGGCCTCAGAGCAGAGAATCTCCTGGTGCTTCAGCAGGCAGCTACAGCAAACCAAGAGCACCATCTACTGTCGTGCCTGGCAGGATTACCTGGGACTGCCACGGCTGGGGCTCAGGGCTCCTATTGCAGGCAGCTTTCCTGACTGGTGCTGGTCAGCAGCTTATTAGAGCTTATTAATAAGGAAAGCTCACAGAGGAATGGATTTTTCTGTTCAGCACCTACATCACGAGCTAAACTCAGCATTTACAGGGGCACAGCGAGCCCCTCGGAATGGCATGTGATGCAATACCACAATAAACCTAATTTCCAGGGTGCAATAATGCATATTATGGACTGTGAACCAATTAAAAGGGTCATAAAACAAAACACTGGCTTGCACTTTTTGGCAGACATAACCTTTTTGAACACCAGCAGAAGGAACATGTATTACCCTGTATTCTGTCAGCTCCAGACAGAAGAGTCTTTATGAAAATGGAGCAGGAATTGCACATCTGGAGGGATGAATCCATCATTTCCAGGCTGTGCTGGAAATGTGCCCTCAGCCTTCCAGGAAAAGCATTCCTGGAATGGTGATTTTTGTTTATTATATTATTTGATGTTCTGTTATTAGTTTGATGTTTTCCTCTTGAGGGGGCAGTATGCTATTTATTTATTTATGGGGTGGGTGTTTGTGTATCCGTTTACAGTTTGGGAGTTTTTGTTGTTAAACCCACACTGATACTTTTAATTATTTCTGGTGGCTCCCAGGGTTTTTGCAGCCTGTGGGGAGGGCAGCCCCATCAGATAGGGAAGGATGGACAGGGAATAGATGGGGCAAAATCCCTCACTATTTATTATATTTATTATTCACCTGAAAAAAAAACAACAACTTGTAACATCCCTGGCTGGCTGTCCCTGCTGTGGCCACAGAATCAATTCAAAGGAAGAATTTTCCCTATCTTGGTCATCAATAGATCCCATCTGCAACTCATTTTGGGTCACCCAGCAGAAGATAAACTTCAGGGCAGATGTGAGCACTGGGGCACTGAGCAGAGGCTCTCTCCAGCTGGTAGCATGTGTTGCTGTTTTGATTCAGGAGCATTTTATACACACTTTGATTTTGTGGAATAAACAGCCAAGGCACAGATCAACTGGCCTCATTTTTACAGGGAGACTTTTAAACCTTTTTTCTGCCAGATCACAAAATGTATCATTTGCAGTCAGAGTTCTCTAAAATAAATTTGGGTTGATGCATGCTGCTCTCACAACAAAGGCAGAGGCTGAATCACGAATCTGAAGAAAGTAACTTGGTTTATTTTCCTTTCCTTTCCTTTCCTTTCCTTTCCTTTCCTTTCCTTTCCTTTCCTTTCCTTTCCTTTCCTTTCCTTTCCTTTCCTTTCCTTTCCTTTCCTTTCCTTTCCTTTCCTTTCCTTTCCTTTCCTTTCCTTTCCTTTCCTTTCCTTTCCTTTCCTTTCCTTTCCTTTCCTTTCCTTTCCTTTCCTTTCCTTTCCTTTCCTTTCCTTTCCTTTCCTTTCCTTTCCTTTCCTTTCCTTTCCTTTCCTTTCCCATTCTGTCCCGAATTTCAGCAGTTGGGTGAGTTCTGGGGCTGGGTGTGATCCAAGCATTTCCCTCCCAGCCCCACAGAATCACAGAGTGCTTGGAATCACAGAAAGGTTTGAGTTGGAAATTACCTCAAGGATCATCCATCCCCCTGCCATGGCAGGGACACCTTCCACTGTCCCAGGCTGCTCCAAGCCCCAGTGTCCAGCCTGGCCTTGGGCACTGCCAGGGATCCAGGGGCAGCCACAGCTGCTCTGGGCACCCTGTGCCAGGGCCTACCCACCCTCACAGGGAGGATTTCTTCCCAATATCCAATTTAAATTTACTCTCCTTCAGCTTAAAGCCATTCCCCCTTGTCCTATCAGTGCTTGCCCTTGCAAAAATCCCCTGTCCATCCTTCCTGGGGGCTCTCTTTAGGTGCTGGAAGGTTGCCCCCAAACCCTCCCAGCGGTGTTTCATTGTTCCTGCCATCGATCCCAGGTTTCCTGTGGAGATAAGCCCAGGAGGGCTGGGCTGGGCTTCACGTGCTTGTGGAGTGGTACCTGCAGCGGGATGAGGCACTTGAGAAAGCAATCGATGCTCTTCTCATGCATTCTTAGAAAACAATTAGCAGCAGGAGTGATGAATGCGCATCTAATTACATCCTAGCTGCCTCATCCCCTCCGAGTCATGAACTACTTCAATAAGTAAAGGGCATTCAAGGAAAAAGAAAGGGGTTTCATTCAGGGACAATTGACTCAAGGGAGAGTTTCACACCTCGTTTATCCTGAGCCCCCAAAACACCTCCATGGGTTTTGCACATTGGGCTGTCACCTCTCTGCTAGTGCTGCCATTTCCTTGTGGTACTTCGGGTACTGCAGCATTTGGATGCACTTTTTATTGCTTCCATTATAATCCAAATTATACTTTTTAAAAGGTCATTGTGTGATAGGGCAAGGGATGATGGCTTTAAACTGACAGAGAGCAGGGTTAGAATTGATGTTGGGAAGGAATTGTTCCCTGTGAGGGTGGGCAGGGCTGGCACAGGGTGCCCAGAGCAGCTGTGGCTGCCCCTGGATCCCTGGCAGTGCCCAAGGCCAGGCTGGATGGGGCTTGGAGTAACCTGGGACAGTGGAAATGTCCCTGTCCATGGCAGGGGGTGGAACGGGATGGGCTTTAAGGTCCCTCCCAAGCCAAACCATTCTGTGATCCTGTGAAAAGCATCTCCCAGCTTAGGAAGAGGTTCATGTGCTGTGATACAAGACAAACTAGTGTGGTGTTTAAAATACAATTTTTTGGCTGTTACCTCTTTGGACAAAAACAGTTAACTGAGGCTCAGTGGTGTCTGTACAGAAAGCCTGACCCAGTATCTGGTTTGGAGAACAAGTCTCTGCTTCCAGAGCCTTGTAAGCTGTTAACAGCCTTGTAAGTCTGTTAAGGGAGTTCAGAAACACACAAAAACATGCATTTTTTTAGATCAACACTCCAGCTACCTGTCCCAGCTGCCAATCTGAGAGCAAACATCTCCACAAGCAGCCGCACTGATGGAACAGCCCGGTCCTGCTTCCTTCCCAAATCCCCGCAAAGATTTGCATCCATCTCATTTTAATTGGCCTTTGCCGGTGCCTCCTTTGTTTCTGCAAGTTGTTCTCGTCTGCATTTCATGAAGGCTGGGGATGCTGGGCTGGCGCTGGGGATGCTGCACCTCCAGCCTGCCTCACCTGCAGCCCCCAATCAGCTCGCTATTGTCTCCGAGCGCTTCTTCCCTCCTCCTCCTCCTTCTCCTCCTCTTCCTCCTCCTGAGAGCCTTCGAGAGGCACACAATGCCCTCTCCAAAGTGTCACCTGAGCATCTATTCCTGCCCACGGAACCGCAGGGAATGAGCATTATCCTCCAGAGAATTTTCCAGGCGAAGGGTGGGAGCAAGCCCTGATCAATGCACGTTAAAATAACACTAAGCTACATAAATACAGGGCTCCGTTTTGTAATTATTTGCAGTACTTGACTATAAGCTTGAAAATAATATTTCTCTCCCGAGAGTGACATTCTCCAGGTGCTTTTTTATGGAGTTTTTAGACTTCCCTGCGAACAGGTAGGCCAGGCAGTCTGGGAGAGGGACAGAGAAAAGTCACAGTTCCTAATGTGGGAGGGCAGAACAAAGGGCAGCTGCAGCAATTTGGCACGATACCCCAAACTTTAAGGAATGTGGGTGCACCAAATAAATTTGAAATGGTTCAGTATCTACATTGCCAAATGCCAACAAATAAACTGGGCTTACTCTCAGCTCTGGAAAAGGGCACAGTGCAAGGCAAGGTGGGATGTGATCAGAGACTACTGTAAAACAGTATAATTTTAAATCTATTATCTAAAATACATAGCTCACTGTCTTTGAGACTGTAATTAAGACTTTTTTCCTCTGTGGATTTATCTTGTTCTTTACTTGGCTCATGGCAGTCAGATACATGGCTTCATCTTCCCAGGAAAACTTCCAGTTCTTTAGAACCCTTCTTTAATTTTTTTCTCTCCTTCCCCCTCTCCCCTTTTGTTCTTTTTCTGTTTGTAATTAATGCGAGTCACAGAATATTTTATATTTGGAATCCTGTTATTTGCAGACAGTAGTCAAGGGTGTTTGGGTAGCAGCCAGATGCTCAGCATATGCAGCAGAGGAGGGAGATGAAAGGCTGGAGGTAAACAGGGAAGATACACTGATGGAGAGACTGACCCCCGGCCCTCTCTGTGCTGCTGCACGTGCCAAAATAGGAGCCAGTCAAAAAAGGTAAACAAAAAACTGAATTCAGATGGAAACCAGAAGTAATTTGGAGGATAAATTTTTAATTAAAAAGCTAGTATGGGATACCAAGTTTAGAAAGATTGCTTCTGAAAGCTTAAGGCTCTGTTTCTCTGCCCTCTATCTTTAGCTTTTTTTATTGACATGAAATGAGGAGAGAGCTTTTCCTAGGTGCCAGATAGGAAAGCACAATCCATGCTATAAGCATCTTTCTCATTTCCATCCAATATTACTTCTATGCCCTTTGAAAGTTTGCAAAAAAATACAGAAGAAAGGGACTGTCTGCTTTCAAATTATCTAGCTCAAGCAGGGGGCACATGGATCCAGAGCTGGAACAGCCTCTAGTTGTCTTGCAAGGATAATTTAAATGAGTTCAACTCTTTATTTATAAGTGTGACATTTATTCCTTTGTATTACAGCCATTCCTAAATGCCTTAATGTGGGATCAATAGCACTTTGCTCCAGCCAGACCTGAACAACGTGCTGCTCCTCAGGGAGGATTTGTTTTGCTGGCCAGGGCTGTTTTCCTGACCCACCTTCAGCCAAGACCTGAAGGACAGGGCACTGCAAGATGGATTTTTTTTTTCACTGCTTTTGTGCAGTGATGCCACCAACTCACCAAGCACATGTGGCCTTTTCTTGGATGGAGATAAATAGGAGAGGGAGAGAGGATGAGTGTGGTCACAAATATCAGCATGGAAAATGTGGAGCTGGAAATCTTACTGCATATAAACTAAAATAATCCTACTCTACACACTCCTTGCAAATTCACAATGTATATGACAGGGAATATGCTCTGAGCCCTTTGTCTCCCTTTATCTTGCTGTTCCAATAATCTATCCCAGTAGATAAAATCAGAAATGTCTGTGTGGTGCTCTCCAGGTTTTATCCCTGGAGAGCTGATGGCAGGTGAATGTGCTGCTCCCCAAATCACGCCTGCCTGTGCTATGGGAAGTTTAAGCTTTTGATTTGCCTTCTGTAGCCACGAATGTATGGGTTAAATAAAATAAATGATTTCCATGCAGTGCCTGTATCATGTGGTGGAATCACAGCAGAGGCCAGAGGAAAGTGCAAGGAATGGTTATGGTAGGGAAGAATTCTGCAATCCACTCTGCCCTAAGCAATGTGGTGTTAGAGACTGGGAACTGCTGTGTCTGAGAGAGATCAATGCCAAAAAAACTTTCCAGAGGAATTTCTGAGATGACAGATCCCTCTGCAAGATGTGACATTCTCTGCAATTACACACCCATGCCTGTCTGCAAGAATGGAGCTGATTCTTCTGAAACTTTAGGGTAGATCAATCAAATTAAGGAGGCAAAAAGCTGTGCTGGAGTTTGATCTGGCTTTAGCAGATACAGATCAGAGCAGCTCCAGCCAAGTGAGGAGCAATTCACTGAAATCAGAGAAGCAAGAGAGACTGCAAGGCCAGAAAGGGACATTCCACAAGGCCACTGATGCTGGCACAGGCAGAAATATTTGAGATCTAATTAAATGTGCCTGGCCAACACCAACTGTCTGGTCTTAATATTCCCCCTCCCCAGAGGACAGCTGATACAGCACACGTTTAGACATGACAAGCTGGGCCTCAGAGATGAACAAGCTTGTTGATAAAGGAGGAGGCAGCATTATATTTTAATGACAGGAGCGATTTGCATATCAAAATCCTGTTGTGTGTTTCCTCGGAGCGTGTTTGTGGAGCAGGAGGAAGCGGATGTGAGGCACAGGGCTCCTTTGCACTGCAGCATATGTTTGTGTCTGTGTTCAGGGGGTTTGAAGTGGCATTCAAATCAAAATGCAGCAGGACAATGGTTAACAGGGTGGTGTTTCAAGCCTGAGGATGCCAGCTTCGTACAAGGTGTCTCTTTCCCTATTAATTGCAAGGCACACACAACAGAGGCCACTCTCTCTCGAGATGAAAAAATCCATTAGCAATTCCTCCTCAGTATTGCTGTTAAAACACCTCAGGCACGTCTGGCTGTGCCTATTTCAGAGAGGAGCAATCTCTGCTGCTGAGTCCTGGGACATAAAGCAAAGGCTGCTGGAAATGAACCACAGCCTGCAAATATTTTTGCAACTACAACCTTTGTTTTCAAATCCCATGTGGCATTAATTATTTGCCCATAAAAGTGACATAAAAGTACAGAAGCAAAGGAGCTCCAGTGAGGATTTGCTCTTTGTTTTATGGCTCCAGATGGTTTCACAGCTAAAGGTAAGTTGTAAAGGACAGACAGGAAGACAAAAAAATCTTGCTTAGTGACTTCTATCTACGAGACCCTGTAGGAAGAGGATGAGTGGGTGGGGGAAAGTTACCAGTCCCATTAACAAATGTGCCCAAACGACCTCTGTTTATGTTATTTTACCCTCTCACTTACTCAACACACAAAACTACAAACATGGCTGATACAAGCCCATGTCTGACCAGCCTGTCTTGGCAATAAACCTTGACATTCTACAAGTAATTTTCTGAAGTGAGAGCTAAGACTAGGGGCGGTTTTACATGTATTTTTATGCTATCCATTTAAAAGAAAACAACTATGAGTTCACTGTGCTCTCCAGGAAAGAAAGCAATCCTTTTCCACGGTTAGGTTTCTGAGAACTTCACTCTAGCTGTGTCCTCCTGCTATTTTTTAATAAGGAATGGACACTTCAAACTTGAGACAGAGTCATTGATTGAGTTCAAGTCCAGCAGCTACTGCTACCCAAAAGTAATTGACCCACCCACTTTCAGAGGGATGTTCATCCCAGTAGTATTTTATGAAATTTCATTATATGCCAAGTTGCTCCCTACATAAAGGCAGCTTGAGATATTTTAGACCTATTTATTTAGAGGAATGTCTAAAGATAGACACTGAAAAAGAGAAACCACACACAAAGCCTGGAATGTTTACTTGGGCTGCAGTGATACCATGGCACTGCCTAAAGTGTGAGGCAATTTTTGGCAAGGTATAATACACCTTCTGTTAGACAAACCAACATTGATATGAGCAAACCAGAAAGCTGGAGACACAGAAATTACAAACCAAAAGTGCTATGTGGAAATCATCCTTTTCTAGCAAATTTACAAAGTCAAATGGATAGACAAACATTTTGTTGATTTTTCCCAATGTGCACCTTCTCTTACTTTCCATCAGGAATCTGCTGAGCTTATCTACCACTGGATTCTTTAGCCTGCTGCTTGCTCCAGGCAGAGCTGGGGTGTCAGGGACTTGCACTATAAAGCATTAATATTGTTCTCTGATATGCTGATGGAGTTGGAAAAAAAAAAACTGTTCTGGTGAAGATTAAGTGCTATCTGCTCAGAATTTAAACGTGGGAATCAAATGCCCAGTGGGATGCACCAGCAATAAGAACTAGAGACAAATCTTCGAGGTCTTCCCTTAGACATGCTGGGAACATTTTTCCACTCAGCCTTGAAAGAGCCAGGATTGTTCCAAGTCACCCAAGTAAAGCTAAATTGTTGATCAGCATCCAGAGCAGGCCTGCCTGGTGGAGGCTGTGAAAGAAAAATGGCTTTATTAGGGGCTGTCAAGGCACAGACCTGGTGCCATGCTGAAGATACAGTGTCTGTGACAGAGTCTGAGCAGGGACAGGTTCAGCCCCAGCAGCAGCAGAAATGGGCAGCAGAGCCTGTCTGCTTCTTCCTGTCTGCTTGGGGTGCTTGGCTGGTGTCCAGCCAGAGGACACCAGAGCTGTGACCCTCTTTTCAGAGCACAAATAGAGCCCAGCCCATCCCCAGTCCCATTCTGCAAAACTGAGAGGCAGGAACGCTGTGCTCAGTGCCACTGTGTCCAGCAGACAAGCTGCACCACGTGTGCCCATCAAACCAAAACCAAATTCTGGTCACTGGAAGGCAGCCTGGGCTATTTCCTGTGCCCCTGGTGCTTCAGCAGGGAGTGCTCCTTAATTTTGGCAGGCAGGAATGATTCAGCATGGGCAGACAGAGACAGCTGCCTGTTCTCACCACCTCCTCTCCAAAGCAGACACATATGAGACAGCTCAAGATCAGATAAAACTAATAGTCACGTTTGCATGGCACAGAGCCCAAAGCAACATGCCAAGCCCCTCCGTTTATTCCTACATTGTTTATACATGTTTATAATCTTCAAATCATAGCTCTCTCCCATATTGAAAGATCCCAAACAGATGCAACAATAAACTGAAATTCAAGACAAACAGATTGTGAGGCAGAGAGACAGAGCACATTCATTTGTGGTGAATCACAAATGCTGAAACAAAATAAATGAATCAGTCCTAAAGAGTCTAATTAATAAAGGTTAATTTATTTATCATCCTGGCTAACCTGATATCTCTGAACTCATCTAAATTAATGCAAAATGAACAAAGCACAAAAAGGGCAGCAGTAATTGGAAAGCCACAGTAGACTCATTTTCCAGAAGCTTCTTTTTCTGCTGCATAAAAAGCATCCCAGGTTCACTTGGTCAGGTGCACAACCAGGCTGGTTGGCAGCAGCCTAATTAAAGGATTTTAATAGATTAACTCTTTCTGCTTTAGAGATCTGTCTTCCCTTTATCATGAAAGGCATCAAGGCCCAGCCTGTCCCACACATGAAATGATGTCTCCATCTGACCAATGCACACAAGGAAATGGAAGTGGAAAAAGGCTCCCAGCAAATCCAGCCTGGGACAGGGACTGACTCAGAAATAGTTGTTTAATAAGCTTAACCACAAAATCATTCCACTGTAACATGCTACTACTTTTATATATCTGTATTATCCCCTAATTTCCAGATAAAATTCAGCCTCTGGATGAGCAGAAACCTCCTTGCACTTGCTGGCTTGTGGTAATTGCAGATGCAGTGCCACACACACTCCCTCAACCCTGACGTCCTCTGAAACAGAGTTTTGTGGATTCTTTAAGAGGCAAAACTTAAAGAAAAAGGACTTTGATGGTTCACAAGGATGAAATTGATGCAAACACCACACTCCAGGCTGAAGGTGCCCCAGTCCTCCCACCACCCCCTGAGCCTTCCTGCAGGCAGTTCCTACAATAGAACTGTCTAAGAGTCCAACAGCACAGAGCAAATCTAAGTTTTGTGCTTTCTGTTGCACCATTATAACATTTCTTCTTGTGCTGGGTAAATCAAATTTTCCCAAAAGGCCATTAGCAGATTTTAATTTGGGGATTCACGAGGTTCTCCCCTTCCAGTTTGGCTCCTCAGTGTATAAGAGTGATTTTTAATATAATGAAACAGGAAAAAATTGCCTGATGTCTACAAAGACTGTTTCATGTTGCTGATAGACAAGTTTGTTAGGGAATATCCTGATATCAACCTTTTCAAGCCCTTCCACATCCAGACGCTCAGTTACATCCTCAGGAGGCATTTCTGTCTTCCACCATGAAGGAAAGATGTGGCCACCACTGAAAAGCTTCGATAACAACCTACAAAACATGGTTTGAAACACGGAGTAAATAAATATACCAGGGGCAAAAAGTAGAATCTGAGATTATACGGCAGGACTGTGGTCATAAGGTCACTAATTTCTTTTATTTCCTTTTTTCTTTAAGAGCCCTTCTGTGCTGCTGTGCCCTGTGTACTGTCAGTGACTGAATTTCATTTCTAAAGGCATAAGTGGCTGTCACTTATAGAAATACTCGTGGGAAATGGCAGGGGAGCATGTCAAAGTATTCCATTTCAGATGGGCACACGGTTTTTTCATCACTTCTTTCCTTGACAATTCTTCAGCAGTTAAGGAACTCTTTTCTCTTTCAGAAGATAGAAGAAAAAGGTGCTCAGGACTGTCTTTTTCTGATTTTTGGCAATAAAGATGGGTTCCTGCTGTCTGAGCAGCCCTGGGAGCTGTGATCCATCACTGGAGGAAACAGCAGAGCAGTTCTGGGATGTTTTAAAGGGCATGGCTTAACTGGACTGTAATTGACTTTCACTCATTGATCCAGTATTATTAGTGTTTGTTTAAAAATCAAAGGTTATTCAATTTGAAGTTATTTTGCTGCTTTCAGGGACTATAAATGCCATTTAACAGCACTAAATTTGATCAATCCACAAAAACCAAAAAACGTTTGGGTTTTTCTTGTAGCAATGCTCTCTTCTTTGCTTCACTCCAATTTCTCCATTCCCAAATGCCTGTGGAAACTTCACTTAAGCTCCAGAGCAGCATCCACTGGGCTTTGGCTATTCCACTGTCATGACTTCTACCCATTACCACCCACCAGCTTCCAAATGGGGACACAACCCAGGCTACAAATTCTAGATATGGTCAGCAAGATCCTTCAGAAGGCTCTGGAAATGAAAACATCCATCTTTTTCTAGCATTTCACCTTGAGGTTAAACAGCTCCCGTGCTGTTTCCTGTGTTCATGGGCTGGGGCTGTTGCCACCAGGAGGTCCCAGGCTTCCATAAAAGGTAGAACGCTTTCCCATTTAATTTCCAGTGGTCCAGATGACTTTATTATTTACATCTTGAAAGAAGAGACATACCACAGCCTGAACACCCAGCTGGCTTAGTGAGAATACATTTCCAACTGCTTATTCATTCACTACTGCAGAGGAAAGAGTTCCAGATATTTCATTTGATGAACATCATATAAACATTTGATTTTTTTTCCCATTTATTAGGGAAATAAGAGAACACACAGTTTAAATACTGTGTACAACTCCATGATCAACAGGCCTTCTTGGGACAGAATTGTCATTATTAATCTCAATTCTCACTTCAGGCTGAGGCTGACAAAGTCAGTATCTTCTTAAACTTAATCTGATAAGAAATTCATTCCGTTTGCTGGAGTCCCTGAGGTCTGAGTCGTTAGGATGTGAAGTTTTCATAACAAAAATTATAGTGATATAAACTTCAATTTCCTGTTTTAAAAGCAGCCATTTTCATATAAGTGCATGACTCCATCTGGGACTTGAAGAAAATGGTCAAGTGCTGCAGAAGAAAAGCTGTGAGCCACAGGTGCTGTCTAGAGGAAGAGTATGAAGCTCCTGGAATATTACTTTGTAAAAATACAGCCAGATATTGAGTATAATTGGTACTAATATGTATCAGATCTCAGGACAGAGACTGGTTTTGTTTGAATCTGCACAGTAGCCAGCACAAAAAATGCCCTGGACCTGAGGCACAACAGTAGTATAAATAATATCAATAATTTAGGCACTGACCATATGGGAGCAGACCCAAAGCTAGAGCAAGATGAGTCAATCTGCTGCAGAGGAGGGAACTGTGCCAGCTTGTGCTGAGGAAATGGCCTGAGAGCTGATCCTGCTCGTGGGGACCAGATGGTGGTTTATGATACTTTTTTTTCCCCCCATTTAAAGTTCCTCAGACTGGCAAGGGGAAAAGGGAGAGAGGAGTGGTGTGGTGCAGCAGGCTGGTGGGTGGTGATGTGGTGGGGGGTGGAACCAGGAGCATTCTCCCATTTGTGGAGTATGACATAGAATGAAACAGCACTGTGAGCTAACCAAAGTCAGTCCTGCATGTGAATATATTCCTGCTATAGGGTGGAAGCTTTTCCATGTTCTCTTCCACTGAATCCAACAAAAGATCTGGCTGATTTACTCCAGATATGGGTCAAGTCCAAGTCTCCTACACATCCCTGCTGTGCCCTCCTCACTGGAGCTCCGAGGGGAGTGCTAAGGAACATGTGAGTCCATCAGCTCTCCTGCTTGCTCCACTCTACCCACACTTCCCACATGCAAGCAGTGAGTAAACTACCACACCACTTTACTCCTTTCCTTTTCTTTAAAAGGAGTTTCGCTCAAGTTGAAATGTTGAAGAGCAGCAACTCCACAAAGTGCAATGGGTAGGTCGAGAAGCTATCAAAGACCTCCCTGGTATCTTCAATTTTTGGAGAGAATTAATAATCTCCTGAGCGGGCAGTAGCACAGAGGAGGGAGTTTTCACCAAGAAAAGCTCAGTGGCAGCTCTGCCTCACTCTGCCAGGCAGCAGCTCCCTGGAGAGCTCTGCCATGTGAGGGTGGCAGGAGCTGTGGCTGGCAGGTCAGTGACAGCCCCAGCGTGAGCCTCGCATGGTTTGTGCCTTTCTCTGTGTCCATGTGTGTGCAGATGTGTGTGTGTGCGCTTAAACAAAATCTCAGTCAATGTCATGGATCGTGGGGCTTCAAACCCTGTATTCTATCATTTATTTTTGCAATGAAATGAAGATGTCGATCCAGCAGAGGTTTGCCAAGTAATTGTCACCTAAGTGGGTTCTGGGAAGGCACAGATGTGAGATGAGAAGGAGCTGGGGAGACCTTGGAGCATCTTCCTTTAGTGCCTAAAGGATTCTGAGGGAGGTGGGGAGGGACTTTGGACAAGGGCATGGAGTAACAGGACAAAGGGGAATTTCTTTAAACTGACAGAGTAGGTTTAGGTCGGTTAGTAGGAAAAAATTCTTCCCTGTGAGGGATTTCCCAGAGCAGCTGTGACTGCCCCATCCCTGGAAGTTTCCAAGGCCAGGTTGGACAGGGCTTGAAGCAGCCTGGGCTAGTGGAAGGTGTCCCTGCCCATGGCAGGGAGTTAGAATGAGATGATTTTTCAGGTCCCTTCCAGCCCATTCAGGGATTCTGTGTCTCTTGCAGAGTGCTCTGGGCACAACCTTAAACTTGGAAGAGCATCCAAGGCAGGCAGAGCAGGCAGAAGTTCCACCAAGACTCCCCACACAGTCAGACAGCCACAACACACTGCTCATGATCATCCCCTTCCCCCAAGAAGCAGATGATTCCCCAAATCATTTGATTTTCAGTGCTGGGCTGGGAGGAGCTCCCACCACCTCCCCCAGCTGGGGACTGCAGGGAGCAGACCTGATTTCCACATTAGCATCCCCAGAGCCCATTTCCAGCTGGGGAGAGATTTGCTGGGTGGTGAAAGGGCAGCAGGAGCTGCTCATTCAAAAGCAGGGAATGGCATCAATGAATTCCAGCAGAACCTCTCTGCTTGCAGGGGAGCACTGCAGAGCTGGGATGAAACCTCTGATGCTGCTGTTAATTGCAGCCTTTGCCTCACAGGAGCTGCTGTCTTTATTAATGCAATTATGATGTAGCCAAAGGCAGCAAATGCTTCTGTTGACCTTGCTGGGGGAACAGAGGCCTTCAGTCTCCACAGGAAATTGCTTCCTCTCCTGGCAAATGGCACATAACCCAGTGTTGTCCCATTCCTGCAGATTCACCATCTTGTCATTGGACCAGACAGGATGGAAATTGCTGTTTGATGCCACCCCCCTTGCTCCTGCAAGTCAGAGATAAAATCCAACAGTGTTTCCTGTCTTTCAGTATGGGAAAAATCAACAATAAAACTTAACATTATACTAGAAGTCACTCTTGTATTATGAATTACAAAAATAGTAATAATAACCCTTAAAGAGTCCTAATTACAGACATTTCTGAGCTGTGATTTAATTGTATTTTGATGACTGAATTCAGTTAGCCTAAAGGCATTCAACGTGGAGACCTGCTCTAAAAAAAAATGCACAAATAAATTGAAATTCTATATTGTGGCAAGAAGCTGCCATCAACAATATCAGGATTGGCGGGGGGGAAATGTCTTAATCATTAAAGATTGAGATTTCTGACCACCCACTACAGACTTACAATCAAAGCAGGTTCCAATCTCAGAGTAACTTCCACTCCTAGTGAAAAGCACATTTCCTAAGGTTATGATATATCCTTAGTAAATAAAAATTCAAAAGAGGATGAACAGCTGTGGTTGGATTTTAGAGGACCAAAAAAACTATTCTCCAGACATTAGTCCCAACACTTTAATCCCAGGAGCTCTAGAATTGCACTGACTGCCACCAAGGTTTGAGTTTTCCCATAGATCAATCACTGAAAGAAGAACATCCCACTATGGGATGTCTCAATTTGACAGCTCAAGGCAGACACAGAGTGGAAAATGAGAACTGCTGCTTTCCACAAACGTCTGCTGAGATCTGGGTGGGGGGATGGATGGCTTGTCCAATGTCAGTCAAGAAATCATCAACACAACTATGGAACCTCCTGGTGACACTGGGCTACCTCTCCTGGTGGTGGCCCCAGGGCAGCCAGTGTGACAGCCACAAGGTCTTTGGCTGGGTGTCACTCCATAATACACTACAGCCTCCACCTCCAGCACTTGTCATCCTTGAATATTTGTTGGGTTTTTTGCAGGAGACCTGCACGATCTTTTCTCAAAGTACCTGGAAAAAGGACAAAAACTCCTACAGGGTTATATTGCAAAGCAGAGGGTTGGGAATTAAGACAAACAAATGACTGCATGCAGAGGCAGGGAAGGCAGATTGGGCAGGTTGCCTGCACCTACCCTGAGGGCTGGCACAGACTGGGACAAGGCTCTGGGGAGCCCTGTGTCACCAGCTAAGGGCCCAGAGAGCTCCAGAGCCTCCCACGATATGAGGGAATAGGACATGGCCAGATGCTTTTAGTCAGATGACTCATAGCCAAGAAGCCTGGGGGCCAGAGTTTCAAAAGACATTATAATGCATTAGTCAACCTTAAAGTAAAGGCTTCTGTGGACCTCAGTATCTCAAAATAATTCTGCCTTGGAGGCATGCCCGAGGTGGCACAGCCACAGTGACAGCACAGGGGAGCAGCTCTGCCCTCAGAGCCCCTGAGCACCCTCCTGCAGCCCAGCCACCAACACCATTAACGAGCACTGGGGCGTTTGCTTGAATTTCCCTGTGCTTCTCCCAGCTCGTGAGAGCTCTCCATTCTGCATGATGCTAGCGTTTAGTCTCCTACTGTTCAGCATGAAAAACTGGCATAAAAGCAGCAGCTGGTGCTCACAGTATCTACTCAGTCCCTAACACCACCCAGCATGTGCTAGTACTGAATATTGATGAAACTCAGATCTTATTACAACAGAGCACAATATGTTCCTTGCCTATGCATTCCCTTTAAGCACAAAAAAAATAGTGCTAAATTAGGATCCAGGTCAGGTCCAGTTTCAGAAAACCCACTTAAGCCAAGGTTTGGGGGAAGCCTCGTGGGTTTTGCCTGGCTCTAGAGAGGATTGCTTTCTACTGCAGGAGTATAACCCAGCCGTAAATGAGCCCAAAGTCTGGGGGTGTCAGAGTTTCACCCACCTCTGCTGAAGAACACATTTGGATCCTATCTGATGTCACATGTCTTGAAGATAAAGGCAAATTAACCACTTCAAAGCAGCAAGTGCTTCCACGCAGCCAATTTTGTTCTTTCTATAGAATCCAAAATAAAAATCCCTGTTTACCAAAAATCAGTTTTTCATCAAGTTCAAAATGGGAAATGAAATGTTGTATGAGCTGTATTGGTGCAGAAATAGAAACACAAGTGTAAAGAATAAGACAACAGTATTCCAGATATATTTTGAACAAGTTTTACTTCTGGGAATTTAGTGAACTTAGAACTGTGCATCATTGATTCATCCTTTGGTAGTGCTCCAAATTACACAAGATCCACATTATTAACTTGTGTAGTTGATAAAACACATTATGAATTCCCACATTCACCCCCACAACCAAAGAAATCCGGAGGAATAGCAAAAGCAGTTTTAAATACCCTGGTGGTCCTCAAGGCAGTAGAAGATTGTAAAGAGAAGAAAAGATCTGAAAGTCATGGCAGGGGAATATGCACGTTCTTGCCTTCCAGCTCCCACACCCAGGGCTGGTTCCTGATGCTGGGGTTGATCCCAGGCACCATCCCAGCACCCCTGTCCCACCTTACAGGCCAGAAACGAGGTGGGAAGAGACCTCAAAGGGCAGCTCTGCACTGGGGGAGGATCACACAAACCATGGCTTAATTCCCTTTTCTGACACCATGCTTGTGCTCAAGTGCCCTGGTGCCAGTCCTGGATTATCCTTCCTGTTGGGAAATTGCACTCAATGCTCAAAATAGCTGCACCTAAACCCATGACTTCTCCTCCCATGAGCAGTGGGCAAAGAGAGCATTTTAGTTTTATATCCTAATTCTTCTCTGACATATTTGCAGCTGAGACTTTCTGCTTGACCTCATTTGCAAATTTAATAAGAACAATCCCTATCTCATCCTTGAGATGATTAATGAAGACACTGATTGACAGAAAACCCTTTGCAGAACCCCACTTTGTGAAGTTTTCTTTTTTGATAAGAAATAACTTTCCAACATGGCTTTCCAACCAGTTTTGCAACCACCAAATGAAAATTTTCTTCTAATGAGGTTTCTCTATCTTGATTATCAAAACATAATAGGAGAAAATCAAAAGCTTTATTAATGTCAATTTATACAAAAACCACCGCTTTTCTTTTGCTCATAAAACTGAATTATACTGACACAGGAGAAAAATCAAAATGTTTTGGAAGCCACTTGTTCTAGGCAAAGCCCATGGGATGCTGCTGACCTCCTCACTATGTGCTAACAATTTCATTATTTGTTCCAAGGTTTTCCTGGCAGATAAAGTTAAACTGCCGGTCTGTACATGGAGCTTCCCTAACCCCATTTGAATGGGAATTTTTTTTTTTTTAATCTTTGCAAGGAGACATTACCCACAGTTTGCAATGTCTCAAAACCAGAGGTGAACAGCTCCATGTTGGAGTGAATCACCCTGTGGTGATTTTCCCCAGACTAGGTGATTTGAGATCAACAATCCACGCTTTTTAATTTCTCTTTTCCTGTGTTGGCAGCCTGCTGGCAGCTGCACATTTGAGTTGAATCTGGAGCAATTCAACACCAAAATGAAGGAGCTGGGCTTTGCTCCTCCACAAACTTCCCTCCCCTCTGAGGGAAGCCCAACACTTCCCCAGCTATAACAGTGGTGGGAGTTTGCACCACTTAATTGGTGGTTTGTCTGGAGTCTCTTCTGCCTCCACTGAGAGCCAGGATTAAAAAACACATGAAGGAAACGAATTTTCTTGTATTTGGGCTTGGTTGTTTATTAAATCTTATCTAAAGTACAGAAAGTTCAGCAACACTTCTACCTACCAGCTAAAAGTGAGCAAAGTGGAGCTGAATCTAGCTAGTTACAAGGTCTCTTAAAGCTAAACAGTCCAATAGAGAATTAACAGCTATATTATTTATACTTTTAATCCAATAACCAAATTCCTGTGACCCTCAATGCAGTACTAACTATTCAACCAGAAACTACTGCCTGAAATCATGAAGAAGAAGGAAGATGAATACTGAAAGAAACATCACCCAAAATCCTCCATTTTGTCGCATATTACTATATTATAAAAACCTCAAATTTAAAACCCTTCACCATGTGAAAGCATATTTAACTACACACCAGTGATTTTAACTCCATCACTCAAATTTGGAAGCTTCTCTAAGGCTTCAGGTCCAAAGCAGTGTTCTCCTGGGGGTCAGTGCCTGACAGCACAGAAAGCTCAGAATCCCCAGATTTCTGGGATCCAACACCCAGGTGCCTCTTGTGTCTAACACACTTGTGCAGAGCATCCTCCTCCCTGTCCTTCCCAGTTCCCTCTCCATTTTGAGCCCTGGCCTGTTTGTTCTGCCCTCCCAGGCTCACACACTAGGCTTCTGTGCTCCTCCTTAGTAGTTTGACCCAGTTTCCCCAAGTCTGGACTGCTCCGCTTTGCATCGTGACTTAGCGCTAGCAAACAAAGCCTGGGAGCTGCAGAGACAAAGCCCATCAGAGAGATCTGGGCCACCACCAGCCCTGTCCAGGGCACCAGTTTCCCTGTGCATACTGATCCGAGGGCCTTGTGCCTGCAGGAAAGCAGGGCACACGTCTGGGGATGCAATCAGCAAAGGTTTGCGCAGATGCCGGCAAGGACACGCCTGTGCTCGGGTGTCCTCAGCACAAAGGAGGCTCTGCCTTGCACGATGAAGGTGTCACAGGCCAAACTGGAGGGACTGGCAGAGGGAACTGGGAGCAGGTCTCCAGGCTGTGGTGTGGGAGCACAAGAAGCACAGGGCAGGGAGCTGGTGTGACGTCCTTCCATCACAGGAGGACGTGGAGCTGCTGGAGAGAGCCCAGAGCAGGCACCGGGATAATGAGAGGGATGGAGCAGCTCTGCTGGGAGGAAAGGCTGGGAGAGCTGGGGGTGTTCAGCCTGGAAAAGACAAGGCTCTGGGGTGATCTAATCACAGCCTTCCAGTGCCTGAAGGAAGCCTACAAAACCAATAGAGAGAGTATTTACAAGGGCCTGCAGTGACAGGACAAGGGGGAATGGGCTCAGACCCACAGAGAGGAGGTTTAAATGGGATATTAGGAAAAAATTGCCATCTGGGATGCAATGGCACAGGTTTCCAGGGAAGCTGTGGCTTCCCCATCCCTAGAGGAGTTCAAGGCCAGGCTGGACAGGGCTTGATCTAGTGGAAAGTGTCCCTGCCCACGGCAGGGGTTGGAACAAGACAACCTCTGAGGCCCCTTCCATCCCAAACCATTCCATGATTCTGTGATGAGTCGCTCCCCCTGTGACCTCCTGCTGCTCTCAGTGAGAGGAAAGAAGCAATAAGGAACCAGGGAGACTACACTGAGCAGCCCCATGGACAAAAATCCCATTTGGGTGCTCTACTTGGTGCCAAGATTTGAAAAGGCCCATGGAATCTAGGAATTCTTTGCAGGCAGTTTGTCCAGCTGAAGAGAGGCTGCAAAGATGCTTGTCCAGAGGGCAGATCAGCATCAGGGAAGGAATACAGTTGGAGGCATTTAAAGAGTGAAGGCAGCAGCTTTGGTGCTGAAGACAACAGCTTGTGCTGTGACAGGGAAGGGGAGCAGCAGGGCTGCAGGCAGAGGGGAGGTGGTCCTGGAAAATTTGCTAAAACAAGATTCCCAAGGAAGTTTTAACCAAACAGAATGGGGCAGGACTGTATTTGCTGAGGGATGAACAGGGCAGCAGCAGAGGAGAAGCCACATTCCCAATTTTCTGACATGTCTGGGTCTACCTGAATACCCAGTCATGGTGTTCTTTTCCATCTCAATGGAAAACAGTCTTGGTGAGGAGAAGAAAACAGGATTCATGACACTAAGTTTGCATTTTTCTGGAAGTCCATTAAGAGAAATAATAAGAGTTGGCTTGAGGTACCCCCAAACCTGCAGTAAGCTGGAGAAGCCCCCAACCCACTGTGGCTGTGGAAGTTTTTAATACTTCCCCCTGCACTCTGTATCCCTGGCAGCCCCAGAAGAAACACTGGATTCCTAGATTAGCTGACAGGCACACACAGCACACCTGCACAGCTGGACCAGAAGAGTTGAATTATAGAAATGTCAGGCAGAAATTCTGCAAAATTCAGAAGGAACTTCAACATCAGGACCCAGAGGGAAAACTGAGTCTAAAGGAGCAACAGGGAGCTGACATGAATTATAATCATAATATTGCAGCAGATCAAGGAGGGAATGGCATGGGGAAGAGTCTGAGGACTCTGCCATGCAGAGGTTGGGCTGATGGCTGTAACTCCAGAGGTCACTGAAGAGACAGGCTGAGATTTTTGTCTGGACAGAGGAAACACAAGTGGAGTGGCCAGGCGGAGAGAGAATTTGTCTGCACAAAATCAGGAGCTGAGCTTTTCTTAGAACCACAGAAAGGTTTGGGTTGGAAGGGATGTAAAGTTCACCTCATTCCACCCCCTGCTATGGACAGAGACACCTTCACTACCACAGGTTGCTCTAAGTCCCCATCCACCATGGCCACCTTTGCAGCAGGTAACAATTCACTGTAGCCTTAGAGCAGGGGTGCATTATATCACAAAACAGTTCATTAAGGAAAGACTGGGGGAAGGTCACCTGGAGTGACTGGATGAGATAAATTAATCACATTTGTTGGTGAAAAATACAAGTGATCATCATTTTTACTGCTGTAGAAGCACAGCTTAAAATAACTGTGTGGACAGTAATGAAGGGCCCTGCCAATCAACATGAGCAAGAGAAAAATCCCAAACCAAGATTATTTTGCTTTTGGAGCATTACAGGAGTAGCTTGCAACTTGTGTTTTACTTGTTAGCTGGCCAGGTTATTCCTCAGAATAAAACCAAACAGAAAAAGGCAAATTCAGCTAACTGAATTAATTACACCAGTGCAACCCCATTGCCTCTGGCAGTCACCTACAGCTCTCCTGGGGTACAGAGACACACACATCACTTGGTGAGAGCACAGAGCTCTGCCCATCATCAATCTGCACTCGGGAGGGACAAATCCCAGCCCATCTCCACAGTGGGAACACGGGCAAAACCCAGGAGCTGACACAAAGGGAGGGTTTGAGGAGCCAGGCAGGCTGGCAGGGGCTCAGCTGCTGCTGGAAGCAGCCAGGGCACGGGGAGTGAAGGGGATCTCTGTATTCATGGACATCTCAGGGCACCTTTGGCTCACAGTGGGTTTGGACAGCAAACACACAGCACTGGGAATTGCTGCCTAAATTATTCAGCCTCCCTCGATCCAGTACTTACTGCTACTGAAGCACTTGGAGGGAAAATCTTCCTTTGACTTCAGAGGACTCCAGATCAAACCCCAGTCATGCTTTTATTTCTAGATGGAGAGGCTGTGAAATTAAAACATTAAAACACAGGTTGACATGAAATTCCTGGATTTTTTCGTATTTACCACTACGCCTTTTTTTTTTTTTTTTTTTAATTTGAATAACCTAGATATTTGCTTGAAAAGAAAGCAGGATCCCTATGGCAAATATTTGTCCATTCATTCATTTTCTTGCAATTTCTCTGCCAAATCTTCTCGGCACCATCCACATTTTCCATGGCACTGATCAAAGGTATCATTATTAACAAGGAGCATCACTGGACAGGACATGTTAAAAAAAAAAAAAAAATCATTTTCCCTTTACAAGACTCTCAGATCAGGAGCTCAGCATTGAAAAAGCCCCCAAAATCTGTCAGATGCACAAAGTGAGTGGAGGAAAAAGGCACTGGAAGGGTTGTGGGACAGAAATCCCACAGGGTAAGCACACATTCTGGAACCCAGCACTGCCATCACCAACAGCAGGTGAAAAGCTTTGTACAAAGTTAAGAGAAGCCCAGGAGTGCAGTAGAGCCATGGGACACAGCACAGAGGAGAGTGGGTGACAGGAGCTGGGACACAGGCTGGCACTGGGGACAAACACCTCACTGATGGTCACACAAAGACATGCAGAGGTGGGCAGGGTTGGGGTTAGGAGAGGCAGAGAAGGCAGAATCAGCAACTAGTACATGAAAAGTGTGTGGGATAAATTTAGACATAGTTCAACTCCAGACCGTGAAGGAAGCAGCAGTGCTCTGAAAGCTTCTTCAACAACAAAGGAAGAGCAAAGGTGTAAAGGTGTGTCAGCAAACAAAGAACTGACCCGGGGCAAGAAAACCAAAACCACCACTGAGAACATCACATCCTTAGCAAAGGATTCAGGCACGGGCAAATTGCTGTAACCAGAAAAAAACCACCAACGTCAAGAGCCAGGGGAACAAGGCAGGGATGAGCACAAATCCCTTCCTCAAAAAGAGGGCTAGAATCCAAGTGCACGTTTAAATACTTTAATTTAATTATTTTTCTGTAAAAACGTACCTAATTAAACTACTAAATATTGCATACACCAGTAATAGGTCCGTGGCTTTGCTCACACATTGGATGTGCTTCCTTTCACCTGCAGTGACAGCAGGAATGGCTTTAGACTGTCAGAGGTATTGGGCAGGAATTGTTCCCTGTGAGGGTGGGCAGGCCCTGGCACAGGGTGCCCAGAGCAGCTGTGGCTGCCCCTGGATCCCTGGAAATGTCCAAGGCCAGGCTGGACAGGACTTGGAGAACCCTGGGACAGTGGCAGATGTCCCTGCCATGGCAGGGGTGGCCCTGGATGACCTGAAAGGTCCCTTCCCAACCCCAAACCCTCTGTGGTGCTGTGATTAAGCAGAACATTAGCAGCATTAATTTCTGAGTGAAGAGTGGACCAGTAGAAGGTGCCATTTGTGAATTGTTCACTGGGATTTGGTGACTCCTTTCCCTCTGGTTGGGTTTTCCTGTGGAAGGGACTCTCCCTAGCTGCAGCTGATGTTACTCACTCCCCATTTTTGTCCTTGAACAGACTTTGCAAAGAAAACCCTCAGTTTCTGACAAAGCCACAAATTAATTTTCTGTTATACCCAGAAGCTGCAGCAAAGGCTGCCGTGTCTCAGTGACGTTGTCCCCTATCCCACAGCACCATCTCGTGGGAAACTGCAGCTTGGAAAAACCCACTAGCAAAACCACCAGCTTGGAATAAATACACTTCCAAGAATGCCACTGCTCTTCTCTCAGCTCCAAATTATGTTTCCAGAATAGGCAAATATATACGTAACCAAGGACATGACTATGCACATACCTAACACGAAAATTTAGTCTGTAGTTAATATAAGAAGTCGTCATCATTTAATGTCCAGTTAGTGGTTTAAATAAAATCACTTTATTGCTTAGACAACTGCCCAACAAATAAGGACCCACATCATAAACATGCACACATAAAAATCGCCATCAGTACTCATTAGAGTAATTACCTTGTTGGCAGACTCAACAAAAATGGAAAGGAGATTTGCTTATGTGACAGCATAATATCTGAAGCCAAAATAAAAATGGCTGAACAAACACAGAAAGCACAAGAAAAGAAGTCTGCCCATGAAATCAGATGAATTTAAAATCCATCCATCAATCAATCAATCAATCACATTTGATAGATTCAAAATCAAGTGAAAGCTAATACATAGAGTGTGTTGCTTTGTTGTCAGTTTTCATGGCTTAGTCAAAATAAGGCAAGGGAAAATTCTTGCAAATAGTATAAGAAAACACAGTTAAACCAATACATACAAGACACTGTGTATTATGTATATCTGCACAGCAGGATAAACGCTGCATCTTTGCAGGGCTTGCAGTGTTTCCCCTAAAACACGAAGAAGTGACAGGGAAGCACCTCCATGGCACAGCCTCACCCCCAGTTTATCTCTCCAGGAGCAGAAGTGCAGAAATGCACCTGGGTCTTTTCTCCCAGGTAACAAGTGTCAGGACAAGAGGAGATGACCTCAAGTTGAACCAGTGGGGTTTGGATTGGATATTACAAAAATTTCCTCACTGAAAGGGTTGCCAGGCATTGGAACAGCTGCCCAGGGCAGCAATGGAATCATCAGGCCTGGAAATGTTTTTAAAAAAAGGCATAGATGTGATGCTTAGGGACGTGGTTTATTGGTGGCTTTGGCAGTGCTGGGTTAATGGCTGGAACTTAATCTCAAAAGACTTTTCCAAACTGAATTATTCAACTATTGAATCATATGAATTATTATTGATTTATTGAATTATTTGAACTATTTAGCCCATCTGTGAAGTGCTGTATTGCAATCCCATCCTTCAGAGAAGACTATCCAGCGCTGCCTGCTCAGCTCTCAACGGGATCAGTGAGAGAAGAATCCATGCAAACCCCTGACCTGTACTCGTGTCCAAGAGCTGGCAAACCCTCCACCTCAAATATCCCTGAAAAGAATCCCCAAAGCCATAAAATAGTTTCATAAAATATCTCCCTGGCTGGTCTGGGAGATCTTTCAGTGGGCCCAAAACCATGTGCCTGAAGGATATGTAAGAGAAGCTTAGAACAAAGGAAGTTTTCATCATCTCGAGAATGTGTTTGTATTTGTGGTTCCGTCTTTTGGAGGCCACGACTGAAGTGGGCCAGCTATTGCTGGGATAGTTTTTCCAATATTTACAAGATTTCCCATGGCAGCACTGCTGGGTGTCAAGGAAGAGGGGGTCCAGACCCTGGATATGGGCGAGGTTCCAGCCCAGAGAATGTGCCAGGCTTAGACTCAGAGCCTGTTCTTTCTCCTGAGATTTCTTTGGGAGGTGGAATTACCATGTTAAAAACCATTGCTTAATGAAATTTTACTTATTTTCTACATGGAAAAAGCATGGTTTCTATCTCAGCAGCCAGCCTGCAGCTGCAGATCTGCAGGATTCTGGGAAAAACAGAGGAGAAAGAGTGCTCCCAACCCTGGGTGCTGCAGGACATCAGCTGAGTCCCACCATGGGCCATGGGGACACCCAGTACCTTCACCTGCTGGGAAAGCATCACCAGAGCCTGTTTCAACAGCACAGCGTTCCCTGATGGGCCTCCACACAGATATCCCATAAAAACATCTTCTGCTGCATCATTAATAAAATTATCATCCTTTTCAGAAACTCTCACCCTTCTTAGCCAATGATGCAGTGAGAACAGTGGGAGTAGCAAATAGCTGCTCTCTGCTGCAAACATTTGACATAAAGCACATCAAATTAGCAGCTAATGCGTCTTCCTTCCACATCCCACAGCTCTGGGAATCCCCTTTGGGAGCAGCAGCCTGCACACAAAGGCACGAGCCCCAGACGTTCAGCTGCACCTCCCACCTCCTTATCCAAAAGTAGAGTTCAGCCTCCAGCTTGGAGCTGTAGGAGCTTCCAGGTCCTGCAGACCCAGCCCTGGAGGGTCATTAATGATCTCCATTTATACCATCACGCTGGAAAGGTGGCATGTCAGGCAGCCAGGAAGATTCCAGGTGTCCTGCTGAGCCAACCTCCAGATGATTTATTTTTGCAAACAGGGAGAGTGAGCTGGCGGAGGGGAGAGCACCCTGAGCCCATGGACAGGGAGCAGAGCCAACACCTCAGTCTGCCCCTTTGGCCCTGGCTGGGCAGGGAGGCAACAGACAGAGGATCCCACAGTGGTTTCTGCATCCTCCCCTTCTGCAGCAGCTGCTCTTGGCTCTGCAAGGCTCAGGAGCAGGGCGAACCCAGCCCTGTGGGGCTCCCAGGGCAGAGCCCAGGCTGCACCCCACGGCTTTCTCCATCCCCTGGAGGAGCCAGCCTGTGTCCTGCAGCCTCTTTCGTGCAGATTTTTGTCTCGGCCACGAGCACTTTGTGCTGTCTCCACCCAGCAAAGGCTGAGCTGCCAGCATAGGGAGTCAGCTGCAAGCTGAAACCTCCCAAAAAAATTCCAAGGGTCCGCTCCCATGGGCTTTCTCCAACATTTATTAACTCATTTATCACACCACCAGCCCCTCAGCTCCCCAGTGCTTCCACCCCTCAAACTGACTGTAATCAAGCCTGGCTGATCCTTTGTTTTCCAGAAAAGTGGCTAAGAGGCAACTATGGAAAGGATTTCTGTTGGCATCAGGATCTTTGGGTCCTAGCTGTGATGTGACATTTGGGAATTAAAGCCCAATATGGAAAAGCTTCAGTCACATTTCAAAGACCAGATGGAGACTGAAGTTCATCCCTAGACTGCAAGACTTGCTTGGAGCAGGGGATCAGAGACCAGACCCTCCATATCAGCAATTACATTGAAATGGGTTTTCCGTTAATGAGCAGTAATTAGGGCTGCTGCTCAGAGCCAAGCAATTCCCAGCCCATCCGGGGGTGGTGACTGCAGGCACCTTACCTGGGACTGTCCCCTGTCACCAGCACCAACGTGGCCTTCCCCACACTGCACAGAACAGGACAGAATAACAGAGCTGAGACAGGCAACTCAAGGGTTAAGCTGTAAAAAAGCTGAGACTCTTCCTTATATGAACTACCTGATTCTTATTCAACATGGATCTGTTCCACTGCATGAAAGTTGCCTGGGCTTTATTGATATTACATGCTTTGAAAGCTCTACAATGACTAAAACTTGTAAAAATCCCATTTTGCTCAAGCTCTCAAGAAAAAGCAAAGCCTGTGTTTTATTTCTGAACAAGCACTCATCCCAAGAAATCCCAACTCTGCTAGTTACTAGTGAGCTGACACCAAACTGCTGAGCTTGGGTGAGAGGAGCTGAGAGCAGAGGCCAAAGTGCTGCAGCCACATTTCCAGAACTGCTCCTGCAGGGATGCAGGACCCAGCTGCTGCAGGGGTGAATGTCACAACTCAAATTGCCAAAGACAGAGCCTTCCTCATACCACAAATGCAAGCACTTTGGGACACGTGCTGATCAAAACTTGAACTCAGGAAAATTTTCTAAGTATTCCAGTCATTTTTGGCTGGACTAAGCCCCCTTGAACTCTGAGGGTTTGGTCTCTGCACTGGCTCTCCTCTGCATTTTGCTGTTTGAGCTCTGCTAATTAGAACCACTCTTTAAACAACACACAAAACAGATTTGAGAGATGAGGAGGACATGGTACATACAGGGCACAGGGAATGGAGTAGTGAAAAGCTCCCTCACTTGATCGAAGAGACCTCCTTATCATATTTAAATTTAAAACTAATTTAAACTTTTTTGGCTTGCTTTTCACATCCAGCTAGTCTTTTCCCTCACATATGGACACCTTCACTCCTCTTCTTCCTTGCAGAAGTTGCTGGCCCAGCCTTTTTCCCTTCCCACAAGGTGACAGAAAACTTCTCTGAGCCTGACCAGCATAAAGAGCTTCACCCAGGGAGGTGTGAGAACCATTCACTGCTTCTTCTGAGCCCTTGGAAGATTTTCCCTAGATTTTCCCTAGAGGAAGGCCAGGCTGAGCAAGATCTCTGGTCACCGGAATGATCCCCAGGATGAGCTGCCCAAGGATGTGCATCGCAGCCAAAGGGAACAGACCCAGGGCTCACAGCAGCACAGCAACCACAGGAATTTCCCCCTCAAGGGCTCGATCTCCTAGAAGAGAAAATGCTCCGTGCAACGCAGCTCTTCCCTAGGGCTTTCCACAGGAATTGCACTGGCCCACAGCTGTGTTAGGGCTGGAAACTGCACTTGGCAGCTGCAAACAATTCCTTGGTAAGTAAAGGTGTTCACAAACCACTCAGCAAGCAGCAAAGCCATTGCAACACTCACCATCTGCTAGGGAAACAGCCCGGCAGACAAAGACTGCAGAAAAATTCCCTCCCAGCATCATCCTTGAACAGTCACAAGAGAGAAACCAGCCCAGAAAGTGCCACGGGCAAAAACTGGAAGGAGGAGCCGGAATTTGCACTTAAATAGAACTTAAATAGAATTCCACCACTCCATGTGGAGGGTGGGTCCCAGGTGAGGCTTTTTGGGAATTCAGGCTCATCAGGGCTCTCAGGGTAACCTGGGGGCTGTTGGTTAATCAGAGACCCTGTTGGGATGAGTTGAGCTCCCATAATGGTCAGTGGAGCTGACAGAGAAAGCCAAATTATCTTGAGAATCCCAACAAAGATTAAATATGAGTGGGTTATGTCCTTCTCCTCTGTGGTCACTTGCTATCTCTATCCAACTAGTAAATGTTGGTAGTTTGTTTTTAAAGCTACAAAGTGCAGTTCTTGCTTTTCCTAGAAAGTTCTCTTCCTTATCACTGTTCAACTCCTGCCCTGGGTTTCTGATTACAAAGTCTTTTCTGAAGTGTGAGTGCAAGAGTAGCTGTGCTGGCACTGGGCTCAGAGCTCCTGGGCACTGCTCTAGCTGCAGGATATTGCTAAAACTTCAAGCTTCGATTGTTTATTTCTTTCATTTCTGACAGATATATTTTTTAAAATCTTGTTATGCCTACTGGAGATTTCTTAAAAGCCCGTTTGTGGTCAGCGCATCAATGAAAGTGTCTAGGCTTGAAAATTTTCATACAGCAGGAGGTTGTAATTTTTCAGTGGCCAGGTTAACAAAAGGAAAGAGTTTATTTAGGTTTTTCTTTATGTATTCTTCAGCTTTTGGTTGAGCTGCTGCCCTTCCTTCCTCCCTCCCTGCCTGAACATCCTCAGGTGTCTCTGGCGGCTGTAGGGGAGATGGACACCTGTGCCCTCAGCTCTGACTGCGTTTTACATTTCTAGTGTTGTTAAACTGTTCTATTTGGTATCTCGATAATTTATATCCTTTAACTATGAGCCCAATGTTTGCAGTGGTAATTTTCCTTGCACAAACCCAGCAGTGCGATGGGAGCCAAGGGAAGGTTTTTGCCCTGCTAACATGCTGCTGGCAGTGCCTGAAACAGGCTGGAGTGCTCTGGGCAGGGCTGGAGCACAGCTGCGGTCTCTGCCCCTCCCTGCTCCCAGGAAAAGGCACTAAAGCAGCGAAGGTATCTGGCACACGGGTACAAAATTCAAATTAAACACTGGGTAAAATCGGAAGGAACTTTGTAGCACTTTTATGCATAAAGGCAAACATAATAACGTTTATGTAGATAATGATTTATAAGCGTTCTTCTACAACGCTGCTGTGTCTGCAGAGTGTTGAAAACTGTTTTCATGGGGTTTTTTTTCTCTGTCTTTTTTCCCTATTCCCGACAGCAGCGCAAAGGCGGCTGCGCTCTTCCCTGTGGCCACCAGGTGGCGATGCAGCCCCGCCCAGCAGAAATGGGGCAGAAAACGCAGATTTGGGGTTTTTTGTGGAATTTTGTTGTTAAGGGCCTCGGTTTGCTTTGGGCTTTTGGGTCAGGAGAAGACTCATGGGCGAGAGAACCCACCTGGCCCATGGCCACTGTCCCTGTCCCAAACAGCAACCCCTGAGAGCTGAGCAGGGGGAGCCCTCAGCATTTCTAGGGCCACTTTGATGCCCTAAATTCCCACAGCCATTCCTGGACCACGGCAGCCATCTCCAGCCTAGGAGAGCCAGGCTGCCTGCCAAGGTCCTGGAAGTGTGGCACTTCCCTGGTCCCACAAGAGCGAGATGTGTTGAGTGCTGTGCTGAGCTCCTGGAGCAGGATTCTGCTCATGAACATCCCCAGCCTGCCACACTGCAGTGTCACTGGTGTTGGGGACAGCCAGCCTGGGGGTCCTGCACTGCTGTCCTTGCACAGCCACATTGCCCAGGGTAGGGGAGAGCAGAGCTGGGCAAGGGGAGGGCAGGATGGATCTCAGTGTGGTGATCTTGTACCCCAAAAATAAGAGCCCCTCCACTTCTTCCCCAAAGCAGGTCCCAGGAGCCCTGAGCAGCAGAGAAACAGCCCAGAGCCCACATGGATTATGTCTGGAGGGGAGGGCAGAGCAGGGGGCGCTCTGTGAAGCTCTTGGACTTGCTCTGAGGGCTGGGTGGGGAAGCTGTGATGGCAGGAGAGTGTGAGCTGCAAAGTGCTGGGAGGTAGGATTGGCTCAGGGAGAGGCTGGTGACAGAGCAGAGGGTGCTGCAGCATCCCGACCTGGTTGGCCCATCAGTGGAGGCAGCCCAGGGCCAGGAAAGGAGAGCCCAGAGTACCTCATGTTTGTTTTTTTTCCCCTACACCTGCAGGTTTTTAATCCTGTACTGCTGGTCCATGAGAAGCTTGTGCTGTGCCATGGAAACGGGGTGCTGCCTTTATCCCAGGGTGCCCTCAGCATCTGGAGGGCTGCTCTGGCTCCCTAAATCCCCCTGACCATTCCTGGGCCCGGGGCCTCCATCTCCAAACACCAGCAGCCATGTCAGTGGGCAATGCCCTGGTGCTCTGTTGTCCAGCACTGTGCTGTCTGTCCACAGGCTGCTGCTGAGCCCAGAGCTGTTGGTGTCTCGTTCTTCCTCCTTCCTCTTGTGGAATCCAAGGTGTAGGGGCAGAGAAGCAGTGCTTCCCATGCTGCTGATGCTGGAGGAGAGAGCCAGGGTTTGGGATGCAGCTCAGGTTCTGTGGGGGATCTGACTGGTGGAGGTGGGATTGCCTGGAGCCCCTGGAGCTGCTCACTGGGCCCAGCACCAGCGTCCTCACCTGACAGGGACAGCAGAGCCTCCACCTGGGCACCACTCTCTCCTGCCTGGCCAAAGGTTTTTGGTAGTATCTCTCAGGCAACAGCAGATTTGGGAGAAATCAGTATCATTTCTGCTGGGGATGGTGGAAATCCAAGGCAGCCCCATTGCTGTGGCTGCTGCAGACCATCGTGATCCAACATCACGTTAAGCAGCTCTGTAAGCAGATGTGCCACAGCTGGAAAACAAAGCTATTCCCTCAGGTGTGAGCACGGCATGGCAGGCCACCCAGAGTCCCCTGTGCTCCCACAGCCTCCCTGGGAGGGAACACGTGTTTGCCAGGGATTGTGTGTGTGTGTGTGTGCCAGGGATTGTGTGTGTGTGTGTGTGCCAGGGATTGTGTGTGTGTGTGTGTGCCAGGGACTGTGTGTGTGTGTGCCACGGCCATGGCACTGCGAGGTGTGGATGGGTTCTGTCCGGGCAGGGAGAGCAGTGCAGGTTTAATGCACTGCAGGTTTATTGCACTGGAGGTTTCTGCACTGGAGATTTCTGCACTGCAGGTTTAATGCACTGGAGGTTCCTGCACTGCAGGTTTAATGCACTGGAGGTTTCTGCACTGCAGGTTTAATGCACTGCAGGTTTCTGCACTGGAGGTTTCTGCTCTGGATCTGTCACACTCAGAACAGGAGGTGTCAGGCTTGGCACAGCTTTCCTGACTCACGGCCCCAGCCATGAACAATAACAAATGTCTGAACCTGCTGGCAGTGCCAGGAGCTCAGTGCCAGCCAAGGGGAGTTCAATCTTTGGCCAGAATATGCGACCACGAAACAGAGCAATAAAGGCTATAGGTTTTTCCATTCCTTTTTATTTATTTCTGTAGGCTGTAGTAAGGGACCATTGCTTTAAAACCCTTAGACATTTGGACATATTTTACAAGACAGTACAGTTTCTGAATGTCACACATTGATCACAGTTTCATACTATTACATGCATATAAAGACACGGATTTTTTTCAATAATTTGTTTTACAGAAACAACTGGAGAGGTCAATAAACTTCAACAAAGAATGACTAAATCAAAGTTACAAAAAATGTAAGACTTTAAGTACACTAGTATATGGCTAATGTTGCTGTAATCACCCCAAAGTGCCAGGGCACTGAAACATTTCTTAAAAGGGAAGAAAACATCTGCTGGTGCATTGGACCAATTTAACGATGGGTTGAGTGAATTCCAATGAAACCCAATGAAGGGATAGTGCAAGGCATGCAGGACCTGCTGGACCACGGGGCACAAGTACTGCCCTTCCTTAGAGCACGCTGAGCTGGGCTCCCCATTGATTCCCCATTGCACGGGTTAAAAAATAACTCAGTGCAAGGCAATGGAGAAACCGACCCCAGTCTGCCCTTCCTGGGTCACAGCCAGTTTCTGTTTCCAGCTATAAAAGCAATTTGATCTAAATGTACCAGCAGAGCCACAGGAAACACATTTTCCAGTTTTGACTTGTCGTTAAGTATCACTTTCTTTTTTGAAAGGACCCCCAGAGCTTTCCTATCCTTCAGTGAGGATGGGCACTGGGGGCTGCCTTTGGGGCTCTGCAGGTCCTGGGCTCCTGGAGGAGACCTGGGCTGGTGCCAGCCCAGCCGTGGTGGCAGCACAGCCTCGGGCACGGGGACATCACCGAGCAGCACCCACAGCCCTCGCTGATGTGCTGATGTTTTCTCCCTTTTCCAAAACTGCTTCACTGGCCTGATGAGAGAGCAGGATTCTGCTGCAGGAAGTAGGGGTGGATTTTTTTAATGCTAATCTAGTTGGAAAGAGAGTTTGGTTGGTAGCTGTGGCTGGCCTTTCTGAGTACAGTATCATGGCTTCAAAATTCAAAGTGAAATGGAGATGCTGCTCCCCCACCCTCCCCCCAGACACACCAGTGGGGAATGGTTCGATGCAAAAGTAATTTTCTGCACCGACCACCAAAAAGCCAGGGAATGGGAGAAAAAATGTTCCTCAAAAGCCAACAAAACTGACATATACAAAATAAATCACAGGGCTTGCAGGAGCCAACGTGTGGCAAATAGTACGTGGAGGCAGTAAAACATAACAGGAAGAAGAGTCATAAATGGCAGAGCTCCTGAATGAAAACCACAGAGTAGAGAAGAATGGATGGATGGTGTTAAATGTAGATTACCAACAGGATCAGAGGTTGTGCCACAATTCAAAGCAACCCATGGCCCCTCTGCTGGCAGTGCCCTCCCAGCTCAGCCTGGGCCTGGGGCAGAGAGTCAGGGAGTGCTGAACTGTGGGGCTGAGTTTGGGATCCTGCTGGGGGACAGTCAATCCCTGTGAATTTGGGATCCTGCTGGGGGACAGTCAGTCCCTGTGAATTTGGGATCCTGCTGGGGGACAGTCAGTCCCTGTGAATTTGGGATCCACTTGTACCATCAGATCCAGAGTGAGCTGCTGTGGGGGATGCTCAGTCGTGGCTGCAGTGACTGCCACCCTCCTGCCTGAAGGATTCCCCCTTTTCCCAGGCTTTCCCTGTCCTGCCTCTGTTTCCCCTTCCCTCACCCCACTGGTTTCCAAGGAGGTGCTGGAGGCAGACACCTCCAACCCTGAGGCCATACAAAACAATTAATTTTCCATTAGCTTTTAGAGATATGGGGGGCACAGCTCCATTGCCCTCAATGGGCTTTAACTTACAGCAGCAAAGAATTTGGCATTTCATATAAATTTGGCTCCCTGGCTTTCATGAGGCTCTAGTTTTGAGGGGTCTTTGTATGGAGCTCAGCCTTATTATTAATTTTTGAAGGTAGTGTCACTGCAGTCTTGGAAAGACCCCTTTAAAAATAAAGGTTAATCCTTGTTCAGTCCTACAGAGCATCAACAGTATTATTTTAGTTAAAAGGAAGAAGGTTTTGCTTTGTCTTCTAAGCCTCTAAGACTGAAAACTTCTTGTGCAATGAAGCCAGAATCAAGCAAAGCAAAATATGGAGTAGTATTTACAGATAGGAACACTTGTGGCACCCAACCATTGGTGTCAAAGGACACTTATTGTGGCTTAGATAACACCAGCAGTGAACAGGAAACACATCCTGGATGCAGACTTTCAGTTTTCCCAAGGTTTCCTTTGCCTGGCTGAGACAAAGTTTCAGTGCAAGAGCCCAGATGTGACCAGCACGGGGTGCGAGATGCATGCTGGAAAGGAAACATCTCTTCTTCAAAGGGCTGGGGGTGCTTGGGCTGCTCCTGTGCTGCTGTGGGAGGGCAAGGGCAAGAGTGGCTGACCAGAAGCGTTCTGTGGTTTTGCTGACATGGAAGGTGCCTTTGGAAGGGATTGGTGTGATTGCTGACCACAGGCATGGCAGCCTATTGCATTCATTGCTTCCTAAGAAAGAAAAATCCCTCCCGACTTTAACGCCTTCATTTGTGAACAGGTCTTGCTGATAATCCCGTGCAGAACTGGGTCTGGTGGTTGTTCCTTTCATTCGAGGGACACCTGGACTTTCTGAAACACACACCTTTCCCAATATCATCTGTGTCAGGTTTATTGGCCATTAATAGTGGGCATGGAAGAAAAGCTCACAAACAAATGAAAGGAAATGGAACCAAAACTCCATCTGTGGCAAAAGCACTGCCCAGACTGCTGAGTCAGAAGGAAATGTCTGTGCAGAGCTAGAGTGGCTCTGGAGCTCTTCATGCTGAACTTCAGCAGGCCATGAGATAGCTGCAGGATGAACATTTATCTCATGGATTTCTTATTAAATTTCTCAGAAAATGCCTGTGGGTGCAGCTACAAAGGAGCAAAGAAGGTCATTACATAAGCAGGTACATGGACAGATTTTACCATAACTAAATCAAAATCTGGTCCCTTTTTGAATGTTTACACTTCTAATTCCTCCACAATTTTTCTCGTTTCCTGATTTTCTCTGGGACCAAAAATAAAAATTCCAAAACCCAGTGGGAAATGAAAGTCTGGACACTTCTGTTTTAGTCCAGGAAAAACTTCCCTGGAGGTGCCTGAGCACTTTCAGGTCACTGCCTCGAATAAGAGCCTAGGTTTTGATGCTTATCCCAACTCCATCATGTCACTATTAGGACGATTAGAATCAAAACCTGTCTCTTCTTTCTGTTCTCAGCTTAATCGATGGAAATCTGGAGGAATTGCAGCCAGGGATGTTGGGTGACCTTTCCCCTGCTGTCACCAGGGCAGAGTCTGGCCTGCTCCACATTTCTCAGCAGGAATGTCTCAGTTCCCACAGCCAGTCCCTGGTTAAAGTACCACAAACAGGAAAATACAAAAACATGACAACATCAGACAAACCCCATGACCTTTCACAGATGCACTTCCAGGAGGAATGTTGCAGGTGTTTATCAGAAAAAAAGAAAATAACATCAACAAAATGTTGGGGGATCAGCTGTGTAAATGAACACTGAGAGAGCATCTAATATATTATTCTGTAATACAAAAGAAGAAATCTGACTTGATTGCCCTATTATAAATTTGCTAAAAATACAGATATATATTTATATTTTTATATATATATATATATAATTTTTTTTTCAATCTGAACAGAAAAATAGACTACTCTGGAATGCATGAAAGTCACATGACTTTTCCATACATCAGGTACTTATAAAGCCAACACAATGGCAAGCAGGAGGTACAGAGGTAACCAGAACATCTGTATTTTATTCAAGAACCATTTAAAGCCATATTCTCCCCAGGTGGGTGATCCAAAGGAACCCAAGGTAGCACTTTGTTGTGTGCAGAAGTGACTGACCACACATGGGGGGCTGGGGCTGGTTTGGAGCCCAGGGAAGCCCCTCTGGGAATTGCAGGGTTTGCTTTGGGATGAGCTGTTCTGGGAGCTCACCAGCAGAGAGAACGTGGCTTTAGAAACCTTTGTGATGAGTTTTACATAACCTCGTTATTTACTATAAACTGTACCGCTCCGAATTCTGTCAAGACATAAATATACAGTAGGTACAAATATTAACAATACATTACAATTTTAAAGAAGAGAATACTGTTTTCCTTAGAAATGTGTATCTTATTAGCTGCAAGGGAAGAAAAGGCTACAGTTTATCACAGCCATGGTTGCCAAACAACCTGACCGCCTCAGATGTTTCTCATGACTCGCCCAGGCAGAAATTCCCCGGCACTTGACACACGGCATGTTCAGGAAGGGAATGTGCGTTCCACGGATTTCTTTTCCTCTCTTTTGCTTTTGCTTTTGGTTTTTTCCTTTCTTCTACCTTTTTTTTTTTTTTTTTTTTTTTTTGGCTCTCAAACCTTTCAGAAAAAATGTGGATTTCACAGGAGACTCTTTTTTTCTTGGGTTGGGTTTTTTTTCCATAAGTGTGCTTAGGTGAAGTTTTTGAGAAAAGGCACTGAGAAATCTACTGCAAAGTCACTGCTTTTTCCCCTCTGTTCAAGGCCAAAACTCAAAGAATCGTTAGGCTCCTGGTTAAGAAAACGGTACCCTCTCCTTCCACACACACACACATATATATATGTATGTATGTTCCATATATATATTTACAGGTGTGTGTTAAAGGTGATGCTGATGGTGTAAGACACAAGCAAGTGCAGCCATCACCTGTCCAAGGGTCCTTGCAGGTGTGATGTGTTCTGCAGCAGCAGGTGAGGCTCTGGCAGCTTGCTTGGTACTGGGAGCACAGTAAAGCTGCAGACCTGAAGCCAAATCTCAGTAATTAAACCCCACGCTTTAGCTCCAGGTGTTTTCCCGTTTTCCCCAACCACTATGAACTTTGGGAAATGTATCAAACAAACAAGAATTGAATTGTCTTGCTGGGCTCTATAGGATTTGGTGAGCATTATGTTTTCACAGCATTGCCTTTCCTTTGAGTACAGATTTAGTCTAGCACAGCTTTAGGTTAGAGTAGATTTCCCAGTGCTTACATTATATATATGTGTATTATGCACACACACACATATATAGATACATGCTTCGTATTCAGACTTTATTTCATTAAAATAAACTAAACATACTTCCTTTGTAATTGGGCACAAAATGAGAGCTACATCTTTGTACACAAATAAGAAAGAAATGCTCTTCAAGCATATTATATGCTAAATTTTAAATTATTTGCTTTCTATAAGAAATCTATAGGACTTTGGCTATTCAGACTTAAAAGGAAGATTTTTTTTTAAAATGATACTTTTGAATTTGGCTTTCAAAAGTGACTCAGTAAAATGCTACTTTAAAGGTAGGACTAATAGATGACATAAGGTGTGTGTCATGAGCGATCATGCAAGGCAGACAGAGGGCCTTTGGTTACAAGGAGAGTTGCACCAGTTGACTACCAGATAAAAAATGATAGAATCGTTGATTTATACATTTTTGTCAGTGCCATCTATAAACCAAATACATCAATTTGGATGAGAGTGTGGTAAGTACTACACTATATGGCTATATTTAAATACGTTCACTTTCGTGATATGTAAAATATGACATTTTTTTCTCCACATGAAAGCATCAGCTCTAAAAATATTTAACTTGGAAATCACCATTACTTTATAAAAAAAAATTCCCTGATTTTTCTTCTTTTTACATTTGTGCTGATGGCAGACATGACTGATCACTGAAACACAGAGATTATATTAAAACTGTTCTCTTTAAGATTTCTTGTTGCCGCTCTGTGGCCTCAGAAAGCCACAGAATTAATCAGTATTTAAAGCTTATCTGCTGGAAAGTTACTTTTTCGTGACGACTCAATCTTAGCCAGTATCTCAGCAATACGTCGGTTCCTCTAAGTACACTTGAATTTACTATGGCCAAATCCTACAGCTCATCCCAATCCTTCCTCCACCGGGCAGAGCCCGCCGGGAGCGGCGCTGGGGCTGCGGGAAGGCGGAGTAAGGGCGGAGAAACCCCGGGAGCGGCCCCGCGTAAATTACACAGCGGCGGAATTCCTGCACACACACCCAGGGAATTCCCGCACAGAGCCGGGGAGATCCCGCACACACACCCAGGGAATTCCCGCACACACACCCAGGGAATTCCCGCACACACACCCAGGGAATTCCCGCACACAGACTCGGGGAGATCCCACACACACACACAGGGAATTTCCGCACAGAGCCAGGGAATTTCCGCACACACACCCAGGGAATTCCCGCACACAGACTCGGGGAGATCCCACACACACACACAGGGAATTTCCGCACAGAGCCAGGGAATTTCCGCACACACACCCAGGGAATTCCCGCACAGAGCCGGGGAGATCCCGCACACACACACAGGGAATTCCCGCACACACACACAGGGAATTCCCGCACACACATCCAAGGAGATCCCGCACACACACCCGGGGAATTCCCGCACACACACACAGGGAATTCCCGCACACAGACTCGGGGAGATCCCGCACACACACCCAGGGAATTCCCGCACACACACCCAGGGAATTCCCGCACACACACCCAGGGAATTCCAGCACAGAGCCAGGGAATTTCCGCACACACACCCGGGGAATTCCCGCACACACATCCAGGGAATTCCCGCACAGAGCCGGGGAGATCCCGCACACATATCCAGGGAATTCCCGCACGCAAAGCCAGGGAATTCCCGCACAGTTCCCGCACACACACTCACAGTTCTGCACACACACCCGCACAATTCCCGCACAGTCCCGGGCCCTGCTCTCTCGCTGCCCCGGCCCCTCCCGAGCTGTGGCTCTCCTCGCCCCGCTGGGCCACCAGGGCCGGGCCGGCTGGGCAGAGCAGGGTCACAGCACGGCGGGCACAGCTCCGTGCCAAGGAGACGCCTGCCAAAGCCGTCCTCACATCCCGCACTAGCTCCTGAAACAGAAATGTGCTTATTGCTTTTGTCCGTACATGCTGCATTCACTATTACGGGTTACAGACAGTGCTGCACGGCCGGGACGGACACACGGCTACATTCAGGACTAACCAACACTTGTTTTCTACAATAGGAAGGAACAAAATGCAGTGGACTCGAGTGGCTTCGGGGGTCTCCCTCCCGCGTGTGCCCCTCTGCTCCCACGCCCCGTGTCTCAGCTCATCCCCGGACCCGCTGCCTGCAGATTGCTACACCCGGCAGGACCTCGGGGACAGGTCAGGAAACGCTCGGTGACAAGAGTTATTTACAACTGAGTTTTACAGTAGAAACAGAGAACAACAGAAAAGTTACCATCACAGTTATCACAGGACAAGTCGTGACTTGCTACAGGCGTGTAACAAATCACAGTCACAACAAGAGGCACAAATTAAAGTAGTGCTTGGTTAAAGTGCTTGATTGTTACACTCTGCTATCCTACTCCAGCATTGCAACAACGACAACAAAAAGTCAACGTAAAGTGCTTTCCCCCCCCCGAGATTAAAAACCAAAGACAAATTATTTCCTACATAATTTGACATAACTTTATTGAAATAATAATATTTTAAAAACCTAGGCTGGTGGCTGCTAGTTCTGTTCACTTAAAATGGTCAGATCTTTTTTTTTTTTTTTTTTTTTTTCTTTTCTTTCCTCTTTATTTTCTTGTTTCATTTAAAAATGACTGGATGCTATTAAAACGCCAGGCCTGATTCTCCTGCCTCTCGCAGCCGCTTCGTGCCACGGCCCTGCAGGAGCCTCTCCTGCCCGACCCGGCGAGAGGGAGCACAGCCAGGCCAGGCACGGCTCACTAACCAACCCCTCTTTTTGCATATTTGTGTAACACTTGCATATCTTTCACTGCGCTGCTTGGGCGCAAAAAGCTTCGGAGCAGCCTGGTGCTGTCCTGCGGCCGGAGCCGGCGGGATCGGAGCCCGGGGCAGCCCCGAGCAGCGGCACGGACGGGCGGGCAGGGCTCCGGTACCGCTCTGCTGCCAGCCCCGGGCCGGGCAGGGCTCCGGTACCGCTCTGCTGCCAGCCCCGGGACCAGCCCCGGCTCGGGCAGGGCTCTGGCCGAGCTCTCCTGCCATCCCCGGGACCGGCCCCGCTCTCCTGCCAGCCCCGGGACCGGCCCCGCTCTCCTGCCAGCCCCGGGACTGGCTCCGGCTCGGGCAGGGCTCTGGTACCGCTCTCCTGCCAGCCCCGGGACCGGCCCCGCTCTCCTGCCATCCCCGGGACCGGCCCCGCTCTCCTGCCAGCCCCGGGACCGGCTGCGGTGCCTCGGAGCCTCCTGCTCCTGCATGGCCCCTCCGACCTTCCCCGTGGCCAAGCACTGGCCCTGGGGCAGGTTCTGGCTTTTAGCAGAGGGTAAGTGCAAGTCTCACTATGTCCTAGGGCGTGTTTGGAATTAGATACAAGTGGTGCAACTCACCCTGCTGATTTTTCAAAAGAAAACGTCAGGTCCTACAGGATATCAGATTGTTAAACACACAAAGAGCATTTTAAGAATTGGTTTCTCTAGACCATTATTTGTTTCAAATGCTTTTCACCTGGATTTCCCAATAATGCAAGTGTTCCCTGTAACCTTTAAACATAATATCCATCAGAGAAAGCTGTAGATGGGGAACAGCTGCCCTGAAGCAGTGAGCATTGTGTTTTTGAAAGCTTTATACCAACCCCAGCAATTTATTCCAGAGTTCAAATCTGGCTGCCTTGGCATCCTTTATGGAACTAACGCAAATCAGGTGTTAATATTTCCAAAAGGAGCTCTAGCGTTCAAGGGGAATGATGGATATTTGGTCACATTGGCTTCACTGGACAACATGAAAGGAGATCAATGTGTGATCATGATTTGCAATCATTTTTTTGACTGATGTGGGCAATGTCTTTAGAGTTGTTTCAGAGAAGGACATTTTCACAAACCCACACTGGACCTCCCCCAGACTTTTAGAAACAGGTGGCTTGTTTCAGCCAAGTTCATGCCATGCAGAAGCTCTTTTGTTTGTGTTGACTGTGAAGATACTCCTTTAAACTCTCAGTAAGTTCTTTCAGACCCCACCTCAGATGCTTTGATCATGTGTGCTAGCATGTCCTCCACTGCCTGGTAATACATGGACTTCTGGGGAAATGTGATTTTCTAGTCTGACAGTCTCCTGATTGCCCTGGGTTCTTCCAGTGATACCTTCCATAGAGTAAATGCAGTTCTGCCCTATCAGCTTAGGGGAGGTGGGTAAAGCAGCAGCTTCTAGATGGTTCTTCTCTGTTCTATAAACATGGTCCTTTTGTTTTAGATAGCCACTGTTTGCAACACTGTACTTGGGACTCACATTTCCAGGCGGACTGGAATCATACATGAGCTGACCTTCATCATCAGTGTCAGCATCGATGTATTTGTGAATGCCAGCATCATGGAAGTTGAAAGCTATGGCTGCCTGCGACTCTGGTGACTTTGGGGGGGTTCTTGCACTCGCAGTTGTGTAGATGGAGGTTTCTGGGCTCATGAGAGACCTGTCAGAGAGTAAGGACGTGTCTGTGGCAGCAGTGGCTCCCCGGCTCTTGAGAGGCTCTGGGTATGTTCTCAGTACATTTGATGCTGGTACTAATGTGCTGGTGTCCTCTTCCATGAAGTTGACTTTCAGAGATCTTAGTTTTAGAGGGTTACTGGCCTTGATGGAGCTTTTGGGACTTTCAATGAAGAAAGCAGAACGGTGGCTGCTGTCGGAGCTGGGGTTCATCTCCGCGTACCTGGCAGCGCTGCCCTCGGGCCTGGTCTGCTCCTGGATGAGGCTGATGCCTCCCTTGCAGGGCAGGGCAGTGAGGGGGCTGTGTGAGAACCTCCCTGCCTCGGGGAACTCGGCGGCGCAGCTGATGAAGCTGTCGATGCTGGACATGCTCCTCATGTCCACCACGCCGTCGGTGCGCGTCGCCAGCAGCGGCACCATGGGGCCGGGCAGGGTTTCCATCTCCAGCTCCTCCTTCTGCTTCCCAGCCTGGCTCGACTCTTTAGTGTTCAGGTTTGGCTGGGACTGAGTCTTTGCCATTTTGTTGTACATGTCCTCGAGCTGCTGGACGTTCAGGTGTTGGGGACTTGAAGATGACCTGGCTTTTTCTGGGGATCCTTGTTCCTTGGTTTCAAAAGATTTACTAGAACTAGTTTCAGAGAGTGTTCTCTTGGTCCATTTCCATTTGCTTGGAGATAAATGATTGTCCTGAACTTTATCCTTTTTGGCTATGCTTTCTCCATTCTTCTCGACCACAATGTCCATGAGTTCTATGCTACGGGCAAATGCATCCTTCATGTTCATGGAAACAATGCTGCCATTCCTTTTTGCTCTTTCAAGAGCTTCCCTGCGCTTAATGGCTTTCTCCTGCCTCTTCTGCTCCTTGTAAAACTCGGAGAAGTTATTGACAATGATTGGGATGGGAAGAGCTATCACCAGCACACCAGCAATGCAGCACAGTCCTCCTACTATTTTACCCAAAAGAGTTTTGGGGTAAATGTCTCCATAGCCTACTGTTGTCATGGTGATTGTTGCCCACCAGAAAGAAGCTGGGATGCTCTTGAATTTTGTATCATCCTCATCTTTTTCTGCAAAAAACACTAAACTGGAGAAGATCATAATGCCCATAGCCAGAAACAAGATGAGTAGTCCGAGTTCATTGTAACTCCTCCTCAGTGTAAACCCCAAGGACTGTAAACCCGTCGAGTGCCGGGCGAGTTTTAGAATCCGGAGTATCCTCATAATCCGAAATATTTGGACCACTCTTCGTACGTTTTGGAACTGAAGTACACTTTTATTGGATTCTGTGAGGAAGATAGTAACATAGTAGGGTAAGATAGCCAGCAAATCTATAGCATTCAGCGGACCTTTGAAAAACTTCCATTTCTTGGGGGAGGAGAGGAAGCGCAGGAGGTATTCCATGGTAAACCACGCGATGCACACCGCTTCCACGTGCGCCAGCTGGGGGTTGTCTGTGGTCTGCCCAAATTCATCCACGCCTTGTAGCTCAGGAAGTGTGTTAAGGGACAAGGCAATTGTAGATAGTACAATAAACATGATGGAAATGATTGCCAAAATCTGGAAAGGAAAGAGAGAACAGGGAGTTAATGTCAGAACACATAACGCTGCCGTTAACTCGTGGCTGTATTTTCACTCGCACACTGCAGGACCCATTTTGCTCAGTGCACTGAAGTCAGATAACCAATGCACCCCGAGCTGAGTTTATTTTGGAAGCTGTTTCAGTTATGGCAGATGCATAAAGGAGATAAAGCATCTGCTTCGACTCCTGAGCTTTCATCTCCGTGCAGTCAAGGAACACGTGAGGAACAGCTAGGATGCCAGGAGGGCTGTGAAGCAGCAGGAGCTTTTGATTAACTACTAATTAGGTGCCCAACAAGGCCCATCTGGACAACAAGCCCTGAAATTTAAGCAAGAAGGAATGAAATTGTGAATACACAATTCGATCAGCGCTCTGCCCTCCATTTAATGAACGGTTGCTGCTGTAATTTGGGGTGCTGATGGCTAATTACAGAGATGTGTGTACAGTTCTACCACATAAGCATACAAATAATACACTCTTATTTAATGACTCATCTTTAATTTGATTCTTGATGGTTGTGAAAAACATGAAAACTTCACCAAGTTTTCTAAGCCATTTTGAGATTTGAGTTTTCTGGAGGAGAGAACAAGCATCTGAGCAAACCAAACTGGGCAGCACTGAGACAGCCAAGGCAGGGCAGGTCCAGTCACTGGAGGCCTCACAGGTCTCAAACTCAAGAGAATAAAATGTAAGTCAAGTGTCTCATGGTGAAGTGTGGGGCAATTTAGATGTTAATTATTTCTGCATGGTGGCTTGTTTGAAAAGACCATTTCCTGGAGACCAGGAGCTGCCCCTGAGAAGCAGAGAGCCTGGTTTGCTTTCCTAGAAGGCTCTTTTGGTGGTTTTGTTGTCATTTCTTTGTTTACAGCCCACCATTTCTGAAGGTGTTTGGGTTGTTTGCAGTGGTAATTTCAATTAATTTTGCTTGGCTTTATCTCTGCCCACTGTACACAGAAGGGTTTATGTGCAGGCTTAGATGTATGTACCTGTTGGGTTTTATCTCCTTCCCTTTCACTGTAAATATTAACACTCCATCTTTATTCAGTGAATGGCATCCAGCAGCAGTAATTGGTGTCAAACCTTCTGTTCCCTTTGATATACCTTCCTGCTTTGAAGATCAAGGCAATGCCAGATGAATATAAATAAATAAACTGGGAGATCTAAGGGTAAAATTAGATTTTGGTTTAGGAGATTTAGCCACAAAGCTAAGCAATAAACAGAGACAGACATTTGTCATTTCTCCCATAAGTTGCAGCAAGATGTCACTTGTGGCTCCCAAGACACAGATTTTCCCCTTACTCATCTACTGCAACCACATCTCTGGGAATTTTCTTAGGCTAAGAGAAACTTCTAAATGTGAGTTGATTGTCCTCAGTTATTCAAGGAACTTTTCACTTGGAAAGTACATAAAACTGAGATGGAATCTCTCCAGCAGGGTTTAGAAGATCCTTCTCTCTGTAAGAGATACCTTGTCCTGGAAGCATTTCCCATGCACTGAAAGCCACCCCCGGAGCAGTTGTGCACAGAAAACTGGATCCAGCTGCTGCTGCTGCCAGGCTTTAGCACTGTTCAGTTGTGCAGGGCTCAGTCCCAAAGTATTTACAGTCTGGGATTTCAGATTATAGAAATCACCATCTGTCTCTCTAATAAGGTTTCCCATCTTGGCTGTACTGAACCTCTAGCTTGGCAGCTCCTGTATTTTCCACTGTCAGTAATGAGAGACAGAGAGCTGAAGGGAAGATGTTTGCACTCCCAGGGAGGCCTCCAGGGATGCTCTCCATCACAGGCAGCCTTTTCATTCCATTCCTGGCCTTTCCTCCTCCATTTACTCTTCCAGGTTCACTTCTCTTTAACAAGAAAAGCCAATGGGACCAATCTGGACTCGAGCAGAAACCATCCCTCTGCAGTGCATGACGCTCCAGCTCTTACAAAACTGGAAATCTTTTTTCCAGTCACTGTAAAAAAGCACTTGTGGTCCCTGTTCCAGAGCACTGCCCCCAAATCTCGCTGCTTCTCCAGCTGCTCACGGCTGCATGAGATGGAAGGAAGCATGGGAGAGGGCTCCTCAAATTTAATTTAATTGTTTAATTCCTCACAAGGCATTAAACATAGTGTTCGTGAGAGCTTGGGATAGGAATCAAAGAGCTGAGGTCCAGAGAACCTCGATTCAAAAGAACAGGCTCAGGCACAGGAAGGTCCCCAGAGCTCAGGCTTGGGCTGGCAGAAGGAACAGGGATGGGGAAGTTCAGCAACAGAGGCCTGTCAGGCTCTGTGAGTGCTGCTGAAATGTCCGTGTTCCACTTTTGGAGCAAGCTGTGCTCTCCCAGCTCTGGCTGCTGGCCTCCCTGGCATGTCTGGGCTGTTTATTGGGACTGGGAGAGGCACCTCCAGCATCCCTGCAGGAGCATCCAGAGCTGCTCACTTGGATGCCTGTGTTGGGTCCTTTAAAATGCAGAACCAACACTGGCAAAGCTTGCAGCCTAAAATTCGGAAGCATAGGAGGAAATCAGGAGTCACAAAGAGCTAAACTGAGTGACATGAGGACACGTTTGTGACACAGGCAGGTGCAGGAGTCCCTGTGTTGTGGAGCCACAGCAATGACAAATGTCCTGCACTGTGCTCACGTTGGCTCCATGTGAGCTGAAGGCAGGAGCCCAGAGCAGCACTGGGCAGCTTTCCTCAGCAGGGCAGCACAGACACTCCCTGCACTGGGCTTGGCACTGGCTTTTCCCCACACGACTTTCAGACCATTCCCACTCACAGTTTGCATGAGAGAAGCTCTGCAGTCCTCTTTGCTTCTTTGTATTTACTCTTGCCTTTCACTTGTAGCAATGCACCATAAATTGTGAAAATCCCCTCAGGTACTTCACCAGGTTACTTGCTGCAGGTATGGGAAGCACTCCTGATGATGGCCCTGTGGCTTGTGGTGCAATGTTCAGTATGAGCAGGATTTCAGGAAAAAGCTTCTCCTCCACTAAATCAGCTGTTTCACAAAGGTTTTTATGGAGTGAATGCTATGGTTCCTTTGTGGAAGCTAAATAACCCAAGGACAGGCAGGACAGGGTTTTGGATGAATTTAAAGCAGTTGCCTTGAAGTGATTAGCATGATTGTACATACATGCTGGTTATTACACATGCAAATGAGACAAGCTGATTTTGGGAGCGAGTGTAGCCAGTCTGTGCAAATGCTGTTTCCTGAGGCAAGATGGATGTGCCATGCTGGCAAACCTTTAATCCCCATCTCCTCCAAAATTCCCCCCAAAACCAGGCAGGCCACCTCTACCTGGCCCCTGTCAGGAAATCAGCACCAGCCCTGGGCTGGCTGAGAGTGGCCCAGAGATTCCTGCTTTGTGCTGGCCAGGTCTGTGCCCATCCCTGGGGAAGAGGGCTCCTGCCTGCTCAGGATTTCCCTTCTCTCTCTCTCTGCAGCAGCAGTTTGTGTGTTCACCCCACAGCTGGCACAGAAAGGGGTGAGTTTTTAGGCAGCAGGGACAAACCCAGCATTGAGGCTTGGTGATATTTATTGCTTGGTTGTTTTCTCTGCTGAAAACCCTAACAGAGATAAAGGCATAAGACAGGAGACTTTCAAGGCCATTAAATTTATGAGAACTGGCTGCCCCAATCCCATAGGTGGCTCTAAAATCTCAGGGTAAGCATCTGAGATCTCTCTGCTCGTGGCAACATGCCCTATACTTTTTCTGTCTTCATACTGGGTAATGAAGCTGATATAGCAAGGAGAAGGGGTGGTGTGTGGGAGAGAGTAGGAGGATGTTTGAATATAGATTCGATATTCTTGGAAATACGATGAGGAAATTGTTATGTAATCAAGAAGTTCAATAATGTTTTTGTCTAATGTGCTTTTTTAGCTCCATCAAGGCCTGCAGAATAAATCTGGCATCAGGACCAGGTTTCATTCATATGCTCCATTTACTAAGGGATGTTTCCTGCAGCCCCTCTGCTTTCCCGAGCTACAATACACTTTGAGTCAGACTGTCCAGCTCCATCCTGCCACGCCTGTGCCAGCCTCTGTCTGCCCAGCCTCTGAAACAGAGAGCACAGTGTATTTTGAGCAATATCCCACGTGCTGCACAGTGCAGAAACAGATGGAGAGTTCCTTAATCTCCTCCCCACTTGATTCTGCACAGGAATAACATCAGCTATACATGTCTGTGGTATTTATTGACAGGGACTTGTTTAAGGAAACATCTCTTCACTAGAAAATGCCTATTTATTCATAAACTGCAAGAGTTTGAAGAACACAGTCACTCCTGATGTCAAGATTCTGACCACTGGGTTCCCAGGAAGTTTTTTCTAGAAAATGCTGAAGCCACAATGAAAGGTAACACTTGCATCGTGGCAAGTGGAGACTGGAGTGAGGGATATGGCTGAAGGGAAGTACAGAGAACCTTCAATCTGCTTTTTTTCACGTGGAAGGATGTTAAGATGCAATGCAAGACCTTGAATCTCCAAACCCCTCAAGTCCTACTGGTTCCTGTGGAGTATAAACCTCTGCTGAGGAGTTTTCCCTGACCTGGCACTCTCCATGTCACCTGAAGGTGCTGCCCTGTGCTCCAGCAGCTCCGTGCTCTGGAGGGGCCCTGCACACAGAGCTCAGCTCCTGCAGTGCCCCAGGCACTGTGCACACCACCTGTGGGATGGCAAAGCCCTGCACTCCTCTGCAGGCACACAGCATAACACCCAGGAAAACAACAGCAAGATAAAGCCACTTACATTTTGCTTTGGAAACATAGGAGATCTTAATTTTGACATTTGCCTGGAAAAGCCAAGATTGAATAATGCTTAATGATTTAATTTCAATTATAGCTGTAATAAGTTTATCTGTTGAGAGAGTAAGTCTATTTAGTTTAAAAGAGGATACAAGACTTGAGCTGATTCTCTGTCAATGCTTTGTTTGCCTACAGGCACCCAGAGAGCTGCACCTCCAACTGCTGCTGACTAAGGTACAGTGGGCAGAAAGTCGCCTTCAGGCACAGCTGGCTGTAAAATCTTTAATACTCTTAAGAACATGTTCAGTTGTCAGAGAACTATCAAACCCCATTAAATGATAAACGGTGTCAGGCTTCTTTCAGAGCAAAGCCCAGATGCAAATGGTGTGCTGGAGAAGAAAATGATAGATGAATCAAAATACTGAGAAGGCAAACTTGAAAGACATACAGTGCCTTTAGACATCAGTGCAGTGACAGTTCTCAGGAGAGGATGAGAGGGAAGCATCTGTCCTATTTCTGCTGCTGCTAGCACGGGGGAAATCAAAAAACAAAACAAGTGAATGGCACATGGAAGCTGAAGTTTCCCGTTTTCCTGTCGGCCTTGCCTTGTGCCCAGGATGATGCAATCCCAGCAAGGAGCACTGGGGACACATTCCCAAACCCCAAACCCCTGCCCACACCCAAACCCCACAGCCCTGCACATTCCCAAACCCCACAGTCCTGCACACCTGCATCCCTGCACACCTGCACCCCTGCACCCCTGCACACCTGCACACCTGCACACCTGCATCCCTGCACCCCTGCACACCTGCACCCCTGCATCCCTGCACACCTGCACACCTGAACCCCTGCACACCTGCATCCCTGCACCCCTGCACACCTGCACCCCTGCATCCCTGCACACCTGCACACCCCTGCACCCCTGCACACCTGCATCCCTGCACACCTGCACACCTGCACCCCTGCATCCCTGCACACCTGCACCCCTGCATCCCTGCACACCTGCAGTCAGCAGCTGCCCCTGGGGCCAGGCTCCCAACAAAACCTTCCCCCATCCAGGGCTCCCCTCTCAGGTGCAGCTCCTATTCCCATCACCTGTCCTGCATTCAAGCACACAGAGGTTTGGACTCAGAAAGAGCAAAAAAACAAAGCAAAAATATGAAGCAAAAAAAAAAGACTGCCCTCCACCTGAGCACTGGTGAGTGCTTGGGAACAGCTCTCGAGATGCCTTTGGGATTTTACCCTGCACCAGGGAGAGACGATGCTCGTGATCGACTCCCACCATGCAGAGCAGTCTGCTCAGCCTCAGACACTATTTACAGGGGATGCTGAGCTCAGTGGTGCTGTTTGCACGAGTAGTTGTGGGAGGGTTTTTTTTTTAATGGTTAAATTCAATCAGGAATGTGCCAAGATAGCATGAAATCAACTAAATGTAATTAAGCAAAAACTATCAGCTTGATTGCTAAACCAGTCTTCCTCTCATGAATATGCATGAGAATAATTGATATTAATTCTATTCAAATCTTATAGGCACATTAGTCCTACATATTATAGTGTAGAATTTTTTGGAAAACTGAACCAGTTCCACTGCTGCTTTCACACCAAAAGGCACAATGAGTCCTGCTTGCAGGGAGATTCACCGAGTCATTGATACCATCCTGAGTTGCCACATGGAGAGGAAAGTAGAACAGAGCTCAAGTGATGTTTTGTCTGCAAAAAACAATGACTTGCTCAACGTTTCTTCCAGAAATGTGTTAGGAAAAGTGGCAAATCCATTTACCAGCATCAGCCACACTAATGACATCCTGGAGAGACAGAGAAGGCTGCAGGAAGAGTAAATCCCTGTAGACAGAAAGGCAGGGGCAACATCCTCTCCTGTTTCATGTGCTTGATACCAGCATGGCCCTATCAGCTGGGTGTCCCTGTGTCCATGTGTCCCTGTGTCCCTGTGTCCAGCTGTCCCTGGCCTTGCAGCTTCTCCTCTCCCCCATGCCCACCCCTCCTCCTGTCTGGCAGCAGACCTTGTGTCACACAGAGCACTTGGATGCAGGGACAATCCACACAGGACAGGATTCACCTCCCCAAGCCAGGGCTCCCAAGGCTTTTCTCTAGAGCAGAGCCTGGAACCCTCACTGACAGCCTTGGCACAAAGGGACTGAAGTGTTTTAATCTCAAGCACAGATGGCTCTTCCCTTTATAAGCACCAAACACTGGATTAGATGTCACATATTTAATAAATAGCAACAACTGTATACAAACTGTGTACAAAAGCAGCTAAAAACTAACCCTTGGCAGCAAATCATTCCTATTAGCATGGGGCCATAGCAAGTGGCAAGTAGAGTCAGTGGACAGCAAACCTGTGTGGACATAAAAGAAGAGGCAGCTCTACATGAGCAGCTCAAGAAGAGAGTTTGATCTTGCCTCACTATGAGAGTTTTGATGCATCCAGCTATAAATATAGAGGATGAAACAGAACTGTGAAGATGTGTACTCAGTTCTTCGTTAGGGCACCTTTCCCTTTTTGTTTGTTTATTTATTGTTGTGTTGCTTTTGAGGTATTTTTAAACTCAATTTGAGCTCAGAAGATGCTCAGACTCTTCGAAGTGTTCGCTGGCAGTCTGGGAATATTGACTCCATGCTTGCTGACTTCTGGACATTGACAGGACAACAAACCTTTCCAAAGTGTAAGGGGTAAAGGGCAGCTTGGGCAGCCCTTGGCTCTCCCACAGCTCTGCCAGCCTTTCCTACATCCCTGAACCCCAGCCCAGCCCAGCTGGGCACAGCCCAGGCAGCACCTGCCTCCCCCAGAGCCGGGCTCAGCCGTGGGTCCAGCTCAGTGTGGGGAGGCAGCTCAGGCTGCCCGGGGTGTGACAGCTCAGGCTGCCCGGGGTGTGACAGCTCAGGCTGCCCGGGTGTGACAGCTCAGGCTGCCCGGGGTGTGACAGCTCAGGCTGCCCGGGGTGTGACAGCTCAGGCTGCCCGGGGTGTGACAGCTCAGGCTCTGCTTGGCCAGCGGAAAAAACCTCCCCGGGCTGGGACACGGCCAGGTCCTGCTGTGGGCAGAGCTGTGGCACACACCTGTGGTACACACCTGTGGGTACACACCTGTGGGTACACACCTGTGGTACACACCTGTGGTACACACCTGTGGTACACATCTGTGGGTGCACACCTGTGGGTGCACACCTGTGGCACACACCTGTGGGTACACACCTGTGGTGCACACACCTGTGGGTACACACCTGTGGTACACACACCTGTGGCTACACACCTGTGGCTACACACACCTGTGGTACACACCTGTGGCGCACACCTGTGGTGTACATACCTGTGCCGCACACCTGTTGCACACACCCCGCCCTGCTCTGAGCTCTGTCTCCGCTGCGTTATCCCAAACGAGCTCTGCAGGAGCTTCAGCTCCGTGCTCTGCCATCCACACAAACTGCTGAGAGCCCCTTCCCACGGGAGTCCCTTCACCCATCCCACGGGAGTCCCTGAACCCAATTCCACGGGAATCCCTGACCCCTTCCCACGGGAGTCCCTTCACCCATCCCACGGGAGTCCCTGAACCCAATTCCACGGGAATCCCTGACCCCATCCCACGGGAGTCCCTGAACCCATCCCACGGGAGTCCCTGAACCCAGTTCCACGGGAATCCCTTCACCCAGTTCCACGGGAGTCCCTTCACCCATCCCACGGGAATCCCTGACTCCTTTCCCCGCCGGCCAGCGGGGCAGCCGGGGCACGGTCGGGGTGCAGATGCCGGGGCTCAGCTCGGTTCCAGCGGCTCCTGGTGTCCCAAAGCTCTGCAGGACGAGCTCTGGTTTCTGTGCTGCCCTCTGCCTTCATCCCGAGTGCCGCAGGAAATGGCAAAATCCCCACGGAGCAGGATTTGCAAAAGATCCCGGCTCCGATGCAGGCATTAAAACATTTTAACGTGGCCCATTAAAAACCCATTAAAAAGGGACTTTTCAATGCACACAGTGCCCAGCATCTCTCACTGGCAGCACCGGTGGCATCACCTGGTGCCACTTGCAGGAGCTGGACAGCAGGAATCTGCTTAGGAGGTTTGGAAATGAGAGACAGGGTGAGCCCAGCACAGGGAGAAACCGACTGCTGAGGGGGGAAAACAAGTCCAGTCCAAACTGGGAGTTGTTTAAAGAAGGCAAAATAATAAGGGAAAAACCACTCAGCACGCCAGGGAAATGAGAGTAAAAGAATTATGCAGGGATCTGGGAATAACCTTCCAAGGGCTGCAGCCTGGCACAGATGTGAATGAGCATCCCTGGCAGCTGAGGGCTCTCTCTCCATGTGTGACAGGGAATGAGCTGGCAATTCCCAGGGCACTCCTGAACGGCCAGACTGCTCACAGCAGCTAATATTGCCTGATTGTTTTCCTTTATTTCTTGGAAAGAAAAAAGACTCCTAAGGGCAGTGCCATTGGAGCCATGTGTCCAATTAACCTGCTGCAGGTTGTGTCACTCTGCTCTCTGCTGCATCCCCTTCCTGGGGCACAGAGCGTGTCTGTTCCCATGGCCACTGTCCCCTGGGAAAGAGAGAGGAAGGAAAAAATGTGCTGCTTTCTATTTATGAATGTCCTGCCTTTCCTGCAGCCAGGCTGAAGGCTCTGACTTCTTTTCACTCTCTCTCTCTTTCCCATTTCTCTGTCAATTGATTGCTCACTGCCAGAGGGCATTATTGGCTTCAAAAGCTTCATTTTCTGGTGCCTGAGCTGCTCATCTTCTCCTGGCTCATTGCTGTTACTGGAGGGCAGATCCAAGTCCCAGAGTCTATGGGCTGCTTTGGATTTGACCTTGAGAGCTTCTTTTGCTCACCCCATCACATGAAACAATCCTTTGATCATTGTAGGCAAGTACTTAAAAAAAAAATAAATCCAGTGGGCAGAGATGATTTAATTATATCAGTGGTGAGTGGAAATAAACTGGAACTAAAACATTCCCAGGCAGGTTTAAAGAATGAAGTGCCTGGGGGCAGCCCTGCTCTCTGTGTGCTGGGGCCTGTGGCACACACCAAAAACTGGCTTCAGTTCTGTAACTGAGCAGCAATTGTGCTCTAGTGCCAACTTTTCCTGTGCTTAAATTCAAAGGTTGCAAGATGAAGTTGTGTAATTGCCATGAAAATCACAGCCTGTACCTGAAGTATTTCCACCTGGAAAAGGAAATCCCTAAACTGTAACTTCCAGCAGTGACCACTGAAAGCACAAGGCAAAGAAAAGATGGGAGTAGTGAATCCTGAACTTTGTGCCCTGCTGGCCAAGCTCATCTGGCCTGGCTGGGAAACTACAGAAAAGATGGTGGTAAAAATGCAGTGGTAAAAATGCCTTTCAGAAAACATTTCTCTTAACTAAGCTACTTACATACTGCACTACTCCAGAGAATTAGCTTGTCTTGCAAGGTCTCATGAGATTCAAATCTTTGAGATGAGGTTTCTGCTCTGCTCTGGGCAAGAACACCTCTATCAGACACTGAGTAGTGGATTTGTTCAGGAGGTGGCTCCTTGGGTCAGCATTAGCAGCAGCAGATCCTTTTCCTGCAGGCTGGGCATGGGCTGTCCTTTGCTGGGGTCAATAAACCAGACACGGAGCTGCTGCTCCAGCAGCTGAGCTTGCCTGGCTTTGGGCGAGGTGGATGTCAAACCAGACCAACTGGGGCATTCTGGCTGACACCCTGCTTTTGGAGATGTATTAACATTCCACATGAAAGGGATGGTACTGCAGGAAAACAAATAAAAACCCACGCACACTTTGTTAGAAAGGCAGGAGGGGGAGGGATGGGTCCGTTTAAAGATGTCTCAATCAAATCCGTCCCCTTCCACACCTCTAGGTTTTGCTCCAAAATTCAGTTAAATTACAAAGCTACTAAAGATCCCAGCTACCAAAGGGAGGGATAATGAGGACACAAAGAAAGAAAATCAGTGGCAAAGCTGTGCTCCTGGATTGTTTCAGTACTCCATGGGAGAGCACTGAGTTCCTGACAATTTACCTTTCAAATCTCTTAGATAAAACAACTCTTGAAAATTGCCAAAACATTATTAACACAAACAGCAACACACAGCAGGGTGGCTTTGTCAAACGTCAGCAGAGGCAGCCTGGAAAAAGGGTCTGGAGTGCCTCTTGCAGGGCTCACCTTTCTCTTCCAAGATTTCTCCCTCCAGGTTTGGATGCTCTGCAGAATTCCCCTTGGGTCTTATATCCCCTTCCAAACTTGCTATTTGCAGAAAACAGTTGCTGCCAATTTCCTTTTATGTGAATATGGTGGGAGATGTAAAAAAATGGGAAATTTACAGGGGATTGGACAGTTTCTCAAAGAAAAATGTGTGACTGTTACTTTTTTCTTCAAAAATTCTTTTTGAGGAAAAAGTAGCAATCACCAAGTCTCTGTGTTTGCAGTGCAGTGGCTGTGATGCCTAAAGATTTTTTAGCTTTTTATACACTTTTCATATATTTGTAGCCTTGTAGATTTTTAATCTATAATTGTATCGTTTCTAGTACTTTTCCTGACTTTTCTCACAATAAGCTAACCCTTACTAACACATTCTTGAAAATCTGTTTAGTCTTATTCTTAAGAAGATAAATTTCTGACAAGGACATCTTGTTTTCCACCAGAACTTAAGACACATAACAAGAAAAGGGGCAAAGAAACCCCTGGACCACCTCCAAGGGGCTGACCCAAGGGTGGGTTACTGGGTCAGCTGATCTCCTATTGGATGCACCTGCCTGATATACGAATTAATTAACCTTATAAAAATTGTAGAAGTCCTTTATCATGTGTGTGCAGAGCCATATCTGTGCACCTGAAAGCTTTCACTGAAGAGTTGCTTTTTATATTACCACTCTTAATACCATTTGGAAAGTTTTGTGGTTTTATTCCAGGCAACAGCTGCTGCTTTGAAATCAGCCTCTGGCAGATGTTATTTTGGGGTATTTAAGCCAGGCTCTTGCTGTCACCAATCTCAATGTTCTTGGCTTTGTTACTGTTTCTCTGTTTTATTATTCTGAAGAAAATAACTCTGTCAGTGTTCTTTTTCTGGCAAGGAAGGGCTGTGCCAGCACCGAGTGGACGGGCTCCAGGTGCCAGTGGCTCAGAGCTCCTGTCCCTTGTCCCTTCCTGCTGCAGGCAGGTGCAGTGACACCTGGATTTCCCTCCTGCTGCAGGCAGGTGCAGTGACACCGGGATTTCCCTCCCGTGCCACGGGGGTTTTGTGCTTTCCCTGCTGCCTCATGGAGCTCCCGAGCTGAGCTGCTGTCCTGTGGCCAAACCTGCCCAGGTGTGGTGCTGGGGACAGGTGAAAGGGCAGCACACGAGGGGCACATCCCAGCCACAGGGTCTGCCCTGTCCCCACCTTCGCCAGGGTCTGTGGCACAAGCCCTGGAGTCCAGAAAAGCCCCAGTCCCTGTTAGACACCAGAAGCTGAACTCGTGCACCAGGGTCAGCCCACCCTGTCCGAGCTGTGCCCACCCTGTCCTGGAGCTGTGTCCACTCTGTCCGAGCTGTGCCCACTCTGTCCTGAGCTGTGTCCACCCTGTCTGAGCTGTGCCCACCCTGTCCGAGCTGTGCCCACCCTGTCCTGAGCTGTGCCCACCCTGTCCTGAGCTGTGCCCACCCTGTCCTGGAGCTGTGTCCACTCTGTCCGAGCTGTGCCCACTCTGTCCTGGAGCTGTGTCCACTCTGTCCGAGCTGTGCCCACTCTGTCCTGGAGCTGTGTCCACCCTGTCCGAGCTGTGCCCACTCTGTCCTGGAGCTGTGTCCATCCTGTCTGAGCTGTGTCCACCCTGTCCTGAGCTGTGTCCATCCTGTCTGAGCTGTGTCCATCCTGTCTGAGCTGTGCCCACCCTGTCCGAGCTGTGCCCACCCTGTCTGAGCTGTGCCCACCCTGTCTGAGCTGTGTCCACCCTGTCCCGAGCTGTGCCCACCCTGTCCTGAGCTGTGCCCACCCTGTCTGAGCTGTGACCACCCTGTCCCGAGCTGTGCCCACCCTGTCCGAGCTGTGCCCACCCCTGGCACGACCCCAGCCCCGTTTTCCCAGGGAACAGCTCCAGAGGAGCCGTCTCTGCTCTCTGGGGGAGGTTTCTGGGCTGCTTCTCTTCCCAGCTCAGGCTGCTCCAAGAAATAAACACAGAAAGGGCTCTGCACAATGTTTCTTGTCACAAAGCCTCTGCTCTGCTGTGTTGCTTGTGACAGTGCCACCATAAAATACGTGTTCCTTGTGCTCTCTATTCTGGTATTCCCAGTTTGAGGCTCAAAAGTTGACTTATTCCCCTTTCTCAGCCCTCTCCCACATCACGTCCTATGGAGCCAGGAGTATAAAAACACTAAGCCCCGTTGCTTGTGGCCCAAGCAAATGATTTAATCAGTGATGTAAAAGGAATGACGAGCCTGTAGGATGGAAAAAATGCCAGATAGGCAGTAAGATTAATGAGGTAACGTCTAAATCCAGGCATTTTCTAACAGATGGGACATGGCAGAGTTGACATGTATATTATTAAGAGGGACGTAAGATCACAGACAAAACAATAGCCTGCCTTGGCCACGGCTTCATTTACGCAGTGGAAACATTTTTTCTTCTGAAGGCAAAGGCAAGAAACATAGAAGGCAATGCTTGGTAGTGGAGTCACAGTGGGGAAGCAATGTCTGTGTCCAAACACAGCTCTGCAGCCTGGGCTGAGGCAGGGGACAAATTCCCCTGGGCTCTGCCAGGTAAAGCAGCATCACTGTCCCACAAGGACAGGGGAGCCAGGCACCCCGAGACAGCTCAGGGACAATTTGGGGACAATCTGGGGACAATTTGGGGGACAGCTCGGTGTGGCTCAGGGGCCGTGGGCAGCAGCAGCCCTAGTGAGCTGGAGCTGGAGCTCAGGGCTGGGGAGGAGAGGAGAACTCAGGGATGGGAGCACGGCTCACTGTGGGATGGCCAATGAGGCAAGGCTGTATTTTTGCTGCCTGCTTTTACTGGAGAAGCCCTTGGAAATTCCTGGTGGTGAAATGCAGAATAACCGTGAAGCAAAATCCCTGAGTCATCTGTCTCAAACTGTCACAGCAGCTTCCCCTGTCAATCCACATGACCCACTCAATTCTCATCCATTTTCTCCATTTTGGGGGAGTTGTGAAAAATAACTACAACCATTCCAAGTGATTGGTTGTAACATATGCTCAAACTGCAGTGATTTGGCCAAATTCTCCTAAGGCTGTACCACATCTCAGGCTTTATATAATCCAGACAAGAGCAGCAGACACACTCAGGGGACTTGGTCTGCCCTCAGTGCTGCTGTGCCCTGGGCAGACAGGCCACAGCTCAGCAGCTCAGACAGGGGAAAAAATAATATTAACAAAAGAACGTAGTTACTAACGTCATTTTCCATTGAGATAGTGCATGAAATCAATCTATCCTGCTAAATCTACGAGTTCCAAACTGTATACATAAGGTATATTAAGGGATTTGGAGAGATTAAGAGTAGCTCCTACGAGTCTCTGTGTGTGTGTGTAACACCGATTGTTTTATCTGTGAATTACCTGCGCTGCAGGAAAGGCACAGACAGGGAAAGCAGCGTCAGTGGCAATGTCTGCTCCACTGGAAATGTCCCCTCCGTCGGAAATGTCAGAGCTGAGCCCTGCCCTGATCCTCAAACAACCGCGGAGGTGCGTGCGGGACAGAGCCCTGATATTGGAATAGAGCCCTGATATTGGGACACAGATCAGCTATCAGACACAGCCCTGCTGTTGCCCCGGGACCCTCTGCCCGCAGGAATTCCTGCAGAATTCCCGCAGGAAGGCCGGGATTAAAGCGGAACCGGGAGTAAAGCAGTGCCGGGATTAAAGCAGCGCCGCCGCTGAGCTCAGGCTGCAGGGCTCGCCAAGGCTCACCTGGCCGAACACACCTGGATTACCCCAGGATTCCATCGGGGGACGGGGAACGAGGAGAGACGTTCCAGGGGCAGCAGGCACTGCCCGGGGCTGGCAATGGAATGCCTGGCACGATGGAAATGTGCTTTCCAAAGGGCTCACCTGGGCTGGCTCCAGCACACCCTCCCAGCACTCACAGCGTGTGCAGCTGGGGGTTATAAAAAGCAGCCTCTGAAAAGATTTTCCTACTGGGTAAAGGCACATTACGAGAACTTCCTGGCTTAGGTAGCTGTATATAGCAGCAGTAATCCTATTATGCTTATCCTGAACTGTCCTCCACCGAGCAGGGAAGTGAACTTTGCAGAGCACCAGAAGCCTAATTAAGCCTCCAAGCCCTCTGTGAGCAGCTCAGCTCTGCCTCTGTGCAGCCAGGGTCAGGTTATGACAGAAAACACAAACACCTGTGACACACCCCAAAGCTGCTCCCTGTCCCCACTCAGCTTCCAGTAAATGCAACCCAGATCTTTGTAGGAAGAGCTGTCCCCCTAATTCTTTATGACAGAGAGCCCAAACCCATGCCCACACACCTATGGCAATAACTGTGCCCTGGAAATGGCTGTGCCAAGGCTGAAGGCTGCTCACACACTTCTGTATTTTTGTTGCACAGCTGTGAGGATGAAGAAGCCTGGTACTGGAGAGCCCTGGCTGTTCTGGGGGGGGCTGTGTGAAGCAGCAATGTCACACCTACAGCCAGTGCAAGGCAGCCCTGGAGCTGCCTGAGCTGTGCCACGGTGTCCAGGCACACTGCAATGGCCTGGCTGCTTCCCTGGCTGCAGGAGCTGTGTGACAGCACCAGCTTCTCACACCTGACACCTCCCAACGCCTCCAGGAAAAGCTGTCAAGGAGCTTTCCTGGGCAGAAACCAAAGGGGGGACCGAGGGGACAGCAGCTGCAGCTGGGAAGGGCTAAATGGATGATTATCCTGAAATCTTAATCGCTAACTAATGTCCCAAACATTGCTCTGAAAACCCCAGCACAGCTGTCAGTCCCTGCTGGGCCACTCTGTGTGAGGAATGTCCTGGCCTGGCCAGGAGCACAGCTGACCCCAGCATGTCACAGCACATTGCAGCACAGCAAGAGGTGCTGGCATCACCCTGGCATGGCCAGCATGGCTTAGCTGCTGACCACCACTAAACATCGATTTCTGGGATTTTTTCAGAGCTTCCATTGCCTTTTCCTAATGGAGGGCACATCTGACATTTAGCTCTAGAAATTAATATCTTCAAATGCTTGCTTTTTGGTGTAGCAGACAGGCTAAACATTTGTGCTCTTGTCTTGCCTGGCTGGTAACCCAGGTACTATTAGTGAAGCACAACTGGGTCACGAGAATTAATATCAGCATCTGCGTTAGCTGCTTTATTTACAGCACTGTAGCTGTCAAAAGTTGTGGTAGCTTAAAAGGAACACGGTTTATTTGTGCTGACACCAGCAGTGGAATGAAGGATGAAGGCTGGCTGGCTCCTGGGGACCAGGCTGGGCCTGTGGCAAGCACAGATCCGAGCTGGGCAAATGCCCTGGGGACAGTCTGGGCAGTGTGGGGAGAGGGGACAGCTCGTCACAGCTCACATGGGCCAGCAAAAGCCTTGGCTGGCAACACAGCCCAGCAACAGCCACTCTGTACTTCCCCAAACCAGAGGCAGAGCTTCTGGAAGGACACAGGATGGAGGGACCCTTAGGTTATGGTTCAGTTATAAAAACTCTGATCACTGTTGCAGTATAATTAAGGAATTCATTAACTTCCCAGCTCAGTAATTATGGAAGCTCCAGCCCCATGAAGCAGTGCCACACCAGGAAGGCACTGCCTGCCTGCTGGGGGTCCAGGGGTCTCTGAAATAACCTGAGCATCCTCCCACACGGGCCACAGAAATTCTCACATTCCTCTCATATTCCTGTCTCAGTTCTTGTATGGGTAATTTTTTAAGCCATTATATCACAACGAGGGCAACATCTATTTTTTAAAATGAGGAATCTGGCAGTCCCAGAGCCAGAGGTATTGTTCTCTGTTGGATTTGGAAACATCAGCTGCTGAGTTTCCTTTTTTCTTCAGGACACACAATTAGCCATCTGGAAGCTTCATCAACACACCAAAGCAGCATCAATAATTGTGCTTATTTAATAAGAGTCTAAATCTGTCCCAGAGAAAGCAAAACTCTCCCCAGCACAAGAACCCACGGCAAGTCTGAGCTCCTGTAAGCAGCAGTAAGTGCTGAGAAGAGGAACTGTGCCTGCAGCCTGAACTTTGGGGTGAGAGGGACGAGCTCTGCTCTCAGCTGGTGCTGGCCATGGCACGGACCCACCAAAGCTCCTGAGTACAAACATTCCCAAACTGCAAAATCCTGCAAAAGCAGTGACTTTCTCAGAGTGTCTTACATGGTAATTAATGCCAGTCCTTGGAATCCTACTGGTGTGCTTAGGTGGAAGATGAGCAGAGGAGAGGTGGGAGCAGCAGGACGTTCCCCCAGCTCATGACTTTGTCCTCAGGAGCACCCCAGGGACAGCTCAGCAGGCTCTGCACTTCACTGGGCAAACACCCAGTGCCAGCCACACCTCCCTGTTCCACCCCTCATCCCTGCTCCTCCTGCAAACCCAGATCCTAAAGATCCTCTGTGCACATCCACCCCATCCCTGCTCCTCCTGCAAACCCAGATCCTAAAGATCCCACTGTGCACATCCATCCCATCTCTGCTCCTCCTGCAAACCCAGATCCTAAAGATCCCACTGTGCACATCCACCCCATCCCCGCTCCTCCTGCACACCCAGATCCTAAAGATCCCACTGTGCACATCCACCCCATCCCTGCTCCTCCTGCACACCCAGATCCTAAAGATCCCACTGTGCACATCCACCCCATCCCTGCTCCTCCTGCAAACCCAGATCCTAAAGATCCCACTGTGCACATCCACCCCATCCCCGCTCCTCCTGCAAACCCAGATCCTAAAGATCCCACTGTGCACATCCACCCCATCCCTGCTCCTCCTGCAAACCCAGATCCTAAAGATCCACTGTGCACACCCAGAGGCAGAAATGTGTCCCTAGAGGTTCTGATCACGGGTGGTAGAGGGCAGTAGCTATTTGCACACAGTCAAGTGTGATTAACCTTGGGAATACATTGCTGCCACCTCAGCTCTCCAGAAACCCACCCTAGCCCCCCCACCATCCTGCTCACAGCAAACTGAATTTCCTTGAACAAGAAACGCTTCCAGACACCAAGGTGATGCTTCACTGCAGCCCCTCCCACATGCACTTGCAAATCCCACCTAAGGATTACACAGAATTCCTCCCAGAACTAAAAGCTCCAGGAGTACAAAGGAAAAGTATTTGGAACTTGAAAATACTAACAAAGGCTGCTCCTGGATCTGTACAATGAGTTGGAGCTATTTTGTTGCTCTCTGCATTGCTGCTGTGGGGCCAAGAGATTGGTCCAGGGGCTGCTCTTCTCATCCAGAGGTTCATGGGGAGGAAATGCAGGGAGAACAGACAATATATGAAGAACTGATGGAAAAGAAAGAGTTGCTCTGACTGGTTATTTCTGACAGAGAGCTCTGAGCTTCTGCTGGCTTTAGTTTTGCTAACTGTACTTTTTAATTTTGGCAAGGATGCCTGGAGCCCAGGAAAGGAATGCACTGTATATATAATTATAAATCAAAATATAATATAATACAATAAGTAAAATGAACACTGAAAAGCACCACTCACTAGCTGCATGTGACATCTACCTAATTGTTCCAGGCTGTGAGTCACCGTTGAATTAAAGCCCTGCAAAGGCAGTGGGGCTCTGGCTCTCCTGGCACCTGCCTCGTGGTGAAGTGAAGCCCAAACCCCCCCAGCTTCCCCCCGGGGCCCCAAGCTCAGCCCTGCCCACCTCAGTGCCCTGGCAGTGCCCTCAGCACCAGCTGTGCCTCCTGGGTTTATAGGGAGAGTGAAACGCCTGAGAGATGGGATCCCAGACCTGAGACCAGCCCAAGGCAGCAGCAGAGCCCCGGGCTGGGGCAGAGCTGAACATCACCGTGAGAGGCAGACCCTGAACCCAGGAGATGGGCACCTACACCAGGGCAGTCCTTCCCCACAGGAAAAAGGGACAAAGAGAGGTTGTTGCCATGCCCCGAGGGCTGGAGCTCCTGTTTGTGACTGGAGGAGCCAGTCCAGACTCTGATCCCTGCTGTGCCAGGCTGCAGCAAACCTTGCAGGGAGGGAAAGGCTCGGGCAGTGCTGCTGAGCTGAGTTCACTGCAGGGCCATGGGAGGCTGGCAGGGCAGAACGAGCCGGGAATTGGTGTTTTTAAGTGGCCACTTAATCACGGAATATCCTGAGTTGGGAGGCACCGCCAAGGATCACTGAAGTGCAGCTCCTGCCCTGCACAGGACAGCCCCAGCAATCCCAAGTGTGAGTGAGGATTTAGAGAATGGGAATGTGAGGGGGAGAGGGACAAGGATGCAAATTCAGCAGGTTTCTGCTGCTGACCTAAATGCCCTGAAGGAAAGATCAAATTGGCATGAAGATAACGAGCAGGAGGATGGGTGTAAGAAGAAAACGTGAACCTGTGTGCAGTGACACAGCCCCAAACACCTCTGCACACACAGACCTGCACCCTGAGCTGCAGCCAGGCCAAGCCACAGGCACAGGCACAGGCAGGACCTTCCTGAGCCCCCTGCTCCTGTACAGCTGCTCGTGGGCTTCCAAAACCCAGCAGTGCCAAATAATTCAGTGCTGCTTCTCTGCAAGATGCCAGGATCTCATCATAATAAGTCATGATGATTTCACAGCAACTTTAAGCCAGTTTCCATCGTGCTGTCAAAGCCATGTGTCCTTGGCTTTAAACTGCCTTCTCCCCACTGGAATTCAGCCACCTTTGTAGTGGGACACACTGGGATTTTAATCCTGTAATTGACAGCATCAATCCTGGACTCAGGGGCTTCCCTGGGAGTGAGGAACATGCTGCAGCATCCTTCACTTCTGTTTTCAGACAATCAAATATTTCCAGCAAGCTATTAATCTTTGAGGAGTGAGCTGGGCTTTGGTCATCATTACTTAAATGGAGTGGATGGCAGAAGGCAGGTACCTGAAACCTCTATAAAAACCCCAGCCAAAAGGTGTGAATATTTCATTCCTCTGCTGGAGCAGCAGCAATAGGATGTGACAATGCTGATGGCTTGCAGCTCTGGCTGGCCAAAACGAGGCAAAAAGTCCTTTATTACACATTTTTCTTTACAGGATTAAGCTCTTGGTCTTTTTGAAACATCAGCAACAACCTGGGAGGACTGGGAGTATTTCCTTTGCAGGGTTTTAGTTCCTGATGTACTCTATGTTTGTGGTGCTTGGGATGGGATTGAAGCCCATAAATTGAGGCTCCCAACACCTTGTGTGTGGTTTCAGTGAAGCAGATTTGTTTACAGCATATTAAGGGCACCGGGAGGTTTTTACCAGCTGTTCCTTGTGATTTTTGGCAGCTCTCAGGATGCCATTGTCATTCCCAGCATATCCCAGGATGGCTCTCAAGCCCAGGGAATGGCAGCCCGGCACCCTCACTGTGCCCTGCACACTCTGCTGCCTGTGGAAGGAAAATCCCCAACCTGCAGGAGCCTGACAGGGCAGCTCCTCTCATTGGATGTAAGGGGCAAAGACAGAAAGGAAGAACACTTCTAAAATATTATGTTAAAGCTTCTCACTAGAAGCTTTTGACTTGCTGAGAGAAACAAGAAGGTATTAACTGTGATGCTGAAAATAGAACCCCTTGCTCTCAGGCTGAACCCAGACAGGGACTTCCCAGGTGATGTCACAGCACACCTGGTTCATGTGATTGTCCCTTACAAAAGTTTCTCTTTCTGACCTTTTGATCCACATCCATTTTCCTCTGCAGGAAATTACCTGCTGTGCTTGGTGGCTGCTCCTCCATCTGCTGAGGGATGGATCTTTGTGGTTCTCACAAGACCTTCAAGATATACAGGCTGTCATTTGGGTGCTTCCCTTTCTTGCACACCTAATTCATTTCGATTTGCTCCTGCTACAGAGTTTTTTCGTCGTTTGTTAATGTATTTTCTCCCTTCATCGATAATTCTTCAAGTGGCTGTGATACATTTCCCTGTGAGCTCCAGCAACACAGAGCACATTTTGTCCTGGGACGAGGCTCACTCACTCGATGCAAGGAGTGAACTCAAATTCTGCTGCTGCAGCACCTGCTCCTGACACTTTCAAACCTGACTACAGGCAGAAGGGCCCTGCATCAGGATAGCCAGGGACTGAAGGGCTTTGCTGTGCTCACACACCGAGCTCACCCCAGCCACAATTCAGGCTGATCGAACAATCAGCCCCACTACCTCACAGAACAAGCTTTTAAACCCCTGTCATTACAAAGGTTAAAAAAAGCTGTAGTGTCTCAGCTCTTCCCAATGCAAAACAGAGCACAAATGAGGATAAATCAGTGCCTAAACACAACCGTGTGATTTGAATTTAGGCTGCTGAAGAGCTGAACACAAACCTCCACTGAGGCTGAGAACATCACAGTGACTCGGTGAGCACAGTGACACTGCTGAGAACGAAGGTGACAAAGGGCCTGGGCATGGCAGGGCAGGAGTGAGGGAATGCCCGGGCAGAGTAGCCCCAGCCAAGAGGAACAGCACTTGCTGTTAGAGCACACCAGCTGGAATTAGGCACTCTGGGTTCTTTTCCCAATTACGGCATTCTGGATTTGTGCTCTGACCTCGGGCAAATAATTTATTCTCTTTGTGCACAGTTTCCTCATCTGTAGAAGAAGGTTAATAGCTACTGCTCAGAAAGGTTGGCTTTTCCTGGCTGAGGTGAAGGTATCAGTCAGGGCAGACTTTGGCAGATGTGCTGAGACACCACAGAGGTAAAAATTGCAATTAATTACTATTTCTTCTGCCTGAGGTAGGTGTTAATTACAGATGTGTCAGTGGTGCAGCACTGACCAGAGGAGTGCCTGCCACGGGAGCAGGATGAGCTGCCAGGCCAGGAAGAATAATAGAATATTGGGTTTTTTCTCTAGGTTTTCTCCAACTTAACTGTAAAGCACAGTAGATGTACTCACTTGGAATCTTCTGAGCTGGCTGAGGGTGTTACAAAAGTCCCTCCCATAGAGCAGTTTGGATGTGATCATGTTTTGAATCCTTTTCTACAGAAGTTGTTGTTCCTACTGGACAACACTCCTCCCTGGCTTCCTGTCTGCTTTTTGGTGCCTATATGGATTTTTGGGGTCCATAACCCAGCATTGTTAATCACATAACATCGATCAGCACAGCAGCTGATGGAGCTGATAGCATGGTCTGACCAAAGCACTGAATTTCTGTGAACAGCCAACATTTGCACCAACACACTCGAGTAGTGAATTCATCTCCCAGTAATCAGAAACCCTGTGCTCTGCAGGTGTAAAACAAACCCCTCCTGTGTGCCCCCCAGGCTGCAGGCCAAGCACTGCTAAGGTGAGCCATTACCAGCCTGGACTGCAGGTGATTTCTCCTGACTGTACAACAGTGAACAGAATCCATGGAATTTTACTGATTTGCTTAGATTTCTGTATCTTTTATAAAAAGGAAGCTGTGTGCTCATAGAAGGGAGCTCACAGTTTAGGAGTTTCCTATTATAGATGTCATTCCCAATGGTTAACTCATCCAAGTGTGACTTGAGTAGCCCACATCATCAATATTAAATGTGACATTTACTATCAAGAGCAAAGTTTTGGGGCTGCTGCCAGCCCCACTCACTGAGCTGTAAATATTTTGATGAGGGAACAGAGGAAAGAGGGCTCAGCCCTGGCACCACGGGAGCTGCTGGTGCTTCCACAGAGCCCCCAGGGGCTCAGCCCTGGCAGCTGGGGAGGAGCTCCTCACTGGGGAGCCCAGGCTGGTCCCTGCACTGCTGCTGGGTGTGATGGGCACATGGGGAGGATGGAGAGGAAGGATGGAGAAGGAGGATGGAGAAGGAGGATGGAGAAGGAGGATGGAGAAGGGTGTTCCCTGGGCATTCCCTGCACTGGGGGTACATGGGGAGGATGGAGAGGGAGGATGGAGACATTCCCTGGGTGTTCCCTGCAGTGGGGGCACTCAGGGAGGATGGGGATGTTCCCTGGGTGTTCCCTGCAGTGGGGGCACTCAGGGAGGATGGGGATGTTCCCTGGGTGTTCCCTGGGTGTTCCCTGCAGTGGGGGCACGCTGCAGAGCAGCTCCCCCAGCCCTGCACTGAGCTGAGCCCTTGGCACAGCCCAGGAACAGCCCCAGTGCCCTGCGGGAGAACCCCTGGCCCACCACACCACCCAGTTTCCAGCAATGTCCCCTTCCCTCCTGGACACCAGCTGAAGTCTGGGGAGTGATTTGTGCAGTGATTTGACCTCTGGTGCTGTTTTACAAAGGGTTTGCTGGTGGCTGTGGCCAGCCTGGAGCTGCAGCAGTCTCGGTGTTCACACCTCAGCTCAATCTCACCCACAGAAACCTCTACACCCACATCCATGGAGAGGCACTGGGCACTGGGCTGGGCTTTGAGCAGCTGCTCTGTCACCTGGGCTGCTGGGGGCAGTGTCACCTGTGCTGAGCACAGGTACAGACCTGGGGAGCTGCTGTGTGAAATAAATTCTCAGTGTGAAATAAGCTCTCAGCGTGGACCCCTGTCCACAGCAGCAGCACTGTGGAGCTGAGGAGAGGAAAGGCTCCTGTGAGAGCTCCACATTGCAGCTCTGTCCTGGTGCTTCACCCTCCCAAAGGCACCCCAGGCACACCCTCAGCACTGCACTCACCTGGCCCTGCTGCAAGCTGTGCACTGCCTCCCTGCCACACAAACAGCAATGTTTTGGAACTACATGATTTGCCAAAAAAATACATCAGTAAGGAAACACCCAAACAAAGAAACACTGGCAAAGAGTTGGGGATTTCTTTTCAGAAGTCAGTATTTTAAGGGGAAGACTTTCTGGAAGAATATCAACTGTGTTTTGTGAAACACAAAACTACACATGATGACCCTACAGCTACACATGATGAAGTCTGCAAGGTCTCATTACTAAGGAATGGAAAAGCATATTAAAAACTGCAAATACCAAACAGCTTCATCACTTCCATGATCATCTTTTGTCTTTGTTTCATTGTATGTATCAATTTTCAATAAAGAACCTTCATGTGCCTATGAGTTAGATATTGGTGAGAGAGACTTTCATTGATTGCAGGAGCACGGCCAGGCCATGCAGACAGAAACAAGGTGGGGCAGGATCAGGCAGCTCAGTTATTGTGGGCTGCATGAGGAACAGAAACACTTGTTAAACTTTACTCGGTGTCATTTAATGTCATTAGCCCTGCTGGGCCAGAGGGATTTTACTGCTCCTCCAAATAATGACAAATGGTGCAGCTGGACAGAGATGAGCCATTCACTCCCGTGATAATTGCTCCACAATGATACTAAAGAAGCATTCACCAAAAACTTCCCTGGTTAATGACGTTTAATTCATTATTAAATGCAGCTCATTACTGTTGGAAATAAGGCCATTTAGCAGCCATCAGCTTTGCTAATATTGCTGAATGTCTTCCAGTGATCAGACAGCAGAGGGGGAGGCAAGTTTTAAAATATACATTTTCACTTCAGAATAAAAATTTTAAAAAAATCTGCCAGTGTTTAGTAATGAAATAATGCCTAATATCATCTGAATCTCTTACTTCCCTCTACAATCAGAGTAGTCAGTTGTTTGCTCCTGGAACTAACATCTCCTTTACAGGAGATTTTAAAGGTGAATTTCAGTGCAAGAAAATCCCTGTGTTCAGCACTGCTGCCCTCCTGCTCCCGGGGTACAAGCATTTAAAGCACAGCCTGCCTCAGCCTTTCCTCACTGAAAGCTCTGGGGGCTGGGCAATCCCAGAGACCTTCCTGACAAACAGATGTGCCAAGGGCACTGCCTCCCTCCTCTCCCCCAGCTCCTGTCTGCCCGGGCAGACAGCACCTGGGGTGTCAGAAATGCAGATAAAACCAACAAATCAACCCCCAGCCAGAATGGCAGGCAGAGAACAGACTTGGATCAGATCAAAGTGAGTCGAAGAAGGAGGCAGATCTGGGGGTTTGCAATAAACACAAAGCAGCCACCCAGGAGCACCAGAGGCAGGAACTGGGCTGTGTGGAGAACACTGGTTTTTCCTGCTGGGATGGGGCACATCACACTGCTCAGCTCAGTTTTTCACTCAGACAATCTGAGTGCTGCAAACTGAGGGAGCCGAGCTGCCAATTTCCTCCAAGAAGATATCTCAGCACTAATTCACATCTTTTGAGCTGAAAAAAATGTACAGGGTAATGTCAGGTTATAAAACAGGCCCTTGACTTGCCCTGGTTTAATTAAGATAATGAGAAGTGTAGGATGATGAGCTATGGTTCCAGACAGCAGGAAAAAAGGATGAAGAGCAATTACATTTGGAACAGAGAAGAGTCTATGGAGCTGGGAGCTGGGGAACAGGCTGTGACAAAGGGGATGTCTAAGGAGATTTATTGGGGCTGAAAATAGAGCAGGGCAGGACTGGGAGACTGGGGAAGGTTGGTGAAGCAGAGACTTCTGCACCTGGAAGGCAGGTATTGGTGCAGCCAGCAGGGATAGGTGGAGGAAAAAAGAGCTGGAAGCTCTCACATGGTCCCTCAGAGACACAGACATGGGCAGGTCTGTGCTCCCAGAGCTCCCCAATCCCCAGGAGCTGCTCCCAGAGCTCCCCATTCCCAGGGGCTGCTCCCAGGGCTCCCCAATCCCCAGGAGCTGCTCCCAGAGCTCCCCCAGCCCCAGGGCTGCTCCCAGAGCTCCCCAATCCCCAGGGGCTGCTCCCAGAGCTCCCCAATCCCCATGGCTGCTCCTAGAGCTCCCCAATCCCCAGGGGCTGCTCCCAGAGCTCCCCAATCCCCAGGGCTGCTCCCAGGGCTCCCCCAGGACAGCCCTGGCAGGAGAGGCAGCCCCGGGCACACACGGGGTGCTGAGCACTCCCAGCACACTCTCACAAACAGCCTGAGCACGTTCCAGTCTCCCAGATTTCTGTGGGACTCCTGTGGACCCAAGCTGAAGCATCTGTTGCATCACTGTCCTGAACTGAGCTCAGCCACTCCCAGCACCCAGACACGCACCACAACATTTCTTCCTTGATGCAAAACTCTGGGAAATGCTGAATAAAGCTGTTCTTACGGTGAGACACCGTTATCTCTGCTAGCTCTGGATCCAGCCCAGGAGAGGTTCAGTACTTTGCAGTTTAAACACAGTCTGTGCTCCCCTAGGCTTAGCCCCGTGCCTTATTTCTGTCCCAGCTCAGAGCCCACCACGACAGAATTTGGGTGAGGGTGTGAGAGAACCCCAAGTTCTCTGCTGATGATTTTTTAATGGCAATATCTATAATGATGTGGTGGCACCACCCCATCCCTGCAGCAGCAGCGCTGCTGTGACTGAATTCACCTTTGTGCACAGAGTGTTTGTTTCTGCTGCAGCACCATTTCCTGTCCTTGCCTGCACACAGAGACCCCACAGGACAGACCTGAACTTGGGAACAGCTGGAAGTGCACCCCAGGAAACCAGGATCACACCTGCACGGGGACAGGGGAACTCCAGAGGGGTCTGTCTGTGAGTGCTGCACAGTTCACCAGCCCCACAACGAACCCAGACCACCTCGTTTTACAAGAAATGCTTCTGCAGAGTAATGAAGCTGAGTGAGCAAAATGGGTTCAACTTCAGGATTAAAGGAGCAGTCAGAGAAACAACTGGGAACAACGGGTGTGAAGAGGAGAGTTCAGACAAGTGACACTGGGTCAATATTGGGGTGACATGAGACTTATTATATACCTCCTTAAAAAATATATTCAATTTCTGACCTACTGTGCCAAACCCACTTGTCTGACACTAGATTGGATTACATTTCTATGCTGTTTTTATAGGTTGAGTCCCAAGAACCATAATTTATTGACACTGCTTTATAAATGTTTAAAAGGGCGAGAGAGACTGACTTAATCAGAACGAGTCGTTTCCCTTTTGTTTGGACTAGCTTAAATCAGTTGCTTGCTACTTGATACAATTTAAATGACTAATTGTGACTTGATTTTCTCCCCTCCCGATCCCTTTGAATCATAATCAGTACTTTCAGCTAATGAATTTACCATTCTCAGAGCACTATTAAAGAAATACTTGGTCTTCTCCATGAGTAGTCTTATTTATGCAAGCTCCCCATCGACTTCAGAGAGCCGAGTGATTAATTCACAAATAATTTATCTGACAAATGCTGCTTCCCTTCTCCCCCTCCCCACCCTTGCAAACTGCCTGTAGGCGAATTCGAAATTTCTCAATTATTCATTATTGAGAATTCTTGCGGGTTTTTCCCCAGTAAATAATTTTTCCTCTAAACACTGAGCAGCTGCAATGTGTGTGAGCACACTTGGTGCTCTGGGGCAGCTCCCAAAGCCTCATTTCATCCCAGAGACAGGACGGTTTCCACACCTCACCAGCACAGGAACAACGGGGAATGCTACTTTCTGACACACAAAATTACAGCTACTTCTGTATTATCTTCAATTATTTATCTATAGGCCCACTTTGAAGTATTTCAGGCAGGAGTTACATAAGAGGGAAGAATTGTTATTCCTTCCCCTGGGTGGTGCTCCTGGCTCCGTGGGCAGCTCCAAGAGCTGCTGGGGGCTCTGGGGGAGCAGCTCCGACAGGGAGGGGTTCCCTGGAGCTGGGGGTGCTGCCTCTCCCCATCCCAACACAGCAATTCCCTGGAGTTCCTGCTCCCACCCCCTGACACGGCAGATGCTGAGCCCTGAGTGCAGGTGATGGATGGAGCCTGTGGGACCCCAGGGACAGCCCAGGGACAATCCCAGGGACAATCCCAGGGAAAACCCCAGGGACAATCCTAGGGACAGCCCCAGGGAAAACCCCAGGGACAGCCCAGGGACAAATCCAGGGAAAACCCCAGGGACGGGGCTGTGCCCAGGGTCCCTCAGAGACCTCCCTGGCACCAGAGCTCCCAGCAAAGGTGAGCGCTCTGGGACACCTGTGTGACTGCCACCACTCGTGCCCCGTGTCCCCAGGCCCTGCAGCACAGCCCAGCTCCGGGGGGACAGCAGCTCTGAGCCCCTGCTTTGGCAGGAGATCAGATCCTGACTGACTGTGAACTCCAGACAGCCACTTACCCCACTCTTTATGGGCAAGGTTTTTCCACTTTTTGGACTTAATATTACATGTAAATAGAATTACATGTAAATAGAATCCAGAATTTCTGTCTGGAGAAGAAGCTCCTCACTGAAGGAAAGCAGCCAAGGTCTGCAGAGGGGGTTTGCCAGGGAACATGGCATGTCTCTGCAGAAAACCCTTCAATGGAGAAGTGCTGGGGCTGACAGAGCTTCATCTCATTTCAATGGAGTAACTCCCTCCTTTCCCTCTGACCTCTGCTTCTGGCTGGTTGCCATGGAAAATGGACAGATGAAACCCGGAAAGAATTTGAAGGAGAACTTAACTAAATTGAAATTGTAGCCCTGGGGCCTTGTTTGCCAGCCTGTTTCTGTGGTGGCCCCGCTGGTAAATCATCGAGCAGTGACACTTATCAAGCACAGGTTCCAAACTGAGCCAAGGGAGGGCAGGGAAGTAAAGGCAGCCTGTCCTGGTCCCTGCCAGGGTCTGCTCTGGTGCAGCCCAGCAGGGACAGGGAAGCTGGAATGTCTGATTGTATCCCCACACACCCTCCTGCCAGGGTAAGGGATGGACAGGGGGCAGCTCCAGGGACTGGAACCGTGCCAGGGGCACAGGAAGAAGGTCTGGAGGGATGATTAACCTGTATGGGGCTGGGAGATCCCTGCTCCAATTTATGGCCCTCTGACCCTGCCTTCACTTAGCAACACGGGGGAAGGGGAAGGGAAGCAAAGCAGGTATCTGTGATGCATAAATAACCTCGTTGCCATGACAGCGGCAGGAGCTGCAAGCACTCTCAGCAATGAGAGCTTCGAGGTAAATGAGACCTGACACCCTGTTCACAAAATCAAACCCCTGGGTTGAGCAGGTGAAAGAGAAGTCATCTGCCAAAGGGCAAAGGGCGGGGTAGGAGTGGCTTGGTTTTTAAAGGGATTTCTGAGCACAGCAGATACTCCATCAGCATGCCTCTGTGAGAGTGGCAGATGGGCTGTGGCACAGGCAGGATGTCACAGCAGGGCTGCAGCTCCATCATGGCATCCCTTGTGGCCCTGGTGGCCTGGGCTACCACCGTGTGTCCATCCTGGCCATGGCTGCTGTGACACTGGGCACTCATCGAGGAGCTGCTGTCTCTGCAAGATTTCACACTCCCCCGGTGCCCTGTTGGGTTTTCATAAATGAACCATGAACAGTGACACCCTCACTGCAGGGAGAGCCACACTCTGGGCATGGACACGGTGGGGCAGGCTTGGTCCAAGCCAGCAGAAGGGGCACAGTGCATCATCCCAGGGTTCTAATTCATCATCATCATCATCATCATCATCTCCCAGTGCCACCAAAACCAGACCTGGCCTCTCAATTTCCCCCTTTGTGGTGAGCTGCCTCTTGCTTTTCAAGACCTCTTGGAAAAGAGAAAGGGAATGCAAGGAGAAGATGGGGTCACTGACACCTTGTGATGGCAGACTGGCCTTTTGCAGAATATTATCTTTGAGAGAGAAGGGAAATCAAGGTGGATGCTGTGGCTGGGCTTTATCAAACCCTGGCCCTCCAGGAACCCAGGCAGGCCACAGAACACAGGAGGAATGCTCTCCCTGCTGCCCAGCCTGGTGCCCCCAGCTCTGGGACCCCTCTTTGCCTTGGTGATCCTTCCTTTCTAAAGTCTGAGGAGTGACAATCTGGCACGAGGCATTTCCAGCCACTGCAGGTCCTTTGCTGGCTCAAGTGGCCACTCAGCACCCAAACACCCCTGGGCTCAGGTTTCCCTGCCTCCCCTGTCTCCTAACACATGCCTAATAAGCTTAATGTCCCAGGTAATTACTTCAGGAGAGCTGATCTGCTCCTCCAGCCTGGCAGCAATAGGCCGGGTATCAACCAAAACCAGGGAGAAATCTCTCCTGGATAAGATGCAAGGCAGCAAGGACACAGCAGAGCAGCAGCTCCCCCTCACCTTTAAGCACTGTTTCAGGGACTTTTACCCCAGAGCATTTTTTGAATATGATCTGCAAGTATTCAGTACAAGTGAGGGGGTTGTTTTTATCTCACAGATGTGGTGCTCAGTCATAGGTTTGTGCTGCTGGAGAGGATGTCTGTGTTAGGGGATCAGTGCCATGCCTCCCCCGTGCTCCTGCTCTCCACTCCAGGACTGTTTCCACACCCGTTGTGTCCAGCCCGATGCTGAACTGGGCCAGCGCCTGCTTCCAAATTTATTTTTAAAAACTGTTTTCTCTGCAATGATTACTGGTGCCAATGCAAATCTCTGCTGGTCCCAGATGGAGAAGGGAGGCCAAGAGGTCATTCCTGCTGCAGATGTACCCCAGCCCCTTCCTGCACTCCCTGCTGGGGCCCAGAAAAACCTTTGCCAGGGGGTACCAGACCTACAAGCCGAGCCCCGAAGGTGACCCCTCTTATGTGAACTCATGACTCCAAATTTTCCATGCAGAGTGCTCCAAGAGAAAATTTCCCTCACTGACTGCTACTGCTCTCCAAGAAGCCACTCCAAAAGTGTTCTCTGTATATCCCACTGTGGGAATTACCAGTGTAACTAGTCCGTATTTTCCCCAGGGAAAAAACAGAGGGTTTTTTTCTGAAACATTTTTTTCTCCTTACTGGAAAAAGCTTCACTATTGGAGTTTTCAAACATGAGGTGTAAATCTTCCTTTTAGATCATAAACTCTCCCTTGGCTCTTTTAATTCTTCCAACTGCCTCTTAAAGACAGGCAGGTGCTGCAGGAGGGAGATGTGCAATAGGAAGGATCTGTAAGGAGTTTGTGGAGGAACAGGAATGAACCTGCTGGTAGAGGCCCTGATTGGCCTTTTTGGCCCCTTATTATAAAGAAAGGGGGATCCAGATGTAATGTCAATCTGATTTGCACCTTGTACTTCTCACTGAATTTTACCAAAACTTAGCACAGGCTCTCCATTCACCCCCCTTTGCCACCAGCCTGACCTGGGGTTGCTGCAGGATCCTCTGGGCAGGACAGAGCCAGCACACTCACCCTGGCTGGGCGAGGCACTCAGACCTACACAGCCCAGGGGTGTCCCACACATCCCTTCTCCTCTCTGGAGGAGACTCATGAGCTGCTAAGGAAACCACCTACATTCACCCACAGACAGAAATAAGTGCACCGATTTAAATGGGAAATATCCAGCGTGCTTTTCCCAACATTAATGTCTCCTTGCACAGTAACCTTATTACAGCCAGACAAGTGACCAGGGCTGGCCTTGTTTAGGATTCTCAGCAAGTATAAGAAGATTAATATATACATCTTATTTCTGTGGAGATAAGCAGCTTAGACAATATGACTAAGGGGTCACTCCATACAACAGCTCTGTGGAATTATTATAATTTTCTGGTGGGCAATGAGGCAAGCTGAAGGTTTCCAGCCTGCAGCCTCAGGGCTTTGCCATTAACCAGGCAGCTCCATGCTAAGACTGGAGCTTGTCAAGAGACTGATTTTTTTGTTTCCCATAGGAAGTAAGGACATTTTGACATTTAGTGCATTTCTGAAAATATGCTTCAGATAAAGCATTTTGAGAATACCAAAAATGTTTGTTCCAATCATGACCTTAAGAAACACTGTTGTTACCTGTATGATAAACCTTGGAAAGAAAAGTCATTCCAAAACTAAAGTTGGACCATCTCAACTTCACTGAATACAGTATCCCAATGTAGAGTATTGCTGTTTTCTTCCACAACACACACCTCCAGACACCTCCTCTCCAGGAGAGGCAGGCACCACCAGTGCCCAGGCAGTTCCTCAGGGAGCTGATCCTGTCCTGGAGGGCAGAGCTCTGACTGGACCCCCCTGCCCCACAGGACCCCAGCTCAGGGGGTCCAGGAGCTGCTGCCCCAGCTCTGGGTGCAAACACTCCTTGGCCTCAGCACACAGCTGAGATCTGCTCCTCTGTGAGCTCCACCTGCCCAAACTAATCCCAAACCTGGAACCACAACAGTGCAGAAAAAACAGCCAAACCTGCTTTTAGCATGAGCTCCATGGGGGCTGGAGCTGCTGCCAGGAGCCAGCCAGGTCCAGCCAGGGAACACTCTGCTCCCCCTGCCTCCCAGCATTATTCAATTCCTTCACTCTAAACTGCAGCCACGTTTCACCTGCACTCCTCAGGTGTGTTGCTATCCTGCAGATTCAGGAGCACTTCAGAGCTGTGCTGCACCACCCAGTAACATTTTGAGGCTGCTGTGCAGTGCATTAGGAGACAGGTCAAAATGCCATTGACTGAATTTGTTGAGGGAAAAAACAGTGCAACATTAAGGAGTTCAATAGATAACGTGGCTCCAGGTCCAGGCAAAGCCAGCTGACCCGTGGTCTGACTCTGAACACTTGCAAATGTCAAGTTATGGGTTGCAAAAGGAGAAGCTGGGGTGTTTGAATTGTATCAGGACATCCCGACTCTTAAAATGCTGTTGTTTGCCTCAAATCCTTCCATCCTGTTTCTGTGATCATTGGGCCTCCATGGGCTGAGCAGCAGGGCAGGTTCACCTGCAGCTCCTGTAGGGCTGGTTGCTGTGGTCCCTGCACAGCCTCCATCCCTGGGGGACACCAGGGACCCCTCGGCTCGCTGGGCAAGCCCCTGTGTCCAGCTCAATGTCCAGCTCAATGTCCAGCTCAGTGTCCAGCCCCGTGTCCAGCCCCAGGAGTGACCCTGGCCCTGCTGTCCCCCTGGTTCTGGCTGCTGCAGCTCTGCAGGCACTGAGCCTGTGCTGGGCTGGGGGGCAGGGGGGGTGTGGGGCCAGAACGGGCCTGGGGTGTTTGGGGAGAGAGCCCAGCCCGGGTTTGGGTCTGGATTTACATCCCCCTGGGAAGGGGACGGTGTCTTTGAGAGGGAGCAAGGAAGGGGAAAGGAGATCATGTTTTCTCAATGCTCTTATCTGAAGCAAACCCTTAATAAGGATTGGGATGAGCCTGGATGGAAGGCAGGGTTACCTGTGCCATGGTGAAGAGCTGGGGCAGGTGGGGGGCAGGTGGGGGGCTCAGCTGGCCCGGGGAGCTGCTGGCACACCTTGTCCCCCAGCCCAGAGGAGCACAGGGCACCCTGCCATGCCAGGCTGCCTGCACAGAGGGCTGCAACGCTAACTGGGATAATACTACTACTACTACTACTACTACTACTACTACTACTACTACTACTACTACTAATAATAATAATAATAATAATAATAATAATAATAATAATAATAATAACTAATAATGACAAGTATTTCCTTGGGCAAGAGGAGCAAGGCGTCCAAAAGAAGCCAAACCCTAAAGACAAGGACCTGATGTAGCAGGGGCTCCTCTGGCACCTTCCTGCTCTGCCCACCCCAGTTCTCACCACTGAGGGTCCTCCAGTGTTTGAGTTCTTGTGGCTCTTCAGGTTTTGGGGCAAAATGTGAAAATTCAGCTTTTTTGCTGAAAAGAAATCCTCTCCCCATTCTCTAAAGAAAGTGAAGCCAGAAGGCTACAGGCTTCGTGGTACTGGATGTAGAATAAAGAGAGGCCAAGAAATCCAGGAGCTCTGGAGAACAGCTCCATCAACAAAGAGCCTTTGTTCCAAAGGAGAGCAGAGATGAGGGAACCTGCAGCCTGAGCTGCAGTGCCAGCCCCGAGCCTGGGCACAGGGGACAGGGGACAGGGCACAGAGCACAGGGCACAGGGCACAGGGGACAGGGAGACAGGGGACAGGGCACAGAGCACAGGGGACAGGGCACAGGGGACAGGGAGACAGGGGACAGGGCACAGGGGACAGGGCACAGGGGACAGGGGACAGGGAGACAGGGCACAGGGGGACAGGGCACAGGGGACAGGGGACAGGGGGACAGGGGGACAGGGCACAGGGGGACACTGCGGTGGGGTTTGTGCCCAGCACCACCCTGAGCTAGGCCTGACCTCAGCACGGGCACAGCCAGCTCTGCCCAAGGGCCCCGGGGAAAGCCAGGCCTTGTCTGAGCCAGGGAAGGAGCGGCGGAAATGGGAAATGGAAACTGGGAAATGGGAAATATGAAATGGGAATTGGGACCTGTCCTTGTTCATTTGGGGCTGAGCTCAAACCGTGAGAATGGGACTGAAGGATGGGAAACTCACTGGGGATGAGCATGAAAAAACACCTGTGGTGTCCCTTAGTGAGTGTCCAGGTATGCCTGGGTGTGCCCAGATGTGCTGAGGTGTGCACAGGTGTGCCCGGGTGTGCAGGGGTGTGCCCAGGTGTGTCCAGGTGTGCACAGGTGTGCCCAGGTGTGCCCGGGTATGTCCAGGTGTGCCCGGGTGTGCCCAGGTGTGACCCGGTGTGCAGGGGTGTGCTCAGGTGTGCAGGGGTGTGCCCAAGTGTGCTCATGTGTGCCCAGGTGTGCCTGGGTGTGCCCAGCTGTGCCTGGGTGTGCCCAGGTGTGCAGGGGTGTGCAGGAGTGTGCCCAGGTGTGACTGGGTGTGCCCAGGTGTGCAGGGGTGTGCCCAGGTGTGCAGGGGTGTGCAGGAGTGTGCCCAGGTGTGACTGGGTGTGCCCAGGTGTGCCCGGGTGTGCCCAGGTGTGCAGGGGCGTGCCCGGGTGTGCCTGAGTGTGCCAAGGTGTGCAGGGGTGTGCCCGGGTGTGTCTGAGTGTGCCCGGGTGTGCCCAGGTGTGGCCAGGTGTGGCCAGGTGTGGCCGGGTGTGTCTGGGTGTGCCCGGGTGTGCCCAGGTGTGCTCGGGTGTGCAGGGTTGTGCACAGTTGTGTCCAGGTGTGCGGGAGTGTGCCCAGGTGTGCCCAGGTGTGCACAGGTGCGCAGTGGTGTGCAGGGGTGTGCACAGGTGTGCAGGGGTGTGTCCGAGTATGCCCAGGTGTGCCCGGGTGTGCACTGGTGTGCCCAGGTGTGCAGGGGTGTGCTCAGGTGTGCAGGAGTGTGCACAGATGTGCCTGGGTGTGCCCAGGTGTGCCCGGGTGTGCCCAGGTGTGCAGGGGTGTGCTCAGGTGTGCAGGAGTGTGCAGGAGTGTGCCCAGGTGTGACTGGGTGTGCCTGGGTGTGCCCGGGTGTGGCCAGGTGTGCCCGGGTGTGTCCAGGTGCGCAGTGGTGTGCAGGAGTGTGCACAGGTGTGCAGGGGTGTGTCCAAGTGTGCCCAGGTGTGCCCGGGTGTGCAGGGGTGTGCCCAGGTGTGCACAGGTGTGCAGGGGTGTGGAGGAGTGTGCCCAGGTGTGACTGGGTGTGCCCGGGTGTGCCCAGGTGTGCAGGAGTGTGCCCAGGTGTGCAGGGGCGTGCCCGGGTGTGCCTGAGTGTGCCCGGGTGTGGCCAGGTGTGGCCAGGTGTGGCCGGGTGTGTCTGGGTGTGCCCGGGTGTGCCCAGGTGTGCTCGGGTGTGCAGGGGTGTGCACAGTTGTGTCCCGGTGTGCAGGAGTGTGCACAGGTGTGCAGGGGTGTGTCCGAGTGTGCCCAGGTGTGCCCGGGTGTGCCCAGGTGTGCCCGGGTGTGCCCAGGTGTGCACAGATGTGCCTGGGTGTGCACAGGTGTGCCCGGGTGTGCACAGGTGTGCCCCGGTGTGCAGGGGTGTGCATAGGTGGGGAGGGGAGGGGGGGGGGAGGGGGGGAGGAGGTGTGCCCGGGTGTGCCCAGGTGTGCTCGGGTGTGCAGGGGTGTGCACAGTTGTGTCCAGGTGTGCCCGGGTGTGCACTGGTGTGCCCGGGTGTGCCCGGGTGTGCACAGGTGTGCCCAGGTGTGCAGGGGTGTGCTCAGGTGTGCAGGAGTGTGCCCAGGTGTGCACAGATGTGCCTGGGTGTGCCCAGGTGTGCCCGGGTGTGCCCAGGTGTGCCCCGGTGTGCAGGGGTGTGCCCAGGTGTGCAGGGGTGTGCTCAGGTGTGCAGGAGTGTGCAGGAGTATGCCCAGGTGTGACTGGGTGTGCCCAGGCGTGCCCGGGTGTGCCTGGGTGTGCCCGGGTGTGGCCAGGTGTGTCCGGGTGTGTCCAGGTGTGTCCAGGTGCGCAGTGGTGTGCAGGAGTGTGCACAGGTGTGCAGGGGTGTGTCCGAGTGTGCCCAGGTGTGCCCGGGTGTGTAGGGGTGTGCCCAGGTGTGCACAGGTGTGCAGGGGTGTGGAGGAGTGTGCCCAGGTGTGCACAGGTGTGCCCGGGTGTGGACAGGTGTGCTCGAGTGTGCCCAGGTGTGCAGGGGTGTTCAGGTGTGTGCACAGGTGTGTCCAGGTGTGCATGGGTGTGCCGAGGTGTGCCCGTGTGTGCCCAGGTGTGCACGGGAGTGCAGGGGTGTATTGAGGTCCACTGGAGTGTACTGGGGTGTCTTTGGGTGTGTTTTAGTGGATATTGGGCTGTACTGGGGTGTGCTGGTGTGTACTGGGGTGTGCTGGGCTGTGCTGCTCTGCCATGGGGTGCTGGGGGCAGTGCCAGGGCACACAGAGTGTCTCCATCCCGGTGCCCAGGCTCTGTTCCCTCCACGCTGAGCCCAACCCCAGCAGGAGCCATCGGCTGGGACACAAATTCCGCCCTGAGGGCTGGGACAGCTCCCGGTGCCATTACTGCCTGCATTTACAACGACTGCGAACCAAAAGCCTCGTTTGGGAAGCCCCATTTGTGCCTCACACAACTCTAGGCTCTGATGGATACTAAAATCTCCCGTTAATTATGCATGAAATGTTCATCTTTGGCTTTTAGGGACAAAGGAAACAGTTTTGTCTTGGGAATAAAAAGAATTATTTTGGCCTGGAGTCAAGAACACACAGCTCAATTTTAGTTCATTTCCTTTGGTTTTGGGCTCCTTTCTAAGTGCAGGCAGCTCTTTGGAAAGGGGCTCTTTCCTACAGAAAGGAAAGTTCTGAGTTCTCTGCACATTCTTTCATTGCACCACTTCACAACCTGAGCAGGCAGTGCCTGCTCGTTTCCTGGCCCCAGGGCTGGCAGGGATCTCAGGTGGCTCCAGAGGACAATGTCACTGTCCTGGGCTGTATTCCACCCCTCTACATCCCAAAATCCAGCTGGGAATTCCTCCAACTGGGAATCTTAGGCACTTACTGAGTAGTTAAGCAGTGGGTAAAGAGCCTGGAAAAAGGATTGGAGATGCCAGAAGGGATCCTGCTTAGGATGGGGGCACAGCCAGGCTGGTCCTGCTCTGTGCCCCAGGGCTGCCTGGCCGGGCTGTGTCCCCTCAGCCCCAGGTGTCCCAGGTGTGAGTATAAAAATCCTGGCAGGTGTTGGAGCCCAGGGCTGCCCGGCTGGGCTGTGTCCCCTCACCCCCAGGTGTCCCAGGTGTGAGTATAAAAATCCTGGCAGGTGTTGGAGCCCAGGGCTGCCCGGCTGGGCTGTGTCCCCTCACCCCCAGGTGTCCCAGGTGTGAGTATAAAAATCCTGGCAGGTGTTGGAGCCCAGGGCTGACTGGCCGGGCTCTGCCCCCTCAGCCCCAGCTCAGCCATTCCCGTGGGTGTTGGTGGGATGTGGCACAGGGTGGGCACAAACTGGCCCTGGCAGAGGCCAGGTGTGGCTGCAGGACTCTGTGCCCTGCCAGGACACCCTGCCCAGCCCCAGCCCAGGAGCTCCCCAAGCTCTGCCCATCCCCAGATGATGCTTCCAAGGGAGAGCAAACAATGCAGAGCTGCCATGATATATTTAAAGATGAGTCATTCTCTTCCAAATGATCAGCTGTGAAAGGCTTTCACCACCCTGGGAATAATGCAATGATGGATTCCATGTGAATCGGTGCAGAGGTATCCATGGCAACCTCAGCCCTGCAGTTTGCCAACAGTTGGGATAACCGGCCTGGAAGAGTTGCAGAAAATAAACCTGCATATTATGGGTTTTTAAAGGAAAAATCAGCCTTGTTTTGAATGACAAGAGGCTTGTCTGTATGCTCAGCTTAGGCTGGCTTGGTTGGCACATGGTGGCTCCTCTGGCAGGTCCCTCCCAGGGGTGGCATCCCCGTGGCTCCTGTCCCTGCCGTGCCACCTGCCACAGCCCAGCTTGGCACGGGGCATGGCTCCAGAAAGGTGCCCCTGCTTCCCAGAAATGTAAGGGCACACACAGAAATTCCCTGTGTGAATGAGAAGCTCTTCTGAGCAGCCTCTGGCATTACTCAGGAGCTGAATTTTGAAAACCATACATAAAGCATTGTGGAAAGCCTCAAAGAAAAAATACATTCCAATCTGCTCTTTACTCTCCACAGGTGTCAGACTCTCCCTGCTTCAGAAATGTGGATCCTACAGAAAATAAAAAAAATGTAATTTTTCTGTATGGTAGCAGGACTTTCATGAAGTTGCTTAAACATAGCAACTCCTGGAAGAGTGCCTTGGCTTGTTTGGCACTTGCTGGGGTCTGTGTGTGCCCCAAGGAAAGGAAAAGCACAGAAGGGCAAGTTCCTTCAGGGAATGAAGGGCAGGTTTGATGCAGATCAGTGGGCATTCACAGGCTGCCCTGCTGTGCCACCTGCACACTCAGCTCAGGAATGCCCAGGAAGGGGGAGCAGAGCTGGGCCATCCCTCTGGAGCCCTGGGGATACAGAGCTCTGCTGAGCTCTGCTCAGATCCTAATGGGTTTTATGCCTGTGGAGCATTAAAGCCCAGCCCGAGGCAGCATCAAACACGATTTTCCCTTCAGTGTAAGGAGCTGAGTGACTCCAGCCCGTCTTTATTTTCACTGAAGCATTATGAAAGACTAAACACTCCAAGAAAATGGCATCCATTCACAGCATGCCAAGGCCACTGGCGTGCTGATAAAAATTTTAATTGCAAGAGGGTAACCATCAATCTGTGACTCATGCTGCAGAAGATGCTGAAATGGCACTCTTGTTTTCCTCTCTCAAGCATTCCATCCCAACAATCGTCTCTTTATGATAACATCCATAAAGCACATGCAGCCCTTGACAGGCCTTCTAATTTCACTGAACAAACCCTTTCTATTTCCCTATTAAAAACAAGGAAAAACAAACAGGGAAAGGATGAAAAATGGTAGAGAGAAGGAAATTTGGTATAGGAAGATTAGGAAGAGAAACAGTTTGGCTTCTGCAAGCCTAAGATTTTTCAGTGTTCTAAAAAATCAGAACCGAATATTTACCCATTTCTCCATGTTTCACCTCTCCAAAACCTCACCACCCTGTGTGCCACCAGGTCAGCCTGGCTGCCATGCCCAGCCCTGGCCTGGGACCAGCTCCTCTCCCACAGTGGCCACTTGTGTGCAAGCACTGCCCAGGAGATCCAGTCCTTCTGCCACGGGGACAACTTCCAGGATGGTTGGACAGATCCCAAAAACCAGCAAACCCAGCCCCGGAAAGTGAATTTATGGACGAATCCATTATCATATTAATGCAGTGAGTGACTCCCAGACAGCAGAGCTGTGTCTTGGCACAGCCCCAGAGCTCCTGAGCCATCCCTGCTGTCCTGGCCAGGACCAGACAGGGCAGCCTCAGGGAACAAACGTGAGCAAAATCTCATTTCCTGCTGGACCAGCCTGAATTGTAAATCAATAGCTGAGCTTCTGACTGCTCTGTAGGCTGCCCAGGACACAGGTTCTGTGCAGGTGCTGGCCAGTGCCTGTCACAGACAGGCTGGTGACCTCAGCACCACAGAGAGCTGGCTGCAAGTGACAGTCCCTGTCCTCCTCTGCACTGCCACTGCCCTTCTGCTGGCAGCACAGATGTGCAGACAGCAACAAAATCAAACAATTTCTACCATGGCAGAATGAGCAGAGACTTCTCTTAGAGGGAAAGATGGATGGATGTTTTCTGAGCCTGTCTGCCAGCACAATTGATACCAGCAACAAAATAGGATCTGATGGTTTTAAGGAGCCTGCAAAGCACATTGTAGTGCAGGACTGGGACCTGCAATGCCATTTTCAGGGCTGTGCTCTCCTCACATTCATAGCATTACTGGATCTGCAGCAGGCAAGCCACAGAGGGGAGGTTAAAAAGACTTTCTGTGAACACACAGCCCCACACACGGGAGACTGAATTTCAGCCTATTGAGATATGAAAATTGAATATGCCATCCGTATTTTTTAAAGGTGAGTTTTCCTCTGGAAGTTGCCACCCTATTAACATCTTATATCCAGGTCACCTTTCATTGCTTGTATTTTGCATCATGAAGTGGCATCTCTGCTAAACTGACCACTGATGACACCACGTCCAGAGAGCAAATGACCTGATCAATGTTCTGTTAATAAAGACTCCATTACTCTTCATTGCCTGCTTCCTTCTAGATGCCTTGAAACCTCAATTTCCACCTTGGCTGAGACCAGAGTTCTCGTGTTCTCAACTCCCTGGTCAAGCCCTGAGGACCCCCAGCCTCCCCTCAAAGAAGGTGCAATGTAATTTTACAGAAGAGCTCAATAATGTGCTTTTACTGTGATGCCACGAGGCTGCAAAAGACAGTCATGACTTAATTCCAAATGCTCATTTTTTTTAGTGCCTCTGATTTTGTTTGTTTCCTGGACTGTGTATGCAGCAGCATGTACTTGTGGGGTTTTAAAGAGGGTTTTTGCAGTTATTCTCTGCAAATTCTCAGTTGCTCCTAGGGGCCAGCTGAGAACAGCTGAGCAGAGCCTGAGGATACTCTAGAGGAAAACAGCCTGGGCATCCTCTCCCTGGTCCTCACTGCCACCAAAAGCCAAAACTCTCACATCTCTAAACCCTTCAACTGCTGAAGGTCTGGCAACTAAAGAACCATCTATTTCCTCAAAAACCAACCTATGAAATGAATCATTTTGATAGGTGCCAGGATAACATTGTCCTATTTTGTAGGAATTCATGTTCTGAAATGAGTTGAGCTCCAAACAAAGTAAGTAGAAAAGGAGAAAGATATGTGAACACAAATTTACACAGTTGGTATGACAACAGGGATGTTTTGTTCAGATAAGACAGAAAGGCCTTGAGGGGGGAATGAAAGAATATGTACACTCAAAAAAATTGCAAATTTGGAATGGCTTCCCCAAGATAGATAAGAATTTATTAATAATTTCCTTCAGAGAGAAGATAAGGCTGGCACACAGGAAAATTAACCTGAGACTCATCAGTTCTCAACGAGCTGAAGCCAAGCAGTGCACAAACCTGCAGGTTACATCAGGCTGCAGCTGGGAGGGATGGTTAGTTATTAATTGCTAATTGTTATTAATTGTTAATTGTATGACCATTTCCTCTGCCTTTCCTAACAAAGTTCAGTGTGTTTGAGAGATAAAGAGCTACAGCCCTTCTGAACCATTTGCACTCAGCCTTAAAATTCCCCCAAGGTCCAGCTTTGAGTGTGTATGCCAGGAACCTCCAGGAATCCCCATTTCTGTGGGTGAAACCCTGGGGGTCCCTCACAGAGAGGCACAAGCTGGGGAAACACTGCAGTCAAGAGTTGCAATGAGGGTCTGAGCATTTCCCTGATTTTATGCACAACAAGGAGCTTTTAATTCTCCAAACTCAACAGGTATTACTGCTTTTATCTCTAATTTAGCAATGCTAGTCAGAAAAATCAGTTTTGTGGAAACTTGTGAGACCTGTCATTTTTGTGTTTTCTTTGGAGCAGCAGAAAAGAGAGCAGGAGATAATGGCCTTTGATAATGTTGAATTGTTCCAGTTTGATGAATTATGATGTTTTGTGCTAAAACTACAAAGTCATAATTCACTATAAAAAAACTAAACAGCTTATGTACCTTATATCTTATACATTCCCATTTTAGAGCTTGTATTTTCATCTGCCTCAGAAGCCAAAATGACACAAATCAGAATGATCAAATCAAAGGGAAACATTTTTACCTCAACAAAAGGAAACACCTTTGATGTTAGTGCAAATAAACAAGAAAGTCAAAATGATTTGACATTTCCCATCAGAACTTGGCACTGACACACTGGTGTGGAATATTTGTGATGTGAGGATCCAGCAAAGCCTCCCTGTCCCCACCCCACGTGCTGCCTGCACCTGCAGCACCTCATAATTAAGAAAGAAATCACACACTCTTGTTGAACAAAGAACGTTATGCTTTGTGAAATTCTACAGAAATTTTTATGAGAGACCTAAGAAAGGAAACAAGAACTGCATATTCCATCTGATACATTCAGCATCTGAGAAGTATCTTAATAAAGTTAGAAAACAAGATAATGAAGTCCAAAAAATAGTAAAAGCCTTTCAGTCCAGGCCTCCTCTGTACAGGCCAGTCCGGGTGGAATAAAAGAGGAATTAACTGTAGAAGTAATTATATGTGATTTTATTCCAAAATGCTCAAAATTTCTAGGTCTGCCCTTCAATATTGTAGGGAGGAGAAATGTTAAACCCTGATTTTTGTGTTTTGACTTCAGGGAACTCCTGTTTACAGAGCAGGGTCTGAGTCAGCTCAGTTCAGATTACTGAACTATCACAACAGAGACATCAGCTGTGACTCAGTTCAGCTGCTTCTCCACCTTTGCAACCCCTGAGTCTCCCTCTTGCTCTGGGGCTTTTCTCCACCTGCCTGCTAAAGAAACAGCCTGGCCAAAAATACTGCCCTGTGCCCCTTGCAGCCAATTCCCTCCCCGAGGGGAGAGAAAAACTCATTTACACATGGCACACGGCTCCTTGGCAGAGGATCAGGATTCTGTGCCTGTCCAGGGGAAAAGGGAAAGAGGAAAGGGAAATGGAAAGGGGAAAGAGAAAGGAAAAGGAAAAGGGAAAGGTGAAAAGGGAAAGGGAAATGGAAAGGGGAAAGAGAAAGGAAAAGGAAAAGGTGAAAAGGGAAAGGGAAAGGGAAAGGGAAAGGGAAAGGGAAAGGGGAAAGAGAAAGGAAAAGGAAAAGGTGAAAAGGGAAAGGGAAAGGGAAAGGTGAAAAGGGAAAGAGAAATGGAAAGGGGAAAGGAAAAGGGAAATGGAAAGGGGAAAGAGAAAGGAAAAGGAAAAGGAAAAGGAAAAGGAAAAGGAAAAGGAAAAGGAAAAGGAAAAGGAAAAGGAAAAGGAAAAGGAAAAGGAAAAGGAAAAGGAAGAAGCAATTTCCTCTCAACTCTGGTAACAAGAGGTGCATCTCAGCCTGTGAGCCCCCCGGGTCTGGCTGGGTTTGTGGGTATTTCAATGTGCTGCTCTGAGGAAAGCAGAGCACTTTGTGCCTGCCACATTCCTTGGAGCTTTTGCTCCAAACGTTTCTCAGGATAAACTCACAGCACGGGGTTGAGTTATATAACTGGAAACACACAAACACAAAATATACCCCTGGGGTAATCCCTTCCCCAGGGTGTGATGTTGGCCTTTGACCCTTCCCCAGGTGTGTTTTTGTGTCCCCCTCGGGGTCAGCCCACACTGAGCAGCCCAGGACATTTCCTGCCTTTGTGACCTCGCCCTGCACAGGGGTGTGAGACCCACAGGCTTTGCCTCCTCAGCTTCTCCCACCTGCCAGGGAATTGCCTGAACAGTGGCTTTTTGATTTCTCCAAATCACATTCCTAATTTGAAGAGATAGTTTTGGACAAATTTACTAAAAAATATGGTGATCTATGGGGCAGCTGGGAGCTGAAAGCAAATTCACTGCACAGCTTGGGATAAGGTCTGAAGAGATTCTCTCCCCATTTCCATGAGACCAAGAGGCACTGACTGAGCTGCAGTCAACAAAAAGCAGGGGAGAACAAATAGATGTAAGAGTGAGGTCAGAGCCAGCCTTTAAATGGTTAAATAGCAAACCATGCTGGCTTCATTATTTCATTTAATGACACATGAACTATGGAGGTGTGGGAGTAGAAAATTAATATCTGGAAAAGCCAAGACTCGAATGAAAACATTTTATCAGACAAAGATTCCTTTCCTTTCTTTAAAGGGGCTAAAAAAAGAAGAGGGAAGTATCCAGAATAATTAGCCCAAATAACACCATTAATCCTGAGCAGAAAAAGACACTTGTTCTTCCTGGATCCCTGGAGTGGGATGAGAACATTTTACCCAATGCAGAGTTGTGATTTCCCTTGTTTACTTGGTGCACCCTGTATGCTCCTCTTCCAACAAGCAGCAGCAATTGCCAGTCCTTCAGCAGAGCCCAACCTCAGTGCTCAGCTCATGTTCAGCACTGCTTCAGAGCCAAAATGCTGAAAATAATCTACCACTCCAAGCTAGCGAGCTGCCAAAGCCAGCTGCTCCTGTGCCCAGCATCCCCTGTCAAAGGAAGCACAGTTTTTTCTCCCAGCCCTGGGTGCTCTCTCCCACACTGCTGGAGCAGTGGAGCTGCAGAGATGTGAGCTCGAGGCATGTGAGAGGCATTTATTGCTCTTGTGTTGTCTCTGTTGCCATAACTCCCCCAGCCCCTCGACCAAACACGTGCCCAGCTGTACTGGAGCTGCACAACCTGTAATCCTTGCAGCATTCGCACCCCAAACAAGCCTGGTTTGTTTTCTGTCTGGTGAGGAAGCACCTTGGCCGTGCTGAGACAGAGGCTGGAGCCCCAGGGCTCACCTGGAGTCATCCCCTGCCCTTCTGCACTGTCTGCTCACTGCACCCTGCAGGTGAAGCTCCTGCGCTGTTGGGTGGCTGTGCCAGCTCTCCTGGCCTTTGGGAGCAGCCTCAGAGTGTGCGGCCAAGGATCCAGCTCCAGACCTGCCCTTCACGGCAGCAGGGAGGGAAAGAGCCCAGGGCCGGTGCTTCCCCCAGGGCCCCGGCTGCTCTGCAGCATCCTCGTGCTTTTATTATCCACATTCACCACAGGGAAGACAAGCCTAAGCCGTGCTGTGGTCCCCATGGAAACAGGCCCCAAGAGCTCTGGCTGACTGTTCACCAAGGTGTACAAATGCCCTTTCTCCTGGAAATGTGTCCTGTCAGAAAGGCCAGGAGCACAGGGACACGCAGCAGCACACACTGCCACAGTGCACTGGGGCTGGCCCGGCATTTCACCTGCTTTACCTCACAGAATGGGAAAGGGGAAACCTGCTCGAATCTTTAGCATGTTCCCCACAATGTTTCCACCCTTTTTATCCCACAATGAAACTGTTCAGAGACATGAAGTCACACTTCGTGTCCTTGGTCTCGGTGCTTGAAAGCCAGCGGTGGCATTTTCAGGGATGGAGTTTGGGATGACAAAGTGTTTGCAGGCAAGGGTGAATCATTTCCCTAAGGACACGCTCATACTTGTGTTCAGGAGAAGAAAATGTTCTGCCTTTGGCCTTGACAGTCCTTTAGCAACTCCCAAGTGCCCCTGTCAGACACTTGGTCCCACTCAGCGCTGTCCCTGCTCGGCTGCTGCTCCAGAACAGAACAAACACAAAGTGCCAGGGATCAGGAGCTCTGGGGCACAGGTGACATCCCCACAGCACAGCCAGGAAGGGCCTTTGGAAAGCTCAGACCCCTCTGAGGTCACTAAGGAACTGCACTGGCAGGAAACCTGTGCCCCCTCCTTCACCCTTGCCTGCTTCCCACACTAAATTTGCACTGGAGAGTGATGGAAAATGTGTGTCTATATCAGAAAATAAGCAGGATAATCTATATTTCTGACCTCTATAATTTCAAAATATTTTTGTAATATAAAAAGGTTAATTTTTAATATTAATTTTTAGCATAAATTAGCTGATGTTTTATTGTAAAAGCTGTTTTGAATCACACATCAGAAAACCATTTCAAAGCTTCTCTTAAACTCCTGTTTTAAATTTGTTTCAAAGAAGGGAGCCCTGCAGACTGTCATTTTCCTGTATCAGCTTCAGCTTCAACAGCCATCTTCCAACAAAAATATTTTGCCAGAAAGTTCCCAAACAGCGTTTCTACAGCATCACATTGTTCCTAGAGCTTAAAATAGGAGACTTGGGGTTATCAATCCCAAAGTCTTTCTTGGTCATAAACACTTTTTTCCTTAAAGGGAAAGCAGAGTCATGAGCACCTTCCCAGCTGCTCCTGGTGGCCCCTCCTGCTCTCCAGGATGGGAACTGGGAGCCCTTGGCCATTTCCACCCACCTAGAAGTGGTTTTTAAAACTCTTGGCAGAGCTGAGCCTCCTCTGCAGGGGCTGTCTGTGTCTGGGAGCCCCAGTTCCCCGAGCAGAGCCCTCCTCGTGCCCGTGCTGTGAGCAGGGACCACTGGCATCCCTCCAGCCAGCCCTGTAAAAATGCCAGCTCCATTGCCCCCTGCTCGTTCTCCCTTAACATCAAGGTAAAAGACAAATTCCTTCTTCCCCCTGCCTCCTTCATGACAGCTACAATCAGCTTTGCTGATGAGATGCCACACACCACATGGCTGTGCCATCCCTCAGTGCCACCCATGGCTGTGCCATCCCTCAGTGCCACCCATGGCTGTGCCATCCCTCAGTGCCACCCATGGCTGTGCCATCCCTCAGTGACATCCATGGCTGTGCCATCCCCAGAGCCACCCATGGCTGTGCCATCCCCAGTGCCATCCATGGCTGTGCCACCCATGGCTGTGCCATCCCCAGAGCCACCCATGGCTGTGCCATCCCTCAGTGACATCCATGGCTGTGCCATCCCCCTGAGCCATCCATGGCTGTGCCATCCCCAGTGCCACCCATGGCTGTGCCATCCCCCAGAGCCATCCATGGCTGTGCCATCCCCAGAGCCACCCATGGCTGTGCCATCCCCCAGAGCCATCCATGGCTGTGCCATCCCCAGTGCCACCCATGGCTGTGCCATCCCCAGAGCCACCCATGGCTGTGCCATCCCTCATTGAAAATTAAAATCAGCCATCTCCCAGGAGGTGCAGGTTCCCTGGCTGGGGTCAGGAGCTGCTCAGAGCACACACATCCTGTGTCTGTCCTCCAGGCAAACCCCAACAGGAACTGCTTGCCTCTGACAAGTGACTCTGCTTTGCTCAGTTTCCAGGTAAAATCTGACTAGAGGCATTTTTACAAAGGAAAGAAAAGGCCCCAGATGGAAAGCTGAATGGTTTTGTGAGCACAAGAGCAGGGTCAGAACAGGTCTGTCTGAGTTTTCTATTTCTAGTCAAAAGCTTTACGAAATAACTCTGTGCCAGCAACTCCCACAAGCTCCTTTGCATGGAAAGGGCAGTGACCTCCTGGCCAGCTAAAAAACGCAAAGATCCAAGGTCCTTCTGCCCTCTTTCCTTTCTTGCAGAAGAAGGAAGGCTGGGAGAGGAGACAGAGCCCACAGTGACTGGGGGACACTGGGGGTTACCCTCCCTCCAAAGGGCTCCTAGGCTCAGGCAGGCTCCAGCTTTTCACAGCAGCTAATCCTCAGAGGCAGCAGCTGAAAGAAGTGCAGGTCACACAGCCACATCCTGCTGGCTGCGTTTGAGCCTTTCAGAGAATTATGGAGTTTTTCGTGGATAGAAAGGTTGTGTTTGAGCTGCTGTCTTTGCTCAGAATTCAGGTGTCCTGGTCCCTCCTCGCCAGCCTCTGCTCTGCCCTGGAGGGAGCCACAGCTGGGTCCGTGTGCCAAGAAACAACAAAACATTTAGACACTTATTTCCTGGATGCACTAATAGATATGGGCTGTTAAGCATTTGCATAGGAATTAGGGCCATTAGAGCCTTTCAAAACGGGACTTAAAATTTGTTTTATCCTTACTGAACCAGAAAGCCTCAGGCATCATCATGAGAACAAATCACACAGGGGCTGGCTATTTTCCACACCACTGCCTTCTCCCTTGGGCATTAACAATTTTGAAATTCCATGGGAAACGCACACATGAGACTGCTTTGGGCAAAAATCCCTGGCCTTACAGAAAATACAGTGGTGAATGATGATCTCAACATAAAATTAATGACCCGAGAATATTTTTTACTTTTCTTGCCATAATGATGAATTTGTAGAACTAATAAAGACACTGGATAAGTAGTTAATGTTCCCCTGCAGATGGCCACAGTTGATTACTATTATTACTATATTATTATCATAATGATTCAGAGACTGGCAGGGAGAACATGACCAGCAGTGCAAAATGTCTCGGAGGTGAATGTCACTTTTAGCTCCTCCAGAACTGTCCCTTCTTTGGAGTTCTCTCACAGTAACTGCTGCACAAGAGCCTCTCCAAAAACTCATCCCTGTCATTTGCCTGTGTTTCCTCAAGGAAATAAAACCAGGAATTTCTGCAGACAAGTTCCTTTCTGAGCAGGCACAGGCCCACGGGCTCTTGCCAGAGCACACTGGCAAAGTGTGGTGGTGCTTTTCAACAAAAAAAATACAAAAAATTCCAATGCAACTGGAATGAAAAGCCTTTTGTGACCTGTCAGGATTTTAAATGGCAAGCAGAACTAAAATTTCATAGCAGCAAAGTTTCCTGAAGTTGACTTCTAGCTGAGCAGCCTTCGTGAGCACAGCTCAGCTGTCCTTCCCAAAATACAGAGTGTACTGGGCACTCTCTGCTGTGTCTGAACAGCTCCACTGCTCCACTTTTCTCTTCAAAACCTTGCATATTCGGTGGTTGTTTTTCTTTAAATAGTCTGGTCCAGCCTGGCAGCAATGAAAGGCACAGAGGAGCAGGCCAGGTCTCTGCTCATCTTTTTGCCATACATAATTATGGATGTGCTCCCATGTCCTGCTGAGCCAGTGGGAATCTTCCAGGTGGGGAAAAACCAGGGCCAGGATCTGAGCTGCACACCTGAGGGAAATGCTGCATGGAGGAACTTCTGTTTTGGATCAGGCCTTGATCTTGAGTGTCTCAGATCAATGCCTGGCTGACAGCATCTCCCCCCCTGCTTTGTCTTGCTCCTCCTCCAGCTTTGCTTACTCAACCTCGAGCAAAGTGAGACTGATCCAGCCAGAAGAGATGCACTGGGAAGCCTCAGTGTGTTCCCACCCAGGGCAGACAGGGGTGATTTCCACTGCTGCCCACAGCCGGGAGAGCACAAGGAGTGAGAGCTGCCAGCACTGGAAGCAGCAGAGCCCCAGGAGAGGCACGAGCTGCCAGTGCTGGAGCTGAGCTGATCCAAACAGCACGGCCAAGGAAAGGCTCTGGCACTGCAGCCTCAGATCTGCTGCTCCAGCGCTGTCCCAGTGCCCCAGGGATGCTGTGTGACACTCTGTGCCGTGGGCTGGCACTGCACGACCCATCCCATGGCACTGGGCGTGCTGTGCTGCCTCTGTTGTCCCCAGGAGAGCAAGAAACAAAATGCAAAAACAAAATAAAACAAAGCTGATTTTCATTACTCCAGAGATCTTGATTTGGTGGGGCTGCCTCCTACTACTGAGCATAGAATGTTACATTAAAATCAAATGATATTACAAGAGCATGAGATTAAAAGCCAGCTGTGATTTTAGGAGTTTGTCTGTGACACCAGTGCTCCTCGGACTCTGCACGAGGATGATGCATATTTTACAGACACACTTTCACTGGCTCTAATTTATAGCCTGAACCGCCATTGTCTTTGTATAAAAAGAACAATTCTGTTTTCCAGTGAGCAAACAGCTCTCCAGAAGGCACCCAAGTCCTCCAGAGAGAGGCAAAGGCAACAAAATGTCTAAGGCAGAATAAAGAATTTACTGCTGGACCAACAGAGACTCTTTTGCCAGTGACCTTCCCTGGACGGAGAGATTGCAGGCTGAGGATGGGGGACAGGAGCCTGGCAATCTGCTCTGGGTGTGCAGTGCCCGAGGGGACAGCAGGGACACTTTCTGGCTGAAAAGGGATGTGCTGTGTGCCAAACGCCAGCTCTGGGCCGTGGGCACTGCCCTCCCCCAGCTGACACAGCCCCTGGCACAGCACGGTGCTGCTCCCCTCCTCTTCCTCCCCTTCCCCCAGGGCATCCTCCAGCCCCACGGAGAGCTCCCCACTGTCCCCACAGAGTCCTGGGGGACAAGGGACACTCTCACACGTGTCACAGCCATGGGGTGACACAGCAGCCCTGAGGGGATCCCCACCATGGCTCTGAGTGATGACACTGAGCAGCAGCACTGAGGGAAAACCGAATTTTGCAGAGCCAAACCCAACTTCTTTTGCTCCCCAGTAAAAATGGATTTGTCACACATCAGTTATCCAGCACTGATAAACCATCTGAGCTTCAGCTATTAAAGAGGTGAAAAACGTTCATTTCAAACATGCCTGTTTCCCAAAAATGTACCCAATTTATGCACATTTAATTACTGCAGTTGCAGAACAAAATAGCCTTTGCCTGTATGTTCCCAGTAATTGCACATGGTCATTAGCATAGTCTATGCATTAAAGAACATCTTCATATTTAGTGGCAAAAATAGTATCAGCTCTGTGGATGGTATAAATGAATGGCTCCGAAGTTCTCACAGTTTACTTCCAGTAAGGTTTGCTCTGTAATTTTTAACCAATCAACATATTTTTGGTTGACAAATGTGAGCAGATATGGATCCTGTTGCCTTGTGAGGCTGAAAATAGATTTTGCAAATATGTTTCAGGCTGCGGAGGTGGTGCATGCAGCAAGGAAAAGACGAGGAGAGAAAAGATGGACAAGTTTTGGTTCCTGAGGCTGGGCTCGAGTCTGGCTCGTGTGTCTGTGCTCATTCATCAGTGCAGAAAGGAAAAAGGAAACACTGATCCTGTCCAGAGTGCACCTCTGGTGCTGGGAGTGACAGTGCTCACATGTCTGGGTGAGCAGGGACAGCACCTCCTGTCCCCTGTGTCACATCATCTCGTGTGTCCCCTGTGTCACATCCCCTCCTGTGTCCCCTGTGTCACATCATCTCGTGTGTCCCCTGCGTCACATCCCCTCCTGTCCCCTGTGTCACATCCCCTCCTGTCCCCTGTGTCACATCCCCTCGTGTGTCCCCTGTGTCACATCATCTCGTGTGTTGCCTGTGTCACATCCCCTCGTGTGTCCCCTGTGTCACATCCCCTCCTGTGTCCCCTGTGTCACCATCAGGGAAAAGAGCAGCCATGAGTGCTCAGGCTCCAGTTTCTAACAGAGCCTACAGGATTTTCCAAGTTGCATTGACTTTAAAACAAAGAAAGAAAAAAAAAAAAAAAGAATCTAGAGACTTGTAGGGTGAAATAGAATTTGACAGAAATATTTTTCCTTTTCACTCCCATTCTGCACATACAAAAATCGCAGACAGGAGCCTGGCTGAGGTTACACACACAAAATCCAGGCTCAGTGGAACTTCCTGCAGTGTGGCTCAGCACAGTCCTGGCCTGGGGCACGGGGATGTTCGTGTGCATGAGGAGGGTGAGGATGGAGAGCCCCAGTGCAGCCCCAGCACACAGCTCAGCTGAGCCCCACGTGCTCAGAAAATCTGGTGTTCAAGGCACCCACATCTCAAACCTTCTGCTCTGAAAACTTAAGATCCAAGCTAGCCCTAATATTCACCAAACCCACAGAGAAACTGGAACTTTGGTTGGGTTTTAGTTGGAAGACAGTTTTATGATGCAAAACCAAATCTCTATTAATGCTTAATATTTTGTCATGCTCCAACTTTTTGTTTCTTCTAAAGCAAAAGAGACACTTCATTGACTTGCTCATTCATTTCAGGAAGAACAATATTTGAGAACTGAAAAATGTTCAAGAGCAACTTATATGAAGAGCTGTAACAGCTGGAGTGGAACCATTGCTTGTTCAAAACTAAAATTTGCTACAACTGTATGATTTTACGTCTGGCAAAATATAGTAAAATCATTGCATAATAAATTACTTACAACTGACCTATTTTTATTTAGAGCAAGCAGAGAAAAAATATCTGCAAATGAGCTGGAGGAGGAGGAGGGGCTCAGAGAGTGTCTGCAGGAGCAAAGCCCATTGAAGAAGGGCTACAAGAAGTCAGTCTGTGTCTGGGATGGAGACACCTTCACTCCCAGAAGAAAGAGGATGGAACCCGAGGATCCAACTGGACAGAATGTGCATGAGCAGCCCCTACCTGAGCAGAATTTGCATGGCTGTCTTCCCCCCAGCTTTGGGTGGGTAAAATTTCAGTGAGTGGCTCCTGGTCTGTGGAGCCATAAGGGAAAAGGCAATTTCATGGGGCTGCAGGACCGTGCACAAAGAACTCCCAAAAGGGCCCTGGGCAGGACAAGGTGGGGAAGGAGGGAGCTGTGGAGAGGCCAAGGCAGCTCAGGTGACTCGTGCCAGTCTCAGGTGCCCAGGGAGGAGCTGGAGGGTGCCCGGGGCAGCTGCTCCACCCTGGGAGCTGCCTCCTGTGCCACAGGCGGGATCACAGGCTCTCAGCTCTGGGAAAGCACGGCCAGGAGAGCAGGCAGCTCTGGGATCCCCAGCCCATTGGTACACAGCTACTGCACAGCAATGTTCATTTTCCTGCGGTTCACGGGTTAGTTATAAAGTACCCACCTCATCTGCCACTGACATTATGCAGAGGAAAGGGAGCTGAAATAGGTTCTGGAGTTGTCTGCTGCTGACATCCAGGCATGTTTCTAAGTTTTATGATCTTAACCAACACACACCGTTCTGTGCCTGAAGGACACTGACACAGCAAATCACCTTCTCAAATAAAGCAACAATCTTCTGCCCTTCTCCTGTTACTAAAACTAATGTAGACACTAAATGAACTTTGGTCAAATACCTCAAAGTATCCGCTCTCACTGCTGTCTTTTCTCAGAAATCAAAGGTGTAGTCTTAATTCCATTAAAGCCGAGGCAAAATACCCAGTTTGAAGCCTGATGTTACATCCTTTGTGCTTAGTCTGCCAATGTGATAAGAACAGATACAATAGGAGAGGAGCAGAAGAAATCTATTCTGGTGGGAAATGCCCTTTTTCAAATAGTGAAATTCTCCAAGTTAAACTTTATCCAACCACTGTCCATTGAAAAAAAAACCTCATCTGTTTTATGGTTGCAGCTCGTTCCTCCTATGCCCTCAATTCTATTTATGAATGCTTTTAGAAAACCCTTTCCCCACCAAAACAGTGTGGTGTTGACTTTTTTTCTGAGTGACAATGGAAATGCATGAAGGGGGAAGGAGGGGGAGTAGGGAAAGGCATTTCCATATTTCCATGTCCACTCTGCCCCGTGTCCCCGTGCACTGGGGGTCACACCACGGCACAGCAGCAAAGGCAGGGACACGGGGCAGGCTGCAGATGGCACAGGGTGTCACAGAATGCTGTGTCAAACACAGCGAAAGGAAATCACAGGAGACACTCCACAGCTGTCCACTCTGAGGTTTGCAGGGACAGAAACTTCTCCCCAGGTCTCGCACTGAGCACGTATCCTTCTATTAATGGAAACCCACACCAGAATTAGATATATTCTTCTCTGGAGCTTCTTTCTGCTCCTGTGTATTTATAGCCCCTTTCAATCCAGATAACGTGGCTGACAAAGCAGGATTGATTTGATTAGCATGTAAATAAAGCCTCATTGCTGCTCCTAGCTTGTCTGTCACAGTTATGTTTTGATGGGATTTCTGTCTGCCTTTTCTATTTACATCTACTCCTTAGAATCTTAGAACCATTTAGGGTGGAAAAGACCAATCATTAACCCTGTCAAGGCCACTGCTGACCCATGTCCCCAAGTGTCACATCTACACAGCTTTCAAATCCCTGCAGGGATGGGCACTCCACTTCTGCTCTGGGCAGCCCTGGGGGAGTTCCTGAGCCTGTTTTGGGAAGGGCTCAGGTCCCACCCTGACATTTGGCACTTGCTCCTGGCCCAGCTGCAGGAGCAGGACCCACCAAGGCCACCCTGCAGCTCTCTCCTCATAAGGGAGAGTGGATTCTGGCACACCAGTATCTCATTTTTCAAGCAGAAGGGTTCTGAACAGCTTGTGGGAGAAAGAAAGAATTCAGGCACGTTCCCCTGAATGCTGAGAACGGAGCAAAAGGAGCCTCAGATGGAGAGGTTCCAGATTGCACGGTTCAAGTAATGGTTAAATACACGCTCCCCAGAACGAAACAAACAAATCCCCTTTCCAAATAAATTCTGTCACCACACCCCTGTCACTTGCAGAGCTGGGGCTGTTTTGAGTGACTACAGCGAGGAAGGATAAATCTGCAGAATTTTCTAACAGTGAGAGCTCCAGGACTGACTCCTGACAGTGAAAGATGGTTCACAATAACCTGTTAACAGGAGACAGAATCCCAATAAATGCAAGTGGCAGAAATCCGCAATATAAAGCAGCAGACTGCAAGCTAAAACTGATCAGCAGATAAACTGCTATTTACCGACACAGGACCTCAAAATAAACACAGAATTGTCTTGCACAACTACCAGAGGAGATGCTGAGCAGGAGATGGGGTCTGTCTACATGGGCACATCTATGCACACTCACACTCCAAGGATGGGCTCCCTGCACTCAGATGTGCAGTGAGAGCAACGGGACAGACCAGGAAAAACAGAATTTCTGAATCAAACTGAAAGGAAGAAATCACGGCTTTGAGGTTTACCCAGAACAGCATTGCAGAAAGGTTTTGTTAAAGCAATGCCACATTAATTTGTTTCCAGTGCTGGAGCAGCCAAGGGAATAAACATGCTGCACCCTTACACTGCTCACTCTGGAAACACCAGAAAGGGTTCCTGTGATGTGAGGAACAAAGAGAAGCACAAAAAATAACTTTAACCAGAGCCTCTCGGAACCAAGTCCTACAAAGCTGTGCTTGCAGGTGCAATATTATCCTTCAGAAACTGCTCCTCTGCAATCCCTGAGGAATCCCTGAGGCACCCGGGGCACTCCTGGCCCTTCCGTGGCCCTTCACACACTGCCAGCTCTGCAGGGGACAAAGCCATCACTGGGGGCCTGATCCTGCTGTGTCCCTGTGTCCAGCCGTGTGCAGCTGTGTCCCCATGTCCAGCTGTGTCCAGCTGTGTCCAGCTCTGTCCCCTTGTGTTCAGCCGTGTCTGGCTGTGTCCCCCTGTGTCCAGCTGTGTCCCCTTGTCCCCCTGTGTCCACCTGTGTCCCCGTGTCCAGCTGTGTCCAGTTATGTCCCCTGTGTCCCCCCGTGTCCAGCTGTGTCCAGTTGTATCCAGCTGTGTCCCCCTGTGTCCCCATGTCCATCTGTGTCTCCTTGTGTGCAGCTGCGTCCCCCTGTGTCCAGCTGTGTCCAGTTGTGTCCAGTTATGCCCTCCTGTGTCTCCCCTTGTCCCCCTGTGTCCAGCTGTGTCTCTCTGTGTCCCCATGTCCAGATGTGTCCCCTTGTGTCCAGCTATGTCCAGCTGTGTCCCCCTTGTCCCCCCGTGTCCCCCTGTGTCCCCCTGTGTCCAGCTGTGCCCAGTTGTGTCCCTGTGTCCCCCTGTGCCCCCCTGTGTCCCCCTTGTCCCCCCATCTCCCACCCTGCCCAGCACAGCCCCAGCAGTGCAGCTGCAGCCTGGCCCAGCTGAGCTGTGTGGGCAGAGAACCACAATTGCCAGCCACAGGAAATCCGGGTTATTACAGGTTTGGATCATAAAATCCTCCTGCCTTGGAGAGAAAAAGCTCCAAATCTTGAAATTTCCTATGGAATGAAGTTCAAGGAAAAGTTGACTCACTGGAACGCTGTGCTTTAACCAGATTGGTATGCATGATATGAATATTAGCTATAATAAGGAAATTACAGTTAAATACAATATCCGTATTTAACATAAAATTAAACAAAACAAGACCATCGGTTCATTTGGGCTATTCCAGTGGGGAATTCAGACTAAATTAACACAGCCCACAAAGCATCTTAATTTGAAGATGTGACTGAAATGTCGTGGTTCTGTTGGCAGATTTCTTAACAAAACCAAAGTTTTTAGCTATGCTATGTGGCTTTAACAGTAAACCCCTTTTTCCTGGGGCACAGTCCCACCCTAATAAAACCCTGGATAAGGTCTGAGCATCTCCAAAACCCAGGACTGTTCCCCGTTGGTGGGACCACAGTCCCTGCTCCCATTTTGCTCTCCCACAGCCTCCTGCTTACACGAAAACATGGAGCAGAACATCATATTTAAATAGACATTATCCACTTTCTGTTCAGAATTATTTCTGCTCTCTTCTCAGGGGATGGACCCCTCTAATCCCTTCGGTGTTTTGAATCCCTCCTTGCCAAAGGCAGCTCCTCCCTGGCAGCAATCACACACCGTGGGACACGAACCAGGACAGCCACCCTGGGGCAGGCACGCCTCTGCCTCCTTACAACACAGCAGCTATTTTTATCCATTACACAGAGCTAAAAAGAAGGTTTGGGGTTTTTTTTATAAGAAGCACATCAGGGAAAACGAGACTGCACTGAAACCTTCAGTGATTTCTGAGCAGCTCATCCCCCCCACACTCAGGACCCCCAGCCCCTTCTCCTGCCCGTCCCCCCTCTCTGAGCAGGGACCCCAGGGCCGGGGGCTCTGCTGCCTGTGCCCCTCCAGGGCTGCTCCAGCACTGCACCACCAGTGTGCCCCAGTGCTGCTTGCCATTTTTGGCAGTCAGGCCCAGAAATATGCAAGAGACATAAATAATTCCTTTTTTTGCAGTCAGTCCAGAGGACGGAGCAGAGCGCTGGCTGCAGCAGGGCTGGGGTGTGGGGCACCACGGGCACCCCAAACACTGCAGGGCTCTGAGCCCCCCACTACCCAAAAACACAGCAGGGCTGGGGTGTGGGGCACCCCAAACACTGCAGGGCTCTGAGCCCTCCCCTGCCCTCCCTTGCTGGGATGAGGGAGAGGAGAGGAACGCAGAGATCTGAGGGCAGCCCTGACACAGAAGGGGTTTTTAACTGGAATTACTGCAGAGCACTGGGCAGACCAGGCTGGTCCAAAGGCACCAAACTGCAGAGGGTCCCTGCCCTGAAGGGCTCCCAGCCCAGGATTTGGGGTGGCAGTGCTCTTTGGGCTGCCCTGGGAGGCAGCACCTCAGGCTGGGGAGGTTTTTGGTGGGGACAGGAGCCACTGTCCATCCTGCCCATCTCCCACAGCTGCTCCAAGGGGTTCTGTGCTGGAAAAGAGCCCTTGGAGAGGGAATTCCTCTCGCCTCGATCCAACATGTGTTATGTACCTGGGTGCTGCCATCCACCTGGGGCTTGGCCCCTCCCCAGCTGCTGCCTGCCAGGAGGCTGCCCTGGAGATCCCAGGCAAAAAGGGACTCCCTGCTCCTACCTGGTACAGCACACCTGAGGCTCACTGGGACATCAGAAAAGTGTCATTGGGCTCTGAGCCTCTGCAAGGTGCACTGTCCCCGTCTGAGCTGCTGGCACAAGGCACTCTGCTGGGAGCACAGGGCATCTGGGAGCTCTGGCTCCCCTCTCACTGCTGGGCTCCCTCAGCCCAGAAAATCTGTGATCACCATCACAGGAGCCTGCAGGGGCACCAGACCTGGGCTCACACTGGGAAAGTCTCAACATGAATATCTGAACAGGGTCTCTGAGACTGGCCTGTGACCAGAAATAACCTCCCCCCCGGAGCACCCTGTGACTCCACCAGCTGCCAAAGAGCCTGGCCAGCAGAGTCCTTAGCCCTGAGACAGCTGCTTCACACCACTGTTTACACCAGCTCTCCAAATGCAAGGAGAAAAAAAACAACCCTGAAATATTTTCCTGGTGCCCTGAAAACAAAACACTCCGAGTTTTGGCACCACGAGCTCATCCTCAGTGGGTGGAGATTTGCCTTGACTCCATCTGAGCTCTGCTCTTTGACATCAGCACAGAACTCGCCTGCATCTGCAAATACCCTGCTTATGCAACGCCCCTAAGAACATTCCTCTGCTGCTGCTGCTGCTGCTGCTCAGCTCACCAACCCAGGCTGCCCCAGCAGCGGGGCTGTGGCTGCTCCCAGGAACAGGGACGGGCTGCAGAACACAGCTCGTTTTGTTGGGTGCCTCAGCCCTGCCAGCTGGGAATCCTGGCAGGTTGTTCCGGGGATAAAGATGTGTCCTCTTCCCTATGGGAGGACTTGGGGGGGTTTTCCATGCCCCAGCCTGCAGCCCCTGCAGAGCTGCTCCTGTGCCTGCTGAGGCACTGAGCTCCCCAGAACCCTCTGCCTCCGAGCTGCAAACACGGAAAAGTCTCATGATATTCACTGTGGGTGAAAAAAATATGTGCTGGAGGGCCCAGTTTAATGAACAGTGAGGGGATAAAAGGGCTGCAGCAGCCCCAGCAGATCTGTTTCATGCTCAGTGCTTGCCTCTCCCATTGTGACCCGTGGTACTGGCTCTGGGAGCACAGCCCTGCACCCTCGGGGACACTCAGAGCTGCAGGGAGGGATGCAGCTCTGCAGGGATGCAGCTCTGGGGGGATGCAGGGATGCAGCTCTGCAGGGATGCAGCTCTGCAGGGATGCAGGGATGCAGCTCTGCAGGGATGCAGGGATGCAGTTCTGCAGGGATGCAACTCTGCAGGGATGCTCACAGCCCCTCACCTCCTCACACAGCAGGGTCCCCTCCATGGGCCCAGCCCAGCTGCATCCCCAGCCCTCCCAAGCTTCTCCAAAGGCTGCAGCTGGCACATCACTAATCCACTAACGGCCCTGCAGGCTCCAAATGACTGGGGTGTCTGGATTTTCCTTCTCGTGCTTTTAAAGTGTCCCCAGTCGCAGCTTGTGGCTCCAGCAGTGGGAAGGAGCTGCCATGGAAACCTCCCAGTGCCCTTCTCTGCCAGCTCCTGCTGAGCACAGGGAGCATTCCCTCCCCGAGACACACGGTGGGAAATTACCCCTGCTATCACTTCTGGGATCTTCTGTGTGCCTGCAATGCTAAGATAAACGGTTTGGAAACCTGTGGAGCAAATTCACTGCAAATGAGATTGGGCACAAAAGCATCATAAGCCAGGAATTCAAAGAAATCCAGATATTCACTGCTATTTTTCAATCTTGTCCCAGGCTAACGAGTTTCCCTCAATGACATTTGCTGCCACAAAGGCATTTCCTGGTGCTATGAGACGCCCAAGGGAAAAAAAAGGAATATTTCCATTTCTTGCAGGTAGACCATGATTCAAATCCTGTCTCACCCACGTCTCTCTCTGATCAGGCCATCACAGAGCACTGTCAATAAAGCACGAGTCCTCAGCTGAATGAGGCTGATGGAAACAGAGACACGAGAGTGTGCTGAGCACTGGGAGCCAGCAGCACTCAGAGCTTGAAGCTTCTCTGGCTCCAGGCTCAGTCTGGTGAGTATCCTGAGACAGGAGTGCAACACAAACCCCAATGCTGCCCGAAAATTCAGCTGTGATTGATGCAGCTTGAAATCTCCTGGCCCAGAGATGTTATTCAAGAAAAATCAGCAGACAAAGTGCCTGAGGTCCTGCACAGAACCTCCATCAGTGCACATTGCCTGGAGCCCAGAAACCTTTCAGAGCCTGCCCAGGGTCAGGGATTTGGGCTGGCAGGAGGCTGCTGACAGCAGAGGTGCCCTCCTGGCTCCTCAGCCCTGCTCTGGACACACAGCAGCTCCCCTGAGATGAGGGATTCAGAAAGGCAAACACACAAACTTTCCCCTGAATCCTGGAAGAGTCCCTGCTGTGAGCCATGCTCTCATTCCAACCACCCCAACTTTTACACTGAATTTCCCAGCATGTTTGTTGTTCTAATGAGTTTTGTGGAGGCCTGGAGCAAGGACAGCTGATAAGATCTGTGTGAGTTTACTGAAGCAACATCAAGGGGGATTTTGACAGAGCTGATAAGGAACCAAATGCAATTCCTGCTCCAAGAGTTCCCAGCCAGTTTAGAGATGAATGAGCAGCAGCAGCCTGTGAACAAGGCCTGCAGAGCTGTCCTCTACAAAACACCGTGCCACATCCAAGGCATGCCCAGACTGCAAACAACAGGGCTGGGGGGAAGCACCAGCTACACAAGGACTGCACAAGACATCCATCACTGGCTTGGCTTTGGCTTTCTTCTGCTTGGTATTCAGGTCATTTGACTTGCCTTGATGAGAGGAGGGAGGATTTCACAAGCCAGCTAGAAATTACTTCAACCAAACAATGCATGAGTGCTGCCAGAGCACACTGCAGAGGGCTGGAAGGGAGAGGAGAGGGCCACTATTCATTTGTTTGAGCACAGGATATCATTCTGGATTTTAGCACTGACCCCTCAGCCTTCCCCATTTCCCTCAGCCACCGCAGGAGCCAAGAGGGCTCCAGGTCTGCTCAAACACCACCCCACTGCTTCCACCACAAGGAAGGGTCCTGCAGCAATGCATCAGCCTGGGGCACGCCCCTGCCATCCACTCCTTTGTTCACTTGTTGTGCCTGGCTAATCTGTCTTTAATCACTTTAAATTATCCAGCATTCAAAGGAGATGCCATTTTTAGGCTCTAATTGCCAAGCTCCTACCAGTTCTTGTTGCTGCAAAGCTCTTGTGCTGTCAGTCAGAGATGGTCCCTTGCTGCAAGATAACAACGTGAAATTTCAGTGCACAGAAAGAGAGACCTTGTACAAGATTGGCATCTAATTACCAGGAAGAATCTAGAAATTGCTAATATCTTTATCAAAACAAGTATGTTGCACACACAGAATAACCAAGGCTTAGGGCCCAGCTCTGTCCCAGTGCTCCCTGGCACTCCATTTAATTCTCATGAGCGTGCAAGTCCTGCAAACCCTCTCAGCTACCAGGAATTGTTCCCCATCCTGAGGAAAGCAATGAGCAGCATCTCCCTTCCCTCCAGCTGCAGCCAGCACTCAGCCCAAAGCCCTGGTGGCCCCTCAGAGCAGAGCAGGGTCACACAGGTCAGGGTCACACAGGTCAGGGTCACACAGGTCCAGCTCTCTGTCCTTGCCCGTGCAGGGCTGCAGCAAAGCAGGGAGAGCAGAGGGGCAGAGCCCTCCCTCCTGCAGCCCCAAGGGCTGGCTCAGGGCTCAGGGCTGGGGTCTCTGGGGTGTCCCTGGGGTGTCCCTGGGGTGTCCCTGGGGTTTCCCTGCTCCTCTGCACATCCCACTGCTCCTGGGTCACTCTGGGTCACTCCTGCCTTACAGGTCACACCCAGCAAACCTGTCCTGGGCTATTGTGATAATTGATAAAAGATTCGTGTTAATCACAGAAGCATTGGGGTTTGGATAAACCAGAATATTAAGCTCTGAAGTGAAGCATGGACACTAGATAAAGGAAATTATATGATTAAATAATTCTGTTTAAAATCACCTTGTTATGTTATATTGTGTTGTATTATGTTACATTATATTATGTTATGTGTTCCATGTAAGTTGTATCGGCTACCAGCTTGCAAAATCAGACTTCCCAAAAAGCCCTTCCTGCCTTTGTCTGATCAATACTGCCTATCTCAAGGACCAGACTTCCAGAACTTCTCTGGTGGTTATCTACAAAGATGTTTATTCAACCACCACTGCTTATGACAACAAAAACCCAAAAATTATTGATTACAACGAGAACCCACAGTATAAGAAGAGGCTGCAAACCAAGGTTGGGTGGAGTGGGTGGTGACCCCTCACCTTCCCCAGCTCGCTGCTTGCTCTTTCTATATCAAATAAAGCAACCAAAATTTTGCTGAATATCGAGACTTTTGTCTCATTGATAACAGCTATCAAAGGCCAAGGCACCTGGGAGCCCCTGTGGGCACCTGCAAATACCAGGAGCTCAGCTGGGCTTGCTGTTCTCCCTGTTTCTGACTCCCCAACTTGGTTCCACGGATCTCTCCAGCTCTGCAGCACCAGCAGGGCCAGGCAATGTCACTGGGGCTGGGAACGGTCTCAGTGCTCTGTGCTCCCGAGCTCAGAAAACAAATCCCCTCTGGAACTTTCTCCCCTTAAAGACTGCTTGCATGGAGATGGTCTGACCTTTCCTCAAGGCCTCCATGGGCTGGCAGTAAAGAAAATCGCAACAAATTCCTGCTCTGGGCTAGCTGGGCTCACTTCAGCCAGGATCTGATAGCCCTTTCCCTGTTCTCCTTTGTTTTTGGAGGTGTTTTCCCTTCCCTTCCCTCCCTGCTGCAGCTCCCCTTGGTGAGCAAGCCCTGCCATGGCCAAGGTGCTGGGGATGCATTTCCCAGGCAGGGCTGCACAACAGCCCCGTGCTCCCCTCCCTGCCCTGCATACTCAGCTCTGCCTCTGCCAATCTTCCAGAGGCTCCTTTAACTTCTTTAACTTTTTTCTTTCTTTTTCCTTTTTTTTTTTTTTTTTGAAGCGTACAGCTCTTTATTCGAATTTGCTCTAATCTCATTTTAATTCCTTCTGCAAAGTCTCTTGCCGCCTTAGATCTACTTTAATTCCTTTTGCAAGATCTCCACCTCTTGTTTTATGTCTCCATTTAAAGTCTTTTGGCCTAAGGTCCTGGGCTCTGTGCACGGCTCGGGTATTTGCTCCATCAGATCCAGCAGCAATTCCAGCTCACAGCTTGTTCCTTTGAAAGCAGCTCCTGCTCCTGATAGCCAGACTTACCCCTGTTTGATCTGGATCAAAGTTTGGGGCCCCACACTAAGATGACCCAATTAATGGGAAAAACTGACAAAACACTTAGGCATTTCTCTGATGAAATCCTACTTATTTATGCAGATTGAACAGGCCTGAAAAGAAACAGGAGTGAGGTTTCCTCTCTCACACCTCCAGGCATGCATCACACAAGACTCACTCTCCCCAGCTGCTCCTTTTAAACTTTTCTGGGATAACCCCCCAGCATGCCCCTCCTGATTTATTCCCCTCCCTGTCTCTGTTTCTCCATTCTTTATTCTCCTCTTGCCTAGATTGATGAAAATTCATCCAGCAGCTGCCTGGAGCCCTTTTCCTCCAGCTGTCCCAGTCAGCAGACAGAAGGAAAGGGACAAATTTTAGAGGCAGAAAAGCAAGGGGTCAGCTCCTCCTGACCTGCAGCTCCCACCAGTGCAGGCTGGGGTGAGCCACTTCTTCCCTTTCAATTGCATTCCCCCGTTTCAGAAATGAGGACACGACAAAACCTTCAAGAAAATTTTGCTCTGGTTTGGACAGAAGGTGCAGAGTTTGTGAAGAAACAACATCCTCACTGTGTGCAGGCAGCTGTGTCAGAGCAGGCACTGTCCCTGCCCGGCACACACCATTCCCACATCCCGGGACCATTCCCACACCCCGGGACCATTCCCACACCCCGGGACCATTCCCACACCCCGGCACCATTCCCACATCCCAGGACCATTCCCACACCTTGGGACCATTCCCACATCCCAGGACCATTCCCACACCCCGGGACCATTCCCACATCCCGGGACCATTCCCACACCCAGAGACCATTCCCACATCCTCTGGGGCTCCTGGCACCCTCTCTAAGAGCAGGATCTCCAAATACCATCCCAGGTTAACCCCTTAAACCCCTGGAAGCCACTGCAGGGGAATTCAGCCATCCTGCAACTGCCTGGACTTACAGAGGGGAAACAGGGAAGGGAGAATGGAGCTTGTTTTTCTGCTTGTCAGCTTTTGGGAGTGAAAGCAGCAGCACTAAGGACTGCACTGGCAGACAGAAAGACAAGTTTTCACTGGTGGTAAGACCTTAAAAGACAATTGTTTATTTAAACTAGCTCAAGGTCACAGAGATGGCCAGTTTGAGAGAACTCATTTCTTTTCCCCTTCAAAATTCTGCATCTGAAGTTGCTCAAAAGATGAAGCAGGATGCTTTGTGCATGTGAATCCTGCTGATAGTGGGAGGGCAGAGGAGGGCTGGGAGTGATGCTGGAGCCTGAAGAAAAGCAGAAGCTTTCTGTGAAAGAGTACAGACTGGGCAGCACAGGAAGGTCAGGCCTCCCACCCAGCAAGAGCAGAGCTCAGAGACAGCTGCAGGATTTCACAATCTCCTCTCCTAGTTCTGGAAAAAAAAAATTCAATCTCGACCCTTTGAGTAGTGAGGATTTAAGTGCTGGGTTTTCCTAAATACCACAGGGTATTTCCTCCCAGTGGCAGGTGCCTGGGCATGAGCTGGAGCCCAGCACAGACCTTGGCAGAGTTTCTGAGCAGCTCTGGACACATCATCCCTGTGAGCCCCGGGCTGCAGAAGGGCACTGGGTCCTGGCAGGGAGCAGGGTGGCTGAGAGCCACAGCACTGCCCTTGGCCAGCTGGGTCCTGGGCATGGCACTGACCTGTGAGTGCTGGAGAAAAGGAAAAGCAGCCAGCCCAGGTTCATCCTATCCCACTGGGACCACAACAAACAAACTGTGCTGGCCATTTGCAGCCAGGATTCCCTGTGCAAGCTGCTCCTCTGACCTTTCACAGCCTGATGCTATTGTGGACAATGCAAACCATCACCACATCTGCAAGTCTGGCACCTCCATGGCTGAAGGGGGGAAATTTGGAGAAGTTGTGGCAGAAAAGAGGTTTGAGCCCTTTCTGTGGAAGAAACTGCCTGAAGTGTTGGAATTAGAAGGTGTCTGGAGAGAGCTTGGAAATTCAGATCTTGATTGTAAGCACAACCAAAGTGAAGTCTCATTTTGTAATTGAAAAGACAAAACTGTCAAAGCTCTTTCGATTTATGGCTACTGGAAACCACCTTCCCACTATTTTCTAAATTGGTTCTCTCCAAAATCAAAAGAAAGCTCTAAAGCTCTGTCTCTGCAGAGATTTTGCTGAAGAAGAAAAGCACAATTCTTGGGATTTAAATTTGATTTGTTTTCTCAGGGATTGGGTGGGGTTTTTTTGCCAGTACAACAGAAATTGACTGATATCAGTACCATGGGAAATGGAAAATGTTTTATAAGAGTTAACTCCCTATTTTCCTCAGCTTTCCTTCATGGATTTTTGTGCTTGGGACCATGTGCTGAACAGAGCCATGACTCGGTCACTTCTTAGAGTCTTTACAGATAAAATACCTTTTCAATTTGGCCCTTGCAGGACACAAAGTGAGAAAGCCTTGAGGGTGTCCTGAAGCAGGAGCTGCTGCAGGGAGCAGATGGAGCCCAGGCCTGGGGCAGCAGCGAGTGCTGCCAGCACAGAACTGCCCTGGACACTTTCTGCTTTTCTGGAGTCTGCACAGCCACAACCCCTGCTGGTCTGCACTGGGAAGGAGGGGCTCAATCCTTCCAGCACTGGGCTCTTGCTCCAAGCACTCCAGTCAAAGGCAGAAAAGATCCAGTGACAGATTCCCAGCCATGGTGATTGGGAGTGATAATTAAAAATTATGGAGCAATGCAATGCCAGAGATAATGCAGATGCTTTCAGGATAAAGAGCAATGGCTCCAATCTGGAAACTGTGCTGTTTTCTCTTGCCAGAAAAGGTTTGCAATTTTGAACCCATCTTTTATCCTGACTGGTCAAGAATCCCTATCCACATAAATCTGCCCTGGCAGCCCCAAGCAGCTCTGCACTGCAGGAACAGCTTCTCACTGCCAGGGACATCCAGTGGGGGAGCAGCTGGGAGATGGAGCAGGTTTCTGATATAAATACAGATATAAAAATTATAGAAATTCTATAAATACAGGTACTGCACATGTACCTGCTCAATAAATAAATATGAGATGGTCAGCAGGTATTTGATGTCTATAAATACAGGTACTGCACATGTACCTGCTAAATAAATAAATAAATAAATAAATATTTTAAGTATTTTGGCCCTACACAATGAACCACCTCAGAACAATCCCCTACCCCGTGCAGTCTGCAGACACTAAAGCTTTCTATGTGCCACATCCCAGCCTGGAAACCACAACTGTTTCATTTCCCAGCTCTCACAGTCCTGACCTCTCCCAGCCTTTCATACACTCCTGAGACTCATACTTTTCTCAGGATCACAGTGAGCTTGTGCTTTCCATTCTCATGTGATTAATAAATTATGCCCTACAGATATTTAAGCAGCTCATGTTTATTTTTCTGTCAATGGAAAGAGAATGTTTATTTGATCTGGGAGCACTATTTTCCATTGTCTGAATTTAAAGTTCAAAACAAAACCTGGAGATATTAGGTGATTTATGAGCCTCTGCTAAAAATAACTCAGCCCATTCTCATCAGTGAATCTCCCATTTTGCTCCCAGCAAAGTGATGGGGGAGAAAGGGATGGGAGTCCCTGCTCCAGGTGAACACTCAGAGCTGCCCTGAGCACACCCTGCAGGTGTGGAGGGAGCTCTGTGCCCTGAGCAGGACAGAAACATCAAGAGGTTCTTGTCCAGGCTGGAAGAACTCACAGCCTTAGCTCTTGGACTCTTATTCTCTCAGCTGTGGCATCTAATGTGTGAATGCCTCTTAATTTAATCTTCACCTCTGGACAACTTCTGAACCTCTCTTACTCTGTGGCTTCCTCCCTTCATGAACCTGTGTGGTGCCCCAGGAAATCCTGTGCTCAGCCCTGGGATCCCAGGGCAGAGGGAGGAGCAGGCATACAAGGCACTGAACTACAATTTCCATGAATCCCTGAAAAAGTATTTCCAAATAATTTCAGGGTTTTGGCCAAAATAAAAATTAAAAAAAAAAAAAAAAAAATCCAAATTATCTACAGGGGAAAAACCCCCAAACGAGCCCACTCCCAGAAACGAACCCAAACCTGTTGTTTTGCTGAAATACAGTTTGCAGTTGGAAAAGAGCTTTGCTGGCCACTTTTCCTGCACCTGCAGCTGCAGCAGCCATGCTGCCAGGCACAGGGGAGGGCAATGAGCTGAGCTTAGCTGAGCTGCTCTGGCTGCTGGGCTCAGGGAGCACCTGCCCAGGGCCACCTGGCTGGGCACTGCAGGAGCCAGAGTCCGGCTTCCTCCTCCTCCTCCTCCTCCTGGGAAGGTGCTGCAGCCACGTGGAGGCAAACCCCGGCACCGGGCTGGGCGTGTGGCTCCCACCTCTATATAAAGGGATTTCCTGCGATGCCGGGCACGGGGGTGGCATGGATGTTCTCTGTCAGGGATCTCTTCTGTCAGGGCTGAGCCTCTCCCCCTGCAGCACTGGGAGGCAGAGCAGCATCCTTGGCGAGATCTGCTCCCCTCTGCCCCTTCAGTGCTCCCTGCTTGCCCCGAGTGTGTTCTCAGAGCACCGAAATGGCCAAACCCTCTGCCCTGGGTCCAGAGCCCTGCCCAGCACCCCCAGACCACTGCTCTGGGTACAGAGCCACAAACTGGGACCTACTGGGCGAGGAAGGACTCTAAGGCTACAGCTTGTGGGGTAAATCCTGGCAAACTGGCCAGTCTGCTGGCAGAGCCAAAAGCTGGGAGAACAAACCTCAGCCCTGCTGCACACCAGGCTCAGATTCAACACCCGGGCCCTCCAAAAATCAAAGTTTGCTGGGATGCCCAGAAGGGGCAGACAGGTCACTGCCCCCTCCTGCAGGGATGCTCATCCATGGATAACCTGTCTGGGGGACAGGTAATGGCTCCCACATGGCTCCCCCCAAAAATCCACCAACACCAGCTCCATTAGCTGCTCACTCCAGCTGTGCTGGTGACAGGATTTCCTTCCCCAGGAGATGGGACAGGCCCTGCTCCCCCCTTGCTGTGCCATGGCAAGCCAGATCCCATATGGGAGCAATGGGTCAGGACAGTCTGGATCATCCCCCCACACTAACTCTGGGGTGGGCACCCCAAGCCCATGGATTCTTTCAATCCCTAATTTCCGGAATACGTCAGAAAACTCTAATTAAGGAGCCCTCCCCTTCTGGTGGAAGTCTGCTTGTGTCAACAGAGAGACGGGAGTATTTAGCAGACTTCTTTTTCCATCCTGCTAATTTTAGGCCCTTATATAACATTTCTTTCAATACAACCCAGTTTCTGTAGCCCACTGAAGGAACGGCACTTCTCATTTGTCTTACACCAGTGCCTAAAATACTCCCCAGAGGAGAGGGCTGGCTCTGTGCTCCCCACCACGCATGGGGCCAGCTCTGCCCACCACAGCACGGTGTTTAAATAGCCCAGTGCACAGAGGGACACGCACACAGAGCCAAAGAGGGGCTGTGCTCCTGCAGCAGCAGTGCAGGATGGAATAAAAGCCATTTACCCCCGTCCCACACGAGCCCAGCCCAGGTGTCCTCTGGCCAGCCGAGGAGGTGACCCTGACACGCTGGTGCCTGAAGCTCCTGGTGAGCACTGGAGCTCCTCATGGTGATGCTTCAGCTTTCAGCTCTCGCTGCAAATTCCCTCAGCCCCTTCCTGCGCTGTCATCTCTGATGAGAAGCGGTTCTTACCTCCCTAAGTAAACCTCAAAGTTTGTGATGCTCCAGAGCACATCAAAAATACATCAAAATAACTCAAACTCCCTTTGACGGACCACATAAAGTTTGCAATTTGCATTTCAAAGCCACAGTGAGGAATGGAAGGCAAAAGCAAACAAGGCAGCAGCAGACACCCAGACCTGTCAATTATCCCGCTGATTTTTTTACACAAGGCTGGGAGAGCTGCAGAAAAAACTGCCTGGAGCCAAGCTCATCCCTGCCCTGGCACTGCTGAACTCAGTGGCTCTACACGTGTGGACAAGATTTGGCTTTTCTGCACACTTTTCCACGTGAAAAGGCTCCTTGTCAGCATCGCACTGGGGCAGCACAGCTGACAGGTCAGGGGGATCCAGCCAGCGAACTGGTTAAAAAGGAAGGAGTTTTCACTACTACCGAGGGGGAAAAAAAAGGAGTTGGAGTTTCCTGGGAGCACAGTGAATGATGCTGTGGAGATGCCAGGCAATGCTATGTGTGAACAAGTGTCAGCAGTGGAGCAAGGTGTGTGTGGTGCTTCCCTGCCAGAGCAGCTCTTCCCTCCCTCGCTGTGGCTGAGCCCCCTGCTCTCCCTCCCTGCCCAGCACAGCTCAGCCCAGCAGAGCTCAGCCCAGGACCCAGCTCAGCCCAGGACCCAGCTCAGCCCAGGATCAGCGCAGCCCACAGCTCCATCCTTCCCTCTGCCCCACTCACTCCTCCCTGTATCATCCACTGAGGATTCCTAGTGAAGCTTTGAATAAATAACGAGCACCTGATTTCACTTTACAGTAATTAATCTAGGGGATAATGCACTCATTTACCAATGCTGGGAGCATTTATCTTTTCCTCAGAAAGAAGTTTTTGCTATGAAAGAGTCATGGCAAGCCATTAAAACCTAAACCTCTGTATCCATCTTACACCAGTAACTGGTTTTAGCAGCAGTATGGAAAGGGAATGTTTTCTCTGCGGCACAGTGGTGTGGTCCCCTCTCCGGGAAAGCAAAATCTTGCTCTCCTTCCCAGCATCTCCTATGAAGATTTGGCAAGAAGACAAGTGGTATTCCCCAGTCTTTGTGGGTGACTCTTGCCTTCCCCTGCCCCTCTCTTCCCTCTCTTCCCTCTCAGAAGCAGCAGTGAAGCCTCTGGGCCAGGATGTTGTGCAGCACCTCACTAACACAGCAGGCTCCTGGCCCAGCACTAGACCTCCCAAGCACTACCCTAATATAAATAAATATGATTCATAAAGTCTAACTTCGAATTTGGCAACTGATCCTCTGAACAAAGCTGGTGAGTCAAGCTCTGAAGAGGTGGAACCAGGCACAGCCTTCATGATGTGTTAGTCAGCACGAAGGAAATCAGAGCGACTGCTCTGACGTGGGGACGCAGCACAGCTGATGCAAGCCTTGGCAGGAAAGTATTTGCATCACAACCTCGAACTGCTGGGCTGTCTCACTGAAAATCACACCAAAGAATGTATTTTTTTCCAGCTACCCAAGCAGTGGCACTGCTGTGGCAGACCCTGAGCTGGCATCAGTCAGCACAAACTGTGCACACAGCGGGCCTGGAGCGCTCACAGCTGGACACTGCAGGACAGGGGAGCAAGGGAAAGGAAAGAGGTTCCATGGGAATGGCCCTGTCACCTCTAGGACACACCTTGGGGATGAAAAAGGGGCCTGGCACAAACCCCTCTGCTGCAGGGGGAACGCTGGGCTGGGCAGGTGGAAATAAAGGAGTTGCAGGTGAGGGAGGATGGAGACAAATTGGGAAATAAACACCAGAGCACAGACAGAGAGTTCAGTGCAGCTCCAAGGGAGGCATCACTGCTGTCACCACGAGCTAAACTCAGTTTAACACCTTGGCCCCCTGGGTTTGGGTGACTGGCACTGAAACCTTGCCTGTGCCAGGCCAGTGGAGCTGGAGCTGCACAGAGAGAATTTCTGTGCTGAGGGCACTGCCCCTCACAGCCACTCGGGTGCTGGGCTCAGCAGCCTCACCCCCACTGCAGAGAGGAATTCAGGCTCCAAGAGCCATCCCACATGGATGGGCTCTCAGTGAGGAGCTGCAGAGTGATGGGAGCCAGGACACCCCAACACCCAGGACACCCAGGACACCCCAACACCGCCCCAGAGCTGCTGGCACAGGAGCTGCCCTGCTTTGTTTCCCAGCTGAGGTTCTTATTGTGACAAGTGAATCACCAGGAATGAATCTAACAAAGATAGCGTGGTAAACTTAACAGAAAAATTATATCCCTCTGGATGGGTGTTATATTTTGGGAATAAACTGAAGAACGAGGCATTCCTCGGTTTAACCCATCTCCTGGGTTTGCCTGGGGTAAAAATACAAACCCTGCAAACTAGCATTGTTTTTTCATTTCCATTAAACCTGTCTTTGTGAAAGTTGAGACTAAGACAGTCCTTGTTCACCTCAGAACTGTTCAGAAGTACAGACTGACCGTGGGATTTTTTTCTCTGCCTTTTCAGATTGTTCTGTTGGCAAGGATGAAAGGTCCAGACTGATGCCAGGGAACTGGTCCTGCCCTATTACCCCCTGATCTGCAGCTCACTGACCAAGCAGTGACCAGTGCCCTTGGTTTGCAGATCCTGAATTTTGCAGTGAGGATACTACAAGGTGGACCCCCAACTCTGATAGTGTTGCTGAAGGATGGAGCATTAAGGGTCTCCTCTGTCCAGCTCTCAGGGGAAATCTGGGACTCAGCAAGTCCATCACTTTCCTGATGCTGCACATACCTGTGTCAGCTGAGGGCAGCATCTGTGCCTTACAGAAAAAGCCTGCTGAAATTCAAATTGCACCTGAGGAAGTCTGAGATGTGTGGAAACCTGCAGACAGCTGTTCTGGAACCAAAACTCCAGACTGGCAAGGACGCTGCTCAACAAGGCTGTCCTATCCATAATTACACCCAGTTCTAACCAAATCTTCCAAACATTACAGCGACTGAAGTGAACCAGTTTTAATTCTGTTTAAGCAGTTTTCTAACACAGATTCACTGGGGACTCGGCCTCCCCTGGTCAGGGCACACAAGGAACCAAATCCACCCTCCAACCTGAGCTGGCAGGAGAGCAAACCCACCTGCCCTCACTTTGGGGTGAACACTGCCAAGTTCTTCTCCCTTTCCCACTCATGAGCAGCTGTGAAAACCAAGGCTGGGATCCCGTGGGCTCCTGATGGGAAAACAGCACATTGATGGGAAAAGGCTGAAAGAAGGATTGCAGGGGAGCAGAACAGAAAAGGGCCAGTCTCATGGGGAATATTTCTGATTTCAGGTCGCGGCTGCACAGTTTGTGGGGGTGGATGAGGTGCCTGTATGGGATGTGCCAGGTGTCCCTTGGGATAAATGCAACCCAGCTCCAGCCTCACTGCACCTTCATCTTCCCAGTCAATATTTATAAAGCTCAATATTTGTGCAGTGCTGTGCAAGGGGAGGAATATTAACCAGAATGCCCAAGGGACATCCAGGAGAGCAGCTCTCACTGCCACCTCCTGCCATGGGCCACCACTGTCACACGGAGGACAGAATCATCACAGGCAGGGCTCAGCCCTGGGCATTTAATTCAGGTTCCATGTGCAAGTGTGGCTGCAGAGATAAAGGGCAGCCAGGATAAATCCCAGAGCACCACGGCTGAACTGTGAAAACAGAGTTAAAACACTGCCACGTTCTCAGCACTGAAATACCTGGAAATCCGGCCAAGAAACCAGACTTTAGGGAAAGATCAAAGGATAAGTACATCTCACCAACATGTTTCCTTTTTTTTTTTTTTTTCAGCTGCGACCAAATTTGCAGGAGTAGAAATGGGTTTCCAAGAGGCAGAGCAGGCTGCCCCTCCCCTGGGCTCTGCCATTAGCTCTGGCTCCAGGCACTGGCCACCAGTGACTCAGACTTTCCACTCCCCATAATCCCTCCCAGTAGGGTACAGACTTAAGAGTTTTCCTTTGACTTCTGACTTCTATTTTGTTTTAATTTATGCACCTGCTCTGGAAGAGCCTTTGAAAAATCTGACAGCGGAGAAAAAAGGAGCCTGTTTTTATCTGTCTGATGGACAGGCTGAAAAAATACCCCAGCGCAGAGAAATTCTGCATTCCCGGGAAAATAACAGCATCTGCAGCTTTCTACAGGCTGTTAGTAACAAAAACTGAACTACTAGAAATCCTTTGTCAGAACAAGGGCAGAGCTTAAGTGAAAGAATAAGCAGTTCAACTGAGTCAGGAGAGTGTGGCTGACACAAGACAGAGCAAAAGGCTTTTTAAAAAACCACACCAATGAATTATGTACAAGCCCACGCTCCAGGGCCCAGAGCCCATGTCTGGTTTGCAGTGATCCCAGCAGGAGCCACGCTGGTCCCTCATCCTTGCCGAGCCAGGCACGAGGCAGCAGCTCCTTCTGTAAAAGGACTTCTTGTTATGGGTTTTGGAAAGGCCAATAAATAAAATCTAGGTTTTGACATGCCAGCTATTTTAGGAAAAGTGACTTTTTTTTCCCATTGTCCCCGGGTCTGAAACAGGGAGCACCACTGCTTCAAAGCCACTCTGCAGCTGCAGCCCTATGCACAATGCCAGAGTGTCAGTGCTGCAGCTCACAGGTGGCACGGGACCTTCCCCACACCCAGTGTCATTCCCACAGTCAGTGTGGCTCACAGCCTCTCTGCAGCCTGTCCCCAGCACAGCCAGTGCACCTGACCCTGCAGCCAGCCCCAATTCCAGCCCCAATCCCAGCCCCTGCCCTGCCCTGCCTGCCCTGCAGCTCCCCCAGGCACAGAGCCTGAGCCCTGGTTCCATTCCTGCTCCATTCCCAGCTCAATTCCTGCTCAATTCCTGCTCCATTCCCAGCTCAATTCCTGCTCAATTCCTGCTCCATTCCCAGCTCCATTCCCAGCTCCATTCCTGCTCCATTCCCAGCTCCATTCCCAGCTCCATTCCTGCTCCATTCCCAGCTCTGTGCTCTGCACCTCACTGCAGAGGGGAGAACACAAACTGCAGCTCCTCTCTGGCTGCCCCGAGAGCAGAGCTCATCTCACAGGACACATTTCAGTGCTCACATCCCTCACCAGAGCTCCCAAGGGCAGCTGTCCTGGTGTTTCTCCCTGGGTGTGTCCCCAGAGCACTGTCCTGTGCCCCCCCCAAATAAAATCCTGCCCCATAACCTTTTCTGCCTCACCCAGAAGATAAAACTGTAATGAGGAAGATTTCCTTGAGTTACTGTTTATTTAACATCATTTTACAGCTCTGTTGGCCTAACGTGGTTATTTTTAGTGTCTCAGATTGCTTCTTCCATCTAGAGAAATAACAGTGAGTGCACAACGTGCTGGAAAAACAAACAGTTTTACTGCTGCTTTCTGGAAGCTTTTGGTAAATAGTTGCACCTGGTTGCAAGTGTACTTTGTTCTAAGGTGCTGGGAGTACGTGCCTGATGTCATTGCTCTCTGGGCTTGTTAATTAAGGACCTTGTGGTTTATTGTGTTTGCATCTGGGGCTGTGTTTTGAATGTATGAATGAATGGTGCCCCTAGAGAATATTATTATTTCTCCTGGAATACAAATTGAAGAAATATATGAACAATAGAGACAGACACTCTTGAAACAGCTCAGTTTATCAGATCCACTTCTAGGAAGTCATATTATCCAACTGAGAATACATCAATGATGCAAAATTGCCAAGGTGGTGAGCTATTTCAGGATATTCCAAATCCCAAGTAACAACATCTTGGTAGTCCTGTGATGGATTTATTGAGTGCTAACCCTTCTGCACACCCTTGTCCTGCAGTCAATGAGCAGTTCTCCTCTAAAAAGCTCAGGAGCCTTTAGCATCTGTCTTCCTGATGACTGCAAATCTCTCTTTAACACCGGGAGTGGTTTGCACCTATATGAGAGTATGGAATTTTAAGAGTACTCTTTCCCCTGGAACTCCCCTGATTGATAATAATGAGAAGGGGGCAAGAGGGCAGTGGGAAGAGGTTTAGGAGCCTGCTGGTCTGCGTTAAAGATGGATCCCATGGGTAACATCTCCACCTTTGACCTTCACCATTGTTAGTGCTGCTAATATAAACACCTTACTCCACACAAACCTCCTTGCATCATTCAGCAAATCTAAAAAGTGCAGATGTGACAGTTTAAGCACATTTACAGCCTTCCCCCAGCAGTGGGAGAAGCATTTGCCCAGAAATCTCAACTACAACCCTGCTCTTATCTCTATATTTAGACTGGTTTGGTCATTTTGAATGTGGTGTGTGTTGATCAGCCCAAACAGCAAATAACAGCAAATAAGAGCAGATCAGAGTGGTTTCCTGCCACTCTGGGGCAGGACAAATGGGACCCTGCTGCCACCACTGTCTTTATGAGGGTTTATTGGTGATAATCTGCGTGACACCTTTGTTTCTGTGTCACTGCAGAGCCCCAGGCAGCGTGAGCAGACACCCAGCTCTTCCAGGGCTTCATCCCTTCCAGCAGAGCCCAGCACACCTTCAGCCAGCTCTGGGGGGACCTGCAGACCCCATGGATGCACTCACTGGGTGAAGCCTACCTGGCCATGTTTGGCTGGATTAATTCAACAGGAATCAATAATCAGCAGGGAAATTGTGTTCAGAGCTTTGGTGCAGATATTTGCAGCTGAGTGTGACCACTGGCTCCCACAAACATGGGCAGGGCAGAGATCAATGCTCAGTGTCAGCACTGTGGTTCCTCCAGCAACCTCTTCATCTCAATGCAGGCAGAAACCATCCAAACATCGACTGTGTTTGTGAAAATCACTGCACAAGGACTCAGGGCCAGCTACCTGGGGGCTTGGCACGCGCTGGGGAAGTGCTGCTCTCCCAAATTCGGCTGTTCCCTCACTGCCACACAGTCTGCAGGGCCGTGGCTTTCCAGCACAGCCTCCCCAGGAAAGTCTCTCCCAGCAGGCAGCAGTGCCATGCTAACACACAAGGACACTGTCCAGAAGGAAAACACAGCCCAGGGTGCATATGAATGTCTGGTGGCACAAAGCCCAGGCGAGGTTGCTGCTCCATAGTCAGCCTATAAATCTGCCCAAATAGGATTCTGACCACATCTGCCTTGTTTACATCACAAAATTTTATGGCCACGTGATTCCTCACCTGGAAAGGAAGAGCATCCTTGCACAGCCAGTTAAGGGCTGAGATGTATTACCTGGTGAGAAGGGCCTGGCTGCTCCCTGGCTGGGCAGTGCCCGAGGCTGCAGCACTCCCTGGCACCCCCCAGCACCTGCTGCAAGCTCCTGGAGAAGTTTTTATGCCTCTGTTTTCCCCAGAAAAATCTCCAGAATGACAGAAAGCTTGCAGCCAGGCTATGGAGATAACCAAGCTCCTGCAAGGACACCCCACCCTCCATCCCAGGAGAATCCCAGGCACTGCTGCCACATGGATCTGCTTTAGAGGGGCCTTGCTGTGCAGCTTGGGAGGTGTTTCCCAATGACATCCCAAAGAAGTTTGCTCCTCTCTCTTGCAATGAGACTGGCTCTGCAATACCAGCAGGAGAGAGAATCAAATGTTGCTTTCACCAGGGAGGGAAAAGACTTGAGCTGAATGAGCAGGGCCAGACCGATTGCTGTATCAGAGAAAATCCAGGTTTCCTTCCCTGTGTTGGCCCTTTGTCACAGCTCCTGGGCCACAGTTACAGGCACAAAAAGCAGATGACAAGAAGTGTCCAAATAGACCAAAATATAAAACAAAATTCAGATTGTTAAACATCTGTTCCACAGAAACAAATCTCTGTAGGCTTCTTGGATGCTGCAGATGTCACATTAACCTGAAGCACTTAAGAATTTTAACTGGAGGAGGAAAATGCCCCTATTTTTATAAAATTTCATCAGCACACACTCTTGGCCTCTCAGTGAAATGGGTCCTTTAAATGCACCATAACCTGTCCCTCTTGCCTTTGTGGTGAGAAGCTGCTCAAAATTTGTTGGCCTTGAGGAGATCACCCCAATTCTGAGTCGTGAGGGCTGAAGTTCCCCACTCTTAGCAAGGGCTTCCCTTTGCCTGCAGGCAGGATCAGCTGGATCAGAGCCCTGTGTGTGCCCAGAGGGGGGATCAGCCCTGTCTGACATTTCTCTGAAGAGGTAACTTGGAAAAAGGGTGGGCAAAAGTATCTTCCATCCCTGTTATTACACCAACATATAGCTCCAAAAATCTTTGTTCTGTACTGTGCCCCAAAGGAAAACATTTGAAATAATCCATATTCATTGGAGTTTTTAATTCCTCACAAAGCAGAATTCAGCAGGCAGCTAATGAAGAAGACAATTATGCAGCACTTCACACAAAGAGAGGACCAGAACAGGTGCAAAGGCTGGAGCCTTGCCACGCTTGCTCTGTTCTTTGGCACAGGGATTGGTGCTTTACTAAAATGTATCCACACATCCCAACAGTTTAAGGACTCAGTCTGAGAGCAAAAGAGGTGACATTTAAGATTAATCATTAGCTGTTGACCACCTAGGATACTAAATCAGAAAGGAGACAGCTGGCCAAACTCAGGTTTATTTGTGTTCCTTCTGAGGAGCACAGGCAGAAATGGTGCTGTAGCAGCAGGGCAGTGAAAACACAGACTGTGTTTGGTTTGCCCCTCGAATCAGGGCTCTGATGTGCCAGTACAGGGCAAAGGAGTGGGGCCCAAAGGATTTCTGTCCAACCAGACAAGGATGGGAAAAGCAAAGAGAGATTTGCAGTCTCTCAAAAGCAAAGAGAGATTTCTGCAGATGTTGGTCAGAGGTGCAAGAGACTGAAAATCCCCCCTTGGAGTGGGTGCAGGAAACTCAGAGCAAAGCCATGACCCAGATGTGCCAGCAGCAGCCGTGGCACTGCCATGGGACACAGGCTGTCCCCTCTCTCCCCAAATTGCTCCCCAGAGCAGTGCCATGGAGCTGGGTTCAGGCACACAGAGCTACTGGGACACAGGAACAGCAGCAAGGTCAGTGGTGAAGTGTTTTACTGGAAGAAACTGCCTTTGTGACAGGGGGTTCCAGTGCACTTCTAATGCAAAAGATCGTTTTTGTGAGCAGGGGAAGGAGCCTCCTGCCAGCATCATGGCTTATTCCCCTGGCAAATGCCAAGGAAAAGAACTATCCCAACAGGTAGGTGATAATATAGGGAACAAGTGGTAAGACAGCAAAGACAGAAACTGCTTAAGGTCCTGGTGGAAAAGGGAAAAATAATAAATTTAGTAAGAGATGTAGCTTCCCTCAGGATAAGGAATTTCTAACAGAAAGGTTCTCATTTGCTGACCATTTCCACACACAGTTCACACAATTATCCTGCTTTTACACACACAGACTCACGAATTGCTTGTATAAACTTCAGGACACCTTCATGCATTCCATCCACCTGATCAGCAGCTGTGGGTACAACCCTCCATCCCTCACAGCCCCCCAGAGGAGAGCAGGAAAACATCACAGGGCACTGCTGGAGCTGGGACTGCCCTGGGAGCAGCTCAGAGCAAACACCTGAGACACAGCTGGGACACAGCTGGGACACAGCTGGGACAGGGGAACAACTCAAACACCTGGGACACACCTGGGACACACCTGGGACAGCTCAGAGCAAACAGCTGGGACACAGCTGGGACAGGGGAGCAGAGCAGGAACAGCCAGAGCACATCTCCTGTGTCTGCCCCACTCCCTGTTTTGGAGATAACTGCCCCAGTATTGTCCCCATTGTCCCCAAGAACCCTCAGTGCTCCCACAGCTCAGAGTCCTGCTGGATGTGGGATCCCAGCCTGGGGTGAGCAGTGCTGAGCACATCCTCCTCCTCCTCCTCCTCCTGGGGAAACAGGCCAGGCTGCTAATGGGATCAGCAATTAGGGACACTAATCCCATACCTTCCCACAGCAGTTTTTGCTTTCTCTGTAAAATGGATTTATTACTGGTTTTGGGGTAGCATACACGAGCTGTGAGTCAAGACCCTGCTGTACTTAGTGCTGTATAAACACAGAACAAAAAGACAGAACTTCCTACAAAGAGTTTATGGATTAAATTAATTACATCTATAACTCGTGGAAGTGGCATTGCCATGCTCAAGTTATCTGGGCCATGAAGCAAATTTTCCAGAAGACAGTGCAAACTAAGATGTGTTTCACAGCCACTTTACAAAAGCTCTTAAGACCATCTTTAAAAATAACTTTTAAGTCAAGTGAGTTTTGTTCATGGCCATTCATTCATGGCCAGAAACTACAGCAAATGTGTTCTTTAGCTTAGTGAACTTGCAAAAATAATGGAATTGCACCTGCCCCAGTGCTCAGCAGACAGGAAAGAGAGGCCAAAGACCCCTCTGGTGAGACCTGATGCACTTGCCTAGCACGATGAAAATCTGGTATTTGAGCAGGCATGTGCTGGAGCTCTGGCCAGGGCTGCAGATGTTATATGAGACCATTCCCTGGGATTGCAGGAGCTCTAAAGTTACACCTATAGAATAACACTGTGTGCCAACACACACACACACAGCACAAACGTGTCAATTAGCAAAATGCACTCTGATACCTGATGTACTCTGGAATGCAGCACATCTGTTTGGGGAAATGTCTCCTGATCAGCACAGCCCAGAGGTGTCCTGTCCTGTCTCCCGGAGCAAGGACCAGCAAATCCCATTGCTGAGGCTGCTCCAGAGGGAGCTGCTGCCCCCAGCTCTGCTGCCCATCACAACTTCCCTCTTGCCAGCAGAGAAAACACTGCATTGGTCGCGAAAATCTCCTGTCCAGCCCGTGTCCAACAGCCCTGAGCTGGCAGGGAAACTGCTGGATCCACACAAAATCCACCACGGGATGATGGCACCTGCTCCAGCCTGCTCTGCCTTTCCATACCAGCTTTGTTCTTGCCTGAATCTGGGAGATTTTCTTATTTACTGTCTCTTCTGCATTGTCATATTTCAGGGCAGATTGATAGCAGTAGTTACTGCACCAGGCAGGCGTGAGGATTACTTAATTAATGTTTGTGAAGCACTTTTAGATCCTCACATGAAAGCAGCTAAGAAACGCAACGTGTAATTATTATGTATTATTAATAAACTTCTGGCACATTGATAGGAGGGAAGACAACGCTGCTTTTTTTTTTTATCCTTTTATTTTCTAAAAAGATTCAACTTCTGTGCTATGAAGGACAGATTTACCAAAAAATTTATGAGTAAGTAAACAAGGAGTGAAAGCTCCTTATTCCAGAAGGAAGGCAGACAGCAAACACTGCCTGAGGAAGAGAGCTCCACTCCTTGGTGATCCAGACACTTGAGGACCCCAGAGTTTTGGAGAGCAGCCAGATATGGAGAAGGCCAGGGATGTGGCAGACATTGCTAACAGTGGAAGGGGTTAAATGCACCAGTTACAGGGAGTTTGTTTAATGTGTGGTCACTGTGGTTGACAAAAGCCTGAGCTGCAGAAGCAATGGGGTGTGCACAGCAGGACATGGACGTTTGCAAACAAACAGAAAAATCACATCTGTGTGAACCAAGTTCTTCAGAGCTGAGAACGTGCCAGACACAAATCCAATTCCCAGAAATAAGAAGAAGCCCAGTCTCAGATGGATTCCTGGGCAGTTCCACAGAAGGGGTCAGCTCTCATATCCCAGCTGCTGCTTGAGCACATGGCTGGGGTCCAGGGAAAAGGGGGCCCAGGGATCAGGGGTGGATTACAGCTCTGCCCCTTCCTCCACCACAGACCCTGAGGAGCTTCTGCACCCTCTCCAAATGAACCAGGACAGGAATAAACCTCTGCTCTGCTTGACAAGGCAGCTGGGGGGACAAACTCAGCTGGCAGGAGAGAGAGCAGGGATGCACAGACACCAAAGCACTGCAGAGGAGACAGGAGAAGAGAAGGCAGGGATACAAAAGGGTTCTCAGGGACCCAAGCTGCTGCTCCTGGTGCCACTACACCTTTCCATTCCCTGTTTGCACTATAAATCCAATATATCCTCTCTCTCTATATTGATCTATATGCAATAGCCATTGGATGCTATTGAGCCACCTAAGCAAAGCTCAGCTGGCACATGGAAAACATTCCTTGCCATGGGAAGGGAACTTCCTGCAGTTCCTGCCCCACAAAAGATTTCAAGTGGTGAGGCTGCAACAGACCTCTTTGCTCGCAGCTTCAGTTTATTCTTTTAGCAAAATGAGGGGTTTTTTTAAAGAGATACCCACAAGGACTCCTGAGTCTGAACATTTGGTGAGCATAATCATGCTTTAGAAGCATTTTGCCTATCAGTACCAATGAGAGAGCATTTCTGGTGTTTATGCTGTTTATGTACTCCAAATGAGATTTACAGCTCCATTTTGTTCAAAAATGAACAAGAGCAAATGGACTTATATAAAACAAAACTAATCTGTGCTTTTGGCTAGAGACTCTGCGTGAATCCTAGTCCAAACAGAATTGAGAAAGTTCAACTCATAACAACGGGAACTGATTATGCACAGCAGAAGAAAAGAACTTTCAGATAAATTGATCCTTCAGTTTGCTTTGACTGCTCACCAGCTTTTGTCAGGGATGTAGGTTTTTTATCAGATTAGACAGATTCCTGATGGATGGTATCAATATTAGTTGATACCAACAAGTGCTTGATTTTGGCTTTGCTGTTCATTTATCTTGCCCAAACACAACCGAGTGCTGAGCTGAGGCCACCTTCCCCCCAGTGCAGTGCCAGCAGCTCAGGAAGGGTCACAAATCATCCACAGCCCCTGGACCAAGAGCCCCCATCACTGGGCCAGAGTAACTGCAAAGCTCAGCACAAATCCACAAGGGGACTGGGAGAGACTTGTGACAAGGGAAAGGGGAAACACCAAAAAAATGCAAATCCATCTTCAAGGCCAGGCTGGAAGGAGCTCCCAGGTACCCCAGCCCAGGCTCTGAGCTCTGTTTGTACCCAAGGGGGCAGCTGGGGTGTGTGAGGAGACTCCTGCTGAGTAACACTTGGGTCATTCATTGCACTTGCTGGGCTCAAAGTGGAGCTGCTTGAACAGATTAGCTCTTAATTGAAAATTAATACCTTCCTTACAGAGGTCAAGTTTGGTATAAAGGAATCCCCATCTGGATAGGCAGGTTTAATATACAATCATACATATCAATATATAGTGCAGCAGGTATGTATTCGGATTTATTTGGTCATTTCCCAGCACAGCTTTTTTGTGTTTTAGTCTGACATCTGCACTCCCTTGCTGCTCAAAGCACTTCAGCAGCCTCCCCTCCCTAGAGCTGCATGAAACAGCCCAGTACAGACCCTCTGCTTTAGCTCTAGCAGAGGAAAACCTGCAATTTTTCTGTAACCCCTCATCCCTCAAACCCGACAAAGGTTTCCAGCCCTTTACTGAGGCTGGGCTCATTTCAGTGGGAATACCTGTGCTCAGACAAGGGGGTTGTTTTATCTCTCCATCCCCTTGAATAAGCTGCCAGCCCCTTTCCCTCTGTGGGATCTCATGCTGGGCAGTGCCAGGGACGAGGGAAGCTCTTCCAGACCGGGAAAAGAGGGAATCCAGGGTCCCCCCAGCCCTGCCCAGCCCTCCTCACTGACCTTGGGCCATGGTCACCTCCTCACTCTAAGATGGGGATAATACACATACCACAGGTTTGTCCTGGCCTTAACTAATCCATCTTTTCAAAGCACTTTGAGGGCTTTGCTTGATGAGCACAGACACTGTAATACTCATCTGTTCCCAATACATTCCACGGGAGTTTCACCCTCCACAGCAGCAGGACTGGGGCTGCTGCTGTTATTGGGGACCTAGAAAATAAATCTGCTTGGGAATCTGGTGCCTGGGGAGGGGCCATAGCCAGGCACCAGGGCACAGTGCTTACCTCAGCCCTCCATCCCTGCAACAAAGGGCAGAATTTCTCATTAGAAATCACAAGACCTCACCAAGGGCTGCTGTAAACATGTTCAGCAGGTGCCAGGCTGTGTGGGAGACAGGAGAGGCCAAAAGAGAAGCAAGGACAGTGGGGGAAAAGCAGAGACCAGGGAGAAAGCTCAGGGGGAATCCCTACAAGGTTTAGGATTGCAGTGCTGGGAAGGGCAGGAGGTGAACAGCAGGCTGCTCCCCAGGGACTGAACTCAGGGCAGCCTGAGGATGGAGTGCCAGGGCTAGAGGGGTGGGCAGGGAGCTCTGCCTGTGCCCAGCTCCCCTTGGCCCCGGAGCCCAGGAGGGAGCTGAGCCTGCAGCCGATGTAGGAACCAAACCACACACCTCCCATCACATCTGAGCCTTGTCTGCCCAAACATGACAACACAGATGTCGAGCTCCTTGAGCTCACATTAATGCCTTGCTCAAACACAGTGGCCCCATTGTGCTCCTGCTGCTGCCAGATCTCTCCACAGAGTAAACCTTAGTGACTGTGTTTATTGTAAGAACTAAGTGATCAGCTGTGAACTTTCTTTGACATAAATATTTTGCCATTAGCAATGACAAATAGCAACGCTCATGTTGTAAAAGTAACATTGGGTTATTCCTCTCCACGGGGGCATTGACATCATGAGAAATCAGAAGGAAATTGTGATTGGAGAAATGGGCAGAAGGAAGAATGTGACAGCAAGGATATTTATTCACTGTGTAAGAAGAGTTAAGAGAAGAATGGATTTTTCCACAGAGCTCTGGAGTGCCTCTGCAGAGCCAGCTCTGGACACTGTGCTGGTCACACAGGGCAGGTGTTTTACACAGGTACCTCCAAAGCTGCACCTGCACATCACACCAGCACAGCCTGGGGGTTGGGTGCAGCCCTTTCATTCTGAATCCCATTATTACTAAACCTCTGCAGTTACAGCTGAACAAAACAGGAATTTTCCATTGTTGCAACATTTTCTACTTTTTGATTGGTGGTGTTGGCACCTCAAAGCCTGTCTGCTCTCAGGCTGAACAGGATGGGAGAATACTGAGCAGCGAGGGGAATTAATTTCTCCGAGACTTTTTTCCAAAGGTACAAATGAGAGCTGCTGCTTTAAAAATAGCACAGACTATACTTCTATAGCACACATCCTCCAAGGAATTCAGCCCAAGCATGTAAGCTTGTCACTTCCCCCCAGAAGCAGGCAGGCTCTCCGGGATGGGGATGCTCAGGCAGGAGCACAAACTCACTGCAGGCTCTCCTAGCAGGAAGTTGCAGAGAAGTTCAAAATCCAGGAGTGTGCCAACACACACGTGTTCATGCACACTGCTACTCCATGGACTGGATGGTGAGTACATCAAAGGAAATGCAAGGCCCAACGATTAACTTTCCTTTTATAGAACACTCCAGAGGCTGCAGAGCTGCGGGCTGGGATCAGAAACAGCTGAACCCAAACCATCCTGAGCAAGGAGTGCCAGGCAATGCCTGTCTGGATCCAAGGGCTGGAATAGCAGCTCTGGGGAAAGCATCACCTTTGGAAGGTGGGGATCCCACGTGGGGAGCTGAGAACAAGCTCAGTGCTGGCAGAGGGATGCAGGATGCAGTGCTGTGAGCCAGGCTGTGTTACAGGGACCCCTGCAAGTCCCTCAGAGCCAGCAAAAATCACAGGACACAACTACCAAGCTGGCAGGTTTACTGGGCTGTGGCTGGGGGTTTTCTCCCCCAGCTGGAAATTTGTGGAGGCTCTAATGGAGAGGAGTTCTGGGAACTGGCAGCACAGCAATACACTGTGGGAAGGTCCACTGGTGAGACAGACACAGAGGACATTGCAGGGAACTAAACATAGGAATTAGGGCTCCCCAGGCAAAAGATTTAAGTCCAGTGGAAGGACAAGACCCAGAAAGCAACTGCAGGATGAAAAGAGATGGATCCAGAACAGAAATCTCGTGTGTGTCCACAAGACAGGGCTGTTCCAGGAGCCCAGTGATAAGCTCCAGACCAAAGTGACAAATCCCTGAACCCAGGGGAGAGGCTTTGCAGTGAGGCTCTGCTTTTGAGGCTCTCTGAACATATGAGTTCATTTTGGATGAAGGGAAAGTCTCCTATATATAGCAAAAAAGCCAAGGCAGTAGCTCTATCACACTAAAAAAAAGTTACAGATGGAGGCAAAATATGGGCAATCTGCCTTTAATAGTCAAAGCCAACATCTGCCCTGTGGTGGGACCCTTGGAGACAGACAGGACATGGCTGAGATGTGACCCCTGCAATTCGGGAGAGGGGTTTCCTCTGCGAAATGCTAAATTCAGGCAGGTTTAGAGATGAATGAAAACTGCACACCATAAGGGAGGGCCAGGAATAGAAAGCCCATGTGGGGGAAGAATGCTCTAGATGTAGCAAACGCATCTCCAAGAGGCTTTTATCATTCTTATTTTGTCACTACTATCAACAATAATAAGAAAAGAGCTTACAGAGCATCCTCCCCAGTCCCTAAGCAATGCAGCCAGAGATTAGCAGCAGGGAGCAGTGGGCAGCAGAGAAAAGCTGTTCAAGGAATGTAGAGGCATGCATAATGAGATTACCGAATTGGAGTTGCATGTTTTCAAGGATAAATGTGATATTATTGCAGTGGCAAAGGCATGGCAGGAGCAGAGGAGAAGATGAGAAATAGCCTGTCAGGAGGGAGGGATCACTGCAGCTGAGCTCCCAACAGGACAGGGACAAGTGGGAAGTGGAGGCAGCGAGGAGGAAAGGAAGTGCACATCCTACTTGACATGCAGATATGCAGAGAAGCTTTTTGCAAAGTGGGTGATGTCATCGTGTTTTTCTCAGCCTTCAGGACAGCAAGAGAAAAATAGATGAAACCAGCACATGCAGAGGAGTCTGTAAGACGAGCAGACTTCCCCCCCCCCACATCCCATGCAACACTAATTGCTCAAATATTGATCGAGGAAATCATTTGTAAGGACTAAAGGAGGAAAATAAATACTTTCCTCTTAAGAAGCAAAAAGGGCAATGTTCCTGCAGAGCTGCTGGAAAGGTCCAGGTGATCAGAGAGTTTCCAGAACCACGGACATTAATCTAAGATGTTGAGTTGGTCTAATTTGTTATTTGTTTATACTGGAGAGCTTGAACAACTGCAGTCCTTTCTTTTTCAGGATACCACATGAAGTCCAGCTGGAATTACAGTGAGGCTGGTTCTCCCAAGGGGATAACCCATGGATCCTAACTAGCCTTGGCTAGTGGAAAGCCACAGCTTCAGAGGGACTTTGGCAAGCCAGGCCTGGTAGCTGGGCTGAGGGTGACAGGAACCAGCTGCCCAAGCTCAGCCTTGGCAAGGGAAGGAGCAATTAGGATTAAAACCCCAAAGCAGAACGCTGGAGCAGTGCTAACCACTACTGCCCTGGCAGGGACACCACGCCCCGAGGCACAGCAGCAGTCCTGCTTGGCTTCTGGAGAGCTGCTTCTGTTTCCTGACTAAAGGAAAACTGCCATGCAACAAAGTGCAAGAGCTACTCCAGAAAATATCTGCACCTCGTCAGCTTCCCGAGTAAACCATGACAGGAGTGAGCACCAGAGTCCTCTGTGGTTAAAAATGGATGTTGTGAGTACACCAAAGTACATGAAGAATACTATTTAAAAAACAAAACCAAGAATCAACCAGCCAACTATTAAGACAGACTGGGAGAATGATAAAAATAAGCATAAACAGGCAAAAACAGTGATTGCAGGAAGAGGAGAAAGCATCCACAAAGCCTGCAGTGGAGGTTTCCCAGGGATATGCAGGCAAATAACCACAGGAAATGGGAGAATCAGAGCCTTTAAAATATATTCTAAGGTTAGAAGGAGATGAGTTTAATTTAATAACTGCCTGGGTTTTTTTTCATTTGACGGAGGGCAAGTCCCTCGAGGGCTGCATTTTGCACACAGGGGTTTCCCCCGGGCAGGTGAGTGCAGGGCAGCACAGAGCAGCCCAGCCCGAGGCACTGGGGCTGAACTGGAACCAGTCTGGGCACTGGAGCAGGGCTGTGGCTCTGACACCTCCCAGAGGGACAGAGGGGCTGTGGGGGCAGCCCAGGGACAGCAGCTCTGTCCCTCTGCTGCTGCAGCCCCAGCACCTCCCCTGAAAACCTGGGGCCCCTCAGGGAGTGGGAACTGCAAATCCAGGAGTGTTCTCTCCACTCACATACAGGGCAAACATAAATAAGAGCCTGCTTGCCATAAGGTGTTTGGGTTAAAAGCCAGACAGGGTAACCAGAAGACACGGGTAGATCTCTAGTGGATAAGAAAGCAACAAAACCGAAGGTCTGGGGGATTTTCCTTCTTTTATCTGAATGTTATTTTGCACTTTGGGGTATGGCATATATTGTCCCATTTAAATAAATAATAAAAATAAAATCCATAAAAACCAAAACCGACAAAAAACATCCAAGAATTAAAAAAAGGCAGACCCAAATCTCTGTAAATAAAAACAAATAGAACACAACTCTCTCTGTTTAACTGGTCCCAGTATAACTCTGGAGTAGGCTGGAATGCAGGGGTCAGGCGAGGTGCTGTGCAGAAAATGTTAAAATGCATCCAAAGACCCTGGTTTGGCTTGGGGGGGTGCACTTGTGGCCATTTTCTGGACTTCCTAAAGAGAACATGAAGGTATCTCGTATTTGTTGGATGGAAAACCCTTTGCAGTGAGTAGAACAAGTACAAGAGTAATTCAGATTTCTCCAAGAGCGTTTAGGACCGTGGCGTGACATTAAACCTCGCAGCAGTTCACTCTGCTCCCTTTGCACAGGAACAGCTTGGGCTCCCAGACCTGGCAAAGCAGAGGGGGCCCGGTCTCAGGAGAGGTGGCAGAGGTGCCCCGAGGTGTGCAGAGTGCTGCACCGAGCAGCCAGCTGGGGACAGTGGCAGGAGCTGCCAGCCAGGGGCTCGGGTTCAGCACACACAGCCTGGAGGAGCTGGGCACAGCTGGAGAGGGCAGGTAACAGCTCAGCCTGCCAAGTCCCTGTCCCCATGTCCTTCCAGCACCGGTCGAGGGATGAGTCCAACCTACTCAGTTGTGGGTTGAATTCTCAGGAAGGTGATCAGAGCAGAGGGCACACTCTGGCACGAGGGAAAGGCGATCCACCAGCAGGGAGCAAATCGGATCAGGACAGGCTTAGCAGGGCTGCTGTCCCTGCCTGCTAAGCTCATTGTTCATCAGGCCTCTCTGCCCTGCTGACACATGAAATGACTGGGAATCTGTGTTTGGGAACTGTTGGAATATTTGAGATTTGAGAACACACAGCATCACTTCCATTGCAGTAATGAAGGCACAGAATGGCAGCTCTAAATGCTCAGGGCAATGATGCATTACCATTCCCTCTCAATTAATCCAGAGCCTGCAATGCCGGGTGCACTTACTCCGAGAATTTTCTCAGAAAATGAAGCTAGAGTATTTCATTTATAAATCTCAAAAGACACTTATTTGGCAAGAATGACCCTTGCTCATATACAATAAATCATGAACATCAACAGTCTCTAATGGATTTTGGGTCAGTGCCACAGACAGCAAAGCCTGGGGCCTGTGTTTCAGGATTCCAGGACTGTGCCAAAGGAGCCTTATAAATTATTAATGTGTTCATCACAGTGTCATCTGTGCCACTGGAGAGATAGAGACACTCTGGGGCTCTGTTTGACATTAAAAAAGTGATAATGGGTTCAGCAGGCAGACCATGGCTCCCCTTCCTGTGCTGGGCTGAGCCAGTCAACACCTCATCAAATCCCTTCCCCAAAGTTTCATACAAGCTCTTGGTTCATGATGTGCAACATTTTGAGAAGAGAAAACAAGAGGTAAAGAAGTCTGTTTGCACAAGTAGCCCATCCAAGCCGGGCTTGCTCAGGGATGGAGCCAAGGTGGGTGTTTGCAGATGTTTGTACAGACAGTTACATTACAGAGGTAGCCAGGGCTTCTTGTGACTTCTGTGCCATACAGCGAGGATGTGGGAATACAGAAAATTCAAGTTTTGGTCCCTACTGCTCAGTCTCTCATGCTTTTCAGTTATTCATCCCACAGTTTTCAACCTCTCCCCCTTCACTTTTGTCCCCATGGTTACTGAATCACTGTGTTCGCAGAGATTTTCCTCACTAAAGAAAATGTGACTAACATGAGGCAGCTAAATTACCAGAGCCAACTCTGACATTGGTTTCTCCCAACATGGATCTTATCTTCAAAATGCCTTCAAGTAGATCTGTCCACTGGAGCCAACTACAGAGTAAGCAGCACTTCAGCTATGGACAGAGACAGAGCTGCATCACTTGCACAGGCAAGACTTAAAAAGGCTGGAATCAGGTAAAGGATAAAATCCAAACACCAGCTTTAGCAGCCACGCAGCCTAGGCGTGTGTGATACAAATAACTAGCAGACACATTTCACCACAAAAAAAAAAAAAAAATAAATTAAGCCCTGGAATGGAAGGCATTATTTCCTCACTGCACCTGGGTCTAAGAGTTTAAGCAGAGGTGGCTTCTTGAAAGCCAATTTGGTTAAGCAGCAGAAGACTCACATGTTTTAGGCCCAAAGAAACTTGTTACAAACTGCACCAACACAGGCCAGCGGGTATCAAGTCCAAAATGTCCAACCACAGCAGTCAGCACACAGAGCCACTGCTCAGAGGAGCTTCTCCCACACGGAGCAGCCCCAGCGATGCTCAAACCAGATCCCTTCCAAACTACCAAAACCACCCAAAAACCACTGAAATTAATTTTTGCATGAGAGGCCCTCCTCTCCTTCACTCACACCATCCATCCAGCCACAAGTGCCCAGACACCGAAGCGAGGGCAGCAGCTCGGCTGAGATCCCCAGTCGGGAGCCAGCAGACAACGAGATGTGGAACTCTTACCTTGGCCGCTACGGAGGAGTTGGGCTTCTCCAGGAGGTCCCAGAGCTTTTTCCTTTTCTCAGCACAGCAAGTGTTATCGAATTCCTCCCCTTCCCTTTCCCTCAAGGTCTCTGCTTCTCTCTTCAGCTCCTCGTTCATCTGCTCTTTCTTCTGGTGGTAGCGGGCCTGGCAGCAGGACTCCAGGTAGATCTCGTCCACCCCCCAGTAGTCCAGCTCCTGGCTGAAGGACAAGGCGCACATCTCCTCCATCATGTGCAGCTTGCCGGTGCGATAGAAGTTCAAGATCGAGGTGAATGCCCCGGGGTGCCTGTCGAAGAAGTACTCGTTCTCCTCCAGGTTGTAGTCATCGCAGATCTCCATGAGCGAGTCGTGCGTGTTGCAGTCTCTGAGCTTACCCAGCCTGGTCCGCGGCAACCTGTCCAAGGTCCGCCAGAGAACCTCGTGGGCCAGCCCCCCCACGTTGAGCTTGACCCTTCGGGAGCAGGCCTTGCTCCTGACGATCTCGGTGGGGTCCGGAGGCAAAGAGGTAGTAGAGCGAGATCCATGCTTATTCATCCCCAGAGGCATCGCTGGTCCCGCTCGGGCTGGACGCTGCAAGGTGCGGGGCAGGGCCGGCTCTGCTCACCTCTCCTTCCCCTCCATGCCCCGGAGCTGCAAGAGAGGCCGCGCGTGGGTCCCCGCCCGGCGCGGGGGGGGCGGCGGTGCCGCTGCCGCTGTCCGCCCGCCGGTGCTGAACCGAGCGCGGCCCCGAGCCGGCACCGAGCCCGGCCCGCTCCACGTGCGCCCGCCCGGCCGCTGCCGCCGAGCTCCCCCGGGCGGCGGCCGGGGTCCCCCCCCACCCCGCCCCGGCTGGCCCCCGCCCGGCGGAGGTGGGCACGGCCCCCAGAGCCTCTCGGTGCCGGCCCGGGGCTGCGCTGGCCCCGGGCTCCCATCCCGGAGCGCCCGGCCCCGCCGGACCCCGCGTGTCCCGAGCGGCCCCCGGTGCCCCCGCCCTGCCCGGCCGTGCAGGCTGCGGGGAGATCCGGAGGCTTTCGGTAACTCCAGCCTGCGAGATTTCCCGAGGAAAGAGCTAGGGCAGGGAAAAGGGAGGATTTACAGCCACTCTACCGACGCGCTCTGCCTTCTCTGGGCTGCCCAGGGACGCCCCCCAAACCCCCCACACCGGCCTCTGCATCACCGGGAAAGCGACGAAAACGGGAATAAGAAAAATCCCCGAGGCTGCCGTGGGGAGCCCGGTGGCTCCTGAGAGCTCCGAGCACTGTTGCTTACACAAGATGGCACGGAGAGAAACCCCGTCACAGGCAGGAGCGGCTCCCCCGTGCACAGCTCGGGGCTCGGCCCCGGCCCGGCTCGCCCCAGCCCCAAAATCGGACGCTGCCGGTACCTCCCGGCCCCACCGCCGTGCAGGGGGAGAGGCTCCCATGGCCCGGCCCGGCCCGAGCCCAGCCCTCACCTACCTCCTCCTGCGGGCTCCCGGCGAGGCGGTGCGGGGTGTGCGGGGCCGAGGGCGGCTACATGCTGCGGCGGGGCGGGCGGCAGGGGCGGCCCCGCTCGCATCCCCCCCGGGCGGCTCAAGGCGGAGGGATGGCGGCGGCGCTCCCGGCTGTCCGCGGAGCCCAGGGGGAGGGGAAGGGAAACGAGGTAAATCGGATCCTTCGGCAGGAAGCTTTCCAAGGCCTTCCCTCGGCTGCGGCTCCTCACTCCTACCCACAGCCAGCGCCGGAGCCGCGTCTGCGCCCGCCCCCAGCCCTCTCTCCGGGCAGGCACAAAGGAAAGCCCCGGTGCTCCCGGTGCTGCCTCGGCACGGGATCAACAAGTGCTGCCCGCGGCTCCGGCGGGGCCGTGCGCGGCTGTCCCGGCGCGGGGCGGAGGGGTCGGGGCTGGGGCCGGGCAGCTCCACCGTGAGCTGGAGCCCAGCATTGCAGCGAGCCCGGCCCGCTCAGCTCCGAGCCCGCTCCGCTGCGAGCGCGCTCCGAGCCCGGCCCGGTCGTGTCCGGCACAGCAAAGCGGGGAGCGCGGAGCTGCGGGCAGCGCACAGCTCCGGGCAGCCCGGCACGGCCCCCGCCGCTCCCCGAGCCGTGCCGAGCCGTGCCGGGCACGGCGCAGCCCAGGGAGGTTTCGCATCACCCCGGCTGCGAGGGCGGACCGGGCCCTCGCCCCCACCCCGCTGCCCCTCGGCCAAGGAACGAGCCCGCAACCATGGCTGCGGAGATTTGCAGAAACAGACAGGAGGAACAGCCGTGGATCTCTGCTGCCGATCAGGACTATAAATATAATGTAAAGCAGCATTTACTAACCTGAAAACACAGCAGAAACAGAGAAAATGTCGACTTTCCAGGCAAGAGCGCTGCAATCCAAGTATTCCTATGCCAGGCTGTCCCTGTCGTGTCTTTACTTCTCTCCCACCAGGGAAAATGGCCCTCACCCTCAGCCTGGAGCTCCGTTAGTGCCAATTAGTGTCACTTAATGCACTTCACCTGTTTGGACTGGAGTACCAGGGTACACAGCTGTGCCCTCTCCTTGCCTTGATTGCTCGTGGCTCCTGAACTCCGGTGACAGTTCCTGAAATTGGAGCCTGCTGTCTGATTTTATGTCATTAACTGGGAAAAATGACCCCCAGCTCTGCTTTTCCCCGTTTTCTATGAATCTCTCCTCCCGTGCCTGGCTCCTGATGCCCGGTGCTCTCAATGTCAGTGCTAGACTATTGTATTTGGTGTTTGAATGCCCACATCTTCCTCAGAGCTTGCCTTCTGAAATCCCAAACAATGCTTTTGCCTAGTATTTCACACAGCCGTATATCGGCTGTAAATTTAGGAATTTCTTACAGGAAGTCGGTCACTACCTTCCTTTTGAGGGAAATTAAGGTATAGAAAAGCAAGATCACCCAGAAAGGGGTGGAAGGGAGAAATGGGAATAAAACTTGACCAGCTTAATCCCAGCCCACTGCCCCTCCAGTGAAGCAGCTCCTCCTATGCCATGAATATTTCCAATATAGGACAGACATTAGGGCAATATTCAGAGCTCTCCTGTTGCTTTGTCATCATTTCACCCCCAGACCCTACTTTACTCCTCTTACAATAGAGACAAAACCCCTGATCAGGGCTAGGAAGCTCCATCTGTTAATGATTACAGAATGCTGTGAAACTTCCAGCTGGCAGGTGCCACAGAAGAGCCAGGGTTTGTCAGCACTGACCTGCTGGGCACATCCCCTCGTGATGCCAGCAGGGAGAATGACAGGTAGCCTAATGCAGGGAGATGCATCAGATTCACCAGTTAAATCCCCGGGGAAGAGCACCTTGGCTTTACCAGCAGGGCATTTGGACCTTCCTGTGCCATTTAAAGGCAGGAGAGCCAACCCTGGAGGGGACACGAGCAGGGGCAGCTCAGGCTCCTCCAGTGCTGGCAGCTCCCCTTCCACACAGCCCTTCTGGCCAGTGCTGGAAATGGTACTGGGGAAGCTGGGAGAGGGAGCCCTGCCCAGGGCAGCCCCTCCAGCTGGCTCTGCCTGGGGTGATCCACTAGTGTGGGGAGAAGAGAGGATGTTTCCACCCCCAGGACATCTGTTCCCTGCAGCATTTCTTGTCCCACACGAAGAGTTTGTCAGCAAGGGGCAGTGCAGGCCTGAAGATGCAGAAATGTGCATCCTGCTCGCTCTTCTCCAAGGTTATTTCAATTGATATTTTTGTACTCCGAGCTTACAAACTTAATTTATGATTTGTTATTTCCCCAGCCTATGGAGCCAGCCAAATGTTTGGACGCAGTTTGTGCAAACCCTGTTTCTTTCCAGGCATTACAGCAGTTATTGACAAGGAAACACCTTAAACCCAAGTACATCAGAGGAAATATGCAGAGCACAGCAAAGATATGTTCTCCTGGGCTTGCAATCAGTGGCATGGACAATTCTGGATTTCACTGCCAGGTGGAACAGGTCTGTGAGGCAGTGTTTGTTGAGCTACAGCATGAGAGAGAAATAGACTGAGCCTAAATGTGGAAATAAAGGTCCCTGTGCTGATCTGCAGTGACTCCTCTGCCTGTGTAAGGAAAAGCATCACATCTTCCCAAACACCTGTGCTGTGTCTGGCATCTCCCTGTCCATCCTGTGGAGCAAGAGGGAAGGCTGGGTTACGTCATTTTACAGGAAAACAAAGGGCTGTGGGGAAAGGAAAGCTCCTGGCCCGTCTGCAAAGCAGAGCTCAGCCCCATCACAGCCATGGGCTGAGGGGCTCCCACAGAGAGGGGAGCAGCAGCTTTGGTGGCCCCCGAGTTTTGGCTGGGTCCCCACTGCTGAGTTTCACATGCTGAAATGAGCTCTAAGATGTAACAATAAACCATATTGTTCTTGCAGCCCTAGGGCCTGGTACTTGTCCCTGGGAGTAGGAAAAGCAGTCGTGCACAATAAACTGCCTCTGTGGCAGAGTGTTTCCTATTATGTCCCTTTAAGACTTCCCTCAGTTTCCAGGGATTTTCTTTCCAGACTGGAAACACTTTAGGTACAATGGAGATTTTCTTTTATAGCCCAAAATTCTTTCCCTTAAATGGGAAAAAAAATTATCAAATTCCTTGGCAGAGATCCATAACAAGTGTCGAAAAGTGCAAAAAAACCTGAGGTAGACAGTGCTCGTGCTACTGAGAGCCCAGGAGCATGGAAATACTGGAACACCGGGGGAAATACTGGAAGCAGACAGTAAAACACGATCCAAAAACGAACCTTAAAGAAAGATAAAGAGTTGGAGTTTTCAGCTTGTCTAAACTTTTTGGATGCATTTCAAAATCCCAGGAGCACCCCAACCCCCTTGTTCCAGGCTGGCTTCCCTCCCTGCTGCTGCCTCGAGGAGGGGCTGGCAGAGCTGCACTCCTGGAAGAGCTGCTCACCTGGCACAGCTGCTCACCTGTGCACCTGGCAGAGCTGCTCACCTGGCAGAGCTGCTCACCTGGAAGAGCTGCACTCCTGCTCACCTGGCAGACTTTGCCAACAGCTCTTGCTGCCTCTTCAGCCTCAGACTCCTCTGGCCTTTGGGAGGAGGGCAGGAAACAGCCCAGAGCATCTTGGTTGTCAGAGAAGCTTCTGCTTCAGGTTCCCACAAAGCACACTCAGAGCCATCCCCTGTGGCTCCAGCCCTCTGCCTCTCTCAGGATCTGCATTTCCTCCTCTCAGGGTGTGCATTTCCCCCTCTCAGCATCTGCATTTCCTTCCGTGCCTCTGTTCACTCTGTCTCTGTTCACTAGCCACTCCTGGCTGCTCTTCCCAAGGATGGCTCCATCTGAGCCATCTTTCCTCTCTTCTTGCTAAGGGTGACTGGGGGGCACTGGAAGCACCAGCCTGTTCCCTGAGGTGTGTAAAACATCACCTGGCTGTGTCTGCCTTGTGCACATCAGCTTCGAGACCGAGTACAATTGCTCCAGGAAGGAAAAATACTCGAAAAATACACAAAAAATACACAAAAATCATCCTGCTGGTTGAGGAATGAAAAACCCCCAGCGGGTCGATTTATCCCTGTCACCCATCTGCCTGGAACTTGCAAAAAGATCTGAGATCTCCCACCTATCAACAATGCAGGACAAAAGTTTGGGGTCTTGTCCCTGTCCTTCCCTGGAAGGACCAATGGCAGCAGGAGGGGCTGGGGATGTTTCCTCCTCTTGGCTTTCCTTGTTTGGGCAGGGCTGGCTCCGAGGGAGCAGCAGTGCCTGTAATCTGTTATCTAACATTTAGCTCTGAGCACGGAGCCCTGGGAAGCAATTGTTGTGCCATGTTATTGAACAGCTGTGGATTTATTACCCCTGCAAGGCTGAGGGCTTGCATTAATCAGCACTCAGCAGGGCTGGAGGGACCAGCCAGTGTTTGCAGCCCGTGGCCTCATCCAGCCAGCTCTTTCCAGCTGCTGGGCACTGCAAGTGGCCCTGCAGTGGTTCCAGCCCTTGAGGCTGTGACACTTCATCCCCAGGGCAGTCTGTGGGGTGCCAGGGTCCAGCACGTGGAGGCAGTTTGACATTCCCAGGAATTGCCAGGCCCTGCCTGCTCTCACAGTCTTCACAGCAGGGCAGGAAAAGTCAGGTCCCCTCCCCAAAGAGCTTCCACCTGAGCTTGGGAGCAGAGCCTGGGGTGGGGAGGTGGCAGGAAGGGAGCTGTGAGCTGAACATGTTCCTGCTGGGATTGACTCCTGCCCCACACCCCCTGATTTCCACCCCTGGCCTCTCTCCTGCCCAGCTCCTCTTCAACAAACACAGGCTGAGGGCTCAGCCTTAGAGGCAAAGCAAACACTGAGCTCAGCCACAGACAGAATCTGCTTCGTGGTCTAACGCTGGGAAAATGCCATCAGCTGAATGTCCTGGGGCACAGAGAGTTTCCTGAGGATAATGAGAACAAGAATTGCTCTGCTCTTGCATATGTGAATCCTAAAAGTGGATATGCAGTCAGAGAGCAATCTCACGTGGTTCCTGGGCAGAAAGTACCATAATATTCCCTTTCAGACTGAGGGATGGGCGCCATGGGATGGGGAATGAATGAGAGCTGAATGTACTTTAAACCTGAAGAGATGTCCATTAGTGACTCCTACCAAGACTGTTTGCCTTGACCCTGTTAGCACTGACAGAGGCTGCTGCCGTCAGGAGCTTCCATGAGAGCTGCACAGCGAGGTGAGAGTCAAGCTGATGGGAATATCCAACAGGTTAAGCTTTTTATGGCTCACCTTTTATGAGAAACTGCTGGAAAATAGGCAGGCCTTGAAAAAAAGTTTCACAAAAGCAGCCCTTCTCCTGTGTTTCAGGCTGCCAGCTCCTGACCACCCCCCTGTCCCCTTGGTCCTTGGCACTGTGAGGTTCCTCTCCCTTTTCTCCCAGCTTTTGTGTTCTGTCATTCCAGTAACCGAAGCAACACCAATGCAAAGATTCCTCAGAATTGTCATAATAGAGATATTTATTTTAAGAGGGTTGTCAGGTGCCTAACAACAATACAAAGATTCCTCAGGATTGTCATAATAGAGATTTTTATTTTAGAAGAGTTATCAGCTACCTACCTTTGTCTTTTTCCATTCATTAAATATTAACAACATAATTAACAACAGCCAGCATAATGCAAAATTTAAAAGGCCCTCAATTCAAGCTGTTCAGCCCCATTAAATCAGGAAATCCCAGCAAACTCCCAAACTAGACAATAACCATCATGTTTGAAAAAGCAAACAGCCATTTCAGTATTTCAGTGCTCTCCAATACACTTGGATGGCCTTTCAAACTCAAGCTTAGCCTGAATTTTAGCAACCCCTGTTGGTGTGCAGAACCAGGCAGGGCCCCCAGCCCTGGCCCTGGGGCTGTGAAGGGATGCTGAGGGTGCTCCACCCCCAGCCCCACCCTGGGCATCACCACAGCCCTGAGCAGGGACATCCTCTGCTGTGCCAGGGGTCACCTCCCTCTGCCCCCCTGCATGTGCTGGCTCTGCTCACCTGCTGCAAGGAGAGGGTGTCTGCCCACCCTCACACACCTGTGGGAAGCACAGGAGATGTTCTGTGCAGATGTTCTGTGCAGATGTTCTCTCCAGTTCTCTTCAGCTCCCTCACCCTGTCTCTATTTTCTGGCACGCTCACAAAGCTCAGCCACAGTCTTGCACAAAAATCCCCAGAGGTGAAGAACCAGCCCAGCCCAGCACTCGCTTGGCATCCTCCTCAAGGCTGCTCCTCAGCCTCTGTTTCCTTTGCACTTGAAGAGGGAAGGTGAAACAGAGGAGGTGAAATGAACTCCTCTGCCCAGCAGCACCTCCAAGGTTCCTCTCCAGTCCCAGTGGGGGGGTCTGCCCTGCCCAGACCACCCCCTCTGATTTGGGAATGGCTGTGCAGGGGGACCCACACAACAATCCAGCTTTTCTGACCAGCCAGGACTGCACAAGTTCAATTCCAGGAGATCTCAGGCTCCATAAAGCAGCTGCAATTTCTTCCTAGCCTAAATCTATTGCTCCTGCAGGGGTGTTTTTCAACTTTCTGCAGTAAAAGTCCTGATAAAATGTGAATTGACTTTTGGGGTGCTACACGTGGCTGCACAGAGCCTTTCCCCTTCCCAAGGAGAGGAGGAAGGGAGGCGGATGGCAGCAGGGTGGAGGCTGGTGAGGGCTGAATGACTCTCAGGGGCTGCAGCTTCAGGGAATGTGCCACCTCTGGGACTGAATGCCCATGGTCCCAGCAGCTGCTTTTCCATTTAAAGCAGCTAACAGCCCCCAGAACTCCTGCAGATGAGGGAATTCAATGAAGATGATTGTAAAAAGTCAGTGATGTGAACAACAGGTCTCAGGGTATCTGTTATTAAAACATTTTGTGGATTTCAATTCAGTAAACCAAAAAAGAACACTTCAATTTTGCAAAAAAATTTGACTAAAACCAGAGTTTCCCTGTGGAAAAAGTTCAATTAGGATAGGAACAAGCACAAACAAGCAGCATTGTCTGGGGAACCACCCAGGAACTTCAGTGGTTTGCTTTACAAGTCTTTGCAGTGCAATTTGAAACCAAACCTCCCAATCATTTGCTTGATCAGGGGAAATGTGATGCTCCAGCCCTAACATGGACTAAAGTACATTTTAGGGGGGTGACTTTGTAGGTACAAACAAATCCTTCAGCCTGCTCCGTTTCAGGATTCAGCATTCCTGGATCCTGAAGGAGCTCTCAGAGGGAGCAGGAGGGTCTCAGCACCGAGAGCTGGAAACTGCACCTGGGAGGAGCTGGACCTTCCAGTGGCCATCTGGCAACCCCAGAACCACTCCCAAGCAAGCCCCAGCCTCTCTGTGGCACCGAAATGGATCCGTGTGCAAGGTTAATTGCAAGGTGCAACCTTTAGATTCTTGAAACACATCTCCAGGATGAGCTCTGCAGTGTTCAGCTACTGGGAATGGCTGCAGAGCACACCCAGCCCCCCATCACCCTCAGACACAGCCCCAAGGCTGCAGTCCCACAGCTACAAGGCTGATATCAACAGGGCTGGGCTGGAGTGCAGCTTTTCCTACCAATTCATCATCCCAACCCACTGGTCAGTTCATTGGTTGGGTTAAAAAGTAACAATTCTCAAGAAGCAGAGAAGTGGAAGATGACAGGCAGGTGATGCAAAGCATGTCCTTGCTGTTTTACTCCATGTTCAGTTGATGTTGAACCCTGATCTCCTTTTTTGGGCTGTGATATCCCAAAGCAGTATCTTTCCTTGTTAAACCCCAGGATTTATGACCTCATGTCTTTCAGACCTAGTTCAGAAGAGGTCAACAGAAGGAAAATGCATGTGAAGGGACACAGGAGTCAGTGCAGAAGAGCTGCCTCCTCTTGCACTGGGGGTACCTGCCTGACCTGCCCGGGTTGTTCTGTATTCAGTTACTTGTGACTTTGCCGAAGTTAAAAATGCTCAGGTTGGAATTTTCCACCCTTTGGTCTCTAGGTTGGCCTCTAGAAGGAATGAAAGGCCATTTCAAGAAAGTTAGCTATGTTCAATGACTCAAGCAGGGGAAAATTACACAATATTAAGAGGGATAAGATGTTATTGGAGATGGTAAAGAATAAAAGATTCATCTGACATTTGTAGGTTGCACTTCTCTGTAGATTAACAAGGGAGAGGAATTAGGATTCTACGAGAAAACCTTAATTTTAGCATTTCATACCAATCAGCAGCTTTGTTTTGTCATCCAAGTAGCCTTCTTAGGAACTAACAGAATGAAATTACTTCAACTGCACCACCATAATGAAACCAACACAGTAGAGCCAGGATCTCTCACTATATTGCACCAATAAATAATTCCTGCAGTTTAGGGCTCTTCCTGATCCACGGTATAAAATCCAATTTTTAATTAAATAGATAAACAAGAACTTCTAAAAGCACCTACACAATTTGCTGGGCATTAAACATCAATGTAACAGATGGTTTTGCAGCATAATCAGACACTGGAGATACCGAAGGTGCACGGTAAATTTTGCACACGATTACTTTTCTCTCAGGCCAAGGGACTTCAGCTGGATTTGGTGCCATCCCTGGGCTGGATTTGGGACCATCTCCGGGCTGGATTTGGTGCCATCCCTGGGCTGGATTTGGGATCATTCCTGGGCTGGATTTGGGATCACCCTTGGGCTGGATTTGGTGCTATCCCTGGGCTGGATTTGGGATCATCCCTGGGCTGGATTTGGGACCACCCTTGGGCTGGATTTGGGACCATCCCTAGCTGGCTTTGGTGCCATCCCTGGGCTGGATTTGGGACCATCCCTGGGCTGGATTTGGGACCATCCCTAGCTGGATTTGGGATCACCCTTGGGCTGGATTTGGGACCATCCCTGGGCTGGATTTGGGACCATCCCTGGGCTGGATTTGGGACTATCCCTGGGCTGGATTTGGGACCATCCCTGGGCTGGATTTGGGACCATCCCTGCCAGGAGAGTTGCCCTGTGCCCGGCTGCGTTCAGGACCCTCCCAGCCCACAGCCAAAGCTGCTCCAGCACTTCAATGTTTTCCACTCCTCCAGGGGATCTCTCCTTTCAGTCCAGCTCCCCCGAGGATTTTTACTGGGCCAAAGCAGAATCTGGGCCCCACACACCAAGGCTGTGCACGGAACAGAACCCCCAAAGCCATGGTCAGTGGTGTCCTGACCCCACACATTGCTGTAGGGGTGCCCCCATTTCTGACCTTTGGGGTTCTGCAGGCGGCAGCAGGGAGGGAGCAAAGCGTGCTCGGTGCTACAGGAGGAAGGATAGAGCAGGGCTAGGGGGTAAAACCGGTTCTATATTTAAGGGCTGCACTGGGTTGTTATGGCAACAGGAATTCCAGCCACCACCGCGGGCTCCTCCGACGCCTCCTGCATCCTCTGCAGAGCCCAACTTTGCATCACGCTGCAGCCTCCTGCCCAACGCCTGGGCTGAAGGGGAGGAGAAAACGGGCAGCTCATCTTCTCACAGAGAGCTTGTTCCATCAGGAGAGGAAAGCAAATGAGAACGGCTTCAACAACTGCCTGTGGATGCAGGCACCCAAATCCAGCTCCAGTCAGACCCCCTGAGCTCGTGGGGGCCACGAGGACTGGGAGCCCCCAGCACGGCAAGCCCAGCCGGTGTGTCCCCACACAGGGCTCCTGATGTGTCCTGGGGAGTGTCCTGGGGTTGGCAGTGACCCCTGTCCCACAGCTGGCAGGACAGAGCCAGGCTCACAAACTGCAGCAGCCACCGCGGGGCTGCTGCCCCGGCTCAGCTCCCTTTGTCTGGCTGTGAAAGTCTGCATTTCATCCACACATCCATCTATGTACTTATATGGTGCTCATCTCCACCGTGGCCAAATCTCAAGGGCTACCAGGACATTGTTTGCTTTTTTTTTGCAGCTATCATGCTGGAATTCATAAACAGAAAAGCTGTATGTGAGACACATGCCCTGCTACTACAGCCTGGGCTGGAGCCCTGCAGCCAAGTTTGGGCACTGCTCATCAGGAAAGTCAGGCCTGAACTGGCGAGAGCCCAGAGGGCAGCAGTGACCAGAGACACAGAAAACAGCCCCTGAGGAGAGCTGGAGGGAAATGGGTCAGCTCATGGAAGTGGAAGGCAGAGCAGAGATGGGGTAAGAGTTTTCTGTTCATAACAGGCTCCTGTAGAAGATAGCAATGGTTTGTGCTCCTTGTCTGATGGGAATTGGACAAAATAGAGTAGGATGGGAGAGTTAGGATGACTGTTGGGAAAAAAGTGTAAAGCCCTGGGGTAGTTTGCCCAAGAATAGGGAGTGGAGACATCATTAAGTCTTTCAAGAAAAAGATCCTTAAGCACCTGTCGGGATGGTCTAGACATATTGATCCTGGCTGGGTGCAGGAGGATGGATTAGGGTACATCTCCAGCTCCCCTCCTGCCACGCTGTGCCTGTTCTGTGAGAGCCCCACGTGTGCATTAGGATTACACACCCAGCAGCCACCTGGAGCAGGAGGAGCCACCTTGGTTGCAGACCACGATTAGGGCTGGTATTTCAGAAATATCTGAGGTTTTCAGTGTCCCCTGGGCCCACCTCATGTCACTCACTCAAGCAGTTCTCAGCCTGCCTTTCCATGGCCACACCAGCCTGGGAGCTCAGTGTCCCAGCAGCAGCACTCAGGGGGTCTCTGCTCTGCTTCTTCTCAGTGGTTCTCCTTCACCTTTAATTAGCAAATCCTGTTATTCATCGATTGACTGCCCCCTTAGAAATGGCTGCAATGCAACAACACCTTCCTGCAGCCCATCAGTTCCTACTTCACAAAGCTGCTTCTGCTAAACTGTCTTACCTCTTCTGGAATTAACAGCATATTAACATCAATATGTCGGGCCCAATGGGGTGGCTGATGAGCAGCAGGGCAGCTTGAATCCCAACTGATTTGAATGGCAAAATTTAAAAAAAATAATAATAATAATTGAAAAAAAGAAAAAATGAGGAGTTATGGGTAACCAAAGCAGGCAGAAGAGGAGCACCAGCCCAGAACCGCTGCATCATCCAGCTACACCCACACATCAGCTTTGCAGCATGTCCTCTGCCTCTGTCACTTCTTCTAATTCACCTTGAACTGCTGCCACGGCTGAAGGAAACTTTAGGAGAAATAGGAGAAGCCAGAAAAACACAGGGCCTACATTACCCTAAAAATAAACACCGAAAGGACTCGGAGTTATTCAGAGTGAGTGGCTGGAGGGAGCAGGGTCCCCAAAGAGCAGCACATGGGTAAGTGACAGCACCACCGTGGTGACAAATGCAGGGGGTGGCAGAAGCCCCATCCTGGTTCACACGTGGCACCAAGTCCTTCAGGGGGCTGTGGAACAGCAAAACCACAGCTATTGCAATGTAAAACTGGGAGGAAAACAGCCCATCAGTGGTGCAGAGAAGTATCAGATGGACCAGCTTGGGTATTTTTGTTCTTGGTAATAAATAAATAAATAAAATTGTGATGATTAAGTGGAAGCGAAATAGCCCTGTTATTGATACAAGTGCCTTTGCAGTACATTAAACCCAAGTAATTTAAAGACAAGAGCATTTTATATAAATAATTAATTATTTTTTGGTTAGCACAATGCCACTATAGCTGCCTAAATTTTCAAAGAGAGGGTTGCTTTTTAATTAGAATATGGTCATTGCAAATGCACGTGGGTCTTTAATCATTCATGTTGGAAACAAGCTGACTTGGTCATGCATCAGAAAGAATAAAGCAGCTCTTATCTCTCTCCAGATCACACCCAGCAAACCTCAGGGCTGTGAACAACCGAGGAACTCTGCCTTGTGATGAGAGTGTGTTTTCATGCCCCGTGCAGCACAAAGCCTGAGGAGATGCATTTGCTGAGGTCAGACTGAGGAGAGAATGAAGTGCTGGAGGCCGATGAGATGCAGAATGAGGATGCACCAGCCTCAGAGCAGGGTCTCCCCAGCAGTCGGGGATGTTGTGAAGGTGCAGATGATCCCAAAGGCTTTAATTGCGTTCGTGCAGACAACCCTGCAGGGAACTGCCCTCTCCCTCCTTTCCTGGAGCTCTGGCTCAGTGGGGAGTCCCAGCTGGTTTGTGGGGTGTGGGCTTGGTGCAGGCAAGGACAGTGCACGGGAAGCCCAGCCTTGAGCAGGAGATACCTACAGCAGGTGATACCTACAGCAGATACCTACAGCAGGTACCTGCAGGAGACATCCCGGGTGTGTCCGGCTGCTTTGCTGCTCTGGCTCTTCTCTGGAACTTTCCAGAGATGCTTCCTCCTCCCCTGCGTGGAAACAGAAGCCAGAATTCGGGTGCTGCCATCAAGTCTTGCTGCAGGCGCTTTGCCCAGGTTTGCCCGAGCTCTGGGTGCCCGGCTCGGACCCGGAGCTGTCCCGGCTCCAGCCCGGGCCAGCAGTGCCATCTATTGCCACTCCGGCTCTGCCGCGGGGAGCAGCTCGGGCAGGACAGGAGCACAGGGAAAAGGCGAATTCCCACCTGGAACAGGGGACACTTCCCTGTTAACCCACACGCTGCTCTGCTTGTCTGAAAAAGCAGAGAATGTTTAAAACATCTGTGTGTGTGTTAGACCACGCTAACCTCAGAGCCGGCGGTGTCTGAGAGCTGAGCTCCCCATCAGAGCCTGGGGCCCATTGAAATCATCTCCATCAAGTCCATCTCCATCAGCTCCATCTCCCACAAGTCCCAGAGGGACAAAGCACCGTCCCTGAGGCAGTGGAAAGCAGCCAGCAAAGCGGGGCTCAGTGAGTCCTCACAGCCTGCCCCAGCTGCAGCCCAGCTTTTGCACTGTGGAAGGATGGGAAGGGGCTGGTGCAGCCTCACGCTGAGGCTCTGCAGCTTTAGATACACCTCAAGTGAAACATCCATTCCCAAAGTATCTTAAAGAAACAAAAAACAAAACCCCCCAAACCCAGCGACGAAACAGCAGCTGAGTTTCAGCAGCCCTTCCTGCTGGGCAGTGCCGGTCGCCATCTCCTCCTCCCCAGGCACCACCAGGAGCTGGCAGAGGCAGCTGGTAGAGGCAGCCTCCACACCCTGCCCGAGCAGACCCTGGGGATGCCACTGAACAAAGGAAAACATTCCACTTCTTCACTTCAGCCAAACATTTCAGCAGCTTGTCTCTTCCCTCACACATCTTGCAATACTTTGTCATCATAAATTGACTCTGGTTTATATTAACTAAAACCCTCTCTTGTTCAGTATCTGGTTTGAAAAATGTTGGCAGTAGGCATGAGTTCAGAGCAGATTTATACCCACAGACCGTGTGGAGCACTGGGATGAGTTTCCCAGAACATGAACCCAAGTTTACCAAATAAGAACATGAAAAACCCAAAGAATTGATTCACATCATCCAGCTCACACACAGCAGATCCACGAGGGCAGCAGGAACCCGACAACGTAAACCACAGACTGACATTGCAATGCTCGTGGATATGGAAGAAAAACATGGACTGCAGTGTCTCAACAGGAGAGAGAACCTGAAAGGACCGCAGGATCAAGTTTAAAAATTCATCACATCCTGAACTGCACCTGGTGGGACACAGGAGATGCTTCCAGGGATTCAGCTGCTGCCACTGTCTTGCACAGGGTTTGGGAGCAGGGATGAGTGAGTTAAGCCTTCAAGACACCTTGATTTTCCAAGAGATGCATTGTTCCCAGCAAACTTCCCACTGGGGAGAAAACCTCTAAAGATAGAGTTGTGGGATGTGCAGAAACACCTGTCTCCTTTTCCAAATGCCTTCCCAGATTGTCCCAGCTTACATCCCAACCTCCTCCTGTGCCACCCAACACCTGGCTTTTGGGCCAAAACAGGCAGGGAAGAAAAACAGGGGGAGCTCAAAAACCTACCTTTTACTTTCCTTTAAAGCAAAACTTTGACACTGTTTAAAAGAAGAAAAACGTTGTGTTGATAAAAAATAATAGAGAAAAGGACTAAACAGAAGGATAGGTAAAACAGCACAAACATAAACCACGATTTTTTAGTTTCAGGACAGATGTTTCTCTTCAGCTCAGAGCTTTCTCTGGTGTTGGTCAGGGCACAAGAAAATCCCCAGCAGACCCGGAGCTGCCCTGTGAAGGGGCAGTGAGCAGGGAAATCTTTACTGGGCAGGTGAATTAAACAGCTGAAAACCAATTACAGTGGTTTCTTCTTGGTAGAAGGTGACAGCTGCAGGAGCAGGGATAACTCACCCAGGGAGAGGGAGCGTGTCCCAAGGGGTCCCAGGGGGTCCCAAGGGTGTCGGGAGCACCTTCCAGGCCCGGATTCATCTAATGCCAAAGCCAAAGCCACCACTGCCCTCCCGGCGGCTGCTCCACGCCCCAGACACGCGGGGACTTCGCTTTCTCTGCACTTGGTATCTCTGTAAAACCGGGAATTCTCCCCCTCTGGCGACAACTGGACCCTGCTGTTCCCCAAGTAGGGAGAAATTCCGTGTTCTCCAGGAGAGGACCGGCGGTGCCGTGCGTCGGTGGGGACATAGCGGGACAGCCCCGCTGGTGGGGACACGGGGACAGGGGGACACGGGGACACAGAGGCACAGGAACACGCGGACACAGAGACAGACGCAGCCGGGCCGGGCCGGGGCCGCTCCTGCCGGCGCCGCCAGAGATCGCTGTGGGAGCGCGCTCGGCCGCCAGCCCAGCCCAGCCCAGCCCGGCACGGCACAGCCCAGCCCGGCACGGCACAGCCCAGCCCGGCACAGCACAGCCCAGCCCGGCACTGCACAGCCCGGCACGGCACAGCCCAGCCCAGCCCAGCCCAGCCCGGCACTGCACAGCCCAGCCCGGCACAGCCCAGCCCAGCCCAGCCCAGCCCGGCACTGCACAGCCCAGCCCGGCACGGCACAGCCCAGCCCGGCACAGCCCGGCACTGCACAGCCCAGCCCGGCACTGCACAGCCCAGCCCGGCACAGCCCAGCCCAGCCCAGCCCAGCCCGGCACTGCACAGCCCAGCCCGGCACAGCCCAGCCCGGCACAGCCCAGCCCGGCCCGGCACGGCACAGCCCAGCCCGGCACGGCACAGCCCAGCCCGGCACTGCCCAGCCCAGCCCGACACGGCACAGCCCAGCCCAGCCCAGCCCGACACGGCACAGCCTAGCCCGGCACAGCCCAGCCCAGCCCAGCCCGGCACGACACAGCCCAGCCCGGCACAGCCCAGCCCAGCCCGGCACTGCGCAGCCAAGCACGGCCGGGCCCGGCCCCGCTGCTGAGTGTCCTATTTGGGTGGCACCGAACCCGCAGCCCACCTGCAGATTGTTGAGATGAGGGGGCTGCGGCTGTGAGGAGCCCTGGAATGCTCTCCGCCATCCCTTGGGGCTGCTCCCCTCCATCCCCCGGGACTGCTCCCCTCCATCCCTTGGGGCTGCTCCCCTCCATCCCCCGGGGCTGCTCTCCTCCATCCCCCGGGACTGCTCCCCTCCATCCCCTGGGACTGCTCCCCTCCATCCCCCGGGGCTGCTCTCCTCCATCCCCCGGGACTGCTCCCCTCTATCCCCCGGGACTGCTCCCCTCCATCCCCCGGGGCTGCTCTCCTCCATCGCCCCCGGCCGGTTTGGGGCTGGGCCCTTCCTGCCTCCCCCCAGGGTCCCGATCCCTCGCCCGCTGTGGCCGCAGGGCAGCCCCTCCTGCAGATGCGGACAGAGCCTGGCCGGGTTCCCTCAGCCCAAGGCTGATCTGGGCTCACGGAGCGGCCCCGCTGTCCCCAGGCAGAGCCCCGAGCTCTCTCCGTGCCCAGTCCGGGCTGTCACTGGCTCGCTCGGCACCCCGACACTGGAACGAGCTCTGCTAAGCGCGGATCCTTGTCACCCCTCTGTGCCCTAGGACTGGCTGCTGGGCCCAGCCTTTCCAGGCTTTCCAGTCACCTGTGAAACGTTTCCATCTGCAGCAGTGGCTGTGAATTATGAATGAATGCGCTTTGTCAGGCTCAGGGCTGCGCCCAGGATTCAGGGATCAGCTCCCAGCTATTGATAACAAAGATCACACACGGACCCGGGCCGGATCCGGGGCCATCACTCCAATAATGCGATTAGCGGCTCTAATGCCCTCGGAGGGAAGCAGCGCTGGCTGAGATGAGGATGTGGAGGTGGAAGCTTGGATTCCCGGTGGGATTTCCTGAGCACCATGAGCGTGGCTGCATCACTCCCATGCGGGGTCCCCAGCCCGTCCCGAGGAAATGCGAACTGCGGTCAGGCCGAGGTGGGCCTGCATGGGCTGCGCTGAGACCAGCGGCTCTGCTGGGGCTCAGGGGCGGCCCTGCCCATCCCGACCCCTGCCGAGACACGGCAGGGCACGGAGGATTTGCCTGGTCCTGCCGGGCACTGCCGCGGCTCGCACTGGCCCCGGAGCGAGGCACCTGTCTCAAGGTGACCCTTGTCATGGGTTTATGGCCACCAGGAACCCGCTGTGCAGGTGAGCAGGTGGCCCAGCCCTGTGGGTGGCTGCACAGGAGTCCCGACCGTGCCACCGCACCCAGCCTGTCCCTGTGGCTCGGGGCTGCGCTGATGGAGGCGATTCCTCAGCCGCGGGTCCGGCCATGCTGTGGCTGTCCCGGCTGGCCAGCTCGGCCCCTTCGGCTCAGCCACCGTGGCCATCCACATCCCCGGCAGCACCAGGGGGTGGCACCCATGGGTGGGGTGGCACCCATGTCAGCGGGGTCAGGGACCAGCCGAGTGCCCACAGAGGAGTGAAGCTGCTGCTTCACCCCGGTGATACCAGAGGAGCTGCTGCTTTCCCCCTTTGTGCTGCTGTCGGTACTGATCACGGGAGAACAGCAGGGAAGAGGGAGAAACCCCCTGCTCCGGTGGTTGTTTTTTGGCTAGGTTGGGGTTTTTACACGCTGCAGAGCCGGAGGATGCTGCAGCACAGGAGGCTGAGCTGTTCTCAGCCCGCGCAGCGGGGGCTGCTCCCCAGGGAAGCCGTGGCTCGGTGCTGCCAGGGGACAGCGGTGGCAGAGTCCTGGCCATGCCCTGGCCGTGCTCCTCTCCTCGGCACAGCTCACCCAAACGGGGCTTTGCTCCCCACTCTCGTGTTTGTTGCTGGCCCCAGCAAGGGGTGCCCCTGCACCCCCAGGACACGGGTAGGAGCAATCCCAACCCTCTCCATGTGCATCCATCGCCTGCAGCCCCTGCCCCACCACTCTGGCAGTGAAACCCCCACAGCTGGGTACCCCTGGAGAGCCACAGGGATTCTCCAAACAGGTCAGGAACTCCTGGCCCTGCAGGACCAGGGGTCCCAGGAGCTCCCACCGTCCCTCCTGGGGGAGCAGGGCACCCTCCAGGGGCTGCAGGAGCCTGGGACCCCGCGGGCTGCAGCTCCCTCCGCGGGTGGGAGGAAGCTTCCCAGAAGACAGAGAGCTAAAAAAAGGCAAGGCTTGGAGCAAGCCAGGGCTGCCAGCTATTTATTCTAGCATGCCTGTATGCTGCAGAGCAGGAGAAAGAGATTTTAAAGCTGCTGCAAGGAAGCTTGTCTGTCTGCCTGGGTTTATTGTTCAAAAATTCAATTACCACCAGTCCCAAGCCCTGCATCACCTTCAGCCAAGTGTCTTCCTAACACCAAAGGCAGCCAGCCCCTCCATCAGAACTACACTGAAGGACATGTTTGGAAAAAAGGCTGAGGCACCAACACATCAGGAGGAGTTTGGGGAGCATCTACACCTCACACTCAATTTATTTCCGGCCAGTCCTAATGAGAAATTTCTAACCAGCTTTTAGCATCCAGGGCTCACCCTTACCGACTCAAACTCTCATAGGTACTTACCCCTCTGGGCCTACAAATCTCACCTCCTACTAAAAAAAGCACATCCCAGCCTCCTGGTAAAAAAAAAATAAAATAAAATAAAAGGCAAAGCACTGCACTCTCTGTTCTTGGATATGTATTTTTTACTGAAAAAATCATTCATAAATTAACAAATACAAAAATGTACAAACACATGGGTAAATAAATGTAATGACACAAAGGATTGCTTTGCTGAGAAGTGTGTGTGTGTTGTAAAACACTAATCTTCAGTGCAAAAATGTCCCCCTGGCACCTCTTAAAAACATAACAGTAAGCTCAAAAGCCATGATGATGGAAAGCTGCTTGAGAGTTTAAAGCCACTTCTGATGGTGAGGGGCCCGAAGTGCATGGCCGCTGCTCAGACAGTGCCTCCCTTGGAGAAGCAGAGCTTTACAGAGAATTAACTGTCAATAAATAGTTTTGCAAATAAAACCCACATGGCTCATTTAAAAAAAAACAAATCAGCATCACGCAGGACCTGCCCTCCAGCAGGACTGACTGACGGTACTGACATGGAAGGGGCAAACGAGTGGCCTTGTGGAACCTCAGCTGCCAGAATATGTACAAGTTCTCCTTAATACAAGAATTTTTACACCATAACAGCACATGCGCTTGACAGTATGTTTTTAACAGTTACATTTACTATACAGTATTTGACAGAGCTGATAAGATTAACAGTGCACATTTTCAGATAATCCACATTTCAAAAAGGGAAAATAAATTCAACGTGGTTAGAAGGAAGGGTGGGGTGCTGCTGGGGATGGACCCTTGTGTGCAGTTCTGAGCAGAGGTAACGGCTTTGTTCCACTCCAGGTGACGGGTGGCAGGGACATGGAAGGCTGAGGATCCCAACTCAGGTAGTTCAACACCTACTCACACACACATGCATGATTCTGGGGTAGTGAACTCGGACTAGTTGAAATACATTCCTTGTTTGAAGCACCATTAAACAAAGACAGGTTTCTAGCAAGGTCTCAAGATGAAAGAAAAGAGGGGCAGGGTTCAGCACCCGGAAAGGGTCCACGTGAATTACAGATCAAGACTCCAAAGCAAAAGTCTTTATTGCTGTATGGGCCAGAAAAAGCAAATCTTCACCTCTGCCTATAAATCACCAGGCTGAATCCCCTCGGGAAGCGAGTTTAAAGCACATGGAAGTTCAGAGACTTTAAAACTTAGTTACAAACTCATCAGCGCTTTTCAAGGGCAGGCTCGCTGTCCTCTCATGCCGGCTGATAAGATCTACACAAAACCTGTGTTTTCTAAACTAACGTTTTCTGGTACAGGTTAGGAATGCCCTGGGCAGTCACACCCACCACAGATGCGCATGGGGATCATACGTCCACGGAACTGAGAACAATGTAAACCATGAGAAGTGAAGGAACCCGAAGGCAAACAATGCAATGAAAAGACTTGAAGTCCTTCGGAGGTCAAGTACCTGCCCTTGTTGTGTGGAAATACAAACTAAAACCAACACCCAATGTATTTACTTTTAAGTCAGAGAGGTCCAGTGACAGTGGTGGTGTCAGTGCTGTGCAAGAGCTGGGCTGTGTCCCTGGGGACAGGACCCGAAGTCCAGCCTGCCCACGGCGGCTGTGACAAGAGAGGGATGGCATTGGATGGCTGCATGGGCTGTCAGACCAAGTTCTGGCTCCCAGTCCTCATATTTTCATGTCCTTCATGTCTCTCAGTGAGCTGTGACCCCTGTCCCACCGGCTGTGCCCATGCCAGTGCTGCCAAGAACCGAGGGGGACAGTGCAGGGCGCTGCCCGGCGTGCTGCTGGATTTACATGATAAACACAAACTCAAACACCCTCCCAAACCGTTCCAGCACGTTCCAGAGGGAGGGCAAGCACTGCTGTGCAGGGAAGGCTCATGTGGGAGCAGTGGCTCCATGCCAGCCCCAGGGCTGTGTTCTCCCTGCCATCAGCAGGACAGAGCAACAGCCATGGGACTGTGTTCCATATGGCTTTTGGATTCAATTGCACGTCATGTTGCAAAAGTGACATAAAAGGGAGGTTTTTAAACAAATATTCCCATTTCCTCACCCTCCCTGGAACAAGCCAGCCCTGCAGTTTCTGGAATGAGTGATGACCGGGCTGGATTTCCCACCCGTTGCACTGGAACGTTCTGGGCCTTGGCCCACAAACATTTCTGCATGTGCCTGGCTGGAATCATGCAAGCAGCCTCACTGGCTTAAAAGGGAACACCTTGCACAAGTACAGCGATGCTCACACAAGTGTTTACAGAACTCAGGACTAAAATGAGTGACTGCATGTAAACCTCTTGCTTGGACTTGAGCCACAGGAGAAAAATAAAAAGGGGCAATTTACACAGCATATTTACACTTACACTTCTTTAAGAAGCGATTCTGTTGTATATACTTCAAGCAGGTCATTTAAAAAACCGCACAGACATAGAAGAACATCATCAAAAGTCGTCTGATCTCCCACCAGGGCAGTTGCCAACTGAGTTGCTCGCGACGTCGCCACCAAGGAGCCAGAGTCCCTCAGCTGAGCCCCTCGGAGGAGAGAGCATCCCAGGAGAGTCCCGGGGCCAGAGATTGCTGGAGGAGGAATGTGGAGACGAGAGCAGCAGGTCGAACTGTTGTCCTGAAACCCAGAAAGCAAGTGGCAGAAAAATGAAGAGACTGCTGAGCTTGCTGCCCGGGTATCGGGCTGGATTGGTACAGCTAGGGCAATTTGTGCGTGCACTTTCAGCCTCATTCTCCAAAATACTGTGATCCTTCATTAGACAAAGTGTTGCTTGTCCTCAATAACCCTTGGAAAAGAAAGTCTGGCGTGGTGCTTTCTTGGTGAAGGGCAAAGCAAAGTTATTTTCTCCTCTTAATATTCGGTCACCAGAGCCAGCTCCGGTGTCAGGTTAACAGTGATGTTCTTATACAAGGCGTCATATGTGACGTTTGGAAAGTAGTTCAAGTTATTGAGGCCGTCCAGGGCTTGCCTTTCTTTTGACTTCCTCAGCAAGGCGTACCTGTGCAACGAGAACCAGAGGCCAGAGTCACTTCCACGTATCCCACAGCACCTGCAAACTCCTCCCAGGGCTAACAAAACACCTTTCAAAGAGCCAGGCCCAGGAGCAGCTACAAAACAACAAACTTCTGAGTCCTTTATAAAGGCAACCACCACATTTAAATACTCTGTGTTAGTAAATACCAGAGAATTCCAGCAAAGTCCATCATTTGATAAAGGGCAAAATTCTCACTGTGCCACCAGCCAGCACTGAGCTGCCAAAACAACCCTGGGCACCTTCCCAAAGCCTGCAGGTCCCAATCCCAGGAGGGAGCTGAGCTTGGGGGCCCTGCCAAGCCCACCATCCACACCATCCCAGGGAGCTGAGGGGTGATGTGGTCCTTGATGCTTTGATGAAACCAGACATGAACAAGAACAGAACTAAATGGTTTTAGTCTGTAGGATGGGGGCAAGGAAGTAAAACCAGCAGAATGGTGGTATGGGGGAGGGAACTGCAGCTGGTGCACAGAAGCAGCCTCAAGCACATTTAGGGGCAGCATGAGGAGGTAGTAGGAGAAGGGTTGGGAAACAGGCAGAAACATCTCAGCAGGACAGTGGCTCCCTTCAGCACAGTGCTGGGGGCCTGGAGGCACCAGGGAGAGTGGGAGCTGGGCTCAGACCTGCGGACAGAGAAGGGACCAGGGAAAGTCTGTGCCCTGAGATAGGCAAGGTGCTGGGTGAGAACAGAGGGAAGTACCAGGAACCAGAGCTCAGTCCCATGGCATTATCAGCCTGCCATGCTTCAATGGTTTGACTAAATATGGCTTTTTAAACCAAAAGCAACTTCTCTTTTTCAAGAGTGAAGTAAGAGACTGGCTGCATTCTGTCCAACAGAGAAATGAAAAGTAGGGCTAAAGACGGAAACTCAAACAGAAACACCCTCAAAAACGAGTCTTCTGCAAAAAAGCTCAAATCTCTGCAGCAGCAGCCTAAATCTCCTCTGCAGAACACACCTTCACTGCTTGTCCAGCAGCTGCCCAGCTACAAGTGTTAATTCCTGAAGTTGTTTGTGAAAGATGTATTTCTCTGCTTTTCTGTTGCACAGTTTTCAGAAGACTCAAATTCCACTACGGCCTTTAGGCAAAGGCAATCAGCCAACCCTTGTACTCTCTGAAACAACCCTGGCTCTGGGACAGAGCCCTCCTGGAGAGCTTCAGGCAGAATTTATCTTCTGGAGAAAAATGCCTGCACAGTACTTGTCCTCCTTTGGTCCAGGGGACAGCTACCACTGCTGATGGGTGGTCAGGGGACAGCTACCACTGCTGATGGGTGTCTGCAGCCTCACAGGAGAGCAAACCCTGAGCTCAGGGGCTCTGTACACCCACCCCAGCTTGGGGCCAAGAAGCAGAAACAAGAATGGAGAGGGTGCTGCTGTAAGACTTCGTGAGTACTGCCAGGGACACCTGATGCTTCAGCAGCCACACTGCAGGCCAGCCCTCGGTGCTTTCTGCAAGCCGAGCAAAGCCTCCCTCAGCACCGAGCTCTTCCAGACACACTGCAGCTTCTCTGACACCTGGCAACAGCCACCCCTGCACACTCCTCTGGAGATAAAGGACAGGCCCTCAACCTGCCACGATGACAATCCCCTCGTCTGGATTGCACCCAAGCAGCCACAGAGCAAGGACCCCTCACTGCAGGGATGTGGGGCACAAAATGCAGGGATGGAGGAATCCTAGAACGCTCTGCCTCCATCTCCCTGCAGTTAGTTTCCTTCAAGAGTTCAGGCTGTCACTGCTCTCAAACAGCTGCAGGGAACGTCCTACATGGTACAGACTCTTTGTGAAAGGCTTTAGGATTCTTTAAAAAAATCTACTTGCCTTCCTAGGAACTGCACTTCTCCCCGATGATGGTGGGGAATTGATTTGTATTTCCCTGTGTCTCCTTCTGGTCGAGTCACTGAGTAGCCGGCGTACTGTACTCTGCATTAGAGAGGGGAGAAATAAAAGTAAATAAACAAAAAATAATCACCCGTCGAGTTTGCTGTGCTGGCAGTGCTTGCAGGGCTGCAGTCAGAGCTCCCGGGGCTCCGAGCCACAGAGAAGCCACAGGAACCTCCTGCTGCAGCCTGGGCTGGGGGCACATCACACAGCACTCAGCACCTCGGAGCCCTGCCCAGGCAGCACGGTGGGACACTGCACAGAGCCAGCAGCTCCCAGCCAGCACTGCTGAGCTCCCCAGGCACTGCTGAGCAGGGCTGGAGCAGCCCCTGCCCCACGGGGCCAGCACAGCGCCCGTGCCGAGGTGACAACTGTCCCCTCAGAGCATGTGCCAGGCTCGGCTGAGCTCACAGAACCCCCACAGAACCACCACGGGGCCCAGGGAGCCTGTACCTGTTCCACAGGTCGTCATCCTCGCCACCCCAGCCCCAGAAGGCGTTGGGGAATCCGTTGATCTTCTGGAACTGCTCGACAGTCAGGCCACTGACCCCCCCGAAGAACTCGTTGTACGGGAGCCTGGGCAGGAGAGAAGGGTCAGGGCAGAGCCCCCTGGCTCTCCCACCTGCCCGGGGAAAGCCCAAGCCCCGAGGATGCTCTCTGCCATTCCCTCTCATGCTCCCTTTGCACAAAGCCTGAGAAAAAACCCAGATTCACTCTCTGCCTTCAAAATGAATCAATTAAATCTAACAGCGTGTCCTTAGCAGCTACGGTGGCAGGGAGGAAGAACAGAGCAGTGCTCACAGGTACATGTACTTATCCAGCTTGGCTGCAAAGTGCCTGGGCATCTGTCCACACCCATAATAGTTACGGTCGTTCTCTGGAATGTGGTCCACGTCGTGGAAGATGAGGCAGTCCCAGTCCAAGTCCTTCATTGCTTCTCGAAAGCCCACGTTGAAGAGCATGGCACGGTTGAAGGGTTGGTTTCCAGCCTAGCAGGGAGAAAGTTCCTTCTCAAGAGGAGTCCCTGCAGCTCCTGCTGTGTGTGTGTGTGTGTGTTCTCAGCCCTGTCTAGAAAACTGCAGAGGGCAACCAGCTCCCACACTGGCACCATAAAGGAGTGATGTGTTGGAGCAGACTAGTGAGATCAACCAACACTGAAATATTCAATTTACAGTACAGGAGCAAAAATAAAGATGCTGAAGCCTTATTACTCAGACACTTGAAAAAAAACCAAACCAATTTTGATCAATCTTTTTAAGCTAGAGCTAAATATGGAGGCACATTTACTGTGCTCCACATACACATCAAATGACAGTCATGTTGTACATGAAAAGCCCAACTCTGGTCAGGCTATTCCTGTCCCTAGGGGATGCTGCCTGGAACTAGAACTACTGAGATACCAAAAACGTGCAGCATTGTCTGAACTACAAATGCCTGGTCAAAAGCTTTTAAAAAAAACCTCCTACAAAATAGAATTAAAAAATAAAACAATAACGCAAATCTACAGATTTCTATTTTTCATATAAAACCAGTAATTTCTGGGCACATCTTTTAGCTGTGCCACTTTTAGACAGAACAGGACAAACTTACACATGGCAACACGACCCCTAGAGCTGGCATAGAGCACTGTGACCTGGCAGGGACATGCCTGTGCTCACTCACCTGCTCCACCACGTAGAAGGCAAACTGTAAACGTTGTCTCTGCAGCATGGGGATGAGGTGTCTGAAGAGCACGGGGAGGTGCTCGTAGCGATTGCGGAATGGGATCAGGATGGCCACCTGGCAACAGAGACATGGCTCTTACTGGCCACCCGGGCTGACAGCTGGCCTGCCTGCTCTGGGCTACAGCAGCAGGAGCAGCTACAACAAAGCTCTCCCATGCAGAGTAGCCTGAAACCCTTCCAGCTCCCAAAACATGCATTTCCTATTCAATTTTTGAGGAATTGCTGCTTTGGAAAATTCAATGTCACCTCGAGCAGAAGGAAGACTTGCAGTGCACCCTCCTCATCTCTGCCCAGCACTGGGGACACAAGAGCAGCCCTTGGGTTCATTATTTTGGACCTGGGCGCTGCACTGCCACGTTGCAGAGCTCCTCACAGCACTGCTCTGAAGGTGCAGCACAGCAGAGAGGCTCCCATCCACATCTGCCCTCCCAGGACCCCCTGTGCCCCTGCCCTGGGCAGGATCAGGGCTGCCCAGCTCCCAGGTACCTTCCAGCGAGGCAGGCAGTCACTCGGCTTCCAGTGCCCTCCCAGCTTGATGGAAGGGTCTTTAGAGAAGAACTGGTGGATATCCTCCATGGTGATCTCGCTCATATTTACATCAATGGGGCCCTCTGCACAGCGGGAGAAGCAGGGGAGTGAGGAACTGCTGTGCTCCTGGGGCAGCACTTTGCTGCATCCCTGCCCTCCATCCCCAGCACTCAATTTCTTTTCTCCAGCACCAGCAAAAACAATTGGGAAATGCTGCTCATGTAATACCTCAGCCTCTGTGGCTGCTACTGGATGCAGCTGTCCATGAGAGCCCCACGATAGCCAGGGTACCCCTCTACTCGTCCCTGCATGTTTCCAGCAGACTAAGCCCCCACCTCTGCAGAGAGCAGTCCCCTTCTGTGGAAGCATTTGCCCTCAAAAGCCCAATTTTCCACCTGAGGATAGCTCTGGTGAAGCATTTCTCCCAGCCCATCTCCCAGAACAGCCCTGGCACAGCTCGGGGCTGGGGCTGGCAGCACTGCCAAGGCACAGGGAGCCACCCTGCCATCCCTGCCCCTGGAAAAGGGCTGGCAGAGCCTTTTCACCGGCTCCCAGCACACAATCCCTCTTTTGTTTGTGTTTGCCAAGCGATGGGCTCCTACTTCAGCAGGGAGACATGGCTCTGACACAGCAGGGATTAATTCCTGAGGGTGGGTAAACAATGATTTCCCAGGAGGGAGCTGGGCTCTAGACAGCACTCCCATTCATCCCTAGGTGCCTGGCAGGGAAAGGTGCAGTGGTGGTGAGGCTGGGAATGCCACTGAGTGCCCTCCAAAGCCAAGAAGAGCAGGAGAGGGGCACAGGATGCTACTCACTCATAGAAGGGAGCCTCTCAGGACAGGTATTGTTGGGGAAATAGGTAAAGTCTTCAGGAAGAAACGTTGTGGCTTGCAGAAAGGTGTCATTGTGGCTCAGATCAAGAGGATAATCTGGGGAAAAAAAAAAAAAAAGAAGTTTTCACCTGAGCTATAGGTGTGTTTTTCCAGCCACCTCCCCATGGCACTGTGAGCAGACTCCAAAGTCAGTCACAGCTGAGGATGTCCCCAGCAGCACAGCTGTGTCCCCAGTGCACCAGCCCAGCCGTGTGCTCATCCCCATCCTGGGACAGCTGGCTGCAGAAGCCCCAGCACCACATCAAAGAAACCTTTGCATTTCCTGGCCAAAGGAGGAGGTCTGAGCATTGCCTTTAGGTATCACAGAGGAGCACGTGGCTCTTGAAAGGAAAAGCTACCAGTGCCTTGTCCCTGAAGGAGCCTGGCACAGCAGAGGGGATGTGCTACCCCAGCAGGTCCTTTCCCAACAGGAGAGGGGGAAGTTCCAGGCTGGCCTCAATGCCAGGGCAATCCTGCCTGGAATCCTCCCCAAAAGATCAATAGAAATTATCACGTTACACACTGACTGCCCTCTGCTCCGTGTGCTTCAAGAGCAGAGGAGCCCCGTGCAGTGCCCAGCACGTCCCTGCAGCCTCCCCTGAGCCTCCTGAGCAGCATCCTCCAGCCCTCTGCTCCTGAAGGTGTTTTAAGGAGGTTTTCCACTGGAACAAGTAATTTGCTGTGTTGTGCTAGCACGTAACATCATGTCAGTAACATTGTTTATTTGCTCAATAAACAGTATCCAAAATATCTCAAAACTCAAGATGGGCTGTGCACAGAACCTAAGGGCTTCTCAAGTATGAGAGATGTTATTTTGGATGCTTGATACTGTTCCAAATTTCCACAAGCAAGTTTCCCTGTAAACTCCCATTACCAGAGCACACCGGCAGCACTCAGCCCAGGTCACAGCTCACAGTGAAGCTCAACTGCTCTGTTCTGCACCAAGGGCTGCCCTTTTTGCTGGATTTCCTTCCACAGCAGCGTGGGGACAATGCTCTCACCAGGCAGTGACACCCACCCAGGCACCCAAAATCCGTCAGGGAGGGCAGGTTCTGACCCCAGTGCTAATGCAGCCCTTCTGCCACAGCACCAAGCGCCTCCAGACGTCACCAGCACCCATCCTGCCTGCCAGGGAAGGTCGCCCAAGGACGGTGCTCAGGGCTTGGATGTGCTAAAACTGTCTCCACGGCTGGGGCTCTTGGGCAGGGACTGTCCCCATGTGCCTGCACAGCTGGGACTGGAATGGGGCTCGAGTACAGCCCAGTATTGCAGCAGCAGCACTGCTGTCACTGCACTGTGGGCAGGAGCACACGGGTTTTGGGATCACCTGAAGCCCCCCAGGGCAGGAGCACACAGGTTTGGGGATCACCTGAAGCCCCCCAGGGCAGGAGCACACGGGTTTGGGGATCACCTGAAGCCCCCCAGGGCAGGAGCACACGGGTTTTGGGATCACCTGAAGCCCCCCAGGGCAGGAGCACACAGGTTTGGGGATCACCTGAAGCCCCCCAGGGCAGGAGCACACGGGTTTGGGGATCACCTGAAGCCCCCCAGGGCAGGAGCACACAGGTTTGGGGATCACCTGAAGCCCCCCAGGGCAGGAGCACATGGGGTTTGGGGATCACCTGAAGCCCCCCAGGGCAGGAGCACACGGGTTTGGGGATCACCTGAAGCCCCCCAGGGCAGGAGCACACAGGTTTGGGGATCACCTGAAGCCCCCCAGGGCAGGAGCACACGGGGTTTGGGGATCACCTGAAGCCCCCCAGGGCAGGAGCACACGGGGTTTGGGATCACCTGAAGCCCCCCAGCAGGATGAAGGCTCTCACCCCTGCAAGCAGCAGCAATGGAGCACCTAACCCTCCTCCCCTGGGGATCAGCTGCCTCCTCACCCTGCCCCTGCTTTACTCGATGTTTCCCGTCTTAAAAACAGCCCAGGGTGGCAGCCCTGGCAGGCTTGGTGCAGCACAGGAGGTGACCTGGGGCGTTCATCTCCTGCCTAAGTCGATAATTCCCTGGCTGTGCCCATCCCAGGCAGGGCACAGCTGAGCTGGTGGCTGCCCCTCAGCAGGCTGGGCAGCAAGGGCACGCTCACACCTCTGCTGTTGAGGAGATGATCCTGCCCTGGACGGCTCTGCCAGCCCTGCTGTGGAGCCTGGCAGGAGGAGCCGGGCTGGGCTCCCACAGCCAGGCTGATGGCAGCAGTGAGGGCTGTGCCAGCAGGGGAGGGACAGGCTGGGTGGCACCAGCCCCTCGCACACACCCCAGGGGCAGCTCTGCCCCCTGCACCACGCCGACTCCACTGCTCAGATGTGTGTGGAGGATGAGGAGGCTGGGAAGGGGAGCCTGGGCTGCACCCCTGCAGCCTGCCCAAAATTCAGTGTATTATTTGTGGCACATGTCCAGCCAAGGCATCTCAGCTCATCCTTGCAGGGGAAGAGTGAAGCTCACGAGCACAGGCTGCTGCACGTGCCCAGAGCCAGGGCACGCCTGGCCAGGGACTTTTAAAATATGAAACCTGATCCTTGCACTGAATTTGAAAGTGTTTACCCTCAGACTGGTTGAAGCTACAAGTTGAATTCCTGGAAAGCAAAGAGGTTTTCAGCTCAAATCCCATAATTTCAGACCTTTCAAGATTTTCACCCCTTATAACAAGTTAGAAGCTTTTGAACTTTTTACATCTAAATAAATATAATTTTATTATGTTTATATATTTATATATAATATTGATATATTTATTTCTAACGAATTAAATTAATACTTATATATTTCATATATATTATAAATATAATTGTTATATTTTATCAGTATTTATATATAGGGCTGTATATTATATACATATTATATATTATAGCTATTATATATAAGGGATATATTATAAAACATCGATAATATATGCTATATATAAAATAGATAATATAATATATAATGTATAATGCATAATGTATTTATTACATAATATATATTTTGTTTTTATATACACGCATATATACTATATCTATTTTATTTTTATATACATGTATATATTTTTCTTTTTATATACATATATAATATATATTTTGCTTTTATATATGCATATATATTATAAATTTTATTTATATATACATATTATATATTTATTTTTATTTTTCTATATATAACATATTTTATTTTTCTATACATATATATTATATATATTTTACTTTTATATGCAAATATATTATATATATTTTATTTTATATATATATATATACACACATATATATTTTTATATATAAAAATAAAAGTGGCAGGCAATTAATCCAATCTTCCACCTCGCATTTACCAGTATAAATGAATTCCTTTAACTTCATTTTCAATGGAAAGGGAACCCTTAATGAAGATGAGTTACTCCAGGGGTACCTGAGTCGTTGAGGCTGCTGTTCCTCTTGGCGTAGGCACTGCGCACCACCTGCTCGTACACCTGAGCTCCAATGGTCCGCATGTTCTCACGGATCATGATGCCCTGGGCTTGCATCATGAAGAGGTAGGTGTTCACTGCCAGGGAGGAAGGAAAAGGGATATTTCCATCAGCATCGCCTTTTGTAGGGAAAAGAAAGCAGGGTATTCTGGAGGCACTCCCAGCCTCGTGCCAGAGGGAGCCCTGGGCTGCCCCAGAGCTGGGATGGGGCACGTTTGGAAACCTGGCAATGGGATCTACCCAGCCCAACCTGACTGCCAGGCTGTAAGACAGCACTGCAGCTTAAGCGACAGCACATCTGGGAGGTTTAATTAGGAAATATCATTAAAACAGGAAAGCCAGCTGTGTGCCTGGAGAAGGGCAGCCGTTCCAGACTAGAGCACCCAGGGCTGGCACTTGCCTGGCAGGGACACCCCACAGGCACCAAAAAAAGCATCCCCACAGCAGCCTCTGAGCCCCTGGCTTGTCACAGCCCGGGCCAGGCAGCAGAACAAGCCCTGGGTCCCCAGGGCACACCCCAGACACATTTCTTCCCCTCTCCTCTCCTGCTGACCCTGTGCCCTGGCACAGCTCAGGCTGAGCCTGATTGGGTTTCAGTTTAAGCTGACACCAGCTGGCAGGACCAGGCCCCAAAGCAAACGGCAGCAAGCACAGCCCTGTGCCACCAACAGCTCCCATGGCACAGCAGGACAGCCACCTATGGGGACAGCAGGACAGAAACCCACGGGGGACAGCAGGATAGCCACAGCCCTCTTGGTGAAGTTCTAGGTTTAAGAATGAAGTGGAAAATAAATAAAATCTTGCCATGAAGACACCAAGAAGGGGAAACCTAGGAGGCCTATTCTGCACTAAAAAACCAGGTCAGAAGATACTCCAGGAGAGATAAAGAGGGCACAGGGCCAAGGAAACAACAGAGACCCTGCTCAGAGGAGGGCAGTAGCTGATGCAATGTCACCAGGAAACATCCATCCCAGACAGGTCATTCCTACAGCAGCACATCACAGCCTGAAAGCAGCAGCTGACAGTGCCAGGGGCACCGGGGGCACAGCCTGGGGACAGCAGTGCCACCTGAGAGCAGGGGTGCCCACCCTGGGTACACACCCCTGCACCCCCATGGGCTGCCCTCCTGCCCCCACACACTGAGGCAGCTCCAGAAAGGCTGCCAGACACATTTCCCAATCCCAACTGTATTTTGTTTTCACACAGTAAAGTAAATATTTGCAAGGGGGATGGAGCCCCACGTCATGCCCAGCTGCTGCCCGTGCCCAGCCTGTCTCTGAACCATGGGAATCACGGGATTTTCAGAAAGAACGGGGTCAACTGCATTAAGTTCTTGGCAACTAAATGTCTTGAAATGCAATTTTAGATGTCTGTTTCCAGCCCCTCACTTCCCATACACGTACCCTTTAAGTGGTGGCACTTTAAGCCAGCAATGAGCAGGAGCTGGCTCAGACAAAACTGCACCCAAACCCTCCTGGTTCACCCACCTGCTCTGGGGCCAGCTCTGGAACAGAGTGACCACCAGGTCAGCTGGAGACAGCTACGGGTTAAATGTGAGCTCTGGGGCAGTTCTCAGCAAGGCACCCCATTGCAAGGCAGTGACAGTGAGAGGTACCAAGTGCTGCTCCTCCTCAGAAAAACAGGGAATTTGCTCTCACAGATGCCCAGGGATATGGCTCAAGGAAAAGCTGGCATTCTGATACAGCACTGCAGACCAGAAACAGAAGTAGCTGAAATTCCTCATGCAAAGCCTTACACCCAAAACCTTCAGAAGTTCAAATTTTCAGCTCAGAGTTCAGCACAAATGGCATCACCTCCCAGCCCCAGCAGTGCAGCACAGCCCCAGCTCTGCCAGGCAGCTGCCAGCAGGATTTAGGAGAATGGGAGTTCCTGCAGGAGCTGGCAGGAATGGGCTGTTGGGGTTAGCAGTGAACAGGGAGCGATGCTGTCGGGCTGTTGGAGCCTTGGGGTGCAGGGCAGGATGCCCAGGGCACCCCCAGCCCGTGCAGCTCTCCCAGATGGCCACGAGCTTTTCCCTCAGCTTCCCAGCCCGGACACAGCCCTGCCTCGGGTGTGGCACACTGAGGGTTGGTGCTGGGGGCACCAAGGCCATGTCCTGCCCCAGTGACAGCATCCACAGCTCTGCCAGGAGGCAGCACCAAGCAGCACATCAGCCATGGGAACAGCATCCTCCAGAGCCAGGCAGGGCATGGACTGAGCATCACCACAGCCTCAGCACACACAGACAGCCCAGCAGCCTCCCAAAAACACACAGCATCCTCCAGAGCCAGGCAGGGCATGGACTGAGCATCACCACAGCCTCAGCACACACACACAGCCCAGCAGCCTCCCAAAAACACACAGCATCCTCCAGAGCCAGGCAGGGCATGGACTGAGCATCACCACAGCCCCCAGCACACACAGACAGCCCAGCAGCCTCCCAAAAACACACAGCATCCTCCAGAGCCAGGCAGGGCATGGACTGAGCATCACCACAGCCTCAGCACACACAGACAGCCCAGCAGCCTCCCAAAAACACACAGCATCCTCCAGAGCCAGGCAGGGCATGGACTGAGCATCACCACAGCCTCAGCACACACACACAGCCCAGCAGCCTCCCAAAAACACACAGCCTGCTCCATAGCCAGGCACAGCTTCTTTCATTGCTCTGCATGGAGCAGTGGGGGCTGAAGCTGAGCTGCTGATGGGGCCCAGGCTGCTGCTGAGGAAGGGGCAGCGAGGCTGCACCTTCCAGCCCACACTGAGCTGGGTCAGTGGTGAAAAACAACTCGCTGGTGCTGATCAAGTAATTTCACTTTCTACTTCATTATGCTTTGACTTGCTGGGTAAAGCAGATCCAGGTTTGGTGAAGCATGAAAGAACAGGAGAGACAAATGAGCATGCAGTCCTTGGTTAATTTGAGGAAGAGGGAGGTTTGTGAAAGCGCCGTTTGTGCCTCGGCACAGCCACATGACACAGCCTGGCCGGGCTGCCCCGGCAATCCTGAGCAGGCTGTCACAGCAGCCACCATCCCAGGGGACTGGGGCAGCAACAACACCAGCTTTGTGTCCGGCAGCAGTTGCCTTTTCACTATTAACCCTTAAAAAGAGATGATTTAGGAGATACCTGGCCAAGGATGATGTGTCATGAACACTCCACACACCCAACATCCACAGCCCCCAAAGACCAGAGCCCCTTTTCCTACCCTCAAAACAAACCTGCATGAGACAAGCTTCACAAACACTGTATTTATCCAGAAAACACAATTCATTCGGGTCACAAAATCGGATTTAAAGCACAGTATTGCAGACATTTCACTCCCTGTGTGCACACAGTGCTTTAGATCAGCTCCAGGGGCTGCCATGGCCAGGGCTGGGGCTGCACCAACATTTGGCAATCTCTGTACCACCGAGCTCAAATCTCACTCCCCCTCCATTTGCTGCCCTTTTGATGAGCAAATTAGCCATGCTCTAAATTTATTAAGCCTGACCTGGCTGGCCCTGCAGAGCCCAGGGCCCCTGTACCCAGAGGCATTTCCCAGAGCCCCTGATCCCCCCCGAGCATTCCCTGCTGCACACTCAGGCTCGCGGTGGGCTTGGCCTGAGCCGTGCTTCAGGCACAAAGCAATTCTCCCTGTTGTGATATATTGCTAATCTCATCACACAGGATGATCTCGAAAATTACATCGGCCTTCTGCCTTTCTTCCCTCTGAGCATGCAGCACTCGAGAGCACAGCATGGAGTGACAACAGCCTGGCCACTGCCACTGGGCAGCTGGACAAGGACAGCCAGGGCAGAGGGCAGTTGTCCCTTTTTCTATTAACTTCCAGCAAACCCTCCCTCCCCACCCAGAAAACAGGCAGAATTTAGGAATCCATCTGCCCAAGTAGCTGCCTGAAGATTATTCTTGTTGGTTCATTAAAGGACAAGTCAGCCCTGCTGTGATTTAAACACATGGAAAACATGACAGCTTGTCACCAGCTGGAGCAGAGGCACAGGGCTGCACCCCAGGGCATGGCACCCCTTGGGATGCTGCACCCTAACCTCTGCTCACAAGCAAACTGGGAGAGCAAGTGCTCACTCAAGCCAGGAGTGGAGGCAACAACTTCAGCCAGGGAAATAAAGTCCAATTACATAAATGAGCACTGAAGTCTTCCTGTAATCATTTCTCTGTTAGTATTTTCGGAGCACTTCTAATCAAGAAACAGCTGACTCTCTCATAGAAAATTAGTTTCATCGTGATGATATGTACTAGAAGAGGCAACAGGGTAATTTGCAGCTTGGGAGCTGATTCAGAAGAGGCCCGACTGTGATCTCTGCCAGCCACTGACACAGGACAGGCACAGACCTGACCTGTCTCACTCCTGACCCATCTCCTGCGGAAAGGACCTTCCTGCAGCATCCCTCTGCCAGGGGACAGCAGCTACCCCGAGCTGGGACAGCCAGCCTGCCACTGGGACTGGGGCAGGAAGAGGGGCCAAGTGGCTCAGAGCAGCCCTGCAGCAGTATCAGCACCCAGCACGGCAGCCAGGCTTTCCTGAGGAAGGAGCCAGTCTTCCTCTGCTTTGAGATTTAGGGCTTTCTGCCACATTCAGCATTTTTCCCATTCATTACTCCACTCATGCTGCAGAAGCACCGAGGGGCTGTTTGAGTTCATCATGGTCTCACTGCTACGTGCAGCCTCCCCCTGCCAGCCCCCGGAGCCCCAAAGCAGCAGGGGCAATCCCTGCCCAGCCCCCGGAGCCCCAAAGCAGCAGGGACAATCCCTGCCCAGCCCCCCGAGCCCCAAAGCAGCAGGGACAATCCCTGCCCAGCCCCTGGAGCCCCAAAGCAGCAGGGACAATCCCTGCCCAGCCCCCGGAACCCCAAAGCAGCAGGGGCAACCCCTGCCCAGCCCCCGGAGCCCCAAAGCAGCAGGGGCAACCCCTGCCCAGCCCCCGGAGCCCCAAAGCAGCAGGGGCAATCCCTGCCCAGCCCCCGGAGCCCCAAAGCAGCAGGGACAATCCCTGCCCAGCCCCCGGAGCCCCAAAGCAGCAGGGACAATCCCTGCCCAGCCCCCGGAGCCCCAAAGCAGCAGGGACAATCCCTGCCCAGCCCCCGGAGCCCCAAAGCAGCAGGGACAATCCCTGCCCAGCCCCCGGAGCCCCAAAGCAGCAGGGGCAATCCCTGCCCAGCCCCTGGAGCCCCCATTTCAACAGCACAGTCACAAACCAATGCAGCACCAGAGAAGCTCCTGCTGAACACTCTACCAGATGCTTGGAGTGGGCACAAGGTGCCCAGCAGTGGGACACCTCACAGGGGAGATGCAGCAGTGACTGGAAGGGGTCAGGGACCCTTCAGAGGGTCCTCAGGCAGCAGGGGAGGTTGCTCAGGTCACCTTCCAGGTCCTGCCTGCTGCAGACACCTCTGCAGGGCCCAGGACACTGAAACCAGCAGAGTCATGTCTAGTTAAGCCTCCTGCTAAGCTCTCCCTCAGATCCCCAGCATCAATCCAGCTCCATTAGCATTAGCAACACAAAGGGGTTTAATCAAACTAAGCCTCTAAGTAACCCAACTAGGAAAAGTAGCAGCATCCCAGTGTTAACACACCATAAGACCTCTGTCTCTATCAGTTTTCCAGTGGCACTGTATTCCCCAGACATGCTGAGTGCCACAACAACTAAATACGAGGTTCCTATTAGTTTTAGAGAATTTAATATTAATGCCATCACTGTTACTTAGCCCTTTGCCTCTAAATAGCACAGGAAGGAATAATTTGATACATTAAATGGTCTAAGAATTAATAGTGCAGCAGCAGCACTGAGCTGGTAATTACAAACCACTTGTCCCCAAAATTGGCAAGTTGGCAGCTTGCACGTGCACACAGCACGCAGGAAGATGGGAGGCTAAAGCAACACTCAGTCAAAACCTGAATATGGGAAATTTGTATCTGAACTATCTCACGGAAAAATGACCCTGGGAAAGCCTCAGCAAGAGGAAGAAAATCCATATTATTCCAAGAGACCCTAAATTTTTCGTGTACATATTTAAGGTGGCAACTTCTATTTGCCCTCCCACAGCTGCCTGCACTGAGGTGTTTGTGCCACTCGCTCTGGAAAGCGCTGCACTGGCTTCGGGATCTCCAGCAAGAGGAGCACAGCGTGCTCTGCACACATGAGAGAACTCAGAAGGCCAAGGGAACTCATAAAACATCTGCAGCACCAAAGCAGCCGTGGAAGGAGCTCTGCACCCCAACAGCAGGCACGGCTGGGGGTGGGATTGAGCCCCGGGTCACCGGGAGCAGTGCCAACACGTGCAGCAGCCAGCCCCGTGCACGTGGAACAGGAGCACACAGCTCACCTGTGCACCAGGGCAGTAAAGCCAAGGGGGGCTGTAAAACCACACTGAGCTGTGCAGATCCCAAGAGCAATGCAGGTCTCTGCTGCAGTTCCTCTCTGTGAGGAAGGGCACAGTGACACGTGCAGGCTGGAGCACAGAGCACAACCAGCCTTGGCCCAAGTTAAATATTACCCTTCCTCGAGAGATTCAGGCTCTCCTACTTTAATTGCCACTCAGGAGATGCGATTGCACACATTGCACGTCCTGTTTATTTTCCACCCCTCCGTGGCCAGCTCCAGGCAGCCTGCTCTCCCCAGGAGCACCACAGCATCCTGTGGCAGCAGCTGCGGTGCAGGCAGAGCACGAACCCACACACGAAATGAGCAATCAAAGGCTCTTGGGCAGGAGCTGACACCGACCCGAGCTCCGGGCTGGCAGCACCGGCTGCTGCTACCACAGCAAACACTGACGCTTCCAAACACTCACAGCTCCGCGTTTGTTCTTTCGGTTCATTAGGAGACAAAGGAGTGGGAATTCCTGCATCCTGGACACCCTCTGAAGGCATCAGGAATCCCAGTGCCTCAGCCCAGTGCTCGTGTAGGAGCAGGATGAACAGAGGGAGAGCTTTTGTTAAGAAAAATAATAAATAAGAATTAAGTGAACGCTTGGGCAAGCAAGGGAGAGGAAAAATCAGGCAGATCCTCCCCAGTTGTGTCCTTGAAGCGGGAGGGCAGGGAAGGACATGGGCAGCTCCTCATCCCCTGGGCCATGGGAACTGGAACAGCTGCAGGAGACAAAGGAAATCCTCCATTGCAGGCAGGCCCTGCCACCAGCCTGGGCATCCTGCTCAAACAGGCAGTCACAGGACGTGCAGGAAAATGGGGACATGTGGAGAGGTGCTGCCTAAGAAATGCAGTCAACAGGAGTTCCACCAGTGCTGTCCTGCACCAGCTGGAAGCAATCTAGAATACAATCAGACCACAGCAGAGAATAGGTGGGATTTGGATTTAAAATTTCTGTATACAGCAAACACCAGTTAAATAGATTTTGAAATCATTGATTTGTTAGTCTCTTCCAAATTAGGAGAATTGGAAATTGTTAAAAAACAACTTAAGAGTAATGGATCTACTGACTCACGCACCACAAACTGCACTGTCCGGAGTTTTAACACCCTGGCTTCGATGGAGAAAAAAAGAACAGGTTCTGTTGTTTTGGTTATTCCTCCCCCCAAAAAAACCAAAGACCTGATTTTTCAAGCATGTTTTACAAGTTCAGCGTGGCTGAGCAAAAAAGGTTATCACATGTACAGCCTCATGTCTGCTGCAAGGGAGCTGTTCCAGGGGGGCTCCGGGAGCCTCTTCCAGGTCAGTGCCCTGCTGCCACATCGGGCTGGCCCGGCCGGGCTGGGGGAGCCACGGGCACACGGCGAGGGGCCGGGGTTGCCCATGGGCACACGGGCCAGGGGGGCTGTGCTCGCCCAGGGGGCACACGGGCCAGGGGAGGGGGGCTGTGCTCGCCATATCCAGACATGGTCCAGCATGTCCTATTTTCACCTGTTTTTTTCTTCTCCAAAAGAAAGAGCTCGGGGAAAGCCCCGCTCCCAGCCCAGCTCGCCCACGATGCCTGCGCGGTGCCAGGGGAGCCACACGGGCATGAAGGGCAGAGCCAGGGCAGGGATTCTCACTCTGGCCTGTGCCAAGCCTGTTCCTGTCCCCAACCTCTGCAGAGCAGGTGGGGACACCCCAGCAGCCCCCAGGGAGGGACACCGGGCTCACCTGAACCTGCTGTTTCCCCTCTCCCTGGGGCTAAAACGCCCAGGGACAGCCCCATCTCTGCAATGCCAGGTGGGAATAAAGCACCCCCAGCTGCCTCAGCCCTGACAGCACAAAGGCTGCTCTGCAGCAAGCACCATGTGCACCATGGAGACCGAGCAGAGATTCCTCTGCAGCAATAGCCCAGCCCGGCCCTGCTGTGGTTTCTGCTCTGGGCACTGCCAGGCCCTGGCAAAGAAGCCATGCCAGGAGCACAGCCACAGCCCCACCTCCACACTATGCATCTGCCTGGCTTGCCAGCCCTTTCAACTCCTAAAAAATTCTCCAAGCTGGAATTCTTCGATCACGTGGGATGATTGTTGTCCGAGATTTTCAAAGGCAGCAGCTCAGAGCTCCCTGCCAAGGGTACTCTCACCATGCAGTGCCATTTAAGACCCACAGCAGCTTGGCCTCCACTGTCAGATTACAGAGTTGTTCTTGTCTGCAATAATTAAAGGCAACACTGTGAATGGCCTCTCCAGCTGCTGTGTTTTATTACAAGCAAAAAAGCTATCAGAGAGAGGGTGCAACTTTGAACTTCCAAAACACAGACCATTACCTACGGGACTTTGTAAGAACTCTGACGTCCTAAGACATTTATTAGCTTTGTTGAGAGCTGTGCAACCTTGGAATATACAACGTTTTTATATGATTTTCTTCTGCCTGACAAGCAAACTGGTAATACAGCTGCTGTAAATAAATTAACTGATTCCATTAGCGTAGGGAATGACTTCACCAGAAAAAAATCATCCCTCTATCTATGAACTCATTTAACACCTAAGAGACTGTTCATCAAATCCCAGCCTGTGTGACACCTCCCTAGGTACCAGCAGAAAAGCAATGGCTGAGTCTGTTTGGGATGCCATGAACAGAAAACCCTCCTTCCATCAGCCCACAGACCTGTGCCATCTGTGCCCTTCAGGACCAGACCCCGGGCTGGGCACACACAGACTCTGTGCAGGGACAGGCTCGTGGCTTGTCCCCAGCTCTGCCCTTCTCTCCTCTGCTGGCTCGTCCCTCCTTCCCAGACAGGGCCAACACCTACCAACAGTGTGGCCACGCTGGCGCCAGGCACAGGAAAACCCTAACCCTTATCACGGAAGGGGAATAGAACACCCTGGTGCCAGGGAGCAGATTGGCACCACCCTGTACCACAGCACCACGCTCCGAGCTGTGCCCAAGCACTGCCAGTGAGTTACACATTAATCCCAGATAAGCAGGCACAAGGATATTGAGGCAGCCAGCTCAGCAAGGGATCAGCACTTGCGCAGCCCCGAGCTGCACCAGGGCTCAGGGGACATCCCCTGGGAGGGACAGGAACCTCACAGCCCCGACTCCCACCCCAGCAGGCTCAGCTGGGTTTGTACAAACAAAGAATAACCTGGGGCAAGTCCGGCAGGGGCTGGCTGTGACCTGGCTGTGGAGATGGGGCACAAAACATCCTGCCCGTCCCTCTCCTCCATCGCTGCCTCCTCCTGCCCCAGCCACCAGCACTGATCTGGCTCTGCAATGGTTGGGGAGGGATGAGCACACACAGGGGCACATGAGGGAACAGCAAACATCCTTTTCTTCCCTCTCTTCCACTGAAACACCTTTAAGCTCTTTGCACACAGCAGCAACTTAAGTTTCCTGAAGAGACTTGAGTGTCTGCCAAGGGTTCTGACCACTGTCTCACTGATATGTGCAGCAGGGGGAAAAATAATAAACTAATCAATTCCAGCCTGTCTGCAGCCAGAAGCCGAGCTCTGCAAACATGAGTCAAACATACAGCTACCTGGAAAAACTAAACACATCAGGAATGGGAGGCCAGTGCTCCCAGGTGGAACAGCCAGGAGAGCTGAGCAGGCAGAGAGGGCAGGGCTCCTCTGGGCCAGGGCAGCCCCCAGGGGCCCCAGGAAGGAGCTGGTTGAGGCTGGTACCCCACAGACCCTGCCCACACCAGCACCTCCAACTCACTGGGCATGGCAGGAGCTCACAGCAATGCAGCAGCCACCCTCCTCCTCCTGCCAAGGCACCAGCCATTCCATCACCAGCCATTCCCTCCACACTGGGTAATGAGATTTTAGCTCACACCAGCTCATCCACTCAAGTCACCCCATTTGTGCAGGTTGTGTTTGATTCCCCAGGCTATTTCAGCTAAAGGCCATCCTCCCTCACTGGCCCCTTCCCCCGTGTGGCTGAGCCCCTGGCAGCCCTATAAATGCTGTGGTGCTCTCCGGCAGCATCTCGAGATGTTTGGGGATTTGTGACCCCTCCCCAGGCAAGGGGGGGACACCCCACGTGTGAAGGGGAGGCAGCTGGGGGAGGGCAGGGTGGGGAAAGGGTCGGTGCCAGCCTGAGCCTGCTCTGTCACCAGCTCTGCAGCACAGCAGAATGGACAATCACTGTGTTAACAGGAGTTTTTCTCCTTTAATTACGTGAAAGCAGGGTTAACCTCGAACACCCTGAAGCTGGGCAGCTCCTGTCCCCCCTCCTGCCACAGCTCCCTCCATCTGCTCTTGCCCTGCAGCCCTTCCCATGCACACAACAACCAACCCTGGAGCTGCCTCACAGGGCCAGGTACCAGCAGGGACCCTGCTGCTGCAGCCTAGAAACTGTCAGAGCATTTGTACAGCCCAAGTCAGGCTGGTGGGGAGATTGCACACTGACAAACCTGCCCAGGCCTTTGAAACACAAAGGGATGCTGGACCAATCCTTGCCTAGAACTCCACATACGAGTTAGGGTGATGCATAATGGGTCTGGGCAGGAAGAGAACAGAGGCAGCACCTTATTTGCAGGTTTGCTTAGCAATAAATTAAACATGGAACATTGTACACCTGGCTGTCACACAAGACACTCTGCCAGCCCCACACACAGCTCAGGCACATCCAGGAGAGATGGAGCAGGCAGGACAAGGGGCCCAGAGCTCAAGCAGGATGTGACAGAGCACGTCCCTGCATTTGCTCCAGGGTTATTCCCACTGCAGCAGGCAGTGAGGCAAAAACAAGGTCTGAGAGGCAGAGGGGAGAGATGTTTGCAAAGTCCCAGGGCTGTCTTATACAAAGGGAAGGAGCAGTGATGCTGTGGAGAGCACCTGCTGCTTCCTGGGAAGAGCCTGATTCACCTCAAAGCAGAAGCTGCCCGTACCCATCTCCAGCCAAGGCTTTTGGCTGGGTTATTCTCAGTTCTACAGGCAGTGCCCACAGTCACGTTCACAGAGAGGGAGAGCTGTCACCTATGTGTGCCACCCTTGCATCAAATGGCAGCAAGACAGAGGTTGTTTCCTCGAATAAACTTCTCCTTTTAAGAAGGGAAGGTAATTTGAATAACCAGTGTATTTTCAACACTTGCTCAAGTGGAGCATCTCACTGCACGCAGGTGAGGCAGAGCAGAACACACTCACAGCTCACAGACACGGAGACAGGGCACCCCAGAGCACCAACACAGCTCTCGTGGCAAAACCCCAACCCTGCAGGAAAGGGACACCACACACCCTGGACAGTGCACTCACCCTGCCACTGCAGGCAGACCCTGGGAAGTAACTCTAAACTCTAAAACTGCCCACAGGGACAGTTCCTAACCATGGGCTCCCTCTGCACAGCCAAGGCCACAGCAAGGAGCGAGTGCCTCTGGGCTGGCAGCAGCAAGGGACAGCCCCTGCATCACTCCTCTGCAACCAGCAGCAGCTCCCCTGCTGCCAAAATCCTGCAGGGACCAGGGCAACGCTGCACTGGGGCCAGGGGACAAGAGGTCCTTGTGAGCCCAACGCTGCTGACAGGGACATGTGGGGCTCCCTGTGTGAGCAAGAGAGAGTCTGGTCCCTGCTGCAGAGCCACAAGAGTCAGAGCTGCTTTTCTAGAAAGTGGAAGCCTGACTGCCAAATGCCAGAGCATCTCACTTAGCTGTCAGCATGAAGCTTTATGTTTCTTGGAACATGGTCTCAAGCTAAAAGCTAGGAAAGGAAGTCTTTCCCCCCAAATCCTCCATGCTGGTCAATGACTAACAATGTTCTCACACTCCTGCCTCCCCATGGCCTCACACTTCCCCAGTCTGGTTTTGCATTTGGTCAAACCTGCCTGCTGAACCTCCAGCTTCTTCGAAAGCACGGCTTGCCACACAGACACAGGCTGAGCAATGCTCCCACTCAATAGCTGGTCTCCAGGCTGGCATTTCCAAGGGTTTTGATCCATTCCAAATAAGGCAATCAGCTTAGCCCTTGATTAAATACATAGCATAATCCACCTAAATCTTGTTAGCTGCAAAGCAAGTTGCTCGTCTCACCAGTTGTGGGTGGCACTGAGTGCCACCCCAGGGCAAGTGGGGCTGTGGCAGTGGGAAGGTGTCCTTTGGGGCATGGCCTGGGCAGGCAGCAGCACTGGGGCAGCTGCTGACCACAGCCAGGCCACTCCAGCAAGTCCCAAGATCCAGGAGCTCACGGGATCCTCCTGCAAAGCCTCCCCTGCAGCACACAAAGAGCACCCACAGAAGGTGCTTGCCCCCTCCCAGCTGGCAGGTACAAGGAAGGTGCCCCCAGGGCACTGGGGGCCCAACAGCCAGTAAAACCATTAAAAAAAAAAAAAAAAAAAAAAAAGAAAAACAGGAAAAGAGAAATCCCTGACCCTGAGCAGGGAGCCAGGCTGCAGCATGGAAGGAGGATGCGCTGCAGCTTTGGGGGAATTTCACACCACAGCAGTTTTCCCTTCCTCGGGAGGAATGAATCAGTAGCCCAGCACTGTGGAGCCTCAGCAGAACAGGAGAGTGCTGAGAGGGAAGCACACCACAAGGGCAGCCAGGAGCCTGGCCCAGGTGAGATGCAGGTGCACAGCCAGGACATCAGCCCCACATTCACCTGAGGGTGCTCTGGCCAGTTCCTCCTGCTGAGAAAGAAGAAAAGCAGCACTTCCCTCCTGGTGCAACACCTCCTTGCACTCCCCAGAGCAGACACCACTGTGGGTGCACACACAGCAGGACATGGGGAACCCTGGCAGTCTGGCAAAAGGAAACCTTCCTTCCCCAGGTGACCCCAATCCTCTCGTGCATGGCTCTGGGATCACATTTACAGGTGAGTCTTTCCCAGCCTGCTGAGGCAAAGCACTGAGCTCTGACCATGAGGATGCTGCTCCCCAGCACTGGGGCTGTGACCCCTCACCCCACCAGTCTCCCCACTCCCACCCCAAATTCCACTGGGATAGGAGACAGGAGAGATCTGCTCCTGAGATTACAGTGGGGGTGTTACTGAAATCTTTAGAAGACAAATTCCCTGTGCTCCCTATTTCCCTGCAGGTTTCAGACCCAGCAGGTGAGGGCTGGCTCTGCATGCAGGTGACCCACGGGGGGCTGGTGACAGCCTGAGGCAGGAGCCCTGCAGATCTCTGTTTCATGCTGCATTAGCAACTCCAACCCTTCCTGCAGTAGCCAGGCACGTTTCATCAGCTACTGGAAGGATTTTAAGTTAATTTAACGCCATTAACACATTATATGGCTTCTGTTATCCCAATTACCCTAAAAATCCCAGGTATAGATCTCGAGGGGAGTGCAGGGAGGAGGAAAAAAATATCTAAAAATTAGTAAGGAGGGGAAAAAAAAGAGTCTTAGGCACAATCCCAAAACACAATTTCAGGCAGATCAGGAAAAAACCTCACAGGACTTCAAATGAAACAAAATAAAAGCAGCCAACAGAGGCAATATCTGCTTTCACCAAACAGTAGCCAGGAAGGCTGAGCAGAGCTCAGCTCGCCAGTCACCAGCTGCTGTAACAGGAATCGGGTTTTTGGCATGGGGATCCTCCCCCCAAGCCGGACAAGGGAACAGGCTGCCCGCAGAGGAGCTGGGATGATAAATGACAGCACTTGAGCACTGCAGGGGCATTTCACTGCTTCAGAGGTTGCTGCTATAACAATCTTCTCTGACTCAGCAGCTGAAAGGGACGCCGGGAAGGAAGCACCATAAAAAAAAAAAAGTCATGCATTATTAATATGGACTCTGGCAGCAAGACATGAGTTGGAAAAACACTGAGGGGAAAAAAAATGACTGCAGAATAAGAGTGAGCTGCATGTGTGGAAGCATTTCACATTCCTGCAGGAGGGGGGGCCACCCTGTGCCCTTCCAGGGTCCCCAGCTCCAAGGGAAGCCCGTGTTTGCTGACACAACTCAATATCCACGGTGTTCTCAGGCTGCTGCAGAAACCACCGTGAGCCCTGGGCACGGCCTGGGCTCCTTCCCAGCAGCTCTGGGCTCTCCTGCTGTGGCACACGGCTGCTCCAGCAGTTTATTTTTATTTACCTGTGCTCTGTGCATCGCCTGCTGGCTCCCCACAGCTCCCCCCTGCATCCCAGCCCTGCCAGCCAGGGCAGAGGTGCCCAGGGCTCCGAGGCAGAGCCCACAGCCCCTGCCAGTCCCTGCCAGCCCCACAGGGCACCGAGGCAGGTGCTGAAATGCCTTCCCTTTCCTGCCGGGTACAGAGGGGAAAAATATCTGTTTGCACTTGACTACGTGGTGCACTGCAGTGTTTGCTTTCCTCTTCTATTCCAACTGCTTTGTACAGGTTTTTTTGGAGGCAATTTATAAACATCAGTGTTCACATGGCCATCTTCTCCACTTCCCACCCAAAATCCTTGCTCCCAAGCTGCTGCTGTGGGGAGACACCATCAATCAAGAGTGTGCACTCGTGTCACAGGCACCCATGGTCCCTGCCAGCCTGTGCTGCCAGTGCAGGAACCCCCCAGCCCCTCTCAGCAGGGCATGAGCACAGCTCAGCTCTCAGCCCAGCCTGGTCCCCAGTCTGTCTCTCCAAAGCAAAGGAGGTGTCAACACAGCACCAGGTTACAGAGTCTCCTTTGATAATTTATATGGCAATAGCATTCAGTAAAACCAATCAATTATTTTGCCATAAAATTCTCTAGGCACACAAACAAGCACTGGTCAAACCGCTCACACCACAGCCCAGCCCACAGCAGTGCAGGCTGTTTTGCCTGTATTTGCTTCCTTCCATTATGTGTGCAGTGCCATCCTCCATACGGAATTAGTTCCCAGCCTTTACCTTTCAGATTAGAAAGGCTCAGGGAGGGAGCAGCTTCACAGGGGCTGGCTCACACACAGCCCAACCATCACACAGGCACGTGTCTGCTCACTGGAGCAGGAAAACAGCAGGGAAAACAGCACAGGCTGCAAGAGCAAGGGAGACTGAGGCACAAACCACAGGGAAAACAGCACAGGCTGCATTGAGCAAGGGAGACTGAGGCACAAGCCACAGGGAAAACAGCACGGCCCTATTTCAACTCCCATCCCCTGGAAGCAGCCCCCTCCCTGTCACAAGAGCTGGGGACAGACATGGACACCCCAGCTTGGGCCCCCTGAGCTGCAAGGGGGGCTGGCCAGCACCCCAACAGCATCCCCAGAGAGCCCCAGGATGAGCACCCTGCTCAGGACAAGGCTCTAGAGAGGTTTGTGCCAGCCCAGGATGCCAAACACACCTGCAGGCTCACAAAGGGCAGAACCCGCTGGGTTTGCACCTCAAACAAAACCTAGGACAATGACCTTTGGGAAGTCACACACAGTGTCACCACTCGCTTTCAGCTACAGCCCTGACCCCTCACCTCCCCCACCAGGACAGAGGCAGGAGCTGAAACCGAGCTTCTGTCACCCCTGCAGAAACCTTCACACACCTTGAGAAAGCAAAGTGTCAAATGAGGCTCACTGAAGCTTGTGGCTTTACCAAAAACACCCACAGTCACTACAAAGCGCGGTGGATCCCCCAAACACCTCCCCCCAGGTCCCTCCTCCACTTTAGCAAGACCAGCAAGCCCCAGGAAATTCCTTTTACAAAGAAAGGAGGAGCCCCTGGCCCTACCCATCGTACTGCACACCACAGGTGCACCCACGAGGACCCTTGCCACCAGGACAGGGTGACATGTGTCACCCGCTGCCACCCCTGGGACCCTTCCAAGCAGCAGATGAGGATGGCCCAGGGCTCTTCTCCTGCGGGGCACTGACATCACCCTCAGCTTTCCAATCCACCTTTCCTTTCAAAATAAGAGCAGCTCCAGAGTAATGCTGAAAGCCCTGGTGGTTTTCATGTTATCTATTTCACATTCCCCAAAAAAACCACACCCAACACTATCTCTCAAAAATTTCTGATTTGGGCTTATCTTGCATTTCAACAGCACAGTCCACTATACATTTTCTCCTCTATCTCTCCAAACAGGACTAATCCCCACGGTATTTAGAGCTAGTGCTAGAAAAGCTTCAAACACACATTAACCACCCTAAAGCATCCGTGTTCAAACTGCTGCCAGCCAAAACCACAGGCAGAGCAGTCTGAATGCAATGGGGAAGAAAAAGCCTGTATGGAAATAAACTTTACTAAAATAACCCAGCAAAGGTTTTGTCAAAGTAAATATACACATTGTGTTGTGACAATGATGTTTTAAAAATAAAACTGTTCAGGGAAGGCTTTTCTTGCTCTGTACAGCTGCAGATCAGCTTCTCTTCCAGACCCCTCACCCTCAGTGCTGCCACAGGACAAGGACAGAGCCAAAGGACATCAGCCATGCCACCACCACTCTGCCACTCTTGTGAGGATCCCCAGAAATTTCAGTTAAGATGAAGCATTTAAAGACTCCATGTGCTTGGATATTCCAATCCATCAATTGTAGCAGCATTCAAACGGGATCAAGTGCAAACATACAGCTCCCCACACTGCTCATCTCCATTCCCTGCACTGGTCCCCAGGGGGGTTCACTGTACCCTGCAGAGCAGATGCTGCCTGAGTTAATGCAATTAATGAGTCCACCTGGAAGAGAGGCAGAGGATCAGCTCAGGAAATAAAGCAGCAGTGTCAGAGCCCTTCTCTCCACCAGAGCCAGCAGCCACCTGAAGGGCTGAGCCCCTGTTGGAGCCCTGGCCTCCCTTGGCCCCCCAAACCCTTGAAGACCATGGGCTGACAGCATGGGTGGGTTTGCTTTAAGGTCTGCTCTGCTACAGATCACTGAAGTTTTGAAGCCTTTAGTTTGCAGGAACGAACCAGTACCTGGAAGATTTGTGTCTGCCAGTCAGCTTCCACAGAGACACACGGATGAAACATGAACTCTTCACATCATCTGCAGCTGCAACACCCAGCGAGCCACCAGCAAAATAACCCAGACCAGACGTGCCTGACAAACAGCACAGGTGCTTACAGGCAAAGAAAACCCAGTAATTCATCTCCCTCCAAGAAACCTTGCAACCTGTTAGCCCTGAGCACGAGGTGGTCTCCAACCAGTGCTCTGCACCACCAGCACCTTGGATGCAGTGGCACAGGAGCAGCTGGGTGGGACAGGGCTGCTCCCCAGCCCAGCCCTGCCTTGTAGGAGCCTCTTTGCTGGAGGAACGTGGTGCTGCCAAAGGAACTCCAAAGCATTTCCCACAGCTGCCAGCAGTCTCCTTCTGCTTGCAGCACAGGAGATCCCGAGCTCCAGTTCTTGTATCAAGGACCACTTGAAGATTTACTACCCCCAATCACTGTCAGATCCAAGGACTGCAATATCCTCACTGGGACACGCTGTGGAGCCAGGCTGTTCCTTCCTTAGGCTGTGAAATGCTGCTTGGCAGATCCTTTGGGCAGAGACAGTGAAGGAGAGCAGAGCTGCCGTGTTCCACAGCAAGACACCACACTGCTCGTGCTGCCCTGGACATGAAAGCCAGGGCTACGACAGCACAAACCTCATTTCGTTATCCCGAGCTGCACCTTCACCTTCTGTCCCTTCTCAGGCACCCGGCAAACTCAGCAGGGCAGCAGCACCCAGCCCCTGCCCGGCCAAGCCGAGGCCATCGTGGCTCACTCACCGTGTCCTGCTGGGACAGGCTGGGCACCAGCACCCACCGTGGCCAGAGAGGGCTGGGGACTCTGCCCTGCCACCCCCTCCTGCCCTGCTGACTCTGCCCAGGCTCCTTGTGCCCCCATCTCCACAGCAGAGCTCAGAATGCAGAGCAGCAGCAGCCCTCTGCCCCACTGTGCCACCCCCCTGGCCAGGACCTCGGCCACCACTCAGTCCCTCACCACCATGGGCACCTCAACCACTCCCCACAGTCCCTCCAGCTGGGAGCAGCAAAATCTTTTGCCATTTCCCCCCCAGAACGCCTCTGTGTTAAGATTTGCCAGGCTGATGCATTAAAGGACCAAACTGGATCAGGCACCTTTGGTGATACAATATTGTTCCAAAAGTGACAAATGAGCAGCTGCTGGTCCCCACAGCTCTGCTCTGCTGCTCACACAGCCTGACAGAACAGTGCTTCAAAGCCCTCCTGCCTAGCAAAATCAAGTTCTTGCACCATAAATGTAATGCAGGGCTAGTGGTGCTACTTTCATGCCCTGTATGACTGGTTGGAAGCAATTCCTGATAAGTTTGGAGGAAGTAAAGCCAGACTGAATTACAGCTCTCTCTCAAAGGTAACAATCTTTCACCCAATAATTTAAATTCTCGACATTATTTTCCTGCATCAGATCCAACCAAGTACGACTCCTGTGAAAATCTAAGTTTAAAAAAAATAAAATTAAATAAAGAGGCTTGGCTCCAGCATCCATCCAGATGACAAAGGAAAAGCCAAGAGTTGCTGCCTGGGCAGCAGGGAAGGCCCCTGCGAGCCACACAGTAGCCACCCTCTACACCAGAAACAAGTCCAAGGTCTGAGAAGTTCCCACTGTTGCAGTTAGAGGTATCCAGATGAAATAACTTGCAGCTTGAAAAAGCATTACTGCTTTCAGCTGCAGGAGGAAATTCCCTTAATTTCCTAGGCCCAGTTCAAGGAGAATAAAACCAGACACTTGTAGGAAAGCTGCATGAGCCACTATCATGTGTAAACAGGACACACAGGGATGACCCCACATCCCATGGATGAATTCAGAAGCAGAGGATAGGATGAAATAGAAACAGCTTCTCGAGGTGTTCCAGCTCCAAGTCAGCACACTCTTTGTGCCTGCATCATCCTTGCTTCAAGGATGGGCACGAGGTCTGGGCATGGACAGAGGGGCTCTGGCAAGCCCATTTCTCCACATCCCATCTGGGGAAGGCACAAAGGGCAGGACATGGCCTCTGTCCTGGGAGGAGCCTCAGTGCCAAGAACAAACCCTGCAAAATAACCTGTCCAGGTGCCCCCTGACCTCCACAACAGGACAAAACTGTTTGCCCAGTGCCAAGCTCTGTTTTATCCAAGGTGAGGCCAGTGTGACTTCTTGCAGTGAAAGCCCAGCAGCCCTGTACCCTGCTGGTCCCTGAGCTCTGGACACAGTGAGCACAAGGACCTCTCCTCCACACGAGCATCCCCCTGTACCTGCTGCTGCAGGGCCCCGAGGGCAGCAGGACACAGGGCAGCTCTGCAGCCTCCAGCCACTGCTGCCCCTGCTCATGGCTGCAGAACAATTGGCCACCTCATCCCACACACAATGGCCACGATGAGACAGAGCCACACAATGACCCGGCCAGGGCAGCGCCGGGAGCAGTGAGGGGGGCGAGGAGAGGCTGCTGTGCCTGTGCCACCGGCTGCTCCTGGCACTCACCTGGGCCATGGGAGCCCAGCAGTGTCATTGCCAGGGCGCTGTGTGGCGAGGACAGACGGGTATTGGATGTGAGAGCTGGGAAGGAGGCAGCACAGGCTGTTTACATTGGATTGCTCTGCACAAACTTGAGGCCACAAGAACATTTCACTTCTGTAGGAGGAAACCTTGGTGAAGAACAGGAATGAGGAGCTACCTTGGGCATCACCTAAGTCCAGGCACGACACAAATGTAAGGCAAAAAAGCCCTGGACTCCCTGCAGGAGCCGAGCATGGGTATTTGCTGACAGTAAACACGAATTTCTTCTGCATTTCCGCCTGGAGCAGACTGCTGGATTACCTGGGCTGTGAGGAGCCAAACACCACAGTAAATCAGGCCAGCACTGGGCAGGCAACTCAGAACCCAGGCTGGGCTCCCCTTCCCCATCTCCAAAGGGCACCAGGAGCAGTTATCCAGCTTTTCCAGCTGACAAGCATGCCAGCTCCACACCAATGCGCTGAGACAGCACCCAGAAGTGCAACTGTCCCAGTTTTCTCCTGGCACTGGTGCACAACTGCCTGAACACAACACGCCTCGGCAGTGCTGGTGAGATATTTCCCCCACAAATGTGGGGCCTGGGGACAGGCTCCTACCCATGGTGACAGCACACCCTGCAATGGGGATGCCATCCTGCCACAGGACCGTTGCCAGCCCAGAGGGGCTGATGGTGCCCAGGCTGGCTCCAGCCCTGCCACCACCAGCTGCTGACCCCCAGGAGCAGAGCTGGCTGTACAGACCCTTCCCAGCAGCCTGGGGCACCAGGCAGACAAAAGCCCTTCCAGACTTCAGCTGGTTCAAGCTCACTTGTAGCTTCAGGTCCCATTTATTTGGATTTGTTTTTCTTTTCAGCTGAGGTACAGTCAAGGAATGGATTCATCACTTTCCTGCCCGTGGTATAACCAATGAACTGCAAATCTCTCTTCAGCCACTTCCCCAGCACACCCTACAAGGGATGGGCTCAGGACAGACAGAGGCTTCCCCCAGGCCCTTCAGTGGCCATGGAAGAACAGCCCAGCCCCAGTCCATGCACTGAGGCAGCAGCAGGCAGGACAAATGCCCCAGAACTCTCTGCTGACAGCACCTTTCCATCACCTGCACGTGGTTGATTTATGCAAATCCCCAGCTCTGCTCACGTCCTATCTCACTTGTTCTTCTCCCAAGCTTCTACTCACCACTTCAGCCTGAAAACAAACTCCCTCCAAGTGCTGAGAGGATTAGCTCAGACATCCCAGGAATACTGGGCTGGGTTTTCATGATGAAATATTTTTGGCTGAAAGAGGAAGAAAATTAAAAAAAACCCAAGGAAGCAAATCTTCTGTCACCTGATAAGAAGATGACTCAGAACATCACTGACATCCATGGGCGGGTGGGGACAGGGACCACTAACACTTCCCTGCCTCCTCTTTGGGCATCACAGGTAGCAAGAACATGGGGTGGGACGTGACCACGTTATCTGAGCTCCACACAGGGAAAGGCCTCTTGGCACAGAGCTAGTCTTTTTTATACCCCACACCATCTCTAAGACCAACGACCATGCAGAAATTACATGAAATTAACCAGAACACTCTTAAAAACGGAACAAAGCTATCCTTACAAGAGAAATTTCCTTCTAAAAGTGCACTTCTACCTGGGCCAGGCTGTGATCACAGAGGAGCAGGCGGTGGCTGCGCCTCCCGTGACCTCCCGTGTGAAACTGGGGACAACAGAGGCAAGACGGGGACTCAGCATCCCCGGCCAGCCCCTGGGACGGTGTCCAGGAGCTTGGGGACCTGCCCATGGGGACAGCAGAAACCTGGGCCACCATGGCGAGGCTCAGCACGCACAACCTCACTTGGGATGTGCCCAGGACACGAGCAGAGCTTCCTATGCCAGCCAACCTCTACTCAGCCCTGGGAAAGGCTCCCAAAGCCCAAAGGCAGCCACGGGACATCATTTGTAAATAAAAACCCACAGAAGTCACCTTGAAAGCACACAGAGATCTCCTTGGGATGTCCAAGATAGGAATGGCATGAGCAATACCAATGACATTTCAAGGAGAAAGTCCTCATTTCTTTGGAGAGGGCTGTTTCTATAGAAATAAATTGTTGCCAAAGTTTGGTTGAAGGCCAAACCACGAGCCTTAGCTCCTCGCAGAAACGAGATACACCGTATGAAGAGAACAGATGCTTTCCGGGCACAAGTCTTCCCGTATCTCAAAGGAGATGGACAGACAGCCCCAGCAGCACCGGGTGCTGGCCATATTGACACACCGCTTCTCCAGCTCCCCATGAAGCTATGACAAGGAACACAGGAACGAGTACACTCTCCTTTTAAAATACACACTTCTCATCTTCCCACTTGACAATCAGAGTAGGGTTTCCGCCAGGGAGCACGTTCGGATCACAAGCACTTGGACAACACTCCAGTACTTCCAAACAAACTCCGGGGCGAGCAGCAGGCAGGAGCGAGCTCGCTGCCCCCCACTCGGCCCCGGCGGCGCGGGGAGCGCGGCCGGCGCCTCCCGGGGACCCGGGCACCGCACCGGGGCTGCCTCGGGACCCGCACCGGGGCAGCGCCTCCTCCTGCGGCCGCGCCGGGAGATGGGGACGCGCTGCCCAGCCCCGGGCACCGCGGGGACACCGGGCCCGGGATGCCGCGGTCCCCGGGCCGGCCGGGCGCGGATTACTCAGCGTTTCCAGCGGCAGACGGCGCGTCCGTGTCCCCCTCCTCCTCCTCCTCCTCCTCCCCGCCCCGAGCCCCGGCCCGCCGCTTACCGATGCCCGGCGCCACATACACGAAGTAGAGGAAGGAGGAGGAGAGCGAGAAGAGGAAGAGCGCGGCCAGCAGCGAGCGCCGGGGCAGCAGCCGCCAGGCGCCGCGGGGGCCGCGGGGCCACCGCATGGCCGATGCGGCGCCGCCGCCGCCCTGCAGCCGCTCCGCCGCCGCTCACATGCGCCGAGGCCCGGCGGGAGGCGCCGCGCCGGGGCCGCTCCGAGCCGCCGCCCGCGCCCAGCGCCGCCGCATGAATGTGCCGCGGCGGGGCGGGCCGGGCCGGGGCGGGGCGGGCGAGCGGGGCGGGCCCGGACCGAGCCCCCGCCGCACCGACGGCTCCTCGCTGACACCGCCCCGCGAGCAGCCCGGGGTACCGGGGTACCGGGCGGTGAGATCAGGACACCCGGCCCGGTGGTGCTGGTGTGCCACTGATGCTCCTGGGGATAGCCAGCGTTAGCCCCGGGACGTTCGGCAATGAATCTGGGCGCCCGACAATGGCCCTGAGACTGACTGCAATGGTCCAGGACACCGGCAGTGGTCAAGGGACATCCAACAGCGGCCCCAAGACATTCAGAAGTGACTGAGGGCAGCCGGGCATGGCCCCAGGGAATCTGTCCTTGAGCCCAGGACACCCAGTCATGGCCCTGGGACACCCAGCCACGCACCTGGGACATCCATCAATGGCCCAGGACACCCGGCCATGGCCCTGGGACACCCAGCCACGCACCTGGGACATCCATCAATGGCTCAGGACACCCGGCCATGGCCCTGGGACACCCAGCCACGCACCTGGGACATCCATCAATGGCCCAGGACACCCTGCCATGGCCCTGGGACACAGCCCACCAAGCAGCAGGGGCTGGAGCAAGCGTTGGGTGCACCCGGGCGTTGTGCGGGGGAAGACGGAGCTGGAGGGAAGGTGATGGACACGGGTGGGTGGAAGGGAAGAGGGGGCGAAGCCAGCACGGTCAGTGCAATAATCAGCACGACCAGCAGCCCAGTGGGTTACAGAGCAATTAAGTAGTTTTTGCACACATTTGTGGGCAGCTCCCCTGATGTGTGTAGGAGGACTTGGAAGGAGATATGGAGATGCCTGAAAATGAAAATATAGGAGACCAGAAACACCATCTTTATTGAGGGAGCCAGAAGTAGCTGCAGAGCAGATGGGGCCCAGCCCAGAGAGGACTGGTTTTTGCCTCGTTTATGACTGCAGACTTTGCTCGGGGGAGGCTGGAAGGAGAGATAATTCTTATTTCACCAACAGATAGTGCTGAGAAAACCAAGCCCAGGCTCTAGGCAGGAAGCAAGTCTGTGGGCCAGACATGGCCAGCTGCCACTGCCCAGGGTGGGCAGCAAAGGCAGCAGCACTCCCAGGAATGATGGGCTGTGGGTAGGAGATGGGGATGGGCCATCTGCCAGGACATGCCCTGTACGTCCCTGCAGACACGTGTCCCGGGGACTAGTCTCTCCTAGGCAGGGACGCAGGCATTGCTCAACCCAAACTTCTGATCCCAAAACACAGTGACTGCTGGGCAGTGCCCTGCACCAGCCCCGTGCCAGATGCTGGGACAAAAGATGCTCCAGGTATGGCTGTGTGTCACAGTAACCCCTGGAAGGACTGGCTCCCCTTCCAGCCTGGATACAGTAAATAAAGAAAACAGTTCCCATGTTCAACAAATGGGGCACAAGCAAGCTTCTCTTAGATACAGAGTGAGGAAATAAAGTTAAAAAAAGAGGGGAGTTTAGCAGAAAAATAGAAATCTCTCACTAAAAGGTAAGGCATTCATTTTCTTCAAGTGCCAAGGCATGGAAGGATGCTGAGGAGGAAAAGAGGGATTTCCCTGGAGAAGCTGTATGAGCTGAGTATTAACTTCAGGAATGAGGAAACTGGTACTTGTTCTTGTTTCCCAGAATTGCCACTCCATCACCACCTTCATTGAAATAAATTAAATCTGAGCCCTATTAACTTCTGGTAGTCCAGAGTACTGCAGCAAAACTGCATGGCCAAGTGCAGCTGGATTTGCTGTTCACAAAATAGCGTTTAGCCAACTCCTAAAAGGACGCCTTGGGCAAGGAAATGCAAGAAGATTTCTTGCTTGGTTTATGATTTGTTTGATGCAGACATGGTCAAAGGTGAGACATCGTCGCAACCAATAATCTAACCTTTAGAACGTATTTAATTAGCAATGACATTGCTGGAGGAGCCACCCAGAAACTCGCTGCCAGGCCTGGGCTGCCGCACTGGGGACTGTCACAGACAAGTGAAGGCAGGGAAGCCTTGGAGCCACACTGGGACATGCCTGCCCCGCTCTGACTCACCTCCCATCTCCCTCCCCAGGGCTCCAGTCAGCCCACTTCACTTTGACCCTTTTATTTTGCTTAATCCCTTCCCCTCTTGTTGCTCCCTGCCTCTCCCCTGCATCCCAGCTAAGGAATTAGGAACATCAGTCAGAGCCATCCTCCCACTTCTCACCCTTTTCCAATGAAAAAAAATGACTCTAAAGAGGAGGAGAGGTTCCACAGTCTGGGATCACTCCACAGGCCAGGTTAGACTCAGGACGGGAGCTCTGCCAAATGGGGCAGTCACAGGCAGTGCCTGGGGAGCCCTGGCTCTGCCCCACCTCCAGCCTGCACGGGCTCCTGCAGCCCTCCCAGCTGCGGGGAGCAGCACTTGAATTCTGCACTTTCTGCAGAGTTTAACCAACCCCTGGTGCCCGAGACACTCCAGGGAGGGTTTGTGTGAGCAGCTTTGCCGACAGCCTCAAGGGGAAAGCAAGGTCTGTTAGTGCGAGGCCATGAGCAGGAATGGAGGGACAGGTCCTGCCAGTGCACCTACGCCCCCGAGAAGATGCAGCTGCGCCCTTGGAGCATTTCTCCACATAAAAGACATTTTGTATCTGGAGGGAGAGCAGTTTTGGTGGCTCGGGGGTGACGGAGGGAGAGTAGGGACACTGCTGCAGCTCGCGTGGTCTGGGGAGGTTGGAGCTGCACATTCACAGTGACACCAACACAGCTGCTGTGTGAGAGGGGCAGCTGGCACTGCCCACCCCAGGGACACCAGACATGGCATGGCTGGGCACAGTTCTGGCGGTCACAGCCTGGCTGGGCACAGGTCTGGCACTCACATCCTGCACCCAGCCACACAACAGCCGTGGGACAGGGAGGCTGGGGGCTGCCTGGCACCCTGCACAGAGCAAACCCACCTGCCTGGAAGTGCCCCCAGGTCCTGACCCTCAGATGGGCAATGTCACATGCTGCCAAGGGCCTCAGGGAGACACAGAGCTGGGGAGCACTGCCTGGCAGGGCCAGCAGCAAAGCTTTGCAGGAGCTGACCCCAGGGGAGGTAAAAGGGCTGCTGTGGAGCACATGACACTCAGCTTTGGAGTTTGAAACTGTCATTAAAGGGATGCTCCACTTGAGCTGCTCTTCTCCTACTGTCCCTTTCAATGGATACTCAATATGGACCAGTTAATCTGGGTGGATAATCTTTGTTCTGCCACTGCAGGGAAGGACAGTTCATGGCAGGGATGTCACCACCCTGGCCAGCATTTGCAGTCTTTCTCATGGGCTCTGGGGCCTCTGGCACCTTCAGCCCCAATGGCAGAGACTTTCCAGAGCCGACTTCATGCTTTGATTAGGAAAATGCCTCCATTTATAAGGGTGAGGACAGTGAGCACTGCACTGTGTCAGCCCTCCAGCTGCTCAGCAATGCAGCGTGCTTTAGCTCTTCCCTGGAGTTTCTGCTGCCAGATGGTTTGTGAGGGACGTGGGAACCTGAGCTGTGTCTCTCAGAGACAGACAGAAACTTGGGGTGGACTGGATGCTGACCAGCTCTCAGCCTTGCAGGAGCAATGCGCTCCCTCTGTGTTTCACTACATGTCTCTTTGCAGCACAGGGTTTGCTCCAGATCCACTTAAAGACAACAGAGTGTCATCCTGGGCTCTGAGCAGGAGCAGGACACAGAGAATGCGTGCACTGTAGGAATGTAAATATTTTTTACGTGTACACCCACAGCCCCAGTGTATGCAATAAATACTCAGCATAGGCTATGTGCCAGATCAGAGACATAATTATTGATGCAGCAGGTTTTCAGAAAGACACAACAGGGTGTGTACTTAATTTGGCAATAAGAGCACACCTAAGTGGCCCTGGCATTTTCGGCTGGGTATCAGACCACTGCCACCCACGGGTGCAGCAATTTAATCTCACATTGATGTGTTGGCAGTAACAAAGAGGAAACCAAAAGCAGGTATTTGTTTGTTAAGATGGAAAAACTCCACTGAACGCTGCAAGGTGCTCCTTGCACACAGGAGTGCTGCAGACCAGCTCTCAGATTATGCCACCCACTACACTTTCTAACAAGGCTATTAGGGCTCTGATATGAGTAGCACCTGTACACATCCCTAACCATAGGGATGACTCATTCTGCAAGAGTCAACAGATGTGTCATAGCTCCCAAAAGGAGGCAACAGCCACAGGAATGGTTTTGCAAAGCTCCACGTTCAGTTGGAGAAATAGGCTGAGATGGTTACCTTCTCATTGCAGAGATTCAAATGATTTTGTTGCCTCAGCCCACCTCTGAAGGTTGGTCATCTGACCCAGTCATAGTGGACTTGTGCAAAGACTCATAAAATGCCTTTGAGATCTAAATATTCAGTCAAGGGAATACAGCAGGCAGTATTTCCCAAAACTTCCCAAGGAAGGAAATTTCAGCTGACAAGATAAAATTATTGTGTAATTCAGTGCAAGTAATTTATCCAGATTTTAAAATACTGTTTTTAAAAGTCCCCCTAAAAAGGCTATGACAATGGCTGGGGTAAACTACTGCCAAACAGCCCAAACTGTCTGAGAGTCAGAAAATAAACAGGTTATTTGCAGTATACCTGGAGGTCAAGAGGACAATGCCACAAAGTTCTCCACTGGGGCCAGCCTTGCTTGTGGATTGGATACAAGAGTGCTGCTCTTCCCTGTCTGTGAAGGAACGCAAGGACATCAGGCAAAACCAGAGGAAAGGCAGTGCAGGCAGAGGTGAAACCCTGCCTAACCCCTGCCAGGTGACAGGGATGGAAAAACATCTGCATTATTCAGGCACACAGCTGGATTTCAAAACTAGCAGCAGAGCCAAGGAAGTAGGATGAAATTCTGCTCTCTTGAAGCCACCTGACTTCACAATTTCACACTATGAAGAAATGCAACTGCCTTCCAGAAATCCGGGGACAAGGACAACCAGGAACAAAAGAACGTTTCAGAGGAAATTGCTTTCTATTAACTCATAATTACATAATGCAAAATTAACTCACAAAGGCCAATAGCTTAATTGGATTCCCAAGAGAGGAAAACGGTTGTGTGGTGAGTAAGAACCTTCCACGGTCACATTAAGTATGATGGTTCAAACGCAGGATATAAATTCTTCCCCTGTGAAGAAAAAAACCCATTTCCTTCAATAGCTACTACAGAGGGGGTTTGAACCATTTCCACTCAAACACTGACCAGTGGCAAGCTGCTCAGGTGACCATATGAAATGGCTCCCTTCTGGATCCCTTCTTGCACTTTCAGCCACACACAAAATCACAATTAATCCTGTGAATATATTTGGATATGTTACTGGAGTAAAGTATGAAGCCTTCCAGCCACCTTAATCTTCTTCTCAACTTGGATTTTGATTAACTGGAATAAATATTCAATTAGAAAGGCAAAGAGATGAAACTCTTGACCACCCAGGCGCTGCCTCTGTGGTCACTGCCCTTTGGTGTACAAGGAAAGGGCTTGTAGGGCTTCCCTAGGACATGTGCAGCCTTTCACTCCTCTTAAAATTGTAGCAAGGTCGGGCTCGGTTTTTGGATTTATCACTCAGAAGCCGCGCAGTGAACAATCACAGGGCGATTTCTGCTCGTCTTGGTCAGATGAGAGAGGGGAGGTTTGCCTTGTCCCCACAGCCAACAGGAGCTCGGGCATTTGTTTTCCAGGTGCCCATGAAAAGCAGGGGCTGGGGAGCTCTCCCTGCTCTCCCTGCTCAAAGCTGCTGGCTCCTGCAGCCCTGCAGGGCAGAGAGGAGCTGCCTGCAGCCCGTGAGGGGCTCCTGGCCAGGGTTTTGGATGTTTTCCTCCCATCAGAGCAGTGATGTGGAGCTGACACGAGCGGGGTAACCTCGACACACGGCGCGTTGGGCTCAGCCAGGCATCCCTGTCCCCTCTGCTCCCTTGCAGCCTGACAGAGATCTCAGACACTGCAAAGTCCCCGGGCTCTGCAGGGTTAGGCAGATGCTGAAGCAAGGCTTGGGAAGCAGCTCAGCCTGTGACAGAAGTGCTGGAAGCAGCACCACCACCCTTTCGGATTCCCTCTCCCCTGGGCTTAATTACTGCCTGCTTTTGGCACTGGCACCGTCTGTGCCATGGGCTCTTACTTTTCCCCGAAGGAGCACTTGCACCTTTACTATATTTATTTTATTCTGAGGAAATCCTAATGATTTCCTGTCATGCTTGATTCTGATCCTGTTTGCTGTGGGACTCCTGCTGTCCTCTATAAATACCTGACTCTCAAATCTTTGCAGAAGCGAGCATGACTGTGAGCAGAGAAGGTGAAGTCAAGCTAAAGAGACCTTTACCAACTCTAAAAACAGCTGCTGCTCTTGGTGCTGCAGCTGATTTATTCCTCATCTGGAGAACAACAGTTCAGAGCTCAGAATTGTTGTCTTAAATTATTTATTTGGCTATGCTGGAGACTGCTGAGGTGCTGTATAATGTTTATTGCATGGAAGTGTCGCTCTGAGGGAGGTTTAATTGCTTTAAACGTGGATGGTGATGAGAACGCCTTGGAAAAGCTATTTTCATACATTTTCTCAAATGCCAAATGTGTAACTTCCTCCACGCTCAGGCAGTCTGAGGCTGCTTCTCTGAATTACTGAGCTTTGCTGGGTGCCTCTGCAAAATTAACAACCAGAATTTCCCCAGCATGGAGCAGAAAGGGAAACTCAGGGTTTGAATGTGGGATTATCTGTAACAGCCAAACCAGCAGGACTCTGAGTCCAGGGCTGCAGGCTCTTCACACAGACTGCCCCTGGCCCTCGGGGCTCCATGCACTGAGCACTGCCTGCTCCCAGCCACTGCCTTGACTTGCTGACCAAGAGAAAGCAAATCAGTGATTTCAACAAGGCCAGTGAGCTGCCACCAAGGGCAGGGCACACACCTGCACCACGCTGCACCCACACCCCTGCTCACACCCTGTCCTCTCAGCACTGATTCCAGAAAATGCTCACCACAAACATCGCTCCAGTGATCTTCACGCAAGGCTGTGCACAAATCTCTCTTCCTTCTTTCTCCAGAATTCAAGGGCAAAGCGTCTCTGGAGGGCCCTCGCAGGTTATCCAGCTCCAGTAACAACAATCTGGTCTAAACGGATCTTTACTCCATGGAATATCTCACTCTAAAGTTTGTAATTACTTAATGCTCTCTAGTATCAGCTGTTGACACAAACAGGACCCTTTCTATAGGAGTGAAATAAGCATTGATTTAATGCCCCCACTGCAAGGGATCATAAGGCATCAGGAAACAACTTATTTCACAGCTGCAGCTATCCCTGAAGATGAGCTTGCTGCCTGCCTGCCTTTGCCCAGATACCTGCTCTTTTTCAGCTGAGATGTTTTACAGCAGCCAGGGGTGTGCAGGCTGGCCAGCAGTGCTGTGCAGCAGCCCCAGCTGTGCTGCCACACAACAAAGTCAGGAAGGACAGTGCTTTTCTGTCAGCCACATAGTCCATGTGCTGCAGGGCCAGCACCTTCTGGAAGCACCAGGATTATCGTGGAGGTGCAGCCATGTGTGTGTGATGGGTCAGCACCTTCCGAGTGTGCTGGATCTGCTGAGCCTGGACAAACCTTCTACCCAGGAAAGCCATAAGGAAAGGCACCAGCCCCAATCCCCACACAGCACAGCAGCAGTTCTGTTCCCCAGGGAAAGGCACCAGCTGTGTTCAGGTGGGCTCTGAAAGAGGCAGAACATTTCCCAAGGGACACCATGGATCCAGTGTGACATGGTTGTTTGTGCCATTGGAACAGGAACAGGGGCTGCACTCCACAATCAGGCTGACCCTGCTCTGCTATTTGTTCCAGGAATGTCAGAATCTCCACCCAAGCCCACACCAGGGTCTGCTGACAGTGCAGAATAACCCTGACATGTGGGGCAGGGCAGAAAAGGCAGAGCATCTCCAGCTAGTAGAGCAATGGTGGGAAGCTGTGGCAAAGCACAACAGCATCGCCTGAACTGGAATTTGTCCAGGACACCAGGGCTCATAGTCACTTCCTATGGACAACCTGAGTGACCACATAAAGTAACTGCAGCCTGAAATATTCCTATTGAAAGTCAGGCTGAATTTTGTTAGGGTAAAAGTGGAAGTAATAAGGTTTTTTTATGTCTTTCTATCACCCAATTAAAGCAGTGTAATTCCATGGAATTTAGGTGTCAGCCACACATCCTGAAATAGAAGCTATGAGGCTCATTACAGGTTTCACAGTGGATAATATCGGTCTGTGATACACAAGTGGCCAGTGAAGGTCACCTAATGGGTCTGCTGGCCCTAACTGCTGTCCCCAAACAATCACCACCCCATGATTCACCAGGGTGAGAGTGCTCCCTGCATGACCAGCAGGTTTCAGCCATGTTCTAAGAGTTTCTCTTCTTATGCAACCTCCCTTAGTTATTCACAATGGCCTACTGTGGCTAGCAGCTCAGCTTGCTAAGAATGCTGCCCAGTTACAACAACAAACCAGGCTTGGCCTTGCCATCAGCATATTTTTCTCAGACACACCAAGAAAAAGATTTTTTACAGTGTGCAGTTCATTGTACACAACCCGGATTTAAGCTGTTTAGTTTGTAAGGGTATTTTAAACAAACAGCTTTTTGTTAACGTTTTTCCCTGGTGCTGCAGATTTCTGGGTTTAGAATAGCATGGATCACTTTGAGCCATCACTGCTTTGCTGGGACAGAGAGATGTGAGGTTATGTGTCCCAGCTGAAACTTTGAGACTATGCAACCCTTTTTCAGACCTGAAATTAATTGGAGTATCAGCAAAAGACCTGGCCTTAGGAGAGCAAGGGGAGCTGCTGGTTCCAGCTTCATCCTCCCCACAGGCAGGGACAGCCAAGGGCAGCAGCACCACAGGAACAGGCAGTGCACCCACTTCACCCTGTGTAACATGGCTGCAGGGATGTGGCAGTGAGAAAGAGCACCTGGGTCTATCGAAGTGTCATTGCAGGGGTGAAAGGAGCCTGGAAGAGCTGATCTCTTCTTGGACAGAGAGGTGTATCCAAGGAAAATGGCCTTGCCAAGGAAAGAAATCAATCCCTTGCCCTCGGCTTTTCTCTTTTCTCACCAGGCTCTCCTCCTCCAGCACTGGGTCTGGCTGGACTTCCTTCAGTGGCACTGGTCAGGTGCTGTGGTTTGTAGTTCTGACTAAACCAACATTGCTAACACCCCAGTGCTTTACCCACTGTGCATTTCCACACTGTGCCCCCACAGTGAGGAGGCTGGGGAGGTGAGATTCTGGGGGGGACACACTGCTGATCCTGAGTGACCAAGAGGATATTCCACACCACAGGACATCGTGCTCAGCAGTAAAAGCCCAGGGACAGGATGAGGAAAGAGAGATGTTCAAGGTTATGGTGTTTATCTTCCCAAGTAACATTTATGATCTTTCCTAGGAATGGCCCAACACCTGCCTGCTGATGCAGACTGGTGACTGAATTCCTTATCTTGCTTTCTTGCTTGTACAGCTTTGGTTCACTTACTAAACTGCCTTTGTCCCAACACACTCCTTTTTTCTCACTTTTGTCCTCCTGATCTTCTCCCCCATCTGACTGGAGGGGAGTGAGCACTTGGCTGGGTGTTTACCAGCCCACCACAACAAGATTGCTTTCCTTCCAATGTCTTTTCTCTTTCTTCCATAAAATATCCCCTTTTCCTATGAGATAATTATCTCTCATGTGCCATTAAATGTTTGTTATTGACGCTTTTCCACTTTACCTCTCTAAAACCTGCGTTTGTCCCCTTACGTATGCTTCAGGATGCAGGAGCCATGTTCTCTACCCAGGCCACAGGGAAGGGATGTTGCTCTGTGTCCTATGGGTCCTGCATGTTGTGTGTCAAAAGTGATTTGTGAAGTAGGTGTGAACAGGAGCTGTGTTTTATCAACAAAGCAATTGCTGTCCTGATGAGGGATTGCAGAGATAGCAGAAGCAGGAGAGCATTCTTTTACTTCTTACACTTCAGAGAATGCCCATAAAAACCACCAGCAGCAGCCTCTGACATGAGGGAGACATGAGAGAGTGCAGTGTACTGGGCTGAGCAGAGCATTCAGGTGATTATTCTTCTCTCTGCTCTGACTTTGCTGGGTACTGAACAGAATAATTATATCATTTCAGCTGTGAAACTTCCCTCTCCCATCAGAGGCACCATGGACAAGGTAATGGAGCCTCCCAAAAATTCTAGGTCCTCCTGCTTGTATTCCCAACAACCTGCTAAATGGCACTGGGCAGAGGTGTCTGGCTAGCTGCAGCATGGCTACTGAGAGCAGGCTGGAGGCCAGGATGACCAGCTGGGAAATTGGTGTGCACACTGGCACACACTTTGGAGTGCCACCCCATGTGCCTCCCTGTGTCCTAGCTGCCTGTGCCAGGCCATCCCATTACTGGCAAAGGGCAGAGAAGGCAGGCATCCTTCTTGGAGGGGTCCTGCATTTTCTCCTGCGAGGGCTGGCAATTCTGGAGGCAGCTTGAGATCAAGATGCTCGTGTGAGCGAGAGGTGACATGTCCTGGGAGTGCCCAACAGCTCCAGGCTACTGCCATGAGCGGGAAATGCAGTTGTTTGTACAGTTGCTCTCTTTTCCAATTGCCATTTGTTTGCAGACGTGTCACAGCAGATGCACCTCACAGTACAACAGATACTCGGACTCATTTGCAGCTGGCACCAGTAAATGTAATCCAGCTAACCAAACATTCTGTTTACCAGAGTTGTCACAAAGATCTGTTAATTCCCATTGACAGAAGGGCTTTCAGGATAGTCTATAATAAGGAAAGAGGAAGAACTTTTAATTTATAGACCAACAAGAATAATAATCCAGAGAATACTGAACCCTGCCCTTAACAAACAGGTATTCAGCATTTAAAGGAACCCCTGGCACAGGGCAGGCAGGGAGGAGGTGGCTGTGCAGGAAGGAAGGCAGGGCTCAGGCAAGGCCAAGCTTTCTGCAGAGGGTATTTCTGCAGAGGGTATCGGGCTTTCACCTCCTGGGTGATGAATGGCTCCTGTCTGGGCAGCAGCTGCTCCTGTCCACCGAGGGCAAACGTGGACACAACACTCATGGTTCCTGCAGCACACGGGCCCCTGTCCAAGGAATCTGGTGGCAACCAGGTCCAGAACAGAAAAGGAGGTGGCTGTGCTCCCAGTCCAGTGGGGACTGGCTGTCAGAGGAAGCTGCAGATATTAGAAGTTTTTGTGATTCTTAGATACTAAGGAGTAGCTTTTGGAGCCAGGCTTACCCTGCTTTTTGCCTTCCAAGATGCCTCCTTACAGCTTTGGGTATGGGAAAGGGGGGCAGTTGGTTGTTTAAATTCTAATTCTGCCCTGGCCATAATTGATTGTTCCATTCTTTTTTTTTTTTTTTTCCCCCACTTAATTTACAAATGATTCTTTCTACTGCTGTTGTCTTCTTTCCCTCATTCCCCTATACACACACACACATGCAATGTGCCATCACATTCTGGGATGGATACACATGCACCAAATACATAAATGCACTCCAGAAACCACACCTGGGGATGCAGGATGGCTCAAACTTGCAGTGCTGGTTTGAAATGAAACATTGAACAGCCCTTTGAAAAAGAAAGTAGATTCACTTGAGGAAGACATACAGGAAGAAATGGAAAAGGATGTTATTTAGTCATCACTGCCTTTCACATCTCATGTTGTGAGCATGCAGAAGCCCTTGGCCAGTGCTGGGAAGAAGACATGGGGTCTGCAGGACGCCCTGGCCTGTGCAGTGTGTCTGTGTCCCTGGGACTGGCAGCACACACGAGTGTGGAGCTGCCCCGTGCTGGCTCCAGCCCATCTGGCTGGTTGCCTGCAGGGTGCAGAATGGGCAGATAAGTAAATGGTGCTAGTGAGAGCCATCTGTGCCTGTAAACAAAGCAAAACCTCTTTACTGGGAGGTTGGGGTAAAAAACCAGGAGCAAGTTTCCCCAGTGTGTTTGGCTCTCAAGATTAAGTGTTGGTTTAAAGCAGGTGGAAGGGACCCTGTGAGATGCCTCTCAGCTCACCCACTGACTTGCTGTCTGTTCTGGGCTCGTTTCTCCAGCCTCTCTGTGCCTCAGTTTAGGCATTTGTAAAACAGCAACTGCCTCCTGCCGAAGCCTGTCACTAAACATAGCCCGTTTGTGCTGGGAGAGTCACGTCGTGAGACAGAAGGCCCATCACACACTGCTGGGAGAGGGGACTTGATGAGTCACAGCACAGCACCAGCTCTGAGATTCATGAAATGCCTGAATTCACAGTCAAAAAAATTCAGTGTTTAAAGCAAAAAGCAAGAGAGGAAAATTCCTCTGTGTCCTGTCTCTGGGATAGCACGTCCTGGCTGTACCTGCCAGTGTCTGAACCATGCAGAGCCTGGTAAACCAACAAGCTCTGTGCATGGGGACAGTCCTGTGTCTGCCTGCCTGGCAGAGCAGTTGTTGGTGTGTGCAGGGCACAAGCCAGCATGAACAAACCTCTGCTGTCCAAAATGGAGATACGAGGTTGGGGTCAGGAGAGCTGCACTTCCCTGGAAAGCAATCAGGGCTGGAGAAGTTGGCATCACTCCTCAGCAAGGTGCTCTTCACCCCATGCCCATCCAAGGCAAGGGAGGAGTTGAGTCTCCCCAGCCTGTGTGCTGAGCCACCCAGCCAGCAGTGCCAGCAGGTGACGGGGCCGTGTCCTTGGGGACACTCCCTCCAATACCCTTTGGGGCCCTGTTTCCAAGGGCTGGTTCCCTTTGCATTTCAGGTGAATCACAACCTTTGGTGCCTGCCTACAGCAGCACATCTTGCTGGGCACTGGCTGCAGCCATGCAATATGATTCCCACTGTCACTGCTTCCTCCTGGATAAACTCCAGATTGAGCATGTCAAAACCAGCCTAAACATGCAATGAAAAGCAAACAAACCAAGCATCCAATAGTTTCAAACAACAGACAACAAAGCAACAGGAGAGACATTATCTATTGAGAACCAGTGCCTGGAATTTGCCTGCCTATGTATTTATTTATGTTTATACATGCAAGTCTGTGTATATATATGCACCCAGGCATATGCCTACTGCACATAGCTAGAGAACAAGAGAATAAAATGTTATACATGCTAAGGCACATTAAGAGATAGAAAAACAACTCTGTACAGTGAAAGTCTAAAAGTATTTCCAGCATTTCTTCAGTCAGCCTAAGAGAATCTTTCACGTCTATCCCAAAGCAATAAAGCAAATCAAACGCTGATGCTTTCCCTGCCTCCTTAGTGGCAGCTGAACCTTCACCTGTGTAACAGAGAAATGTCCTGAGTTTATTAACAAAGATCATTCATCTGCCCTGTGAAAGTATGGCCAGTTCGCTCTTTTTCGGTCTCAGACTGAGAGAGGGGAGTGAGAGGAGATGATCTGTTTGCACAGAGGTTGTTCTTAGGCCGGTGCAGCTCTCCAGCACCCACATCCCAGCCTTCCAAGATCTTCAGCAGCTGTAATGAGGGCAATCCTGGGTGATGCTGAGGCCCCCAAAGGCAGGTCTTTTGTAAGCAATAACTGCCCTGTTTGTACTGGGTGGTACGTGGTGCCATAGCCACAGGCATTCCCTCCTCACATGCAGCCCAAAGTGGCCATTTTAAGGCCACTGCTGATCTCGGTGTTCTCAATACTGCTGATTTTGTCTTTGAAAACACTGGCTCATTTTGGATTTTGGCCTATACTATTCCATGCCAGAATCAGGATCTGGCTTCAGGTGAGTTTAGAGCTGAATCCCTCTCCATAACCCAGGAAATACTTTATCTTTACTAAGAATCCAAGCTTGGAAGGGAGTTGATGCATTTAAACACTTGTAGTTTTACAGTAAATGTAGTTGAAGCACTTCCACCTTCCCTACACCTGGCATCCTCCTCCCACTGCACCTCACTGCAGAAGGAAGTTCAGTGCTGCTTCAGAGAGAATTGACTCAAGGGTGACTTCAACGTGCCTGAGATCACCATGTTTGTAGATAATCTGAAAGGCAAACCCACATGTCTTCAAGGCCAAAGACTGTCATAAGAGCTAAAACAACTCCCTAGAGTAAATCTGGCATGGCCTTGGTCTTTAGAGCCGACAGACTCCACTCCTGAGCGAGAGCAAAGTCCTGGGCTGTAAATTAGCACCTCCCCCAACATTTCCAGCACAAGGTTACAACTGGTCACTAACACATCTGTGCCTGCCCCCGATGTTCTACATAGCTATCTATTTAGGCTGCTCTATATAATTTAAGAATTAAAACTAAACACTGTGTTACCTACAGCCACATCATCTTAGATGAGCTTAAACAACTGTGAAATTCCTGTGATCTATTAAAAGCAACATTCAGTGCATGCATTAATCAACAGATGCTCAGTAGCTGTGCATCAGAAAACCACAAGTGAGAAGCAGCCCGAACAGCCTCCTGCCAAAATTACTGCTTTCCTTGTGACCAAGTCCTTGAAACACCAAGTGCACCGTGATGCTGGAGCAGTGCTTGGCTTGGTGACCTCAGTGCAGTAACAGCGACTGTCCCCTTCCCACTGGAAACAACAGGTCAAACAAGCAGTGGCATTTCCTGCAGATGAGTCACGGATGAGACACGAAAATCACCGTGTCTTTGTTTGAGACGTTATAATTTGGTATCACCTGCGGTTGCTTCACCCAGCGTGTGCTGTGCTGAGTATGTGCGTGCAGCGCTGCAACCCGGTGGGAAGGAGACGGTTCAGAGTAGCTGACCAGCTGCTACTGCTGCTTGCTGCAATTTCCTGTTCTCACACAGCAGCCTGACCCAGCCGCCATTGTTGCCTCCTGCTCTGATGCTCCCCCCTCCAACAGGGCTCCCTGGACTCTTGTTCTCCATCTACCTTTTTCCCTTTTCCTGTTTTTAAAATTTTCCCTTCAGATCCTGACCTTTGTGAGTCCTGGGTTTGTGTTTATGTTGCCAGGCCTCTACTTTCCTGGCTAAATCTTCCTCCCTTCCACATTCCTTCCTGAATCCTTCCCATGGGTCCAAAACCCCATCTGCAGTTTCCCTTTGGCCAGAGCCAGCAGGCACATTGAGGACAAGGTCAGTCACATCCTGAAGAGCTACATCTGTACTCATCTCTTTTCTGCACCAATCCCTCATGATTAAAAGCACATGACAGCTAAAAGGCCAGTAAAGCAAAACAAGTGTGGAGCTTTCTGATCATACCAGTTGAAAGATTTAAGGAACAAAAACAACCCAAAAAATGAGGCTGAGGCCAAGGCCAAAACCAAAAAACCCTAAACAAGACAAAAGCAAAGAAAATGCAAACCAGTACAATTTCTGGACTGCTTTCTTAGGCCAGATGACCTACTCATTATGCCAAACACAACTCAAGTGACTAGGAAAGAGAATTTTAAGATTTTCCTTGTTCTGCACCAGTCTGGTACAGAACTGAATATTGCTCTGGTGACCAGGGCAGGAGCCCTGAAGGTCACACAAGACTCCAGCCATGCTCTTTTCCCTGACCAGCACAGCTGCCATGGCTTTTCCACCACTGGCTGACTGGATTTTAAAACACTAGGAATGGCCACAGCTACTCCTGCCTCAGATCAGTGTGGGCACAGCTGCAAGGGAGGAGGAGCAGACACCTGCCATGGCACCAGCTATGAAATGCAACAAGGAGGCTTCCAGTGCACAACAGAAAGAGTCCCTCACCCTGAGAGCAGGGCAGCACGAGGACAGGTCCCCCAGAGCAGCTCCATCCATGCTCCATCCATGGAGGGGGGATTTTCCATCCTTAGAGATTTTCAAAATTTCTCTGGACAAGACCCTGAGCAACCTCCTCTGACCTTGAAGCTGGAGCTGCTGTAATCAGAGGATGCACTGGAGCTCTCCAGAGGTGCTTTCAATGATATTTTCTCCAATTTCTTGGAGGACAGGATAAGGACCTGCCAAAGAGGACTGGGTGCTTCTTCCTGTCCTGTGACCCAGAGCACGAGCTGGACTGCATGGAGGAGGGAGGCACATGGCCCCCACTGTCCTCCTCTGCCACAATCCCACTGACTCTCCCTCCATCCCTTTCGATATAACTTCTGGCTTTTTCACTGTGCTTCCCAGAAAGGCAAGGAAAAACTCCAAAAGCTATTATGAGCAAAAAACATGCAAGTTTGCAGAAGACTAATTACTTCTTAGAGGCATTCTCAAGGGAAACACTGATGATTCACCTTTTAGTGACCAGCTACTTCCAGCCATCCATGACAAACTCTGAATTTTAGTTTTCACAGAAAAAAGGAAGATGGTATTCACAAGGAAATTTCCTGTGTTTCATCAGCTTAAGTGCATCTCATTCTGGATCAAGCTTCATTATTTATGGATGAAGTGTTCAAAATCTCTACTCCAGTACATCATAAAAACTGAGATCAAAAAGCAAAAGTGCTTGAGTTTCTGATGAGTTGGAGGCCTGCAGTCCCATCATTTCCAAGTGGAGGAAGATGTGCACATCACTCTGGAAATCAGCTTGCACCACTTTGCAAAGTGCCACTCTCATTTTTCACTGGCACCTGTGGGCTCTGAGACACCCCATGAGCTGTCCCTCGGCTGAAGCCAGGCACTCTGTCCCAAAGGCTACTGGGACGCAGAGAATGAGTTAAAGCAGATGGGGATTAGCAAACTGCAGATCGTCGGAAATTAGCCAGTGTGGAAATAAACCCTTGGTCATAACTGGGGTAAGACTATCTAAGTAGGTCACCACAAAACCACATCAGATGAGCAAAGGAGGTGTAGGTTCAGTCTGTCCACATGAAACCAGACATTTTCCAGCTCTGCCCTGCCATTAACACAGAGAAAAACAGCTGCTGTTCTAGTCACTGTCTTTTAAAATTCACACATGTTCATGCCTATTCAGGTGGCTTTCACTTTTATGTAAATGAGTGTCAGTGTGTCTGTCATGAAACTGAAATTTCATTTGATTAAGTTCACAGCGGATATTTCAGAGGGCCTTTAAAACAATCTGAGTTATTCAAATCAACAACTGTGTTTGTACAACTCCCCTTTTATTTCCTGAGCTAGTCAAACCAGAAACCAACAGAAATGCATGTGATGCTGTTATACACTGTCCCATGTCCCTGTCAGCCCAGCATCTCAAACTTGCACTGGATGGATGATGGATGGATGGATGGATGGATGATGGATGGATGGATGGATGGATGGATGGATGGATGGATGATGGATGGATGGATGGATGGATGGACGGATGGATGGATGGATGATGGATGGATGGATGGATGGATGGATGGATGGATGGATGATGGATGGATGGATGATGGATGGATGGATGGATGATGGATGGATGGATGATGGATGGATGGATGGACGGACGGACGGATGGATGGATGGATGGATGGATGGATGATGGATGGACGGATGGATGGACAGATATCCTCAAATGTCTTTGTAAGATGAAATGTGCTAATTAGCCTAATTTTCCAGGATGCGCAGGAGAGTTTAGAGAACCAACCCCAGCAGCTAGGACAGCATTTGAACTTAAGACTTAGACCAGATAAAGCTGATCAAAAATTATTTTAATCTGTTGATTAAAATCGCTAATTAATTACTCACTAATATTTTAATTCAAGTGCATTTTTACACTGGTTTTGAGGCAGTGGCCTTCTGATTTAGCTCAGTGGGACTCATTGGAGGCTTTTTTGTGGCTGCAAGGCCAGGCTGTGGCCTCGTACAGGGCAGCCCAACCAGCAGGAAGGGTTTGGGAGCTGCAGGTACACACTGATGGGAACAGCCAGGATCCGTGGGAACAGCCAGGATCCGTGGGAACAGCCAGGATCCATGGGAACGGTCAGGATCCATGCGAACGGCCAGGATCCATGGGAACGGTCAGGATCCATGGGAACAGTCAGGATCCATGGGAATGGTCAGGATCCAGCTCCTGCCCTTAGTACCACATTGATGGGTACAGTCAGGATCCATGGGAACAGTCAGGATCCAGCTGCTGACCTTAGCACCATGGAGCAGGCTGGGTGTGACACTGCAGCATGTCGCAGGCATTACAGCCAGGTGTGCAGAGCAGCCTGGGAAACCAGTCTGTGCCACCGTGACCTCAGTGGTGGCTCTGAGGTGCAGGGAGCGATGGCGGCTCTGAGGGGCAGGACACGATGGCGGCTCTGGGGACAGGGAGCGATGGCGGCTCTGGGGACAGGGAGCGATGGCGGCACTGTAGCCGCTGCCCCCGCCGACAGGGGGCGCCCCAGGCCCGCTGTCACGTGACGCGCCGGTGGCGCGCGCCCCCGCAGCCGTTCCGCAGGCGCCGCGCGCGCGCCCGGACGTGCCCGCCCCAGCGCCGGAAGCGGCGGCGCGCGGGGCGCCGTGGGAGCGTGAGCCCGGCAAGATGGCGGAGTGAGTGCGGGGCGGCGGGGCGGCCCGGGGCTGCGAGTCACGGTGTGCCGTGCCGTGCCGTGCCGTGCCGTGCCGTGCCGCACTGCTGCGGGGCATGGCCGAGCTGTGCTGTGCTGTGCTGTGCCGCGGCGGTGCGGGGAGCCGTGCGGGCCTCCCCGAGGGCCCCGCGCGGTGCCGAGGGCTCCGGGGCTGGAGGCGGCGGGGCCGGGCCGCAGTCCCCGTAGTGCGGGGTCTGAGCGCGGGGTTGTTGCTGTGCACACCCGGGTGGGCTCGGCCTTCCCTGGGCCTGCCCTCAGGCTGTCCCTGCATGCCATGCTGTCCCTGCATGCCAGGCTGTCACTGCATGCCATGCTGTCACTGCATGCCATGCTGTCACTGCATGCCAGGCTGTCCCTGCATGCCATGCTGTCACTGCATGCCAGGCTGTCACTGCATGCCAGGCTGTCCCTGCATGCCATGCTGTCACTGCATGCCAGGCTGTCTCTTCATGCCAGGCTGTCCCTGCATGTCAGGGCTCTGCAGTGTGTGAAGCAGCTCTGCATCAGTCAGCTCCATGAACAGAACTTCCAGTATTTGTTTAATCAGAGACTGCTTTGTCTAATCAGAGACTGCCTTTAAAACACAACTGTAATGAGTTGGTCACCAGTACAGGTTCCGTGTGATCTGGTGCTTGGTTGATGTGTGCATGTCTCTGGCTTTATTGTGCTGCTCCCATCCAGTATAATGACATATTATATTGTATTATCCTGACAGGTCTGCAAATGCCACCCATGAAGTCATCAATGCCACCCTCCACACGCTGCTGGCTGCTACTACCAAGCTGGTGGCACCTACACCTCCCAAACCCATCCTTCCAGTTCAGACTGGAGTCCAGGCACAGCAAGAGGAACAGTCTAGTGGCATGACCATTTTTTTTAGTCTTCTTGTTATAGGTGAATGATGAACTGAAAGTCTGTTAATCTCTGTTAACTGTAGTCTGTGTCTGAGGACATAGGCCAACTCAAAATCATAGTGGTTTCTTTCTCCTCTGGTTCTCTCTGTGAAGTGGGATTTTGCACAGGCACAGGGATTGAGAACATTTATGGTGGTGGGAGCTACTGCTTACAATGGTGCTTCTTGGTTTATTGCCAAAGCGAAATCTTCTAAATCAGTAGGAGAGGTTTGATTGTGTATTTAAAAAATACTGCTTAGAAGTATTTTTTAAAGTATTTTTTGTTCTTTTCCAACACTCCCGAATCTCCATTTTTTCCCTTCCCAGCTATTTGCATCATATTGGTGCATTTACTGATAGAATACCGGCTTCATTTTTTACCAGAGAGCGTGGCTGTTGTTTCCTTAGGTGAGTAACCATGACATTTTTATCTTGGATTTGTGTTAATCCAGGTACTGTCAGCAGTGTGCACTGGAGATAATGCTGTGTTGTGTGTTAGCCATCACTTGAAAGATGCAGCAAGCTGGATGCAGTGAAGGAAACAACTGATTCATGGAATTAAATTGATTGAAGAAATAAAGAAATGAGTGTACATGCAGAGACTGGCCCAGAAAATGACACCTATAGGGGTGTCACTACCTGAGTACTTTGGCATCTTCCTCTAGTTTGCATCCTCAGGGTAGGACAGGATGTACAGCACTCCCTGGTCATGAGGCTCCAGCCTTCCCTTTGAGGTGTTGGCAGAATTACATCTCAGTGTAGGATTTTAACGTGGCTGGGGACTGCAGCTATCCTGAAAACTTGCCTGGACTGCCAGATCCTTAATTATCCCAGCAGTACCATGACAAGAGCTCTTCCTATGGCTAGAGCTATGAGTGTCTCCCTTCATGGAGATCTGGTGCTTACTTAATTTGAATTAAATTTAGAGTATTCCTGAGCCTATAGTTTTATGTCAGGGTAATTTGATTTATTTGTACGCTGTTTCTCCTGATTTATAAATGTGTAAACGAGGAGCAAATCAGGCCAAATACATTCATTATTTTCTCTACAAGCTATCTGATGTTTAAAGAACCTGGTCTGAGTGTTGCCAGCACCAGTTTTTCAGCTGTGATTTGTCAGCAAGATTCTGTGATAATTTTACTTCTCTTGCTGGTGATGCTTTCACTGACAGTTATTCTAAAAATACAACAAGAAGACAAAGGCTCAGCGACCCTCTGGTCCTGTAATGCTCTGCAAGAGCACAGCTGGAATTTCAAGTATCCAGTTTTGCCAGCAGTGCCAGAAGTGAGGTGTGTCCTGTTTTAACTTGTAAATTAAGCAAATGCTCTCAGGAAGTTATTGAAGGCTAATAAAAGTGGCAGCAGAGAAGAGAGGTATGATTTTTCTCAAGCGTTTTTCCTCCCATTGTCTAAGCTGCCCGGAAGCTTCTGGTTTATGGTTTCTAGGGTTTGGTTTGTTTTTTTTTCTCCTGCTGGACAGGGTGGGAGTGCATTCTCTGAGGCTGGATTTTGATCCTCATCCTTACAAGTTGCTGGAATTTTGTTGGTAAAAATGGTTCCCAGAAATGTTTTTTCTCTTTGATTTGTTACTGAGTTTTAACATGTTCCCAGGAAAAATGAAAGTTAGTTGAAGTAAGAAAATGCCTATAAAATTTTCCCAAAAAATGAGGTGTAGATTAACTTTTGCTTAGACTTACCGTTCTAATTAGCTCCTTGACAAAACTGACTTGCCTGATTTAATAGCAACAGCTGATCAAAACCTGCATTCATTCATTTAGTAAAAAAGGAAGAGTAGTTTGTGAATGTATGTGGCATGTGAGTGGCCATGTCTGCATTCTGTCCTTCAACGAACAGCAGCCCTTTGATGTTCCTTCCTTGATGTTTTCCTTTCCATAGAAACCACTGCATGGCACAGTTATTTCTCCCCTCTGGGACCAATGCCTTCCCAGATTTTTGTATAAAAGAAGGCTTAGGCCTCCTGGCTTTGTGTGTGTGACACATCCATCAGCAGTAATCCATGTGATTCTGTTTGTGAGACTCTTTTGTTAGCTGCAGCATGAGAGGAGGTCTCATGAGTTACAGGAAAGCATACTTAACATGAGTTACAGGAAAGCATACTGAAAGCTTTGCAGACACTCTGTACCTTTCATTTGGAGTATTTGACTTGTGTGTCCCAGTGTTTGACTGTGAAGTCTCCATTCTGTAAATAATAAAACACAGCTATGCAGAAACACAGATCTGAAATCTGGCTAAAGGCAAGTTCCTTGTAACTACTTGAAAACAATTAATGACAGTTCATGAGTTATCTTCATGACTTCCAGAAGAAATCTTGTTACAGTTTCATGTCTTTATGTTTGAAGATAGATGGGAGGAAAGAGTATGATTAACCTTTAACCTCAGAGTTTGCAGCAGCCTTGATAAAATTCTTCTGTATTAACATTATTTCTGCATGACTTAAACGGTGTGTAACTCATTTGGAAAATAGTTCTGACAGAGCCTCCACCCTGATCAGAGTTTGTTGCCTTCCTCATTGCCAAAAAGTGCTATGATTTCATTCAATCAAAATTCACTTCTGTGAAGACTGATTTCATTTAAGCTGCTTTAACAGCAGATAGTATTGAAGTGACACGAAGCACAGATGCCTAACTCATAACTTGCTGATTCTTCAGCAAGAAAGGTGAAATTTCATTTGAGTGCAGCTGAGATGAGAAGTGTTTTTAGTAGTTAAGCCTGTTCTCTTTCTGAACCAGTGAGCATCACACTCTCAGTAGGTCTGTTTGGAGTTGGGATATCCCCAGAGACAATCTGTTGTGCAGGGAAACTGCAGTTATGTAACATATTGGAAACTGGGTATTTGGGTATTAAATCCAAAACCATTCGGTGTTTTCATGGTTCAGGAATGAAAGACTTGCTGCACTGTGTTTTGATATGTTTTTACTTCTAAAACTTGGAGAGTTGATAAGCTCATAATGTGTTTTGTGGCTATTTCAGGATGTTTTCTTATTCTCTCCTAGGTATCCTTATGGGAGCTTTTATAAAAATCATAGAGGCTCAAAAGCTGGCCAACTGGAAGGTATAATTGTAACAATTAATTTTTAATTGTAGAAAAATCCCTAAATCTTATGAAAAAGGCTTTGTAATACTTGATGTTTTAGAGGGCAAGTCCTTGCAGAAGTTTCTGCAAGAGCTGAAGTCTTCGGTGAAACAAGGTTTTTGCCTCCTACTGTTTATCCACATTATCAAAGCAATAAACTCTTCACTGTTCCTGCTTTAATTTAAAATCTTGCAGCATTTAAACTATGATTTTGTTTCACAGCATTAAGCAGTTTGTTGGATCACTGAAGCAACTGAAGTCACAGTGATCTCAATTGCCAGTTCTAAACACAATTTATATCAGCTAGCTGAACATCTTGGTCTGAATAGTGAATTTTGGTCCTAGCTTGCAGTTTTATATTTCTTGGCAGTTATTGCCCTAAAGGAAGATCTTTTTCTCCTTAGTTGAAATACATTAAAATACATACATTTTCAATCTGATTTAACTTTTGAACTACTTTTTTTTTTGTCAACTAACTACACTGGTTCCGTGTACACTCGTTTAAACAATTACATAGCTCAACAGTTGTGCTGTAATATTTCATTTTTACATATGAAGTCATAGAAACAGTGGGGCCTGCAGTAGCTAGTGCTTTTTCATTCATGATTTGTGTCAACTGGATTTGACTTAAAATTGAAAATCAGGTAAATGGTCATGACATCAGCATTTTAAATTAGTTTCTTATGGATTAAATAAAATAATCTGAGTAAGATCATGTATGTAAGAGAAAAAAAAAAAAACTTCATGCTCTGATTTGAGCCCTTGTTCTCTAAGCATGGGAAATTCTGATCACAGCTCATGGAATATGTGGAGGTTTTCTGGAAATGTTGGTCCCATCTTGGGAGGCACTGGGTAACTGTGCTTGGTGTTGTCAGCCAAGGTGAAAAGCCAAAGATATCATATTATTACTGCTTATTTGAGATAGTTTCACTGTAATAAAATTTAGATTTTTAAAGGTTAGGCTGTCGTAATTTTAGATGTGAAATTTTCTAATCAATAATTATGGACTTTATTACATGGTTATAAATGGTTCTAAGTTTACTAAATATCTTTTGTTTATCTGATAAGATAGAAATGAAATATTTAACTGCAGGCTATATCCCTGTACAAAGCAAATCTTGGATCATATCCCTGCCCTGGAAACTTTGCTATGTAATTTCTGGTGATCACACCTTACTAAGTGTTCATTCAGGCTCACCACTGAGACCTTGTGCCTGCTGGTGGTTTTTGGCTAGCACAGCTAATAGTCAGAGTCCTCATGTTTTATTTTCCTCTGCTTCCATGCAGTACAAACACAGACCTTCCTTTCCCATTGTTCTCACTTCCTTGTCCAGCTCTGGTTTCAGGGGTTGTCCCAAGTGCAGTGACTCAGACCTGGGGGTTTTGTTCTGGTGCAGTGGCTGCTGGCAGGAGCAGGCAGTGTCAGCCCTTGCTTCACAGGGTTGTGTGTGCACAGTCACAGGCTGGAGCATTTCAGCCCAAAGGATGAGTTTTGTTTGCTAAGCCCCACAAATCCTCTAAGATGATTGTCACTGGTACAGGCAGGAATGAGATTTCAGAGGCATACCAGAGTACCTCTGGATTGAAAGCTGGTGTTAGAACAGAACAGTCCATCAGCTGCTTACCCTGGTTTAAACAAGTTAATCTGGGCTTGAGGAGGTGACAAACCTGTGTTCAGTGCTGAGGGGACCAGGAAGGAGTGAACAGGTGGGTAAAGAGACTGCTCCCCAAGCTGGGACTCATTTGCCTTCTGTGGTATTCTGCCAGCAGAAGAGCCAGGGTGCCAGGCTGGGGATACAGCACTGCTAGCCAGGGGATGAGATAAGTGACAAAGACTGAGGGCACAAAAAAATAGCACCTTACCTCATGGTGGGTTCCAATTATATCACTGTGATGGCAAAAAGGAGCCATCAGAATTCAATTCAGGCAGAAATTACATTTGCTGAGAAGAATCGGGCCTCAGGTGCTGTGTCACCTGAGCCTGGTCACCTGCAGGGCCACCAGGCTGATGATGTGATTTTCTTGTCAGGTGATGAGTTTTCCAGTGAAACTGCTTGGTCCCAGTTAACCTGTTCTGTTCCAGCAGTGCCCAAGAGGTCACCGTTCCTTGGCAGTCCTTACAGATCTCCAGACTCTCAGATAAAGTGGGAATACTTTTTGTAGAAACAGGAAGATTTTTCCTTTACCATAAATAACCTGTTTTCTATGCAGCTTTTTTGGAGATAGTTATTTAAAATAAGTAACTCCTAGATTTCTGTCACTGGGTTGAAAAAGAACAATAGAAGTAGCAGCCCTGGAATAGTTTACTGTTCTTCAGTCTTCTACTTTGTGATAAGAAGGGAGAAAGATTTTTCATTTTCCATCACTATTTTTTAAATAGCTTTTCTTTTGGAAGATTTTATGTTATTTCAATAATGATGATATCCCTGAAATTATAATTAATTTTTTTTTTTGCAGGAAGAAGAAATGTTTCGTCCAAATATGTTTTTTCTGCTTTTGCTTCCGCCTATTATATTTGAATCTGGATATTCACTGCACAAGGTCAGTCCCTGCCAGACACTCGTTTTGGACGTTGAGGTTTTGTGTGGAGCAGATCCTGCTTTTAGTTATCTTAATGAAGCTTAGGATAATTACATTAAACTCCATTATATTAATCATTAGGGAATTGAGAGTGCAAAATTTGAACCTCTTTAACTTGGAGTGCAGGGAGTGCAGCTTGTTGCTGATAACTGAGTGCTGGCAGGGTACAGCACACACGAGGTTTTCCTTGGCTGGAGAGGTTTCTTACCTCAGCAGAGCTGTACAAGGGCTGCTGTGAAGGAGCAGGAGTGGGAAGGTGTAAGATCAGAAGTGGGAGAGGTGTGGTCACTGCACAGCTAAAGAAGAGGGAAATGTGTGTAAGGTTCTGACCCTGGGGGCCTGTGTTTCCATGGGCATTTCTCACAGCTCTGATCCTGGCTGAGGGGTTTGGTGCTCCCTTGTGCAGCCCTTCTGCTCCAGCTGTGCTGCAGGACAGGGAGGGGACAGTGGCCATGGTGACACCAGGGCTGGTACCAGCACTGGAGACCTTTTTGTAAAAGATCACAAGCAGTGGACTAGAACTGGGAGGTGTACAAACCTTTTTCACGTGGCCTGTCTCCAACAGAGGGATTCACTTACACTTCTGCTAGATGGGGAATATGTCAGAGTGCTGGTGAATATCCAGTGTTTGCCTGAGGATTGGGTTCTTGTCATGGTGCCAGACTGGGAATCAGTCCTGGGAAGCAGAGGAATTGCTGTTGTCCTCAGGAGAGCTGCAGTTTCTCTGGGCAGATGGCGTGGATGTGTGTCCTGGGATACCTGGAAACAAACGGAGCCTTTATAATCTGAAACCCAGTTGTGAATTAGAATCTAACTAAATGCAAACCCAAACATGAGTTTTCCTTCAGGCCATTTTTACTAATTTACTTATTTTATTACTGTGTTCCAGGGTAATTTTTTTCAGAACATTGGTTCCATCATTCTGTTCTCAGTATTTGGCACTGCAATATCAGCTTTCATTGTAGGTGGAGGAATCTATTTCCTGGGCAGGGTAAGACTCAGTGCTTTGAAGCACTTCAGTTTATCTGGCTTTATTTGAAAGTCCATTTTTCAAGGGCAGACAAATAGAGTGAAAATGAATTCCTGGTCACAAAATCCAGTTCTCTGCTCTCACAAAGGCAGAGTTACACAGCCCCTGCCATGGATATTGCTGGAATCTCCTTCCCTGGAAGTGCTCAGAACCTCTCTGGACATGATCCATGGACATTATCCATGGGTGAGGTATTCCAAGGGTCCTGTGGAGCAGGAAGGGTGGAGGAGGTGACCTCAGGTATCCCAGCCTGAGCCACTCTATGACTCTCTGACACAGCATGTGCTGTGGGAAAAGCAATTAAGACTTGAGTTGTACTTTCTTTGAACTTCCACAATCTTTCTCTTGGAAGGCTCTTCCAAAACCTGTGTTCTCTAGAGCCATATTATACTCTACAATAGTCTTTTTTTTTTTTTTTTTTTTTTTTTGCTTCTGTGGTTTGGTGTTTCCTGTTAATTACATATAGACACAGATACTTATCTTTTCTCTCAGTCTTCTTTCTGGTAGGCCAAGCATTCTATACTTTCCTCTTTGCCACTCAGATTTCTCTTCCTTTGAATGTCCTGGTTACTCTGCTCACCTGACTCTGCTCTAGTTCCCTGATCTTGGGTGACCAGAATTGTAGCAGTAGGTTACTGTTGGAAGGCAATGTTAAACTGAATACGTCATTACTGTGAATTTTTCTTCATAATAAACTCGGGATTTGATGAATAGTTTGTTTTTTAAGAACAGCAGAACACCACAGTTGATTGTGATTATGTTCTGTCTATTCTTTCAGGCTGATGTCATTTATAAACTCAACATGACAGACAGGTAAGCTCCTGGGGAAATGGTACAGTGTATGAAATGAAGCTTCAGGATAGCTGCAGGTGGGAAATGCACTGCAGTTGGCCACCTCTTTTAGTGTTTAGATTGCTGAGATTCAGCATTGTGTATGAAACTAAGAAATGATGGAACACTTCTATACCGTATTTTTTACATCCTTATTGCCAAATAGTATTGTATTTTATTCCATTCTATTGCATTCCAGTCTATTCTGTTATGTGCTCAGTGATTTCTTTAGACAGGTACTGGGTATTTTTAACCAAACTTTAAGATTTGTAAACTTGGATTAGTTGGTATTGCTCATATATGTGATAAGGGTATAACTTCCTTGTCCAAATCCTTTCTTAAAAGACAGACTAAGTTTTTCAGTATCAATAATGTAGATTTTTTCAAGAACTTGGCAAGTTCCTAGGAGGGGAAAGAGAGTACAACTTATCACTGTGTAGAAACTGTAGCACAAATGGACTTTGTTACTGTTGTTCATGTAAGTTACTAGGTAAGTATTTTTCTTTCATGTCGTTTCCTCTTTTTTGTTCTCCCAGTTTTGCATTTGGCTCTTTAATATCTGCAGTTGACCCTGTGGCTACTATTGCTATTTTCAATGCCCTTAATGTGGATCCTGTGCTTAACATGTTGGTTTTTGGAGAAAGTATTCTCAACGATGCAGTCTCCATTGTTCTGACCAAGTAAGTGACTGGAGCCACACACATTTATGGAAACAGTAACTGTATTGTTTTCTGTTAGTTTTTCAGATATACAGTAATTCTTCCATCTTCATTTGGAACAAGTGGTGTATTTCGGGTTAAAGCTGAATCTTATGTGGTGCTTCTGTGTAAAAAGCAATCCATAACATGAACTGCATTGGCAGAAGACAGGAAATGGTTTCCTCTTTAACCCTATCTCAGTGCCTTATCTCATTGACCCCAGATAATTGATTTCTTTCTAATTCCATTCATTATTAGCTCTCTTTCCATCTGAAGGTGCTGACAAGAGGAGCCCCACCTGTCACCTGTCAGGCACAGAAGTGTTCACCTTCCCAGAGCTGCTCTGTCCCTGTGCCATTGTGGCTGGGGAGGAATGCAGCAGCATCCATGCAGTGGGGTTGTGCTTGTGCTGGGGCTGCCATGGGAAAGGAGAACATCCAATATCCTTGTCTTTCACTTATGATAATTCTTTGGGGCTGAAAGAGTGAAAAATGCATAGCTAAATCTTCATGCTATTGCTGAAGCCAATAGATGTGACTGTGAATGTATAGAAGGAGCAGCTGTACCAAGCAGGTAGTGTGGTCAGAGTAATTTTCTAATGAATTGATTGCATTTATTACAGTTGTGGTGCCTTCAGGGAAGATGCTGAAGGCTAAAAGCAGCCAAGACAAACACTAGCAGTAATCTGTATGTTCTTTGCACAGAATTTCCATGAAATATGTTCCTGAAATTCAAAGAGGTTTCTCCCCTTTCCTCTTAAGAGCTGCTTTGTTTTCCATCAGTGACCTTCTTGTCTCTCATCCACACCTAAATATTTGATGAGAGCTTTTCCTGTTCATTTGTTCTTCTCAGAGGATCACATGAGTTCTTACCACTGTAAAATGTGTTTTCTTTTCCTTTTCAAAGTTGGAACATTGTTTTGAAATACTGGGCATCACCATAGCCTATTTATGCCATTCTGGGATTCTTCAGAGGAGCAGGGCTGGGTTTTCAGCAGAATTAGGTTTCCCTTTGGGGATTACACTAAGGCTTGACTTAACGTCTTCTGACATTGCTCTTGTTATATATATCACAGTAAAAGCCTTTTAAGAGTGGTAGCAACAAAGAAATGGGAGTCTTTTTTGTTGTTATGCTCAAAAGATGTTTGATGTTTTTGGATCCAGGCTTAGAATTTATAACTATTTCTTTTTATTTCTCTTTTAATTGTATCTAGCACAGCAGAAGGTTTGACAAGGGAAAATATGTCAGATGTCAGTGGATGGCAAACCTTTCTACAGGCACTGGGATACTTTCTCAAGATGTTCTTTGGCTCTGCAGCACTTGGCACACTTACTGGTCTTATTTCTGCATTAATATCCTTTTTTAATTTTGGTGATATATTTATGTATACTTTGATGAACTGCAACATTCTAGTAGTATTTTTCTTCCCATCTTCTCCAGCATTTCTTAGAGGATATTTCTTATTAGACATTATTTTGGTTTTATGTTAGTGTGCATGGGTGTGTATTAAAAGTGGCATCAAATTTTTATGAACATAATTAAGGTCTAAAACGTTGTATAATAGCTTATGTGCACTGGAGTGTTATAAGATATGGTAATTGTTTTGTAAATTCAAAATATATTAATTCCATTTCAATACCAATCCATTTTAACAAGCATATGGCTTCTTTTTTACATACATAAAACAGTTAATTAAAAAGGAAAAAAAGCAGCTTTTCCCGAGGGCCTTTGAGTCAGCCCAGCTCGTTTGTCCCTATGGATCATGTGCAGGCAGCTGAATGCAGGCACTGTTCTGGCTGGGTTTATCCTGGGCTCTGTTTTGCCTCTTCCACTTCCAGGAATTGGTTGCTGAACAGCCCAGGGGCTGCTCTGCAGAGATCAGGAGGGCTGTTTGCTGTAGCCCAGACTCCTTTGTTACTTTTGGGGTTGTTGGTGCCAGCTCTGAGTTGACTGTGTGAGCTCTGGGCTGGACAGCAGTTACTGATGTCAGCTGGGACACACTGCCACACACTTTGTGAACAACAGCAATAGAGTGTTTGATTAAATACAGACACATTTCCCCTTTTGGTTCATCAGCCTGATTCAACAAACTTTGAAATTATTCCATACATCACAACAAAAGAGGGAGACAGATATTCAACTCTTCTTTGACTCATATCTAAATTATACTAAGTCAAAGAGAAAAGCAGTTTATTTTCCCTTCACAGTTACTTGTGCCTCAAAAGTATTTGATTTACCTGTTGTTATCAGTATTGTAGAGGCACATCAGCAAGAGATTTTTTTTGTCTCTGTGTCTTCTGACAGACTTCTACAGCAGTAGCTTCTATAAGAAACATTTCTCACATAAGAAACTACTTTCCATACTTGAGTTGAAGGCCAATATGTAGATTTTATTGGCTATTCAGTAAAGTACATTAAACATAATCATTGTTTTGTAATGGAATGAACAATCAAAATATTTCTTGGATTTATTTTTTAAGTTTATTTTTTCCATAACACTTCTGTGTGTACGTACTAAAGCACATTGATTTAAGGAAGACACCTTCCCTGGAATTTGGGATGATGATTATCTTTGCTTACCTTCCTTATGGACTTGCAGAAGGGATCTCACTCTCAGGTGGGTAGTAAAGTGAGTTCTGACCAAACTGTTTGCTATGTTAAAATATTTCTATTGCTGTAGAAACAGGTTTTGCCTTGTGAGAGGATTACTCTGGAGGTCTCAGCAGTAAATCCTTGCAGAGGTTTCTGTTGTTCTTGCCCACAGGTATCATGGCAATCCTGTTCTCTGGCATTGTGATGTCTCACTACACACACCACAACCTGTCCCCAGTGACCCAGATCCTGATGCAGCAGACACTCAGAACTGTTGCTTTCATGTGTGGTAGGTGCTGCCTGTTGTTAAATCCAGTATTGATAGTTGAAAATCTCATTTGCATGGAACAGTGATTCTCTTGGGAGCAGCAGAGGTATGAATTTGCACACAGGCATTTGTGTGTCAGTGATGCTTGTCTTTAGGAGAATTCCTGAGAGTGGAAGCTGGAAGGCACTCAAATGTCACCTTTCCTGCCACACTGGATAAAACATGCAGTAAATCTCTCTCCCATCCTGCAGGCTCAGCTAAGATTTGCCATAGAACTGATGGTCACATAGATCTCTGACTTGTGTGTTCTGGGTTTTTTTAGTTTTAGGAGATGGGGTTTGAGTGGTAGCTTTTTTTGAATTTTTTGTATATAAAAAACTACTTGCAAAGACAGTAACTTCAAATACGGAGTTTTTGGAAGTAGTGGTACAAACAGCTCCTAGAGCCTTTCCAGTTCCTTTTCCAAACCAAACCTTTGAAGAAGTGACATGTTCCTGCATTACAAATGTGTCCCTGGTTTCTGGGGGCTGCCATGAATGAATTCTCTATTGTTTGCAGGAGGATGCAGTGTGATCAGGGAGTGGCTTTGCTGCAAAGTGAACTTAACCACTCCCTAGTGAGCACCAGCAGCTCTCCAGGGTTTTGTCAGGAAATCCCATTTTATGTACTGTATGTAGTAATTAATAACAGGAGTAGAAAAGGTTTTCTAGAATTGTTTATTTAAGATGTGATTTCTCTTTTTCAGAAACGTGTGTTTTTGCATTTCTTGGCCTGTCAATTTTTAGTTTTCCTCACAAGTTTGAAATGTCCTTTGTCATCTGGTGCATAGTAGGTATTTACTTTCTTCCATATCTTTTTAGATGCATTTTTGGTATTGGGGAAGGGGAAAACACCTTACAGTTAAAAGATTTTATAATAATTGTTACAATTTATAGGTTTTTAATAAAAAAATTCTCAGTGTCCTTTTCTAATTCTTTGTCTTTAAACCCATTTCAGTGTGCCTTAATGCAGTGACTCTGAATTAGGTTTCACATGGGGCTTGCCTCCATCTGTTGCCATTATAATGGTTTAATATCAGCATGAAAAGTGTGTTCCCTTTCCAGTGAGGGCAATGTGGATCCATTTCCAGTTGTGTACAGCACACTGGCCCATCCCATGGTTAAAGGGCAGGATTGTTATCTACAGCTTCCCCAGACTGGGATACCAGCACAGGGAACTGCTCTGCCTGCATTGCACGCAACTTCCCTATCTAATATATATCTAAGGTGTGATACTTCCTCCTGTGCAGCATTGCCCTTTCAGGTGTAATGCAAATTGTGTAATTTTGGGGTGATTCATAAAGAAAAACAGCACAGCCCTTCAAGAATCTTGCTGACTAATTCTAGGATATTTATCTTATCAAGGTCTGTTTGTAGTGGAGCTTAAAAGCAATGCTGTGGGAAAACCTTGCCTTTTTCTGAGTTAAAGTTTTCACTGTGTTTGTTAATTGTTTGCCATTAAATCAATAGTCCCCATTTTTTCCTTTTCTGCTCTCAGTGTTGCTTCAGTGTGGGGAATGCTTTGTAGCCATACCCAGGGAAGTGTTGAGAAACAGCCTGATGTGCTATTTGTTTGGCTCCTCGCCTTCCTGATCAACTGGCCCACAGGGAGACAATAGAAATACCTTCTTGCCTCTTGGCTGCTGCACCAAGGGAATGATTAAAGGAGCTGAACTCAGGAGCACGTCTACCTAAAGTAATTCTTGGTCTCCCTGGAATGCCTCCTGGGTTCCATTTATTTATTATAAGTAAAGCAGCCTGGTCTCCACGAGTGCCAGGTCTGATTTAGTTTCAGTTAAGCAGACAAAATGCTTCAGGAGTAACATTCCTCAGTGCCCTGTGCTGGGGGTTTCCTCTCTGCTCATGGAGCAGCACACCTGCCTGTGAGCAGGAAGAGCAGATTCACCTTCCCCTGTAAAACCAGCTGCAGCTGGGGCCTCGTGGATGTGACACATCAAATGGTCTTTTGCTTTTATTTCTGTTTTTCAGGTGCTGGTTCTGTTTGGTAGAGCAGTGAATATTTTTCCACTTTCCTACCTACTCAATTTTTTCCGTGACCATAAAATCACACCCAAAATGATGTTTATCATGTGGTTTAGTGGTAAGTTAAAGCTCAAAATACTGAGAACCAGAAAAAATGTTTTATCTTTTCCATTGTGTGGCCCACTCTAGGAGGAACTGGTTTTTCATTGGTGGAGCAAAACTCAACTGAACATTTGCACTGTTCTGAAACCCAAGTGCAGAGAAATGTCCTCTTTCCCCTTTGTGCTGGAGGACTTGGCTCTGGTGAGCCCCACGAGAGCTTTTCTGTGTAGAGGCCCAACAGCTGCACAGTTTGAGCAGCAGTGTCTGAAATGCTCAGGCTTGTGTTAGGGTGGTAGCCAAGTGCTGGATAATGGCCATAGGGTTGTAAAACACCTGTGAGGGTGGAGATTCCCGTGGAGTTGTGTGGGTGCTCAGTGCTCTGTTCCTGGCTGACTGCCCTGTTGTCTCCCCTAGGATTACGTGGGGCCATTCCCTATGCCCTGAGCCTCCACCTGGGCCTGGAGCCCATGGAGAAGCGACAGCTCATTGGCACCACCACCATCATCATCGTGCTGTTCACCATCCTGCTGCTGGGCGGGGGCACCATGCCCCTCATCAGGCTCGTGGACATCGAGGACTCCAAACCACGCAAGAGGAGCAAGAAGGATGTCAACCTCAGCAAGACAGAGAAGATGGTTTGTGTGGGGTTTTCGTTCACAGGATCGCTGGGGTTTGGTGGGGTTTTCAGTTTAAACATTTTTCATGACTAGTATGTAATCTTTAGTTAAAAAGTAAAATGAAGGCAGTAGAAAAAGCCATGGTAGTAGGACAAAGCCAAGCAATATAATTTTAAAGTATCCCAAAGACAGAGTTTGGTAAGTGTTTATACAAAATATGTGTTTGGACGAGGGGAGGAGAAATAGTCCTTTAATTCAATCCAATTACAAGTTGATCTATGTGAATTTAAGTAACCCTTGGGAAAGCATAAAGCAGATGATACAGGATTGAGTCACATACAGAGAGAAAGTAGTTGGTACAGTGTGAGATGGAAATTAATCATAAAAGGCAGATGGAAATTACTTTGAAAAATTCAAAGGCCATGAGAAGGTGGCAGCAATAGCCCCCCTCTGACTGGAGTTTATTTTAAAGCAATTTCTGTCAAAGCAAGAGATCTGACAAAGCCAAAAGCTGCTCTGGGACCTCTTGTGTAAAAGACCGGAGAATAAAAACTGTCATAGGACATTTTTTGCCTGTTTTTCTCTAAACTATTGAAGAGTATCTGCAGGGTATTGTCCTGGAGGAGCTTAAGAACATTTTCTCTTTGCATGAGGCTGATTGTAGTCTGTAGAATTACCTTGCACTGCCCACAACAGGAAGTGCAGGAAGAGTGCAGGGACAGGGCTCGTTTTCAGTGGGACAATGACAGCAGTGGTACTTGCTGGATGAGCATTGTGCAGCTCACAAGAGAAAACCTGCACAGTAGAAACCTGTTCTCAGCAATAGTGGCAACACAAAACATGGAACATTTGAGGTCTTTTCCCTTTCAGCATGGAAAGGGAGGCCAAGTGGCCTCTGTAATTCAATGGCTGAACGGACTCATGCAGCCCTAAGCCCTGCAAGGCTGGCATGGGATCATTTCCATATTGCTCCAGCAGGGCATAAGGGAGAGCACAGAGCAGGGCCTGATCAGGGTGGTGGCATGACTGCCACTTCTCTTGGGTAATTCCAGTATTTGTGATTTTTCTAGGGAAACACCATAGAATCTGAGCATTTATCAGAGCTCACAGAGGAGGAATATGAAGCCCAGTACATAAAAAGGCAGAACCTCAAAGGGTTCATGCGGCTCGATGTCGAGTACTTGAATCCTTTCTTCACCAGAAGACTCACACAAGAGGTAAGTCTTCGTTGTTTTCTTGAAGAAGAGAAACTGGTGGAGTTAGTTGTTGTCCTCAGTACCACACAGGGCTCAGGGTGCAGCCACTTGTGTGGGGACAGTGGGACATCTGTGTATTGCTCATGCACAGAGAGAGCAGCTGTAATGAACAGCTGCTCTGGAAGTTGGATTACATGAGCATCTCAGAGCTACCCCAGTTAAACTTGGTGTAAGGATTTGCTGAACTCGCCTTTAATGGTGCAGAGACCCATGAAGGGTGTCAGGAGTCACTGGCTGCTGCTGCTGGAAAAAGCTGCTGTCACTCAGGCAGAGTTTGTGAAGTGCTGTCACACACAGTTGCTGCCTCTTGCTGTCAGTGGTGCTGTGATGTTGCTGCAGAGTGCAGTTTCTGTCTTGGAAATGGGCACCAGCATTGCACCCTTCACTTTCCAGAGACAAAAGCTCTGAGACTATAAATGCAAAACAACATCTGACAGTAACTTAGCACTGAGTGGCCCCAAGGTGTAAATACTGTGCCTTTTTCACTCCCATGCTTCAGAAATCTGAGGCTCCTTAGCCACAGAATTCACTGTTTTTCAAGTTTCCCATGGAAGCATTTTGGCTGTGCAGTTCATAATTTTGTATAAGTGCACATTCCATCTTCCTAGCCTGCTCAAAAATACTGTTTTTCCTCTTGTTTTGTACTTTTCAAAAGTACAGTTTCAGCACTTTCCTACAAAAACTAAAGTCATTTATTGCAAAACCAGAAACGAATCAAGAAACCAAAGCAAGCATCTGATTCGTAGTTGGTAGCCAAAAGCACAGGCTGCCATCCAGATTGTAACCAAAGGCTGGAAAAATAAGCATGTGAATCACCAGGGCAGGCCACAAGCCTCCCAGTGTCCCTGGGAACACGAGGACAGTCAAAGCCAGGCCCTGCAGACAGCATTGAGATTGTTGAAACACACAGAGCAGGACTGTCTAGAGAACACAGGTAAAAACACCCATCATCAAAACTCATCTGCAGCCGTAATTACTGACTGAGCACCCGGTGAGTATTTTCTGCTGGGAAACAGAATGGCTGTGTGTGCTCAGAGAGCAGGAGCAAGGATTTCCTGAGGAGTGTGTGCAGGGCCACCCCTGCTGTGCCCTGGCTCTGGGGGTGCTGCAGCAGGTACCAGGGTGCTGTGCCCTGGCTCTGGGGGTGCTGCAGCAGGTACCAGGGTGCTGTGCCCTGGCTCTGGGGGTGCTGCAGCAGGTACCAGGGTGCTGTGCCCTGGCTCTGGGGGTCCTGCAGTAGGTACCAGGGTGCTGTGCCCTGGCTCTGGGGGTGCTGCAGCAGGTACCAGGGTGCTGTGCCCTGGCTCTGGGGGTGCTGCAGCAGGCACCAGGGTGCTGTGCCCTGGCTCTGGGGGTGCTGCAGCAGGTACCAGGGTGCTGTGCCCTGGCTCTGGGGGTGCTGCAGCAGGTACCAGGGTGCTGTGCCCTGGTTCTGGGGGTGCTGCAGCAGGTACCAGTGGCTCTGTTTGCCCCTGGCAGGACCTGCACGACGGGCGCATCCAGATGAAGACCCTGACCAACAAGTGGTACGAGGAGGTTCGCCAGGGCCCCTCGGGCTCTGAGGATGATGAGCAGGAGCTGCTGCAGCAGAGTGGGGCCGGTGCACGCTGAGCTCTGACCTCCCACACTGCAGACATGGCCCCTGCTCCTTGTTCAGGTGAAACCACAGCTCTGCTGGGACTGTTCAGGAAGGGAAACCCACGAGGGTCAGATGCTGCATGGGCTGAAGGAAGAGCCTTTTGTTCAGACTTGACTGCATAGCAAATTCCACACAGCCCGTTGAAAAGCAGAACCACCTGCCATGAAATGATGACATTGGTAATGGGGGGACTTTTCCCCATCCCAAAACCTGCTGTGACCACACGCTGCAGTACAGGGCCCTTGTGTGGCTCTGCAGAACAGAACGAATTGCACTTTACTTTTTATATATATATATTCATTCACAGCATGAAGAGTTTTGACAGTTTATACTGTGAATTTGTTTCAGCACTAGTAAGGGAATTGGACTGGAAGAAATGTATAATTTATGGAATTTGCACATTTTGAACCCAGAAAAGATGCATACCTTGTCAAGAGCAGATATTGCACATACAGGGAATCACCTCTGAAAATGTAGTTTTGTCACTTAAGAAGTTCTTGATTTCTGTTTTATGGGATTTTTTGGTTTTAATACTAAGGGATCTAATCCACAGTACTGGTTATAGCATGGTTTTGGGGAAGTGGGGCCCTGTGACAGCACAGAACTGTGTTTGAAATTGTAGTATCTTTTCTTTGGCTAAAGCCAGTTGCACTTAGGTCTCTGTAATTGGCAGTTGCTCCTTGCTGGCACTTTGGCTTCAAATCTTAGCAAAGAGCAGCTTCTGTTTTGCCTAATTTATGAAGTGTCCCTAACACTCCAGAATTCACCAGTGGAATTTTTAAGCTTCAGTGGAAGCAAAAGCAGCATGTACATGAGGAAAAAGAGCCTATGAAGTCTAATCCAGGTACAGAAAGATTAATATTGCACGTGGCTGAAGCAGCCTCTGCTGGGAAGTGCCAAACAGCTTCCATTAAGCTGTCCCATTTTTCTCTTCTGCTTACACTGTTTCAGAATCTGTGGTATCACTGCATTTGTTCTCCATGGCCCAGTGTTTGCTCAGCGTTGCCAACACCTGAACGTGTTTGTTGCACATTTGCCATGGTGACACATGCAGCAGTTTGCTCCCACTGCCAAATTCCTCCTTGGCCATTTACATATCCACTGCCAGGATGTGAATTGCAGTTCAGCACCCGGATCTGACATGCAAATGCACATATTTCTGAAGATGTGAGACTTTGTTTTGGTCTGGTTTTGCTACTGAGTTTTTTAATCCACTGCTTACCTACTGAGAGAATAAAAGTTCAAGAATGTATTCGGAGTCCTGAACCTGTTGTCTGAGCAGCTTTTCAAAATGCCACACCTTGTCCCTTGCTTGCTTGATCCATGGGAGGATGTGTGTGAAAATCAGCCTTTTTGTCACCCTCCTAGACCCCAGCAGACGGAATGAAACTCCAGTTACCCATCCCTGTTACTCATTTCTCACCTTTACACCGGGAGCTCCTGGAAGGTCCCCGAGAGCTCCTCGGGTGTTCAGCGTTGGAGCTGCTGCTGCACCGGGGGTGGCACAAAGCCCCAGTCCCGCTCACGTACCCGAGGGCCGCGGTTCCCCGGGGTTCCCGGTGATTCCCGGCGGTTCTCCACAGTTCTCCGTCACTCCCGGTGATTCCACGCGGTTTCTCGCGGCGATTCCCGGTGATTCCCGGTCGTTCCCGGCAATTCCTAGCAGTTCCTGGCCGTTCCCGGTCACTCCCGGTAATTCCCGTTAGTTCCCGGTCACTCCCGGCCGTTCCCGGTCCCGATCCCCCCGTACCTGCCGCCAGGTGCGCTGTTCTTTGCCGCCCTCTGGCGGCGGCACCGCGGCAGTTCAGGGAGGGAATCGCCCTGCAGTGACTCCAATGAAAACTCTGGGGATTTTTGCATTTAAAACCAACTACTCTAAAACCTAAAGTAATACTACGTTTGTAAAAACTCGGAATTAAGTTTGTATTCTGAGAGAACAAAGCTAACTCCCTTATTTTGGAACCAAAAGAAGTTTTTACCACAGTGCCCAATGCTCACATTCACTTATCAATACAATGGCTTTTCTCTCAGTCATTTCACAGTTCCGAGTTCTTCACTTAATATGCTTAGAAAAGAAATATTCTCGTTTATTGATTTGCCTGGCAATTACTTTAGTTAGGCTGGTCCTGCTCCCAGCCCTGCCCCTGGACAACTGCAGGACAAGAGCTGAGAGCCCCAGCTGGAAGCATTTTTACCTCCAATTAACCACCACAGGCAGAAGGAATTAAATCATTTAAGGCAATGAAGCTGGAGCAATGGGTGGTGGGAGAGCTATTTAAAAAGCAACTGCACTAAAATATCACCAATCTTGCACAACTCTGAGATAATATTTCACTTTGCCTCAAACTACACATTAACCACCATAGCTCAGAACCACTGTAAGAAATTCCTGTTATATTTGATTTTCCCATTCATTTATGATTTTGCTGACTTTCCTTGACAGCCACCTTTTTCCCCATTTTCCCTGTGCCAGACTGTGTCCCTGCCACCTTGGAATTGTAGCTGTGCCCTCAGACTCCCGAGTGAGCCAGCACAGGGTGGGAAATGCAGCACCCATAGTGCAACCCCTGGGCACCAAACCCACCCCAAGGCAGCCCTGGCTCCTCTCCTGCTCCAGGGCCAGGCTCTCACTGAGCAGCAATGCAGCATTGCAGCAATGCAGCCCCAGCTCCCTTCCCACCTACTGCAGCATGATCAAATCCAAAGAAATTGGGAGCTGCCCTCGAGGGAGGGCCTTGTGTTTCATCCTCAGGTCATTGGTGGCAGCTGTGGGCACCATTCCCGGCAGGGGACAGGGCTGCATTGGCCCCAGCTGTGCTGTGCCCCAGGGCATGGATCCAGCCTGGCACAGAGGAGCCCCGAGGCAGTGCCAGACCCTGGACTGGCTGTCTGGCCTGGTCACAGCACGTGGAGTTCGTTGGGCTGCTTGGGGTTTGCTGGGTGGCTGCAGCACAGGAGGGTGTGCAGGGCCTGCAGCAACACCCTGTCCTTGCACAGGAACTGCTGGAAGCTGGGCTCGAGGAGCAGGCACACCAGCGGGTTGTGGAGCATCGAGGACTTGGCAGGGACAGCCGAGAGCACAAAGGGCAGCGCTGGCACCTGGCTGGCAACCCCAGGCACACAGCAAGGCTCAGCTGGAAAAGGAGGAGATGGAGATGGAGATGGAGATGGAGATGGAGATGGAGATGGAGATGGAGATGGAGATGGAGATGGAGATGGAGATGGAGATGGAGATGCCCTCAGCCTCCTGCAGCATTCGGGGGACGCTGACACCCCCCAGACTCAGCCACAGGCAGCAGGGCCCTGAGCAGCCCTCCCATCCCCAGGGAAAGGTGCTCAGCCTGCTGCAGCAATGTCAGAGAGCAGGGCAGCAGCTCAGCACACCCCAGGATAGACCTGCTCCAGCTTCAGGCCACTCACACCCTGTCCCACCTGGGAGACTCAGCAACAGCCCCAGCCTGCTGTGGCAGAGGGGTACAAAGCACCCAGTGACCTGGCTGGGACCAGCTCAGCTTTTGGCAGCACTGGAAATCCCTCCAGCAACCTGTGTGGCCTGGGAGGCCTGGCAATGGGCTGTGCTCAGTGCCCCTCTTCTGACTGGATGTGGATGTTTCCTTTGAAGCCAGGCTTGCAAGCTGTTTTCTTTCGTGCTGTATTTTTTAAAGGTTATTCAGGGTTTTTTACATATCCTTGGTAAATTATAGTATTAGCTTGTAGTCTGGGGAACAATGACTCATGCAAGCTCCTTTATGATCTTTTCCAATGTAATTTAAAATGAAAACTCCTCCACCTGATGGCTCTAAATGAGGAGCAATGTGTTGTTACCCACACTGACACAAAGGCCTGGAGAGTTCATCAGGAACAGCGGATGCCAGGCACAGTGAAGCTCTTGGGGAAATATTTTGTTTTCATTTTTGTTCCAACCCCCATCAAATCTCAAACTCTCTGATCTTCTAAGACTCATTGAAAAGTGCTAAATCTTCAGACATACATACAAGTAACATTTTGCTTTGGAACTAAGCAACTAAAAGCACAATTTGATTCTGCATTTCCTCACAGAAGATGGGCTGGGCTGTAGACAAGCCCCAAGTGCCAGGCTGCCAAGCACTGGCTGATCAAGAGCAGAGGCTGTGCAGGAAAAGCCACTGTCACCTGGGCTGCCTTTCCACAGCCAACTCACATCTTCATCTTCCCTCCCACCTTCTCAGCCACCTCCTGAGCTGTTGTGCTGGCACATAACCAAGGTGACTTTGCTCCAGCATTGTCCTTGAGGCACTGGGAGCTGCTGGGGACAGGCTGGTGGCTGGCAGCAGCCACTGGCTCGGAGCACATGGGCAGTGAGTCAGGGGAGAGGGGGACAGGAGGGACCCTGGGGTGCTGGTCTGCAAAACAAACTGATAAGTATGATTTCCCATTTTGTTTCTATTTTTTCTCTTTAATGCAAAGTCTATTCTGAAGATAAATGCTAGAGGGAGGATTAGCAGCCGAGCTGAGGAAATGAAGAACTCTGAGCTGGAGAAAGAGCTGTGTAAGGAGCATCCATGGGCTCCCTCCTCACGTGCTCTCTGCAGTGCAATCATTCACCTTAGCTCAGAGGAGCAATGCAGGTGAAAACAGGGCTACAGCCATGAGCTGCAACACTGCAAACCCAGCCCTCCTGTATTAATTATTTCAGCAAATTAAATACATTTAGCCTATGGCTCTCCCACCAGGGACCAGGGAAAGAAGCTCTTGCTGCTCTGTCAGGGCTTGTGGCTTCCCAGCTACAGTCTGATCTGAGCTTGGACATCCAAAAACCTGCAATCTGCTGTGGTACAGCCACACAGATGTGGCACCTGGGAACATGGTTTAGGGCTGGACTTAGAAGTGCTGTGGTAACAGCTGGACTCAATGATCCCAAAGATGTTTTCCAGCCTAAACTTGTTGCCGTGATTCTGTGACTCTCAATATTGACTGGGAATAGGTTACTGTGGGGCAGAGCTTTCCCCGAGGAGCTGGACGTGGCTCATTAAAAGAAAAAGGGCTGTGATAACAGAGAGGGATGTGTGTGAGGATCAGGTAACACATCCCAGCACGTACCGTATGCCGGGTAAGAGCACACCGTGCTAAGCACCGCCAGGGTGCCCTGCCCGAACAGGAGCCCACAGAAGGCACAGAGGGTGCACAGAGACTGGTCAAAGAGCCACCTGCAAGGAGAGCCTGCAGGTGAGCCCGTCCTTCCCCAGGGCTCACAGCCCTGCCCCTCGTCCTTCCCCCAGGGCTCACAGCCCTGCCCCTCGTCCTTCCCCCAGCTCTGACATCCCTGTCCTTCCTCCTTCCCCCAGGGCTCACAGCCCTGTCCCTCGTCCTTCCCCAGCTCTGACATCCCTGTCCCTCGTCCTTCCCCAGCTCTGACATCCCTGTCCCTTGTCCTTCCCCCAGGGCTCACATTTCTGCCCCTCAGCTGGACTCGAGGCTTCTCCTTTGTGGGAATTTCCCAGCAATGGGATTCCTGCAGCAGAGCTGGGCACACGTGGGGAGGTTGCAATGGGCTGCACAGGTACCAGCACCTGGCCAAGGAAATATAGGCATGGCCTTGCCCCTAATGTGTTCCCTGAGCACCTCAAAGGTGCACACGGGTGGAGCTGGGGTGCAGGAGCTGCCCTGACCCACAGCAGCCCCCACCACCGCAGCACCAGCTTGGACACCCTCCCCCGAAGCCCTTTGGCAGGGCCCTGTGAGGAGCTGGAGGGACAGGGAGCAGCAAACGCCACTCTGGGATGGCTGGCTGGGAGCTTCCACGTGTCCCCGTGCCACCAGGCTGACCCCGAGCCCTCTGTGCCTGCCAGAGATCTCCTGGCTCCCAGTTTGCAAACTGGGCCAGTGCAGAGCTGCTCCCCTGAGGTGCCTGTGTGCAAAGGAGGAGGAGGTGGCCGAGGGGAAGAGCGTCACCGTCGTGCCCAGGTCACTGATGCCAGGCTGACGATGAAGAACTCGGCAGGTTTCAGCAGGAACCTCTTCTGATGGGCCAGCAGCAGCAGCGAGCTCCCAGCCAGGGACATGGTGCCTGTGGAGGAGGGACAGAGGGGAGCCGTGTGTGACAGAGGCAGCAAAGGAGCCAGGAGCATCCTGAGATGTGAAGGGAACACTGCACAAGGCTGCAGAGGGTGGAGAGGGCTCCAGGCTTCCCCCTCTGGGGTGGGGTGGGCTGAGCAGGGGAGCCCAGGGCACCCACAGAGCTCTGTGAGCACCTCTGGAGCTGCTTTACAGTGGATCAGCTCCCTTCCCCCTGCTGAGATCCCACAGCTTGGCAGAGATGGGGTGAGACTGCAACAGGCTCTGGGTGCAGAGTCTGGCCAAAGTCACTCGTAGCAGCTGGAAGGAGCAAGGGGACACTTCCTCCCAGCTAGAAAAATAACAGGAGCTGTGTGTGACTGCTCCTCTGATGTGAGGCCAGGGAGCTGGGCCCCTTGGCCTTCCTAATTTCTTCCTGGCAATGTCACTCCTGTGAGTCTGCACTGTCCCATATCTTGCTAACAAAATGAACCGAAAAAAAAAGGCATTATAAAGATCAAGGAAAATCCAGACTAAACAAAAGAAGGCTCTTTGTTTGCTATTAATGTATTTAAATCAACAGTGGTGATTAAAGTTTTATAACAAGGGCTTTCTCTTTTTCATTACATAATTGTGATTTCATGGAAAAGAGGTTTCAGTGTCCTCAGGAGAATCTTTGCTCCTCTTGGGGCAGGTTGGGCAGGATTAGACTTCCTCCCTAATGGATTAGGCTGCAAATTAATCTCATGGTAAGAATCAGCTTCCAAAGCCACTGAATGGCCAACATTAAGCTCCCCTCAGGAACAGGATTCCCACGTGGGATCTGGCCAAATCCAGAGCTCTGGAGGCTTTGGAGTCACTGGAGAGCAGAGTTTTGAGATGTTTATCCTTCTTCCCAGCCTCACAAGGCGTTTTTCCCACAGAGTGAGTCTCACATCTGTGCTAAGTACATTTTATTGGCTTTACCAACTCCTGCTGAAATCAAGGGCCAGCTTGAACTCCAAACCCCCCTCAATGGACCTGAAGCTGGTGGTACCAACAGAACCCTTGTCTGTCTCACCTCAGGTGGCTGTGGTAGGAGTTACAGCACGTTCCTCAAAGTTATTCAACTTTTCAAATATTTAAAATCATAACAGGCACTTACAATTCACCTGAGAGGGAAATGATCAGATCATACTTTTGAGTAACATGGGAAGGGTCAGTTTAATTATTCTGCCAATGACTGGACACTTCTGGAAGCATCAGTGACTGAAAAGACCTGACTCTCTCTGGCAGGGACACGGGGACCAACAGGGAATCTTTCCCTACCAAAGACAGAATAGAGAGTGCCAAAAATCAGATCTTGTCTCTCCAATAAGGTGGAGGTGAACACTGAGGTCTTGGACACATTCCCCATCTGCAAAGCAAGATATAATGGAAGTGAGAGTGGATTCTGGCTAAGGAGGAGTGCCCAGCTCCTCCAGGTCCCCAGAGGACACAGGGACACATTCCTGGCCAGCAGCATCCTCCAGCCAGCCCTGCCTGCAGCACTGAGCAGCCTGGGATGGCATCAGGCTGGTGATCCCACTTGATTATCATTCCTGGTAATCCCACTTGATTATCATTCCTTCAGCCACAGATTTCACTGATGAGCAGCAGCCTGTGCATGTCCATTCTCTTGGCAAGCCCTGGCCTTGTGTGGCTGCAGCAGGTGCTGCATGTTTGGACACAGGGACTGACTGCCTGGAGCAGCCCCAGGGTGATGGGATCCCCAGGACACCCCAAAGCTGGCAGCCCCTCCACAGAACACCCTGGGTGCTCAGTGCTTCACAGCCCAATGGAAATTTTCTTCTTTACTCTCCTGTGCTTCTCAGAGTGTCTGTGTACAGGGACAGGTGATTTAAATCTCCCTGTACAGACCGAGTGACTCTGGACATGAGAACAATGTTCTTCATTAACCTCATTGGAAACAACCTTCATTTGCTGAGCACATCCTGGATTTCTCATAATGCACAGTTCTCCCCTAGGCCATATTTGTTCTTCCTCAAGAGCCCTTGGAAGTGGCCAAGCTGAACACAGCACATGCACATCACCTCTCCAAGAGGCTTTGGAAAAGCATCTGTGTATTCAGAACAGAGCCAGGGGAAAAGGAGGGACTGTGTTCACACAGCTGCACTGGAGATGAGAAAGGGCAAGGCCCAGCACAAACAGTCTGGAAGGAATTGTTCCTGCTCCTCAGCACACATGCAGCAAAGGAGAGAACTGGCAAAGCTTGGAGGATTTGATTTCCTTCAGATTCCTGGCAGGTCTCCATCCTGCAGTACAGCAGGGGAGCTGCAAGTGTCCTGTGAGATCAAGCTGGCAAAAAGGACCAACAATCACAGGGAAGGAATTTCTATTTCTGACATGTTACTTAGGATAAACCCTATTTTTATGGTTGTGCTTGAGCTGTCTGTAAAGCACACATCTCTCATTCCAACACAGAACTGATGAAAATGCATCTCTTGCACTGATCAATGAGCTGATGTCACGGACACACAGATGATAAATCCGTTTTATAGAAATATGGAGAGCTATCCCTTTTGTGTCCAACAGTAGATTATAAATTGGACCTTCCCTTCAAGGTGCTCCCTCAGATGAGTGTGGGATGGGGGATGCCTGCACAGGCCTCCTCTCTGCTCTCACCTCTAGTGGAGAGTCACAGACTGCAGAAATATCAGTGCAGGTACCAAACACATCCACAACCATTTCTGATAGAAACAGCCACAGGAGATTTCTTCTAACTCAGAAATATTCCAAACATATGGCTGTGCTCAACCAAGGCTAAATCTGTGACTCCTCTGGGAGGGATTCAGCCCAGCCTGTCCTCGGGGTACAGCCAGCACAGCACAGCCCTTCAACATCAAACTGCTCAGCCACGTCGTCCCTGGGCACGCAGAGCTGAGAATTTGATTTAAACTCCATTGCTCAGACGCTGTTCTGAGAAGAGACAGACTCTGAAAGCTCTTTTCCCCTCAATTTAATCAAACTTCAAAACGAGATGAAGTTTTCCAAGCAGCTGCTGCCACAGGTACATTATAAGGAAAGCCTTGTACTCTGCATCCCAGACCTTATTCCTGCACTCACAGCAAGGATCAAACCTAAACCCAAAGCTACATCCTGTGTCTGGCACCTGGGAGGACACTGGCATGGCTGGATCACGTGCACTCTGTCTGCATGAAAAATCATTATTTCATTTTGTGTGATTGTCAGCTTTGCCCTTTTCTCCTCCTGACTTGAACAGTTGCTTTTCTACAAACGTGCCACAAAGCCAGAGTCTGCCTTGGAGAGGAGGAAGAAACCTGATGAGCCTGGAAACTTTCCTGACCTCCAGACTCTCTCAATAGTCAATGGCAGGAATCAATTTCTGCAATTCCCAGCGCAGGAGAAGCTCAGACACTGTTACCTACCCAGCAAGGAGTGCAGGCTTTAGAAAGGCACAGAAAAGCAAAAGCACAGAGCTGAGAAGTGCTCAGGATCTGAGGGACAGAGCAGTGTGAGGACAGGCAGCCCTCGCACCCCTACCCGAAATCGCAGAGTTCTCCTGTGCCAGGGCTGCCTGTTCCCACTGTCACAGACAGCAAAATCTGCTTTCTGCCAGAAAATCTGCTTTCTGCTTCCCCACCCGGGACTCCTGCAAGTCCCTTGAGGGGAGCTCAGCCCTGCTCACACCCCAAAGAGTGTCTGTCACTCACTCACTGGGCCAGGGGTGCTGGGGGCACCGCGTCCCTCCGGGGCAGCGCCTCAGCTTTCCCGGAGGAGTCCCCGGGACAGGAACTCACCGGAGCTCCGCTGTTCCGCCACTGGCTCAGCACCGCCGGCGACGGACAGCTCCGCTGGGCACCGCGTTCTGTCCGTCCGACACCGCTCTGCCCTTCCGACACCGCGTTCTGCCCGTCCGACACCGCGTTCTGCCCGTCCGACACCGCTCTGCCCTCCCGACACCGCGTTCTGCCCTCCCGACACCGCGTTCTGTCCTTCCGACACCGCTCTGCCCTCCCGACACCGCGTTCTGTCCTTCCGACACCGCTCTGCCCTCCCGACACCGCTCTGCCCTTCCGACACCGCGTTCTGCCCGTCCGACACCGCTCTGCCCTCCCGACACCGCTCTGCCCTTCCGACACCGCTCTGCCCTTCCGACACCGCGTTCTGCCCGTCCGACACCGCGTTCTGCCCGTCCGACACCGCTCTGTCCTTCCGACACCGCGTTCTGTCCGTCCGACACCGCTCTGCCCTTCCGACACCGCGTTCTGTCCGTCCGACACCGCGTTCTGTCCTTCCGACACCGCGTTCTGTCCCGTCCGACACCGCGTTCTGCCCGTCCTGTATCGCTCTGTCCCCCCCCCAGGTGAAACCAGCACATTATGGAACTGCTTTTTCTTCTTAAGCCTAAGCACACTGAGAGCTGTGCTCGAGCCCAGGCCCGCCACCCTTTCAGCTCTGCTTTTTATGGCAGTGGTCAAAGCACAGAGAGTCTTCGAAGGAGCCCTTTTGATCTGGGAATTAACCAACAGATTGTCTTCTAGAAACCAAAACTGATCTGAAGCATAATTCTTTACTGTGAATCCTAAAGATGCTGATGTAGTCTTTGTAATCTCAAGCTTTTAATTTCATTTTCTAAGCTCCCCCTTCTTCGTCCTTCCAGCAGCTGGAACATCTCCTTTAACAATGCCAGGTTCCAAATCTAGGAGCAAGCATTAAAATTCCCCCTCTGAAATGAAATTCTGCAGCTAAAGCATTGCATGGTTCCACTCCTGGCTTCCACTCAGACCACAGGAGCATTTAATTCTAGAGAGAAAACACAGCAGAGGCTCAAAGCACAGATTTCAATTGCATCCATAAAGCAGACAGTGTCCTAAGCTTCAGAACAGAGCTCAACAAAATCAATGAGGGCAAAAATATTTCCATAAAAGCATGCTCCTAACATTTGACCTCAATCACAGCAGATTGAAAGATAGGCTTGGCCAGATTTATTAAGATAAAAATGATCACCATAAATAGGCACAGAAGAACATTCTGAAAAATATTGCCTGAATGTGGAGTGAGGCTCTCTGTAAAGCCTCCTCCCCTCACGGTACCCTCTGGTTATTTGGCTGGAGCAGGGGTGTACCAAAGCAGTCACAGTACATCACACTAATGAAATTAATCTGGAAAGCATTACTCCCAGTCCTATTGCACTCACTGCTCATGAATCATGGCACCTCCCCAGGCCCTGTTCCCCACCTGCAAACAGCATTAACAGTATTTATTTCACAGTGTGGTGGAGGCTCTGCTCATTACCTGTCTGTGCACAGCTCTGAAATCTGCATGCAATGAGCTTTTCATCCCACCAGTCACATTTCCTGCTCCAGTATCTCCCAGACACATTCTGTACCTGCTAATCCAACCCATCAGTCTGTGGTGCCTCACTCTGAAGTGACTCACGGGTGTCTGTGTCCATTGCTTTCTGTGTCTGACCTCAAAGGGAAAGGACAAACCCCACATTTGTCTGACAAGATTTAGCCCCACTGGCTGGTTTTATCAACCCGTATCTCTCCCACTCCTTTGTGTTCTCATCTGATTTTATCGTCACTAGATTCTCACCTAGCCCAGCTCAGGTCACACACACACATAATTTCCTGAGCTCTCCTGCACTGGAGAGGCAGCTCAGCATCTTTGCAAGTGGCTCAGGGACAGATCTGAAGGTGACATTTAGCAGGGAACAATGCTGGGTGATGGCATTCACGTAGGACACATCCAAGCCACACATGCTGTTGCCCAACTTCCAACCATCTGTACCCCAAACTTGCAGCTTTATGTTAAACAGACACTATTCCCATGCTTGTATACTTAGCTGGAGGCATGAGGTAACACATATGCTGCTCCTGAGATGCACTTCCCCCCTCACAATTTGTGCTTGTGACTGTAGAGGAAATATATATTAAATATACGTATTTCTGTTCGTGTATTTGGCTTTTCAGTGCCACCCACAATTCCCAGTGCCTGCACATTCTGGCTTCTCACATCCCACTTGTCCCCTCTGCTTTGGATGCTGCCTGTCTCAAAGTCCAGCTGGCCACAGTTTAACCCTTCACTTCCAGGATGCTCTCCAGGCTAAGTCAGCCCTGCCCAGCTCCCCAGCCTGGCAGGGCACTGCAGAGCAGCCCTGGGGGCTGGATCCCACCCAGGCTCAGCACAGCAGCCAGGGAGCTCCTCCCCTGCCACAAAGGGCGCCTCACACCCTGCAGAAAAGCGAAGGAGAGGAGCCTGGAGCCGAGGGGAGCAGGGAAACGTGTGCAGTAGCAACTGCAGCTCCTGGAGCTTTACTTTTTGGTTTATTCTTTTCTAATGCTCAAAGCCTATTTTGAACACATACAGGCTTAGTATCTTATCAAGTTATTTTATTTCCAAGTTGGGGAAGATTAATTTCCATTAAAAATGCATCAATTTAAATAGATCTTTAGCTAAGCTTTCAGATTGTCCCTAATTAATATTCCCTTTGAAATCTATCAGCTTTCTTTGCTGCTACCCAGCTTTTCTGCATTAGACTATAAAACTAGTATTTCAAGCAACAATCACTTTTGTGTGTAATAATCAGACACCATTATCAGGCACAATTTTTTGCTCCTCTTTTCTGAGTGACTGTCAGGCCAGTAACTTTCTCCCCTTATCTTCCTACTCATTCTACTCCTTGGCACTGGTGTAATTGCTTTCCCACATTTCTTTACTCCACAGCTTGACAGTTTCAAACGAGCCTTCCACACCCGAGGTTTTATCTGGCATTAATTCCATCCTCTCTGCTGCTCTCCCTGTTGCAGGGATCAGGTTTAACCCCTGCAATCAGCACAGGGCAGCCAGGTCAGGGAACCAGCCTTTGTTTTTGGAATGAAGCTGTGGTTCCAAGGCAGTGCCTGGGTGAGGGGTCCCAGGCAGGTTTGAACATTTTCACAATCCCACTTTGAAACCCCTCTGCTTGCTGGCAATGGGGAGCTCTTGACCAAACACAACTGGAAATCAGAATTCCCTTCACCTCCTGGGGCAGCTCCTGCTCCCTTGAGGGTGAGATCTGAACATCCTGCAGCTGGGCTGGTGCTTTTCACATTCCAGGGAGAGCAAATGGAGGAACTGGGACGTGGCTTCCAGTCTGACAGGGAAGGTGTCTGCTGGCAGTGAATGAATCTCCTTGTGACTTCAAGCTTTGTTGGGGAAAAGAGACAAATTCTAAGTGCCATGGAAATAAAAATATGCCATCAGTTCATTTTACCTTGTCACTCTGAACAATGCAGTGCTTGTTTTTAGGACTTCTTCTCACATGCCCATCTGATTTCTGAGCAGAAACTCACAGTGCCAAGCACTGACACAAAAATCACAGCCCCTGGCCATTATTTAGTCATATGGAAAATATTCCACTGAGGAAATAATGTCCTTCACTGGAGAGCCTGAGTGATAAGCTGCAGGCAGAAAAAGCAGAATCAAATCAGTGTCAAATCCACATTCACTCCAAAGACATGTGAGCATCCTACTTGTGCTCAGTAAAAGTCATTTTGCCAACAGGCTTTGAGCCTGTTGAAAAGCAGGAATAAAATGAAAGGAAAGAAAAAGGGTTTTTACATCATGCACTGAAATGTAGCAGAAGATGCCCACAACCTGCTCTGAATCCAGCCTCAGGAGCTGCCAGGAGGAAAATATCTGGCAAATAACAATACAGAGATTATACCTGGGTTTGCACCCCAGCAGGAGCATTTCTGTTTGATCCAGCCTAGCAGAGCTCTTAGTGGCAAAATCCCGTAGGTTTTGCACTTCTGCAGCTGTGCTTCTTCCTAGGGTCTCCCATCTTTCTTCTCATCAAATCTTGTTTATAAACCTCACAGTGTTTCAGCACTTCTCAAAATTCTTCCTCAGCTTCTCAATGTACTGCAAAGCAAGACCAGACAGACAATGGGTCCCTGAGGTATCCCAGGCTGTATTTTAAGCTGTGAGCTTAAAATCAGGGAGCAAGAATTTAACTCCAGCTGCAGGCAGAAAATCTACACTAAAGACAAATTTGGCGAAAAGTTTTTGGTGTGAGTTACCAACATCTGAATATTGCACCTCCTTTCATTATGAAAGAAAGCTCTTGGACAAGAACATCATCTTATTAAGCAGCACATAATGCTCACTGTAGTATAGACAGCAGCACAGTTATCATGCTCTATTTCACAGCATTAAAAATGAGCCATTCTCCAAGCAGGAGAAATCTTCATATCAAAGATTCAAACACCACGGGCTTCAATGCTGTCAAAAGAGATTATTTTAAATTTTGCTATGCCTCTAAGTAGTCCAAGACTTTACAAGTCACAATGGAAAGTGAATCAGACTTTGACTCCTGAAGGAGGCAGAAGTCCTAGAGGAGTCCAAGTGAAGGGAGGTTGGGAAGACTCCCAACTCTTCTCGTGGCAGACTCTTCCCAGAGCCCAGCCATGACCCACGGAGGAGAGAACACATTCCAGATGAGTCAGTGCTCCTCTACCTGAACATTGAAATGCAGGAGTAAGAAAGGGGAAAGAAGGGATTTCTGAGACTGACCTTTCATGTTTGATCTCTGGAGATGCAAAGCTCTCCCTGGCAGGACAAGGACCACACACAGATCAAACATGCTCTTCAACCCTCCAGCAGTCACCCATTCTAAGTGTCATTTCTGTCACTGATTCACATTAAGAGGTTTCGTGTTCTCAGACTGGAATTCTTCACTGGAGACTTAGGAGTGGGTGACAGAGTCTAACAGCATCCTCTGCTCAGCTCACACCTCCCAGCTCTGTCCCTTTGCTACCGTGGGGCACCACAGCCTCCAGCTCAAACAAGGTACGGTTTCCTTGGATCCTTATCAACACAAATACAAAATGTCAGCTCCTCTCCGTGGAGGCAGTGCCTGCAACAATCTGCACAGCAGGAAACACCATTCCTGTGCTGGATACTCTGCCACCAGCCTTCATCTCACTCCTTAAACTGAGCTTCCTACTCTTCCTCCCTTTAACTGCAGCCTTGCTCACCCCTGGGTTTGCTGCAGCAGCTGCTCATAAATCTCCTCCCAGCTGGCTGAGCTGATCTCACTGCCCCCAGCCCGTGTCACTGTGCTCTGTCCCCAGCACAGAGTGGCCACGGGCAGTGACCAGCCCAGAGTGCCATCCATGGCTACTGCACAGCACTGCAGAGCAGAGCAGGAACCAGACCAGGAACCATCAGAACCACGCTCCCTCTTGTTCCTGCCATCAGAATTATCCCTCAGAGCAGCTTCTGTCATTGGGGTCTGAAGAATGAGAGAATTTGGTCACAGCAGAAGATGCAGGAGTAGCTGCTCTAAGAGGGGTTTTACTCCTCCAGGAGTGAGAGGCAGAGTGTGGGGAGCTAAGCCCCTCTCCCCACTCTCCCCAAAAAAGGAGAAGCAGAACATATGCACACAGCCCACTGATTTCTGCTGAGGTGGCCCCAAGCCAGCATATAAAGAGGCTGGAACAGCTCTGAGAGCTCTTCTCAATTAGTACCACTGGAAACAATGCTACAGAGGCTTGCAGTTTTAGGGCCAGAAACAAAGCATAAAGCAAAAAGAGCTGGAAATGGCATTGTCCCTTCAGTGCACATCCCAGGACCCATAAAAGCTTTCAGCAGCACTTCCTGGGGTAACTGAGCTCCTGGGGAGGTGTTTCACTGCTCAGCTGACCCCTCAGGACACAAAAGCTGACCCTGAGCTGAGCAAACAGACCTGGAACAGGAGATGGGGCAGGTGCTGTCCTTGTCCCCTTCTGCTTCTGCCACTGAGTCAAGTTGTGGCCACTAAATCCCTACAGCCCCTCCTCCGTGGGCACAGCCAGGAGTGGAGGAGGAGGAGGAGGAGGGCTCCTGTCCATCCCAGACTGCCCTGTGGGAAGGCTCACCAGGGATATAAACAGGCTGTTCCTTCCCAGACCTGCTGGATGGCAGAGTGTCTTCTCACCAACAGTTCATTGATGTGCTTGGGGTTTGTGCCCTGATGGGGTCACACACGGACTGCTCCCTCAGCAAAGGCAGTCACCAGCCTGGCCATGCTTTAGAAAGGTGCCTGTGAAAATTCCAGATCAGGCAGATCAATTCAAGCACCTTGACACAAAGCTACAGAGCAGATTTTACTTACTTTGGGAGAAAGCAGCATTTTTCTCTAAGGAGTTGATGAGCAGTTGTGGGTTGATTTTTCTTTTTCCTTTTTTAAAGCAGGTTGATGATGAAAAATCTCAGAACAGTATGACTATCATGAGAATGATTTCTAAAGCAGGAAGCATGACAGCCCCACACCCACAACAGCAGAAGCAGCTGCCACACACAAGTTGCCAGGGCTGCTCCTGCACCACTTACAGCCATTGGAACTCTGACACTGTCTTCAGAGCACAGACCTGCACAGTGCAGAATTAACTCAAAGCCCACATGAGACAGGAAAAACAAATGGGAGCTATTACCCAAGTCTGAACGTATTTCACATCCTCATCTCAAAGCAGGAACTGTGTATGATAAAACCTGAGCAGAAGCTCCAAAATCACCATCGCTCACATTCAGGATTTGCAGCACTCATCAGTAAGAAATATCAATAATTAAAACAATCTCTAACCTCATGTAAAGTTCCCTGCAAAATGACTTCACTGCCTCCCAGACTCTGTGTGCTGGAAGAGAAATTTCTGCTTCAAGCCAAGGGAAGAAAAAAAAAAAATCAGAGCAGGTTGTTTCATTTTTATCTGGAACATTTCCACCTGTCCACCTTTTTCCTGCACAAAGCCTTTCCACATTCATTGCAATGTGCCTGCCCCGGGAGCTGCAGGGTGTGGAGATGACTGTCCCAGCCCCCGGCTCTGCCCCAGCAGCAGGAGGGGAGCGGGGCACGGAGCAGCAGTGCCCGAAGCCCCCGAGAACAGCAGGAAACACAAACCCGGCTCTCCAGAGGGCAGAATCGTTCTGCCCACATGGGAAAAAGCCTGGGAACTCTGCCCTGGCAAAGGCAGGAACCCCCTGCCCTCCTTCAGGAGCCCCTCAGGGGAGCAGCTCGTCTGGTCTGCAGAGCTCAGGGCAGCAAAGCAGCAGCTTCCACACAGGACCGAGCTCCCGGAGCCTGTGTCACTGTGAGAGCAGCAGAGGAGCAGCCAGGAGCAGGGATTGCCCCGCTCTGGGCGCTGCTGGGGGCTGTCAATCCCTGCTTCCAGGTGGGTCACACCCAGAGCTGCCCCTCCTGCCCTTGGCACTGCGCTGGCTGCAGGCAGCTGCCCAGGCTGAGCAGGGAACAACCCCAGAGCAAAGCCTAGAATAAACCCCAGAGCGAACCCCAGAATAAACCCCAGAGCAAAGCCCAGAGCCCCTCTCTGCACACACATCCATCAGCTCGGGGAAATGCCCAGCACAGCAGCTGCTCCCTGCCTCTCCCACCCCTCTCCTCACGGAGTTTCAGTTCTGCAGCAGGTCTGCAGGATTTGGGAGGTAAAGGAGCTGCTGCCGGATCAGGGGCTTTAACCCCTTGCCTTCCTCCCGGCACTGTAAGATTTGCTGCATCCTGTTCATTTCCACGGTGCCCCAAATCGGTTTTTCACAGTGGGGTGCAGGAGTACAAAACCACAAACCTCCATTACTGATCCTCTGCCCTTACATTTTCAGACTGGCAACTTAGAGAAAACCTTTTCCAGGGGAATATGATCAACTGTAAAAAAGACAAATACTTACAATCTTGGACAAACACAACCACATCCCATGATTTTCAGAAGGAATCACAGAACATCCTTCACAAATAACAAACAGGGACATTTGCAGCCTGGCTCAGTTGCTGTGAGATACCACAGTAATGATCATGCTGAAAGGCCTCATTCACTCTGATTTCAGAGCCAAACCAGGTACATCCAGAGTCACCTCCTGCTGTTCTCCCAGTCTCTCTGGCAGTGTATCAATTATCACCACGCTCAGACTTGCCCCTGTTTCTAAACAAATACAGGAAAGGTGAATCCCTTCCCCTAAGGCATAGTTAGCAATGTGCACTAAATGCTTGTAACCCAGAGTCATCCCCCAGAAAATAACTTTGAGGAGCTGTCAGTTCAAACCATCAAATCTAAACTACTTAACCGTGTATGGAACCTTTAAGCTTCTGTTGAAAGCCAAAGACGCAGCAAACAAGCTTAGAGGTGTGTAATCAGAGATGCCAGACAGCAAGAGAGCTTACAGGCTTGTTTTCTATGCACCAGAAATACGACAGCTCAAGAAGCATCACAGTGTGAGGCAGGATTTCCTACAAGAATACTTCAGTTACCTGGAGCCCGATTTTTATAATCCTCCCTGCTACTTCCAGTAACCACAACAGATGATAAAACACTTGTAGAAAAGGCACTTCAGCGTTCACCAGACATGCTTTTTAACACAAGGAACAAACAAAAAGAATGATCTAGTTTGGAACTTGAGGAGTTCTCCTGCTCTGGAGCTAGCAGGATGCAAAAGGAGCCAGAAGGCCTAATTCAAGTGCCAAAATGTACCTCAGCAGTATCACACATCTTCTGGGAGATGCAGCTTCCCTCAGGAAGCTCTTAAGGAAGCACCACGGAGAGCCAAGGCTGGCATCCATGCAGGGAGCTGCACATGGTCCCAGAAGTGCTGCCACCCCAGCTGAGCCTGCTGCCAGCCCGGCTCCACGGGCACTGAGTCATGCTGCTCAGGGAAAGGGGGTTTGTTCCAGCAGCTCTGCACTCTGCAGGGGCACCCCAGCCCTGCAAGGGGGGATCCTCCTGCCCCCCAAGGAGCCCCCAGCTCATGCAAAGGCAGGTGGGAACAGACAGCCACATGCACACGCCACTTTAAGAAAAGAGTTAAGCCTTTTCTTAAAGGCCTCTTTATTTTTAAATTCCTTCAAAACATAAATTAATTTAAACAAATCAGATGCAAAACACCTGCATTTTAAATTCGCATATATTTTACTGTATCAATCACAGCAACCTCATACAGTAAGATACACAAAAATAGAGCATGGTATCACTTCAATCCAACACAGGTTTGTACTACAGGATTCCATGACTATTTACAGAGGACTTCTCTTTTCCAGAGCAGGTACAGCCCCTGCCCTGGTCACCATAAAAATTACGTGGCATCACAGTTTTAGTTATTCACTGTAGTGTGAGGAGCCATATGGAAATTGAACAGAAGATTCACTGTAGAGCAGCCCAACAGGCATGACACTGCAGAAGGTGAACAAAACCCAAAGAACCACCAAAATGAAAACCACCCTTAGACTGCATTTTAATAGTAAAATTGTTTTTAAATTCTTCACTATATACATAATTTATCTACATTTGTGTCATATTTATATATATATATATTTATAAAAAACATACAAGATTGAAAACCTTAAAATCATTCACTTAAATATTCACCCCAACCTTCAGGGTCAGCAGGGCAGCACTTGCCCTTGACATTATGCTCATTTGCAGTCCCTTGACTCAGAATTTCCCTGATTGTTAAACACACACTGTTCACTTTGTTTCTTAGTGCAAACTGGACAGTAACTTATTGTTCTCAGCCCTCTGCAAGACCCAAGTTTCATCTTATTTCCATAATGCTTCTGACACCCAGTTATGGCTAAAATTATTTTAGCTATTTTACAACACTAACTTATGTAATTTCCCCCTCTACCTACCTGAAGCCCCTCCCCACCCCAAAAAAATGTAAGACAATCATTCATGCATGTTCCTGTCACACAGGGAGTGATGGACATGGAAGTTGAGAAGCCTAGACTCTAACAGTGATTAAAAACCCCAAAGTGAATCATTTCAGTGCAAAGTGGACTACAGAGTTTACATCTCAGCTAGAGTTCTTTACAGATATTTTAAACACATTTAATTCTGCACATCAGATTAGGTTGCCTGATACTTTGTGCTAACTAGCTATGGTTGGAATAAGGGAATTAGGACTCTTAGAGGTTTTCTTTTAATAAAAAACTAAAGTCTATTCGTAACCAGGTGGTGTTTGGGGGTCAAACTGTACAGAGCCCAACACGAGGGAGTCCTGGCTCTCAGCCAGGGTTCCCAAGTGCCACAGCAAGAGACAAAGGTTATTTATTATCTGAGTCACATCCATAACTGATGGGTTCACTTGAACAGGAGTCACAAATGAGCTCTGATTTTTAACCAGGCCAGTGCTTCACTTGCTGGACTACACTACAGACAGACTGGCAGTGAATTTGGAAGCAAGCAGAACATTGATACTTACAATTTCCATAACCACAAAGGAAAAGCGTGCACTGAGAGCAAAATCCTGCAACTCTTAGACAAGACTCCACTCAGATGAGCAGCAGCCTTATCAGAGGGAAAAAGAATGTGAGATTAAAACCCAAGAATTGATCAGAGCCAAGAACATCATTCTGCCAGTGGCTATAACAAGCTATGAAATACAGTACAAAGAAAAACAAAAACTCACCTGAACAAATAACCCAGAGAGACTTCATAGTTATAATGATTCTACCACTTTTAAGAACTCAACATTTTAAATATTTATTAAAAATAAACCGTTTCCAAATCACCTATTTACAGTACAAAGAACAGTACTTAAACCATGTGCAACAGAAAGAAAATGGACACTCATCTGAGAGGACAACACTCCAGGCATCATCTGCGTGACACAGATACAGGATCACCTCTTTAAAACACCTTACAGTGAAACCCAGAAGGATGATATTGGCAACACTGGAAAATAAAGCACATCTTGTCCAGATTCAGGTTATATAAGCTCGAGATAAACAACCAGGAGAGAAGGGGAGAAGGAGGAAACAAAGACAAAAGGAAGAGAGGTTGTGGTGTTTGCATTTTGGAGATCAAGAAATGCAGACACACATCAAAAAATAGTCCTTGTTGGCAAAACGAGCCATTCACATATTTCCTGCACATTTTGAAGTCATACTTTATTAAAAACTGGCAGTGGTTTCATCACTCATAGAAAATGAGAATCTTACTTCTCTGACTTTATTTTTAAGCACTGCCTGGTTTTATTTGGGCAAGATATGATATAATAGGAAGGTATGATGTCACTTTTAAAAAATACGACAGCTGCCAAGTTTTAAGGAAAAATGTGCTCTTCTCCCCCATTTAAGTTGAAAAGCAATGCTCATTTAGGAGCTACCTAAATTATAGCAGCATGAAATCTAATGGATCTGCAGCATCTGTGAAGCCACAAAAATCAAGAACTGGCACCTGATCACTGAACCATGGTTCCAAACATCTGGACAGGTGATTTTTGGCAAAGAGGTCAGCGTGGAGTCAGAACATTAGTTAGGATAGCCCTTTCCTCTCCCCCTTCCCTTCCCGATCAGCCTCATGCAGTCTATCTGTAAACCACGTGGGACAGCTGGGATGATTTGTAGTTGAGCTGGTTGTTGGGCAGGAACCTGTGCAGGTCGCTCTTCCTGCAGCAGGGGTCGTAGTAGTAGGCGCTGAGGCAGGAGTCACACGAGACCTTGGAGCAGAAGGTGCACGTGTGGGCGGCTCCTGAGCGGTTGCAGAAGCCACAGCGAGAGGTGCCCGAGGGTTTGGGCTTGGAGCTGAACTGAGCAGCTCTGTCTTGACTCTGAGTCTGGGATGTGTACTGGGATTTCTCCCTCAGAGCTGCTGCAGGAGACAAGCCATCGCCTGGGAGGGCTTTGATGGAGTAGGAGCTCTGCTTCACCGCCGGGTACTCCTGCCTGGAGCCGAACAGGCTGTCACACTTCTGGCAAACAGAAGTGCCACAAGGGATGCCACAGTTCTGGCACTTGGAGGAAGCTGTCTCTTTGGCTAGGTGGGTGCGTTTGTGGTAAACGGGGTTGGCGTCACTTTTTAACAGCCATACGTCAGGCTTTATAGCGTCCTGCCTTTTAAAGTTTAACACACTTCTAGAATCAGGGTCAGTATATAAATCTAAGTCCTCTTGAGCAGAAAAATAGGAGCTGTAAGGGACGTTTGTTCTTAGCATGCCATTGTGATGAGAGGAGGTTGGCAAGTATTCATCTGAGCAGCCGTGTGGGGAGCTGGACATGGTCAGCAGAGAGGGCGAGGGACGGATAATTTCATCTTTGATGTCATCTTCTGCATCCACCAGGATGGGCTCCTTCCTGAGGCTCAGCGAGCTCATCAAGGGGGGCTTCTTGCTCTCCCAGTAGCTGTCATAGGCATCCACGGACTTGGAGGGCTTGCTGACCTTTGGTTTGAAGTAGTCCTTGGAGGCGCGCTCGCTGGCCGATTTCTGCAGCACCATGCGGGCCATGGACGTGTTGAGGCTGTCCTTGCACTGCAGGCGCCGCCGCATGGCCTCCGAGCAGCCCCGCACGTCCTCGCTGCTGCTCCTGCGCTCCTTCACCACGTCCACCTCCGAGTAACCCTTGTCCTTCACCTGCAGGTGGATCTCCAGCAGCTGCTCGCACTCCACTTTGGCCAGGAAGAGCTCGAATGAAATCATTTTTACCTGGATGGCGTCGACCTGCTCTTTGAGCGTGAACGTTGTTCCCAGGTCCTGGACGTAGCCCATGTAGTTGAGAATCTGCCTCACGTCATCTTCTGTCAGAGCAGCCTTCACATAATAAACAAAGGGCCCAGTGTAGGTCTGAGGGGGGAATAAAAGGAAAACTAGGTTATAAATTCAGTGGTGGATTAACGTTCAGACAATTCAGTGACAGAGACCATATAATTAAATACAATAATAACGACTCTGAACACATGCAACTGCCTTGGCAAGATGAGCTCGATTTCTGCATCCCTCCTGCTAGCAGATGGAAATTCCACATGAGGGAAATTCAAAGTAGGAGAGTTTTCATTCAATTTAAAATCCTGATTAGCATAATGTCCTCCCTGGTGATTTAAATCACTACTCTGCACGAACATGAAATTTAATGCATACCGGACATGTTTGAATTTACAGCAAGTCTACCATTAAAGGCAAAAAGGCCAGGATTTTGGGAACCACCCCACCCAGGGACAAACTGGAGCTAACAGGAACTCAGAATTACTGCAGGAGTGCCAAACTCCAATTCAGCTTTAAATATACTTGATGTGCACGCTTCTTTGTGTACTGTTACTACAGTTTCAAATGTCAGTTTTATTTTATTTAATATTAATTCAAAAACTTCCACTAGAAGAGCCCCAAAAGCAGAGACATGAGTTTCTGCAAGCTGAAATACCCTCAGCATCTGGCACACCTGAGGGACGTGCTTGGCCCAGCTCAGCCTGCTCTGAGTGCAGGCAGGAGCAGTCTGCCCTTCACAGGCAAAAGACAAAACACTAAATTCAACAGAGAGAGCTTCCAATGGCACTTCAGCAACTTCAGCACCCAAGCCAGGCAGAGAGGTCCCACTTGTCCCTCTGGGAACCTGCCTCAGGTAGATACATTTGAAAGCACCTTAAAATCAAAACATCAGCAACTGAGCACTGACAAGCAGATCAAAGACATTCTTTTGCAGAAGTTCCTTCACCATTATCATACAACTTGTGGGAGTCTTAGCAAAGCTTGAACACACACACTGGGTTTAATACTTGTGTCCAGTAAGAGCTGTGGCAAGACAAATCAAACCCTGAGTCAGATTAAATTCAGCCTGACCACTCACCAGAGTGAAAGCCTCTCCAAGTAGAAATAAAACAGTGCAGCAGAGGAGGCTGAACAACAACCTTAAATAAGCTCTTCTCCTATTTCATAACATTCTAATTGCAGACAGTGCTTGTACTTCTGCTCTGGGAATACTCTCACCAGTGCAAACTTCACTTACTTTACACAGAAACTCTTCTATGGCTTCTGATTACCAACTGTATATAGAGAAATATATAACGCTATAAGAGGAAACAAGAGAAGCCTTTAAAACAAATGCATGAATTGTGTTCACAGGAAGAAAAATAAACCATATTCTCACTATGGCTACATAAAAAAGTCTTACCTTAATGTTTTTGAACTCCTTTTTCCAGGGGTACAGAAAGAGATTAATTCCAACTGTCTCAAGCATGTTGAATGCATTATGGAGACAATGTAAACTTGAGGATTTCACAGATCTCAGTGAGTTTTCAGCCATCTCGTAAAATTTGATCAACCGGAATCTATAAAAGGGATCAATTTTGGGAAGGCAGAGTAAGGCTGCTGCTGCCACTCGTAAGTACTCATCGTTAATAGGACGCTGCTTGTTGTCAGAGGCATTCAGTTTGCATTCATGGAACTGTACATATTTCCTAAATAAATCGTCTTTATATTTTGTATCCATTGAAATCAGATTTTCCCTCGTGCTGGGGGCAGCTACCTCCTCTCTTTCATGGCTGTTTGGCAGTGGGTTGGGCGTCTGGCATCGGGAACCTTCAGCAGTGGTGACTGTCCTGGAATAAAAACCGAAAACAAACACAAGTCACCCCAGGTGCACACTGCCCAGACATCCCCAGCACCTCCTGCCCCTGGAGGCTCCCAGGGCTGCAGCTCCCCCAGGACTCTGAAAAGGCACAGGAGCCACAGGAATGCACTGTCCTGCTTTCCAACGTCATTCCCCACGCGTTTTCCAGGCCCCTGTCCATTCTGTGAAAGCATCTGCTTTTCCCCCTGGCCTCTTGTGGCACAGGATTGTCCCTAGGCTGAGAAGGTTTATTGACTTTGCCTTTTGATTTCTAACATTTTCCAGGCTTTTGATAGCCACTGACATTGCTCCTGCTGGTACCCCCAGTGCAGCTGGGGCAGCTCTGCAGCCACCTCCAGAGGATCCACTGCCAACTGCTGCAAACCACAGCCCAAATTCCAGCTGAAAGCTGCAAACGCCACTATGATCTTTTCTGCAAAAAAGCTACACCTGCCACCCTCAGCTGCTTTATGGGAACAGAGTAAAGCCATTGCTGGGTTTCTGTCATATATGCTTTTGTTTGCAGGGATAGTTGTTTTTATGGATATACTGATCTGCATTTTCAGTGCACTGAGTTGAAATAGCTGGTGACAAAAGACTCTCTTAAATGCTGCTTTTACCAGAACCAAGGTAATTAACAGGCCAAGAGATTCCATCTGCAATGCCTGAGCAACCTGTGATCAAAAAAGCAGACCACAGGCTTTGTTTATTACATAAAAAGACAAACCAGCTCTTGACCCGAGGGGAGAAGAGATGGCAGAAATGAGTGCACTGTTTCAGATGCAGTCAGTCTGAAACAGCACTTCAGAAAAGACTTTTCACCCAGTATTGACTGCAGCTGCTAGAACACTGATCAACACTCCTGTTAAAGCAAACTCACCGTTAAGAGCAAGATCAGCTGAATGAAAGGAGCCAAAACACAAAATGCCAACAACCAAGAGGCCAGGGAAACAAACAAACAACAAACCCAAGAGCCTGGCAGTTAGCATGTCTTGATGCAAGGCTGTGCTGAGCGCCAGCCCCGTGTGGGGAAAGTTAAGTAGCAGTTCTGCTTCTGCTCCAAGGCACACGCGCTCCTGTCAAGAGACAGGCTGTGAATCACAGGAAATGTGGAGTGCTAAATTAACATCTGAGCATAAGGGCCAGGAGCAGCCCCTTCCCTCCCCACGTTCCTCCGCAAGTTGTGCAGGATGAAGTCTGTGGACAAAGACAGCAGAGTCTGTTCCTTGGCAAGAAGAGCTGCACACGAGAATTGCAGAGAGAGATCTTTGTCTGGCACGTCAGCAGAACACCCCCAGGACACGGAGTGATCCTGTGCTGGCAAGGAGCTGGATCCAGGATCACAGCTCTGCCGTCCCCACTGCCAACACCCACCAAAGGCCTGGCTACACGTGAGACACGTCAGGGTCAGCAAGTGCCCAGATGCCAGGAGAGCCCTCATGGAGGCCTTGCAGGCCACAGCTCCCAGAGCCTCTGAGCGTGCCCCGTGCCTGGCACCCGAACCAGGCCTCCCAGGGCACAACACCCCGTGCCAGAGCATAGCCTGCGAGCCCTGCCAGCGCTGCTCCAGCAGGCAGAGCCCCCGGCAGCACAGCATCCCCGAGCAGCCCACCCAGCAGCAACATCCATGGTTACGGGCTCGGGAGAGCCTCACGATGCGAGCAGGCACGGATAAATATAGGCTTGAGCGGCACCCTGACTGACAGAACGCACAGAAGGAACAAGGCCGCTCTGCTGAAAGGCACTGACTCCAAACCTCAACATTGCAAGAGTAATGACTCCTGATCAGAGTCCAGTGCCTGCTGTTGAGACGAGAAAATGTTCCATCCATCTCCAGGGTCAAAACCTCACCCGAGGGAACCAACTGCTCTGACCACGATGGACCACTCGGTTGTACAAAAACCATGACAGCATCAGGGGAGAAACAGAGGGCACATATCCCCTTCTCCTACAGCACAGTCCCCTCCTAGCGAGCCCAGAAGCGCCGGGCTGGCACTCAACGCCCCAAAACGCTCCCGGACACGATGCCTGCAAACGGCACCGGAGCAGCGCCGAGCGCGGGCAGCCCGCGGACCCACGCACGAGTCAGTGCCCGCTCGGGGCCGGTCCGTGTCCGGGACACTTGTTGCAGAGCCGGGTCGAGCAGCCCCGGGACACCGCCAAGGCCTCCGCAGCGGCAGCGGCGGCTCCCGCCGCCCTCGGCCGCCCTCGCTGTGCTGCGGCCACGGCGCCCACCCACCCGCCCGGGCTAAGCCCCGCTCCGCGGCCTGTCCCGTCCCGTCCCTCACCGCTCCGCTCCGCCGCCGGGACCGGCCGCCGCTCCACCGGAAGCGTCCGGCGCCTGGGATGCTGCCCCGGCAGAGCCGCGGAGGCCCGACCGGTGCCGCGGACGGAGCGCGCCCGCCCTCACAGCTCGGGCAGGCCCGCAGCGGCGGTGGCAGCGGCGGCCCGGAAGTGAACGGCGGGGCGGGAGCACTTCCGCTGCGTGACGTCATCGGGGCGGGGCGCAAGGGGCGGGGCGGTCCCCCAGGGCCGCGCTCCGGGCCCTGCCGGGAAAGAAGCGGCCCTGGAACGGCTGCGGGGCTGTGACACCATGGGCCATTAGGCCGCCGCCGTGCCCGGAACGGCGCTGGCACCGCGCGGGGCTCCGCAGCAGAGCCCACCGAGCTGGGCCCCGCCCGCCGGCGGCCGCCCGGGGATAGAGGCCGCGCCCCCCGGCGGTGCCGCCCACAGCAATGACCACGCCCACAGCAATGACCACGCCCACAGCAATGACCACGCCCACAGCGCGCACACGGGGCGGGGCGGGGCCGCGCCTGCGCAGGGCCGCCCCCTGGCGGCGCGGCGGAAGATGGCGGCGGGCGGGCCGTCACGGCCCCCGGAGCGGCGGCCGGATCCGCTGTCCCGCCTCACCTGCCCCGTGTGCCTGGAGGTGTTCGACAGCCCGGTGCGCGTCCCCTGCGGACACGTGTGAGCGCCCGCCGCCGGCCCGGGGCGCGGGGACCGGGACCGGGGCTGGGGCTGCGGGGACTGCGGGGCCTCGGGAGGAGCCGCGGCTCGGGGCCCCGCGGGGCTGAGGGCAGGGGCTCCGCACGCTCCGGTACCGGGGCATGGGTGTCCTTGGAAGGGAGAATACGAAAGGAAAGCAGACGGGAAAGGAAGCCAGTGTTCTTCCACTTTCCATTCCCGCCTCTCCTCAGCCATACGGGCACGGAGTGACAGGACAGGGGGGAATGGTTCACACTGTCAGAGGGCAGCCTGGGGCTGATGGTGGGATGGAATCGCTCCCTGCGAGGGTGGGGATGCCCTGGCACAGGGTGCCCAGAGCTGCTGTGGCTACCCCTGGATCCCTGGCAGTGCCCAAGGCCAGGCTGGATGGGGTTGGGAGCAGCCTGGGACAGTGGAAGGTGTCTCTGCCCTTGGCAGGGAGTGGGACTGGATGGGCTTTAAGGCTCCTTGCAACCCAAACCATTCCATGATTCTGCCCAGAAACCGAGGGCACAGAGCACTGTCCAACAGCGAACAATTCTGGGCATGACAGCCTGAGATCCTCCACCTCCTCCCTTTATACCCAGGTGCCAGCAGCTCCTTCTTACCCTTCTTTACCTCTGTTACTCTTTCGGGCAGAGACCATGCAAGGGCAGTGGGCAGTGCTGGTGCCCCCAGGGCTGTCTCACCACCTCCTCCTCTTGTCCCACCACAGCTTCTGCACGCCGTGCCTGCAGGAATGTCTGAAGCCCAAGAAGCCAGTGTGTGGGGTGTGCCGCAGCACCCTGTCGGCTGGGACCAGAGCTCTGGACTTGGAAAAGCAGATTGAAACGACAGAAACCACTTGCAACGGCTGCAATAAAAAAGTATGGAAGTGTTTGGAAGTTAAGTACATGAGATGTGTGTGCCTAGGGAAAAATAAACTGCTGCTACCTCAGCCTTCTGCAAAATCAGGTCAAAATGTTCATTCTGATACATGTTAAAGGTGTTTGATATAGGCAGCACCCAGATGTTGACATTCCTTCCACAGTTTTTTGTTGTTACCTCTTCAGGAAATGAATTTCAAATGAAAGATTCTGAATTTAAAGCTGCAGTGAAACGTTGCTGCTGTGAGCAGGGGTAACATACCACAGACAGCAGAGTTACAGCTTAACTAAGCTGTAATCTCATAAGTGTTCTGCCTGGCCAGCTGAAGTATTTGGATTTTCTGCTTTAACACTTCTGCTGAAAACTGCTCAGGTTTCCGTGTTTGCTGCTTGTGCTGAGAAGCATAGCAGGAGGTGCAGGAGGGTTGAGCCTTGCTGTGCTCTTGTTCCCTCACAGATGTTCCTGTCCAAGATGCGCAGCCACGCAGCCTCCTGCTCCAAGTACCAGAACTACATCATGGAAGGGGTGAAGGCTGTTACTAAAGAGCCCCTGCACAACACCAGGTAACGCCTCTGCTCTGAAATCCTGGGCTTTTCTCTCACAAGAAAGGATTTTGAAATAAAAGCAGAGTTTACCTCTCTGCTCAGTTTGGGTGCTAATTTTTACGTGGTTAAGAACTGAGCCTTGATCCTGCAGCTGGCTGTGCACAGGACATCTCTAAGATCAGGGCATTCTGTATTTGCAGCTGGTGTTTAAAATGCCTTTATCTCCTGATTGTACTCACCCACAATGGAGGGAGGTGGGAATTGGTGGCACTGCGCTCTTGTGTGGCTAGTGGGTGGTGCCCTTTGAGAAAAAGGTGATAAATGGCACTTAGAACGTTTGTAGAAGAACTGTAATTCAGTCTAAATATGGACAATACTGAGTTCCCCAAAATACTGTTAGGAGTTAGCAACTGATTATTAAAATTAGCTTGCCTTAATTGCATATGCAAATGATTGATTTGAATTATCTGTATTTGTAAATAACCTCATTTTCTCCCCCAACCAGGAGCTTCCCAAATCGCTTCACCTTCCCTTGCCCATACTGCAGTGAGAAGAACTTTGATCAAGAAGGGCTGGTTGAACACTGCAAAGCTTTGCACAGCATGGATGCAAAACAAGTGGTAAAAAAGTCTTGGTGCAAGAATTGCAATGAAATCTGCTCTTAGAACCCCTTGAAACAATGAATTAGAGACATTTGAATTAATTAGGTGTAATTACTGCTGTTGAGTCCGTGTGGCTGTGCTGGTAATGCCTCTAAGCCTGGTGTGGTTCTGCTGTCACCTTTCAGTGGCTCTCTGGTCTCTACACCCACGGCAGCTGGGCCACATCCTTTTTTTATCCTTGAAAAATGGCACACGTTCAGAGTTAATTAGGCAGAGGAAAATAATGAAATGTAATTTCAAAAAAAAGTCAGACATTTAATTTTCGTATTTCTCTTCCCCTTGTTTTCAGCAAGAAGATACTATAAACTGTTGGGGGAAATGCTTGCAAAAAACTGCGTAGTGTTCTAGTAATCTATCTGTGATACTTCCTCTCATGCAAGAGGAATTGAAAACATGGAACTGAATTGGAAACTTTCAGTTTTCTGGGAAATTTTTTGGAATTCCAGATTATTCAGGGGAAAAAAAAATTCATTTTTTCTCTTGGAGAGACGTGAACTTTGCAGAGAAGACCAAGGAAACTTTTCTGCCACTGAGAAATAATGGCTGGAGTCTGATAAAGCAAGAGGCTTTAATGAGTTCTGCTTTTCAGAACGTGGGAGAAGAGTAAGCCATTCCATTTAAGGGATCTAAGATATGAATTTAAATGATTCAAGGTTATCTGAGGCTTTTGCACTAAATGTCCCAGCAAATCATTTGCATACAGAGCAGGGACAGCACAGACCTTGAGCTGCACTCCCCCAGGCTGTCCCTGCCCTCCCTGCTGTCAGTGTGACAGCACTGAACCACTGGGGCCTAACTGGATTTTTTTTTTCCTTAAAGGTTTGCCCGATTTGTGCCTCAATGCCATGGGGAGACCCCAACTACAGGAGTGCTAACTTCATGGAGCACCTGCAGAGACGGCACCGCTTTTCCTACGACACCTTCGTGGTGGGTGTTTGCTCCCTTTGGATCCCCCCGGGCAATCCCAGTGGGTGCTGCTGTGTGCAGGGGCACAGGGAAGCTGCTCTGCCTGCTGTCCCTGCTATTGCAGCGTGCCTGCTGTGCTGAGAACGTTTCTGTGTTGCAGGATTATGATGCTGATGAGGATGATATGATGGCACAGGTTTTGATGCGCTCTCTGCGAGATAAATGATCCAGCCAGAAGATTTACTGCAAAGCCAAGCTTCCACGAGGGGGAAATGCCCAGCATCCTTGCACTTCTCCCTGCACATCCCAAGATTAACTCAGGCATCCAGAAGTACAGAAGACTTTAATCTTATCTCAGTTTTAAATCCTGGTTTGATATTTCTGTACCATTCAGTCTTTTGGTATCATGGTCTCTGACATTCAGCCCCATTTTTTACTTGCTTAAGACTCAGTTTCATTATAGATCAACACATGGGAACCAAGGCTTTTTCCTTTACATATGCCTGTTGGTTTCTTTGGAAGTTAGATTTATTTGACTGTCTAAAATCAAAAACATTCCAAATGGAATGGCCTGAACTAGTTAATAAATATCCTCTCAATCTCATTTACATATCTCAAGTGATTGTATGTGAGGTGTACTGGTAGCTCTGTTCCCCTTTAGTGACACTTCAGGTGCTAACTGTAACTGTCAGACCTCTGATACCTGTGATTCCATAATTTTCCCAGTGTTTCAATCCTTACAGGCAGCCTCCCAACTGTATGGAAAACATATCTTCAGTAAGTGTTCAAACTGCAAATTTTCCTAGGAAATCTTTGCACTGTGTAAAAACTAGTTCAAAATACTTCAGTTCTATGCATGATGATTACTTTCCTCCATACTCTTACTATAATTTCTAGCCTGGAAAATGACCTTTAGTGTTGGTCTTAGTTAAAATGCATAATTTTTTAACTATCTTAGCAAATATTAATCAAAATTGCTGGCTTTATGATTAAATTGGTGGGTTCGAAACTTGTTTCCTAGTAATTTTAAGTCTTATGCTGATAGGGGAATTCAGAAGGTTTTTTTTCAATACCTCGGCTTTCTATTTAAACTAAAATTTTCATATATATTCTTGGGTTTTCCATTTCTCAAGGCAAGCTGGTGGAAAAACTTAGAGTAATTCATAGCACTGGATAGCACATCCTTTCTGCACCACAGATTTTATCAGGTATTTTGAATTCCTGTTCTTTAAATGTTCCTAAAGTAGCTGAAGCTGTACTTGGATTGTTTGCCACCTGGCAGTGTGTGTGTGTGTAGAGTCAGGTGTAGCTTTCAAGGAAAAGTGAAATACAGCTCTGAAAGCAGGACAGTTCCAGTAAGTATTCACTTACTCTGTGTTCGAGCCTACACTTTTACCATGGAGATTCATTAATTTTAATTTGATGCTTTCATTAAGTTCGCAGTTGAGCTGCTGAGATCCAAGGCACCTGAGCAGAGCTGTAAATCACGGAGTGTTGAGATGTCCAATGCAAGTGTTGTAGTTGGAGCAGTGGGCCTGCACCACCCCAGAATTGAGTACTAATTAATTGATTTGAGCAGTAACCTCCTCCCACCGTGCTCTGCAGACAGCAGCATGGCCTTACCCTGAAAATAATGAAACACACTCCAGCTGAAACCTCGTGATGGAGCCTTGTGTCCAGCCAGACCTCTGGCACCTCTCAGCTGACCTTGGGGTTTGTGTTTCTTCCCTGTGGTGGGGGCTGCTTCACTCTCACCCCTGAGCTCACGCTTGTGTGGGGGTAGGAGATGTGGAACCTCCTGGTTCTGTGGGGAAGGTGCTGTGTTTGGGGGTGGTTTTTTAATGCCTGACCTGCAGAGAGGTGACAGTCGATTGGGGATTGGATGGGGATCTCTGGAATCTGGCTACAGTGCAGTTTGGTGATGCCCTTTGCCAGGAATCCAGATTCCTGCTTCTAAGTGCACTTCCATGCAATTCTAACAAAATGTTTAAGGAGCAATTAGAAGCTTCCGAGCAATTACTTTGTCATGTTTTTGACTTTTGAAGACAAGTTACAAATAAAGGCCATTTAATTTATAAAATCCTACCTTTGCGTCAGCTCTTGTCATTTCTTCCTCACGGTCCAGGTGTTTCCTTTGAGCACCCAGAGTGTTTGCACCCGACTGAGACTCCCTGATTGATTTAAAGCCACTCCAGTGAGAGGCACCTGAGTGCCGTGCATCTCATCTCATTTGGGTGGTGAAAAAAAGCCTTAAGTGTAGAACAAGCCAGTCTGGGCTTCCCAACCCCGGGAGTGTCTGGGGAAGTTTGCAATGCTGTGCCAGACCCTAGGAAGGGTGCCATGCTCTGAAGGGTGCAGTGCTCTGAAGGGTGCCGTGCTCTCCCGGAGCTGCTCTCGCCTCATCAGCAGCTGATCCTGCAGCTGCATTGTGGAGATAATGCAATCGGGCCAGCCCGGACCTGTGAAATTCCCCGTGTCTGGCACGAGGAGTCAGCTTGAGGAGGACAATCAGCGCAGAAAGACACAAGGGGAGGAGCTGGGCTTGCAGCTGAGCTGTTCTATCAAATGAATTTGTTTCCAGACAACGACTGGTCTTAATAGGTCTGATAAATTGTTGTCAGCATTAATTTCTAATGCACAAGCATTGCTTCATGTGGAATTGCAGTGGTAAATCCCCATGGTCTCCTCAGGCTGGGGGAGGAGATCTTGCCAATGCATAAGTGCTGTATTCCAGGTTCTCATGTCACCTGGCTGAGAAGAGAACAGCAAATTTTCCTCAAGGCCTTTGCCCAGTTGTACTGGTCACTCCCTGGTGAGCCCACCTCAAAAAGGATTGACCAACCAAGGCTGTACTAAGTCGTGGAAAAGCAAACGAGGGATGTGCTTGCAGTCCTAAAGCTTTTCTTTGTTTTAAATATACTAAAAATTACAGTGGAGCATGTGCCTGTTTTGGGGGTGGGTTTTTGTTTGTTTTTCTGACATACAGCTTTGTGTCACAGTTGCATTTGTCTGTGCTTCACCAAAAACGACTCAAATTGCAAATTACAAATGAAGACTGTTGAAACCACTATGAAAACTTGCTTTTCCTTCCTTACTCCATCCCCAAAGCTCCAGAAAATACTCAGCACTTAGTGAAAAATACGTGTCATTGCTACTGTCTTAGATCTCTCTTCTAGTGTTTCTCACATTTATTCTGTCTTTACAGATGATGGGGTCTAAAATAAATAATTGCGTGCAGCTTTGGGAGGTGCCGGAGTGGCCCGTGCAGTGAGCGAGGGTTCCTTGCCCAGCCGGGGACGAGCCCCGCGGCTGCTGGGCTGTGCTGACGGCAGAGGGAGGTCTTGCATCTCGGAGAGAGCGGGGCTCGCTCCTCTCGCCACCCTGCTCGCCCCAGCCCCCTCCGCCCGACTCAGGGGGCTGCTGTGGCTTCCAGGGAGCTTCTCCAGCCTTGCAGTGAGGGTTCACATCCCGTCCCGTGGCCAGAGCTTCTTTTTTTTCCCCACCTCAGCCTCCCTTGGCTGCAGGAGCTCTGCTCCACAGATGCTTCATGGAGACATGAGGCCAGGGAAGTAAAAAGAAGAATTTTCAGCAGACTTGTTGCTCTGGAGGTGGCTGAATGTTTTTGTGAGCTCCTTGGGTCAGTCCTTGTGCGTCTGGGACTGGAGCTGTGCTAAGGGCTGGTGGCAGGTCTGCTCTGGCCACCTCGGGGCTCAGCTGATGGCCTCTCTAATGGGGAGGGTGGGACGCTTGAGAAACTTACTGCTACTTCCAGCCCAAGAACGGCTGCAGAGCTTCCCCTGCGTCCTGTTCTCTGTCCCCCATCATGCCGGCTCACAGGTACAGGTAGGTCAGGTCACTTTCTCCCTTGATCTCGTTTTCTTCCCCTAGCACAGGCAAGTTTTTTTCCACACGCTGTGGTTGGAACAGATCTGATTATTACCATCTCAGATAGAGCACAGGAGTCGGCTTTGCTTCTTGAAAGAAAACCACCTCGCTGTGTTCCTCGTGCAAGTGTCCCCACTGTAACCACATCCGCGGCAGGTGGAGGAGCGGGGGGGCACCTGCGCTGCCCCCGCCCCGCCCCGAGCGGCACCTCTGGACTGCCCAGAGAAACGGGAGAACCCGACCTTTGTGATTTGTATCCCCCAAGGCCTTCGGGAGCACTTTTCCCCTGAACTTCAGGCCGACCCAGGGATGAGTTTTACAGATAAACACCTGCTGAAAGCCACAGGCAATTCCGCAGCAGAAGAGGGATGATCCAGTACCAGAGCGCATGGCTGCAGGGGAAGGGTTTGCAAACTCGTCTGGTCTGGGCAGGATGCGCGTGGCTGGCAGGACAGGCTCTCCGAGCTGTTCCTGCCCTGAGGAAAGGCTGACAGCGAGCTCAGCCCCGTGCTGCAGCCGTGCCAGTGGAAATCTTTGCTCCCACTTCTGCATTTCATGTCGCTGTGGCTAAACAGTAAGATGCGGTCAGCAGGGGCTGGTGCAGCGCTGTGTGATGTGTGACGGCTGAGTCACGAGTGGCCCATGAGAGCACATGGCCCTTTTCCGAGTGGCAGGGCCGGAGGAGGGAAGCATTCCCTGCCTGTTCCTCCCCGGCAGCCGCCTGCAGCTGCCTTGGCCTGGAGCGCAGCGCGGCTCCTGCAGCAGGTGCCTGGAGCTGAGCCTGGAGCTGTGCCTGGAGCCCAGCCTGGGCCCTTCCAGCGGGGAAACCCCACGTGAGGCGGGATGAGCAGGGAGCCCAGGCTGCGCTGTCTAGCTGCCAGGCTGCAGGACTGGCGCATCTCTGCTCATCCCGGCCTCGGCACCCGCTAGCCATGCCTGGGCACCTTCCCGTGGGCACGTGGCCCCAGGGGAGCGGAAAGCCACAGAAGCCACAGGGAGCGTGAGTCACAGCGGGGATGTGGGACCCGCCCTGCCCACGGAAAAGAGTCAGGGGAAGGCAGGAGGGAAGAGAACAGAAGGGAGCTTGCTGGGGGGATGGCTACGCTGCGCAAAACCAGGAAAGGAAACGTGTCTGGGCAGGTACTCCTGACCCGTGGCAGCGTGAGGGAGTCACCGAGGGCTGTGCCGGATCCATCCCGCTGCTCCAAAAGTCACTGCCTCTTCCGAGAGGATTATTAACCTGTGGTGAAGCGTGCCTCACCGCAGGGCTGTGTCCCAGCCCGGCCCACCCTGCAGGGCAGCCCACAGCCATGGGGAACGGGAAGGACAAACACAGGGGGTGTGGAGATCACCGGCAGGCACAGCTCCTTCCTCCAGCCCTCACGGCCGCTCTGCCTGCCTTGGGCACGGGCTGTGGGTCAGCCCAGGGCTCCGCTCCCACCGGAGCACCGGCTGCACCTGCGGGAGCACGGCCCAGGGAAACACACGGGAGAGAATCCAAGAGCGGCTGATGCAGCATCAGCGGTTCGCGCTCCGGCACCGGGCGGGCAGCGCGGCCACACCGGGGTTGCAGCCCCCGGGCTCCATCCCCTCGGCCCGGCCCAGCCCGGCGGGGCCGACACCTGCCCGTGCCTGTGCCCGCCCCGGCCCGCCCGGCCCATTGGCTGCAGCCCCGGGGGCGGCCCCGTGCCCGCCCCGCGCCGCGCCCCCCGCCCCGCGCTCATATCAGGGGAGCGGCGGCACCGCGGGGAGACACCGAGGTTGCAAGATGCCGCGCTCTTTTCTGGTGAAGAAGCACTTCTCGGCCAGCAAGAAACCCAACTACAGCGAGCTGGAGAGCCAGGCTGGTGCGTGGACAGGACGGGCCGTGCACTGGGGCGCTCCGCGGGGTGGGATGGGGGCTCCGTGCGGGATCTCACCAAGGCTCGGCACAGGAGCGGGCGGGCACTGACCGACTTTTCACAGGGTTGAGGATTTGTTTCAGTCTTGCGCGTCTCCCGGGCGCGATCCCGTGTGCCGGGATGCTGAGCCGCTCCCTGGTACCCTGGGGATATCGGTGGCACCAGTGGCTCCCGCGTGGGGAGCTCCCCGTGCCGGGGGTGGGAGGGAGCTCGGAGTTCTCTTCACCCCATTCCTCGCGGCAGGGCGGGCAGGGTGGGGGGTCTCTGTGGTGTGAGCTCGGTCCCTTTGCCCTGGGGCGGGCTGGGGTGGGGTCCCTTTGCTCCCCCAACTCGGGGGTGCCGAGGGATGGCCTGGGGTGGGGTCCCACTGATCCCGCGGGGGTGGGTCGGGCCCCTCTGACCGCCACCGCCTTCCGCAGTGCTGGCCGCCCCGCTGCTGTACGAGACGTGTCCGCTGCCCGTGATCCCCACGCCCGAGGTGCTCGGCCCTGGAGCCTACTACCCTCCGCTGGTGTGGGACGCGGGGCTGCTGTCCAGCCTGTTCCCGAGCGGCCCGGGCAGCGAGGCTGCGGCCGGCGCGGCCCCTGCCCTGGACCTGACGGCGCTCTCCAGCGAGGAGGACGAAGGCAAGAGCTCGGGACCCCCCAGCCCAGCCTCGGCCCCCGCCGCCGCCGAGCGCTTCCGCTGTGCCCAATGTGCTAAGGCGTACTCCACCTTCGCCGGGCTCTCCAAGCACAAGCAATTGCACTGCGACGCCCAGGCTAGGAAATCCTTCAGCTGCAAGTACTGTGAGAAGGAGTACGTGAGCCTGGGGGCTCTCAAGATGCACATCCGGAGCCACACGCTGCCCTGCGTCTGCAAGATGTGCGGGAAGGCGTTCTCCCGACCCTGGCTGCTGCAGGGCCACATCCGGACGCACACTGGTAACGTCCCCTCTTGTCCCTCTGCCTCCCTCCCTTATCACCTCCCGCTTCCCTGCTCCACTGCCCCAGCAAATCGGCAGGCCGGCTGTTATCTGGGAAGATAAGGGCTTCCCAGACCCCCTTGGCACATCTCTCTAAAATGTCCTTTAAATATCCTCCTGGCTGGAACGGAGCGCAGGGTCAAGGCCCAACCTGTAAATCTGTGCTGCTGCTGGGACCGCAGAGCCTGCCCGCCAGCGACAGCACATTCTTCACCAAAATGTCCTAAAGTGGAGCTTTGAGACTGCTGGAGCCCCTTCCTGTGCTCTGCTGTGCCCAAAGCACCCCTGCCTGCCCGCAGCGAGGGCTGCAGCCAGGGCAGAACCTCAACCGCAGCTGTGCCCACCCAGGGCTCCGTCCCCAGGTCGGCGATGAGCCCGGCTCTGGGCACGGCCCTGCCGGGATGAGCTCGGCTCGGCCTGGGGCAGGTGCCTCCAGCACCTGTTGGCGCGGGGCCGGTGCGCAGCTGCAGCCCACCCCGCTGCCGCGGCCGCCCCGACAAAGCATCTCCCGAGCATCCTTTGTGGGGCCGTGGGACGGTGTAATTGTGACTTGGCACTGATTTCACACCCTCTTAACGTGCTAAAGATGATGGCTGAAGGAAGCCGGGTAGACTTAATTGTGCTTTCCAAATTGAGCATACACATTTGTTTCCTCCAAAAGAGTCTTTCTGGGAGGAATTCGCCCTGGCCAGGCTTTTCAATGCGAGCCGGGCAGGAGAAGGGGGAGCGCAGGGCTCGGCAGAGGAAATAGCTCCACTCACCCTGGGCTGGCGCCTCGCAGCCGCTGCCTGCTATGATATAATTAACACACAGCGCTCGGCTTTCCTGCCTTGCTGCGAGCTCCTCGCTCGGCTCCGCGCAGCAGACGAGTCTCATGTCTTGGTTTGTGTGTGCGACTGCCGTGCTACTTGCAGATGTTTCCAGCCTCGATTTTCCGTGGTTCATAGGAAAGGTTTTTGTGGGAGGGACAATTCCCAAGCTGGCAGTTCTCCCCCAAGCAATGCTGTACATACCCGGCTTTGCCCTGAACAATGACAGCCAGCACTTCTTTTCACTGTGCTCTGCACAAACTTTGCCTAATGAATGGCTCCTTCTTTGATATTCCCCATGTGTTGATGCACTGGTTAATTGGGAGCGTTTCTCTTTGTCCCATAGGTGAAAAGCCCTTTTCCTGTACACACTGCAACCGGGCCTTTGCTGACCGCTCTAATCTCCGTGCCCACCTGCAGACCCATTCAGATGTAAAGAAGTACCAGTGCAAAACCTGCTCCCGGACTTTCTCCCGCATGTCGCTGCTCCACAAGCACGAGGAGACAGGCTGCTCCGGCTCTCGCTGAGGACTCTGCTCCCCAGGCCTCTCTCACAAACACCTAGAACTAGTTTCTGTAGGAGTTAGTTTCCTCCATCGCCACTGCAGTGTGCGCCGGGCTGGATGCTGCTCCTCCGGCCCCTGAGACCCTCACGCTCCTCACTTGGTTCCTCCAGTGCAATGCAAGAGCCTGATCAGAGCATCCTGAGTTGGAAGGGACCCCTCAGGATCGTCGAGATAATTTCTGGCCTCATGCAGGACATCCCAAGAACCCCACCAGTGCCTGAGAGCATTGTCCAAACACCTCTTGAGCTCAGACAGGCTTGGTGCTGTGACCACTTCTCCCCTCCTGGCATCTGGGGTGCAGGCCTGGAGTCAGGGCTGAAACTCGGGGGTCACAGCCCTGCCCCAGCCCCTCGGCAGGTGCCCCCCTTGCCAGAGGCACTCGGCACCTTGCAGGGCTGGACCTGCACCCTCAGCCCCGCCGGTATTGAACACTGCGACCATGTAGCTTGGGGGTTTGGGGTTGGATTTGTTTGTTTTAATTTGTTGTTGTTGTTGTTGTTTTGGGGGTTTTTTTTTAACACCATAACCACTTGGTAACTTTTAAGAACCAGTATTTTTTTAATGAAGGACAAGACACTCCCCCCCCCAATCCTGTACCCCGAGTGTATATAACCCGCCTGTAGAAGGTGTAACTATGCAATAATACAGTATCTCAGTAGTTGTGAAGCAGCTGCTTCTCCCCAGCACAATGACAATTTGCAATGCCTGCGAGATTAACAGTGTCCATGAAAGGCAGGGGTAGCCATTTCAAACCCCAGCCCTGTTTACAGAGCAGCTATGCACTCAAGCACCTGTTAATATGACTCTTAACAACTGCTTTTCAAGAGAACTGTGACTAATAGCAGGCACTTGTCAGCTGATACAATGGTGGCCTGTCCCAAGGCTGTCCATCGACAGGTGTGTGCCAAAAGCCCTATTTATGGCTATTGACAGGTGCCTCCTGAATGCATCTTTCTTTGGACATTGTTTTCATGGAATCATTACAAAGAGGATGTTTACATTTCAAAGGTACACTGGTATTTATATTTTTGTGCCACAATTTTGTACTGATGAAACTTTTTATATAATGATATACAGTTTATTGATATTCAATAAAATCGTTAATTTATAATAGGGTTTTGTGGGTGCTTGGGGTGAACATGGAGCTGTGAGGGGGGAGTGCTGGGCTCAGCTCTCCTCCCACCTGGTGCTCTCTTGGCTGCAGGTGACTGGGAAGTGGCATTTGCTGGAGGGAATGTGTGGAGCAGTTGCCGAGAGAGGAAAAGTCACGTTCAGTCCCTGCCGGAGGCTGGGCAGCTGTGCCGTGGGGTGGGCTGGGGCTGTGGTGGATCTCCCAGGTTCTGTGTGGGAAGCACAAGAGCTGTTCCCTGTCCCTCCCAGCCTGCTCGGGTGGGTGCTGGAGCACCTGTGGCACTCCCTGGGGAGCAGGTCCGTGTCACAGCACAGGGCACAGTCCCTCGGGGGTGGCAGAGCTGCCTCTGGCTCTCGGCAGGATCCGGAGCCTCCCCAGGGTGGGTGACCCGCTGTGGGTGGTGCGGCAGCATCGCTGCCACGTCCTGCTGTCACCGCAGCACAGGAGGGGCTGTCCCTGGCCCGGGGGGCACCGAGGGGCAGGTGCTGTGGGATACGCCAGGCTCTGCCTCGAGGACTTCCATAATGAAACCCCCAATGCCCCAAAACACCTGCATGTACCTTCACAGCCTCCTCCGAATTTGGGGTGCAAAGAGACTGCAGCCAGGCAGTCCCTGCCTCCCCCAGGGACTGGAATTTTGTTCTCTCCGCATTTCCTCAGTGCCATCTCCCGGACATTGCTTTCAGAGAGGGAATGGAAGCACACTCGTCCTCAGGCTCTCATCCCCCTCCAGCCCGGCTCCCTGCGCCTCTCCAGGGGCTGTTCGGAGCAGGAAGATGTGTGTGGCTGTAAAAGTCAGCAGAGCTGCTGCTCGGCCCTTCTTTAATTAAGAGCTCACCCGGTATAAACTGACTTTCCCAGCCGAGTTGGACTCATTACTCGATTATTAAGCAGGGCAGGAAGTTTTGGGTTTGCTCTTGTGTGTGCTTTTCTTCCTTTTCCCAACAGGAAGCGGGGGAGGGGCACTAATTACTTTCAGCTTTCCATCCATAAAATCCTGGAGCCGCAAAAGCAGCTAAATAGTTAAAAAAAAAGAAGAAAAAGAAGACCAATTTTGAGAAGGGACCACCTGCAGGAGCTGGAAAGGAGGGTCAGGAGTGGGTGCAGCAGCCCTGGCACCCCGAGTGGGGTTGGTTTTGCAGCTCTGACAGCATCAGGACCCTGCACCGGCTGTGCCTTGCCCCCGTGTGCCAGTCGCTGTCACCACGCGGGGACCCTTCCCGACCCTTCCCGTGTCATTCAGGCTCTCGCTCCATGCCCGCACTGGCACCCACCGGGGATCCCTGCCAGCTCCCTCTCAATGTGCTTCAGCTGATATTGGTCAGGCCGGCGGTGAGGGCTGTGAGAAACCTCCTCCTTAGCAACTTTGCTGCTCGCAGTTGTGTTCTGGCTTTGTCCAGAGCCTGGCTGGGACGCCAGGCTTTTAGAGGGAAGGTATAAACCGGGTGGAGAGCAGCCTAGGCTCGACTGACAAATCCCGCTGGCATTCAAACACAAATGCAGCCTTAAAACACTGAAAAAAAGAAATGCTGCCTGTTCTGAATCACAAAAGCACAGCCCACTGGCACTTAGGCTGCTGCTGCATCTGCTTCGTGCCCTGCCCAGCACCCTGTGCCCTGGGGACACGGCTGCTCAGGTGATGTCCCAGTGCCTCAGACCTCCTCAGGTGTTGCCCAGGTCTGGACCAGCTGCTGTCCCATCGCAGGGTGATGAATGTCCAGATCTCTTATTTTCTGATCAGCTGCTCAATTTACTACTGCAAAAGTATTTCTTTTTTCTACCTGCGGGATGTTGGGGCGAGCAGAAGGTCGAGGACCATGGCCAGGACACCCTTAGGTCCAGCTCAAGCCAGCTCCACACGAGGGTCATTCCATCTGGCCTTTCTCTATCCCTGCAGACCTTTGGGGCTCTGGGATGGAGAAACTCACCCGGGAGCTGGGCCTGAGGATGAGCGGCAATTTTTTTTCATTTCATGTTCTGAAGGAAAGCAGCAGGACATCATCCCTGGCAGCAGAGCCGCGCTGCCCTGCCCTTGGCCCCCTGTGCTCGCCGGGGCAGCCGGCGCTGCCCAGCGGAGCCCGGGGGTCTGTGACAAAAGCTCAGCAATTTAAAGAATTAAAAAATTAAAGAAGCTCTGAGTTTCACAGCCCAGGACCCGAAGTCCCCGCAGAGCCCGCGGGCTCGGCCAGGTAGCGCAGGCGGCGCTCGGGGTGGGAGCGGGGGCGGGGGGCGATTAGCGGAGGAGCCATTTGGTGACCACCTTGTGTGACCATCTGTGACAGATTACCGTGTCAGCGCTCGTAAAAACCGGGATTCAATCAGGAGCCCGGCAGGTAGCGGGGCCCCGGGGTGCGGCAGTGCCGGCTCCAGCTCCGCGTTTGAACTGCGCTGCTTCATTTCCACGGAACCTCGGAACGAGCACGTACGGCCCCTCAGCTCCTGGAGCCCTTTCAAAGGCTCCAGGGAAACCACAGAGTGCCTTTTCTTCCCTGAGAGGACTCGTGTTTCTCCCCCTCCCTGACCCGATGTGGAATTAAGGGTGTTGGGAAGCCCACTCTGCCGTGGGAGCCCCCTGGGGCAGAGCCATGTGGAGATACCGGGTTAAAAAGGGCTTTAAGGCTCCCATGCCACATTTGAACTCATCCTGTCTTGTCTCTGCAAGCATCTGGAGCATCCCAGAGGGGATGATCAGGAAAGCAGGGGGATTACAGCTGCCTTTGCAAAGGCTAAGCTTCATCTCTTCAGTCATTTGGGGGCCACCGTTCCTAAAATTTCCTTTTTCACCCCTTTCTGTCCCCATCTCTCCCAAGCACAGGCACAAGGCACATCTACTCCTTATGCTGTGAGGGTGAAGAGGAGTCTTGGGGCTCCCCAGAATGCCTCCTCCCACCTCCAGAGTGGTATAAAGCAAAAAAATTTCCACTTTCTTCTCATGTCACTGCAAATCTGTGTGATAGAAATGTTCTCATGATTCTGTGATCTCCTGCATCCCCCACAGCATCCGCAGGAGCACTTCCAGCATGTAAGCTTGCAGCCCCCAGAGAAGGCAGCCAAAGCTGAGCCCTTACAAAGTGTGGCAGCCTAATTCTTCTTCTGGCTCTTACCTTAGCTAGAAAAAGCTGAACAAACAAACAGTACCCAGGCAGAACCCAGGAAAAGGCCCCTCAGTGAAGCCAATCACCGGGCTGTTCCTGATTTGGGGCAGGGAATGATCAGAGCTTCGTGGCAGGAGCTGGGATGGCTCGTGGGGTGACCAGCAGGGACAGCGTGGGTTCCCACTTGCCACAGCCAGGATGCAGGTGAGGTTTTGGCAGCAGGTGCTGGGGCAGGGCTCAGCCTGTCAGCAGGAAGCCCTGGTGAAAGCCTCTGTCCATTAACAGCTCCAGAAGGAGTGGGCTCACAAACATGCTGCAGGTGTAGCTTTTGTTTTTGTGCCTCTGGGCTATTGACATGAGCAGTAATCTCAAATTAATCTTTAATCGGATGATGAACTGATAACGTGGGGCTGGTGAGGTGTGAGTCTTCCCAGCAGATAAAGCACAGCAAGTGCAGAAGGAAAGGGCCAGCAGCCCTGCAGAAGGGCTGTGAGGACTGAAATAAAGCTGATGTGTCCCCGTGGGTGCAGGGGGTCTGGGTGGCAGCACCGTTGGGGTCTTGCACTGTCTGCACTCACCTTTGCAGGTATCCCCTCTCCCAGAGAGCGCCCCTGCCTGCCCCCAGAGCAGGGCACGGTGACACAGGGTGATGGGACAGGGACACAGGGTGATGGGGCAGGGTGACAGGGGCACAGGGTGATGACACAGGGGCACAGGGTGATGGGCAGGGTGACAGAGGCACAGGGTGATGTCACAGGGACACAGACGGATGGGACAGAGGCACAGGGTGATGCCCAGCACTCCACAGGGCTGCACCGTGCCCCAGCAAAGCATTGGCCACCTGCCATGAGGCTGGTGTGATGAATTCCTTCACCTGAGGATGGGCCCTGGCACAAAGGCCACCAGCACACGCCCAGCAGTGACCACTGTCCCCTCCACAGCAAGAGGTGCCAGAGGGAACCACCAGCCTGTGCTGCTCTACAATAGCAATGCTGTGCTGTAACTTATTGGAGATCTGCCTAGAAAATCATCAGAAAGTATTTAAATCTAGCATAATATACATATGTATGGATCACCTTCTGTTTTACTGGGCTCCCTGAAAGCAATGTGAGGCCTGTTTTACTTTCCCCAATAAAAAGGCTCACATTTCACATGGAGGAGATTGGCGGCTCCCGAGCTAATTAGTGCGGGTTTCCCTCCACCTCCGCATTTTCCACGCAGGGTTATGCTGGCGACACTTTGTCTGTGGCTGCTCTGGGAGGACGGTGCTGCTCAGGGAGCCTCCCTTGCCTCGGTGTGCTGGAGGCAGAGCGGGGCAGGGCGAGGAAGTGTTGGCCGTGTTGTGGCACGGAGTCATGGCCCGTTATAAAGAGCTTCAAGGGCCTGCATTATGTCATTACTCAATTAGCCTGTTGGTAATAGCACTTCATTAGAGAGACAGTTCCTATTCACTGGCCTTAATCCACTTTCTAAAGCCAGGGCCAGGGCCATTGATCGCTTTTCCCGCTTTCCTGATGAGGCAGAAAGAGCTTTTGGAGAGTGGCCCTGCAGTGGGCAGAGAGGGCACTGATCCTGCTGCCCACTCTGGGACACGGGTGGCAGTGGGCAGCCCTGGGATGGCAGGGAGGGCAGAGCACCTGCCCTTCTCAGCGCTCAGGCTGAGAATCCGGGAACAAGCGAGTTCTGGTGTCCAGCCCTCGGTGCCACAGGACGTGACCTGTCCCCACCCAGCTGGATGTGAGCCCATGCCAGGGATGCTCCTGTGGGATTGGCAGTGGGGATGGGCACTGCCCGCCCAGCCCGAGCCTCGCTTCGGTCCGGGGGGGGTATGGCAGAAGGAAAAGCCATTCATTTTATTTCTCTTTTATTTCCTCCCACGCACACTCTGTGACGTGCAGTGCTTGCTGGAAACCGAAGCACAATAGGAAGTGGCACGAGAGCCGCGGGCAGGAAGCCGATGTGTGTCAGGAAAGGATGTCAGGGACCGAGGGACGAGCAGCTGGAGCTGCCCTGCCCTGCCCTGCCCTGCCCTGCCCTGCCCTGCCCTGCCCGCGGGCAGAGCCTTTCTCCGGCTGAGAAGGTTCTGCTGGCGCTCCAGGTGGTGACAGAGCAAACACAGAGGTGCAGGAGAGCTCACAGCACAGCCCAGGCAGCACCACAGTGCTGGGAAATGTTCCCCGTGTCCCAGATGTTCACTTGGCTTCAAAGCCTGTGGGACCTGGTCCCCCAAGTCCCGCCACCACCATGGCCAGAGCATCCTCAAGTGTGGCCCCATGGCTTGGGGCCTCAGCCAACCACAGCCTCATCCACACACACCCACCTTCCCCAGGCATCCTTCAGCCATGGGAGGAGCTGGGCTTCCCTACCCCATAAAAAAATAACCTTTGCTCAGGCTTCCAAAAGATTCAGCTTAAGACAGAAGTTACTTTATGTCTAAAGAAGTCTTGGGGTAGGAAAGATTACTGCCCTGGTTACAGCAGCTGCTGTCTGTGATCAATATAATCTAAATTTTCCCTCCTAAACCTCACTTTACAGCAATAACCTTCCATCATCGCTTCCACAGAGCTGGAGGGCAGCAACGTGGGGCCCACACTTGCTGGAAAAATTCATATTTATTGGTAGCTGTGACTCAGATGAGGACCTGAATGCAGACACTGTGGTAGATGGCAAATGGTTTCCTTCAAATGGTCTTCAGAGCATCCCAGGAGCCAAACCAGCAACTGGCACGTGCCTGTGGGACAGTCCCTGCAGGCTGCTGGGGAGAGAGGGAGGGCTGGGATGTCACACACCATCACCCAGCGGAAACTTCAAATCCTCCACAGTTCTAGCAAACACCTTGTTTTCATTCAAACCCTTTTGCCATTTCATACTGCTGGCTACTTCTCTCTGAAAGGAAATAGCTGTCCCATAAATAAAGGGTGGTGGGAGGGAGCGTGGGGGAGGCTGTTTCAGATGCAGGAAGCTTTTCCTGGCGTGCTGCAGCTCAGGGCTGGAGGGCACCAGAGCAGAGATGGTCCCTGGCACAACGTGGGTACAACGAGTGCCAAGGAACTGCTCGGACGTGGCCACGCCAGGGGCAACACCAACCTTCCCCTTCTCAGCCCAGGAGCCCCCTCCTGCTGGGGGCACTCCCTGGGCTGGGGCTCCTGGGCACTGGAGCTGTTCCTGCTGCAGCAGCAGCAGGTGGCACCGAGGGAGGGCAGGTCAGGGGAGCAGAGAGCAGCTGGGTGCTGCAGGTATCACATTCCCACTGCCACACCTGCCCTGGGCATGGCCATCTCCACATGCGTCTTCCCACGCTCAGTGGGGAGCAGCACAGCTCAGCTGCAGCCCTAAGGAGATCCCTGAGCCCAGAGCTGGAGCACACAGCACACGAGCCAGAGGATGAGAGGAGGCGCCAGGACCAGGGACCCTCTCCAGCATCTCCGTGGGGAGGCCTGGGACCTGCTGTGCCTCTGGGTCAGGGCTTAGCTGGCTCTTGGGGGAGGATGGAGATGAGAGCTGGTGCCCAGCCAGGGGAGTGCCTCCAGAGGGTTTTTCAAATGGTGCCAAGCTGCAGGGAGATTTCAACTGCACCATGATGGACTCTTCACCAGGGCCTGGCTGCTGTTGGGCTGTGTGGGATCTTGTTCTGAGGCAGAGACCTGAGCTTTCCCAGCTGCTCCATGTTTGGCTTTTTTGCTTCCTGTGCCCCATTTTTCCCCATTGGAGGGGTTGAATGCTGCAAGGTCTGTCAGCCACAGCCAGGCTCCTGGTGCTGGGATGCTCTGCCAGCAGGATCTGAGCCCAGCCCACAGCACGGAGGGTTGGCATGGCCATGGTGGCTCTGCAAGGGAGGGCAGAGGTGAAAGCAGAGACCTCCATGAGCTTTTTGATCCGTGTGCAGCCCTGCCTGCTCCTGCCTGGTGCTGCTCGGTGCCACCAGGGCAGCCAGCCCTGCTGCTCCACGAGGGACAGCCTGCAGTGAGGGCTCATCCCTCAGCCACCCTCACCAGGCTCTGCTTTTCATCACGGAGCCCCTCACAGATCAAAGCTCTCCAGTTTTCCCTTGAGCTGCTGAAGCTCTCTCAGAGCAGAACGTGCTGCTGTCAGCAGCCCCTGGCCATGGGGATGGGCTTGTCCCTGCCCTGTCACTCACCCTGCCTGTGGACAGGGGTGGTCACAGTGTGGGAGCTGGGGGGTGACAGTGCGTGGCCACTCTGGGAGAGCATGAGGATGTCTGTTATCACTGAAGACCAGGGAAAATACTGTGATTAAACAGAAGGAAAATAATAATGGCTAATCCTTCCAGAAGTAATTTGGGGAGCCTCAATTTAGAAAGCCAAAATTGAACTCCCTTGAAGAGACAGTTTTCCAGAGGCTTCTCCAAGACGTCTGGAGGAGTCATCCGTCGTCTGGCACCAGCAGAATTTGCCATTTCTAGGAGCTGTGGCTGGGAAGTGATAGTTTAGATTCCTGCCTGGCGCTGGGGCTGCCGTCCCTGCACACGAGGAGCTGTCACACCCCTGCAGCTCTGGGACAGCCAGGCTGTGCCAGCCACACCGGCTGAGTGTTACCCCGGGCTGGGGATGAGCCAGGTTTCCCAAAATAGTCCCTGGCACCCCTCCACGCTGCAGTGCTGGGCCAAGTGTCTCTGAGCCTTGCTTGCAGCTTCCCCCGAGGGAGGAGGAGCCTTGGCCCCTCTGCCCCACTCCCCCTTCCTCTGCTGCTGCTGCCCAGCTCTCCTGAATCCCGGCTCAATGAGCTGTGTACATAAAATTAGCACCCTCGCAGGAGGCTGCCAGGGAAAGCTGCCCTGGGCGGCTGCAATGGGAAGCAGATGCTCTGTGATTAAGCCCACATGGGCAGGGCAGGGCTGTCCCCCAGCAGGGTCGTGGTGCCCAGAGCAGGGACTGGGGGCATGTGCCCAAGAGCTGATTCAGCGAGGGATGGCTCAGGATGGGAGTCTGCAGGGCTAGGAGGGCTAGGAGGGCTGGCAGGATGGGGCCAGGGGAGCTGCTGCTGTGTGCCCACGAGTGATGCTCGGGGGGAAAGGGGCTCATGCACCAGTGCAGCTCCTCACACTTGTGGGAGCCAAGCTGGACCTTTCAGCTCCCTCAGGCTGGGAGAACTGGGTGAGAGGGGGGCTGGGAGCTGCAGCCCAATGGCTCATTCTGCAAGGGATGAAACACTGGAGGCCAGGAAGGCAAGAAGGGCCATCCCCAGAGCAGCTCCAGCACAGCATCCTCAGCTAGTGCCACTTGCAGCCCACCTGTAGCTCTGGCCCCAGCCAGCAGTTGGACTCCTGTCCCTGGGACTCTGCCTCTCCTCCCTGCAGCCGGGGGTGCAGCAGAGTTCCAAATGCAGGCCCCAGTGATCCTGCCTGGCCCCCCTGCCCCTGCACAGCCAAAGGTGGGCTCGGTGTGCTGGGACAGCCCTGGAACAGGGAGAGCTCTGTAACCTGAGCACCTCCCCAGATAACATCGAGCCAAAGGGGGGCAGTTTGCAAGGTCGGGTCGCAGGGGGCTCGCTGACCCCTCTGAACACCAGCCCAGGACCCCGGCACCAGCAGGCCAGGGGGAGACACTCATTGGTGCCAGATTTGTTTCTTCTTTTCTTCCCTTTCATGGTTTTGTCTCTGGAGGGGGGAAGTCCCCACTTATCTCCTGCCCTTTCTAGCCTCCCCAGCGTGGTTTCTCCAGCCTTGCAAGAAGGGATGGCCATTTCTGTTTCTTCTCAAGGCATTTTTCCACCCACCCTCTCTGGCCCTGGTGGGAATTGTCAGCTTTGAGATAACGAGAAGGATGAATTGTCGTACAGGATGTTGCATGAAGCCCAAGTGCTATTTGCAGGCAACTTTAATAAGTAATAATAAGGAGAGAGAACTCCAAAGGAAGTAACCTGGTACACCAGACAAGGCAGATTTATCAAGGCAGGGAGGAAATACTCCCCAGAAATGAATCTGGCATGAGTTCCTGCACACCAGTCCCACGATCCTGTCTGCCACCACAGGCAACTCTTATCTGAAACAGTCCAGTGTTTAAAATAGACTGGAAAATAAATAGTCTTCCAGCACGACTGATCCTCCAGAGCCTGCAGTTCATCCCAGCAGCATTTACAGTTTTCTCTGGAGTGTTTCCGACATGTACTTCAAGACCTTCCAACTCTTCTCTCCTCCCCTGCTTGTGACATTAATGAACCTTTAGGGATTCTGAAAGCACATTTTATGTGGATGTATTTTGAAGCAGGAGAAGGAGAGGGGTTCCCAGCCCGGGGTGGATGCAGAGTGGTTTGTGAGGCGCTCTCCAAACAGGAATCCATCAAGGGCCAGGGCTAAGTGTGGCTGCGGCAGCTTGCTCGTGTGAAGTTGTTTAATGTTCATTGTTCACAGCTGTGTCACCCTAAGAGAGTATTTTATTGTTTTTCCAGTTGTACTTAAACCCATCATTCATTATCCTGCCCAGCCAGAGAGTGCCTCACCTTTAATTGATGACACCAGACAAAATGCCTGGTCAAACTTTCCAGTGTCTCCACCACAAGTGGGACTGGCTCCCTGCCACCCCAGACCCTGCCAGAGCCCCTGTGAGTGACCTGGAGGACAAGGGGACACGGCCACCAAGAGCTGTGGTGCAGCTCACTGGGAGTAGGAGCAGACCTGGCACGGGGCACAGGGTGTCCCTGGGCTGGGACAGGAGCTCTGGCAGCAGTGCTGTCTCACACAGGTACCCCTGGCTGGCTCTGCCAGCTCCCAGATGAGCCTTTTTGGCCAGCAGAGCCATCTCCCCACGTTGTCCCTGTGTCCCACGTCCTACCCCAAGCCACACCAATGCCCACCTGCCCCCATACCTGACAATCTCCTGTGACAACAAACTGCAGTGACCAACTGTATCTGCTGGAAAACAGCCTCTTGGGCAGGCAGGGAAGGTTTCCTGCTCTGTGTAAGGCCTGACAGACTCTATACAGTAGTTAAAAGGGACAGCATTAAAGAAAAAGAACTTAAACAACCCCAAAGTGAAGGGCCTGTAATTTATTTACTCCCCTCAATGAATGCTGGTTGCAAATCACTGTATAAAAATAACTCCTTTCTCCAACTTTTGATCTCTGATATTCCTGTATTTCCCTGGGGAAAATGTAAATCTATGAACTTATTACTAATGTTTCCTGTCCCTGACAGTGGAGCCAGTTGATATTTTACTTGAGAAGCTGGAGAAAAAAAAAAAGTAGCATAAACTTAATGACTGCAGACTGTTTCCAATCTTAGTTTCACTTTTCAGATGTAGAGTTTCCATCTCTACAGGGAGAGGGAGATTTTTAAATAAAACACGATTTAACTTTAGCCAAACTTCCTCCTAGTGTTTATGCTTTTGGCTCGGGGTTTGATCCAGTTAAAGCTGGTTCCCTTTGAAGCAGCCCCTGCTCATCACTGCTCACCGTCACTGGCTGGGAAATTGTCTGTTCTGCTTCTGGATCCCAATTCCCCGGCCTCCTGGCATACCCTGCCTTGGGGAGCAGCACCCAGCTCACGTTCATGGGCAGAAGGCAGGGTGGGTGATGGTGTGGTGGTACCTAAACTGCTGGGCATCCCTTCTGCACTGCTGGGCATCCCCTCAGCACTGCTGGGCTTTCCCTCAGCACTGCTGGGCATCCCCTCAGCACTGCTGGGCATCCCCTCAGCACTGCTGGGCATCCCCTCAGCACTGCTGGGCATCCCTCCTGCACTGCTGGGCATCCCCTCAGCACTGCTGGGCATCCCCTCAGCACTGCTGGGCATCCCTCCTGCACTGCTGGGCATCCCCTCAGCACTGCTGGGCATCCCTCCTGCACTGCTGGGCATCCCTCAGCACTGCTGGGCATCCCCTCAGCACTGCTGGGCATCCCCTCAGCACTGCTGGGCATCCCTTCAGCACTGCTGGGCATCCCTTCTGCACTGCTGGGCATCCCCTCAGCACTGCTGGGCATCCCCTCAGCACTGCTGGGCATCCCTTCTGCACTGCTGGGCATCCCCTCAGCACTGCTGGGCATCCCTTCAGCACTGCTGGGCATCCCCTCAGCACTGCTGGGCATCCCTTCTGCACTGCTGGGCATCCCCTCAGCACTGCTGGCCATCCCCTCAGCACTTCTGGGCATCTCTCAGCACTGCTGGGCATCCCTTCTGCACTGCTGGCCATCCCTCTCTTGGCCACTGCAAGCCTGGCTGGAAAAAGCATCTCCATGGCACTGCTGCCCCATCCACGGCCCTTTTGTAGCCCCAAATCCATATGCAGGAGTGACTAGTGATTAGTGAAAACTAAACACGTTTCTAGTTCACAACAGGCTCGGCTTGGAAGTGCAAGCTCTTTAGTGACAGCTCTGCTGCTCATGTACAGAAAAATCCCCAAGATTGTTGAGGTTTTTTCCTATTTCTGGACAGAAAAAATTCCCCAGAAATCTCAGAGCAGAGGGAGAGAGCATCCTGGCAGCACCAGTGCTGGGAAACTGCAGCAGGCAGCCCGAGCCTGGCCCTGCAAAAACGGCCCTGTGACATCTCCCTCTTGTCACCATCCCATCCTGGGATGGCCCTGGGGGACCCTCAGCTCCTGTCCTGCATTGTCTGCCCCCCTGCAGTCCCTGTCTTTGGGATTGCCTGTCCCTATCCTTTGGGGATTGCCTGTCCCTGTCCTTTGGGGATTGCCTGTCCCTGTCCTTTGGGACTGCCTGTCCCTGTCCTTTGGGGATAGCCTGTCCCTGTCCTTTGGGGATTGCCTGTCCCTGTCCTTTGGGAATTGCCTGTGTTTGCCCTTTCCACCCAGCTGAGTGCTGGGGTGCAGGGATGGAGGGGCAGAGGCGGCTCCTGATGCCAGGCAGGGAATTCACCTCCCCCAGGAGCAGTTCAGGCTCTGCTTCAGCATCAGCCAAAACACAGGGAGTAAAAGGAACTTTAATGGGGTCTAAGTTGAGCTGTGCACCCTGGAGGATTCCCGTCTGCCTTTGTTGGTGTCAGATAAATAACTCTGTGACTGCAGTAATGTTTAACATCCCCTCTCATTATCTCTCTGGCATCCCGGGCTCCTGCAGGGATTGCAGCCAGGCCCCAGTCCCCATCCTGCTGGCTGGGCTGCAGCAGCACTGACACAGCCATCCCCCCACTTTTGGGGGCATGGTAGGAGACAGCTGGGAGCACCATACTTTTATTTTCATTTCCCTTCGCGGTAAGTACGGCTCAGCACAAACCCACTTCCCAGCCATGGCCAACCCACGGGGACAGGGTCACAGCAGGTCCTGGCAGCACCCACGGGCTCCAGCAGCACCCACGGGCTCCAGCAGCACCCACAGCTCTGCCCCAGACCAGCCAAGCTTTCCTCCACTGACCTTTACATACCTAAACAGGCCAAAGAAGAGAAGGAGAAGCCCGGGGGAGGAAATGGCCCATCCCCAGCAGCCCTCTGTACACATTTCCTCTGCCCAGTGGCCAGGAAGGGCTCAGTGGATAGTGGGGCCATCTCCATGCTGAGTCCTGGAGCTCTGGCTCCTGTTCCTATTTTCCAGCAGAGTGCCCACTTTGACATATGGTGGTCCATGGAACACATCAGCTACCCAGGGCTTCAAGAACCCTTTTTTCCACATCCACCTGGACCTGCAGTGGGAATAGCCAGAGAGGCTCCTCTTCCAAAGCTGCCACACCGTGCTACAACCACATGTGGGCTCATCCCCCAGCTGTGGAATTCCCTCTGAGGCCATAAAATGGGCTTCGAGCCTGACTGCATCACTTTGGGATGAGGGTGTGATTTCCCTGGAAGGTGTGGATCAGCAACCCAGGAAGTGAGGAGGTGTTCAGCACGCCAGGACCTCTCAGGGAAAGGCCTGGCTGCTGAGGAACAAAAGCAAAAATTCCCCTCCTGGCTCCCAGCCACCGACAGGAGCAGAGGAGCAGAGGTTCAGCGAGAGGTCTGGGATGTTTGGGCTTATACAAAATGGGCTTTTGCTGGTGCACTGGTCACTTAGAGAACTCAGAGCTTCGCAGGCACCCCCTCTGGAACCCCCGAGGGGGCACAGGGAACCACAAGTCATCAGAGAGGTTTTTCACATTTCCCCAAAGCGAAACGCTGCCGGTGTAGGTGGAGCTGGGGGCGGTGGGCGAGCAGGGACCCCTCTGCACCCCGGGGTCTGGCCAGGCTGCAGCCCCTGCCCCACACCCCCCCTGCTGCCAGGCAGGCTGGAAAGTTTCCTACATAGCAGCGTTAGCAGGAATGTTATTTACTGAGAGAGGGAGAGTCTGACAGCGGCTCTTCCCCTTGTATGGATGTGCCCGGGGTTACTCAGCAGGATGCGGTACAGACCGAGGCACCGCCACGGCTCCGGGACCGGCCCCTCCCGAGCCCCGAGCTGCCCCTGGGGCACCGCAGCCCCGCTCACCGCCCTGCCCTGTGCCAGCACTGCTGCTCGGATCCCCCCGGCCCAGCAAGGCTTTGCAGGAGCCAGGGGACACCGCTGGGACGTGACCACCAGCACGTGGTCCTGGGGATGCACCAGGGCGAGGGGAGGCTGCCTTCCCTGGCAGCAGGATGAGAGCAGCATCACACCGAAAAGAAACCCAAACCCACCCTTTCCCTTAATAAGCCTCGTTCTGCTCAAAGCAAATATTTTTACAAAAGTGGGATTTCACTTCCCATTTGTGTTTCTGACGTTTGCTGAAAACTGACATGCAGTTCGAAGGGAAACCCTGTTTCCCGAACCTGCGGACTTTTCCCAGCCCCGGGGAAGCCCGTCCGTGTCCCTGCTGCCCGCAGCTGGGGGATGCCCACCGCCCCCAGCGCCCCTCCTCCGGCTCGGGACAATTATCGGGCACAGAGGGGCGGATTCCCCTGAGTCACGGGCACATCCCAAGGCCCTGCTCTTCTCCCCGAGGGCTTCAAAGGCTTCGCAAACAGGAATCGCTGCAGCCCCAGAGTTAAGTCAACAGAGCCTCCTGTGCCGGGGGGGACGGGCACGGGCGGTGCAGGTCCCAGCCGCCCTAAAAGCACGCCGGGCTGTCCTGGCTGCTGTCCACCGCGCACGGACAAGCAATTCAAATTAAAATTAAACACAGGCACTTTTCTTCTTCCGCGTCCAAATTCTGTTGTTTCCCCCCGCCTTGGATTCTCTCACTGCTTCCCCTGCACCACCGTCCCTGGGCTGCAGGGGATATTCAGGATATTCCTGGAGCAGCCCCGCCGGCTCCGGCGCAGGCGGGAAGGGAGAAGGGATGGAATTAACCCTGAGCAGGAGGCACTGTGAGGGTGGCTGAGCAGATGCGAGCGTTTCCCGGCGCTGACTGGCCGGGAAAGTTCAGCGTGACTCACGCACTTCCCCAGGCTCTGAATCGCAGCATTGTGCTGAGAAATCACAAACACGCTGGCACGGGCCCGGCACAGCGACATCGCTCCTGGGTGCCCGCAGCAGCGCAGCCTCCCCGGAGCCCCGAGGGGAGCGGTCTGGGCAGGAAAGCATCTCCAGCATCTCCAGCATCTCCAACAGCTCCAGCAGCTCCAGCATCTCCAACAGCTTCTCCTGGAGCAGAGGGCCAGGCTGGCTCAGAGACCTCAGAGCTCTCAACCAGCTACTTCAGAACGCCTCTCTTTTCCTTGGCACCCTGGGAAGCAAACACACCGCACAGGCAGCCGTGCATACGTGTGCTCCCTCAGCAAACAAGTCGGGGGGAAAAAAAAAAGCAGCCAAGAGGAGCCTTGTCGCGGCGCCCCTGTGCCAGCAGCACACCTCCCCGCGTGCCGAGTACACAGTTTATTTTCCTTCCCATTAAAGTCTCCCCACCAGCCTGGCTCTGGGAAACTCAATTTATGCGCAGAGCCCTGGGTGTATTATTGCTAGCGGGAACAGAGCGGGGCAGTGAGCGGAGGCGGCTCCTGCCGAACAAGCCGCTCTTTGCTTTGGCGGCCGCAGCGCCGAGCGGGGACGGGAAGTCCCGGTGCAGACACAAAGTCTGGGGCTCCTCCACGGCCGCGGCCCCGCGGGGGCTCGGGGGCTGCAGCCCCGCCGGGCACACCGGGGGAAGGGGGCTGGGGAAGGGCTGGAGCCCGCATGGCCCCGGGGGCGCCTCCTGCACATCCTGGGACGGCGCTGGGGTTCCCCGTGGCACGGAGGATGGAGTCACCCTCTGCCAGCTGGGCACAGCATGGCACAGCTAAAAATCTGGGAGGTCACAGGATGAGGGGTGATTCTGAGCACCCCCAAACCATGGCCTGTCCCTGTGAATGCCCTGGGGGCCGGGCTGAGCCCAGGGCAGATCCGCGCACAGGGCATTCCCAGCATTGTGCCAGGTGCATTCCAGCTGTTTCTGTGTGCCTGAGCTGGCTGCTCCACTACCTGCTGTACTTTCCCCCAGCAGGGCTGGTGCAGTGCAGGGAAAAAGCCACGTCCAAGCTTCTGCCACAGGTTCCCACCTGGCCTCCACCACTGCCTTCTACCCTCTCCTCCTCTACTCCTGCTTTATGTGACCTCAGACAAGCTAAATCCCAAATGCCTGGCGTGAGCGGGAGGTGACCTGCCATCCCCACAGCTGGTTTTTCCTTGCTCTGCAAGGTTACAATAGCTCCTTGTTCCTCTGTGCGCCCCACTCCTCTCCTGTATCACATCCTACACGGCCGCTTTGCAGTGACCTCATCTTTCTTATTTTCCATGCCTCCTGCTGGAACCAAGGCCACGTTCTGTGTCCAAGCCCCTGCCACACGCTGTGCCCTGGGGGTGCTGGGTGGGGAGGGGGTGTCCAAGTGCCCCCTTGCCCCAGCGCCCACAGGGACACACATAGCCTGGGGAGGTTTGTGATTGTGGCTAAAAGGACATCTGTGAAATCCATTTTCAGCTTTTTCCTGCCTTTTTAACCCCTTTATCCCCACCTAGCCTCTGTCTGCCCCGGGATGCTGGGCAGCCCCTCCCAGCTCCAGCCTTGTGTCTGGGGCAGGCGGTGACACTGTAGGGTGCTGCCCTTCCTCCAGATGTATTTGGTATCAGGTACCTCTTCTGTTTCACAGACCATAAATGCCTTGGAAATCTGTGCACCAAGGCTGCTTGGTGGCCCTGCACATGGGGCTTCCCTTGCCCAGGTGGTTTAGGACAGTTTGGTATCTCAGTGTTATTTTGGCTCCTCAACGTGGCCCATTTCCAGGGCACAAAAGTTTTTCTTCTTGGGAACCTTTCCTGTGCCCTCTCCACCCCCGTCTCTTTCATGTGGTGTTCACAGGAGCCTGGTTTGCATGAAGCAGAGGAAATCACCAAAGGCTTTCATCCCCTGAGGCCTGGGACCTTCACACGAAGCTGGGCTGTGGTTAGCCAGAAGAAAACATTTGCGGTAGCCAAGGGCTGGTGAGAAACCAAGAGAGCTGTCCACTTGTGGCTGTGCCCATCCAGCCCAGGCTGCTGCCCAGGGGCAGGGACAGCCCAGCTGTGCTGAGCACCCACAGAGCTGCAGGGCTGGGTGTTACACCAGCTCCAGTCTACCTTGGGCTGAGGGACAGCGCCAGGGCAGAGCTGCCCCTCTCGGTGCCACCCACTCAATTTCTGCCTCCTCAGGGCCACACACACCCTGCCTGTGTCTCACAGTGCCCCCCGGGCGGTGACAGTGACCCTCTGGCAGGAGCTGCAGGACCTGATTGCTCACACCCTGGCACAAGAGCAGCTGAAAGCTGTTTGTGTTTGAGCTTCCCACTGAAATGGGACCTTCCTCTTTTTCTGCCCGACTCAGGACAGCTGGGGAGGGAAGGTCTTGGCTGCCACAAGGGCAAGACGAAGCAGACCAGACAAGACAGGACAGAAGCACTACCCAAGAACTGCACTCCATCTCTGTGGCAGGGGTGCTCCAGCACGGCAGGATCTTGCTGGGGAGATGCTGGATGAAACCCCCTCCCAACCCTGTGCTGGTGAGTCACAAACTCTGGGATGTGGCAGGACTGTCCCTGTGTCACCAGGGCAGGTAAACACGGGATCTCTCCTGTGTTCACCTGGTTAATTATTCTGAGACTTTCATATTGAAAACCACGAAGCCTTGGGAACCTCACAGACGGGGGGGGACCCACCTGTGGCCCCACCTTTTGCTCCTCAGCTGGTGCCCGTCTGGCGCCTGCTGGTGCAGCCAGGAGCTGGGGGAGATGTTTTGCTGAGGGCGTCAGCCTTGGAGCAGGGTGGCACATGCCTGCGAGCCCGGCATGAGCTCACGTCTGCCGGCAGCCACACAGCCTCAAGTGCCTTAAGTAGGTGTTGAAAATCAGGAGTTTCTTTCAAGAAGCTCTCGGGGTGGGAGGCACGGTGTGGCTGCAGTGATTGATAGTGTGCTGTGACTGCTGGCCGGCCACTGCTGGGGGCTGCAGCACGGGGCATGGGGGCTCTGGGGCATGTGGCCACCAAAATGCTCCTGGGGCTCTCACAGCCCAAACATAGGGCTGGGGAGGGGAAGACTGAGGTGCCTCCACGTCAAACGGAGGTGGTTGTGGACACCTGGCTGGCTTGGCACCCACACCTTGTGGGAGGCGGGTGGTCACGCTCTCCAGTCCTGCTCCATGTACTCCAGAGCCCAGGAGCTGCCCTGAGAGCTGGATACAAGTCCATCCTTCACCTCTGATGGTGTGTCCTCAGGAAGCTCCTTAGCAAGAGCTGCCTCACCTTCCTCTGCTGCTGCAGCTGTTTGATGCTCAGAAGCTGCCCCTGCATTACTCCCTGCCAGGGCCCCACTGTGGTGACTGTGTTTGACAAGTGGGGCTGGGCTGGCCTTGGGTCCCCCAAAACACATGAAGACAAGCAGATCCTTGCTGTGTGATGCATCCCGAAAGGATGATGGGGTTTTCCTGTGAGGCAGGGTTTGGGTTGGACAGGGATGTGGTTAATGTGCTCCCAGGGAAGTGGTGGGACCCCTGCTCAGCCCAGACTCTCACCTGGGGCTTGGATCACAGCCAGGAGAGGTGGAAAGCAAAGGTGAGAAACGCACAGTGCAGGGCCCCTGTGAGACAGGGCGTGTGGAAGGACCAGAGCTTCCCCTGGGTGTTCCACACAGCAATTCCCACAGCCAGCTCCAGCTCCTGTCACACGGGGGGTTTGCAGGGTGGGGGATCCCTGCCCTCCCAGCCTGCAGGAGGGCTGTGGGAGGATGCTGTGCTGGGGGAGGATGCCAAGGGAGAGCCACTCCCCAGGCCAGGCCAAGCCTGGGGATTTCTGGGCTCTTTTCCACACATTTCCGTGCTCTGGGGCTGCTGGCTCCTGGCGTGGCAGCTCAGGCTGTTCCCAGCCTCGGCGCCTGGCTGCAGCCCCGGCGCTCCCAGCCAAGAGCAATCCCGTCTGTCCGTCTGTCTGTCTGTCCCTCCTCAGCCCGAGTGTGCTGATAACAGCCCTTGTGCAAGACCTGCCCCAGGTTGGGTAACCGAGCCTTGCAGCAGGTGCCCGTGGGCTCCCTCTGGGCTGTGGCTTTGGGCCACTTGCCCGGGTCACAGGTGGCCCCGAGGGTCCCAGCCCCACGAGCATCCCCTGCCTCTGGTGGGGCTGCACTCGTGCTTGACCTCAGAAATTCCTCATGGCGAGGAGTGTCCCCCTGGACCAGCTTTAAATGGGAATTTTGAGTGTTCACCTCTCAGCAGCAGCTTTGGAGTGAGCACTGCTACCAGAGCTAGTGGGAATGTTTCAAAGAAATGGTGTTTCTTTAGAAAGAAAGCCGCAATCAGTATGGTGAGAAAAAGTGGATTTTGATTCCTTTCTCTACTTGAAAATATGCTCCCACCATCGGAGCTCTGTAAAAAAATCTAATTTTTTCCAAGTCCCAATGATCTCTTTTTTTCCCATGAAATATAAGCTAATTAAAAGCACTTAAAAACATTCTATATGTTCAAAGTGAAAACAAAATATTTCAGAAGTGTCTGAATGAGGGTGGAAGAACTGACCAAGGCTGATCTAATCCAAGAGTTGGGAATGAGCCTTGAAATTTCATTTTCCTCCACCCTTTGAAGGGGAAATTTTCAAAACCTCTACTGATCTTCTGTGTAACTGACCTGGGTGTTACAGCAGGTATTTGGTGTCACTTGTTCTGCTCTGCTCAGGCTGAGCAGAGTGGGCACAGCCAGAGACCTGTGGGATGCAGAGATGGGGTGACAGGGACAGAGGTGTCAGGGTCAGGCCAAAATGTGGCACTGGGGCCACCTCTGGAGCGTTGGGGTTGGGGCAGCAGCTGCCTGGGGTGCTGGAGGAGATGGGGGTGGGAGACAGGGGAATACTGGGGTCGCTTGGGACTCTGGGGTGCTCAGGCAGTGTGGGTGCAGTCCCCAGTCCCTGCTGGTGCAGGTGGGGATCCCAGGGACCTGCTGAGACCCGTGCTGGGCACGTTGGCTCATTGTGTGACCAGCAGAGATGCCCTGCTGGCAGATGTTTTGAGGGCCAGCCTGAATAAAAGATGATTGTGAGTGCAGCCCAGACTTGACATTGTTTATTAACAGACACTTTATTGCAACATCTTGGGCCCTTTCCAGGCAGTTGTAGTGCAGCAGGAAGCTCGGTGGAGCAGGCAGCAGGAGAGCTCTGCCCTCCCTGCCGGGCTGCAGAGCAGGGGCAGGGCTGGCCCTGGTGGCCCTGGTGTCCCTGCTGTGCCACAGCCCCAGAGCAGGGCTGGCCCTGGTGGCCCTGGTGCCCCTGCTGTGCCACAGCCCCAGAGCAGGGCTAGCCCTGCACAGCAGAGCTCCTGACAAACCCCAGGTTAGTCCCAAGCAAAGCCCCTGTGCCTTGAGCTTGTTCCCCCAGAGCCTTGGGGAGCCCCACTGGGAGTCTGGGTGCTCCAGTGCTGACCTCATGGGTCCCAGTCCCACCACCAGGTGGGTGACACCTGCTTCAATACACACTTCAGCAGCCAGAACAGAGATTTGGGTCTCCCAGGCCTTTCCTGCCCACAAGTGTATATGCACCAGGTCAGAACACGGCCACGGGAACCCAGTGCTGCCCTGGGCTGTGCAGAGGCACAGCTCAAAAGGAGCTAATTCCTGTGGGGAAGGGATGGATCCAACCTGTGAGGACCCTCCCACCTTTGGTGGTGGAGATAAACATCCCAATAAACATGGGCTGATGCAATTATCACATGCAGGGAGACTCCAGCCTGTCTCCCTGCTGCCCGGGGAGGGGGAGTGGTGCTGTCTGGGGGGGCACTGGCGTGTGGGGGGGGCCTTGGGGACCTCCAGATCACCCTCCTGCCTCCCTGTTAATATCCAAAGTGGCTGTGATAAGAAGCAGTTGCTGGGGCCGCAGGTGGGAAGGTGTCAAGTCGTACACACGGAGCTATAAACAGTGCGTGCCCATAAACCAGATCAAAGCAGAAAGAGTTTATTTTCAGAAGGTCTGCTTCCTCCGCAGAGCCTGGAGACAAAGAGCTCTTGGGGGAAGGGGGGAAGGAGAGGGAGGAAAAAAGAGGGAGAGTTATAGGAGGGGAAGGGATCGAGCTGGCCGTGCTGATTTCTGCTGGGTGGATCTCACTCTCTCTGCAGGGTGAGCAGCTGCCCTGGGGGATGCTGGCTGGATTCTAGGCTCGCTGCGTGTGAGCAGCTGGTGCAGGGTCGTGGCTCAGCCTCCCGCAGTGTCCCTGTGCCCCCAGGGCTGTGCCCCCAGGGCAGGGTGGTTCCTGTGGGCAGCCAGGACAGGGCTGCTCCCGGCCTGCCCAGAGCACCTGAGCTTGTCACAAGCCCTTAAGCAAACTATTGTGAAACCTTGTTGGTTTGCAGAGCGTGTCCCCACCCTCCAGCCCCCAAATCACAGGCTCAGCTACTGGAGAGCTGTGGGGGAAGCGAGTTCCCACCTGCTCCTCGGGCAGGGAGCTCGTGGTCTCTGCAGGAGGAGGAAATCCAAGAGGGGGAAGGCAGCAATCAGAGCTCAGGAGGTCAGAGAGCAGATGTTGGGGCTCTAAGGAGTGTGTGTTAGCTCAGAGGCGTCTGCATCCTGTGCTGCCCGCTGATTTAGACAGAAAATTCCCACTCTTTTCTCACTGATCAACTCTGAAATGAACCAGATGAAGTCTGAGACCTCAGATTTGTTCAGTTTGGGTTCTAGATAAAGTCCTCTGAATCTCGTCCCCCAGTGCAACTGAGCACTGTAGGTGCAAGCCCCCACCACAGAGGGTTTGCAGTGCACTTCCCCTCCCTCACACTGCTGCTGATGGGCTCAGCACATCAGATCCTGTCCACCATTCTCCAAGGGGGGAGCAGGAGCTTTGGGTCCAGCCCCACCAGCACATTGTGTCCAGCAACACTGTGGTGTCAGGAGGCACCAGAGCCATGTGCTCCCCTGTGCTCTCACACCCTGGTCCCTGTCAGCAGGCAGGGTACATCCCAGGGGAGCAGCCCACATCAGGAATGGGGGAAACATCAGCTCCCACACTGCCAGCACCTCCTGGTCCCTGCCAGCACATCCCTCTGCTCTCACCCAGTGCTGTGCCTGCAGCACTGCAGGGCCATGTGGCCGTCGGGGGTTTTCTTAACCAGCCTTGCCAAGGGCAGGCCCAGATCTTCGGGAATGTCACACTGAGCCTGTAGCAGGCTCTGCTCCATCCCAGCAGCACGGGAGCTGTTGTGCTGATCCCACAGCCCTCTGGCTCTCCTGGGGTGGTGTGTGCTGGCTCCTACCTTGCAGGGCTCCCTCCCATGGGCTTTGAGTTTTAGCCACAGCAGTTAAATGCCTAGGTTTTACCAGGACTGCTTTTCCTGCAGCCCCCAGCAGCTTCCTGAGCCTGTGTATGGGGTGAAGTCAGAGTACTGGGCTCACTTTCCCCGGGAAGGCGGCAGCACTGGTCCCACACTGCCCTGGCAGCACCTGCTGCTGTGCTGGCCCTTACCTTCCCATCCACAGCAGAGCGAGGGAAACACATTGCACGGCCTTCAAGGGAAATTTCACTCTGGTTTGCACAAATATTTATCCCACCTGTTTCCTGCCTGGGCCGGCTCTGGGCCGTGGTGGGTCACAGGCAGCAGGGTGGAGGAAGCGGCTCCTGCTCACACAGAGACCTTTGCTCTGCAGGGCTGTGTGTCTGCCCCGGCTGTTCCTCTGAGACAGAGGATGGGATGGGAGAGGATATCTGCAGGGGAAGAGCAGGGCCAGGGCACGGGTGCTGCAGACATAAAAGCCCCCCAACTTGTCTTTGGTTTGTTTTCACCCACGCTGGAGCATTGCTGGGGAAAAGTGACCAGAGTGGGAAACCACGGTGTCTTCCTGATGGGTTTCTAATGGCTGTCACCAGCCTGGTTTGGAATGTCCCTGTTTCTTCATCTTGAAGGGGCTCTTCTCTGAGCTGCAATGGCTCAGAGACCTGCAATGGTCACAAGAGTCCCTACCTGGATCCCCTTCCCACCCCATCGTGCGCTCTGGAAATGGCTGGCACTGACACCTGCAGCTGCTCAGCGCCAGTTCCCGGTTTGGATGGGACAGAGGAGATGCAAGATGCAATTCCCTGGCCCGGGGCTGCTCGGGCACCCGGAGCCGCCGGTGCTCGGGCAGGCGCCGCATCCCCGGCACGGCGGGCACCGCCCTGCTCAGGAAATCCCTGCAAGGGAAGCACGGCCGAGCTATTCTTACCCTCGCCCCTCGCGTCCCCCCGGCTGCCTGCGGGAGACAGGATGGGCTGATGGCTCCGGCCCTGAGGAGCCGGCTCCGGGTGTCCGCCCCGTCCCGTCCCACCCCACCCCTAAATCAGCACCAGCCATCCCGGGGGCAGCGGCTTCAGCACAGCCCCGGCTCCCTCCGGGGGGCTCTCCCACCTTCCTTTTCCCCCCATCACCGCCCCGTTCCTCCTCTTTTCCCAGCCAGCCTGTGATTCATGCGCTCAGCTCACGGAGCCTCCCTGGAAAGCCCCAGGAGCTGCTGGGGGACACATGTGCGAGGTGACACTGTGGCCAGCGGGCCGGCCAGCACCTGCCCGGGGCCGCATCGTCACCTTCCTGCGCCCACGCCATCGCGGCTTCCACCCTGCCGAGCCGTGCCAGCCGCAGGCACCGTGCCGGGGGAATGCTGGCAGGAAGGGTTTGACTCATGCTGGAGTTAATGAAAACAAAACTCCGCAAATAAATAGCATTCGCAGCGTTTCCTCACCGGAACGGGCCCCTGTTTCCTATGCCGGTGCTCCTCGGGCTGCTTCACCTACAGGGACTGACCCTGCTGCCGTGGAGCTGCCTCTGGCGCCAGGGCTGTGCCAGCAAAAGCCCTTCCCGAATTCATCCTTGGCTGGAGAGAGTGAAGGCAGTGGCTGTGCTGGAGCCCCTGTGCCTGGTCGCTGTGAGCAGCCCCCAGATCCAAGGGTTTAATCCCAAACCTGAAGCCCAGCCTGGCTTGGTGCCCTGGCAGCCTCCAGCCATGGTCAGCAGAAAGCTGGATGCCATGAGGGACTTACCTGGGCTGAGTTCTGAGTGGCATTGGCTGCTCCTTGGGCAAACGTTTTGATTTTCAGTTGGAGGGGAGAACAGAGGTTTGTTTGACAGTGTGGATCCCCACAGCTGGGGCTGAGCTTTGCTCCACAGCCTTCACACCCAGGGCATCCCTCTGCCCTCACTGGGCCCTGCCAGCCCAGCAGGTTCTGTCCTCTTGGCCACCTGGAATCCACATCCACAGCTCCTTCTGGAGCAGCCAGGGCTGGGGAAGCTGGGGTGCTTGTGGTGGGGCCAGCAGCTCCACACCCTCAGCAGGACGCTGCTTTCCCCAGAATCACATCACAGGTGGATGCAGAACAGAAATCAGGATTCAATGTCAGCTTTTCTCATCCTTTGCTCTAATTTCCTAGGCAATTTGTTTACCACTTAAGAAATCCTAAATGAGATTCTGATGGCAGAAATCCTCATGGAGTGCTGTGAGAGCAGCCTGGCCCAGGGTGGGCTGTCCTGCAACCAGGCTCACTCCACCACGTGAGAAATCCGGTGACTGTGGTGCCGTGGGTGTGACACACAGCCAGCCCTGTTCTCCAAACCCGAGGATGCTCCTGCTCAAGGCTTCTCCGAGCCCCTTCCCAGGGCAGCACAGCAGCTGGCAGCTCCTGGGGAGCAGCAGCCCCCAGGAGAGGCTGCAGAGCCCCGAGCGTTTCCTGCTGAAGCAGCACATTCCCAGCGGGAGGAAAGGTCGTGGTGGCGCTGGGGCTGTCCTGGTTTCCGCTCCCAGCACGGCTGCAGCTTCCTCTGGCTGCTGCCCAGCCTGTGCAAGGTGCACCCAAACCTGGCCCCGGCCCTGGCCCCGCTCCAGAGAGTCCCAGTGCCACCCAGAGAACACCCACAGCTCTGTCTGGTTGTTTCTCTCTTGGGTGGTGGGGTCAGGCACAGCTGGACAGGCACAGCTGGACAGGGGACACGGGTGGCCCCTGGTGACAAGCCCGGTGGTGACACAGCCCTGCGGTGACACAGACGAGTCACTTCCCTTCTCTCCCCCCGCTCGAAGCTCCTCAAGCACCGCTTCCATTCACCCTCAGCTCCCACGGTGGGGGGAGCAGGGCCAGGCTGGCAAATGTGGGAATGATGGAGGGGATGAGGTGTCCGTGTGGCACCACAGGGATGCTCTCTCCTCCTCATTCCTGGGCTGCCATTTGTAACAAATTGAATTTTGTACTATCCAAATGACCATGTCTGTGTGATATATTGCATTCACAACGTATTTAGCACATCATTTAAAGGAAAATGTGAAGCAGAAGTATAAAAATTGAAGCAAAATTAAGCAAAACAATCATGTGGAAATGAAACTTTGGAGCTTATTAAAAAAATCAGGCACAGAGCTCATGGTGCCAAAACCCCCATTAGCGTGAGTCATTTCAACTCTCCCCCAGGGAAAAAGCACCGAAATGCTCCTGTCCTGGGGAAGTATTTCACTTCTGACTGCCCAGGCAGGTGGGTCCCAGCAGCCCAGAATTTCCCCTCAAAGCCCAGGTGATGCTCATTTAGTACCAAGGGAGAAGAAATCCAGGTCAGACCCACTTATCATCCTTGGCCAGTGATTGAATCAGCCGCTGGTTTTTCTTGTGTCTCCAAGTATTGAACTTCCCTGAAGGGCAATTTACTCACAAAATCCATTCGTGTCATGGGTTTTAATTGTAATTTTGTAACAGATTACAGTAAAGGAGGGGCTGATAGTCCCTCGTGGTCGGCAGGTGGGTGTGTGCAGGGACCTGTGTCTGCTGCAGGGGCTGGCAGGAGGGTTTATCTCCCGGCTGTTATCACCCTCCTTTCTCCAGGGCAGTCAGCCGCGGGGATTTAATGATCTCTGCAAGCAGAGGGGGCTGAGGTGGGAGGGCACACAGCACGTGTTCCCTGGGGCAGGTGAGCAAGGGCACTAGAGGGCTCTGGGGTGGGGGAGGAACCCAGTGTGGAGGCAGGGAAACTGAGGCACACACAGCCACACGTCTGTGCCAGGGGCTGGGCTGGGATCTGCCCCAGCCAGGGCTTCAGCTCCATCTTCCTGGGGGGAGAAAAGGACTTACCTGAGCTTCTTCAGCACTCCAAACGTGTTTACTTTGGCTCTGGGTTAATATATATGGGTTTACTCCTGTGACAGAGACATCAATGGGCAGAGCTGGCCCTGGACAAAGATGTGATAGGTCTATATTTCTATTTTCTGCTTGTTTCAAAGCCTTCATCCTGGCAGCAGCATAAGGCTGCCCCTCGTTACCAGCAGCCAATTAAAGCATCTGAAATTCAGGGTGAACATTTTCGCACATTTTTCCATCGAGCCCCTGCCTGCTTTGGGAGGAGGTGCTGAGGCTGAGCCTGTCCCAGCAGATCCGTGGGCAGGCTGGAGAGGAGGGAAGGAGCTGCTGCCCTCACAACCAGGTCAGGGCTGCACCTGGAGGGAAGGACAAAGTGCCCAGAACATCCTGCCCAGCTGTGCCTGGCAGTGGCTGTGCCAAGTTCAAGCTCCTGCTGTCCCCAACCACGTTCTGCAGCCTGAGCAGCCCCTCCTGCTCCTGTCCCTGTCCCCATCATCCCCCCCCCGATAACACAGGGAACAATAGCAGGGCAGCAAACAGGGCCAGGGCTCAGGGAGCTGAACAGGGAAATCAGGGGACAAAGATAACACAGCCAAAAGGGCTCCTGCAGGCCCAAGGGCAGGGCCCTTCCAGGGATTAGGTCCCTTGTTCTGGGCTGAAGCAAGAGTTTACCCAAGCCCTGGCTATCAGCCCTGTGTGCAGGAAGGAGCTGTGTCCACCCCACGAGTGGCATGGGGCTGTGGATGGGCTCCTCCCTGCCCTTGCTCCCTGTCTGTCCCCAGCTGTCCCCACCCCAGCAGGACCTGGCTTTGCTCCTGTGCCAGGACAGTGGGAGCTGGAGGGGGCCCAGGGGTGGCTCCCCATGAAGGAGGACTTGCCCACCCCTCCAGCTGCTGGCCATGGCTGCACTCACAAGTGCCCACTTGCCTGGGTGGGGGAGAGGTGGGAGTGGGGAGCATCTTTCACACAGCTCCAGCCCTGGCTCATGCTCCAAGGGGCTGAGCATCCCTCTGTGCACAGCCCAGCAGCTCCGAGGGGCTGAGCATCCCTTCGTGCACAGCCCAGCACCTCCACCCACCCCTCATCCCCACCGAGGAACAGGCTGGCTCTGTGCTCTCCCCCTGCTCTCTTTTGGCAGATAGTTTGCTGACGTCTCCAAACCGCAAAGCAGGTTGATTTGAATTTTCCATGGATGGCTCAGAGTCACGGATAATTCATTATTCACACCTCTCTAATTAAGCTGCTGCCCAGCAGGCGAGGCAGGGCTGAGAGCAGCCACATGTCCCCGGGCCAGGGCAGGTCAGCAAGGTCCAATGTGGCTTGAATTTGGGCAGTGGTGTCGCTCACCCTTCGCTGCACAGGGGACACAGGGCTGCTTTGATAAGCAGGATCCCGGAGCTGGGAGGTCTGGGAACAGTGCAGAGGGAAGGGCAGCAGCCTTTTGGGAATGTTCCTCCAAACCTGGAGCCCAGCTCAAAGTCCTGCCAGAGCCTTTCTGCTCCTGAGGAGGGGCTGGAGGGGAAGGGGCAGGAGGATGAGCTGCACAGCTCTGAGTACAGAAAGGGGCAGGAGGATGAGCTGCACTGCTCTGAGTACAGAAAGGGGCAGGAGGATGAACTGCACAGCTCAGAGTGGGGAAGGGGCAGGAGGATGAGCTGCCCTGGCACTTCCCCCAGAGCATCCCCAGGCTGCAGGCTCCGGGCAGGGTGCCGGGGGCCGCGTTCCCAGCCCCGCTGATGAGAACTCCAAATGCGGTCGGTGGGCTGCTCCACAGGCAGCTCTGCGCCGCCGAGGCAGCCAGGGCCATTTTAATCATTTCCAGATTTGTGTGGGAGGTCAGGGCCCTGGGGTGCTGCTCCATGTCAGTTTTATAAACACGGCAGTTTTTCCAGATGGTCTCTGGCTCCAGCCTGGCTAGCAGGTTGATTGGGCCAGACCAAAATAACAACAGGTGGAGAACAGGCCATGACTGCCTGACGCTATCTCCTTTTTCCATCTATTCCCCAAATGATTTTTTTCTTTGCAGAAAACAATTAAGTTTTGCAGGGGCAGGGGCTGGAGCTGTGCTGTGCTGCGAGCTGAGGCCCCACACCTTCAGTGCACGTGTGGGAGCAGCATCTGCCTTGGCTGCTGGGGCCAGGGCAGGGCCAGCACGGGATCCCTGCTCACTGATCACACACACTCGCAGGGTTTTCCTCCATCCTCCCCAGGGCTGCCTGAGACAGCAGATCAGATGCACACCAGGGAGCTCTTTCATTCCCCCCACTCAACCTGTTTTATTCTTTTTACAGCAAGATGATTTTTAAAAAAATCTTTTCCATTAACTCCCAAGGAAATTTAGTGCCAAATGGGCATTGTGGCAGCATGCTGCATGTACCCCTCATTTCCAGGGCCAAGAGGGAGCCCTTCATTCCAGGTGCTCCATGGGTGGCCATGGTCCATATGAGACTGCTGGTCCTGATGCTTTCCCAATACTGCCAACCCACCAGGAGCATCAGGGCAGGGCCAGCTCCGTTCCCTCCAGCTGAGGAGCTTGGCAGCACTTCCAAAGGGGTGCTCAGAGCCCCAGGGTGGAAAAGCCAAATAGCACAGACCCAGCTTTGATCTGTGCACAGATCCCAGCTTTGGCTTTGCACAGGAGCACAGCCATGGCAGCTCCAACACACCCATTGTCCCTCACCATCACCCCTGCAGCACCCCTGGCTCACTGGGCACAGCTGCCCAGCCCCAGGCAGCACTCAGAGCAGAGCTCGTGGCACAGAGACCTCTCCGAGCCCAAAGGATGGAAAAGCCAGGGCTGTGCACTGGCAGTGAGCAGAGCTGCTCTCACATAGAGAGCTCTTTCATATTCCCCACTCGCCCTCGTGCTAATGGCTCTCTGCAGGCCAAACCTTCCCATGGAGGGGATGGAGCTTTGGCCAGAGGTTGTAAAGTGATTGTGGGCGTAAATAAAAGGGTTGCATGTGCAGCCCTGCGAGCCAAGACCAGCACTGGACCCTCCCTGCTCTGCACCTCACCCCACGCACACAGCACAGCCCTGCACACGCACAGGGCTGAGCTGAGCACACCCAGACCAGGGGAGGAGGAGGAGGGACATTGCCAAGGGCCCTGCTCAAAGGGAGGTTTCACACAGCCAAGGGGACACGGCCCACCTTCCCCTCTGTGCCTGTGGTGCAGCTCTGTCTCCACCTCCAGCATCCAAAAACCTCAGCAGCATCCCTTCCTCACTCCATAGCACCAATCTGCCATCACACATCTTTATTTCCTAAACCCAGGCCAAACCTTCGCTGGCCCAGCCCTGTCACTGTGTGACAGCTGGCTCTGACACCTTCCTTCAGCCTGCCCTGATTCCTTCCATAGGAAGGAATTTGCTCCTGCACACCAGCTCCAAGGATTGCATGTCCCCGTCTGCTAATTGCACAGTCCCAAAGAAAATGTGCATCAAAGGCCTGCCGTGCTGCAATTTAGCATTTCGTTTATTCCATGGCTGTTAATGGAGAAGAAGCTCCATCCCATGACCAACACAAAGCACTGGCAGGTGAAGGACCTTGGCTGAAATGCAGCCAGGCACAGGAAGCAGCTTGGGCACATGCTGGAGGTTTGGCCACCGTGGCCAGGGTGCCGTGCTCAGGGGAGGATCAGGAGTGGGATCACTGCTGTGGCCCTGGGTGTGTGCCCAGGGGACCAGGGGAATCCTGCCCAGCACAGGCAGCATCCTGTTCCCAGCCCTCCTCCCTGCTCTGGTAAGAAAGCAGGGGATTAGAAAGGCCTCACCCTGTTTCCACCAGCTCCTAAAATGGAAGTTTGGAGCTCAGGGCAGAGGGTCTGGACAGTTTTACTCCCGAAGGCAGGTAGGCAGCGAATCTGGAAACCCTCTGTGGTGGGAGCAGTGGCAGCAGAGCAGGACTCACCTCCCCCAGCCCTTTGTTTAGGAATCCCATTTCTGCCATGTCTAAATATGCCCTAATCCTACAAACAGTTCCCCTCCAGGAGAAGGAGCAGACCTTAGGCTGATTTTTCTCTGCAGCCATTTGCACACACCTGAAACCCCGGGACAATAGTGAATGAAGTGGCTCTGACACGGCACCTTCTCCCCTTGGATCTCACCTTCCTCTCCATAGCTCGCAGGTGTTATCAGCCCTGTCTGCAGGTGGAAAACTGGAGCTGTGTTTCAGCGATGGAGGAAGCCTGGGCTGAGCACTGTCACTGCACGATGCCAAGATCCAGTGCCAGGGTGTTGGGCATGATCGTGTGCACTCAGAATGTTTTCACAGGTTAATTTTGTCCAGATGTCTTTTTTGCCAGTGGATACCTCACCCGCTGGTGCCAGCCCAGCTCCTGCCTGGCCTTCACTGCCTGCAGATGGTGGCAAAGCCCCCCAGAACCTCTCAGCCCAGAGCCCTGGAGCCCAGGGAAGTGTGGCTCCAGCTCACCTTGGGCTGCACCTCTGCAGGGCACAGCGTGTCTGCCCCAACAATTCCTTCTCTTGCTGGCACTGACATCCTCCTGGATGCTGACACCCAGAAAGAGCTCTGGCAAATCCTGAGTTATCAGGCACAGGGAAATTGTTTGTATAAAATCCTTGGGTCACTTTGGAGAATTTGGAGGTTCAGTAACTGGGCTGTGGCCAGCACTAGAGGAGTTCCAGCTGGGAGAGACCTGCTGTAGATGTTTCTCTAGGACAGTGTGGGGTGGAAATTGCATCACTTGGGAAAAAGAAACAGGGAGGATAGGGAAGGAAAAATATACTGTATTGGCAGTAGGGACATAGGCTAGAAAAGCACTCCAGGGCCACATGAAGCCAGGAGCAGCTCAGGCATCTTCAGCTGCCTGGCAGTGCTGGTCCCATAGCCTGGCACGGGGACAGGGACCAAGGGCCAGCAAGCACCATGGCACTGCTGTGCCCTGACTCAGAATTGCCCAGGGTAAAATTCCTGCCTTCAGGAGCACTCCAGCCTGGGCCCTGTGCTCCCAGGGACATGTCACTCCAGAAGAGCAATGTCTTTAACCTGGCAGTTTCTGGACAGTCTCTCTCCCTGGCATCCACTTTTTATTATCGTCTACGCAGGCAGTTTGTTTCTAAAATTAATGCACTAAAACTGCTCACACACATACTGGGGGATGGGGCTCAGACACCAGCAGACATCTGGAAGTGCCAGGATGGAAAAATGTCTCGGATGCCACGTGAAGGAGCAATGGGAGCAGGGAGGGCTCCTGCCCCTGGGCCGTTCTGGGATGGCACAGAGGGGTCAGCTGCCCACAGAACGTGGCCATGACACCCTGCACAGTCGTGTCCATCACATCCTGCCCACTCATGTCCATCACACACTGCCCACTCGTGTGCTGCACTCAGGGAACCTGCCCAGTGCAGGCCCAGCCGTGCCCATGTCCGTGACCATCCCCATGTCCATGCCTGTGTCCATGCCCATATCTGTGCCCATATCTGTGCCCATGTCCATCCCCGTGTCCATCCCCATGTCCATCCCCGTGTCTATATCTGTGTCCACCCCAATGTCCATGCCAATGTCCATCCCCTTGTCCATCCCAATGTCCATGCCAATGTCCATGCCTGTGTCCATGCTCATATCTGTGCCCGTGTCCATCCCTTTGTCCATCCCCAGTGTCCTTCCCAATGTCTGTGTCTGTGCCCACGCTCCTGCACACCCGACAGCCAGAGCTCACAGACAGACACACACACACACACACACACACATAAACACACAGATAAACACAGATACACACACACACAGATAAATACACACACAAACACAACACATATAAACACAGGTACATACAGACACACACATAAACATAAACATATACAGAGACACACACACATGCACACACACAGATGCACACACACTCTCACACACACACACATGCACACACACACACACATGCACACACACACACTCTTGCACGTGTGTGCATCTCCTGAGCTGGTTCAGCGCCGAGGGAAGGAAACAAAGGCCGGGATCCCTGTGGATAAGCAGGAGGCAGAGGAAGGGCAGGAGCAGGAGCAGCCCACACACCGAGCCACCCGTGGGCTGCCCCAGCGTTCCCAGGCTGCTCCAGAGGCAGCGCCAGCGTCCCGCACTGCCTGCACCTGGCTGCTATTAAGCATTCAATCAAAAAGGGATCACAAGCCAGATAGAACTAATTCGGAGGAACTTTTTTACACAACAAGCCCCTTTCAGTTTGCTTGTTTGGTTTTATATCTAAGGCTAACACCGGCAGGTTTGAAAATGAGCAGAGCTCTTGGCTGCAGGGGACACACCACGTTTCCAGCAGACAGAGGTGGGAGTTCTCCTTTGGTGTTTTAAAAATAGCACTACAAAGAGAGGCAGGCTGGGATCCTGGCGGTGTGCAGAGGGGTGACACGGTGGGGCTGAGTCCCAGGCCAGTCCTGGGGACAGGGCTCACAGAGCTGGAGGGTCTGTGTCCCACAGCTGCTCCTCAGGTCCTCTGCACTTGTGGTGAGAGTCTGGGGCTGCCCAGGATGCTGAAGAAGAGACAGGCTGGTGCACAAGGCAGTGCCTCAGCAAGGTTCCCTGCTCTTGCACCCTTCCCAAAATCCCATCCCTGTAGGGCAGCCTGTGAGCTGGGTCTGAGCACTGGGCACTCCATGTGGCAGCAGGGATGCAGTCCTGGAGCCCACAGCTGCTTTGAGCCACACAGACACAACTGGAGCCTGCCAAACTCCCTGTGCTGAGCTGATGGAAGTGGAAGAGATCTTGGAGGACACCTGGAGATGAGGCTGTGACCCCCAGCAGCCCCGTGGCAGACCCAGTCCCCAGCAAGCACTGGACAGGTGGCAGAACTGGCCCCAAATGTCTCCAACACAATGGCTTTGACCCTGTTTCTACAAGGAGCTCACAATGCCATTAATCACTAGTGACACTTCCTTCTGCCACGGCAAAAGAGACCCTTCTTCTTATTTTTTTTATCAATTATGAAAATCCACTATAAAAAGTTCCTTTCCTTCCACTTTCACAGACCCCAGCAGCAAACACTGCCAGCTCCTCCACAGCCACCTCTAGACCCTCATCCTAAGGGCAACTTTTACTTTTCTGAAACACAAAAAAGGAAGGTAATGACAATAATAATCCCACATATCCTGTAGCTGTGCGCTGCAAAGCTCTGGAGGTGCAAGTGCCTTAACCCTCATACAGGGAGGGCACAGAGCCCCCACACCAGCTCCTTGCTCAGTGTTGGTCTGTCCTGCTCACCCACCCTGAGGGCAGAGCGTGGTCAGGCAGCTCTGGCAGAGCTGTTCCCTCAGTCCCTCTCCATCCCCAGTGCGTGGTGTCCAGGGATTTTCAGCAGGGAGAAGCCAAAGGCTCCCCACAGTTCGGAGGCTCCCCGTGCCGCCAGCCGCAGGAATTGTGCTCCTTTAACATGTCCTTTAAAGGGACCATTCACCAGGCATTCCTAGGGAGCCCCTCCACACTGGCCACACTCGCATGGTGGCTGGGACACGCTGGCTTTTAGGGGAGGGCTCCAAGGAGGTTTTAATTTAATGCTGGCTCTTACCCTGGGAAGAATTTCCCAAGTAGGTGGAAATTCATGATCTCCATCATCCCAGGGAGAAAGGAGGAGCAGGGAAGGCATCACCCTTGTGCACTAATATCCCTCCTTTTGAGTTCTGGATGTCTATTCCCCAGACACCGATATTCCTCTTTCCCAGGAACCCCCGCTGGTTTAAAACCTCGGCCAGTATTTGCACGTTATTTACACCAGCCTTTGGCTCCGCACCCGCCTGGCTCCCGGTGCTGAGGGGACCCGAAGGACCGCAGGGGCTTTTCAGGCTCAGGCTCAGGCTCAGGCTCGGGCTCGGGGTCAGCTCGGGCGGGAGGGAGGGAAGGAGGGAGGGAGCTCTGGCCAGATGGTTTGTTTTCACTCAGCAGCGAACTCGCTGCTTGTCTCGGTGGCTCCCGACTGCTCATCCTCCCACGGCCACCTGGGAGGGACCAGCCCCGGGTGGCACAGGAGGGATCCTGGCCCCAGCCCAGGGTGGCACAGGAGGGACCCTGGTCCCAGCCCAGCCCTCGCTCCGCGGCCCCGCTGGGGAACGGGGCTCGCTGGCTGCTCGGGATGCCGGCACGATCCCTCTCGCTGGCCCCAGCCCTGATGGAGGGAATTAAGGAGCGGATTTGGCTGGGAACAGCCCCCAGGTTCTCTCACAGGGAAAGGGGGAAGGCAGATGTACAGCCTGGTCCTAGGAAGGACATTAAAGACCTTGCCCTGGAGAAGCACCACGGGGTTGGGTTACGGCCAACGTGACTAAGCCTCCTCTTCCTCTCTGCTCACCCTTCTCTCTGCCGTGTCAGACTTTAAAATGCACCTTTAGTTTTGCAATGCTCTTGCTCAGAGCCTCATTACTCAGGCTGAGCTGGCCCTGTTTCCTGGGGAGCGAGGCATCCCTGCCTGATAAGATAAGCTCCCCAAAGAAAGGTTTTGGGACCCTGACTCACTGGAGAAACTTTCTGCAGTGCAGTCATACAGGCCTCTAACACACTCAACCATTTGATGGGCTTATCAGTGAAATTCAAATGTTCATCTATGGTCACTGGAGGACAGCCCTGATCCAGAGCAAGGCCATCCCAATCAGGTGTTAAGCCTGCAGAGTCATCCTATCTGCACCTCCCTACATATTCACAGCCCTTTCTCTGTCGTGTGCCCAAAACCTTCTTGCCCTGGGCTCCCACAGGGACTCAGAGACCCTCTGGTGCTGGAGCTCTGTTCAGCTGGGGCTCTGGACAGAGGGTGGCAGGAGTACCACTGTGCCTGCTGCCAGGTCCCAGTGCTCCTGGGCAGTGCTGGGGGTCTGTGCTCAGTGCCCCCAGGGCAGCTCCAGGCCGTGGTTCCCCATTTCCAGCAGGATCTGGCTCCAGGTTATCACTCCTGCTGCTTCTGGCAGCCCATGTCTGGTTTTACAGAGGGGCAATAAATCCCCAAGGAGAAGCAGCTACAAGGTCTCCATCCATGGACCCCCCAAGAGAAAGCAGGCCCAGACCCCAATGTTTGTCCTGGTCAGCCCCTCCTGAAGGCACCTGTGGTTTGCTTTTCTAAGTACAGTGAACTCTCAGCCCAAAGGATGCCACTTCTGATTGCATCAGCAGGGCTGCAGATGCAGCTGATACTGGGTGGGGGGAGAAGTCCTCTTCTGGGGCAATAAACCCAGCCCAACTTTGGGAGCAGTTTCTTGGCTCTCAGCGACTCCATTCCCTGCACACTGCTAAGGAGCTCCATGGGTGCTTTCCACCAGCATCCAAATCCAAACCCAACACCCTGGGTTTCCCCTGGGCTGGCCCCAAAGCACCCCATCCCTGGGGTGGGCTGCTTGGCACCAGCCCCACTGGGGTGATGAGTGTGTCAGGGCTCTGTGTGCCCAGCTGTGCCCAGCTGTGCCTCTGGCAGCAGGACCCAGCAGGTTATCAGGCAGCTCTGGAAGCCCCCAACAACTGCAAATGATCAACCCCGGGGGAATTTTTTTTCCTCCCCTCGGCTCTGGAGTCAATTGTCAGCCCTGCTTTTAAAGACACCCTTGTCGGCAGCCCGGCTATGCTTTTCTGCTTCGGAGGAATTCCTCTAAAACAATAATAGTGACATTGTTCCTCACTTTGCTGGCGGTTTTATAGGGCTCACGTTGGAGAAAGGTGACCATGGCTGCCTTTTGGCCACATGTGTTTACACAAGGAAATGCATGTGGGTTTTGGGGTGGCGCCTGGAGTCAGCAGCCGCTCTCTGTACTCCTGACCCTTACAGAGCTGCTTTCTTGCTTCTGGGTACGTTTACTGCACTCCAGATGTGAGCTGGCTCCAGCAAGGCTGCGGAGCGCCAGGGATCTGGCATCCCCAGACTCATCAGTCCGTGGGGTAGAATGCCATGGTGGTTGTTTTAAAAGCTGTAATGCGTCTTGGTAACACATCATGATTTATTCAGCCCTTGTTTGACAGGGAGCCTTTATCAAAAGCTGATGCGAAGCCCGGGCTCGGCGGCGCTGCCGAGGGTGGCTGGAGCTGCTCCCTCCCCAGGGATGGGATTTTGCTGGGATCCCAAAAGCTGGGTCCCCAGTGTGCCACCCACCCTGAGGGGCTGCGTTTGGGGACTCTTGCTGTGAGTGCAGCTCCTCCCTGGGGTTCATGGAGCCATTGAACAGATGAACCCCAACGTGTTTTGAGCAGTGCAGTGTCCCTGCTGCAGCACCAGGAACCCGGGGCTGCAGGACCATGGGGTGACCTGGGGGTGACAGTGCCACAGCCACTCCTGGCAGAGCCCAGGCTCACTTTGGCCTCACTCTCAGGCAAACCAGAGCTGATGGAAGGAGAGAAAAGAAGCAAAAATGGAGCTTGGGGAAAACCAGGCAAAACCAGAGCAGAGTGTGGGCAGTGAGGGAGCCCTGGGAAAGCAGAGCTGGGGAGTCCCTGCCCACAGCTCCCAGCACCCCACCAAGGTGCTGAGATCCCTGCTCTGTTCCACTTTCTGCCCTCGCAGCAGATAAACACAGTTACAGGGAAAAGGGGAGGGTCGGATGGATCACAACCTGCTGGAGGCACAGGAGCCCCAGGAGAGCAAGCCCTGCCCTGGGCTGGGGCTGGCAGGCACTGGGCAAGATTTGGGGGAGCAGCCCAGGATGGGGGGCTGGCCCCAGCCCTGCATCCCCGCTCCAGCCTCCTCCCCTGGTGCCTCTGAGGTGCCATTCCCATGGGCACAGATGGACAGGACACTAGAGCCCTGGATTAGGAATGAGCCTCCGGTTTAGAGATATTTATTTGCTTTTTATCATAATGGGAAAAAAATGCAACAGCAGATAGAAGAGGAAGGAAAAAACCCCAATCTGGGTCAGGATCTCACACTGGCTAGTTCACTTCACAGTTTAAGTAAATAGTTCTCATCCCAAAACCCTTCAGGGTCATATAAATGTGCCTCTTCACATGGAAGAGACTATTTTGATAGTAGCTGGGTGCCTGATGAATTTGCAACTTTCCCAAACTGTCGGTGTCTAGAATGTGACTCAGTTTTTCACAGTGAGATATAAAATCCTATCAATTAATCTAACTTTTATTGCACCTCTGGGGCATGAACGTGATGTTATTTAAACAAATGGTTCCCATTACCTTCAATTATTTTATAAATGTTTTTCAGTGATTTATAGGCTTCTATTAAATGGACAATATACTTCTGTGCTCCTCGAGGGGGTAAACAGTAATCTAAGGGCTTGGGTTTGCTGATCCTTTTTTCTTTCTCTCCTTCCTTTTCCACATGTATCAGAGGCTGCCGTTTAATTACGGGGGAGGTGGGAAGGGCCCGGCCAGACAGAGCGCGGCTGTGCCGGGGCCCCCGCCCCGCACCCACAGCGGGGCTGCACCGCACCCTGGGGTGCTGCGAGTCCCCTGCGGGTCCCGCACCCTCCGGAGCATCCCCTGCATGCCCTGCATCCCCTGCATCTCCTGCATCCCGCCCCGACACCCTCGGGCTGCGGCAGCCGCGGCTCCGCCATCCCCTCCACATCCCCTCCTTTGCCCTCCAGCTGTGCTCGGCTGAATCCAGCTGTGTGTGAAAGGGCTGCAGCTGGAGCTGGAGCTGGAGCTGGAGCTGGAGCTGGAGCTGGAGCTGGAGCTGGAGCTGCTCTGGCAGGGCAGGGGGTGCCGGGGGGGTCGGGATGGATCAGCAAGGCAGGGGGACACAGCAGGGACAGGGACACAGCAAGGGATGAGGACACAGCAGGGATGGGGACACAGTAAAGGATGAGGACACAGCAATGATGGGGACACAGCAGGGATGAGGACACAGCAGGGACAGGGACACAGCAATGATGGGGACACAGCAAGGGATGGGGACACAGCAAGGGATGAGGACACAGCAATGATGGGGACACAGCAGGGATGAGGACACAGCAGGGATGGGGACACAGCAATGATGGGGACACAGCAAGGGATGGGGACACAGCAAGGGATGAGGACACAGCAATGATGGGGACACAGCAGGGACAGGGACACGGCAAGGCAGGGGGGTGACAGCTCTGCTGCTCCTTGGGAGGGGACAGGCAATGAATGGCTTGCTCCTCTCATCCATGACTGAAGGAATTTCTCCTGCCTGGGATGCAGACATCCCTGCAGTGCCTCATGCTTTGGGGACACATGACACTGCCACCAGCAGCCAGTCCTCACAATCCAAGGAGACCAGCAGCCCTGAGCCCCAGAAAGGCTGGCAGAGGCCAGGACACCAGGCCCCTCTCCCACTGTGTTCTCTCCAGGCTGGGTTTTGGGAAGGCCAGGGAAGGGTCAGAGCAGCAGGATGCAGCCATGGGGATGGTGCTGAGCCCCTTATCTGTGGGGTCACGCCAGGACGTGGTTCCTGGAGCAGTGACCCTGGCTGCCACCCCGGCAGGACCCACCCACCCATCCATCCTTCCATCCAGCCATCCATCCATCTCCTGCCAGCCCTCCCCTGCTGGCCCTCAGCTGCACGCTGACAGACTGGACAGCAATTAAGTCCTCGCTGAACTCATTCACTTGAGCCTGTCTACATTTCAAACAGCTCTGCAGATAGGCTCTGTTTACAGAGCCTGCCGCTGTTTATTATTTTTTGGGGGGTGTTGCACGGAGTGGGGATGGGAGATGACATTTGGGGAAGATAAATAGGGCAGAAGACCCTGTAAAGACAAAGGGCTGAGCACGGCTGGCTCGGGCAGGGAGAGCATTCCCAGCTCCCAGCTCTGGCTGAGGACAGGCACAGCTCAGTGCACACCCCTGGGCTGTCCCAGCCTGGTGCTGCACAGGCAGAACCTGCTCCAGCACAGGGTTCTTGGATGTCCTCTGCTAACGAGGATCATTTCTAGGCAATCCCCAGCACAGCAGGACCCCAGTCCCACGGGCACCCCTTCCCTTCCCACCCTGTGGCACACCAGGCACACATGGAAGGAGCTGCAGCGCCCACACCTCCCTCCCTGCTGGGACCTGGCACATCTTAGCCAGGGAAATGGGCAGGAGAGCCCTGGGTGTCCCCTGCACTGGCAGGGAATGCCCTGTGGACATTGGACAGGGGATGAGCTGCTGGGGCTGGGGGTCACATGGGGGACCTGTCCCAGCCCCCCAGGGCTCCTTGGGACTCTCAAACCTGGACCCTCAGAGCCCTGCCAGGGATGCCCAAGGGCAGTGTGACCATCCTGTGCTCTCCAGAATGGAACCCTTGTTTTCCCAAAAGGCTGATCCCCACCTCCCAGCCCTGGCAGCGTTTTCCAGCAGCCATCCCCTGACTTCTGCTGGGCACTGGGGGCACAAGAGCCCCACCAGACCCACCTGGGTGCTTTTCTTGGCAAACAACAACTCTCTCAAAGCTGTTACACCATTAAAAATAGCTAATAAGGTTTCACTTAATTAAGCAGCACGAGGCCTCACAATGCTGATTGTCACTTTTTCCCTCTGCCTTGTGCTGTTGCCACATCCCAGATGGAATCAGCCAGCCTTGCTCTGGAGGGCTGCAGAGCACCGCTAAATAATAATAATAATAATAATAATAATAATAAAATATCTGTACCTACCCCCTTGTCTTTGCTTTGCTTAAATCAGGTCATGTCTGGAAGACAAAAACACTGCCTGGGACTCAGGGTTTGGAGCTACAAAGGCGAGTGTTGTCTGGAAGGGCTGGCTGGAGTCAGAGCGGCGCTGTCCGGGCTGTTTGCACAGCAGCCACTCCGAAATCGGATTTCACTGCAGCAGCACAGAGTCTTCATCGGGTTTCTCCAGATCTGGGCTCGGGTCTATTTCTCACTGCAAGGTTATTAAAAACACTTGAACCTGAAACAGACTCATTGTGTCCACACGTTTGCTGTTTATTATTATAAACAAGGGTGTCAGGGCCATTAAAAATAAATCAAAATGGGTAAGAAATGAGCAAGAAATACAAGGAAATGGAATGATTGAAAACACCCATCCCACCATCCAGGGCTGACAATTCCCGCTCACAGGAATGCCTCTGTGCTGGAGAGAGGGGAAAATAACTTCTCATTTTTCTTTTCAAAAAAACTGCATCCCTTTCCCAGCTGGGGATGCCAAGCTGTGGGGAATGGGGAGGAGCAGATCCAACCCCCAGCCCGGGTTTGATGGCTCCTGGACCCTGACTGGGATCTGAACTGGCACAGATCCCAGCAAGGGATGTGAGTTCCGACTGAGCTGTGGGAGCTGCAAACACGGACAGGGCTCAGCCAGGGGCACCCCTGGGGGATGAAGGGTTGGGAAAAGCCACATCATCACACCACTCCCTTCAGAGCATCTCAAATACCTGAAAAATCATTAAAAATCATTGAAAAGCAATCAGAGAGGCTGCATCCTGCTCTGGTTCACACCAGCACACATCAGGCACTGCACTGTCACTGTACACAGCACTAAAATCTGTCCTTGTGGAATCACAATTGTTCCCCAAAGCTCCTCTGGGCTCTGCCATGGCAGGACAGCAGCCAAGTGCCAGCTTGAGCCCCTGCTGATGGTGGGACAGCTGAGACTCAGGCAAGGAATGGCACGAGCCAAGGCACATGTGAGCACGGCTGCTGGCCCAGCTGATCCCATAATCTCATTAAAAACATCACTGGAGATTTCCTGCTCCACACCCCGGGCAGTTCCCACAGCCAGGTCTGGGGCAACCGAGGCACTAAAATCTGATGAAAATGATGGAAAGTGTTAGAAGGGCAGTGGGAGATCACAGAGGTCATTTCTTGTCACTCTTGTTTGAACACCAAAGCTCATGGGTGGCATTAGGAATATTTTAGCAGAACCACACATCAAAAAGTGACTTTTTTTTTTAAACACATGTAATAATTTAAAACATAGCTCTGCATGGTGGAGTTAATGAAATCCTCTCCTTCTGTAGGCCTGCACAGACCAAAACCTTAAAACCAAGCTTAAAACAAGTGGACAGTGACCCTGTACAAGAAGAGACATTGAAAGGTTTTTTTGTTGTACTTTTGGGGCAAGGGCTGGGGAAGGAAGGACCCAGGACTGTGCTTTGCTGGGAAGCATGACGACATCCAGGGAAGGAAGGGAACACTCTCAGCCTTCTGGCCTAAATTATCTGCTAACACAAATAATCAAATTCCAGGGACCACACTGCTCTGGCGCCACTAAAACAAGGGGGAGGCCTGGCCCCAGCACGGAGCAGGTGGAGCCCAGCCTGACCTGCTCGGGACACTCAAGTGCAAGATACAAAATTCTGATGCTCTCTAAGGAAGCAGCATCACTCACAGGATCGTGGGAAGTTTTTAATGGCTCACTCAAGGCATGGCCTCTAAAATGTTTATATTAATACGAACATGCTGGACAGCCACTCATTTGGTCTCAGCTGGAAACCAGTCCAAACAGCTGAGAAACATCTGGCAGCTAACCTTGGACAGCATCTAATCTGGTAGCCCAGGGATTTAAGAGGTCTCCTCGGAGGGACAGAAGTTTGGCAGATCCTTGCTGAGATCTCTGTCCTGCTCTGGCTGCTCCTCACTCCCGCTCCTCGCTCTGGGCTGACACGTACAGACCCCCCTGCAGCATCCAGCATGAGCCCAGAGCTGCACTGGGGCACTAGCACGGATTTTCAGGAATTTTGTGGGACTGTGTGCTCCCCCTGTCTCAAGGGGAAAACAGCAGCTCGCTGCCAGCTCACCAAACCAGGCACTCCTCCACCTCTCTGCCCCAGCCCATGTGCACAGGACTGGGGAGCCCTCCAGCCTCCCCTCAGCCTGTCTTCCCTCTGCCTCACTCACTGCAAATCAGTCCCAGGAAGCCTCCAGCACCAGGCAAACAAAAACCCTCTTCCCCAAAGATCTGCAGACCATGATCAAGGCAAACAGGGACACGTGGTTTTAGAGCAGAGCAAGCAGGAGGGGAAATGGCCCCTTTGTTTCTGGTGAAGATGGCTCAAAAGTTTGCATCACTTTTCTTTCCAAAACTTCTGCTTGGTTGGTTTTTTTCCTCCCAAAGAATCTTCAGCTTTGGCTATCCTGAAACATCCTTTAGCAAGGGGAAAGGTAAAAAGTAAGACAACATAAAAGAATAGATGCTGAGCAAATTATTTGACATTCACTCTCCCTCTGATCACCCTTCAGGGCTCTTTTAGACATGTCAGGGCAAAGCCACCGACAACCTGGCTCAAGAGGCACAAAAATGGGACAGGACTCACATTTCTGAAAACCCTTTGTAGGCTTTATTTAAAAGGAGATAAGGATGAAAAAAGGTGATGATACTTGACATATAAAATGATGAGCACCCAGTTTATCTCCCTATCCTCAAGATCGTCTTCTGCCCTTTACTTTTGTGTGACAACAAATGTGGGAGCCATCAGGGAAAATGTAAAGGCACAAGCACCAGGGATGCAGCACCAAGAAGGGAGGACAAGGAAGAAGATGCTCAACAAGGGCTGAAAAAGGCCTTTCCTAGCAGAGGCTGAGCACGCTGGCTCAGGTCCAACAAAGCACTTAAGCATGTGCTTAAATTAAATTTGCCTTTACTGGGGCTCTTCCCAGGCCTCAGCACATTCTCCAGCAATCTGCTCCAGCATGACCAGGGAAAACGAGGAGCTATTAAGGGACCTGAATCTCACACAGCAGCCAGGTTAGTGAGCACTGGGAGAGCACATTAACCAAGATTAATGCAACATGGCAATTCCACTGACAGGAAAACCCTCAGCCACCAGAAAAACCTTCTTCAACATAAAATAATAAGTAAAAAAGTTTAGATATTATCAATATCAGTTTCTCTTCAGCTTCTTTCAGCTCAGGGTAGGTAGAACCTGATGTAGACATGCCGAGGGGCACAGCCGCTCCTCCTGCTCCATGTCCCTGTCCCTCCTGCTCCGTGTCCCTGTCCCTCCTGCTCCATGTCCCAGTCCCTCCTGCTCCATGTCCCTGTCCCTCCTGCCCCGTGTCCCTGTCCCTCCTGCTCCGTGTCCTTGTCCCATGCTGGGATGAGCCACAGACAGCACTGGTGTCTCACAGGGCTGATGACACACCCTGATTCAAAATTGTTACTATAATGATAGTAGGAAAAACTTAAATTTTAAATACAAAGCACTGCGTGGGGTTGCAAGAGAGCAGAAAGGGCAGATTTAAGCACATACTCCCTCTGTACACACACAGAGCTCAATTCGAACACACCAAGAAGCAAACAACCATTAGTCTTTATTAACAATTAAGGTCTCACTGTGGTGCTGTTAATACCTGTACAGTGGGACAGTCGGGATACACAGGCTTCTCAAATTGAAACCGATTCCAGATAAACACGAGAAGTGGTTTCCACTCGAGGTTCCCCAGCAGCCTTGGGAAGGTTTCTGGCTCCCTCTGCTGTCCCTGTGGCTGAGGAGAGGCTGGTCCTGCTCCCCATGCCCGGGAAGCACGGGCAGGTGGGGCTGTGCTGGCACAGGGGGCTCAGGGACCCTCTGGGGGCACAGGAACCCTCTGGGGGCACAGGGACCCTCTGCTCAGGGACCCTCTGGGGGCACAGGGACCCTCTGAGGACACAGGAACCCTCTGCTCAGGGACCCTCTTCATTGCTGGCACAGCCCAGGGTGGGTCCACCTCGGAGCAGCCTCCTCTGAGCCCTGCTCCTCCACCTCCAGCAGCACCTGCTCCAAGCACAACATTTATTTCATGGTCAATCTCCTTTATTTATTATCCCTCCACAGCTTGCTCTGAAGAGGCAGTGGTTGGGGACACAGACTGAGGCTGGCAGGGATCACCTGAGCACTGTGCTGAGTGCTGCCAGAGTTTGGATAAGCACAGGTATGAGGGCTCTGCTCCCACACCTCATTTCTGCAGCACCAGCCTGGGGTGAATGGTTCCTTGCCTGCACAGGTACAACACTGACACAGCCACCATGCAGCTCCAATGCAGCTGACTGACAAGCAGTTATTTTTCCACACAGCTCTTACTTGGTCGGGGGAACAGCAGCAGAGCTCTGAGGTGTCCAGAGTGCAACTCCTGAGGGAGAACAGTCACAGTGAAGCTTTTTTGGAAAGCAGCATCCAACTTTGTGTGGCAGATGCTGGGGACAGGTGCTCCCAGCCAGGGTGGGACGCTCTCACCTGTACAACTCGCAAAGCAAACCAGCCGCTCTCAGGGTTTAAAATCATTACTTGGAGTAGGAAGGTTCAGGGAGGTCCCAAACATGCACCAACCACAACCTCCCACAGAGGGCAAGGGCACTCTGAAAAAGAGACAATCAAGCAGCCCACTGTAATTATCACGTTGTTCCAATGCCCGTTTAGCACCTTTGACGCTAAGCTATTTTAAATAAACACACACAGTCCCATTGTGTTCACAGCCAGCCTCGGGGCTGCCCCAGGAGCCAGCAGCATTCATTCCAGCCCAGGAACCAGCAGCAAGTTTCACAAAGCTTCACAAGGTCGTTCCCTGTTCCGCTGCCAGCCCAGAAGAACTTTGTTTCAGCCATCACTGCGTGAATGCATCAGAACCTTCCAGCAATGCTCTGGAGACTTCACATCGGGGAAAGGCCAACATTTCACAGCCCTGGTTTTACCCAGGTGGGAGGAAAGCTCAGCTCACTGCAGGGCACGTTGCAGGCAGACACTCTTCACTAGCTGAGGAAAACACAATCCCAGGTTGTGAAGTACTCCTTGACCTTGACAGACAGGGTAACAGGATTCCATTTCCTCGGGGCTCCAGCACAGCAAGGGCACAGCACCGGCAGCACAGGGATCCAGGAACCCCTTGGCAGCTCCTGGGCCTCACCTGATGCTACCAACAGAAAAGTCTGGGGCAGCCTGAGGCTTAAACCAAAACTACAGATGCTTCTTGGCACAGCAGCAGCAGCTGGATAGAGACAATTGCCTTTCACCTCCAGTTTACATCCTGTCAGCTAAACGTGATCTGTAGGAAGATACTTCCAACAAATCAAGAACTCCACAAGGGATCAAAATTCTAAACATAAATACAATTAAAGCCTTCTAATATTAATGCACACTTTTTATTATATTAAAATCAGGCAATGGTCTGATACAATAAAAAGGCTGCTTATGGAATACTGTTATGTTAAACTTTCAGTACAGAGGATGTTAAATCCTTACAACTAATATTTTCCTCAGAAGTTAATGGAAACATCAATTGTTCATTGACTTGACAGCTGCTGCTTTAAAATGTGTTTATTTTTACTCTTTTCTTTTTTTCCTTTTTTTTTTTTTTTTTTTTTACACAAACACTGAATTTTCCATAAAACTTAGGACACACTAGGTTGGTTTCCTGTAAGCTTGCATCCACATTGCAGCAGTTAGTGGTCCGGAACAGTAAACCAGAAAAGGCAGTGATTTGCCAGGATGCAAAGCCAATCAAGGTCCTTAATCTGCTGTGCCACTGCTTCCCCAAAATCTTCACTGAAGAGATTTCTAAGACTTACAGAACCCTAATGAAATCTTCCACCCGGGTTTGATTTGTCTGTGGCCGTCACATCTTTAGAAGGGGCAAACATGAGTGCAACGTTTTGTTAATGAACATTCTTGGGTCAATCCAAAGCACCAAAACACAGCGATTTGAGGGTACCTGGAGCGTGGTCACAATCTCTGCGTGCAGAGTCTCCCCCACTAAGGTTTGGCAGCAGAAGGTTTGGGCAATCCTGGTAAATTACTGCTCTTTTCCCCACTCAAAGCCTATCTAAGAGCACGGCCGTGGCCAGCTTGGCGGTGTGGCAGCAGTGCTGCAGGGAAGGGAAAACCCACGTTTGCCAGCAGAACAGATACTCTTGTTTCCCAGGCTGGTGAAGACTAAATTTGTTGCAAAACCAAAATGATAAGCAGGAGGGAATAGGTCAAGTTATTGCCCCGAGGCTCACCCCTGGGCCAGGGGTGAGAAGAGTCACCAAGAGGGGCAAAATGAAAGCAGCACCCCCACTAAAAAGAGGGGAAGAGGGAAGAGATTAAAAGAACCCTGAATCCCTCACCCAAAGCTCATGTCACTGGTGAGGGGGACCAGGAAGAGAAATACAATCTATGCCTTGGCCAAAGGAAAGAAGGAAAGCTTGCCCCAGATTATCAGGGCATTTAAAAAAATAATAAAAACCCAAAAACGACCACAGTCACATTCAGCCTTTACTAGAGCGAGCACAAAGGGAGGGATGACTGAGGTTAGCACACATCCCCAGTAGTAGTCCATACAGCCCAGTGTAGCACTGGAAGCAAAAACCTTTGTGTCTACTCTAATAAATAGCCCTGAGCTTCGACTCTATTGCAAAAGACAGAGAAAGAAAAAATAACCCAGGCCAGACACACAGCAAGGTGATTGTGGGATGGATCCTTTCACAGTTAAGTTGGATGTGCCACACTGGTCTTGACAGTAATAAATTTAAATAGACTTTTCCTGATACCAGAAGTTCAGCTATGTGGACAGTGGTTACACGACAGGATTATTTGTTATAGCACAACTTATATTTCAAATGAAAAAAAAAAATTAGTATCATTTACAGTATCTCAAGAAAAACTTCCTTTGAATGGGAACTTCCTTTCCAGTATTTTGAGGTCTACAAGATGCATCTAGAAAATTTACTACTGTGGAAAATGAAGACAGCTTAAATTGAATAAGGGGGGCATGTTGGTTTGTTTTTTTTTTTAATTAATTGCTGTAACATTGTCCTTCAGGTGGCTGAGGAAGTTTCATATTTTCTTTAGACATCATTAGACGCCGAAGCTCTTGCAGAACAACTTTGATACTATAAGAATTCTGCCATTTTGCTAGGACTGATATGGCTCTGGGGTCCACCTAAAACAGACAAAAAGACCATTCCTGTCAGAATTGGTTACACTTAACTCCTCCCAGCCCCAACTACAGATCTCACATGAAATCTGAGTGGGAGAAATCAAAAGCAAGTGTTTTTCTAAAAGCATAATAAATCATCACTTGTCCACTTCCCTTCTACCCCCTTTCCTTCTCCAACAAACAGCACCACAAGCAATGAGCAGCTAAGCAAGCTGCAAGTATAAACAAAGCATTGAAGCTGCACAAAAAACCCAACAATAAAATGAATAAAAGCAAAAAACTTACCACTCCATTAGAACTATTTACTCCATTCATATTAATTTTTGTTACAAATCTTACAAATGGAGGTGCTTCTGGATACTTAGGCCCACATTCTATTTTAAGGCTGTATATTCTGTTTTCATAAATTGTCTGAGGGGAAAAGAAAGGGGGAAACAATTACATCAGGCAGTTCAATAAGCATTTGTTTAAAGCAGTGGCTACTTCAGGAACATGAGAAATACCAGAAGTGTGGGCAGCCATGCAGACACTATGCTGGCCACCTGTTTTTAGTTCATTTTATAATATTCAGAGTATCTAATGCTTCTCCAGGGTAATAAATTCTGCTGGTGTTTGTGCACGGAGCAGGGAGCAGCCCTGAGCTGCATGCAGGGCTCTGGGGTCCCTGGGGTGCCTGAACACTCCCCCCACCCAGGGAGCAGGCAGAGGGAAGCCCAGAGTGCACAGCCAGCACAGAAGTGCAGACAGAGCTGCAGCTCTGACACTGCCACTGGTTTTGAACAGCCTGCGTCAACAAGGTGGCTCCCTGGCTGTGGGACATCACCACAGCCTGGGAACGACACAATGTGCAGGACAGCAGCACACAGACAACTCCAGTCTGCACAGCTGCTCCTTTTCCTCACTGGAATCCAGCACAACATCCTCCCACTGCTGCAAGTGTGACTGCTTTCCACCCGGAGGGAAACTGCACCTAGCTTTTGTCCCCAGCCAGTATTTCCACATCCTATAAGAACCACAATGGTAATAACTGAATATGAGCAGTGATAAAAGGAGGAGAGCACACAAGAATGGCTGCAAGTCGCCAGGATCTCTCTCAATACTCTGCTGCCTTCAAGCAAGGAGCTCAAAAGAAGTCACAACACTTCTGGCAAAAGATCTCCACTCCTAAGTCTAAAAACAGGAGAGGCAGAGCTGACTCCTCTGCTGATGGTACTGCAGCCTTGGTTTGCACATGGCAAGAACTGCAAACTTCAATCACTGCTGGCAAGGCTGCAGGCTCCTGTTTGCACATTTCAATTCCTATTTAATTTTCAAAATTAGATTTCAAGGTTGTTTAAATTTTCCATAAAGCCTATGCATACAGTGAGCTTTCTTCACAGCCTTAATGCAGGCTCATTAGCACTCTCCTAATGTTCCAAAATCAAATGCTGTTCTAGAAAACAATTTGGGTACATCATAAACGAATGAAATGCTCGTGACTGGGGAAAGATTAGCAAAGGCAGACAACAAGTAAACAACACTTCTGGGTGAGACAGAAAACACTGCATGTATAATGCCTTCATAACACACGTTCTTGTACAACCTCAGTGCCTGTCAAAAAAGGCAACTGACAGAATGGGAACACAGAGCAGGAACATGATTAAAGGTCTGTAAAGATTTTCATATAATGACCCCTGGAATTACTGAGAAATCATAGTGAGGCCAGATGTAGAAGACATCTGCTAATGCAGGAAGGAGAATTGGCTACTTGCACTCCATCAAAGGATATTAAGGAAACAGAACAGTGAAACTGGAGACAGCACACAAGTTCTGATTTTAGAACACACGCACACATTCAACACACAGTTAAGTCCCCAACTTCACTACCAGAGTGTAAACCCACATTTAGCAGGGCTGGGGGGAAAAGAGAACACAACAACAGTCCCACAAAGACCAGCTGCACTGTAAGATGCTGCTTTGGGAGAGGACATTCAGAGAAGAGACTGAAATCACTAAAATTTGAGTTTCCTCGGTCAGCTGAAATCCTACATGAGCTGGTCAGTCCTGCTGCAATAACAGCACCCCATAAACTGAGCAGGAACCAGAAAAAGCAGCACAGAGCATCCCCTGGCACCTGCAGCAGCTCCCTTTGGAACCTCATTAGCTGAGGGGTTTTAAATCTTGCTGGATTCAAGGGTAAAGACATCAGAATTCTGAGATCTCCGAAGTTATGTCTAACTGAATCTGCAAATACAAAGCAGACAGGTAACAGAACTAACCAGAGAAAGGCACCAAAATGTTTCCAATTATAAGCAAGAAGCCATATAGATACATGAAACCCATTCTTATAAAGAACTTCAACATAAATCATTTCCTAAAGCGTTTTTCTCACTCCTTTGCATTTTGCTTATTTTCTACTTCAGTGGTTAGGTTAGGAGAAGGGGGGAAAAAAAGGAATAGTACTATTTCAATATTTAAGTGGATACTTACTCTTGGAGGCCCAATAATCATTCCTGTCCATCTTGTAAGTGTCATATCTTCATCATCTTCAAGGCCCCAGCTAACTGTTCCATCCCCTACTCCCTTCTGACCTTCTTCAAGTTCTTCCAAAAGACGAAAATTACGAGGAACTTTTACTCCTGAAACAATCAGAAAAATATTTTCAGTTGAGAAATCTAGTAAAGAAAAAAAGCTAGAGTAATTTCCCTGATACTTTTGGTCATTCTACAGATCATCTTTTGGGCAAAACCACAAAAATACCGCTTTTTGAATGACAATATTTCAACATTACAAAAAAGCTGTTCCCATATTTAGCTTGGATTTTACAAGCAAAATCAAGGTATCCCCAAATAACCATTCTAGAAGGCTGACAAGGCCACATGTTATGGCAGGCAGTAAAAGAAAAGGAAATCTCTGTTCCCTCAAAGGTACACACAGTATTATGGAGCTCTAATTAGCACTTGTCTATATGATTTATAGTATAAAAATTTAGAAGTTTGTAAAAAATGACACCATGAGAGGCTTGACAGCAGTTGACTCAGAGCTTTAAAAATACCTTTCAAAGCAAATAAAACTCTTTCATAACATTAGTAGGTTAATCTGAAGTTAATTGAAGTGGGCTTTGTCAGCAGCAATAGCATCCTTTGTACTTGTGACCTCCACCAGCAAGGAATCCCAGCACTTTGTGACTACTGGCACAATTTTCCTCAAAACAGACAGCAAAAAAGGGAGATTTCCTTCTCCCCATTTCATGAATGGAAAACGATGGCACAGAGAGCCAAGGTCACACACCCAGCCCGTGGTGAAGGAGGGTCCTGGAGTCAGTGGGTTGCACTGCTCTGCAGGGGATCTGCACCCCAGGCACCCCAGAGCAGAACTGCCCTGAGCCCACTGCTGGGATGGGTGTTTGGGAAGGGACAAAGTCACTGCCCAGGAGCAGCTGGAGAGAGGACACAGGACATGCCAGAGGAACAGCAGTGCTGACACCAAGGCCAGGGAAGGACAGGCAGAGATGTCCCTGCAGCCCATGGAGGTCCCTGGGGAAGCACAGATCCACCTGCAGCCCATGGAGCACTCCTTGGCCATGGGCAAAATACAGAGGATCTGGTGGTTTTAATCTCTCCTTTAAACGTATTAATCACCTAAGGAAACTAAATGGCAGAGCTGATTTTGCTGCACAATCAGTGGTGTCCAAATTTCATTCAAAAACATGCATCAAATAAACCAAGCCAGCAAATGACTAAAGAAAGTGGTTTGTTGGATACACATCTAACGTGATCATATCCAAGAACATCCTGGGCAGCAGGACTCGGCCATAGCTGAGCACAGCACAGAACTCAGACCCAGCAGAGAGGTGCCAGCACCACCAGAGCTGTCCTGGCACAACCAAAGCTCCCACCTGGGGGTGCTGAGCACAGCTCCCTGCCCAATCCCCTCCCAGCCACACCGTGCTGTTTCCATGGCTGCTGAGCAACACAGATTTGGGCTGTGAAAGGAAATGAGTCAGTTGGGGCTGGTAAAGCCATTGCCATGAGACTGCATAGCCCCAGACCTGGGTGGTGACAGGACCTCCTGGGCATCACTGTCATGTGCCCTGCATGACAAACCCCAGCATTTACTGTCCCACAGAATCTTTAAATGACGAAGTGTGTATCCTGTGTGCCTCAGACACGAGGGTTCAAGTCTGCCAGTCACACCTGAGCCATGACAGACGAGCTCCCTCATTTTCAGTTCCATTCCCAGTGCTCTCCATGCTGTAGTTTGGGGGAGGCAGAGCAGCCCAGCTTCAACACCTGGGGTAAGAGAGCTGGGGGACATGATTTGAAGGACAAGGTGCAACCTTTGCCTGCACACCCCACCTATTTCCCTGTTTTTGCTGCAGTGGATGCACAGGAGAGCTGCTGCTGGGGAATGACTCACAGCCAAAGTGCTGCCCTGGCAAATAGGGCCAGGGTGGATGGGCAAACAGAAGGTCCTTCTGGAGGGGAATTCTTCCCCAGGGCAGGTGATGCCACAGAGAAAACCCTGCCCCAGCAGCCATCACATGAATGCCAAAAAATGCTCTCACTTCCACACTACAACATCAGTGCTTAACAAGAATCATCTCTGTGCCTGTGCCTTGCTCCTTAATAACATCACTTCATAGTTACCAGTGGTGCAAAGACAATTCACTGGTATTTACTTAGACCAAACTAAACAACCTAGGAGGAATCAGCTTCACGGCTGACAAAAACATTGCCTGTCCACCCTTCCTCTGAGCATCAACTCTGAGTGATCCCTCTGAGCATCACACCCTGTCCTCTGAGCCAAGCAGGACTCTTTAAGTGAGCATGTAATTAGAAATGACATCATCACGTACAGATCCCTACAGCCAAGACTGAAAGGCAGCCTTAGCTCTGACACTGTTACCCAGAGCTGGGCTTGGTTTTACAACCTCATGGGAGGAGAAGGCAACTTAATTGCTGAGCTCTCCCTAGATACAGCTGCTCTGATTCAGCATGAATCCAGCATGAATCAGAGCCATAAAAGAGTCACACAGGATTTCTGAGCTCTTTGGCAAGTGTGAGGTCTCCAGAGAGCTGGCGAGTCACATCGTGCACTGATTCCTGTCACATGGAAATCAGTTACAGGAATGAGTGCTCATGCCACAGGAACTGCTCCTTGTGAGCACTGCAGGGCATCATGGCAAGGGGGTGCCCAAAGGCAAGGACACACATTTGTTTTATGCACTTCATGGAAAATAAAATTTGATTTGAGTTTTATGTGCTTCACAGAAAATAAAATGACCGTGGGAGATAACTGGTAATTTTACAAGAGGTGACCCTGTCCAATAGCACTGCTGCTTTCTAAATATGTTTTACCTCTATTCTAAAGCTCAGGGTGTAATGTGGAAGGACCATCACCTCAACTACCACAGAAGGTGGCAATTCAGCTCCTCCCCTGACACATTCTCAGGAAATTCATTCAATAGAATCACACATATTAACATAAAAGAATATGCCCATATGACCATAAATTCTTTATATAAATAAACTTCCCTTAAGCAAGGCAGAATAAAGACCAGGTTCATCCTTCTGGTCAGTCTGGAAAGATGCACAAGGCCATTAAGCCAACTCCATCTCCTCCTCGTTTGCAAGGGCCTGGAGCAGTCCTGCTCTGCTGCCACATCCTGCTGGGACCCGAACCTCACGACCTTTATCACTTGTGATCACACACAACTCATCACCACCCCGTTTCCTGTCCATCAAGATTCCTAGAAAGCAGCCAGACCTGTCCTAGGCACACACAGTATCTGCCAAATAAATGTCCCTGCAGCTGCAGAGTCAGGAGATGTCCTGTGGCCCCTGACAGCACCAGGAGTTTCCTCTCTCAGCCCCCAATAAATATCTTGCACAACCTTCTCAGTGTAGCAATGGAGACTTCCATGGCAGCAACCAAACCAACCTGTTTTCCTAAGAGCCCTTCATTTAACACAAGAAAGCCTAAATAAAGTGAGAGGCAATTAAAAAGTAATCAGCTTGTCTAAAGTACTTTCAGTTATGCATTTTAATTTAGCCTTCACTATGGTTCAAGATGACTCTCAAATAGCAGCTTCATTTGAAACATAAATATAGTAATATCTCAGTAACTGCTTCACTGCAGCTTGTCTAACCTCACAGAAATATTCCCAGAAATGGAACTGAAAACATATTTCAGAGCAAAAAGAGATATTCACTATTAATCACAAAAGCAAACCAGTGAGAGTTAAATCATGACTGTAATGACTAGGCAAGCTCTCCAGTGACAGATTTGAACAATCCTTCCCAAAGCACAACTTTCTGCAATGTGGATTTACAAAGCCTCAACCCCACACGAGTTCAGGAGCTACAAAACGTTAAGGAAATAATTTTATGGCAACCAGAGAGGAGAAGTGAACCACAGACTGTGCTTCATGGAGCTCAGAGTTGCAGTTAAGAAGCTGGATGACCTCGTGACATCCTCTTCAGCCTTCAACCAAATCAAGACCTTCTGTTTTCTGTGTCAGAAATTTCCCTGGCACCTCACAACTCAGCTGTTTGTAAACCAATGAGTTGCAAGGCTGAGCCTGCACACTGAAATGGGGACCAAAAAGGAGTCTGACCTGGTCAGAATCTCACTAAAGAACAGAATTATCCTGAAAGACATTAAATGCCAGCTTGGACTTTTAAAGATCTTAAAGTACTCTCAGATTTACCTTTTAATGCAGCACTACTAAAGATACAGATATACAACTGAATGTCCTGCAACAGCTTTAAGAGAGACTTTATCAGGCTCAGATTTTTCTCATCCTACTCACAGACCACACTCTTCTATCTCCATCTTCCTCAGTTCCGTAGCCAAAGCAATTTCACATCCAGACACCCTGTGAAGCTGAGAACAGCACTGTGAAACCAGGCAGGCCATGTGCCCTTACGGACAGATCCTCTCCTCCAATCCTTCTGATCAGTGGCAGCAGAACAAAAAATACACCTCGCAAAAACTTCAACGTCACGTTTCTCTCTCCTCTCTAAAGTGAGATCGAATTACAAGCATTTCTCTTCAGGGCTGAAGCACAGGCACAGCACACCTCAGCAGTCCCCCAGAAAATGGGGCTCTGAGGACAGGAACTGTCTTTTACAGAAGGCTTTTCCACATCTTCACTGGCAACAAGCAACTTACCAAACTGGACAATTCAAACTCTGCTTCCTATATTAGTTCCTGATTTACAGTAATTCATATGAGCTGAAATCCAACAGCTTTAAACACCTCTCAGTACATTAAAGTGCTTTCTGTTGCTTGTTTCTGTGTATTTGATACTCAGCCTTAATTACATCCTTTTCAGTCTGTGTTTCATGTCTTTGCATTGACTGCAGATAATGAATTGGACAGCTTATCCTTGCAGCACTGGGACTGTAAAAAATACACAAGCCATTCCTTGTCACAACGGTATATAAAGTTTCTGTAGTGATAGAATGCTTAAAACCAAATAAAAGGCTTTCAGCATTTGTCACAAAAGCTTTCAGGAGACGGGAACTTTGCCTTTACAGTCACAATTTCCTCTCTGATGATGCAGTAGTGAGTAGTGGTACTGAGATATTTTACAGACACAAAAATAACTTCCTGTGCACTTCAACAATCTGAAATGTTTTCTGTTCTGTGCAAGCTTCAGCACTGGTTCTACCTTTCAGTGCTTTAGGCAGGCTCCTTGGAAAGAGGTCACTAAAACATCAGTGTGAGGCCCCCAGGTGAAGGCACAGGCAGAGTCACACACAGCCCCAGGTGAAGGGAAACAGCCCCAGCTCACACCCAGGGGGATGAGGCACAAACCATCAATAACTGCAGCTCCACTGGCAGGAGTTGAACAGCACCCTCACCACCTGAAAATCCCAACTTTCACACCCTCACCAAACCTGTCAGTGTTACACCTGCCAGGATCCTTACCTGTCTACATATTCAATACACTAATTAGTACTGTTCTCAGCAACAATGCTGCTTTTCAAACATATTATGTAATTTATATCATTGAAGACGAAAATACTCAATTCAGTATCATCTTGTAGGAGTGTTGAACTATTTACCTTTCTACTCAACCTACTGCATCCTTTTACGAGGGTGCAATCAACTCCTCTGTCACTATTTCATGTGCTCTCACAGCCCATCGTATTTAAGAATGCAGAATTTATCTTGCATTTTCTCTTCAATTACTTTTTCCCTACCTTTGAGTCTTTCACTTCCAGCCCCAGAGAGCCCTTGATGCTGGCAATTCCTTGGGAGATAAGGATGTCCCTCCATCACCTGCACTGTGCAACACTCACACTGCAGCTCTCCTGTGCTTTTCACAAGCACCCCCTGGAGTTTACAGGGATGTTACAGGGCCCCCAGCAGTTAAAAGCAGAAACTTTTAACACACTGTACTAACCCCAGTGTGTGCTCTTCTCTGTTAGGAGCATTAAGCCACATGTCCCAGCAGTGTCACAGCCATACACCCAATGACCAGTTCTCCTGCAGTTCTTCCCCTTCCTTAGACTTGGAAAAACTTAAATCTGGGCAAACCATGCTACCACTCAGCACTTCCAGGCTGTTGGTAAACACAGTGCCTCACAGCCCTGCAATGGACCCACGAAACTGAACTGGGAGAGAAAAGTGGGTGAAGTGAGGTCATTCAACCTTTCCCAGGGTGAAAGCAGAGAAACACAATCCCCAAGGCCAGCATGGCTGGGTTTTGACTCATTATTAAACCTGAATCTACAGGACAGCAACGTGGTGCAAGGCCTCTGGTGTAACTGCAGCCCAGCAGGAGCCTCTGAGGAACTCCTGGGAGCTGAGCATTCCTGCAGGACACCTCAGTCTGAAGGAGGGACATACACAGTGGAGTCTCCTAGGAACAGCCTTATTTAAATCATTAAAGTCAACCCTTTCTTTTAATTCATACAGTAACAGGGTGTGTGGGAAACCCATATCATCAGCAACACAGGATTCCCCTCTTAGTGGTACATATGGATCTCACATCCCAACATTCCTTCCAGGCTGAGGGTTGGGTTCTTCCTCTTGTAAATAATTTCTACCTGCTTAATAGATACAAATATCTAATCTATTTACCTGTGTAATTGCCAGGATCAGCCCTATGACTTTTTTAGGTTACAAGGACATTTGTTACCACTTCTTCTGGATGAGTAGCTGCTGTTGAAGACAGATGAGCATTTTTCATCTTTGCTAAGTGTTTAGGCTCCATTGCTGAACCACCACAAACTCAAGACACCACACACATCCCAGTGTTTTACAGACAAATATGAACACACTACGATTTCACAAAACAAGTTTTAGCAAACTGTGCTTCCCAGTTGAGTGAAGGCAGTACTGGGGCACTTTCCTGAGCAGTGGAGAGTGTGGAGGTGCCACCTGCAGCCCCCCTGCCTGTGCCAGGCCCTGCCCTCACTGCAGGGCAGCAGGGACCCACACAGCCTGCACTGCAGTGCCACTGCCAGCACCTGGGCACCGGGCTGCCCTTGCCCCCAGCACAGAAAAATCTGTCCTTTCCCAATAGTACAGAATGCTGCGAGGGCAGCCATGAGTTACAGCTCCCATCCACGGAGCTTTCCGGGCTGAATTTTGGGTTTTACTGCAGACATGCAGGGCTCCTGCAGCACAGCTCTGTCAGTCAGCCCTGGAGCAGCTGGAGAGCTGTGAGCCCACACTGCACACAGGGACACTGAGGGACACACAGCGCTGGGGACACCAGACAGCTGCCACAAACCCAGGGGACAACAGCAACAATGCAACAGACACACCGTGGCCAGCAGCTGTGGGTAACAACAGCCTGTCCCACACCTAACAATTCACTCACAGCTGCACTGGCTTGCAAAGGAAAGTGTTTGCCTTGTTCTTCCAGCCAAACACAAAGTGCAAAGTCAGCAGCTTGGAAGGATCACTGAGAATGAGAGCAGGCAGGAGAATGTGACTAACAGGGGAAGAAGGGTCCCTTCTCCCGAGCTACAGCTTTTGTGTCTTTAGTCAACACCCGACACGTTCAAACACACATCTGCAACACATCCTTAGGACAGCAACCACTGCACTTCAAAAGTGTTTGTATTAACTTGATTAACATGAATTATGTGAACTGTGATGATTATTCTTAAAATCCAAGTGGTCATTGACAAAGAACTAACTGTAAAAAAAAGAACTCTAAAATGCTTCTATTATATCCCCAGCAGTCATGTTCTTGTGAGCACACAGCCAAACCTCAGAGGGTGCAACTTGAAAACAAGCACTACAGGGGCACATGTGAAACCCTCCCTGGACTGAGGAAAACAGGAAAATGAAACTGCCTCAACAGAAGTGACTCTGATTTACTCGATCTGCTGAAGTTCATTAGAGGATATCAACAGAAAAAAACCTCACTCCAAATCTAGTTGCAGTATTTTTGTTTAATGTGTAACGATAAATGCAAAGGGAGAGTGTGTGTAACTGCTGAAAGCTGGTGTGGAGCAGGTTTGAAGGGAATTTAAAATTCGGTGCTTTTCTGGAGCACAGACGTCCTGACACGGGAGTTACACACGTCTCCCGGAACACAGAGAGGAAATCAGCGAGAAACGCTTTTACAGCGCTGATTTCACTCACGTAGCTGCAGCCACAGCTCGGGGACTACCGAGAGGAGAGCAGCCCTGACCACACGGCAATGGCCAGCAGAGCAGCCCGGCAGGAAAAGAGCCCGAAAGGCGGCCCGGGCTCGGGGCTCGGCCCCGCCAAGGGCTGCGGGCCCGCCCGGCGCCCCGGCCCGGTCCCGGCCCCGGCCCGGTGGGACACGCGTCCCGCAGGGCCCGAGCGGCCCCGCTCGCCTCCGGAGCCTCACCGGGGCCGCTCCCAGCACGAGGCCTCGGCAGCTCCGGGGAAACGCGGCCGGGCCCGCCGGGACCCGCGGACGGCAGCGGGGACGGCTCCGGCTCCACCCCCGCCCCACCGGGCCCCGCTCGGGCCGCGCCGCCGCCCCGTCCCCCCGGCCGCGGCCACCCCTCCGCCGGGCGCCTCCCGCCCCGCCGTCCCCGGGCGCGGCCCCGCGGGTGCCCCGGGGCGAGGCGGCCCCGGCGCGGCCCCGCCGCCCGGTCTGGCCCGGCCCCGCTCACCCGCGCCCGTGGTCGCCGCCATCTTGCGCCGCCGCCGCCGGCCCCGCCCCCGCCTGACGTCACCGCAACGCGGGAACTGCGGCCGCGGGCGCGGCGCGGGCGGGCGCGCTAAGGGAGCTCGCGGCGGGGCGGGGCCGCGCGGGGAGTTCCGTGGTGCACACGCGGCGCTCCCGCAGCTTCACGGTGCGGGCGGGCGGTATCGCCGCTCGGTGCAGACACGACACCGGACCCGGGGCTCCGCGACACCAGCGCCGTGTCGGGCGGGCAACATCCCTTCCACTCCGGCCCAGCCTCGCCCAGCCCGCTCCGTGCATAACACGAAAGGAAAGTTAAAAGAAATAGGAAGGAAATGAGTTCTGCTTCGCTTCGCAACACATGTTCCAAAAACTGAGCCCCAAAACATCCTATGAAAATATCAGAAAAAATTACGAAACAAAACGTTTGGCAGCTTAAGCCCCGTTCTGCAGCGAGCCCTCCCAGACTGATCTTTACTCTGGGAAGCTGCTTTAAAACACCAGCGCTGGTGGTAGTGCTTGGCTTTTATTGCACCCAGCAACGTTTCACGTCAGCCACGCTGAGCACGGGCTGGATCAAGGCAGCACGAAGGAAAAGGACAAGGCAGCAGGAAAAATCGGGACAAGGCAGCTAGATGGCACGAGAACCCAGCTCAGCGGCAGAGCCGGGGCTGGTGCCCTGCAGGCAGAGCCCAGACCCAGCAGGATGGTTTTCTGCATGCTGGAGGACTCATTGCACACCCTTCCATCCAGCATCCCTCTCCAGCGTTTAGGCTGCTGAGTCAAGGCTCAGGAGGATCACACAGACAGGCTCCACACCCGAGCCAAAACCTCCAGGTGGGATTTCGAAGCACTTTGCAGTAATTTTTCTCAGTTTACTGCATTGCAACACTTCCCTGTGCAGCCGTGTCCCCATACTGTCTGTCTGTCCGGGGGGCTCTGCAGTGCCACAGCTGCACAGAAGGGATCACTCCTGCTCTTGGGGATGCACATAAGGCATCATTCCTGCTCCTGGGATGCACATAAGGCATCACCCCTGCTCCTCCAAGCCCTCCTGACCACAAGATGCACTCACGGAGGGCAACTGCAGCCCTGGCAAAAGCTGGGAGGCCTGAGAGTCCTTTTGAGGGTCCAGAGCTCTCCGTGGAGGTGAGACTGAGATCAGAGAACTTTTAAAAGCATTTAGAAGAATTGAACTGAAATGGAGGCCATCCATCCCTGAAGAGTTTAACAGGAGTGCCTTATTCTGCTTCAGCTCTAATCTGTTCCTAATCAACTTAAGATAAATTTTCTTAAGCCAGATTTACAGCCGTTAAGAAGGATCCAGGCAGCCTTTTGCTCCAGAATTGCCATATTGATTTTGTGGGAGCATCCATGTCTTTGAAGGAGTGCAGTAGGGACCTTGGGAGCTGCAGCCACGTTGGGTTTGGGGAGTCAGAGTCAGGGCTGCCCTGGAGCCCGGCACAGCATCCATGTGGAAAGTGCATCGGGGGATTAACTCTGTCCCAGTTTCTCATAATTAAGTAAGATTAACAGATAAATAGTCCCAGCAGCCACCAGCATGTGTAGCAAAGATTTGCTTCCAGTAAGGTGACAGCGGCCAGGAGAGGAGAGGAGGCCAGGAGAGGTTTGGGCAGCAGCAATGCCTTAAGCAGCACGTTGGAAATACAAATTCCAGTGATTCCTGTCTCCAAATCCGTTTGTTCCATCCACTGTACCACTGCTGCTCACTTGGTATTTAAACCTGAAAAGAGCTCTCAGAGGATCCAGTGCTTCAGCCTGACTTACACAGGAGCCCTGAACATCCACCCCGTTCTGTCCAGAGCTCTCCAGAATCAACTGAAAGCATTTTGGGACTCCTATTGAAGAGGAAGAATTCTTTAATGTCAAAGCTGCACAGACCTGGTATTGACTGTAGCAATGGAACAGAAAACAGTTTCATGTAATGGCATAAAGTTCTGCAAGGGTCTGAACACTTACATTAAGTATTTTGTGACCAGTGTACCGACTGTGATTTTAATCTGCAGAACCCAGCTCAGAGGCACCTGCATTCAGCATTTCCCACTGAAGGAGAGTTGCCAGGTCCCAACTCATTCACCATAGCTGAAGAAGTGGAGATCAAGGTCAGTCTAAACCTACAACTCAAAGCCATCTTACCCTGCTCTTCAGGAAGAGGCAGTTTGAATTTAACACAATTTACAGCTAGAGGAGAGAGCATACCTTACATCTGACCATCAGAAAGCTTTCAGTCAGGCAAGAATTAAACAAGATCCAAATCACATAAACTTTATGAAGTGCCTGTTGGACGTTTTTAGAGAAACTTCTTCACCCCAATTCGGCTTGGGGAGGTTACTCCTTTGCATCCAGTGCAGAATGAATTACTTACACTTCTAGAAAGGTGTACAAGTTTGGTATAACAGTGCCAGGCTCCTAGAACACTGGCAGATGATCACTCCAACCCAAAGAAGCTGTGACAGGCTGCCAGGTGGCTCAGGTGTGGGACTGCACGAGGTGTTGCGCATGCACTGATCCAGCTCCTGCATTAAGTGCTGCCAGTGCAGCAATGAAAAACAGCAACAAGACTTGAACATGATTAGTATTATCCAACTGCTTTGTTATAAATATATTATATACATTCAAACATCACATTAAAATATTATTCCATTACACCAGAAGAGATTAAGGCTTTATATTATTTACAGAAACAAGCAAGCACCTTAAAAAAAATAAAAAGAACAAAACACCAGTCATTGACATTTCCCTTCTAACATTACGATTTTGATACCTTGAGCTCTTGAATACAGCTATTTGCAGTGTGCCCAATGCTAGAACTATTTCAAACATTTATTCTCAGGGTAGGAAACACTTAGTAGAAGACTCAGCAGTGAGCACTCCACATGAACAGACACATGTGTTATAGGGTGCCCTCCCCCTCCTCAGAGGCTCCTGAAGTTGAAGGCTTATGCAGAAACTGTTTGCTCAATTCCACGTGGAGAGTAGAACAATTTTGTTTTAAGGGAAACTGAAGACACTTGAGGATTGGTGGCCCCTGGAGGAGCAGGATTCTCCAAGTCAGTTCCATATGACACAATCAGGCTGAACGTTGATCGATCACTGAGGGCACTGAACAGTCATGATTTCAGAGCTTCCACCGCTCCCCCACCGCTCTCACGCAGTGCCCTTGCACTCCGACACCAAGTGACAAACTTGTCACCGCTCTCCCTGCAGGCTCTTAGGCAACAAGCTGTTTAGGAAGTGTTCAATAATGTTGATACAACACATTGTTTGCTATGCCCCACGTGCCCCCGGAGTGCCTGTGCTGCCTCTGCGTGCCCGGGACCTCACGATACAGCGACGAAGCGAGTTCTAGGGTGTAAGCAGACATGGCTACACAAAAAGGTGCTCAGTGAGAGTAATCATCTTCATTTCAAGTATTGTTTTAAGAATTAGTTCTTTTCGTTGCAGTCTGTGTTAGCACTTTTTAGTTTGTGCTTTAGAGTCTGTTATTTCTTTGCAGGTCTTGAATTTGGCTGATGGCTTTATTTAATTTTTTTTTTCTTTTAAAAACAACATTGGCAACAAGTTAAGGATTGCAGAAGGCTGGCAAAAGTTATTTGATTTTCTGAGCCCATTTCATATCATCTGCTCTCGGCTTCTCCCCAGTAAGTCCTTGGATGATGTTCTCCAAACATCTCCAAAACCTTATCTTCTCTAACGGATAATTCAGCCAACCTAAGGGATTGCAAAGGAAAAAAGAGGATTAGTTTGTCATAGCATCCAAAGTTCAACGTTTTTTTAATGAGAAAAAAAAAGCAATAGCCCAATACTGCTAATAATGGTCAGGCTTAAACTCTCAGGACATAGCAGGACTTAAAAATAGCTCTCTGGGTGGCAAGATTGTTGCCACCATCTGTCAAGTCAGGCTTCTTAATTGTACCATGTTTCTACATGACATTCTGCTAATGAGAATTAGATTTTTTTCCTGGCAGAGGTTTCAAAACCCACATGAACCATTTGTTGAAGCCAATGACAGAATGAAGAACCAGAGTGGTTTGTTTCCGGCTATCTAATTAACTTGATGACTTATTTAGGATCGTGCAACACTGGTGACTGAGCATTCCCACCTGTACAGGTATAAAAGGAAGCTAAAGCTTTCTGCAAACCTGTCCAATCCTCTGAGTCAGAATGAGTGGATGCTGAAAACCCAGAAGCCTGGCTTTAGAAATGAGCATTCCAGACCAGCTGCAGACATTCTGCTCTTTTGAAGGAACAGCAGCTTTAGTGAACAAACCCCATTAGTGGCCTGAGCTCACCAAGACCCCAGGATCTGAGCACCACTGACGGCTCCCTCAGGCTCTGAGCTCCCTGCAGCTCACCACGAACCTTCCCCCACTCTCAATATGCAAAACCCCAGCTGCAGTCGTGCCCAGAGGCTGTGAGAGCACAGCTCACTGCAGGAGTGTCACCTCCTGGCAGGGTGGCCCTGCAGGGGGACAGTACCTGTGGTGATGCAGAAGTAGGTCTCGTGGGGGGACACGTGGTGGATCCTGTGGTGCTTCCTGGGCAGGATGATGTGCCAGTCCTGCAGGAACACGACCCAGCGAGGAAGGCCAAAGTACGTGTGGGACCACTTGTGGATCTGGTTCGTCATGGTGATGAAGATGATGAGGGCAAAGACGTAACACTCCCAGGGACAGCTCTCACACAGGGCCTCTGCAAAACACCACGGGCAGCTGTGAGCCAGCTGTGAGCCAGCTGTGCAAAGGCACATTTCCACCAGGACAGCGTCCTGCCCAGCCTCAGCTGCCTGCTGCTGCAGGGACTGACAAAGGCCTCACCAAAGCTGCTTTGCCAGAAGTGTCACAAGAACCAGCGAGCCATAAGCAATTCCCAAATGTCACAAGACAGGCTGGGAAGTCCCAGAGTTTGTCAAAACACCAGAAACAGGAAGTCAAACTGAGTTTACCATAAAAAAATTAATCTGATCCTTTAGTTGTTGACTTCTGGTTTGCACACAAAGTACCTGTGCACAGAGATGAAGCATTGTTTTGTGTTACACGCTTTGGAACAATGAGTTTCCCCAGATGTTCACAGCTTGCTCCCTCTTATAAAAAGAGTATTTAGCATAACTTCTAATCTTCCTTGCACAACTCTCCAGCCCCAGATCCTCTGCTGAGCTAGAGAACCTCACTGTGCCACCTTCTGCCACCACACCTCAAAGGAAAAAGTTTCCCTCCCTCCTGCCAGGAGCACCATGCTTCCAATCATGTCATATCACATCCATGGATTTCTCCAAACTTCACACAGACAAATGTTCATTCAGTAGCAACAAGAACACTAAATCCACAGTAGCCAGAAGTATCAGCTTACCTGGGGAAAAAGAAACAAATTTGTATGCCATGTTTGCCAAGGGGACCAGTGTCATGAAGCAGTTGTCTCCATTGGTCTCTATGAAATCGTGTCTGGTGATTGCTGTGGGGTCAATATGGTGTTCCCTAAAGGGTCTGATGAAAGCCTGGGAAAATAATTGGATAAACACAATACCACACTTAATAATGGTCTTGGGAAAGAAAAATATTCCAAAAAAATAACCCAAACAAACTCAAAAAACCCTCTTGTACACTCAAATCTGAAATGATGTTGAAGAAAATTCCACAGTACAAAGCATGTAGGCAGGATTCAAACTTTTGTCACAACGACACTCCAGATAATTTGATTTACATTTGCAAAGCAAATTCAAATTCAGTCCCCACACCCAAACTCAAGTTTTCTTTGCTTTTCATTTTTCTTCTTCTCGATTTTCACTTAGCACCTTCAGCATGCAATCTTAAAGCATCAGCATCCTAATTTCATAGGCAAAATAAGCCTGTGAAATTCACTTGCTAAGCAGAATCAACCAAGGGAAAAAACCCACTGAAAAAATTAGGATTCAGCCTACCATATTTATGGGCTACATATGCCAGCACCAACAGATTAAATACTAATTAAGTGACTGGACAAAGCAGTGGAAGACAAACAGACTATACAGAAGTCACCTGTAGGAGCAGAAATCACATCTGAACACACAGAGCCATTGTTTTACTGTGTGGGACAGACAAACCAGTTACTGATTTGCTTTTAACACTTCCAGCATGTCCAGCCTGTGCAGAGGTAGCCCCAGCTCATGGTTATTTAGTGCAGAGTCTCCAGCAGTAGGGTTTTTAAAAATTATTTAAACTGTGGCCCAGAGATACAGGAGTTCAAGACTACCAAGTCTATTGAAGGTGAATAAAAACAAGCCAAACTCAACAGTTTTAATTCTGCTGTTGTAGTTCATGTAACTCTGGATCATAACAAGGAATAGCCCACATTTTTTAAAAAATAATGATCCTCCTAATATTGCACTGTAAGGAGTAATTAATGGTAGCTATTGAGAAATTTAATTAAGAAAACAGATTGCTGCTTACTACAGAAGCCAGTGCACCTTCCATTAAGCAACTGGCATTTGTAGCTGCAGGTGTATAATACATCTCAAATTAAATCTTCAGTCACCACCATTCTAATATTAGTGTGTTACAACAGGGGCCCACAGAAGAGGGAGCTGGGAAGATTCTTGCTGTTGCAGCTTCATGTTTCACAAATTTTTAGGAGTTCAGCTGCAGGAACAACTCTCCAAATCTGTGTTCCTGACCTCCTGAGCATCCACAGTGCCCAGCCAGGTCCCAACACTTGTGGTGTCACAGGCTGCTCCCACAGAGCCTGAAAGGTCTGCAAACACTGGGATGGCAGCACTGCCAACCTCCAGGCAGGTGCCAAAATGGAGCAGTGCCACCCTGCACGTGTGCCCCAGGCCAGGTGCAAACACAGCCCTGCCCCAGCAGTGCCCAGGCTGCTCCCTGGGCTGGCTGGGGACAGAGCCCAGCTCAGCTGGGAGCGCTGGCAGTGCTGCAGGAAGGGACTTCAGGACTTTTCCAAGCTTTAGAATAACAGTGTCAAACCTTCCCAACGATGGGCAGCTCCACAGATCCCCAGGTATCTGCTCCCCAGTGGAACAATCCTGAGAGGAAGTCAGCTGTAATCACTCCTGCAACTTGGATGAGAGAGAGACACAGAGTCAGGCAAGAACAGCATTTTTACTGACTCAGTCACATTTTACCCTTGTTTTACAAGTTTACTTGTTTATCTGCCTCTAACTTAGATATTTACAATCACATGAGATCTACCCAGTCTGAATAATCACACAGTCAGGCAATTAGGAAAAAGAGGTTAGACACCATTTGGACAGTAACAATCTCCATTAAATCTGTATTTGTGTTTAGCCCATCTCCTACAGAACAGAAATACCTCCCCTAGTGGGTATCTCATGCTTGGCTGACCCCTCACCTCTGCAGTCCTTCCCCTCACCTTTCATTTTCAAAAAGGGAGAAGAGATAAAAAAGCTCTTTTCATATTATAAATCAGCCTCCACCGTTGAATCCATTATCCGGTTGGCCCAAACTCTTAAATGCAGCAGGAGACACTTCATTCTTTATCCACCCCCTTATTACACTGAAGACAGGTTATTTTATAAGCAGTAAATTCTGTACATTTGTTGTTGTTTCAGACCACACAGGCAGGCTACAGCAAGGGTGGGACACAATAGTGTTTAGATCTGCTCCTAGCAGCTGAAAGGGCAAGCAGCCTGGGTGCAGGGGAAGATATCCAAACAACACTTCTCTCTTTGCAACTACTCACATGCCATTGTCACTGAGTAATGCCCCCATTAGCCTGCCTTGCCTCCAGCTGCTGCATCACCCCCGTGAAATGACTGCAGGAGCAGCAACACAAAGGGAGGCAAAACACTGACAGCTCAATAGATGTTCCTCGTGTGCTGGTAAAGGGAACAATGGAGGGTGCCTGGAGCAGTGCTTTCCACTAAAGCAATCGGGGAAAAACCTAAGTACCAGCTATCTTATTGCAGCTGCACTGCAGCAGGGTGTGCTCACTCTGTGCTTGTGGAGGATGAGCTACAATAAAAGAGCAAGAGCTGTGCTGGGATTCCACATAACCAGCACGGTGACACCTGGTGGGTGTGTGTCCTGTCCCCGGGCTCAGAGGGCACATCCCACTGATGGATTAGGCTCAGCAGCCTCACACCCAGCACTGGCTTCACTGAGCACGGCCAGACCAAGGCACAGGAGCTCAGCTGCTGCTCAAAGGTGGGAAAAGATCTTGATGCTGTCATTGAGGCTGGGAGAGCAGCAGCCCTGAGCATGGGTGAGGTGTTAACCACAGCCAGAAAAAGCCAGATAACCCCAGCTCAGGTACAGAACTGCCAAAAGTGGATTCAACACTCACCAGAAACCAGCTCAGTGCAGCACTAGGGAAGTCCTGCTCCACACACATCTCCAGCTCACTGAGAGGGGTGAGGATCAGCCCACCCAGGGGTTATCCCCGAGGAGGAGGCCGTGCTCAGAGCACACAGGGAGGGAGGAAGGACACGAGCTGCAGGACTGCTCAGAGCACTGGGGGTTTTGATTTGTATGTAGACTGCAGAATGAGGAAGGAAGGCAGCCCAGCACACAGGGAGCCCAAAGGTGCACAAATGGACTCCAACCAGTATCCGAGTGAACAGCCACACATATCTGCTGGAAATGCTGCCTGCCCCATTTCCCCACACTGGTGATCATCTGTGTGGGCACCTCCCAGGCACAGCAGGGCTCTGAACACCAGGGCCTCTCCCCAGAGCAGGACATGGGGCTGGACAAAACTGCCCCAAACACACCACGGACACAGGGCAGCTCTGTGCCACTTGTGTCCTGCTCAGAAACCAGGGAATGGGGAGGGTTTGTGACCTCTCCACCTCCTCACTACTTCAGTCAAATTGAGAGACAGCCTGGAACCTCTGCTCTTGTGGGTGACTCTTGAACCACTTCCCGTGGCCAGGCTGCTCCTGGGGCCCACGGAAGGAGGAGGCCCCACAAGAGCTCTGAGAGACAAAGCTGCTGTGCATATTTACCATTAAAAGTTTTACTGCATCAGGATTTTATAAGCCGAGCGTAAGCTTGGCTTTGCATAGATAGAATGATCAAATTGTAACCTGAAAGTCTTACATCAAAGTATACAAAGTTTCATATTTACTGTAAAAATTCAGTTAAGAGTCTCTGAGGAGGAAGAAACCAGGATAAGATGTTATTAAATAACTTGATGCTATTGTGTAACATCACTGAGAAGTACAATCGTGTTTAATCAGTGACTGTGTGAACTGATTGAATAGCACTAAAGGTTGGTGTGGCTAACTCCACACATAAAAAAATCTTGTTGCCTAAATACTATTATGCCAAAGTACCATTTTTTTTGTCACTTATATGATTATGAAAATAAAATGCCTTAGTCACCTGCAGTCCCCATTTAGTGACTTTCAGTACAGAGAAGGCAGGAGTTTGATATTATGGCAAACTACAAGGCTAAGATAATAATCTCTGGACATTTCAATAAGAATAAACTGTAGCAGCTTGAAAGGAAAAAAAAGAAGAGTTCATCATTTTGGCTAATAAAGCTGAGAAACTTTCAGTCAGAACCGGACCTGAGAGTGCCCACAGCAGGGATGGGACAGCAATTGTATCACTACAGCAGCTCTATCACACTGCAAGCAGGGTTTGCAACAGGTCCTGTCTGCAGTACCGAAACTCCAGGGATAGGAAAAGCCTGGGCTCTCACAGCAGCTGCCCTGGCACATCACTCAGGGAGCACACAGCTCTCCTTGGGTCTGCTCCCTGCTCCAGGAACACCTTGGGATGCATGTCCTGCCTCCTGCAATGCCTCTGAGCACGGCACACCCCATCAGCCTGGGGGAACAGCCACAGCAGTGAAAGGAGTCCCCAAGGAATCGGGCTCCTGTCCCCTCCAGACTGAACAGCAGCAAATCCTCATCCACAAAAGCACATCTTGGCTCAGAATCACCACCTGAAAAACGTAACCCTCCAGCCAAACCCTGCTGTAACTTTAAGAGAGCCCCTGACAAGTGGGCAGGCAGACAGAGCTGCCTTTGTCCCCTGTGCTCGCCCCTGGGGACACAGATGGGGACACAGATGGGGCCGTGCCACCTTCCCTGCAGTGCCAGGAGCCTGGGCAGAGCCTGCCCCACAACAGCTGCCAGCACGAGGAGTCCATCCCCAATCCCCACAGAACAGATAATGGTGCCAGCATCACCTGCTGAGTGCAAACCAGCAATTACTGTGCCAGGTCCCTTTGCTCCAAGAGTGACACCCGTACCCTCCTCTTCCTCCTCCTGGTGCCCGGCCAGGCTCCACAGAACCCAGCCCGGTTCTGCCCAAGGGATCCACAGCACACACAACACAGACCCTGCTGCTGCAACACAAAGGATCTCTAGAGGTGATGCAGCTGAGAATGGAAACACGAAGTTACCCACAGTAACTGATGGCTGCTTCAGGTGGGTGACACAGCAGGTGACAAAGAACCCACTGACTTGCACCAGCACTGAAGTAAAGGATCATTTTTCCTTTGCTAGCTGAAGTTTCTGGTGTAATTTCAAGAACCTTTTAAAACAAAATTTCAAGTGTAGACTCATTTTAATGCACACAATAAATCCAAGATGAAGTGCCATCTCTGGAGCTGAGAGGCAGCAGAATGTGCACACCTGAGCCACGTGCCCAGCACTGACATCCCTGGAGTGTTTTTTCTCCAATGTGTGCCACAGCTTTCGTGTGTCACACACTCAGTGTCTGGCTCTGCAATGCAGCTGACCAAGGGCAGCCCTGCAGAGCTGCTGGAGCTTCAAACAAAGAGGTTCTGGGCCTTGATGAGATCCAGTTTCTATTTTGAAATTGCGCTAACTAATTTCTTCCTGTGTGCTCTCTGGCTAACCCACAACCTCTGCAATAATGAAACAAGTACCTCAAATGGGTTAAAAAAAAAAAAATCAGTTGCCCATCTTTCAGGAAAACAGTAATTACTTGTAACTTGTGACAAGATGTTCCTAAAGATATCTACCCTATGTGGGACAGTTCTTAGGAATATAAAGAGGTTACAACACAAAGTTAACTCTTCTTTTTTTGTAAGACTGCAATGAACAGTCCCTGTCATGAACAAACATGGCTGCAGATAACAGTCAAATATCTGAAACAAGTCAGCCAACTTGGAAAGAAGGGGTTTAAAACTCTATACAAAAACAGGAAGAAGGAGAGGAACATTAAAAACAAGCTTCATGCTGTAACTTGCCAAACTTTTTATCTAGATGTTATTAATAATAACATTAATAATAATAATAATTAATAATAATATTAATAAGCTCATGTATGTTGAATATACTGGACACCACAAGCTCACCTGGAGGTATGAGGGCTTTCAAGCCAGCTATTACAAATCTTGTGAGGCTTTTCTGCTTACCACACAATAATCCCTTTGCCAGCCTTGTCCCTGGCACTGCCAACCTTCAATTACAGAGGCTGCTCTGGTTCTGTGGCACTGCTGTGATATTGTCCTGCTGCAGTGGGAAAAACCGGGAAGTTCAACCTCCCTCAGAGCCCCATCCCAGCCAGGGCTGCCTGAGTGAACTGGGTGTTTGTGTGCATGCAAATAAAACACCCAGCTCAGATCTGCACAGCTCTGAGCATGCTGAAAGAGGAACAGTCCCATGGCTGCCCAGCAGCTGAGGATATCCAGAACAGGGCATGACTGGAGCTAGCACAAAACACAACAGAAATCCAGAAATCCATCCTCTGCCCACTCTTTTTTTTTTTTTTTTTTTTAAGGTGAGGAGGGGAAGGAAATTGTCTCATCTGTGCTAAATCAGCCTGGAAGACATGAGAGTCCCGTGGTTCTTCCTGTCCAGCAAGCTCATCTTTAGTCAGCAGGACACGACCCAGCCCAAGAGCTGCTCTGAACCAAGGAGCTGTGCCCTCAGTGCTGCTCTCCCTGCAGACACTGGGTGAGTCAGCACGGCCACAGCACACAGGGAGGGACAAGGGACAGACTGCCTGACTGCCAGCCACCAGAGGAGCAGATCTCTGTCCCAGCAATCTCCACCTTAAGGTATTTACAGAGTTACTCGTGTTACAGTTCCACAAAGGCACAAAGAAAGAAGCTGTGACACAGCCTTTAATTACAGACACAGGGTTTAGGCTCAGTGAAATGATGCAGAATGCTCAAACTACTTCATTTCCTAAAAGAAAATATGTATTTGCCTAAGAGCACACAGAGGGTGCCAATGCAGTGAGCAGGGCAGCAGAACAGATCCAGCTCACTGGAACAGTGATTCCTTTCAAATTCCCAAAGACCTGGCAGGAACTTGATCTAGAGCTCCATCTTTATTGGCAGAATGTTTGTTTTTGTGACTTCAGCTCAAAGGTCAATATTCCAAACCAAGCCTGAGGGAGGCTGACAATGGGACACACCTCACCTTGTGGGTGATTCAGGATTTCCAACAGTAAATCCTGAACCATGGAGCTGCTCACGTATTTAAGAATCAGGACTTCTGTGGATATGACTTTCACAATGTGCAATAAAACCCAGTAATCACTGGGAATTGCAGGAGAAATAATGTATTGAAGACAGCAAAACAAGATAGCCTGAAGCACTTACTATTTTATGGCACTCATTTTTGTACACACTATCAGTTATTTCCACACCACTTTATTTACACAGAATCCAGATTCTGCTACTTTAATCATTCACTACTACTTAAATAATACTATCAGTCAATTGGCTACTTTATCAGTCAAACTGGTAACTAGGATATCAGAGAACTTCAGCTTTTATCAATATTAACTTTGAGATGAAAGCCAGCAGCAAACAGATTGCACCACAGGTTAACCATCATTGCTGATTCTCTTGTTTGGATCTGCCCTCACCCCTAAGGAGCAGCTCCTGTGCCATGCTCTCTCCATTCCTCCCAACACCTCCACCTCATCAGCTGAGAGCAGGCAAGACTGAATTAGGCCAAGAGAGCTGGTGTGACTCACAGTGGAGGACAGTGCTCCCCCCAAGGCCCAAAAAGCCAATAACCTCCACCCAGACATCAGGAATCCCCATGTCCCAGCTTGGGCAGAAATGCAGAGCTTCTGTCATGTACCACAGCTTGAACCTGGTGCAGTGTTTTGGGTGGGTTTTGTTTGAACTCATTAGCATTGCACAGCACTGATTATGAACAAGTACCATTCTCTTCTAAAATTTTTTCCAAAGCACAGGAGCTGAACATTCTATCAGAATCCTTCACTGGTTCTTACTCTCCTCACAGAAGAGGTGGAATCAACTTTTCTTACACACCTGAAAAAGTCATCATTCAGGATAAAGGCCAAACATCACATCCTAACATGAAAGCACAATTCTCCAAAATTCTTGTGCTCAGTCTGCAGTCCCCAGAAATGAAGACAGTTTGATGCCTGAAGCACCTTTTGTAACATTTCCCTCGAGCTTCTGCTTTCTGAAATGTTCTGGTGAATATTTTGCCAATCAATGTATTGTTTCCAACTCTGACCATTTTGACAGCTCTTTTCCTTCTCAATAGTTCTTACACTTGCAGTGACTACCCAAGAACACCAAACTTACACTCTGAGATAATGAGGAGCCACTGAAATGTAAAGACAAAGCAGTGACACATTTTGCAGATGATCTCAGTTTCAGGGGCTCACACACAAATGTCCCTCTCTCTTTCCAATGAGTCAAGCCTAAAGGATCCCACATTTGCTTCCAACATCACCAAAGTCTTGCCTTGGCAAGTTCCTACTTACAAATCCCAACAAGAACCGAGGGCGTGTGCTCCAGTCTCAAGTAGAAGAGGAGATTGTAAAAATTGAAGCAGATCAGAGAGAAGCATAAGATGACAGAGATCCATTCTTGTAGTCTCTTTCCTGTTGAAAGAAAAAGGGAAAAAGCATGTTTTACTTTTATCTGAGAGGACTTTCTGAAGCCTGAAATAACAGAGACGGACCACTCTACTGCCTGGATGACTCGCTCCATTTGTCTGACAGGGAACTGAAACAGAAACTTATTTATCCACGGGAGGTGCACACATTTTGTTAAATGACATTCCTCTTCCCCAAGCCACTACTAACCTCTTCCTTCTGCCCTTGTCCAATTAACAGGGCCAAACCAGACATCTCACACTGTCCTAGTTTCCCTCTCCCTGAGATTGCTGGCATAAAGTTCCTCCACGTCACATCTTCTCTCAATTTGCATTTCATCCAATATTCAGTGTTGCTAGAAGGGCTGAATCTGGGAACAAATTTCTGGCCTCAAACATATTTAAATCACCTTGTGATCTGTAATATTTACAAGCTCTGAGATTTTAAATAAAGCTGTTGTACTAAAAGGAAAAAGCACCATTCTCACCATTCTGTATTTTGGTAGCCCTAGAATGGCTTGTCTATCATCACAAGTATTCCCCTGAAGCTTCTCCCTGAACTGTTGTCTTGTCTGTGCTTTCCTGCTCCCAGGCAAAGGCTGGGAACTCTCAGCCACTCTGAGATGACAAAGGACAGAACAAGAAAAGAGTAAAAACTGGCACCTCGCTGTACTACTTTATACCTCTATAAAAAAATCATTTACTGCCTATAAAAAGGGAACAGGCACATCAGAGTACGTGGAGTTTCAGATTAGCACAGAAAGCTGCTCCCTGTTCTCCACTGCTGGATCCCCACGAGGCACAGCACAGAGAACACTCAGGGTGAGACCTGCAGGATTAGGGCACAGAAACAGACTTTTAATACCCAAGGCCAAGATCTGAGCTGTCACCAGAAGGGCTGGGGCTGCAGGCAGCTCTTAATGCCCTCAGGAGCTGCCAGGCCAGTCCCTGCCTGTTTCAGGGGTCAGCCAGCACAACCTCCTCTTGCCCAGGGCTCCCCAGAGCAGTGACCCCACAGAATCTTCCCCACTCCTCCTGGCAAAGCCGAGCTCAAGGAAGGCTCAGGGAGGGCTCCAGAGGTGCACATGCTTTGCCAGGAGCAGAGGCACACTCAGGCTTGGCATGTGTTCAGCTTCTGTCCTACTCCTCCCCTCTGCTGACCTAATGCCTGATCAAATTTCTCCTCCTAAATGCTAAATCAAGTCCTCCTTCTCAATTGTACCATGCAATGAGCAGGCAAAGTAGGAACATAAATGGAAGATCAGTCATATCTCCAACGTGCCTACAAATTGGCAACTGGCTACTGGAAAGTGTGAACAAAGATTTTGACAGGTCATTTCAGAAGTTCTAAAAGGCCATGGGTATATAAATTAATACTCTCTGCAGCAGCAGAGGAGAGAATAGTAAAATTAAATTAAGACACAAGAACAGCCATATTTGACAGCTGCATCAGGTCACAATGTGGGTGATTCCATAAAGAGATCCCTGGAGTAATGAAAGTAAGAGTTAATTAACACTCACTTCCTACATAAGAAAACCACACCCCGATTAGAGGAGCTAAGTGGGTAGATCCTCATAGAACAATTAGCTGAGTGCTGGAAAGGAGGCTGGCAAGTCCCCTGAGTGCAGGGTGTGCAAACACCCCTGTACTCTGAGCACAGGGATCCAGGGTGGCTGTCCAGATATATCCAGCTTCAAAAACGCAGCCTCACCTGTGCACTGGGAAGGCAAATCAGTCAAGGAACTGAGTCAGCGCTGATAACCTGTGCTAAAGGGCACTCAAATTGCAGAGTGTGTCCTGTGTGAAGGAATGGAGTGCCAAAGCCACAATGTACGTGCTTAAAGAAATCAGGGAAATATTCCAGTCATGTTCACTCTGCACCATTCAATGTAATCTCCTGTTCTTATGAATTCAGAATTTGAACTTGATACACTTCCACCATAATACATATTCTGGTATTGCTTATGTAAATTATTTATGTAATGCCAGAAGAAACCTGCATATCTAATACACCCTCAGCTCCCTGACATATCACGGTACATGTGCTACACCCAGTGAGAAGGGCAGCAAGCTCTTCGAGGAGGAAAATCTCTTCCTTCTGACCAGAGCAGTGGTAAAGTCAGTGACTGCCTTTGTGTGAAGCACAGGAATCAGCCCTGGATGGTCCAGAGCGGCTGAAAGGTGTCACAAAGGACCTCAAGGTGAGCAAAATAAACTGAAATGGGCAGACTTGCCCCAGCCACACAAAGGCCAACCAACCAACAAAGGCCTTGGATTTCTTATCATCACACTGCTCTGTGCGAGTAACAACATCTACTTGTGCAGGAATTGCCTTGGATGTGCAAGCTGGGCTCAGCTGATCTGCTGGAAACCACAAGATACTGAAAACACATCTTCCCTCCTCTAATTCTTGACCAGAGAACGTACTGACTAGGAATGGCAGGAATCCCCAGCACTGCTCACATTGTGAGCTAAAAACAAACTTTTTTTTTTTTTACATGGAGTTTGCAATTATTTCTACAGCATAGTCAAACAGTCATTTACTGAGCACTCAAATGACAAACTGAAGCTTGTTTGACGAGTTCCAAGCTTCAGCAGTCAGGAAGCAGGAACTGAAGCATCCCTCTGCCCTTTGGGATGTGCCAGGCCTGGAGCTCTCAGGGTCGCTCACTGAGCAGACGCTCTGAAGGCAAAGCTCCCGCAGTTACCGTGTGCCCACCTGCGCCTAGAGGGGCAGGTTCGCATTGTGCCTGCCGGCTCTGGGGAGCAGAACGGCCATTCCGGGCAGTCTGTGGCCGGGAACGCTCCGGCCCGCAGCCCGGCCCGTGCCGCAGCCCCGCTCCGAGCCCGTGCCCGCCCCGCGGGAGCTGGCCCGGGGAGAGCCGGGCCCGAGCGCAGCCGGCCACGGCAGAACCGAGCCCGAGGAGATCCGGGCCCGAGGGGAACGGCTCCTGGGGCAGCCACCGCGAGCACCCGGCCCGAGGGCCCCGCCCGTCCGCGCCGCCTCACCTGGCGAGTAGAGCTCGGCCAGCTCGCGGGCCCCGGCGTGCTGAGCGCCCCAGCGCCGCCCGCCGCCCTCGGGCTCTTCCGCGGCCTCGTCCCTCGGCGCGGCCGCCCCCGGGCCGCGCTCGGCCATGTCCGGCCGGGATGGGCGCGCAGGGCCCGCGGACCCGCCCGGCAGCGACGGCAACGGGCCGCGCTGCGGCGGGGGGGCGGGCCAGCCGGGCCCCGCCCCCGCCGTCTCCCGCCAATCGCCGCCGCCGCCCTGCGCCCGCCGGGCCAATGGGCAACACCGCCCGGCGAGCGGCAGCCAATGGCGAGGCGGCACGGCCGGCGGCGCAGCGCGGGGCGGGGGCGGCCGGGCCGGGCCGGGCCGGGCTGAGCCGGGCGGGGCTGGGCGGTCCCGGGAGGTCCCGGGCGGTCCCGGGCGGGGCAGGGCAGGGTGAGGCGGTGGGAGCGATCCGCTCCGGGCCGGGGTGGGGGCGGAAGCGGGGCTGAGGTGGGGCCGGGCGGTCCCGGGTGTTCCCGTTCGCACCGCCCTCTCCGCCCGGTGCCTCGCGCGCCCTCTGCCGGCGCGTGCCCGCGACTCGCCACAACGGCGACAATGGAGCCACTGCCGGTGCCTTTGGCGACCCGGCCCGCTCCCCTCCCTGCTGGTGCTGGACACTATGAATGACGGCAGTTCGCTGCTCGCACTGCCGTTGTTAACCGGGGGTACCGGGACACTCCCGGGTTTGCGACAGGCGGCCACACGTGGCCGGTACCGGTGTGTGACTTAGAGGAAGATGTAACCGGTTCTGGTTTGAGGCACGTTCCCGGGAGCGGTTCCCAAGTCACCTCCAAGGTGTGTTGGTGATCTTGGTTTGTGAGGACCAAAGGGCTGTCGGGAGAACAGACACCGGCACATCGCTACCGGAGTCTGGCTATGGATGTGCTCTCAAACTTCCTTGGAAAATGGCTGAGGATCGGCGGGATCAGAGCCGAACTTGTCCGTACGACGGCACGGCCCGACCAGCGGCACGGTCCCGGTCCCGGTCCCGGTAACGCCCGGCGTGGCCCGGCACAGCACGGCACGGCACGACCCGGCACGGCCCGCTAGGTGGCGCTCCAAGCCTGTTGCCGGGCCGGGATGGGGCTCGGGACCGGGACCGGGATCTGGCCCGAGGCGGGCTCGGGGCTCTCCTTGCCGGGGCAGCGTGGCCCGGTCCCCGCGCCCTCGGTACGGACTTGCTGCATTTCAGCCCCTCCGGGACCGGCCGGACCCGGCCGGGACACGGGAGAACCTCCCACGGCGGCGGAGCCCGTTTGCACGGGGCCATCCCCGAACAGCGGCGCTTAGCGCGTTCCACACCGAACTCATCCCCGACCCCTCACCGGAGCGGCAGGAGCTGGCACTGGTGCCCCCGGTGCCCCCTGGCCCCGTCCCGGCTCCTGTCGCATCCCCCCGGGTGAGCTCGGCCCCGCACCTGCCCCCGCTCCCCCGCGCCGCTCGGTCCGCCCCAGCCCCGGGGCACCGGGGCAGCAGGAACCGGCTGCGGCTCCTCGCTGGACTCTGTCTGGCATGGGAAAGTGTCAGTGGGTGGCAGAGCTGGAACTGCCACTCCCACGGCTCCCGTCCAAAGCCGTAAATGCGGAGGTGGGGAGCTGACAGAGACCGAGGAGCACGGCATGTGGAGGACAGAACACCTTGGTTCCCCTCACCTGGCAGCCCGTCCACACAGCCAGCTGCCAGGTGACACGGACCAGCCCCGGGGCTGTTCCGAGTGCCAGGACTCACAAACAACAAGTCCGAACCGATTCCCTGGCAGCCCCATTCTCCCCGTGGTGCTCGACACAGGATGAGAGCAGACGGAAAACAAGTATTTGTACAGTCTAGAGCACAGACTTTTAATGCTTTTAATAAAGAAAAAAATCTTCTATTCCTTCGCCTAAGCCCCTTCTCCTGTCACCCCCTCTCAGACTTGCCTTGTTTTATGTTGCCCCTGGCCATACACCCCATGGAGTTCAAGCTGTCTGTCCCGCAGCCTCAGGACCTTGGAAGAGTTCTCCTCTTTTAGAAATTTCCTAAATGAATTACCAAGTTCTGTTACTAGGAACTTCTGACACTTCGCAGGGTGCCTTGGAAGGATAGAATTCATCTTCCCTTGATGGATCTTTTGAAAGCTTGGATACACTAGAGGTCATAAATACATGACCTATAACAAATTCGTCAAAGCAGGAGGCTGCAATTACCCAGGAAATGTCAGGCAACTACAGAGAACTTTTGGAAAGTCAGTGGACAGCAACTTCTCTGCCATTTTTATTGGAGCACAAGGAAATGGGCGACTCGTAAAATACAAAGTCACCTCTCAGATTGACAGCCACATCCTTCCAGCCAGACAGCTCCAGCAGGGACTTTCTCTGCCATGCACGATGGAGATCGTGTCTCATTCTTTGTCACTGTTCCCTTCCATGGGCCTTTGTGTGCTCGGGCTCTTCCTCCTTTCTTTGTTTCTCAGAGCCACAGTGTGGGTGCTCTGACCTCAAATTTGCTCTGGAAAATTTTCCGTCTGGTCAGGGAGGGTATTTGGCTGATGTTGTCCCACCGGTGTCAGTCTCCAGGTGTCGTCTCCGCTCGCCCGGTAGGGCAAAGAGCAACGCGGAGATAAAGGGGGATTGAGCAACGAGTGCTGCAAAGGCCAAGCCTGCTGGGTCAGAGGTGAGCAGAAAATCAGCACAAGACCAACAAAAAGCATGTCACAGCCCATCACCGTGTCACACGGGAGCGGGGTTACAGACTCTGCTCTGTAACAAAAGAGGCGAAGGGGGCCAGGAGACACAGCCCGGAGCGCCCCTGGGACCGCCAGCACGGCAGAGCTGCGGGGGCAGCACGGGGAAAGCGTGTGGCAATCACTTCGCGTGCTAAAATGAAGCAAAGTCTCCAGCCTGGTCTGAGAGTTGGGGCAGACAGAGGGAGAGCCAAGCTCTCTCTGAGTTGGGACATTGTCCCTGTCTGACATGTAGTGAGTGCTGTTGTTTTACAGCAGAGAACAGCAAGTGGAGAGCAATGGTTTCCAACCTGTGCTCTGCCAGGTACAGCTGGGGAGCTGCTCTTGGCGTATGGTGTGCGACAGAAAAAAGACCTGGGGCTAGGGAGAAGGGAAAGAAAGCACTCAACATGCTCAGAAATAAATTTCAATGTTGCTTCTCTATTTTACAGCCTTTATTGCAACATTGCTCTACTTAAATCAGCCTTTTAGGAAGGTCCCCTCCTACTCCCCAGAGACCTTCCGTGCTTGTTTGCAGGACACTGCTCTGGGATCCCTCAGGTTCTCCTCCAGCTCACTCCAGCACACTGCCCACAACATCTCAGGCATGACTGCAGCTGTCAGCTGCTGATATCGCCTCCTTCTCCCCCTGCCCTGCTCTGCCCCTGCTCTGCCCCTTCTCTGCCCTTCTCTGCCCCTTCTCTGCTCTGCTCTGCCCCTTCTCTTCCCCTTCTCTACCCTGCTCTGTCCTCTGCCCTTCTCTGCCCCTTCTCTGCTCTGCTCTGCCCCTTCTCTGCCCCTTCTCTACCCTGCTCTGTCCTCTGCCCTTCTCTGCCCCTTCTCTGCCCCTGCTCTGCCCCTCTGCTGCTCCAGACTGCAGCCCTGGAGGGTGGGTGAGCAGTGATGCAGCTCTGATCTTACTGATCTGCTGAGAGCTACTGCCAGGGAAATAACAAATGGGACACAACTGCATCAAGAAACATCAGAAATGTCAGCCAGGCTCTTTTCTAGAGTATGACCCTTGGTCCAGAGACCTTCTGATAAACACTTCAGTGTTTGAGCCATCACCACTAAACTAACAGCATCTCCCCAAAGCCAGTATCATTCCAGAGACAGCTGCTGTAGACCTGGAGTGCGTGAACTGGAAAGCTTGCAAGAAATCCTGGAAAAGAAGACAATTTCCAGGAAGAAAATTCCTCTGCAATGCTTTACTGTAGGTCTGAGGCCAGAGCTGCAAAGCTGAGGCTTCTACAGTACAAAGAGAAGGCAGAGTTTAAATCATGACAGAGATGAGCAGTGAGGATGAGATTCTTCCCTCCACCTTTTCACCACGCTGGTCTCCTCTCGTTCCCTCCCTGTGTCTGGATTGTTTCACACATGAATGTAGAGGAACCTGGATGCTATAGCACCAAAATTTTTTGTCAAAAAATATTATGTTCTTACTAAGTAATTTGGGACTTTTGCTGTCTCCTCCCTCAGCTGAATAGTTCTGAAAAAAAGAAATTATGAAATCACTAGAAGGAAGGTGCTTTTCACAGAAGTGCTGCTTTTCTAATGAAAATTACTCTGTTGGGAGACAAGCTGAAGAAGGGCTGCTGCCAGTGCCTGAGTCTCTTTACCAGGAAAGTCTGCATCTGCCTGCCTAAAGCACCTCTGAGGAGCTTTTCCAGGACAATTTTTAGCAGCCTCTGCACGTCTGGCAAGGCCAAGCCAGGCACTCGCAGGGACAGAACTCTGTGCGCCCAGACCTCTGCTCAATCCTGTGGTGTGAGCCTCGTTCTGCACCTGTTCCCATTTCAAAACCCCCACTTCTGGCCATGCATTTGTTGTGACAAGTGCAGAAATAATTTAAAAGAGACCAGAGTTAGCTCAAAACCTGCTTGCCGAACGCTGGGGTTTCGGATAAGTGGTTAGTCCCGCCAACAAGGTTCCCATGAGAAGCTGAGGATGGACGTTGGCTCCACGAGTGTGGATGTTGGGATTTGAGGTGAGCTGGAGGAAGTTGAAAGAGATGCAGGTAGAGCAGGGAGGTGAGGGGGAGAAGGGAAGGAGGGGACAAGCTGGGCATCCAACCTGAATTACCACCCCAGTGACGTGGTCGGGGTGACTGCGGGATTACTCAGCACTGGCCGGCAGAGCAGGTGTGGGCCAGCCCTGATAGAATCTGCTTCACATGACAGTTGCACAGACATTTTATTTTGTTCTGGAAGATTAACCCAGGCAGGAGTACAACTTTCTGCTGCAGATCAGCAGAGAACAGGGCAGAAATTTGAAGAGGGCAAACTCGGCTCTTCAAAAACGTCTCGAAAATCCGTTCAGGAATTTTAACAGAGCAGCTCTAACGATTGACTTGAGCCAGGACCAGGGCGAGCTGGAGACCTGTGGGGGCAATGCCAAGGCAGAGCAGCTGTGCCTGGAGCAGTCACCCCCCAGGACAGCTCCTGCCTCTGGGGCCTGGGGACGGTTCAGGGTAGGAAACACGAGACTGATTTTGAAGAGTTCGGTTGGAAGGGCCAGTTAGGGCAGCCACTGGATGTAACTGCCAGATCAGAATGCAGGATAAAGGCACAGGATGAGGGAGTAAACAGCCAGGAGAACAAGCCCTGGCTCACTGCAACTTGCCAGTATTTGCACCCAATACAGATGTTTGTATTTATGAAGGTATGGGCTCCAACTACAATCTCCAGACCCAGCTCTCTGGCCAGGCCCAGCTCCAATTTAATCTTTAGTGCATTCACCAAAGATTAACTTGGTAGATAAAGATGGAACTAGAAATATTTGAAGCCTGAAAACCTGTTGGGGAGCTTTTGTTATGGAAACAAACAAAAAAATCCTATTGAAATGTGAAAAGAAAAATAAAACAAAAAAAAAAAAGAAAGAAAAAGTCTGATGATCCACTGACTGATTCTTGAATTCTTCCTCTTTTCAGAGTTCTGAGGTTTGAACATTAAGAACAGTTGACTGTTTGAATCATATAATGCAATACCTGTTCCTCTGGCTTAACGTTACAATATTTCCCACACCGCAGGATTGCTTCACATTATTCTAAGAGGCAGTGTCATTTTCCCTGCAGTGCTAGGTCTTCTTTACTGAGGGAGGACACTCCTACTTCCTTTAATTATATGTTTTGTTTTAAATTAATGTCCTTTATTCTGGGCATGAATCATCAGCTTGTAGACAGGTAAATGTGGGAGTAAGAGAGTGAAAATATAAGTTTGATTCCCAAGGTGGGTGTCTTTAATTAAAACGGACATCGGGATCTAGTCTTCCTTCCCAAACTTATCCCACAAATCTAAAAACTTTTGGATTCCAGGTTCTGATGCACGAATCTCCCTCTCCTCTGACCCCCACTCTGTCTCCTTTGGCTCCAGCGCTAATGCTCTATCCCGTGTGTGCCCTGACAGTTGCACCATATCACACAAAGCAAATATGCCAGGACAAACTTTAGGGCCCCCATGGGTGCAGGAAGCGCTGGGGAGGCGGCGCTGGCTCGGCTGGACTCTGGCTGCAGGAGGGAGCTGGGGCAGTGCCCTGTCCAACCCCTCCCGGCTCGGCCCTGGACTGGCCACTGGAGAGTGGCTCCAGGCACGTCCCTGCGGACACTTCTGCCAGTGGGATTCGCCAAAGCAAGCCCGGCATGGAGAGAGTAACGGGATCCGTCTTTGCTTTGCAGCTTCCCCCCCGCTTCGCTAAAAGAACTTGGAAAAATCTCTCCTGCCTTGATTTCCCCTAGGGTGAAACGGGACCCCGGGCGCTCTGTGCCCAGCCGCGGGCACTGCCTCGCTGTGCGCTGCCCAAGCAGAGCCCAGGCGGGCACGGGTCAGCAGCAGCAGCAGCTCCGGGCGCTCGCTGGTCCCTGGCTCTGAGCGCTGCCCGCTGCCAGCCCCGGCCTCCCGCACCTGCGGGCCCGCAGCCCGGCCCCTCCCTCGTCCCTGCCCGGTTTGTTGTGGGCGGCCCGGCGGGCACCGCAGCGCTCCCGCCCCGGGAGCCTCCTCCGGGGCCGGGACCGGCACCGCCGAGCGTGCGGAGTGGCAGGCGGCCAGGCGGTGACGCGCCTGTTGCTATGGGATCCACCGCCCCTATAAATAACTGAGGAAAGGAACTTTCCTAAGTCAGAGACTTTAGGACACGGGACCCAGAACCAGATGGTCCGGAGGAGACGCGCCAGCCCCCGCCGCAGCTGCCGGAGCGGTGAAGCCCCGCCGCGCCGCAGGGACTGAGCCAGCCCGGCTGGGCAGCGCCGCGGGGCCGTGCCCGGGCCAGAGGCTGCGGCAGGGTCTGGAGCCCCCCACCCCGACGGCGGCAGCTTGACCCTGTGCCGGGGGGGCCCCCCTGCGTCGTTTTCTCCTCCCCGCATCCCCCTTTGCTTTCATGCAACGCCTGGTGGCCTGGGACGCAGCATGCCTCCCCATCCAGCCGCCCGCCTTTAAATCCATGGAAGTGGCTAATTTCTATTACGAGGCGGACTGTCTGGCTGCTCTCAACAAGCTGCACCCGCGGGCGGCCGGGGGCCGCTCCATGACCGAGCTCACCGTCGGGGACCACGAGCGAGCCATCGACTTCAGCCCGTACCTGGAGCCTTTGGCGTCGCAGCCGCCGCCTCCCGCGGCAGCAGCAGGGGGCAACTTTGAGCCTCCGTGCAGCAGCGGCGCCGGCCAAGATTTCCTTTCCGATCTCTTCGCCGAGGACTATAAAGGCAGCGGCGGCAGCAAGAAGCCCGACTACACCTACATCAGCCTCGCCCGGCACAGCCACCCGTGCGCCAGCCAGAGCCACAAGCCGGGGGGGCTGCCGGGCTGCTTCCCACCGCAGATCGTGGAAACCAAAGTGGAGCCGGTCTTCGAGACCCTGGACTCTTGCAAAGGGCCCCGTAAGGAAGAAGGGGGCGCGGGGCCGGGACCGGGGGGCATGTCCTCGCCCTACGGCAGCACCGTGCGTTCCTACCTGGGTTACCAGTCGGTGCCGAGCGGCAGCAGCGGGAACCTGTCCACGTCCTCCTCCTCCAGCCCCCCCGGCACCCCCAACCCATCCGAGTCCTCCAAGTCCGCCGCCGCCGCCGGCGGGGGCTACTCCACCGCCCCGGCGGGCAAGAACAAGCCCAAGAAGTGCGTGGACAAGCACAGCGACGAGTACAAGCTCCGCCGGGAGAGGAACAACATCGCGGTGCGCAAGAGCCGCGACAAAGCCAAAATGCGCAACCTGGAGACGCAGCATAAAGTCTTGGAACTGACGGCCGAGAACGAACGGCTGCAGAAGAAGGTGGAGCAGCTCTCCCGGGAGCTGAGCACCCTCAGGAACTTGTTCAAACAGCTGCCCGAGCCCCTGCTCGCCTCCTCGCCGCGCTGCTGACCCCCGGCCGGGCGGCGGGGCGAGCGGAGCCGCCGGCTCCGGGCCCCGCTCCGCGCTCCTGGGGCCGGGGCGAGGGGGGCGAGAGCCCGCGGCGGGCGGGCGGGTTTGGTTTGAATTTGTGTTGTCGTTATTGTTGTTGGATTTTTTTTTTTAATTTTTTTTTTTTTTTTTTTTTTTTTTGTCTTTACCGACATGTTGGCGGAAGGCTCCGCCGCCGCGCGGGGTCGGAGCGGGGCCGGGGCTGCAGCGGAGGGGGCGCGGGGGGACCCCGGCCCCGGCCCGGGCGGGCTCTGCTGGGCGCTGGGTTATTTAAAAGAGCGAGAGGAGAGCAAGGGCAAAGTGATGCAATCCTTTAAGCATGGCTGGGAATGCTGTGTACATGATGCAATCTCGTGTAACTGTCAGTCATGGATTGAGTAATCTGTTAAAGATGTTCCTACAGTTTTTTTATTATAAAGAATAATCTATTTCTATAAGAAAATACATATGTATATTTTGGGATCTATGCATTCTTGCTACATTTGAAGCATTAATGAACAATTTTAATAAACTTTATGACTAGGTTAAAAAAAAAAGTAGCTTGTTTTATTTTGAAGGCATGTTTAAAGTTAGATTAAACAAAGGTTGAAATTCCAGCTGACTCTGGCTCAATGCTGTGATCAGGGATAGGGATTTTTGTTGGTCTTTTAGCTTTCTCTGAGAGAAAGGAAAAAAAACAACCCAATAACCAAATCCAAACCCCTAGGAGAAACTCAGCAAAGAGCAGAGCTGGAAGCCTTAGCCAGTTCTTGTTGCCTCATTTTGTTTCCTCTAATCACCTGCTTTAGCTGCTGCTTGGGTGTTGTTTGGGGAGGAGGTGTTTGTGTTGGGTTTTTTTCTGCACTTCATGCTGTTTTGAACGTGTAGAGCAAGATGTGCTATCCAAACCATGACCAATCCTTGGCAAATAACGCCGAGTCTGAAGTGGGAGGGAAGAAGAAAAAGTAAGGGAGGAAGCCTGAAATGAGGCTTTGTTTGTGTTTGGGGTTTGTTTATGTTTGTTTGGTTTTTTTTTTTTCTTTATGGAGTTTCTATTCTCTATGATTCAGCATTTCTTATGTTTGTAGTTTACAGGAATAAACATGAGAAAGTAGCATTTCTGTTGGATTTCGGTCATTTCGGGCATTGCTCAGGAAGCTCCCATGAGACCCAACCAGGTGAGAGGCTCATGAACCACCCCCTTCCCTTTGCTCCTGAGACATTTGCCTAAAAACTGCAGGCAGATTCTGTGGTGAGAGGTGTTTGCTAGGGGCAAGGGACAGACAAGTGGGGGTGGCAGAGGAGGAGGGGGTTTGTGGCAGGCCAGGGCTTTGTTTTGGGGAGATCCAAGGCTCTGCTGTCTGTGTTATTCCCTGCTGTGAGGTCTGTGAGGAGTGAACAGTCCCAGGCTGGTTACGTGGAGGGAGCTGGGCAAAAGATCAGGTCTTAGTCAGCATTTTCCACTTTCCTGCTAGGCCAAATTTAAGCATGAAGTTTTCAGATCCAGATTCCCAGTGCCTGGGGAAAGAAACTCCTTTACTGCCTGTGCTCTGACAGCTGAGCACAAAAGGGGGTTTCAGTCCAAAGGCCTTGAATTTGTTCCTATACATTCCACACAAACAGCCGTGGGCTGCAGGACAAATCCCAAATTTGTTGCTTATTTCTAGTGTCCCTTTAAGCAAAACATGTTTTCTACTGACAGAACTGCTTTGCTTTTTTTGACTCTGGAGATCAGAGCCTCCTGCAGGTCCATCAGCTGGAGCCCTCCCTGACATTCCCTGACTTTCCCTGCTCTCCCCAGAGCTGTGCAGCAGTGAGCAGAGCAGGCTTAGCCCTACACAGATTCCCCCCGTTGTTTTTCCATCTGCACGGTGCAGTTGAGCTGTTTTTACGAGCCCCTGGAATAGATTTCTTGGGTGAGCTCGCTCCTGCAGCAGCATGACTCAAGTTCTTGCAGGCAGGATAGACGTTAGATCTTGTCTTGCCTGTCCCTCGTGACCATGATTACTCCAGCCTCCCCTGGCTGTTTCTTCTACTATTTGTATCATTACGAAACTTATCCACATCCTTAGATCCAATTTTCTCCTTGTGCTGGAGGCCACACAATGTCACCCCAGCGTTCCCGGGCAGAGCCCAGCGCTGCCCAAGGTGGGATTGCTGGAGGACTGGAGATGTCCTCACATACATTTCTTTATTTCTTTCTAAACAACAAAGTTTCCAACAAGAGTTCAGTTTGTGGGGGCTGGAAGGCAGGGTAGATTAAAAGATAAGATGTACTGAAGGTATTTATATCTGTTTAAATAATAGTCCAGTTTTGGAGATTGAGCCCTACCAGGCATGAAGGAGCTAATCCCCATCCTTAAACCCTGCCTGCCCCAGTGCAGGAGAGCCAGGGCAGCCTTGATGCAATTTAAAGAATGATGTTTAAATTACTGCCGTGTTCCAAGGTATCTCCTAATTAGGATGACAGATTTCCAGTTCAGGGGGAACCTTGTCCAGCAAAATTAAGGCCATAAATGCACCAATTTTACAGTGGTAGTAGAAGGGATCTGTGAGAGACTTGGAAAGAGAATTCCCCAATCCTTCATTCTTAATCTTGTATTACCCTCATAACTTACACTGTAGGAGTTTTGTAGTGCCATTAAATGCATGGAGGTCATGAAATACTCTGCCCTCTAAAACAGCATAATAAAAAGTCCGGGTAATTAAAACATTTCCTAGAAAATAATAGTCTGGAAAGAACAGCTTGTAAATGAATCTGAGAAAATTCCAAGCACTAAAGTAGACAAAAGATTCCAAATACCTTTTCTAATTGCAGTGGGGGGATTGGAAAATCCCTGTCCAAACAGTGTCTCAGCTCCAAATATTGATTTAGTTTCCCATGACAAATAAGATTCTGCTGGCTGAGGGCAGCACTTGGAATGTCTCAGCTGGCCTCGGACAGAACTTCCAGAGCTGCTCTTCCCAAAGGCACCAGGACAGCTCGTGGTGGGCAAACCGTGCAGAGAACTCCAGAGAGCTGTCCTCAGTTTTATGGAAATTTATCAGCAGCATTTCACTTGGGCTTCTTATTTTTATTTTTCTTTTCAAAAGGTGTATTACACTGGTTAATTTCTACAGGTCTTTCACATTGCTACTAAAATAACAGAGGTTTTTCCTCTGCAGAAGTCAGTCTGTAAATCCTTGGCACTGATATCCCCTTTCCTAAGCACTGGTTTATAAGGTGTTTGAACTCAGTAGTGTTTAGTTCTGCAAAACGAATCATATGTAGCAGTTAAAAAAAATTTTAAAATACAATTATCGTTTTTAATGCAGTTCCTCAATTATCACTCTTGTTATCTGCCCAAAGCCTGTGCAGCCCAGTGCAGCTCTGACACTGTGGTGTTGCTTTTCCACTTTTCCCACTGCCTTCCACTGGGGACTCTTGGAAGATGCAGGAAAATTCATGCATCTTCCTACACTAATTGTTGTTCCTCTGCCAAATAAAAATCACCCTGCTCAGGCACTGCAGCTCCCAGGGCTGGCAGGGCCCTGGTTCCCTAAATACGCTGCATTTGATCTGCTGGAAACTGGAAACTCCACTGGAAACCAACTTGCCTTTTGTGATCATTTCCCCACCTGCTCAATGGTTCAAATGTTTGGTTTTGAATAAAAGGCTTTTCTCCCCTCCTAGATGTGCTGGTGGATCGATGTGGGAAACTATCGGGCTGGAATTCAAAATGAGGATAAGTGGGTTAAGACTTGCTTAAGATAATTGATTTGCATTTACAACAGGGACATATTTAATTCCAAACCTTCCATAATTTCACAAAGTAGTGCCAAATTTAACCCTCGTTTATTATAAATTTCCCCCCCAAATACATTTACTATAGAACTGATTAATATAATAATAATTAATAATAAATTCAAAAAATAATTTATTGCTAACTAAAAATTAGGAAAGACTGTGATCTACATCTGGTTTTCGTCTTGCCCTGTCCTGTTGGCCCTTGCTTTTAGGGTTCCTGTATCACACATGCCACAGTTGTCAAAGCACCTTCCCAAAGCTCAGGGTATTTAATCAGAGGTTTTAGTTAATTTCGTTAATTTCCTAATTTCACACAATTTGCAGAATAAATCCTCTCTGAACTGAGGCTGGAGAAGCACTGGCTCAGCAGCAGCCCTGCCTTTGCTGGGCTCATGCAGACACCTCTGGAAAGAGCAGAGCCTTGGCCAGGAGGCTGCAGGAGGCTCCAGTCCCCAGCCCCACACGGACCCAGCCTTGTTTGTTTGCTATAAATATAAATACTGTGCCTTTGCCAGTGTATTGCAACAGCAGATCATTAGTGCTGTGCTGAGCAGCTCGCTGGTGGTGCTGGAAATGGCAGTGACAGGAACCACAACCTCCAAACACCCAAACCCCCCCGAGCCTCACCTGCCCTGCTCCCTCCCCACAGGTGCTTTGGGATGGATTTTCTATAAGTGAACAGAGGAGCTTTGGTTTGAGAAACGTGTGTGATGGTGACACGATGGGAAAATATTTCAGGGCAGCATGATGAAACAATTACTCGGCTGCAGCAATTCAGGAAGGGAATCACAAGAACTGGAGAAAGTGCCTGGAGCTGCTGTGAGAAGCACAAGGGGAACGGTGGCTCCAGCAGAAGCAGAGTTTTGCTCAAGTCCCCATCTCCAGCCCCTGCCATCCACACACAGCTCAGGGTGGATGTTTCTGATGGGCTCCAGCACAAATAGAGTTTTGCTCAAGTCCCCAGCCCCTGCCATCCACACACAGCTCAGGGTGGATGTTTCTGACAGGCTGCAGCACAAGCAGAGTTTTGCTCAAGTCCCCATCTCCAGCCCCTGCCATCCACACACAGCTCAGGGTGGATGTTTCTGACGGGCACTCTGAGCCCAGGTGTCCTGGAACTATGAAATCCAGCTCCTGTCTCTGTTGCTCTTTGCAATGCAAAAAGCCAGAGAACAAACCAAGAATGTGACTTGAGACACTTCAGCGTGTCTAGCACTTCAGTGCACTAGGAGCAGAATATCTGGGGGATAACTTGGCACAACGAGATGAGGAGAATTACAAAAAAAAAAAAAAAAAGGAGTAATTATCAAGGAGTTTGGTTGCTTAGAGGAATGCAAGCTGAACCCCAGCCAAGAACACTTCAGTTAAGCACACAAGGCAGCCTCAGTGCCAACTCTGAAGAAACCCAACCTCTGCACAGGGCTGCTCTCCTGCTGCTGAGTTATTGATGACCACTCAGGGTGGCACAAAACATTTCTGGGCTTGAAGTTAAGAACAGTGCTGATTGCTGGGCTGAGTCCCCAAAGCTGAAGCAGTAGGAGAGATGGCAGAAGGCCTTGATGTCTGAGTGCAGCTACAGTGTCCTCAACCCCTTTTAAAGCAAATTACAGAGCTGCAGAGTTAATGAGTGCAGAACACTGACAGAAATTAAGATGCAAGGGATAAATACGGAGCTTTGGAACAAAAGAGACAGTTTCTGCTCCTGCCTTTCCCACCAGTTTTTCATATATCTTTATATTATCAATTAGCCCCTAAACATAAGAGAGGCTCGTGCAGGTATGTGGATCTGCAGTTCCAGGTGCAGTTGCCATAGCTGCAGGTGGATTTGCCTGTTCCATATTTAGATCCTGATCTTAAAATGTGCTTCATTTTATACACGTAGCTGTAGTGATTTCAGTGGAACTATTATTACTGGCATGAGTAATGATAAATGCATAAATCTGTATTTACATGGCATGTATTTACATGGATCTGTATATACATGGATCTCAGATCACCGTGTCTCTGGGAAAATTTTTGTGCCTTGCTCAGTTTTGCAGCACATGCCCCAGCAAATTCTGAGCCCTTCATTTCTTGTGTTCTCCAGTTTGAGAGAGCTGGTTTGGCTGTGCAACAGGAGATGGCAGTGGCTTTGGCATTTCTGCATTTCCCAGGGAAAAAACCCCAACCACCAAAACATCTGACAGGTGGGATACAGCCTGGGCTCCGACAACTCTGGGGGTTGCAGCTCCACACTCAGTGAGAGCTGAGCCCCAGCACAGCCAGCAGAGCTGCACAGAAGCTCTCAGGGTGTGGATGTGCTGAGCTCTGTGCAGGCAGGGCCAGCAGAGCCTGCCCTGGGGCCACCCTGCAGGGTGCAGCTGTGGCAGGGCCATGGAAAGCACCGTGGCAAACCTGGGTGTCCAGGCAGGTGGTGGATGAGATGCTCTCCAACAGTCCCAGAGGAATCCTGCTGCACTTGGGGAGCCCATGCAGCTCCTGTGCTGGCCAGGTCTGGCAGCCAGGGCTGCAGAGCCCTGTGATAGTGCCTGGCTGCTGATCAAAGGGCTCTTGAGCAAGAACCCACTGCACATCAGCAGCAGCTGCTGCCAAGAGCCATGGACTTCTCTGGGCTGGAAGACAACTGATAAAGCAGATGCTGAGAAAAGCAGTGATGCCTGCATTGGGCAATCTCAGTGAGGCTAATGGCTACTGGGAAAAGTTATTTGGATTTTAGCTCTGCAATTGCAGAAGTCTGATTTGCTAATGGCTCCCGGTTTGTACCGTGCCTGGGTTTGGTTTTTGTTCTTGAGAAGCATTTTATTTAGAGGAATAGATGCTCCCACTTTATGGGGAAAACTAATGCTCCTCGGCAGTTCTTCCTCTGTCAATAACAACCATGGGTTAATTGTGCCTTCTCCCAGACTGAGGGGAGCTCTCCTGCGAGCTTGGCTTGTGAGAGACTCACAACAGGTGGGGATGAGGCACTCGAATCTCTTGTCATCCATGTCTGGGCCTGGCTGCAGGGGACACAGCCCCTGAGCAGGGCTGGCACAGTGGAAAGGGACTGGCAAAAAGGACAAGGAGCCAAACCTGCACCTGGTGAAGGGGCTTGGGAAGAGGGAAACGACACCCACGACACCCACGAGCCCAGGGTTCTGGGAAGGTGCTGCAAGCTGATGGGAACCATTTCCAACAGCCAAGATTTTCCCACTGACTCCGGGGAAGCGTGAAGTGAAAGTTTCACTCTGGTGTTTTCTGCCAAGGCTTAAAGGAAAGGACTCGGGATTTCGGCAGCAGGTGCTTCATGACCAGAGGGACACTGCTGTTAATGAGCCTGAGCTCAGCCTGCCATTTACTGCAGGACGGGGCCTTTTTATTGCACAGAGGAGGGAACTCCCTGCTCAGCCCTCCAGGTGGTCCCTCCAGGGCAGGGTTGAGGCACACTGGTGAGAAGGGGTGGGGTTGGGTGGGAGAGGCTTTCATTGCTGCCCTACCTGTTCTGGGCATAAATTGAAATGATCAGTCTCTAAATCCTGCCAATTAGGAATGCTTTACTGGCATGAGAGCCAGTTTACTATGACAGGTAAAGCAAAAATGTTTTTCTTTTTTTTTTTTTTTTTTCTTTTTTTTTTTTTTTCTAAGAGGCAAAACCTTGATTCAACACGGAGCAGGTGTGGGGAAAGAAACACACAAGTCACCTTTTCCTGGGCTCCAACAAAATGACACCTGCTTGGGAGAGCAAATTGAGATGCTTGTACAAGACTCTGAAATTGCTAATCAGGGTAAAAGCTGTGCTCTCAGTGCCTTCCCCATCTCCTGATCCCCAGATTCCTGTAATGAAGAGCCAAATGCACCTCTTGGGTTTGTGACTTGTTGGTTTCTGCAGACGTTGCTCTGTTTTTCCACTCTGCTCTCTGTCTCAGGGCAATCCTGGTTACTGTAAGGCCAGAATCACAACTGTCCCTCACTCCAAACCCTTCCCAGACATAACCTGACCACGCAGAGTCTGGCTCATTATAGATGTAAAATAGGCAGATGCTATTAGAAAGTAATGCTTCCCCCCACTGAGCAGCCTGTCCCTCATTAGGAAATCCTCTGCAGGGGCCATGTTTTTATCCTGCCCCGTAATCTCAAGGTATTTAAGATTACCCTCAGAACTGGAGAGCATCTTCCCTTTTCCACCCTGAAACCGAGCTCTGCCTCCCTGGGGCTGCCCTGAGCCCTCAGCCCTGTCCTGCCAGGACCTTTCCTGAGCCTTTTGTGACTCCTGGTGCTGCTGGGGACTGTCACAGCTCAGGGACAGTGACAATGATAATGGCAATGACAGTCAACCCCCCCATGCTCACACCCAGCCCTCGGGCAGGGTGGGGGAGCACTGAAGGGGGCTCTAAAAGCACCTTTAGAGGCTGATGGGATGTCCAAAGAAATGAGCAGCGTTTTGTGGTGTTTAGGATCCCGCAGGGCAGAAAATGAAGCAGCACTGGGCAGGGCTCTGCTGGATGCCCCAGTGTGACCCAGCACATCCCCCTGGCCTCGGTGGGATGAGCTCAGTGCCTTACCTGGCTGAGAGACCCAGAGGGAGAATTTCCCTTCAGCAGGGAACGGTGACAAAAGCCAGGTAAATATCTGTTCAAAGCAAACGTTAAAATCAAATTTTTTTTTATATTAACGTTCTTACTTGTCTACTTCTCGATGTAGGAATTTTATTATTTTAGATGAAATGCTAAAAACGTGTTTCCAGCAGCTCCATCCTGTGTGTGTGCCCCAGCCTGACGATCTGACACATCTGGCACTTACAGCTGGGGCCTTCCCGCTTGGGAGAAGTTGCCCAGGGAGGAGAATGCACATTTCCACGTGAAACAGAAATGACAAAACAGTTCCTGGTGCACGAGCCAATTTCCAAGGCCAAATCCAGCCCTCTGCAAGTCCAGGGGAAAGGTCATCACGAATCAGGAAGAAAATGACGGAATTACCAGCACTGCAAGAGAATAAACTCTCAGGGAGGGATTGATGGGGACAGTGGGATGTCACCCCTGGCCAGTGGCAGGGTCCCCTCGTCATTCCCCTCATTCCCCTCATTAAAGTGGTCATCTCCAAACTAAACAAGCTCACACTCCAGCCAGTGACATAAAACACATCAATTAGATTTATATAAGAGCATTGCAAAATATTGGATAATAAATGCTGCCCCCAAAGAGCAGCAGGAGGATTCCCTGCCCTGCCAGGTTTGCCTGGGCAGCAGCCCCAGCCTGGTGAGTTTTGGCAATGCCACCGTGCCTGGTGCCAGCCCTTGCTCCGTGCATTTGGTGGGGGACAGGGGCACTGCTGGCACCCTCTCCTCAGCCTGGCAGCAGGGCTGAGCCTGGCACTCACGCCCGTGAGTCACCAGCACTGAAATTGAAAAGCGTGCATATGCAAATGCTAATTAAAGTCATTAGCATAGTCAGTTACCCAAGCTGCAGTGGCAGCCGCAGCTCAGGCAGGCAGCGATCCCACACCCAGGCTCCAGGTTTGCATTGGGCAGCGCTGGGTTCCCGGCAGCTGCGCCCACAAACTGCTCCAAGAACTGATTTTTACTCCTGTAGTTCCAGGAAGGAAAAGGAAGAGCCAGGGTTTGCCAAGCAACTTCCTGAAAAGTGCTGGGGAGTGGTACAGACCCAGGAATGGTGGGGACAGACCCAGGAGAGGTGGGGACAGACCCAGGAGAGATGGGGACAGATCCAGGAGAGATGGGGACAGATCCAGGAGTGGTGGGGACAGACCCAGGAGTGGTGGGGACAGACCCAGGAGTGGTGGGGACAGCTGAGGTACGACAGGCAAGGATGGAGAGTCAGACACCCTCCTCTTTAATCTGCCCATCTTTGGGACTCTGTCAACCCAAACAACGTGGATTTCCCTCTACCAGCAAATATTCTGACACAGGAAAAGCCTATGTGCCAGATTTTGACTTTATTTACATTGAATTAGCTGAGATTAGAATCTGAAACTAGAAACTTTCTTTATACAGCTACAAATAGCTATATTATGCAGTTTTAAGGGGTTAAGAAAAGGAGGAAATCATAACCACAGAAGTCATAAAGGCAACTTATCCCAAGCCAAATAGTTTTGTTTCTAATGCAGGGCTTTAATTATAACATGTCATATAATGATGACATAGTGCTATAATAGGCAAATATAATGCATTAATCTGATATTATATTCTGGCTTTAACAATAGGTGCAGCGAACCAGCCTTAGTGGATAACTCATTCAGAACCTATCTGCACACTCCACCTAGATACTTATCTGCCTCTTTAATTAAGTGGAGGGAAACTTCTTGAGGCCATACCCATAAAGCCAGTCTCTGATGATAGCAGAGTTACTGGAAGCCTTTGGTAATCGTTTACACCCACGGTTTGTGGTTAGCTTCCAGCTTTGGCTCTTTCCTTCTCCCTTTGGAGCCACCTCTTTATCCCCCAGCGTGAATCCCCGGCTGCTGCTGCCCCAGAGGGGCACAGGGGCTGCAGGCTTTGTTTGAGCACCACGTCAGCACAGGGCCATTGGCCCCTCAGAGCCACCAGGCTGGTCACCAGCAGCACTGGCAAAAACAGCTTTGGCACATTTTCACATTTTCACTCACCTGGAGCAGAGCCTCAGGGATGGGCTGTGTCACCTTCCCGGACACGAGGTCCCAGCTGTCCCCAGGGACACCAGCTTCAGTGGCAGCAGGACTGGCATTCCTGGCACAAAGTCCTCTCTCCTCATGCCATGGCTCCTGTGCAGCTTTGTGTGCATTAAACCCACCCTTCCTGGCTTCTTCAAACACTGAGAGTTGGGAGGCTTTGCCCACTGGGAGGAAAATAAAATTTAACCAATATAGCCTCTCAGAGAAGGTGGTTCCCGAGTTGCAGTGCCCACTCTCTGCTTGGGATCTTGAGAGAAACATCCTGCTCTGAGGCTGGGGCATACAGAAATCAGCAAGACCCAGCATGGGAATGGCATCTGAGGAGACACAGGGACAGCAGAGCCAACGTGAGCCAAAGTCCGAGGTGACAGGAGCACACAGCGAGTGTGACAGTCCCTGCAGCAGCACAAAGGCCACTGCCACGAGTTCTCTGGGCTCCAGCACCACCTGAGCACATCCAGATGTGAGCACAACCACAGAGGCTCCAGCAGCTGCTGCCTCCTTTTCCTTTTCCTTTTCCTTTTCCTTTTCCTTTTCCTTTTCCTTTTCCTTTTCCTTTTCCTTTTCCTTTTCCTTTTCCTTTTCCTTTTCCTTTTCCTTTTCCTTTTCCTTTTCCTTTTCCTTTTCCTTTTCCTTTTCCTTTTCCTTTTCCTTTTCCTTTTTCCTTTTCCTCTCCTCCTGTGGCTCACTTCCCAGCTCTCCTCCAGGCTTTTCCAGTATGAAAGGCTCTGCTAATGACCTTTGAACAGACCATGCTGAGAATGTCACTGCAGAGCTTCTTAATCTTATGGTGGCGCCTGGATAATGTGGTGATGGGCACTGAAATGCTGAAAAACAGACAGACAGATAGGGAGATAAGATTAGATACAGGAGTAATTTAGTCACTCATCATACAGAGCAGCTGACATAAGTTCATTTGTAAAGCCAACTGCTAAAATTGCTTTAGAAGTCCTTGCATTTGAATTGTGTTAAAAGGCAGAGCTTTGATCTGAATTGTTTTGGTGGCATGTGCATTATTTGAATGGAAGCTCACCTGGCCAGGTGGTACCAGACCGGTCATTCCTGGCATTCTCTTCCACAGGGGAGCAGTGTCCATGCAAATCCATCCTTTGGATGGCTCGGGGCAGGCTCAGATAACTGAGCATCATGGAGCACACACACACTGCAGGCATGAGCTTCATTCTGTGCTGATATGCAGAATGAATCATGGCTAATAAAAGGCTCAAACAACCACATATATGACTAAATGTAACCCCAAAACACTTTTAAATTAGGCATGATCAGAAAATAAAAGCAGAAAAATTATTAGATAAGTGTTATTCCTTCTCTTTTTCATTAATATTTATTAAATCACACCGTGGGGGAGATGGGGGAGGAAGGGAAATAAAACAGACCTGTCCAATTCCCTATTGTTTATACCACTTCTTTATTTCCTGCATTCATTGCAGGGGAAATTATTTACATTTGCATGTTATGTTTTTGTAATTTGGCATTAAAAAATCTTCAAAGACACTTCCTAGGGCAGTTTATTTTTGAAGTGGGTTATTTGTTTTCACCCTGAATATGAGGCCACACAGAAGCATTCCCAGCCATGGAAGGGGCAAGGCAGTTATCACAGAGGTGAGGGGCTGGTTGGTCCCTCTGAGGGGCATTCCCAGCACTGACACTTTGCAGTGCTCAGTCCCTCTGAAGCAAAAGCTGCCAAGTGCAAAGATGAACCACAGATAAATTCTTGCAGGTCTTAATTAGTGATGGCTGAGCTCTCAGAAGAGTCTGTGGTTGAATTAGAATAAGCACTCAGAAAGTTCAAATGTTAATCAAAGTCTCTTATAATGATGGAAGTCGCTCTCTGGAGCTGGCTCGCTCATCCCATTTGGAATATTTCCTGACCAAAGCCCTGCACAAACAGCAGCTGGCACAGACAGCAGCTCCCACCCCAAACCAGTGGCTGCAGGTGTGAGCAGCAGTGTCCACACAGCCCTTCCTGCAGAATTGTACCCTCCTGTGACACTTCACCAGCTTTAGGGCTGGGAGGCTTGGATGAATCTTCCTGAATTGTTAGAATCCTCATTTCCTTGCCATTTGGGAAGCTCAGCCTCTTTTCGGAAGCTCTTGCCTCCTGCCCGTGGAACAGTGAAGGAACCAGACTCCAATTTGAGAATCTCATTTATACTGGGAGGACCAAGGTGGGTCCCATTGGGTCTGTCCCAAAAGGGACACACGTGCTGTCCCATGAGGGAGGAGCTGTGGGGGCCAGGTCACCACATCAGCATCTCCTGAGGCAGCTGCACCTCGGTCCTCCCAAAGTGCAGGCACAGAAATGAGAGTTGATGTGGTGACCTGGCCCCCACAGCTCCTCCCTCATGGGACAGCACGTGTGTCCCTTTTGGGACAGACCCAGTGGGTTTTCCTGCACTTGCTGTCTTATCATGGACTGCAGCAGGGGAAGGTGGAGTCTCTGAACAGGAGTGTCCATGATGATATTCCTGAAGGGTCCATGATGACATTCCTGAAGGTCCATGATGATTTTCCTGCAGCCCAGTCCCCCCAGGGCAGTCAAACCCAGGGGCTCACAGTGAGTGCAAAGTGCTGCCAAGCACCCCAGGAGCTGCCAGGCTCTGCCTGTGCCTTACAAGCACAAGGATGAGGCCAGGAGCTACAAAAGCTGGACCAGCATGCCCAGTATGGACCAGCATGCCCAATATATACCAGCATGCCCAGTATGGACCAGTATGCCCAGTGTCTTTGCACAGGAGCAAGCACTGGCTTTGTCATGTGTGTACTTGACATCTGTACAGAGTGGTCCAGCTTGAGAATAAAAGCACTAAGTGTGTTTTTCCCTGGTGCTCTGCGTGCCAGGTTTGTGCTAATCAAGCACTGAAGTGTTCTATTGGCTGAGGTAAGCATTTAAAAATAGGTACTGAGAAGTATTACATAGTAAAGTAAAATAACATCGTTTTAATTCAATTTTTAAAAATTGCCAAGCAGCAGGCAGCTCTTGTTTGTTTTGTTTTGGGTTTGAGTTCTTTTTTTTTTTTTTTTTGAGAATCAATCACTCACACATTTCTGCTTGGGTTTTGGAACATGATTTTACATTCCTATTTTTTTGAGGAACATTGGCCAAATTGCTGGCTGTCAGCTGGGATCTTTATCAGGAAATCTGTAACTGAACATTCCAGGCCAAGATGCTCAGAAACCAAAACTGGGCAGGAACTTGCAGGGTATAGTGGAAGCTACACTGGAAGCAGTAACTAGGGTTAAAAATCCCAGTTCCATTAAAAAGCCAAGTTCAGGAGGGGTAGCAGAAAGATAATTTTGTGAACCTAGAATGAGTGTTTTTGTGTCTGCAGGGATAAGAGCTCTCCCCCTCACAGCACTGTGACTTCCAAGCTTTGAATGAATAACTGTAGCTGATGAATAACAGTACTTACAAATAAAATCTTAATTGCAAAACAAAGGAATAATAAAGAAAAGTTAATACTTTTTTTATTTTATTCAAAGCTTAGGAAAGTTTAGGTTGGAGTTTGGGTGAAGGTTTAGTTGCTGCTTTCCCCCCTTTTATCTGAACCAGCTCACTCAGACCTAATCTTCATCATCTAAACCACAGGATTAACACACAAAATAACTTTGGAGCAAGCCAGGTCCAAGCAGGAAGCTGCAAGTACCATCATGTCTTCATGATATTAACCAGCAGAATAACTGTGGTTTCTTCAGTTTTCTGGTGGTGTGTTTTTCTGGTTGGTTGTTTTTCTGGTTTTGTTTTGGTTTTGTTCTAATTCACTCCATTTATGTTTTCCTTGAAAGGGCCTGGAGTTTTTGTCTCTTCTTTGTGCTGGAAATGTTCAGATTCCCTGTCTCACTCCTGGAGGGGATGTTTGGTCTCCTGGACCATCCCAGCTGACCCTCACACCACAGAGCCCAGGGCTCTTCCCTCTGCTGGGCTCCCAGTGCCACCCAAGCCCTGCAGCCCCATCAGGGCTCTGCTGCCCGCCCAGCTCAGAGGGAAGCAGCTACCACTGCACCACGCCAGGGGACTGGTCCTGCTGGTGTGCAGCAGCTTTGGAATGTTCCTGACCTGGCTCTCTTGGGAAAAGGGACGCTCCTTTCCTCCTCCGAGGATCCCAGTGGGGTTTAGGTGGGAACTCTGCACTAAGCTGCTCAGATCCCAGCAGTTCTGGGCATGTCCAGACATAAAGCTGCTGGTACTGGAAGAAATGTTATCCTGAGCAGGGAGTAACCTATGGAATTGTAAGTGCTTAAGTCCTCTTTTGCATCTGGCCCAAACTTGCAGGAGAGGAAGAGCCAAATGCTCAGAGGCAGCTCCCATTTTATGGCTCTAAATTGTGCAAAAAAAATTTCTGGACTCGGTAAATTTGCACCTGCATTTGTGTTGGGGTGAGGGAGAGCCTCAGCTGGCATGGAGAGGCTCTGTGCTCTGTGCCTTGTTCTCTGTCCCCTGTCCCCTGTGCCCTGTGTCCTGTGTCCTGTGTCCTGTGCCCTGTGTCCTGTGTCCTGTGCCCTGTGTCCTGTGCTCTGTGTCCTGTGCTCTGTGTTCTGGCCCCTGTCCCCTGTGCCCTGTGTCCTGTGTTCTGTGCCCTGTGCCCTGTGTTCTGTGCCCTGTGTTCTGTGCCCTGTGTTCTGTGTCCTGTGCCCTGTGCCCTGTGCCCTGTGCCCTGTGTCCTGTGCCCTGTCCCCTGTGCCCTGTGTTCTGTGCCCTGTCCCCTGTCCCCTGTGCCCTGTGTCCTGTCCCCTGTGCCCTGTGTTCTGTGCCCTGTGCCCTTTGTTCTGTGCCCTGTGCTCTCCTGCCAGCACAGTCGTGTCCCCATGTGTGTCCCACACTGCCAGGCAAAGCTCCGTGGTTGGTACACTGGGTGCTGCTTGGGCAATGCCATGGAGCAGCCTGGTTTCCTTGGAACATTTTCTCTTCATTGTGCTGTTCCTTCCCAGCATTTCACAAACCACCACAAAGGAGACAACAAAAATGGGGCGGGGGGGGGGAAACCTTCTCGAAATGAATTGTGTGTCCCTTCCCTGGCCATCCCAGCAGCCTTGGCAGGCTCCTAGGAGCCAGGCAGAGCTGGTCTCTGCTGGCTGCTACCCTGCACAATTTTATGGTAATTTGGGGGAGTTTGCATGTTGGAATGGTGAAAGCACAAGGAGGGAAGTCAGGACTTAGCCTTCATTCCTAGTTCTGCACCAAGACCTGTTTGTATTGGGATGATAAATTTTGGTTGTCCCATTGGCACAAGCCTGGTTTTATCTATTTGCTGCCTCTGTTATTTCCAGGGCTTTCTGAGGCTCAAATCAAAACAATAGCAAAATATCCTGATTTATCTGCAAAACAAATTATAAACCTAAAAACTGTGACCTCCCTGCTCTGACTCAAAGGCTACTGAAGACAATGCAAAGAAATCTCTGACTCCTGTGTGCTTTAGATTGCAGTGCAGTCCTTGATCAGATGGAAAAGAGAAGGAAGGCCAGGAGAAATCAAGGCAGAGGTGGAAGGAGTACAAGAGATACTAATGGGAATGAAAAGCCACCCTCAAGGGATGCTGGAAGCAAGGCTTGGCTTGAACACACAAATCTGGGGACTCAGCTTTTGCAGCTTCTTGGCTCATCCCTGGAAGAAAACAGCTTCCTGTCCTAACCTCTTAATGGGAGTTGTGTTTGTCACTCAGTGCTTCTCATACCTGAAAGAACAACTCAGTTCTGCTCTCGTGGCAGAATTCCCAGTGATTTCATTGCAAGCACAGCTCACATCCTCTTATTCTCTGCTCTTCAGTCCCTTTCCCATCTTTCCATGCTGTGAGGCTTGACTGGTCCCCTCCCTGTCCTGCTCATTCTTCATCTCTGTTTCTTTCACACAGGATATAACTCCATCTAAAGATCACATTTGTTTCTGTGAACAAATCAAAACAGTAAAAAGAGGGAATTAATTCAATGTCTCTTGCACCCATGCAGGACATGTCCTGCTCACAGTAACTGTGTGTTTTTGTTTCCTCCTGGCTTTTCCCACCAGTCAGGCTCAGCTGTTCCCAGGTGGGTTATGGAGAGTCTGGGTATGGACAGTTCTGCCTGCCACACTTCCTCCAGCAGCCTGCAAATGGAGTGTGTGAACACCCCAGAGCACAAATACAAAGCTGAGGAGAGGAATGAACCAAAGATGTATTGCTGTGCTGGAGAAGGAAATCCCGGGACTTCCCTGCTGTTTCTGCAGTGGGGGTTCCAAAGCAGCCCTGATTTGGGGCCCTGCTCTGAGCACCTGGGGTTGGTACCTACAGCTGCCCTCTCTACATCCCCTTTTAATCTGCTTCCAGACAAGTGGCAGGCTGTACATAAAACCTGGAAAGTTTATCTAAAACCATATTTTTTTCTGAAGTTATTCCAAGGCTTTTATCAAAATAAACCCTGCAAAGATCTCTAACCACGATCCACTAATAACCAAGTCATGTGTAACCCTTCTGTCATCAGTGACCATCTGCTGTCGTGGATGATGGAAGTGGAAGAATATGAACACTGATTATACCAGGAGATGTCTGAGTGGTGATCAGAGATGACTCCTTTTCGAGAAGATACTAAACTGGATTCACTAGCAGCAGTGACGAAAAAGACATTTGATACTTTGATCCAAATATTTAATTTTGCTTTGGGGGTTTCAAAAATATAATTAAGCACTAAACTAAAATTGAAACTCGAAATGCCAAAGCTAAAATGTTTCACTTATAGAATTTAAATTGGTTTGGAATCTCAGGGTGAAATAACCAAACCAGTCAGCTGAAACTGGTTACAGCTCCCAAGGCTTTTTAATTTTCCTAGATCTGAGCATTCTGGCAGAGATTGTCTGGTGCTGACTGACGGAGGAGGTTACTGGGAAGGAGCAGTGTGCTGTCAGAGCAGGGTTTCAGTGCCAGCACGGTGATGGGCACTGTCCCCTCCCTGCAGCTCAGGGTGGAGTGGCTGCACTCCGGGTAAGTCACGCTTCTCTCCTGGTGTATCATTAACATGGCAGGGCTGCATCCATCCCATAAACTCCACTTGGCAGCAGAACACCAGGCACATTCGTGATGCCACAGAAATAAATAAAGACATAAAGGGTCATGGTTAGAACAGGGCTTCCTTTCCCTCAGGATTTTCTTTAGTCCTGTCCCCAAAACAAATCCCAGGCAGGTGATTTATTGTTTATCCACATGACATCTAAGCAGTGTATTTAATACAGTTGCAGTTCATACTTTAAATTCAAACACAGCATCAATCCAACAATTCTTGGCAATTAAAAGGCAGCAATGGAGTGTCAGGAATCCAAGGAGACTCCGACCTAATTTACATGGTGCTGCTCTCAAAAGCTGGCAGCACGGAGCACATCTTTTGAAAATGTTTCTATTAGAAGCTGATGTTTATGATCACTCTCAGCTTGGCACAAAAACATTCTTCTAAACATTTACATTTCACATTCTTTAGGACAGTTGAAAAATGTTGGCTTGCAGTTATCCCCAGTGCAGAGAGGCTGTGAGGAATGTTATAGTAAAGCATTAATAGCCTTGTACTTTTCTTGTTCTTTGATTTACTGTGTGGTAGTTTTTATCCTAGCTGTGTTCTTGATGTTGCCCGTGCTGAATTGAGTTTCACTTAAACAACATGAGTCTGGGTTTATTTTTCCAGCTAAAAAACACAAAGTCAATTAATTTATTAGCAATACTTTATACTCGTGTTATAGTCACCATTTGGAGACATTCCCATTGGAATACATTTCCGAGATGCTGTTGCAAATCTCCCCAGCAGAGTCAGAAAATGAGCATTTTCCAGGAGACCCATCCACAAAGGAAGGGCTGGTGCTGTTGTGTTTGTCCAAACAATGCTGCCATGCTCTGCTTTGCCTCTGACTGATCACAACGTACAGAATCAGCAACAAAATTAATAATCAGCAACACAATTAATAACACAGCTCAGAGCCCCTGGTCAGTGCCTGTGGCTCCAAGGTGAGCTCTCCCATGAGTAACAGCCACGCTTGGGGAAGGCATTTGTGCTCTGGCTGCTGTGGCACAGCGCTGGCAGCTCCCAAACAGTGCCATTAACAGCTGGACTGACTGCTCCTTCCTGCTGCTCCCTCCTGCTCACCCACTGCCCAACCCCACCCAGCCTAATAGCACAGCAGAACAGCCAAAAAAAAAATAAAAATATGGCATTGCCTTTATCCTTAACAGGAGAACTGTTTCCAAAGGTACGTTTATTAAACTGGGGATTGGATGTGTACAAATGTGCTCAGTGTGTTCCCCATCCCACAAATCATTTCAGGACATGTGTGGACACAGTTAAATGGATTAGGGCTGGTGCTTGGAACACGATGAAGTCCTGAACAGTGCCAGCTCCTGGGAAAGTCACTGCCAGCTGCTGGTACCTGGGGAGTGCAGGACTGAATAAGCACCAGAATGCTCCCACACCATCACTCTGTGCAAATCCCTGCCTGCAGTGGCAGTGCCCGGGCTGGTCCATCCTGTGGGACAGTCACTCCTGGGCTGGGGATGTGCAGGGCCAGGCTTGGTGCTGCGTGCTGGACGCCTGGGCACTGTCACTGCCGTTCCCTTGGCTGAGGGGAGGACAAGCCCAGCTAAGGGACACGTAAGCCACAGTGGCTCCGAGTCAGCAGCTTCAGCTCTGAGCCTTTGTGCTGCCAGCTGGAGCCGTGAGGCTGCTGAAGAGCTTTGTTCTGTGGCACCGGGGTAAAGAATAAAATTTGCTGTATTCCTCCTTGGCAGCAGTGGTAGAGAACTCCAGGCGAGGGAATTTTACAAATTGTGAATACAAATTGTAGGTGTGAAGTCTTAATTGCTGCTCATAATTAGGCAACAATACAAACAAACCGTACACATATAATGCCCTTCATCAGAGGAATTCAGGCAGCTCAGAAAGTTCATTAAAGTCTCCTCACGACATGGAGCTGTGGCAGCACTGCAGGGAGAGCCCCTGGAGCAGCTGTGGGCACCTCACCAGGGCTGTGGCCCCGAGCCTGGCACTGCCAGGTCAGGAATGTGCTCATGCCAGCAGCCCTGAGCGAGCCCAGGGCTCCTGGTGCTCAGGGAGAAGCTTTTTATTCGGCAAGATAAAAAGCTGGGACGTTCTGGCTTACATCAAACTTGTTTGGGAATATTTGCAAACTCATGGAAACAAAAGACAATGTCTCTTGACAACACATTTTAGTGTAATTCTGTGCAAGAACACTCTCATTCCAGAATGAAAATGACCACACAAAGACTGACTCAAAACGAACTCCCTGCCAGCCTTTAGAAACTGAAAGTCTCATTTTAAAGTCGGAAAAAAAGCCTGTGTTTTTATTTAGCTCGTTGTTTCCAGTGTGTTCATCCCCCAGAGCAAGGACCCCACGTCCCAGCAGTCAGGGGGATCTCGGGGTACCCAGGGACAGCTGCCCCACTTCAAACAAAGCTCCCAAAATCAAGCACAGCCAACAGAACCTCGAGGTGCTCAGGGCTCCTTCCACGGCAGGCAGTAAAAGTGAAGGAGTTCTGGGGGGTTTTCAGGGTTTTAGACTGAAACTGGGAGAGAGGATGGAGCTGAGGAATTACTGCACTCATAGACAAGTCCTGTCAGAACAACTGTTACCAATCAATAATCAATATTCATCTAGAGTAGCATATACAGACCTCTATAGGAAACTGGGAACACCACAAGCCATTAGCTCATAGAATCTGTGTATAAGCAGTGTCTTGAATAGGATTAATAACTCTGGCTAAAGAAACAAAGGGAGCAGCTCAGTGGGTGGGAGCAGTAGCCAGCAGGCTGGCTGGGAGGAAGGCAGAAATAATAAAGCACCTGGTTCCCAGGAAGGGCCAGAGGTGTATTTATAGAGGGCACACACCTCCTGGTCAATTAGGTCTAAACCCAGAGGAACCACTGCTGAAATATCCATTGCTGCTGGCTTTGGTAAAAGTCAATTAGAGACCCATTTATATTATAAAGCGCAATTTTAGGAAATAAAAGAGTAGAGAACTTCAAAGGGTTGTCCAAAGAAGGCTGGAGCAGAGTGTGTGTCCAGCCTGGGAGCAATGGCTGCCAGTCCCTGAGTACGTGGGCATTCTTGGAGATTCCAGGGGAGAACATTTAAAAGATTGGCCCCTGGCTGCAAAACTGAAGCCAGAATTGAAATATTTTATATTTGTTTACTTTACATTTTACTTGTTTACTTCCTCCCAGTCTAGTATCTAAATGTTCAATTTGAATTGTTTCTAAATAAACACTTGCTTTGCCTGGGGAGAGGTGAGTGAAGCCAAAGCTGTGGAGCTGCAGCCCCTGGAGATGCCAGGCTAGGAAAAGGAAAACCCTGAGCCTGAGCATGGGACTGGGTTTAACCAGGTTAAGGAAAAGGAAGACCCTGAGCCTGAGCATGGGACTGGGTTTAACCAGGTTAAGGAAAAGGAAAACCCTGAGCCTGAACATGGGACTGGGTTTAACCAGGCTGCAGAGAGCCAGCCCAGGGGCTGGCAATGCCAGGTTTGCACAGGGGGTGCCTTTGGTGGCACTTTCTGGACCCTTCCTGAGGCACAGGAGACTCGCCAGGGCTTCTCCAAGTGGTGCTGCACAATGAGCAGATCAAAGCCATCCCACGGGTTAGTGACAAAGCTGAAAAGAATCCAGATTGCCAGCTCCCTGTCCTAAATACCAAATGTGGTCCTGCCTTCCCTAGGATAAAAGCATAAGGGAAAATATTCTAAAAGCTTTCAAGAAGCAGTGTGGATTTTGCTGTGAAAAGGAGGAAACATTATCAAAGGATCAGAGAATTCCACAAAGTAACACAACAGTTACTCTTGCAAAACTCTGGGGGTTCTCTTCTGTGGTATGGAGTTATTCAGTGGCTCGGACTCACAGCAGTGCTTCTTCATCCTCCACACTCATAAATTCTTTTTCCTGTTTTGGATAAGTTCAATGAATTCAACCCCTTTTGGCTCCAATGAGAGCCAGACCTTGCCTAAAATGTGATATTTTTATTGTCCTTTCCATAGAACATCTACGCTGTGTTTATCAGGTTCATTTCTCTCTTCATTAGAAGTTCACCATTAGCACAGCTTTAATGTCATGAGAATCACACTCTGTAGGGTGCATCCTATGACTGCCTCAAAAATCTCTCCCTGTGGATATTTTGTCTCTCTGAAATAGTCTGGTTCCAACTATTCATCTTTGCCAAGAAGAACAATGTTACCAATTATTCCTACAGTGAAAAATAATCAGAACAATCATTTGTTTTCTTGCAGTTGGTTGTACATGTCCTTCATCAGAAGAAATTCAGCTATGAATTAGAAAAATTTCCTTCCACCTTCCCAGGCTCTTCAGTCTGTGCAGGATTCATGGTATGTCTATGCATCAGATGAGTTATTTTACCTGGGAGGTAGGAATTGTTCCAAGTTCATACCTGCTCCAGATGTAATTCATTTTTATGAAGGAGCCTGGCAGAAAGCCTATCTACAAAAAATCTCCAGTGTTATTATGTAGAGTGTAGAAGAGTTAACAGTGACCCAGTAAAGGAATAGAAAGGTGGTTTTGCCCAGAGAAAAGATCTGTCATTACTGAAAAGAAATGAGATGAAATTACTGAAAGAGCATTTCTGATCATGCAACCAGGGAAATGTAGGACAAAACTGCAGAGTGCAGAGGGGACTGTGAGCCCTAGCCTGGGAAGAAGGTACCACAGATTCTTCTTCAGAAAAGGGTATCTCAGAATGCAGGGCCTGAGCTCAGAAACCCAAACACTCTTACAAAAAAATACAATCAGATCGTGCTCATGTACTGGGACATAAGCAGCTTTAGGAACTTGGCTCTGGGATTGTGCTTGCACATGCAATTCATACAAATCATTCCAAGGTGCCATTCCCTCAGCTCTCAGGGGTCAGGATGCACACCCAGGTCACACAAACAGATGTGCACACAGCTGTAAGCAGCCTGCTCACACGCAATTGCTGCATTTCCTTTGGTGTGCCCAGGGGCTCTGGAGGTGTTGTCCGAGGTGCTGAGTGCTCACAGGTCACTGCAAAGCTGGAGCTGGCTACAGGTGCCACTGAAAAATCACCTCATTGGCTTAATCATCACCAAAGTCCTATTACCGAGGTTTGCAGCTGGTATCCAGTGAAATCTGAGATAGCAGTTAGTTCTCAGTAACTAGTAATACCAGTTTTTCTAGAAAATTAATAAATGCAAATGTTAAGTGCTCTAAATTCACTTAATAAACAGGTCACCTGGAAAGATTTGTGGTTTTCATTTGAACAGAGAATATAAATAGAAGAGGAAATGGAAAGCCTGATACTTGGTGTCCAAAAAACCCCACGATGTGGCCAAGCTTTTGCAGGGCTCACTGGGTATGCAATGAGCTAATTAGCAAAATCTCATTGCAGCCTTCCAATCACTATAAAACTGATTTAAATGCTTTCTAAGCGTGCAGCCCATGAGTGACTAGCTGAGGTGCTGGGCTGGGCCCTGCTCTGCTCAGCTCCCACTGCAGGTGCACGGGGCTGAGGAGCTGCCAGGAAAGATCCTGATCTCAGGAGGAGAGCTGGCAGGGGAGGGCACTGCCCAGTGCCTCATGCCCACCCAGCCAGGGTGTCCAGGGTGTCCATTCCCACCCCCTGTGCTGGGGGCTGAGTGAGCAGAGGAGCCTGAGGCTCATCTCATCCCCCTGTGCTGTCCTGAGCCCTGGCATCGTTCCCAGCCTGGCTCTATCCCCACTACCCCAATCTGCTGCCCTGTAACTGGCAGATCAAACCCCAAGAAGAAGTTTGGTGTGAGAGCTCAGTGCTGAAAAAAAACCCCTCTGCCTCTCCTGAAGTCGTGCCTAGTAGACAAGCATGGATTCCCCTGGAAACCTGCCCAGATGTAAAAGTCTGTATGGAAATGGCTGTAAATGCCTGCACTCTGTTTGGGACCGACTCTCCTCTGCCTGCAGTTTCCAGATTGTTCCTAACTCGGGTGAGATTGTAAATTGACAATAATTAGGTGTCATCTTGATAATGAATTATGGGTTGAAAACGAGTCTCATTGAAAGTTTCAAAAATTATGCACTTGCCTCCAAAGGAAAAAGGACACACAAAGAGAACAAAACTTCTGTATCACAGGCAAAATGCCTCAGCAAAACTAACTCCAAGGGCGGATTGCCCTGTGGATCAGAGCTCCTGCAGCCGTGTGTGCCCTGTGCCCAGCCAGGAGCCCTGTGCTCCACTCCCGGCGTGGCCAGCAGTGCCAGTGACCCTGCTGGCCACCACAACTAATGCAGGGCCCTGCTGGAAGCATCAGGTGCCTTCCTGGAGCTGTGCACTGGCTCTGTGAGCCTCCCTCGCCATCTGCATATCCCTTTGCATCTCCATGAGCAGGCAGGAGCCGCCGCAGCCAGCAGCAGAGCCTCATGTTTGTGCTCTCCCATGCAAATACCTCTTCTCCCTATATATTAGTTACTGTGTGTGGGTTTTCTCTCTCACTCTGCCTTGCCATATGTGTGGGAGTTGATGGCATCAACTTTATGAAATCTCAACACATGCCAAGAACAGCTGGAGAAGTTGAAACAAGTTCTGGGTGAGGTGAGTTTCATGGGCAGGGACTGAAATTAGCCAAGGTCCCGTGGCTGTTTGCCATGCAGGGAGTCTCACATGGAGCATGTAGGCTTTGCTCACTCCTAAAGCAGATTCCCCATGGAAAAAAAAAAAAAAAAAAAAAAGGATTTGATTCGACTCAGATAGTGATAATGGCAGAGATAACTGAGCTGTAAGAATCTGTCCACCAGGAGAGACCATCTCTGCACCTCTTCCATGACTGGCTCATTATGTAAATATAAAAATTTAATTATGAGGCTGAGGTAAGTAAGATCTTTAGCCAGCATGTAGCACTCCTCATCTTCAAAACGTTTTACTAACATCAATAATTAATCACCACAACACTATGGGAAGGCTATCATCTTGATCAATGGGTAAACTGAGGCACAAAGATTCGAGGCCAGTGTCCCAGCCTGTGTTCCAGAGCCTGCCCAAGCCACCTGCCCAGCTTTATGATAAGGGACAAACCAAGGGGGCATTCCAGGATATTTATTTCCAGGTGAAATGAAACTCCCTTCAGACTGCAGAGCCTGTTAATCCCTGGCTGCTCCCTGCAGGTCTGTGCTCTCAAACCCAGGATGTCTGTCCTGCCCTTGCTGCTGTTGATCATTCAGCAATCCATCAATAAGAGTTCCTGATGTGATAGATACCCTCTGGCCTCAGCCTCTGTCATGACTCAGGTTTTTATCTGTTCTTTTTTTGTATAATTTTAGATTATAGAGCACTAATAATATATCTGATGAATTTTAGTGTTATATATAATTTAATAAGTAGCATGTGTTTTTGAAGCACTTCACACACCTCTCTCAGAAGAATGTCCAGTTTTTGCCTCAATCTCTTATAGAAACATTTGAATCTGGTTCAATTAACAATTAAGTTGTTAATTTTCAGTCACCAAGGCTAGTTTAGGCCAGGAAATGCAGCTTCTCCTTTACCAGTTTCTGCCATTAGTTCCCCTGAACATCTCCCCCAGTTCACACATTATTGCTGAGGTTTGGTGTTCCCAGAGAAACCTGGGGACAGCTGGGAAAGAGGTGATCTCCCTGCCCAAACCTGAAAATAAAACTTCAGCTCAGCTTAAAAAATACAGAAACACTCAGAGTGCATCTGGGAGAAAAGGTTTCTTGTCTTGAGGCTTCACAAGAGGGATCTGTCAAATGTGGCAGGCTGTCATTAAAAACAATTAACCTAATCAAAAATCCCTTTTCTCTTCTTTCTGCCTAGTCAGGTGAATATTAAATACTAGATTTTCCAGGGGCACAGAGAAGAGGAAATCAGCTTCTGTGTTTTCAGTCCAACAGGTGCACGGAGCAGCAAGTACAGATCTGCCTCTGGCTCCCCAAAGCATGCATGTCATTAACGGAGAGCAGGGCAGTCACAGCAGCACTGGTCACCCCAGTGACAGTGACAGAGACAGTGACAGTGACAGTGACACCTGCACACTCCACAGTGACAGAGACAGTGACAGTGACACGTGCACACCCCACAGTGACAGTGACAGTGACAGTGACAGAGACAGAGACAGTGACAGAGACAGTGACAGTGACACCTGCACACCCCACAGTGACAGTGACAGAGACAGTGACAGTGACACCTGCACATCCCACAGTGACAGTGCCAGCTGCACACCCCACAGTGACAGTGACAGAGACAGTGACAGAGACAGTGCCACCTGCACATCCCACAGTGACAGTGACACCTGCACACTCCACAGTGACAGTGACAGAGACAGTGACACCTGCACATCCCACAGTGACAGTGACACCTGCACACTCCACAGTGACAGTGACAGAGACAGTGACAGTGCCACTTGCACATCCCACAGTGACAGTGACAGTGACAGTGACAGTTCCATCTGCTCACACCAGTGACAGTGAAAATGACAGTGACAGTGGCAGTGATCATGACAGTGCCTGTGCCACCTGCACACTCCACAGTGCCAGTGGCACTCTGGCCCTCACATGGCAGTGCTGGCCCTGCCCAAGGGCCCTGGGGACAGCTCTGTCTGGGGACAGACAGCTCTGTCTGGGGACAATTCTGTTGGGGACAGCTCTGTTGGGGACAGCTGTGTTCCCTGGCCACGCTCCCTGCCCTGCTGGGACAGTGCCTCTCGTGGCTTCCTGGGCCTGTTTGGCTCACAGCACCCTGCCTGCCTGCCTGTCTCAGCTCCAGCATCACCACAACTCCAATCCAGCTCTCTCCTCAGCGCTCCCAAACCTCTTTTGGTTTTCCAGAAGTGGAGGAGGCAAAGAGAAACCCCAGTTCCTTTGAGGTGGGAGCTCAGCCCCAGGGGGAGGAGAGGGAAGCTGACCTCCCTAGAGCATTTACTGATCATATTTATTTTTAAAGGCACTTAGCCATAAGCCTCAGCCTATGGCTCTGCTTCCTGCAGGCACACCCTGCTTGTGGCTGTGAAGGCACTCACTAAGCACCAGTAACACCCAGCATTTATATGGGGCTTTTCATCTTCAAAGCACTTCCCGAACATCGTTTAATTAATGAATCCTCACAGCCCTCTCTGAGGTATGCACAGCTATTACCCCCACATTTTACAAGAGAGGAGAACTGAGGCAGCGATTAGCTGAGGCAACACTGTGGGAATTGGGATTCGTGCTCGGGAGAACGGGGGGTGCTGGACCCCCAGCCCTGCTGCCCCTCTGGGCAATGAGAGGGCTCTCAGCTCACGGCAGGATCTCAAACACAACCCCTGCAGACCCTGGGGTGCATCAGCAGCGTCTGGCACTCCAGGCTCACAGAGGTTTTCTGTGTGTGGATCTGGAAAAAAAAAATATATATTTTTCGTCTTCCAGTATCAGTTGCAGCTCCTGCCGTCAGTGATGGAAACAAAGACTCTGGGGCTGAGGAAATGGAAGGGGACGGCTCCGGTTAGCGACGGCAGCACTTAACACCGGTTCAGCTCCTCGGTGGGGTTTTCAGAGGGACAAGAGGGGGACTCTCCCCCCAGGTCCCCAGCGGACAAAGGGCAGTGTCGCAATCCCCGCTCCGGGATGCTCCGTGCGGGCTCGGTCCCACCCGGGCTTGGCGGGGCTGAGGATGGGATGATTCACGACCCTCATCCCACATCGACGGAATTTCAGCGAGTTTCACTCACATCCTCCCCGGTGAGAGCGGGTTCCTCCCTCGAGAAGCCCCAGGGCATCCCAGCGGACAGGCTCAGACTTCCTGGTGGTGATGGCAGCCAGGAGGGTGAGAGAGGGCACCAGCCATGGGGGTAAAACCTGCATGGTCCAACCTCGTCAGACTTGAACATCCGAGAGAACCTGCAGGGCTTGGTTCCTTTCCAGCCCTCCAGGGCTCTCACGGCCCTAATTATTATTGTTGTTGTTGTTATTGTAACAAAACATTCATATACTGCCATAAAACACAAACTAGATAATACACGTTCTTGGCCTGAAGAGCTCAGGCTTCAGACAGGCTGGACATTCTGAGCTGGATCCCTCCGGAGGGATGGGGAAGGCACAGCCCTTTCCCAGCAATTCCTTCCCAATTTCCTTCCCAATTCCTTCCCAGTGAGGCTGAGTGCTGGGAAGGAAAGGAGGAAGAACCAGGAGCTGCCCAGGCAGCAGCAGATACAGCACAGATACCCAGCAGCTGGGGAGAGGGGTTTGTGCCTGGCACTGCCACATGGGACTGGGGCACTGGGATTTAACTGGGGGCACTGGGATTTAACTGGGGGCTGCAGCTCCCAGCCCTGGGCAAGCAGTGCCTGACCCTGGGCAAGCAGTGTCTGTCTGACCCACGGGGTGCAGCTCACCAGTCTCTTTTCCCACCTGGGAGATCCCTTCTGGCCCCTCCTGACAGTTCTTCCCAGCCCAGTCTGCAGTGCCATGAGATATGTCAAGGGAGAAGTGGAAAATGTTGCAATTGCAAAGCTGCACTTTGAAATGGAGCAATAATACTTGTAAATAATAATAATCTCTAACAGGGAAAAAACCTCCAAAACCCTGCTTAGAGCCACCCCAGGTAGCAGCAGGGCGTCAGGCTGGACAGACTGACCCACCAGGCCCTGTGAGCACTGGGCATTGTCCTCAACAACTGCACCAAAGCAAGGACAAGGAGCACTGGAGGGATCCCTCTGTGTGCCTGAGCACCAGGGAGGGATCCCTGGCCAGTCTGTACCAGCTGAAGGTCCTGAGCCAGAAACTGTCCCTGCTATATTCATAACTCATAGCACAAACCAAAACAACATTAAAAAAAAAAAACACAACAAAACACATTCATAATGAAGAAAACATTTCTCAGAAGTGCTGCTGTTCCCAGTCCCTGCAGTGCTCTGTGTTCCAGTGCTCCAGTGTTCCCTGGCCAGTCGGGCACAGAATTGAGCACACACTGCTGAAGTGTTTGAACTCTTCATCTGACCTGCCTTAGGCCTGGCACAAACCCCAGAACAGGGGCACACCTGGCATATTGTTAAGGGCTGTGAAGTTAAATTCTGATTATTATTGAACTCTAAAACAGTTCTCACACAGAACCTTCACAGCAGTGGGGAAGCCTCGCTGGCACCCAGTGTAGGGCTCACAGCACCCACTGCCCACCCCTGAACCTTTCACTTCTGCTTTTCCCCATTCTCCCTGCTCCTTGTCTGTGCCCCTGCCAGGCTCTGTCCTGTCCCTGGGGGATTTTGTTCCTACACAAGATATGCTGATGACTCAAGCCTCAGTTTATCCCCAGCTGCTCTGCCCCTTTCTGAGCAGTCAGTCCCAGCCTGTCCCGTTCCCCCAGAGGGTTCCTGCCTGGAGCCCTACCGTGTTCCCCACCCTTGCCAGCCTTGGCTGGCACCACGGGATCCCTTTTCCCTGCCTGTGTCCCTGTGGCATGGCCCCAGCAGCTGCTGAGTGCCAGCCACAGCCCCTGCCCGTGCAGGGACACCTGCCTGCAGCCCTGGCACACACCGTGCTGCGTTTCTACACACAGCACACAGGGTTCCTTTTATCCCCATCTGTAGAGGTGACCCAGAAGAAAAAAGGCAATTTCTAACTTAGCTCCTCGTGTCTGTGCTTCCTGCCATGGCAATAGTTGTCAATCAGGAGGAGCTTATTCTTAACTCAGGCATTAACTTGAACACAATTAATTCTTGGCAGCAGGCAGCAAGTGCTGTGAGCCCCATCTCTGCTGATGGTGGTAAGGCTGGCTGTCAGGACAGGCTCTGCACTCACTGCTCGGCTTTAGCAAGACTCAGATCAAGTCCATGCAGACTAATAAACCAAATTACATTGTTGGCATCAGCAAGTGCCACTCTAAAAGAGTCAATTGATTTCTGTCTCATTATTCCAACCAGGACCTTCCTTAGCTCCCAGAGGCAGCTGGGATTTTCCCAGTAGTTTTCAGGAAAGCAATTCAAAGTACAGCTGGGTGAGCAGGAAAAGCACAAGTGTGAGGCACAGGGCCCAGCCAAGGGACAGGGCTTGCCAGGAGCAGCACTAACACCCCGTGGCACATGGCAGAGGGGCACAGGGGTGACCTGCAGCCCTCTGGGTCAGCCTCAGCCTGCCCTGCCTTCCCCTGCCTCACAAACACTTTCTGCATATTTTATCTCATTCCCCTCCTGGAGCTGCCCTGTGTGGCTGCAGTGAAACCCTGCTCCCTTTGCTGGGGTCATGGGGATTCTGGTGCTGCTGCCTGGAAAGGCTGACCTGGAACAGAGACTAGATAGAGCAAAAGGAAATAATATAAAATATAAAATGTAAAATGTAAAATACAAAATCTAGAACATAAAATATAAAATATAAAGCCCAAGGCATCAGTGTGAGAGGAGATGGCCTGGGATAGGCTGAGCAGCTCCAGTCCCAGGTAGGCAGAGCAGTCCCTGTCCCTGTCCCTGTCCCTGGTTTCTCTGGGTGTTCCACTGTTGTCACCCTGCTCAGGAGAAGAACTCAACCACGCTGCCATCCCAGCCTGATGGCCTTAGCAGTGTGGTGTGACTCAGAACTCTTCCCATCTTGCACATCCACACTCAGGGGATGAGAGGACAGTGAGAAGAGCAGGGAGATTGCAAAACCTCGAGGACTCAGCAGGCTGGAAGGTCCCTGGCAGAACAGGTCCTATGCCCCACAGAAATGCCCTGCTCTTTTTTTGGATTTGAATGGTCTGAAGTTTGCAAAAGCCCCGTGTGGGACACATATTGAGAAAGTAAGAAAATTACAGCCTGAAAAATATTCCAGGCTGGAGCTTCTCAGCTCTGTTCCCAGCCGATAAGCTGGTCCAGCTCAAGGCTAGGGAGAATTTCTCCCAAAGCGATAATTTAGTCAAAATAAAAAGGAATTAATAACAAAGATAGAACACCTGTTGTGGTGTGTGCCCAGGCCCTGGCAATGGGGTGTCTTCTCTCTGAACCAATCACCTTTTCTCTACTCTTGGAGTTGTCAGTCATGCTATAAAACCAAGTGTGTTTCTGAATAAACTTGGCTCTTTCTTCCTGTCATGACAGACGACCATGGAGCTGTGCATCTTATTTCCGCTGCACTTAAAGGGTTAAAAGTCCTTTCCACGGCTACATTTGGAGGTCCCACCGAGATACATTTGGAGGCCTCCACCGAGCAACAGCCCCGAGGTTGCTGAGGGGATGCTCAGGAATCCCGAGGTGTATTTCCATTGGGAGCTCTCTGGAGGCATTTGATGGCCAGTGTTAATTACACCACTAATTATATGGGGGTAAATATTTGGAAAGTGATCCATAGGCAGAAGCACTTTCCTATTGGCCATCCAATGGGGAATTCTGCCCAAATATATCTGACTGGGGGAGGCAATGGCACAACTCCCAGGTGCTGAAACCAGGCTATTTAAAATTGATTGTTACATTCATCACAATTAAAACTTTTGGAGGACTGCTTGGTCAAAAGGCCATCTCTTCCACAGAAAACCAGCAGGAATTTTTCTCTGCACTATGTTGAATAGAATTTTATTGAAAATTTCATCGGATTTGTCCTGCAAACAATCCTCAAGTTTGCCCTGTGTTACAGAACCTTTGGATATGCTGGCAGCTAGGGTGGTTGGTGCACTATAGACTGTGTTGTGCAAGGTGTTGCCTACTTCTATTTTGCATATTATTGCAAATATGTTTTTCACCTGACTTAAAAAAATACACCAATAGACTCTTACTCATGAGAAAGCTTTGGAGTGGATGTGGAGGAAAATGCCATGTTGATTTTCCTGCAAATAGTCTTGGTGACTTTTATTCTGAAAAGCACTGTCTTGCTAAGATTCATATGGATAAAAACCACATCCAGTTTCTGAGCTAATTTAGACAAGGTTCAAATGCAGTACATGCCTGCAGTGATGTCCTGCCTGGCTTCCAGGAAGTACAATTCTGCTACTTCCCTTCTGCTGAAACAGTTGATGTAAAAATCATTTATGAAAAAGCTCTTTGTCAGTTTTTTCTTTCACAAAATAATGCAGCACTAGCCTCAAAAATTAACTTGTCTGTAAATCCCAAATATATGCAAATAAACGATTTATCTTATCCAAGAAAAGAATTCAGTTATGAACACTTACATGACTTTAAAGATATTTGGGATGCAGTTAATCCTCAAAAATGGTCCTTTTATCTGAGTGAGGTCAGAACCCTACAACACATGACTTATGCAATTAACTCTTCAATAATTAGGGTACATCCATTAGTTCAACTAGAAACTAGGAGAGATAGGCATGTTATATTTGCTGTTTTGCAAGCATTATCTCCAGCAAAATAACCACGAGGAGCACAAACCCAGATGAACAGACTAAAGGCTCCACAGGGCTACTCCCCTTCCACAGACAGGCCAAGAATTAAACACAATATTCTGATGTTACAGGTTGTATGTCCAAGCATGCATTCGAAATTTGCATCTATGATGGGATCTGTCAAGGCTTGGCATGGGCAGTGGTAGCTGCTCCCCCAAACTGAGCCCAAGGGGAACGTGCTGGGACAGCTGGACTTGAATTTTCATCTGCAGAGGAACAAGCCCACTTGTATTGAGAATTTCACCTGTATTTCACTGCCTCCTCAACAACTGAAGTGTGGAGCAGCACAAGGAACTGTGTTGGGATCTCATGTACTTACATTGCACCTGGGAATTACTGGGTGCATGTTCATAAACAGCTCAGGTGGCAGAGCAGCCCAGCGTGGTCTTACTTTTACTACTGAGTTACTCTGAGATCTTGTTCATCTTTCAGTATCTCATTTGGTCCTCTGTAGCTTGGGGAACAACACTTATCTGCTGCGCTGAGGTCTGTAACAATAACTCTGACCTGTTTGATAAGAGATGCTACTGAAAGACAAAAGTGTATTATTGCAAAATTTTGTGGGTTGGCAACTTATCTAGTGGCACTGTGTTGCACCCAGAGCCCATTTGGCTCCTCACAGTGAAATGAGAGTGGGGGGAGAGGAAACCAGGTCAGAGATTTTGGCAGACCTGTTCCAGGTAAGCATAATCCAGCTGATTCATTATGTGCTGCAATCATTTCTGGCAGAGCCTCTGAGCTGAAGTAGCCTCCAGCCCTATTGCAACTCAGCTCTGTGTGGGGGTGTTGATGCTGCACACCAGGGAAGAGTGTCACTGCTGGAAACCCTTCAGGGCCGAGGGCTGGATGAAGGAAAAGGGCTCCACACAGGGGTGCAGCAGCAGCCTGGTGCTCCCTGCCCACTCTGGATGTTGTTCCTGCCTCCCAGCAGAAGCAGAGGAGACCCTTCTGATGATTCACACCATCTCTGTCTCATGAATCACTGGGATGTCTTTGTGGCATAATCAGAGCTCTGCTTATTATACTCATTGATGATAAAACAAGTAAATCTTAATGAGTTGTGGGAAAGGAGACAATAGGGCCCTCTGCCAGGTCTCATTTACCTTGACAACACGCCTACAGCCCAAGCACAAAGATCCCTATTGTTTATCCTCAGGATTTGTGAAGGGGCCAGACAGTTCTCATTTCCCTCAATCTGATGGTGCTCTCTTTATCTCTGCCTTAGCATTTCTAAGGTCCCTATCACTCGGGTATCTAAACATCTCAGCTTTAGTCCAAGGTTAAATTTATGGTAAATAAACCACTTGGACAGCCTTTGAAGGTGAAAACTGATATATAGTTAAATAGTGGTAAATTATCCCATTTACATAGCGCCTCTTCTTTGACTAAAAGGACAAGCAAAGACTTTGTTGTTCATGTTGTAAACAAATCCTCTGTGTATGATTCAGGCACAAGTACCTGTGTCTGTTACCTCAGCAGCACAGCTAAGCCAGTACCTGCCAGTAACTCACCCAGCACCAACTGGGAGCTCCGTCCCAGCTGGACTGGGCTTACTCCAGGTTTAGTCCTGTCAGCCTGGCTGTCGTGGTCAGGCTTACAGCTCATGCCACTCCTGCCCAGAAGAGCTGCAGCAGTGGGATCATACAGAAAACAAAACAGACAGGAGGAAAATGGGCTCTTCCACCTGGCAATCAGCACTGCTGTAGCTGCTGCCTCTCCTTGCAGAGCCAAAGCCCAGCTCTGCTTGGGCCAGGAAAAGCCTTCACTTGGTCTGCAGCTTTGTCATCTGCAGCTGCTTGGGAATCTCCAATGGAAAGGATTTTTAACGAGAGGAAAGATCTCTATCAAGCTACGTTTTGTACATATTTTTTAAGGAAGAGATGGCAGAGAAAGGCTCCCCAGCTCCCAGACGGATTAGGAAGAGCAGCCCCTGAATGACACTTGCCAGGGGTGGGGAGAGCCAGGATCAGCAGCTGGCATGTCCCTGTCCCAGAAGGCTGCCAGGATCACCAGGACACTCCTCTCACTGGCACAGCCATCTGCCCTGGGTGCTGTGCAGGGCACGAGAGGATGGGAGCTTCAGCTCAGCGTGAGCACAGGAGCATTCTCCAATTTCTGAGGAGCTTGTCAGGATGGCAAAACACTTCCCATCCAGATCTGGAGATAAGGGCACATTTCAAGCAAGAAACAAAAGACAGACCCTGACATTTAGATCTCCGAGTGAATTCCTTGGCACAGCAACAAGAGAAAAAACATCTTTCTACTTGTGCTTTAACTAAATCAGAGCAGTTGTTGATTTATAATGCCGAGCTGGAAAGGCATTAAAAATAGTCTTTTTTCCCCTCGATATTGCCAGCCTCGGGGAGCTGCAGCTAAATTCAGGATTGTCGACTGCTGGCCTCTGAACCAACGTTTTGTGTTGCCACATGTTCTCACCCTGGCTGGTTCTGCTGCTCTCAGCTGGGAGCTGCTCCCTGACTCACCCTGTGGAAAGACAAGTGACAAACCTTTCCCTAAGGACAGGGGCAGTGTCACCTCCCCCGTCACACACCTGTGCTTGCTGGGGGCACCAGCCAGGGTTTGATGTGATGTTTGTGCTTTCCTGATGCACAGAAGGAGTGAGAGCCAGGGCAGAAGCACCAAGGAGGGTCAGGGACAGCAGCAAGGACCCACAGCAAAGCTCTGAGCAGGCACAGGGAGCTGCTCTGGGGGGAAGGTTGTGTAATCAAGCAGATGCTCTTCCACCCCATGGGAACCCACCAGTCTAACACGGGAGGGGGGGGCCAGCCCTGCAATTTCCTTCCTCTTTCCCTTAAGAAGTGCATCAGCAGGACAGGCTGCCTAAGGTCATCTCACAAATGGCAGAACTTTCTTGTCTCTGGATCCTGGCACGAAGAATCCTCTCAGTCACGGTCTTTCCACATACTGAAAACAATTATTTACTGATAGGAGATACTCAAGAAGTAGGAGCTTAACAAGAGGGCTGAGTAAAAGGCAACCAGGCTCGGATGGAGCCAAACTCACTCTGAGCAGCAGCAGCCTGGATTCTCTTTTCTCCTGCGTGGAAGTAAATGAAGCAGCTCAGATAAGATTCAAAGGCTTCCATAAGTGACAGGAGAATCAGATGCACTGTGTAAACCAGCAGAATAATGTCAGTGCTCTCTCATGGAGCACCATGCAAACAGCAGCAGTGACCCTCCCAGAGCATTTAGCAAAGATCCCAACAGATCCAGGGAATTTCTGCTCATGGAGGAGCATTCCTGAGCAGGAACTCGTACCTGATCCACTCAGAGCAGTGCTGTGTGCTCCACAGGGACACAGAGCATCCTCAAAATTCAGTTCAAAATCCATCACTGCTTTCCAGGGAAAAGGCCAGTGCCTGAACAGGCAATGGGGTGGAATTCCTCCTCACTTCTGAGGGAAGCTGGGATAGGGCATGTCCTACAGAAAGGTGGCTGCTTGTGTCCACAGACTGAGATTTCATTCCTGAAATCCTCTCACGCCAAATAAATTCAGCAGGCTACACAAAATCCCGGAGCTGAGCACTTGCCAATGTGTGTATGCAGCTGGAGGTGCTCAGTGTGTAATTGCATTTGCCATCGGGGTAATTGTGCATGCAAAAATTGTGCAACAAGTATTTTCTACACATGAACATGCTTTTAACTGTTTGGGTTTTTTGTTTTTTTTTTTTTTTTTCAAAAATCAGGCACTTTTTGAACAACTAGACAAGCAAAATAGTTTAAATTATTGAGCATTATTCTGACTTGTTTTAATTACAAAGTCAAAAGTGAATCACAATACTGTGCACTTAAATGACACAATAGAGACACACCACATCACTGCTGGGTCATCAGGATCTGTGTGCACTTCTTTAATTTGCCTGCAGACAGATGGATTCCTTGGACTGAGGCTAATTTGTTACACATTGTCTGGAATATAAAGCAAATTAAACACTGATCATTGTTACTACACAGTCCTTGGCAATTAATTTGTTTTTGAGGATTCGTTTAATTTTATAGCTGGGGAAACCAAGGAAGAAACCCTTCAGCCAGAGGAATCCCAGCTATGGCACAGAAAGGCCCAAACCACCAGATGTACCCTGGGGGATGAAGTAGCTCTGTACACTTACAGAAAATAAAGCACAATGCAGATTCAGCAGATCACATGAAGCTCAACGACTGCTTTCTCCAGGAGGAGAACTCCCAGCTCTATTAGGAACTTGCCAGATATATATAAAAATAAATAGAGAAATAAATAAATAAATAGATCTTTTCAGGGATATCAGTGCCTGGCAAAGCTGGGCTCTGAGCACACGTTCCATGGCTGATGGAATGGGCAGTGCAGCCGTGACTCTGCCGTGGCACTGCCCACACAAACCCAGCAGGACACAGCAGAGCCCAGCCCTGTGTCTGGGAGCAGGACCCAGCAGTGCTGGGCACAGCCCCTGCAGCACACAGGGGTGCTCAGAAACACACACACACCCAGAGGCACACAGAGAGCTGCTTTGCTTTGAAAATCACAAGTTGTAACAGATGATGCTTAGAGAAATTAAAACAACCAGATGCATAAAAGGGGAAATGTCAACAACCAGAAAAGGGGGAAATAAATGCAAGCATCCCAGATGGGCAATCAGCTCTGCTATAATGGGCCAGGTGAGACACAGGCCTGTGTGCAATCATAATTTAAATATCCCTCTGAACCTCCTCAGAGCTCAGCCACTGAAAGTGCCATGCCCAGGGACTCTGAGAACCTGCCATATACCTGTCCAATTTCCCCAGGTCCCTATTTGCTCAGGACAATTGTTTGCTTGCCCCATGCTGGGGGAGCCTCCAGATGCTTTTAGCTCTTGGGCTGTTCTAGGGTCAATATAATTTATTAGACTGATCATAAGTGATGCAGAAAAGACACAGCCTTATCTTAAAAAGAGGTAAAACTGTATCCAAAGGACACATTGTATTTAGAGCAGATTAACAAATCCCAGAGAGAGTGGAAACAAAACTGACACCTTCCATTTTTGCAGTTTGATGTCAATGGCAAGGTGATGCAAAAAGTCCCTTTCCATCAGGGAGCTGCAGTTATCCTGCTCCTGTCAGCAGCTCGGATTTGCACAAACTTTTCTCTCAGCTTTATTCTTTTGCCAGAGGTCAGTAGAAAATGGAGCAGCGTTCCCTGCTATGGAAAAGTCCCACCCACATCTGGGCAAGCAGCTGGACACGTGCAGGCAGCACAGCCGCACACAGAGTGCCACCAACACCTGCAGGGTCCTGCCCACAGGTACAGCTCCACCCCTGTGTGCTCGGGGCACTGGAGCAGGCGTGCACTCACCTGTCTGTGCTTACCTGTGCTCACTGACACACCTGTGTGCTCAGCACTCACCTGTCTGTGCTTACCCGTGCTCAGTAACACACCTGTGTGTGCACATCTGTGCTGACACACCTGTGTGCTCACTGACACACCTGTGTGTGCTCACCTGTGCTCACTGACACACCTGTGTGTGCACACCTGTGCTGGCTGCTGTTCACACTCAGATCCCTGTGCCAATCCCTTCCTTTCCCAGACAATGCTGATTCCCTTCTGCTCACAGCCAGGATGCTGGGCCTGGGTCAGGCTCCTAAACCCTCTCGGCCCAGCCAGCCCTTTGTGTGTGTTTGTGTGTTTGTGTTTGTTTGTGTGTTTGTGTGTTTGTGTGTTTGTATGTTCGTTTGTGTGTGTTTGTGTGTGTGTGTTTGTGTGTGTTTGTTTGTGTGTTTGTTTCTGTGTTTGTATGTTCGTTTGTGTGTGTGTGTGCTTGTGTGTTTGTTTCTGTGTTTGTATGTTTGTATGTTTGTTTGTGTGTGTGTTTGTTTGTGTGTTTGTTTCTGTGTTTGTATGTTCGTTTGTGTGTGTGTGTGTTTGTGTGTTTGTTTGTGTGTTTGTTTGTGTTTGTTTGTTTGTGTGTGTTTGTGTGGTGTGTTTGTTTGTTTGTGTGTGTCTGTTTGTGTGTCTGTTTCTCTGTTTGTCTGTCTGTCTGTCTGTCTGTTCTGCAGAGGCTGTGTGTGAGCAGCAGGGAGGCTGGAGGAGTTTCTGTGTGTCCCTTCACCTCTGTGGATTCTGCACATTCCTCTCACAAACTCCCTGCAGAGCAGGGACAGGGGGCTGGGTTTATGTAATCCCTGCTTTTCCTGAGGCACATCTGTGTGCAGGGCTCTCTGTGCAGGTCCGTGGCTCAAGGTATGAGACAGGTATGTGCACAGGTATGCTCACCTGTGACACGGGCTCTGGGCAAAGCCCAGCTCCGAGCTCCTGGGGATGGATCCCCCTCAGTCAGCACAAACTCAGAAATAACTACTTTAACCTGCAACGTGACAGTTCAGCACCTCATATTCCCCAATTTTCCCTTCCCCTCAGCTGTCCCTGAGCTCTGAGGATGCTTTGGGACATGGGAACTTCCCTGGACCCTGCAGATCCCCAGGACTTGCAGTTTCTGTGAAACAAACTGTGCTGGGAATATCTCTGACTGCTGGGAGCCTCTCCAAACTGGAAGGAGCAAGAAGCAAGAGTAAGGAAGGATGTGTGGGTTCTTTGAAGAAACCATTTCACTCTGTATTTTCACACCCATACAGCTGTCTCTGCAGAAAGACCCCAGCTCAAACCCATAAATATCACTGAATTACAGCAGGCCTAAATTAACTTGCCACAAGAAGTTGATAAAGGCACCTTAGAGTGTAATAAGAGTTATCTTACTTTAGCTGTGAAGGGATATAAACAATACCTTTTAAAATCCCTTTCCTCCCTCTTCATGTCTAATAGAGGTTTCTTTAGCTAAAGCTGTGGGCAGAAACAAGTGAGGTGCCACCCCACAGTGTCACCCAGAGCAGGGGAGGATCCAGAGGCCCTGGGTACAGACCCACCTGTGCTATAAAAAGCAATTTATCAGCCTTGCTGCACACACCATCAGAGCACAGCATTTACTGGTGTTCAGTAATTATCATGAGTGTTTCATAACACTGAGTGGGAAGGGAAAAAAACCCATGAAATAGTTCTAGGGATTTTTCTAGTACCACATTGCTAGGAAGGTCTGTTTCCCATGGCTAAATTAGAGACACAAACCAACCACTGCCTTAACCACGTGAAGGGAAGTGAGCACAGGCAGCCAAGGAGATGACACCAGGAGCACAGGCTGGGCAGTGGCTGTCCAACACAGCTACAGACAACAAGACAATTTTCACTGGTTTCAGCAATTGCAAAACCCAAGTCAGAGCTCTCCCTCTAACACAGACCTCAATGACACACTTTATTGAAATAACTAGGTGCTCAGAAATAGAATACCAGGTTGGCAATACAACTGGCTGCAGGGAGAGAAGTGTCACTGCAAAATATGGCTCATACAATAGCCAGGAGAAAAGGAAAAACCTCAGTGTTCCCAGGGAGAGGAGAGCAGGTGGGTTAAAGTCCTTCTGAGTGTGATTGCTGCTTTGGTGACAACAAATTTTCCTACTGAACTCTGCTAAACTCCTAGACCAGCTAAGCAAATTTTCCCAATTATTACTTTTTCTGAATAAAAACATTCTAGGCCTTTACACACTAAAGACCTGTTGTCACTTTCCGTATTCACCCCTTCAGTGTGGCAGCATTGAGTACCTTTGGCCTCAGACCCGTTTCTAACCTTACCAATTCCAAGAAAAGCATCCCAGAACTGGGAATTAGTTAATTCCATGATCTGTCAAAGCACTAAGAAACTTTGACTCTGAACTCTCATTCTCAACCTTCCCACTTCGGTTGCTCCTCACTCTCCTGGTAAATGGGTGTTGCCACACACACTTCCATTAATCCATTTAATTCTCCAGCCTCACACAGATTCCAGCTCACCATACCTGTACAGTCCTTCAATAATGTGCTTAGTGCAATAACACCAACAGATTAACACCACTAATGGGATTGCAGAGCTTTTAGCAACCCTGGGGTCAGTGGGGCAGGATAAAAAGGTTGCTGTGCCATCTGCTCCAGCTGCTCAGAGGTGCCTGTGTTTTGTCATTGCCACTGCACCCTCTCTGCAGGGCAGGACAGGGACATGATCTGCTGGCCCAGGTTTAGTTTTAGCCAGGCTGTGTCTCACATAAGGGCCTTGTTTCAGTCATTGCAGCTGACATCCAGTCTCTGTGACACAACCTCAACTGAAAAGAAGAACCAGAGAGTGAATATTTTCTAATATGTAGAATAATAAAGTAGTTCTGGAGCATCTTCCAGTGCTGAGAGCAGACTGCTGTAATTGCAAACACCAACAATCAGCCACCTGTAGCAGCTGCACACCTATACATCATTTTATTATATTTGTGTAAGAGCTTTTAGCAAAGTCTGATATCCCCACACAACTGCAACAGCTGGACACTTCAGGAACTGACTTTTGCACTCAGAATAAGTCTCTTTTACTGTGGAACCACTGTCTTCCTGCAAAGTACAGGTACATGGTTTACCCCCAAACACTGTTTCCATCACAGAATCACAGAAATGCTGAAGTTGGAAAACACCTTTAAGGTCTTTAAGTCCAGCTGTTGACCCAGCACTGCCCAGCCCAGCCCAGCCCATGTCCTGTGTTCCTTTCTGTGCTCAGCAGGCTCTTGTCACACCTGTGACACAGTGACAAACACTCCAGCAAGCACAGGCAGAGGAGCTGTGACCACGAGAAAAAGGCTGATTTGCACAGTGAGATATTTTTGATTACTAAGCAGCTTTAAAAATCTGCTTCAACTTTGGATTCTTTGAATCCCAACTGGTTATTTGCACTGCTGGCCCCTGTCTGCATTCTCTGACCTTCTGACACACAGTTGCTGCAGCCTGTTGCATGTGTCCCCAAGCAGAAAGCAGATTGGACAGAGATTAGATAACATCGTGGGCTATGGGGTGGGTACTTCTTTTTTTTTCTTACCAGTTTCCTGTTGATAGAATCACACTGATAAGGAGTTTAGTTGGTAGCTGAAGTATGAAACTGCAAAAAGCTGCCTTTTAAAAGACATGTTCCAACTGGGATGTAGATGCTGCCAAAGCATAGTTTGGGATGTGTGTAGCTGTGCTCTGGTGCTTGGGATCATCAATGTGGATTTTACCCAGGAGCAAGGAGGAGTTGAGGGATCAGTGTGGGTGCACAGCTCAGGGTTAAGTGTTTTCAAACCTGTTTACAAACATGGTTAGAGAAGCACTACAGAAACAGAGGAAGCTATTTGAGCTGTTTCTTCACACTGACTTAATCTTTCCACTGTGCTTCTGAACGAGATTGCTCCACAGTGCTTGAAGGGAAGATGAGTTAGCACAACAGCCTGCATTTGCCTCACCTGCTTTGGTACAAAGGTGTCCAGGCTGCCTCCAACTATCACAAGCTCTAAGTGAGGCTTTGCCCAAAGCTGATGTGCAGCAATGCCACAGAGCCCTGCCAGCTGTGCTCCAGATGCACGAGCTCTGGCAGTGCTGTGGGGGCAAGCAGCTGGTGGGCAGTGGAGTTTCACATTTCCACAGTGGGACCTGCTGGGATCACACACAGATCCACAGCCCTGAGTGCTACTGTGAGACCCCTGGCTCAGAATAAACCTGGGAACAAACCAGCTGGCACCCACACTTCAGTCGGGAGGCTTTTTATTTCAAATATCTGCACCTCCTGGGCTGGGGAGCTCCTGGCTGCCCAGACCCTGAGGGTCCCTGTCTGTCCCACAGCCCTGCCTGGCACAAGGAGCCATTGGTGGTTTGGTGCTGGTGTGGCATGTTTGGATTTAACTAGGGAGGCTGTGGTATCACCATGGAGGTTGTGCTCTCACCATGGAGGCTGTGGTCTCACCAGGGAGGCTGTTCTCTCACCATGGAGGTTGTGGTATCACCAGGGAGGCTGTTCTCTCACCATGGAGGCTGTGGTATCACCATGGAGGCTGTGCTCTCACCATGGAGGCTGTGGTATCACCATGGAGGCTGTGCTTTCACCATGGAGGCTGTGGTATCACCATGGAGGCTGTGGTATCACCATGGAGGCTGTGGTTTCACCCCCAGTGCCAGGGGCAGCCCCCACCCTCCACACCCCCCGTGCTGCTGGCACATCTGGCTGTGCAGCTGCACACTCGACCAGAACAGCTGTAAAATTCCTTTGGGCTGACAGCTCCTTTTACCCCACAACCATGGAAAAGGTGTGCTGATCCAAAAAGGAGCAGGGCAAGAACTGGGACAACTGGCTGCAGGGAGAGAAGTGTCACTGCAAAAATTGTCATGAATCCCCTGCTTGAGACCTTGATCTCCTAGGAGAGCTCAGCACAGAAAGGGTCAGGGCACACATGCAGCTCCCTCTAAGGCAAAAGGGAGTCACAGGTACGAATTGGGGCTGTGCAAGCAGCAGTACAATGTAAAGCAGATTTTCTTTGATTAGCCATGGCCTCTAATCTCTCCTGTGCCCCCCTGCAGCGAATTCCAGAGTTCAACAGCCCCCACTGGACTTTCCTGTTAAGACTCAAATCATTAAAAGTATTTGTTTAGTAAAGGCTAAAGCACTCAGGTCCCAGTGCCCAAGAGCTCTGCAAGGTTAAATGTTGTGAACCTTTTGAACACGAGCCATGTTCCACAGGGTCCCTGTGATTCTCCAGTGGAGCTGTACAGACATTTCTTCTCCAGGCTTCACCCTCCAGCTCCTGGCAGCAGCTCAGGAAACTGCTTGGACCAAACGAGCTCCTGTGGTCCCAGAGAAGAGGGAGCTCTGCCAGGGCTCCCACACATCTCTGTGCTGGCCTTGGCTGGGAAAGGGTTAATTTCCTTCCCGGTAGCTGGGGCTGTGCTTTGGAGCTGTGCTGGAGCAGAGCTGATAACACAGGGGTGTTTTCCTCCCTGCACAGAGCCAGGGCCTTTTCTGCTCCTCACTGGCCCCACCAGCCGGGGCTGGGGGTGCAGGAGGGGCTGGGGGGACACAGCTGAGCCCAGCTGGGACATGCCAGCCCCCAGGGCACCGTGCCCAGCCCGGGGAGCCCGGGAGGGAGGGGACATTCAGAGATGGAGCCCTGTCCTGTCCCGTGCCATGTGCACTGTGAATTCCTGCTTCTGCCTCACCTACCAAACTGTCTTCAGCTCAACCCACGCATTTTCTCTCTTTTACCCTTCCTGTTTCTCCCCCCAGCCCACTGGCAGGCAGTGAGTGAGCAGCTGTGTCACAGCACCTGCTCCTGCCACCCACCAAGGCACCTTCAGTGGCTGAGAGCTGCTGAGCGTGGTGGCAGCTCTGCTGGCCAGGACAGGTGTAACAAAGACACAAACCTCCCCAAGATCTTTGTCAGATAACTTTCTCAAATTTAAAATTTCACGTCTGAAACCAAGCATTTACAGCACCCGAGGGTCAGGTTTCTTTATCTTCACACTTTTTTTCTGATGGTGATGTATTCCATGTGACTCAGCAAGAGTGGTTTGAGTATTGTGATTCTCACCCACATCAGCTTGGACTAAATGCTGATGCTTAGGGCAGAAGGTGTTCGAGGATGGGAAGATTCAGTTCCCAGAGTGATCCAGGGTGCAATTAATCTCTAGCTTCCAAAGGATTAATATTTCTCACTGAACACTCCTAGATACACCCAAAGAATGTTCCTCAACTGGCGTCATTTCAATTTCAAAAGTTACTTCAGTGAAATTGCTGTGAATTTGTGGCCAAATTCACATTCCTGAGAAAAATGGATAGTTGGCTTGCAGCTGAAGAGGACATGGGGCAGCTGGAGAGTCTGCATACCTGCCCTGCAGGGGAAAAGGCTGCTGGCCCCGGAGGAGCTGAGGTGGGAGCAGCCCTGGGCACTCAGAGCTCTGGGCCAGCTGTGCCAGGCTCAGCTGGAGCCCCAGAGATGTCCCAGGGGATGGGACAGCAGCAGTGTGGGAGCACAGCTCCAAAGAGCCCAGGGAGGGCACAGAGCCCCAGCAGCTGCCCCTGTGACCTCCAGAACAGGACAGGGGACAGCCCAGAACCTCGGCTGGGTCTGTGGCTCGCAGCTCCCTCTGTCAGGATCCCTGCGAGCTGGGTGGGTGAGCTGGAAGGAAATCAAGCAGGTTTTCAAACCTGCCTGGCAGGCAGTGAAAACCCTACCTGCTTTCTGTCAGTTTTGCAGAAAATGTCATACACCCCCAAGCATCCAAGCTGAGATCAACAGGAAATGCTTTTCCTTTCCTGTGAATATTTTTGAGATTTCAGAAGCTTTTATGGTACCTACTTTGAAATTTAAAAAAGAAAGTTGGGTGGACTAAAAAAAAAAAAAAAAAGGGATGGGTCAATTAAAAGTTTTGTTTCAGAAACATACCTTAATTTTTTCCAATACAAACCATTCACTGAAATAATTTCCTCACCTCTCAATACTTCAATTTTAAAAATCTGACATATTCAGAAGAATGTCCAACAACGATTGTGCTCTTACTCTGAATGTGTGCCTGCATCATTTAGCTATTACTGAGCATGCAGAAAGTTGTCAAAAGTGGGGAGTTACTTCTAAAGCCTTTTTGTACAATGTCCATGTTATTTCCAGGCAAACAGCCCTGAAAGCCCAGACCTCACACAAGTTTCAGACCCTGCAGAAAATATCACTGGCACTTCCACTCGCTTGTGTGCAACAAGCAATGCCTCACCAAAACTTTCACACTGGCTATTGCCTCGAGGACAAGCTAAGAATGATCCAGTCTCTCCCACCCCAGAGAAGTGGGAAGGATTTGTTGGCCATGGGCAGTTTCTCCCTCCTGTCCCTCTGCCAGGTGCCTGAGAGAGGCTGCAGTGAAAATCCCTGGTGCAAAGCAGAGTCACCCCCAGCCCTGCAGCCAAATCCTGCCTGGCCCACGCACAGCCCAGATAAGGCAGGGCTCCAGTGCTGGAAAGGGCTTGCAAGGAAACATCCCTGGCTGGAGGATACAGCCTGGAAAATCGTACCAGAACCAGGGGTTTTATTAGATTTAAACTCACATGCAGGGAGTTACAGACTGGGGGCATTATGGAAGGTAATGTGGCCTCAGGAAGACACAATCAGCTTCCACTTCAGGCACATGTTTGATGAGAGAAATCACCAAAGAAATATCATGCTTTTGACCAAGACTTGCTTTTTCACTTCCCCTCTAGCTCAGCCCAGTTAAAGATCTGAGTACAACTTTTACCTCAAAAAAAAAAAATAAAAATCATACATTTCTGACCTTTGCAAACAAAACAAGAAAACAAACCACAGAGTCACAGCCCACTCTTAAACAATGCTTGGGCTTGGTCCAGTCACTGCTCTCTGTTTGGAAAGGGAGAGTAATCTCTGCAATGCACAAGCCAGGCTTGTGTGTAAATACAGGGGAGCTCTCAGGGCACTCCCCCAAAACCACCAAAACCAGCCCAGGTGCCACAGAGCACCTCAGGACCATTGTTTGTGATGACAAAACAATTAAACTGATAACTGTCCTTCCAAAGGATAAAAATGAGGCTGATGTGTGGTACCCTGGGAGGTGGAATTTATTCTTCCTGGCCTCATCATGCTGCTGGTTTCTCCCTGGTACAATTTGGCCTGAGAGCTACATGAGCACTGATCCAGACCCTTCAAGCACTTAGGGAAAGAGTCAAGGAATTATCTTCCAGAGGCCAATTCAAAAGAAATTTATCTCTTTCCACGTAGGGAACCTTACCTTTAGTTCCCAAACTGGGCACATAAATTTGGGCAGTTTCATTGGACCACCTCTCCTCTAGTCATCCTCTGCTGATTTTTGTACAGTTTCTATTTATAGTTTCCTGGATGTGACAGAGACCTTGCTTGTCCTTCTGCACAACACGAGGCTGTGGAATTTCACCCAGTTTTCAATGGAATCAGCACAACATGGTGGCTGCTGAGTAACAAAAACAAACACGTTTAGAAATGCACAGCCAGGTGCCTGAGAAGGAATGGGCTGTACAGAAGCAAGAAACGCCCACAGTGGTGTCTAAGAGGATCAGACACATCCTAAAGAGCCATGGCACAGTCCTGTCCCAGCCCCACTGCAGGTCTATGGAGGGGTGGCCATAGCAATCCTACCAGGGGTCATGGTGGGAAAACACAGAGAGGTTCTCTCCATCACAAGGAAAATGCAGAGAGCAGCAGGAGAGGCTCCCTGAACCCACTGTGCAGAGCAGGAGAACTCTGCACAAACAAAATCCAAGGAAAGCTTCCAGAACACGTGGGGCCTCAGGCACACAGCACACCTGGTGCTGGCGTAGCATGAGAGAGCTTAGATAAACAGCTCTGGAAGTGTTCTGGGACCGGGGACAGCATTCCCAGAATCCCATGTGACTTTTAAAGGATGATCTTGTGCCATACCTTGGTGTCTAGGGAGATGAAAGTCCCGTTTGCAGAGGGGGTGACAGGCACACCCTCCCAGGGAGCAGAGCAGGCTGCCAGCCCAACCCTGCTCTCTTTACCTGCACTGGAAGGAGGGCTGGGCTGGAAGCCAGAAAAACAGCAGAAATGTTAAATATTGAGGGATAATCATTTTAAGGCAAACCCTCCCATAAATATCCAAACCCCAAAATGAATCCCACTGAGCCAAAGTAATTTGTATCCTATTTTGTGGTGCTTTTAGGATTACCTACATTTACACGCTACATTTATAATGTAGTTGTGACAGACAGATTGAAAACACCAGGAAAAGCAGCTACTGTGCAAATAGAGATCCAGTCAGGATGTCTTTGGGACAGACACAGAATCATGGAATATCCTGAGCTGGGAGGGACCCACCAGGAACAGCAAATTCCAGCTCCTGGCCTGGCACAGGACAGCCCCAAGAATCCCTCTCTGTGCAGGAGTGTATATATATATTAATTACACAAACCCCCACCCCCCAAACTGCCTCCTGAACCTTTTTTTCACAAAGCCAGTTCATGCCAGAGGATTTCCAGGACCTGTGGTGCAATCAGCTGCTGGGCTGGGGCTCTGCAGAGCTCAGCCTCACACAGGGGCAAAGTGCTCATCCCTCAGCAAACAAAACCAACGAGGCAAAGGCTGAAAGGCCAGCCTGGGACCAGCCCAGCCTGGGACCACCCCAGCTGTGTCACAGGGCCAGGCTGAGCTGCAGGACCTGCAGGGCTCTGGGGCAGGCAGGAGGTGCAGGGCACATCCCCCTTTGGGGACATCACTGTGCCCAAATCTGGGTACCAGAAATCAGCACACCCTGGACTAACCATGAAACTGAAAGGCCACAGCAGCTGCTGGCTTCAATTGCCTGGATTGGTTCAGGCTAATAAGGTCAGATCGATGGAATTTGGAAGAGAAGGAAAAAGGAAGGAAAGACAGGACTATGTTCTGTTAATGTTCTTGCTGTGTTTAAACAAAACATTACATTCTGCAGAGAGCTGAAGGGAGAACCAAGAACTTCCTTGCCCAACTTATAGAGCTTATCTATTCCTAAGATCTCAAAATTCAGTAATATTCTAGACAAGAATTAATTTCCTTAATAATAAGTATTAGCTAATGATTCTCACGAGCCTGAACAGTGTTTTCTATTCCCAGCAGCAAGTGATCCTGGACAAATAACTGAGCTGCACTGTGCCTCAGTTTCTCTTCCCACAAAACGGGGGAATATCACCTTCCCTAAAGCACTTACAGCTGTTTGGAATAAGTGCAAGTGTGAAAATTTAAACCACAGTCACTGATATTAAATCATTCATTAGCTGGCCTGGCTGTCACTGTTTTCCTCCCACCCCAAGCTCACAGAGGAACATCCTGACAAAACCTCCCCTTGAACAATCAATAACCAAATTACCCATAAAGTCTCCATTTCATAAAAGATTATTCAGTTTACTGCTCATGGGAGGTGGAAAGCAGATTGGGCCAGGGAAGAACATGTTGGGGGATAATTTTTTTTCTCCCCTGTAAAAAGTTCAGGTTTCCCTGAATTTTGGAGCTGAGCTGTCATGAACCAAATCCCTTTGGGGCTGTTCAGGAGATTCCCATCCAAACCTCCATGCTTTACTAGCCCAGGGACCTGTCCTTGGGAAGGAATTTAGAAACCATAGAACACACTAATAAACAGCAAAGCCACGGGGTTTTGCATGGTCCTGCCCTCCACAGTGACCCTTGTGAGCTCATCTTCACCAGAACTGAGCTCTGGGTCTGCTCTTGGGGTCTGTCTCCCCTGGGCCACTTGATCTGAACCACAAAACACTTCCACCAAAAGTGGAAAAAGAATTCTTCCTTAATCCAGTCAAGAGAGAAGCTAGAAAACCAGTGACATTTTTGGACTCAGCTATCACCAGGACACTTTCCAGAGGCCTAATGTGTGCAGATGTGTAACATCTGCACAACCAGCCTTTCCAGCAATATCTGCTTGTTAACAGAACACTGCAGCCACAAACCCAGCTTAAATGATGGAGCTTGTTCTCTTTGATCAGGTTTCACTGCTCTGTTCTAGCTGGCTCTTCCAAAGCCTTCCACACACAGGAACATTTCTGTGGGATTATCTTCACTGCAAGGCTCTGTGTTCCAGCTGACAGGAGACTTTCTGTCCTTCCTGCTGGGCCTGATTCCCCAAGCAGGGAAGTGACCAAAGTCACTTCCAAAGTCTAAGTGACTCTAAGTGACCAAACACACACCACTGCTTTCTCTGGGATGAGTCCAAAAAAACGAGTGGCTGGGCATTGAGAGGTTCCTGCATGCAGAACTGGAACTGGCACCACCCCTGCACATCAGAACCCTGTGGTTCTTGCCTCCTTGCTCTAATTTAGGCCCCTCTGTCTCAGAGGAACTCAGAATTCCCATTCTGCCACAGAACATCCTGCAGGGATGTGCTGCACCCCCCACACCTCCAGCAAGCACCCAGTGACAGGGCAGTGAGGGATGGAGCTGGGATGGAGCTTGGCAAAGCCCAGCCTGGCACTTTGCCACAGCAGGGCTTGTCTCCATTCCTCCCAGAAGGGCACATGGGGATTACAGAGCCTGGTGCTGTGCTTAAAAGGCTGCCATGATTCTCATGATGGGCAGACATGGTGTTCCACATGAAGGGATTTTTCAGCTTCCTACAGGTTGATTCCAATTGGGAAACGTTGGATTTTATGTCCTTTACAAGATCCATTTGTAAAGATCCATTTGTTCCCCCTAACTCTGATAACTCTGGCCCTCCTTAGGCCGTGCTGCCACCCCAGGGTGCCTTGGAGCTCATGGACACTCTGGGACTTGCACTGGGACATCCCAGCTCAGCTGCTCATGGAGGAAGGGTAACATTTTTGGAAGCAGTATTTTGCACATGTGTAGGAGTTTCCAGAGGAATTCTCTAGGAGAGAAAACATTCAGCACTTTGGAAATTTCTTCTCTGTTTTACTCTAGCCCACAAAAATGAGGCATATACATTTTTTCAGTTCAGAGGCTGCAGTTGAAACCCGATGAACTCTGTGAATGACAGTCTGAAAAATGACAGTGTTCAAAGGGTAGGAACTACCTGAAAAACAAGTTAAAAACGGCAATATCAAGAGTTCCATCCACGGTAGGACAGAGTTATGTGTTGGCAGGTGGCCCTTGTGGGTCCTGGGCTGGGTTTCTGATAAGGCAGGAGGGAGTGAATGGAGGAGACTTGTACTGGTGCTCCAGAGACAGAACAACTGCAAAGCTGAACTGATAAATCACACCAGAAACCCCTCACTCTGCATCTTAACCTGGAGCCAAGGCTGACTGAAAGGGAAAAAGAATGGTCCTGCTTGAGAGCAAGGAAAGAAGGGAAAAGCCCTGGGGTGGGGTCAGCCTCGTGAACATGACAACGACAAATTCTTGAGTTCAACAAAAAAAGAACCGAAAGAAAAAGGAACACAGAAGAGTCAGTCCACCCACTCAGGGATCCTTTTATACTAACAGTGTGGAGACAAGGACAAAACATATTTATTTTTAGTAGTGCTGTTTGCTTCCAAACTGCAGCTCCCCAAAATATAAGATCACAAAGGTAAGAGATGGGTTACACTCTTTCAGCAAATGTGAAACTTTCTTCCTTCTGAGTCCTGACATGAGCACAAATTTGAGCGATTTAGAAGGACTGACTAAAATGATCTCCTTTCTCCAAGGGATTTAGCCTCAGAGTCCAGTGGATTCTGACAGAAATAGAAGCAGAAGTGAGCAGAACTGAAGTTCTGGGTTTACTGGGCCCTTCAAGACAGAATGGATGGTGGGGGTCTGTGGGGACAACAGAGGGATTGAACCCAGATGGGCAATGATAGGGATGAGGAATGAAAAATCTCCCCTCAAGGGTGTTCAGGCCAAAGTCTGGAGAGGGCCTTGCTGCAGATGTGAGATGAGATGAGATGAGATGAGATGAGATGAGATGAGATGAGATGAGATGAGATGAGATATGAGATTATGATCTCCAGTCCCAAGCACACCAGCATCCCTGGGGGGGAGGAGGGGGCTCCTCACACAGTGTCACAGAGAAGACTTTGCCTGAGTCCCAGAAGGAATTAATGCCGTGGGGGATCTGAGAGAAACCAGCTGAACTCCAACAGGTCCCAGGCACCGGTATTAGGGGCAGACCACACTCACCAGTGCTGCCACACTTAGATCATGAGCAGATGGGAAACAGGAAAAAGAAGGGAGGACGTGGCTCCCCTACAGTCAGCGCTGAGCAAAGGGGAGGATGTGAGCACCAGGAAAACATTATTCACCAGACCCTTGCCAAGACCAGTGTGGACAATCAGCACAGGCCCCCTCACCCTGAGCTCCCCACCCACTGCAATGCACCAGCCAGGACTCCCAGCTGCCCTCGTGGCAGCGCTCACCCAGTCCCAGCCTGGGTGCAGGGGCTCTTCCTTCTCCTTTTCTTTCCCTGCAGCTCCTGCCCTGGCTGAGCAGCTTTTCCTTCCCTGATTTTTTGGGCTGCTGACCTAACGGTTTCCCTTTTTTTTTTTTTTCAGTGAAAATATAGCAAAGAGGAGTAGCCCAAGCCTGACCACAGGGAAGAGGGGTGGGTGCTTTACCAGAACCCTCGAGACAGTTCCCCCATGACCATGAGTCCACCATGTGATTGTTTCCAGAGAAGGCCAGGCAAAAAAGAGGGAGGATTAATGATGAAAACTGGGTTATCTGGGTTTGTGAGACTTCAGTGTCTGTTTTTGTTTGAATCTCAAACCAAAGAGAGAGGGAAGGACAAGGAAGATGGAGTGAAGCTGATACCATCTGACACCATCTGCCAAGGATAAAGGCTCTCTATGGGTCAGACAGACCTAATTCACAGGGCAGGGAAGAAGGAGAATGAGGAAATGCCAGTCACAGATCAAACAGGACAAGGAAAGAGGAGAATGGGGAAATGCAAGCCAAGACACTCAGTCCAAAAAAGTTGAAAAACACATCCACCTCTATTTCTAATTTTAGTCATTTTCTGAGGCCATCAAACACAAGATTCTATTCTGCTCACCAAACCACAAATTTAGGAAGTGGCTCCATCCTGAGCAGAGTGTGATGCTGCTCTCATCTGTGCATACAGCAATCACATGCCCACCAGGGCCATCAGCTGGGTGGTGGCTTCTGAGAAGGAGCAGCACTGGCCTGTGTTACTCACCAGGGTCTCACCCCTTCCCTTCCCTAATGCTGAGGCTTCAGAGCAGACCATGAGTGGCAGAGAACTCCTCTGATTTGTTTACCTTCCCTTTTGTCATTCCTCAGAAGAGTGGGAGGGAGGCCTGCAAGTCTGTCACCCTTGGCAGTGACTGGCTCTGGAGTGCTCCTGACCTTGGGGTGCAGATCTGGATCAGACTGGAAAGAGCCAACGGGGAGAGCTTATCCAGCATCATCTGTCATCCTCAGCCTGGGTTTGTCCTGAGCCAGTTATGCAAACAGCTCATGATCTGAGGCCAGTGGCAGATCATCACTCACAGGCTGACCTCCCTCAGCACTGAGGTTTGAACTCTCCATCCATCACCTCCTTTGACAGCTCTTTTTGGTCAAATGGAAAGCACATTGCCACAGGACACTGCTGTAGTCAGAATCTGACAGCACTCATGCATTAGATGTGTGAGAATTAAAAATATTCTTGAGTCATTAAGGAGAAATAAAAATATTACTGTTTTGCTCCGGTGCTTACCAAGATGTTTCAAGATAGAGAAATACTTCCTCTTCATCCTGGGGGAGCTTCTTATTTACCACAGGGTAAAAGAAAGAGCACGAGGCAAACCACAGCACAGATGCAGGAACACACCTCACCTCACCTTACCCCACAGCAACACATCTACATCTCCATCATACCCGCAGAAATAATTCTTTTTAATGCTCCCTTGGGAACTTTTAATAATACATTATGCTGTCTAGAAGAAATTTAAAATCAGGTGATCGATCTCAGTGGTTTAATATGAAGAAAGCCTTTATGCTCAGAGTGTTCTGACTTTCTGAAAGCAGTGACTGAGGCAAGTGACACGTTTCAAATATCTTAGTCCCATCTTGCTGTGGTGCCCTGGGACACCCGTAGAACTGTGGATTTCAAGACTTTTCTTTTTGCAGAGGCAAAAACTCCTCCTAATTAATTCCCTGTGTGGATGTAAATTTGGAATCCGCTTTGGAAGTAATAAAAATTAATTTGCATTGCAATGCTTACATCCTGCAAGAGCATCTGTGCCACAGCGATCCGTTTACAATTCACACATAGATTTAATATAAATTAATGACTATATGAACAAATCATTCCCGAGGCACAGGGATAAAATCCCCTCGGTGCCCGTGGGTCCCTCCCCAGCCCCGGCAGCCCCGGGGCCGTTCGGGCAGCGCCGGGGATTTCCCGCAGCCCTCGCGGCTTCGGGGAAGCGGCAGCAGCTGGGCGGGAGCGTTCCTGTCACTGCAGTCACCGAGCGGTCACCGGGCACCGCACGGGCTCCTCCCGGCCCCGCCCGGGCACCGCGGCCACCGCAGCCCGGCAGGGAGCGATCCCGGGGGGATCCCGGGGGATACAGGGGGGATGGCGGAGGGATGCTGGACTGATACCAGAGTGATCCCGGGGGATCCCGGGGGATACAGGGGGAATGGCGGGGGGATGCTGGACTGATACCAGAGTGATCCCGGGGGATCCCGGGGGATACAGGGGGAATGGCGGGGGGATGCTGGACTGATACCAGAGTGATCCCGGGGGATCCCGGGGGATACAGGGGGAATGGCGGGGGGATGCTGGAGTGATACCAGAGTGATCCCAGGGAATGCCAGGGGATACAGGGGGGATGGCGGAGGGATGCTGGACTGATACCAGAGTGATGCCAGGGAATGCCAGGGGATACAGGGGGAATGGCGGGGGGATGCTGGACTGATACCGGAACGATCCCAGGGGATGCCGGGGGATGGCGGGGGGATGGCGGGGGGATGCTGGACTGATACCAGAGTGATCCCGGGGGATCCCGGGGGATACAGGGGGGATGGCGGGGGGATGCTGGAGTGATACCAGAGTGATCCCAGGGAATGCCAGGGGATACAGGGGGGATGGCGGAGGGATGCTGGAGTGATACCAGAGTGATCCCAGGGAATGCCAGGGGATACAGGGGGGATGGCGGAGGGATGCTGGAGTGATGCAGGACTGATACGGGGGGGAAGCAGAGGGGATGGCGGGGGATGGCGGAGAGATGCTGGACTGATGCCGAGGGGATGCAGGACTGATGTCGGAGTGATCCCGGGGGGATGCCCGGGGATGCCGGGGGATGCAGGACTGATGCTGGGGAGATACAGAACTGATGCCGGACTGATTCCGGACTGATTCCAGGCTGATACCGAACTGATTCCGGACTGATGCCAGACTGACTCCGAACTGATTCCGGACTGATGCCAGAGTGATGCCGGGGAATGTCGGAGGGATGCAGGATTGATGCCAGGGGATGGCGGACTGATGCCGGACCGATTCCAGGCTGATGCCGGACCGATGCCCGGGGGATGTACGCACACAACACTCGCGGTTCGCCCCTCCCGGGGGCTGCTCTCTCACATCCACGCCCGCCCTTGGATTCTGCCACTTCCCATGCAGGCAGGATGGCAGCGTTTGTCACTCACCGGAAAACACGAGTCACACATGAGTTCTGGGGCTTTTTGCACTTACAGCCTGACATCCCCTCCCTCTGCAGACGTGGGAATCTCATGGTGCATCTGCTTTCACTTTTGCATTCAGCTGACCTACATTGTAAGCAGTCACTTGGATCACATCGCCTTCCCAGCTGATTGTGAGATCAGACTCTGGGATGCAGGCACTGTGTTAAATCCTGTGCTGCCCTTGCTTGCTGCACATGCCATCACCCAGGCGAGCCTGCCCTGCTCCCCTCCCTGCTCCTGGACACCAGCTCTGGCCTGGAGCCTGCTCATGAGCGAAAAACACCCTGAGTGTGCTTCAAGAATTCGCCTCAGCACGAGGGAAATGGCTCAAACCCAGCCTGACAGGATTGAGACATTTCCAGGGCTGGACACAGCCTGTGCTGGGTGCCTGGCTGGGCACAGGTGTACCATGTGCCATGTCCCAAGTGCCATGTGCAGTGTACCATGTGCCACATTCCATGTGCTATGTGCCATATCCCAAGTTCCATATCCCATGTGCCATATCTCATATCCCATGTGCCATGTACCATGTGCCATATCCTATGTGCCATGTACCATATCCCATGTACCATATCCCATGTGCCATATCTCATATCCCATGTGCCATGTACCATATCCCATGTACCATATCCCATATCCCATGTGCCATATCCCATATCCCATATCCCATATCCCATGTACCATATCCCTTGTGCCATGTGCAATGTGCCATTCTGCTCTCTGGAAGCAGCTCTCCTGGAGCCTGCACAGCGGCTGCAATGTGCAGGCAGTAATAAATGCACCAGGAGCTGCTCTGGGGGCACTCTGTGCCTGCTGTGGCTCCTAGGGCAGCTCCAGCACAGCCTGGCAAGAAGAAAAAGGAAATGCATCTGTTCACCTGAGTGTTGTGTGCTGCTCAGATGTGGTGATGTTCAGCAGGAAATGGGAAGAAGAGTTTTAATTTTCAAGTATTGTTTTCCAAACCATTTGAAAATTTGGGAGCCTTGGAGTGCAGGCACATTTCCCTAGGGATTGTGCAGTGGTGGCACTTCAAAGGCAGGAGGTGAGTAAGCCTCACATTTGCATGTGCAAGAAGCACTCACACATCCCCACATCAGCCCCGGGTCCTGAGCGTGCTGTTATGCAGTCAGCATGCACTGAAATTACTGTAATTGTACTTCCAAAATAAAGTATGCACCAACCCTTTTAATTTGTATAGAGATCACTGTTTAATTACCTGCACTGTGCTGTAATCTGACTTCAAGAAAAAAACGTCCTGTAACAGTATATACAGGCTATAAACCACCTGTGTGTGAGCTGTGTGCAAAGGCAGCATTACTGATGTGTTTGCTGGGGCCAAAGACAGTGAAGGAGTCTGGGATCTGAACAGCACTGCATGCAAAAATTAAAATAAATTAGTGCCCCAATGGAGCCTTTAATAAAATATTTGATGGAGGGAGATTATGTGCACTCTGTCACTCAACATTTCTATGTTTTTCTTTTCTTTGGAAGGTGAAATTAGAGCTGAATTTTCACCATTTTCTTGGCTGAGAGCATGTCTAGAGATTTGCATGATAATTTTTACCTTCAATCACAGGTGCACATATTAAGAGGAAAACGACAGAGATTTGTATAGAAAGTAAAGGCAATTTTTGTACTTTTCTAGCAGCTTCACAATCACAGAGAAATCCAGATCACTCATTTCAAGAGATGACACTGATCCATCTAAACCACACTGAGGGAAGTATCCCATATTTTAAGCCTTGCAGTTGATGCATCCAAATATTCAGCAATCCCTTTCTTTATGGTCTTTTGTCCCTGTGTGAAGTGCTCACAGACACTGAAGGTGTTTCACACACCCTGCACAGCCCCATGGCCAATATTGCCCATGAGAGATGGCAACGAGCTCCAGCCCTTGCAGCAGAGCTCCTCTCCTACTGCTCCTCGGTGGCCATTTAGGAACTGGAGGGCAAGGCTGCCTGTCCAGAGCCAGTCACACAGATCCCACCTCTGGAGTATAAGAGGAAATGTATTTTCCATCCCGGTCATCAATAAGCCACACCATGTCCAACCCCCAGCTCCTGCTGCTGTCCCCTCCTCGGGCACCTCTGCGCTTGTGCAATGGCACAGACAGGGAAAAGAATCCTTCCCTAATTCTTTCTTAACTCTTGCAGCTGAACTCTCTGCACTCTGCAGCATGAGACTGGATCACACTGTTCATTACCTTATCTTCCTCAGCTACATTACTAATGGTCTAAAAATTAGCCAGGCCTTCTGTAAAAATCCACCCACTCAGCTGGGGCCTTTGACTCAGTAGAATGGCAGTGTTGGGGCTGACACATCTCAAACCCCCATATTGTCCCAGGTGCAAAACAAGGCCCACACTCACAGAACCTGTTGGTCAGGGCCAGCTTTGGCACCCGTGTCTGCACTGCACCCAGCTCTGCTGAGCCCAGGTGAGCCCTGGCACCCTGCACCAGCTTTAGAATCCATACAAATAACCCAGGTGTGCCCAGCTGGGCCGGGGGGTTTGCCAGTCTCAGCACACTGTTCACATGGAATGATTTAAGTCAGCCAGGTGCTGACCACTCCCAGCATGAAGCTGAGCCCTGCAGGCTTTGCTGGGAGATGTGGTGCTCCAGCAGCCTGCAATACTGATCTCTTTTGTTAGAAACCTGAGCTGCAAACAAGTTCATTGCAAACCACAGCCCTACAACTTCAGCAGACAGAGCAGGGAGCTCAGGCATAACACAACACACCATAGTCTGTGAAAAACCAGGCTGTTCTTCAGACCCAGAAACTAAACCATCAGCTCTCGCACTGACAATTAAATACAGCAAAATTTCAAAGCATTACTGTGGCCGACACAATTAAATAACAAGAAGACACTGAGAACACAAGGTTTGACATCTTTTGTCTTGACAGTGGTTCTCCAGGTGTGCTTTCAGGTCCGTTTTAAACTTTGTGATTATAGATGCAACAGGAACAAAACAGATTGTTTCCTTTGGGCCTGATAGCCACGGCACTTGGAAAGCTCAGACACTTGGCAAAAATACAACAGTGCATAAAAATCATGTAATTTCAGGCAAAAAATTTGAACTCTGGTTAGCCATTCAAAAATATGGTTATAGCAGTTACCACAGACCAACACCTTGAACTTCTAGAGAGGGGAATTGTTTTCCTCTGGCTCTGAGGTCCACAGCAGGAGGGGATTAATATCCTTGGGGTGCAACATAACGTGCAGAGAGCTCAGCTCAAGGTTTCTCTGTGCAGGCAGAGATTCCTGTGGCCAAGGAAAAGGGGCTCCTGGCCCTGGGCAGCCTCGGGCCAGGCTCTCAGCCCCCTGGCCAAGCAGCCCCTGGGCAGAGGAGAGGGGCTCTGCCCCTCCAGAGCTGGCTTTGAAGCATTCCCTGCCTTGTTAGGCTCTGTTTAGCAAAAATAACAGTGTGAACAGGCTGAAAAACTGGTCTCTGGAATTGCCCCCAGGGCTCTGGGCAAGTCACCCAGCAGGAATGGATCCCCAGATTGCTTCACTTGGGACAGAGATTCCCGTCATTAGCCGGGGCTGAACAACACCCAAAATTGCTGAGTGGCTGATGGAGACCTGCAGGATGGTGGGGAGGCCAAGGCAGGGCCTGAGCTGTCTGGCCAGGGCGTTGCTTGGTCCATCCTGGTTTCCTGTAACCCACAGAGCCCCACTTCTCCTTTCCTGCTCAAGGCTCTTGTCTAACAGGAAAGCTGCCCCTGTGCCCTGTTGGGACACTGGTGGTGAGCACAAGTTGCACAAGCTGGAGGGGCACCTCTGGTACCTTCATCTGCCCCCTCCCTCCCCAGATGTGTGCTCATTGCCTCCTTTCCTTCCTCTTCTTCATTTCCTTGCTGTTGCAGGAGAACAAACACGGAGGGAGTGAAGAAAGCCTCCAGAAAGGAACCTCAGGCAGGGAAGCATCCCCTGGTGCCCTGCTCTGGGTGGCATTTGGGGAACCTGCTGTCCCCCAGAGATGCAGTTGCTCACTGCACTGTCATACATCCCCTCTTGCTGCCTCTTACTTCATCTCTGCTTCCTCAAAGAGCACCCAGAGTTGGGTAACAGGTTTCCTGAAGGTGACAGAAGCAAGGAAAAGACAGCACTTCAATGATAAAAATGAAGAGTTTGTCCTAAGGGACTTGGAGCCACGTCCACTACTGAAAGAGGAAAGAAGTGGTCGAGGGTGCATGGGGTGCACACCCACTGAGAACATGAGGAAAATTCCATCCTTGACTTGGAAACACAGGGAGAAGGTGCCACACTGAGCACTGTGATGGTCTGAAGGACGAGCTGGCTCCTCTGAGCCTGCACAAACAGTGCAGAGGCACTGAGGGACACATCCCCATCCCTGCACACACCCAGGGACCTGACTGCTGATCCTCAGAGGCCTAACCCTGCCCTGCAAAGCCCTGCCTAAGGGATAACCTGGGCCAGCTCATCTGCACCCCAGACATTAGCTCTTCTTTCTCCCCAGCAGCCAGGTCTGGCAAGGAAACAGCACATTTATTCTGAAATTAAGGGTGAATTTTGAACAGATGGGACAGAAGGCACTGGAGCAGCGTTCATTCTTCAGTCCAACATTCTCAGTGCCCACTGAAGATACTGAACAAGAGCCTGTGGGTTTTTTAATTAATTTATAGATTTAGAACAGATTTTCCCAATGTTCAACCCTCCTGGGAGACAGCAGTTGGCAATTTAACTTGGAATCCCCTAAAACGAATCCTTCAAGTATCTGTGTCTCACTGACAGATTTAGTTTGGATCAGCATTGCTTTTTAGAGATAAGAACCAGAGACCATAGTGCATAAACTCATTATTTTTTATGTGAACAGGTGGCTTTTCTACCTCAGCTTCAGCACAAAGACTTCTTAGATTTAAAGACACAGCGTGCAGATTTATTTGTTGAATTCCTGTTGGCCAAAGCTGTCAGATTATTTGCATTTTTGTTACTCTTTTTGAAAACACTGAGATCTTGCTTAGATAGAAGTCAGGGCTGACTTTCAGCTACTGAGACTCACGATGCCAAGAGTACAAAAATAAAGATCTATATTTGAGGACAGATACAAATCTAATATCTTTTGGCCTAGAAAACAGACTGGAAGGAGCAGTAAGAGGCCATCGTGCCCATCCCAGCAGCTATTGAGAATGTCTGCTCAGGAGCTGAGCGAGGTGTGCTGGTGCTGCAATCACTCTGGCAGCAGCTTGGCAGCATTTCCAAAGCTATTAATTAGCAGATTACTCACCAGTGGAGCTAGGGCATCCTGTAAACCGATACCCCACTGACCCTGCTGAATTATTCTCCCATAAATAAAATGCAAACCTCACAGGTTGGTCTCCACAGGACAGATTTTTTTTTCCCCCTCCATTTTCACCATCAAAGCAACTATTCAGAATGACATAAAAACACGTGCTCAGCACTGAGCAGCAAAGCAGCCTGAAAGGGAACCTTTCCCTGCAGCCTTGCACACCACAGAGCAGGTGGAACACACAGCTAAAGGTGCCAGAGCATTTGCAGGCTGCTTGCAGCCTTGAGCACTAGAATGGAGCTTGTTTAGAGGGGAAATGTTGGCAAGGACGCTGGGATTTATCCCCTGCTCACTGAAAAAGTAAAAGAGGATTTTTAGGTTCCACCTGGAGGGCAGAGGGGTCGATCCTGCACTGGCAGAGCCCCCGTGGGCAGCACCCACAGCTGGGCAGCACATTCCTCTCACCACACTGTGTTCCCTTGTGTTTCAACCTTCTGATTGTTGACAGATTCTTTTTACGGTTTCTCACACTCTTTCTTGTAAATAATGATTGTTTTGCATTCCTCTTTGGAGGAAGAGAGAATTGATGGACTGTTGGCGGGACCTATGGGGTCAGGAGGAATTATCCTCACTGTCCAATCCATGGTCATTGCTGGAATTCTATAAATAGACACGTAATGTAAATAAAGTGGTACTTCTCCTGCTTGATTCCTGGGAGTGTGAGTGTCTTTCCTTTTTGTGCCATTAGGCCACAATACTGTGAGAGCAGCCAGGACCCAGAGCCGAGCAGAATTTCACTTCTACAACTGGTGGTTAATTCTGTGCCAGCAGTAATTAGCTGCTGTAAAGAGTTTATAACAAGAAACCACAGAACAGTTTTATTCTGATGAAGCTGATGGGACAAGCATCTGTCCACGGGGAGAGAGCTCCCAGGCTTGGCAGCAGAACTGAGGCTCAGCCTTGCAGGCCAGGGGCAAAAACACTGCCCTGAGCTCAGAGCAGCTTCCCTGTCAGCACTGCTGGTATTGCTCAGCATCCCTGCCCTGCCCAGGGAACTGTGAGACAGGCAGCACCTTGCTCCATCACACACGGTCTGGGGCTCTGCTCTGGCCAGCACTGACACCTGGCATCAGCCCTGGATCTATTTGTGCCAAGGAGGTTGCTGCCCAAAGTACAGGATAGCCAATTGCTACTAAAGGCACAGTAATAAATAATGGTATTGGTGTTAAAAGAGCAGAGAATGTACATTTAATTCTGCAGTTGGGATGAGCTCTGTTATTAATTTCAGTGGGATTGCATCTATTTATAAAAATAAAGCAACTGTTCCTAGTTTTTTCACAGATTTTTGGATTAACATCTGTGTTCATATCAAAAGTATGCTGAAATAGGGATTCTGTTCCATTCTCATTGGAATGAGCTCTGGCATTGTACAAAAGAAAAGCCTTAACCAGAATTCTTAATAACTTTGCTATAACTTCTGGGTACAGGCACCTTTCTGAGTACAGACAGGAACAGGGCAGTGTGGCAAAGTCAATGTAGGACTGACTTACTCGAGAGGTGTGGGATCAATACTTGGGTTTTCCTCACCAAGCTCCATTCAGATTATTTCCCCTCTTTCTTTTCCTCTTCTTCTTTCATTTATTTTCCTCACTGTTTCTGTTTTATTCATTCAAGCTGTAGTTTCTCTTGACAATTTCTGAACAGCACATGGCAATGGGGTCCCAAACTCAGTCCAAGATTTTGGGCATGGCTGTGGTAGAAATAAACAGTAATTCAAATTTGATACTCTTGTTCCTTGGAGTACATGCACTCCCTGCCAACCTAAAAAAGCAAGAGAAAAGAGCTTTTGTTTTCCTACAGTCTCCTGTGTCTCCTGAGCAAGGCTTTGGATGCCTGTGTTCTGTCCAGGTGCTCAGGGCTGACACGTTGGGGTTCAGGGCTCTCATGCTCACCCCTGTAATGCTGCCTGTCTCCAGAAGCAGCACTGCACAAATTTCCAGATTTTTTCAACGTTGCAAATGTACTCTAGGTGTAAAAATTTTCTGTCTGACATCTCCAGTGGCCCCATAAGCTAAGCAAGAAAGTGACTTTAGGTGACAGCAGTGGAGCAGAGCAAGGCTGGTCCTGGACCATTAGTCATTGGCTTGTTGCTATCAGATTTTACTAACAAGAGGTGGCACTGGTACCTTGTTGTTCTGAAACTACTAGAAAGTCATTAGCTGTGATGTCCAAGCCAAAACCTGCTGCATTTCCTTTTGTCATCAGCCAAGAGATCATGATTAAAAGGGATATATAATTAGAAACGACTTGACAGGAAACTGAAGAGAACCTCTAACCATTGTAACCCTGGACGTTATTCCAAAGACAAAATAAAACAGGAGGGCTTGACTCTTCACGTGCTCTAAGCAGTGTAGCATTAAATCTGGTTCCAGTGAGTGCCATAAGTAAGCAGGAAGGAGAAGAAGGTAAGAAGCTGCAGGTGGCTGAGCCCCTAAAGGTGTGGAACAGGCTCCCTCCAAATTTTCAGCTTCCAGAACAGAGGAAGGGCCCCATGTCCTCATCCTGCTGGAGCATTCTGCTGTGGGGAGGGAGCATCCTCAGGGCTGTCCCTCAAAAGGCACGGAGCTCCTGCCAGGGATCACTTTGCCTCTCAGGGACACTTTGGGGTGAGCTCTAGGGAACTGGATCATCCTGCATCATGCCAGGGAGGCTCCTCGTTCAGCTCACAGAGGGAGAGAGGTAGGGAGAGAGGGAGAGATCAGCCTTTGCCCTCCAGGAGCCTCCCCCAGCCCAGTGGATGCTCCTGTGCAGCCACATCCCAGACCTCCACAGGGAGGAATGGTCCAAGGAGAAAGGTGCAGACATGGGCAGAACAGATAAACCTAAGGACAGGTTTTAGTTACAAAATGATTAAACACTCCTCTGACTAAAGAGCTCAAAATAAATTATGTGGAGCCACCAGGTTCATGTCCTGCAAGAAAAGGGCCCTGGACTGGTCCAGCACTTATGGCATCCCCTCTTTCTTGCTCTAGTTACTTGTTAGGAAACTCCAACAACCAGCCCAAATTTTGGAAAGGTGAAGGAGAGAACTGCTGCTGAGCAGAGCAGAGCCAGGCTCAGGCTCAGTGCAAGGCTGAACCTGTGGCTCAGGGCTGGCAGGAGCCATCCCCACTGCTGCAAGCAGAGTGGGTTCCTGCCCAGAGGGACCACCCAAGCCAGGCTCAGGGCATTTGCAGGCTCGGGGCTGCTCTGTGGTGCTGCTGGCCCCCCAGCTGGCTGGCTGAGCCAAGCTCAGGGCTACCAGGCACTCCCCCCTCTGGCACCAGCACTGTGCAACACGTGTCCAGGACCTGGCTGCTGCATTGGCGTTTTCCTCTCCATAAGATGTATCCCTGTGCAGGAAGCAGCTTTTGGGATAGATGGGGAATGTTGCTGAAAAGAATTTGAAAGGCAAAGAGGGCTAAAATATACTGTCATGATGTTTCTGAGTAAATAAAGATAAGGGCGATGGAAGCTCCTCTGGCAGGGACGTTAGCAGAGCCTCAGCAAATTAGTTTAGCACTAGAAAATTGACACGGAACGGAAACAAGACATCCAAAGCAAGGATGTGCTTTCACTAGGCACGGAGCCGAAGTTATTTGAGAAGAAGAAGAAGCAGAGCTGGTTCCAGAGTAGCTAATTCATTGCTCCTTATCTCCCCTTGGCAGGGGCTCGCTGCCTAAAGAGCTCTTGATGTATGCCTGCTGCTTCCTCCCCTCTCCCTCACGGCTTTGCCTTGCACAAAACCAGAATTAGTTCTGTTGTAAATGACTCCAGCTCCCCGTGGGCTGCAGAGAAACAAATCTCAGCTCGCTGGGCGCCCTGTGACACCCTGGCACTCTGAGCCACATGGCAGCACTGGCACCTCCTCTGAGTTCAGCTCTCTGCTAAAATATTTACTAGAATACAAATGCCAGTTATAAACACTTATTTTCCCGTAACATTTGTGTGTTGGTAAAGGCCCAGGCTGGTTCACTGTCACAAATCACTTCTCAAGTGTGGCTTAATTTGCTTAATGAACCTCGACTGCCCACCATTCTCACTGCCTGATGACATTGTTGCGGTGTAGACCCGTTACAAATTTCAGGGAGGTACTAAAACAACAGGTTTGATGTCTGCAAGATAAAACATATCTTATTCTCTGCTAGTCAAACTCATTTTCTCAGCAGTTCATTTAGCAGAGCCAGGATTATATGGACACAGATACTGGAACATCCTGCTGGAGAGTAAAATGACTCTCGATGCTTGCATTTAAAACCAAGTGGTCCCTGTTTGTGACACTTTATAGCTTAAGTTTCAAACATGTCAGGGCTAAGCACAAGCCTTGGCCAAGCTGGAATTAAGCTGGGTTAACCTTGCAGCTTGAGGCTCAGCAGCTCTTCCAGGTCCGAGCTGAGCAGACATCAAACAGCTTAGCAGTGATGAATAATAAACATTCTGTGATAACTTTAAGCTGCTGTGTCTGAGGAGGTCCTGTCTCCCTTTGAGCCTCTCTGTTCAGCCGTTCTGAAGGTCAAGGTGAACCTTTGCACATCTCCTGCTGCAGCTGTGGTCCAGGTTCTGCCCAGATTCTGCCCAGGTTCTGCCCAGATTCTGTCCAGGTTCTGCCCAGATTCTGCCCAGGTTCTGCCCAGATTCTGCCCAGGTTCTGCCCAGGTTCTGCTCAGATTCTGCCCAGGTTCTGTTCAGGTTCTGTTCAGGTTCTGCTCAGGTTCTGTTCAGATTCTGCCCAGGTTCTGCCCAGATTCTGTTCAGGTTCTGCCCAGATTCTGCCCAGGTTCTGTCCAGGTTCTGCCCGAGTTCTGCCCAGGTTCTGTTCAGGTTCTGCTCAGATTCTGCCCAGGTTCTGCCCAGATTCTGTACAGGTTCTGCTCAGGTTCTGTTCAGGTTCTGTTCAGGTTCTGCCCAGGTTTCCCCAGAGCCCCAGGAACCAGAGGTGACATTCCTGCCACAACACCTCCTCTTTGCTTCCAGCTATGCAGCCTGGCACGTGCACTTCAGTCTGATTCTTTTTCTGGATATTTGCTGGATTTTTGGAAGAGGTGGATGAAAGTGACCTCAGTCCATCCCTCCTAGCTGATACTGAACTGAATTTGTGTCAGCGAAGATGATGCGAACTCATCCTCTGATTTTATAGTCTGGTGGTTTTCAATGAATTTTCAATAACCTCTGAGAAAAACTCTGCATTGTTCATAGCTCCTCACTTGTTTGGGTTTTTTTTCTCTCTCTTATCACCCTTTATTTTGTAATCTCCCAACAAGGACCGATTCTGCTACATTTGCCTGGTAGCAAATCGAACAAATTTTGAGGATTAAATAAAACTAGTTTTTATAATCACCTGGGACACAATCTTAAGCAGTTAAAGAAAAGCAAAGTAGTGGTTACAGGTGAGTTATGAGTTGGAGAACTGTCAGATTCTGCTACAACAGCAGCATCCGTGAATGACTCCTCAGTGGAAAATCTGGGTTGTCAGCTTATGGCAAGCATCTGTTGTGCCACTGGCAGTGACGTTTCAAAGTTTAAAGCCCAGTTGGTAAGTTACTATTTTGGAGCAGAAGTATAAATTCAGCACACTTTTATCAAAACCAGAGCATGCATGTAGCAAACAGAGCTTGATGTCAGCAGGAAATGTTTGTAACATGAACACACAGGAGAGGGGTCAGTGTCAATCTTTTGGTAAACCAGGACTGGAGAAGCTGGGGGCAAGAAGATGTTTCCCTACTAAACTTTCTTGATGGAACAGACAATTTCTTCCCTAGGGAAAGGCCCACGTGTACAAACCCAAAACTGAGAGTGGCCTTGTCTGATGTGGTGTCAGCATCTTTCATGGTGAAAGAAGGGCGTGTTTGCTCAGCCCTACAAGCCTTGGGATGGCCAGCCTGGTGAAGGCAAGGGAGCCTGAGATGAGTGCAGCTCTGTGTTACCCTCGTGGCTGCAATTCCCAGTGCCAGGAACAGCCCAGGACAACATTCCTGTCCCGCACAGCCACAGCAGAGGAAGGGTTAAACGCTTGAGTCACGTCTTTCCAAGAACTGAAGGACTAGCTGTGAAAAGCTGAGCTGACTTCCAGGGAAGCAGGCTGTGAACAAGTCAGCACAGCAGGACGGGGCAGGGTGGGAGAGGCGCTGGGCACAGCCCTCAGGTGCTGTCCAAGGCAGGTGCAGCTGCTCCCACCCTGCTCAGTGTGCTCAGGATTTTCCATCTGTGCAGCACAACAACGCTCACCCCACAGCCCAGCCCGGTCAGATGGAGCCTGGTCTCGTGGCTGGAGCACAGGACGAGCAGTCAGGAGATTTAGATTCTATTTATTGCTCTCCTAGTGGCTTTCCAGAGCAAATGTGGGGAAATCGCTTTGCTGCTTTGTGTCTTGTTTTCCTCCAAGATACTACTTTACCTTATTAGTGGAATGAGCGCTCTTTGTTTGTGTTTATAAAGTGCCTTTTGTTCTTTGGAGGCAATGCTAAAGCACAAATAAACAAGATGTGTTTACACAGAATTTCTAAAGCTTCAGAAGCAGCTGCTCAGCCTTCCTCCTGCAGCAGAGTCTGCAAACCCTGTCACAAATAACTCCAACCCAGTCCAAATGTCCCTGTGCTCGTCTCTCCATCACACTTCAGACAGGGACACTTTAGAGATCAATGTGAACACTGGAATACGTGAAAAGAGGCAGAGAAATAAAATTTGTTCAGAAGTGAGCCAGCACAAATGACCTCACACTTAGGGAATTTTGATATTCTACCCTGAGTTTTTCGGCTTCTTATTGGCATTGGTAATTGAATAGCATTGAAAAGTCAAGGTACTCCTTTGTATAATAATTGTTTTCCTTCAGAATAAATCTTTGAGGGGTTTTGCTGAATCAAAGCACTGCAGCCATGCAGGACTCATTCCATGTGAGATTTCTGTGCTGTCACCGAGCCCAGGATGCACAGCTCCAAACACTGCTGTGCTTTGGGAGCACGGGAACTGCACAAATTCACAGCAGAGCCATCTGAAATTGAGCTCATTTGCTTAAATATTCCAAGAGTTCCTTTGCTTGCATTTCCTCCAGGATTAGCCCTGAGCCTTTATCAGAATTATGTAGGAGAACATGGATGGGTCTTCCCTGATAACACTTTTCTACAGGCTGACAATATTGCTTAATAAAGTCATTTCTGGAGCAAGCTGTGGGATAAATCCTGCTCTCAGTTCCAGTGGGGTGCCTTGCCAGGGTGTGTGGAGAGGAATGTCCCTCTATGGCACTTCAGAAGAAGCTTTGTCCCACCCAAATCGGCATTGCTGAAGTCCTACAGCATCACAATCCATATTGTTGTGTATTCTCTGCCTTCCCCTGAACACTGTGATTGTATATGTGAGGAAAGCAGCCCAGCCATTTTTGTGTTTCCTTTTAATTCTCTTGCTGTTATTGGGACCTAAATTATCTTGTTTTTGTTTTTACTGCTCTGTAATGAGTCACTAGCTTATTTAATTTAATTTTATTGTAATTGTTATCTTTTCATTCTTGTTTTTTTCCAGTCAGTTACTCATAAGACCACAAGATATAAACAGGACACTGTTGCTTGGACAGCTTCTGAGGGTAATTTTTTCACTGTCACCCAAATGCAAAGCCATTTACTGAATGGTCCTCACTTCCTAAGAACTTTCACCTCAGTCTATGTATATTTTTCCCACATGTCACGTTTCTGTTGATCCTTATGTTTTCCAGCTAAGAGTGATCAATCTGTCTGGTTCTGTTGTTGCTTGGAAGCTTTCTTGGGCTTTCTAAGTGGGCCTGATCTAAAACTTTCCATGGAAATTTTAGTGATAGAAAATCAAGTTTCATTTTATATTATTTCTTTTGTAACAAATAAATCCTGCCAAAACATTTTCATTGAAACTTTGGGAGAAACAGTTATCCAGTGAAATGTTAACTTTTCCTTTGCCATCTCCTCCATTTTCATGCCAACCTCATCTTTGGCAAAGCATTCTGTGGTGACTCTTTCTTGCCAGATTTCTTATCTTTAACCTGATCGCCCAAGGAAATGGGATTTATGTCGCTGTGCTATGTTTGTATATGTTACATGCACGTGTCTCTTTATCCTTCAGTGTAATTTCAAAGCAACTGGCAGCTTTCCACCAGATCTGACATAAAGACACGGGTCTAAATTATGTTAACAGTTTGTGCTTCACTGTAGTTATCAGACAGAAAAGAAATTTTGTGAATGTGAAGAGAAAAGCTTCAGGAGCAGTGGCCTTGTACTCACTAGCACAGAGTGCAAATGAGAGAGAGCAGTGAATGCCCAGCTATGGGGAAATCCACAGGACAGACAAATCCCCATGAGGACAGACACACAGGGCATGAAGGCACAGAACAGCAAGTTCAGTTCTGCTGCCTTTGGTGCTTTGCTCCCTGTGAGGCTGGAAATCCTCAAAGCCTGTGAGAAAATCCTCAGAGCCTGTGAGAGTGCCTGACTGTGAATGTGCATCAGTTGGATTTTGGAGATGGTTCGTGTTTGGAGCAAAGCAAAGTGCTTTTGTTTATTATTATTATTATTATTATTATTATTATTATTATTGTTATTGTTATTATTATTATTATCTGCAGCTCTGCCCTTACTGGTACACAGAGAACCAAGGGCTCACAGCCCCAGAAAGCTGAAGGCTCTGTCTGTGTGCTCCTGTTTCCTCTGCCTCCTCAAAGAAGTTCCCTGGATATCAGTTACACCTTCCAGCCACAGCTCCAGGCATTCCCTAAGATGCAAATTGTCTGGCATGAAAAAGCATCTGTCTCATATCTGTGTGCAGCTTCTACAAGAAGTGAAGTTTCTGTGGTACCCAGGACTTCAGCAGCCCCTGCAGATAATGTGCATCAGGGCAGGAACGATGGACATGGGTGGCACAGAACTGCTGCAGGGTCTGGCCACTGCCCAGCAGCTCCCACAGACTGGATGTGCCCTGTCCAGAAAACTTTCCTCATGGCGAACCTTGCAATAGCCATGGCAAGTGATGGCACATTGTCGGTGAAGGCTTCGAGAAACCCCAAAGCTGTGGCAGCAGCTTCAGAGATTCTGAGCAGCAGGGCTTTGTCTGAGTCAGCAGCGAGCCAGCCCACCTCCCCTCGGGAGGAGGTGCCAGCATGTTTGGAATGCCACGCCTGGGACAAGAGGTCAGCCTGCACTTCTGACCAGTGTGATCACTGAAAAATCTGAGGCTGCTTTTGCAAGAGCTGATGCCAGTTAACTGAAGTCAGATCCCAGCTTGGGTAATTCCATTCTACCTCCCTAAAATTCCCCATTTATTTCAAACAGATGTAGTGTTTTTCACTTCCTCCATCAGAGACTGCTGAGTAGCTCTGTACGTAGCTGTGCTTTGCCCCAAAGGTGGCTGCAGCAGCCAGGGAATGTCCCAGTGCACATTTGGTACATTCAATTCCATTCGGGGGGCAATGCTGGTCTGTCTGTTCAGTGTGGGAACCGCTGAACATTCTCCCACAGAGCCGTGGTTTGCAGCCAACAGCCAACAAAAGGCAGCAGTGAGGATTTTGTCCTGTGGACAGATCGGTGGAGTATGAGGCACACACAGCTTCTGGTTGTAGCTCTTCTATTTATTTCAAGTAGCAACTTGGTCACTTTCTAATAAGGCCAAAAATCACCTTAATTTTACATCCGAATAAGTTGGCTTGGACCCTTAATTTCTGTGCCTCGATACTCATTTGTAACAGTGAAATAGCAATGCTCATTAGTGCTCATTAATATTTACTATAATGGATGCTTTATGATCACTTTGAGAGGGAGATGCATCCCTGTTTCCCATTCCTTGTGATACAGACAAGCTGATGAATGAACAAATGGAGCTGTTTATACCATACACCGTGCTAGACAACTCCCAGGGCTCGATGGCAGCAGGAGCAAACCCAGAATGCAGGCAGGAGCATTAATTGAAAACATGTTCAGGGAGACAGAACTGCAGCTTGGTCTTAACGAGTGTGTGGTGGAGATAATGTAAAAGCAATTACTTTAGCAAAAAAAGTATTTTTTTACAGAGCACCAACTTACTCAGCTGTGGGATTGCTGCCAGGAGACAGCGCCAATTAGTGCCACGCATGCTGGGGACACTGAGAGGTGTCCCTGTGCCTGCTGAGCCTGGTCCCGTGTCCGTGTGTCCCTGTGTCCCCGTGTCCGTGTGTCCCCGTATCCCTGTGTCCCCGTGTCCGTGTGTCCCCGTGTCTCTGTGTCCCCGTGTCCATGTGTCCCCGTGTCCGTGTGTCCCTGTGTCCCCTGTGTCCATGTGTCCCCGTGTCCGTGTGTCCCCGTGTCCGTGTGTCCCCGTGTCCCTGTGTCCATGTGTCCCCGTGTCCGTGTGTCCCCGTGTCCGTGTGTCCCCGTGTCCCTCTATCCCTGTGTCCCTGTGCCAGCCACACGACTGCCCGGGGTGGGCACACGTCCCCTTCCCAAGGCTCCTCAGCCAGGTGTGTTCACCTGGAATCTGTCATCCTGAACCACAACCTGCCCCTCACTGAGGTGATCGCTCACCTGCAGATTCTCTGAGGTGCTGCAGTCACCTGGGACATTGCTGCACTCTAGGATCTCCCTGCTCATCTCTGAATTTCCACCAGTGTCACTGAGGCAAGAATATAACCCTGGAAATTCAGATAACCCTACAGTTTACCAACGAGCTGGAAAGGCAACTGGAAAAGGTAAATGGAGGGTGCACTCGGGTTTCCTTTTCGAGGACATTTGAACTAACAGTGACAAAAATCAGCAGGAAGCAAAGATAACCCTGTGGGCTTCTGCTGCCATTCACAGGATTTCTAAATTCAAGTAACACTCACAAAGGTTTTCATAAAAAAACTCAATGTGTAGCCTTTTGGTTGCAATTCAAGTTCTAATAAAACTGTTTATTGAACTCCTTGACCCCTTCCTGGAATCTGCTCGAGCTTCCCAGAACTTTGTGTCATGTGGTTCTCGGTCATTAATAACGAAGGATGACACAGCAGTTCGGACTCGCAGCACTTCAGGCTCACAGCAGCCTCTGCTCCGTGCGAGCAGGCGCCAGCACCAGCCCAGAGCACACAAAGAGCTCAGCCCCAGGCTCAGGATCCAGTCCCAGAGCAGCAGAGCTGTGATGCAGCAGCAGCAGAAAGGGCAGAGGCAGGAAATGATTCATCCCAGTACAGTACAACATGTGGGACACGATCAAAAAGATCCCAGCCTCCAGCCAGGACGAGTACAGTGCTGGGCAAACAGCTCTGGATGTGAGATCCATCTCCCAGTCTGTTTACTCAGAAATACTCCTCCACCAGCCAGCTGTGCATTAAAAGCAGCATCTGGTGCTAAAGAGGGTCAGTGAATCCCAAGACCTCTGAATACATGGCTGATCCATTCTGTCCACCCACTCATTTACGTTTATAAAGCCCTTCTGGCTTCTGCCTGGAAATCTTTGGCCTTCAAGCCCGAGATCTCTCCAGCAGTTCTCCTCCAGCTCTTGGCCTGCTTTGCTGTTCCTTGAATCTGTTCAGCCATTCCCTGTTCCCAGCCCTCAGCCCCTGTCCTGCCCCAGCTCTTGGCTAATTCATCATCTCTTCTTATGACAACTGGGCTGTAGCTAAGAACTCCTGAGTGTCACTTTCCAAAGAGCAGAGCTGTTGTGTCTGCTGCAGCAAGATACATTCCAGGAACATTCTGCCTCACCAATTATATGCTTAAAAGAAAAAAAAATAAAGGCAGGGGTATTGCTATATGGAGAAGCTAATCACATTTTAGGGTGAGAGGCTGTGCTTCAGCTACAGTGGAATGAATGAGACTCATTGTGAATTGATTCAAAAGCCTTAACTTTGCCAAATTTGGATTTAGTTACACATGTGCATTTCCTACAAATGAAAGAAAAAAACCTGTGTGGACTTACTGGGGAAATGAGTTTAATTTTGGTCAAGTTCCTTGAGCTGACAATCACTGTAACTTCACTGGCTCAAGCTTGCTGTGGGAAATTGGATGGGGAGGGAGATGGAAGAGAAAAACTGAAATCTCAGTTTAGGTGGGAACTAATACATTAAATCAAATTATAATTTTTTTTCCTTCCTATTTGTGTGTTCCTCTGCTTACTTCTCCCTGTTTCCTTCCAGTATTTACAATGCAGACTGGCAAACACTGGAGCCCTGCATGCTCACTTCAGTTAAAGTTCACTTGTTAAGGAAACAGAATTGCCCTGCATCCCTGGAACAGACTCTCAGGCTCCTGAAGTCCTACTCCAAGCATCAGATGTGCTTTGACTCATCTTCTCAAGTCAAGCACAGTGCAGGAATGCCATTTTCAACCAAAATGAGGCTGCAGAAAGGAAAACATTTGTTTGCAAGCCCAGTTCTCCCTCTGGGGAGAGATGAAGAATGAGCTGGACATGCCAGTTTGTGCAAGGCTGGCAGATGTTCAGAAGGGATGGTGATGGGACTGGTATTGACCCTGCTCTGGAAGGGACCAACATCCATTTCAGAGTCTAAAATGGCTCATCTAGAAAAGAAGATGATATTTAGTTCAATGCTTTAGTGTATCTAAGTCAGTCCATTTAAAACAAGTCCAAGGCTCACTGTATTATCTGCTCTGCTGTTAGCTGGTGTTGGCCAAGACATCCCACACCCTGGTCTAACAAAGCCTAGAAGCAAGGAAAGCAAACAAATGACACAGAGAGCAAGGACTAAATGAAGGGAGACACAGAGAGAAGAGAGTAGACAGAGAGGAAGACAATGGAATGGAAAAAAATGACATTATCTTTATCCTGAACATGACAGCTGGGCTTTCAAGGGCTGCTCTTCTCCCTAATCCATAGCACATGCTGCTTCTTAACTCCAGTGATGTGTTTGTTTATTTGTTGTGTGTTTTTGTAAAATGAATCATCCCTAGGAAAAACCCATGGACTTCAAATTACCCAGGGCAAAATCTCATTGTACGTCAGCTACTCTGGCACAGCCCAGAGGTAGCTCAGGAGGAAAAGCTACTGGGGCTTTTCTGGTGGAGGGTTTCTCTGTAGGATTTCTTAAAGGAAAATTGCACTACGTTGGACCCAAAATGTGTAATGGGAATGTGGCATTGGAACCATCCTGTTTTGTATAAATATTAAATAGGCATTGAGCTTGGTCTCCCACAGAACCACTCTGACCTCAAAATAATCCCTTTATTTAGGTCCAGTGATTTGCTGAATTCTTAATCAAAGCTGAAGATCACAGCAGAAAAGCCCTAAAGCAGCCACTGCTCTGGTGAGAAATGCCCTCACATTAAGACTTGGGGCATAAATTCTTCTCCTGGGTTTGACTCCAGAAATCTCTCACGTCCCTGCTAATTGTCCTACCTGCTGGGCTGTTAATTATTTTGGGGTGATGACAGTTCCTGTGGCTATACATCACTTGTATAGTGAATTAGTAAATATGAAGTACCTGTACCTGAGGTCAACAAACCATCCCTCATATCTCTAGACCTCTATTATAAACACATCTGGAGAAAATCTTCACCCTTTATTCTGCCTCTTAAATGTCGCATGTAAAAATAAGCACAAACACATCATTCCACCCAGTGTCCTTGCCCAGCTGATGTGAAACAAGCACTGAAGCACCAAGTATGAGGCATAGGCACTATTTGTGTGTGCTGAAACCCTGCTGAAGAGAAGAGCTGGCCTGCACCTCTGCTTATCAGAGTTCTGGAAATGCTCCAGCCCCTCTCCATCCAGAAGCAACAATGTCCCTGAGAACACGCGGAGTCACAGGAACCAATGTGGGAATTGAAAATTAAATGTGATCGAACAAATACTCACTGGTAATATTAAGGCTGAAATTAAAAGAACTAAATATGTTTCCCCCCCACATTCCTGGGGGGAAATGGGACATTTGCACTTGGGTCACATGGATTTCATAGAGAAAAGGTGGAGAACAGGCTGAAGGCTCTGTGCTCATGATGCTCTCCCTGGGCTGGTGTCCCCTCGGGAGAAGTGACATCAGGAAGCAGGCAGGAGGGCACAGGAAGTTTGGGAAATTTCACTTAACAGTTAAAACCTCTACGTGAATGGAGCCTTGAGCCTGTTTTGCTTCAATGTTCCATTCAAAGTGTGACTCAACCTTTGGGGCCTCATCCAAAGCTCACTAAAGACAATGAGAGTTTTTCCATTGACTTGAGCAGCCTTTGGATGAGGGCCTTGATCCTGATGCTGAAGGCCTGATTCACATGAGAAAGGCTGCACAAAAAGATCACGTCTAGAAATCCTTGTTGAGGTTGCACCCCATCCTTTCCCAGGTGAATATTCCAAGCTAAAGCAATGGCACAGGGGAGCCTGGTGGTCTGGTCACCGTCCTGAGCTTCACCCAACATTCCATGGTCACAGGGATTTATGGGGATACATCCTTGGTCCCACACTTCCACAGAAGTGTTCACGTTTGCACAGCTGATAAAGAGATTTTCTTCCCTCTTGATTTTGTTTTGTCTGATGGAGTTATCAGGATGTAACTCATGAACCACTGAGTGCAGATTTCAGGAGATGCCACACAAAAGCCTAAGGTCTAGTTAAAATTAAAAGTGTCTTCATTACTGAGACCTAAGTTTGAAACCATAATGAAGATTAAATTCCTCGGACTTACTTTTAGTAGCCAATGCTTTCACATGCTGGTTTTCAGGGCAGGGTTTTTTAGTAGAAAAGATAAAACCTTTTTCAGCACTTTGGATGATAAAACTTATTATGTTTGAATAAGATGTCTTCGAACACCATTATTCAACCATTAAAGAAGAGAAAGACCAAACAATGCAGCATTTAGACCTTTCAAGTTCCTCCCTATTGGCTGTCTTTTCAAAGCAATGTCATCTGAAATGATTTTATACATCCCTATAGCATTCCCAAATCGTGTCCTCTACACAAACATCCTGTCCAGGGCAGCTCTGCTGTGACACCTTGCTCACAAACACATCTGGAGAGCTCCATGTGCACCAAACCTCTTGGAGCTGGGCTGTGCCTGACAAAGCTTTTCATGCAAAACCTCCTCACCCTTCCCTTCAGTGCTCACCATGCGGTGCATAAATAATATCTGATTGTCCCGGTGGAGTTACAACTAAAAAAAAAAAAAAAATGTTTTCACCCATCTGGTTTGTATTAACTTTACAAGGGAAATGCAGTATACAGGGGAATTTTTTTTTTTTTTTTTTTTTTTTTTTTTGCTTGTATAACCATGTCTACACCCTGGCTGCTGCCAGGACATGCTGGGTCACCCAGGGGAAGCCAGCAGGGCTGAGGGGACACACCAGAGCTGCCTCACCTCCAACCCAACCTTGCACAAAATCTACTTGGGTGATTTCTGTCACAGCTCTTCCTTGCAAAGCTGTGCTGCCACATTTTTAAGCCCGGCCAAAACCTCAGATTGCCTCACAGAACAGAGTGGTCCAGGATCCATAAACGTCATTTCCCAGGATAATCCTTGACTTTTGTTTCAGTCTGTTATTTGCCACTTAATACCCACAGCTTTTTAATTGGTTATTATTATTTCTTATTATATTTGAAAATTTTAAGAGTCTCTTAAGAAGCAAAAGAGGGACATAATTAAAGAAAAATGCGGAGAATAATCAAAATGTAGAGTGACTTCACAGATGTGACAGACATTGAGTCTTCTCGGGAGGGAGACAGGAAACTGTGGTGGGCCAGAGCCCTCAGCCTCATCTAACTGCAAAATATCCCCTCAGGACTGACTTTATGAACTCCAGGCACACAAAAACCACCAGCAACTCCTGTACCCAGCTCCTCAGGATGCTGCCAGACAATATTTTCCATGATTTTGGTGTTGTAATACAACATTTATTGACCTGGTTTAAAAGCAACCATTGATCTGCCACATGACTTCGGACACATCGTTTCAGTGTGCTGGTTTTTATCTTCTGATGGCCTTTCAGACCTTTAGTTCCTCTTCTAATCATAAAGAAATTATAGTCAATGATGACAAGAAAAGGGAAAGATGCAATATGAATACTGATCATGGAGAATGAAAAAGGTGACACAACATGTTCAATTTTTTAATGGCATCAGACCCAGACTTGACCCAAAATCAGGCTCATTTTACATGTACCTCATTTGCACCTCATTTGGAATGTTTCGCTCTTTTGATTGGTTTGCTACATCAGTTCATACGTTGCTGTTACAAGAAATGGGTACAAGAGCAAACCTCAGCTTTAAGTTACATTATATTCAAATAAACAGAGATCAACACAACACTCCTGCCATTGACTTCAGTGGGCACTGAGTTCATCTAAATATGTCATTACTGCATCCAGACTGGCACAAAAATTCTTATTCTGTACTACAAACTTAACTACAGTTTGTCATCATTACACTTAGGGACAGGCAGAGACAATTCCTTGACTGCCAGATCTCCCACCCAGGGGGCTGTGCACACAAACAGCCAGACAGGCTGGACAGCATCTCTAAGAGACTGATCAAAATTCAAGCTAAATTTCAAAATACAGCTTTGAGGCTGAAATGTTGGTTATCATGAAGGGAGGATCTGTAAAAACAGGAATGGGGAGATAAGGAGGATGAGACTGGCAAGCACAGAGTGCCCCAGTGACTCCCCAGCTTGAACAACCCAGGATGGGTGACTCGGTTATGAAAAAGGGTGGTAAACAAGGAGAGATCACGCATGGAAAAAACAAACATCAAGGCTCGGATGGGGCTGTGCAGAAATGGCAAGCTCCAGCTGCTGCCAGCAGTGCTGTGACTGTGACACATCCACAGCAGGGCAGGGCGGGGAGGGTTTGATCACTCCTGGGTGACGCTAATGACATTCCCCTGCTGGCTGTGGCTTTCCTCACACCACTCCCAGGAGGGTCCGAGCCACATTCCTCCTCGGTTCTAATGTGAAAAAAACATATTTTGAGTCAAGTTAAATGATGCCAGGTGTTTGCCTGAACCAGAGGCAGGGTCAGAGCTCAGCTCCCAGCAGTGGGAGCTCAGCTCTCAGAACGCCCCAGTTACCTGCTGGCAGCTCCAGCTCCACATCCAGCCACTGATGGGAGAGATCATCCTGTGCTGATGTGAGACAGCAACCTCTGGGAGTGTGGGTGCCAGCCCAGAGGAGCTTTGTGAGCTGCTGTGTTTATTTTTTGTTGCCTGGAAGCCACATTGAGGGATCAGGTGTGTGTGTGACATAAACCCACTCTCCTGGAGGGGTTCTTTGTTGCTTCTGTCCTGCCTGTCAGGAAAAGCCTCACTTCTGCCAGTGACAAAAGTGCAGGAATGGAGAGAAGAGTGGGTCCACTGCCTCAAATCCCACAGCACAGGACCTGAAGCATCTCCCAGTCCAGATCATCAAAGCATTCTGAAAAGCTGAAACCTCGTACCAAGCTAACCTCAGAACTTCTGAGCCCAATCCCCCAGGCCAGTGAGCAAACACTTCTTGAGAAAGAAGAGGTGCCTACAAATGCACATAAATGCCCTGCTTATTTTGAGAGTGGAAGGTGAAGTTTTCAGATGCTCTGCACCTAAAGAAGTCACTGCAATAAACATTTGGCAGGTCCCAGGGAAGTTACTGGCAACTGCTAAAGCTCAGAATTCCTGAAAATCTGAATCTTTCTGTGTTAGGACCCTATTTCAGGAACTGCAGTTTATAAATAACTGATTCATGGCATACCTAAATTAAAGAATGCCAAGGAATCTGGCAAAATCCATGTGCCAAGGACTTCCAGAGGCAGTTTTGTAAGAGCCCTGGAGGCTGGCTGTGAAATCTGTGTGCCATGGACTGGCACTGGAGGTGACATCTGTGTGCCATGGGCTCACACTGGCTGTGAAATCTGCTGCCATGGGCTCACATTGGTGTGAAATCTCTGTGCCATGGGCTCACACTGGCTGTGAAATCTGCTGCCATGGGCTCACACTGGCTGTGAAATCTCTGTGCCATGGGCTCACACTGGCTGTGAAATCTGCTGCCATGGGCTCACATTGGTGTGAAATCTTTGTGCCATGGGCTCACACTGCCTGTGCTGCTCAGCTTGGCAGGGCTGCTGCTCTCGTGTTCCGTCCTGTTCTCCGTTCCACCCCTACAATCTCTCCCCGGGATCAGTAACAACCCTCTGGAAGCAAAACACAGATTAGCCTGGATTGTTGCAATGCCTGCAAAGGTGCTCTGCAGCAGAGGGATGCACGGCTGGAGGAGCAGGAGGAAAAGGAGCAGGAGCAGGGCTGCCTTTCCCTTCTCCCTCACACTCAGAGGTGGTGGCCCAGCTCACACAGCCCATGACAGGACAGCTGCCACCTGAGCAGCATCTCACGCTGGCTGAGCCCATGCTCCTCACACCTGGAAAAGGAATGGGATGGGAATTCTCAACTGGAGAATGGGAAGTCCCAAATTCCACCTTGCAGCCCCTGCCCAGAGCACAGCCCATGCAGACCTCGAGTGTGAATGAATTGCTTACACCCAACCAGAAATCTTTGAATAGAGACTTTCCTGCAGGGTCTGAAAACCTGGCTGAGGGGGTGAGTGCACATCTGTTTATAACAAGACAAATGTTTGTGTAAACATGTAGAGGAAAAGAAGGCAAAACTTTAAATAGTACACGCTGAGAAAGGGAGATTAAATAGTGAAAAATGTCCGCTTAGATATTCTGGATTAATTTTCTAGATAATATTTTCTAGAATAGAGATCTAGATCAGTCTTTTAACAGTATATCTCTTTGCAAATTTTCCAAGAGTACTTTTTTGGTTTTCTTCCATTTCCCTGGTTACCCAGTCACACATATGCATTTTCTCAGGATTACCACAGTGATTCTTTTGTGATGATTGCTCTATTCTGCACCTTAAAACAAGGCTGAACATTGAGGCTTAGAATGTTAATCATGAGAAGAAGAATCACAGGACAATCAGTGGTTGCTTGCAGAGCAGTGAAGTTGCAAATCAGCTGCTGAGGATAAATACCAGACACAAACAGGCTTCAGAAGCAGCCCTGAAATACATCAGCACAATGTATCTCCCTTAACACAGCCCTCTGAGGTCACAGTCTTTCCTAAAACAAAAGGTCTTCCATGCAGAACACACCTGATACCTTTGTCAGGCCTTTCCAGAGGAAAATGGGGACGGGGCACAGCTTCCTCTGGGCAGAGAGGTTCGTGCTGTGAGCTGCAGGTGACACAACTTCTGTGCACACCTCTCCAAAGGCTGCTGCGTGCATCTTCAGCTGCTCCACGGCAGCGTTTGATCAATTAAACTAAACTCAGAAAGTTGCAGAGCAGTTTTGTGCCCAGCTCCTGGACATCTCCTGGCCGCCAGGAGCGTTTTCTCTCTGGGCTCTGTCACAGCCAGGTGATGCTCAGGGCTGGGAGCAGAAATGATCCCACCCCACGTTCCCTGAGTGTGGCTCCTCCTGCACCCCAAAACCTGCAGCTCACAGCGTGGGTGCCACCCACCAGCCACCCCGAGGGCAGGAGCTGTGGGGGCTCTGTGATCTGCCCCTTCTCATTGCTCTGCAAACCTGAGTCAGCCTCAGAAATAAGAGGGAGACAGGAAAAAATAGAAAAGGGAGAAGTGGTCAAGGCATTCCTGCGTGACGCAAATGCAGTGATGTCAGAATTGGAGACCACAGACAGCTCTGCCAAAATGAATGGGATTCCAGCAGGCTCCAGCTGGTCTCATGGTTTGTGCATTCTGCGTTGTTTCCTGGATACCAGCAATTCCCAGCTGTAAACTGAGCAACCATTAACCCTTCCCTGCTGCGGGTTTCCAGGCAGTCGCTCACGGGGAAGTTTTTCCCTCTGGTGAAAGATTCCCATATTTCATAACCAGGCATCTTGTGTGAATCAATGGCCAACTTAAAAATAACCCTTTGACCCCAAGTGTCTGGGACAGCCATTGGAACATGGAAAGAAGAACCTTTTATACAAAACAACATTTATTATCTGATCTTTCAGCTGCACCCCTGTGCCCTTGAGCTTCATTCCCCAGTCACCCATGTGACTTACCACCTTTACCACTTTTCCTACTTCTTTTTTTCTTCTTTTTTTTCCCCTTGTTCCTTCAAGCTAATCTTTTATTTTTCCCTTCCTAGCTCTGCAATGAGAAGATGAGGCATAGCTTTAGTGCTGAACTTACTCTGGGAATAGATCTGAAATCCTGGATCTGACATACAACTCCCAGAAATTTTTGTGAGGGAAAGCATCCAAATTCTTAATCTAGTGGCTGATTCCTTCCTGGCACAAACTGAAAACCTAATTTTGGATCTCAAATGCCTGAACTTCCCGAAAGTAAAAATCTAGGCATGGATTTTTTTTGGCTGAACTAGCCCTCCCACAGCTGGGAGGGAACAAGAGCTTGAACTCAGGCCAGACCAAAATAATCAAATATCTGATTTATCAATCACTACTAATCAAATTGTAACTAAGCTGCACAGGCAGCTCCCCCTGCTCTTCTCTCCAGGTACTGACAACAAAAAACTGAACACAGACACATCAGAGCAATCCTTATGGGCTGAGGTGACAGCAGAAAGTGTGAGTGCTTTTGAAAATTGGTAGTGAAAAGACAAATACACCCCAAATCAGAGCCAGTTAAAATGCAGTGATTACATTTTTCAGCAGTATGGGCTTGTCCAAAACATGAAACCATGAGTAACTCCACTAAGGGCTAACCTGCATTTCCAGCCTGCTCAGCACAAAGTGCTGCTGCTCTCACAGAGGACACTCTGATTAATTTATCTGATGAGAAAAGTGGGGCAGTGCTTCCCAGCCAAGGAGCATCAGGGGCTGGAGCTCTTCCCCTGGCTCTGGGACATCCCAGAGCCTCTGCTGTCCCCTGCCTGACCTCTCTGCTGCCACTGCAACTTCCACCTGGGCAAACTTGGGCTCTCCTCAACTCCTTTCTGAGTTCTGAGCTTTTATGGTTCATCCATTCACATTTCTCTTGACTAACACAAAAATTGATATTTCTCATCTGGCAGGAAAAGCTCAGCTTCATGAAAAACAACAAAATAATGACATCTAGAAATGCTGATAGTGCAGCCCCCTCTTCCTTGGCCTGTGGTCAGATCCCCACTCACAGAATGGGCTCAGCCCCCAGCAATGGAGCACAGGAACTTTGCTGGAAGCTGAGCACAAGGAGAGCCATTCTGGCCCCATTCCTCATCTTCCACAAACCTGAGGGGCTCCTCCAGCTCAGGGCACAGCTGCAGCACAGCCAGAGGGACTCTCAGCTCTCCATCCCAGCCTGCAAATCCCTGTTTGCTAAGATCAGGCCTCATTCTGCAGAACTTTTCATTTCTTCCCACATTATAACATAGAAGTATTATTTACCACAAGCTCAAGCAGTGTAAAGGGAAGTGTAATTCCAGTCCCTCAAGTCTTCAGAAGCAGTAAAGATGCATTTTCTTTGAGCAAGGGAGGGATACAAGAAAGAAGGTCAGTAAACTTAACAAAATGTAGTATGAAAAAGAATATGATTTATGGCTATTAATGCATCAAGGGAAATAGGAGAGGAAGGAAAAGAACAGATTAAGCTAAATACTGCTGTTGGAGTAAAAGTAAATAGGCATGAACTGACTACTAATAAACTAAGGCTGAATGACAATTAGAAGGCTCCCAACCAATTCAACAACTTGATCCTAGGGCTGTCAAACATGGGAGCAGCAGAGACCAAACTCTGCTTTAGGAATAAAACTGTTAAAGCTACAAAGCAGATTGTATAGCTTGGTATTTCTGAGAAGAGCCCTGAGTCAGCATCCCAAGCAGTTCTTTTGTAGCCCCATCTTCCTGAAAGCCTCCCTTGGTTTTTTCAGCTGCTTTTGCATAGCACAGAAGCAGTTCCCTCCCATGCCATTTGCAGGACATTTTGGTTTCTGAGACCAAAGAGGAAGGGGAGAGGTTGTGCTGCAGTCCAGGGGCCAAGACACGAAACACTGACTGGGCCAGTTGTGTTTCCATGCCCTCCTCCCCAGCCTCTGTCACTCATTTCTTGCCTGTTCCTTGTCATTCTGCTTCCACACCTTTTGACTCAGCCCAAACCAGATCCTCCTTCCATCTCCCTGCTGTAGCAGTGCTGCAGAGCCAGTCCCACTTCCCATGGGGAATGCAATGCCCACCCTCGAAGTATTACCGGGTTATTATTACAAAGTTACTGAGTGTATATAGAATAAGCAAATGCTGTGAGTAAGCCTAAGACAAAAGGAGCTGATCCTCAACAGTGTGATAAGGCTCCCTTGTGTGCTTTGAGAACATCCTGGGGACCTTTGAACCCCCAAAAAAGTGACACCACTGATACAGGTTAAATTATCTCTATGGGGCCTAAAGATGCGCACACATGGCACTACTGGTAAATAATAAATATTAAACACGTATTGAAATACTGAAAACAGGATAAAAATCTGAACTGCAGAATTATGGGACAGTTTAGGCTGGAAGAGCTCAGGAGGCCATCCAGTCCAACTGCTTTGCTCACACAGGGCCAGCTCAAATCTCACTGAGTAGGGAGGTCTGTGACAAGGCAGATGTGCCAGAATGGGCCTTTCCCATTCCTCGATTGCCAAGGAATGCAGAGCCCTGCATGCCCTCAGCAACTCCTCAGCCAAAGCCTTTGGAATGTTCCCTGTGATGCTCATGCAGATCTCCGCGTTTCCCAGCCTGCTAAAAATCAGTTCCATTTGAACCTTGCTCTTAGAGTGATAATGCTCAGTGGAGCCCTGTCAGCCCCTGGCTGGGATCTCTGAGGATCAGGCAGTGCCCAAGCAGGAAGGTGCTGCCAGGTCGGTGCTCTCAGGGTGCTCCAGAGCAGCCAGCCCAGCACAGCAGCATTAGTCCCAGCAGAGATGAGACAAACCTGCCCAGCTCCTTCCCTCTGCTCTGTTCTGATGTTCACAGATAAACCCATGCGGGAGAAGCTGGAAAGAACTGAATGTCCTGTGGGAGCTCTTATCAAGAGCAGGAGTGAACAGCCAATAACCACTCAGCAAGTCACCTTCTAAGTTTAAAAAGCAGCCTGTTGTTTTAATGTATGTTAGTCATCAACAAATTGGCTGGGGTGTTCTTCACTCCCTCAGTTTCCCCTCTCCAGTCTCCCTCTGCTGGGATGAGCCAGCTCTTGGTCCTCACGATATTTTATAGACAAGAGCAAAAAATCTTTTCCCATTTTTAGGATCTAAACTGTGTCACCTCGTTTGGAAGGCTGACATGTGTTTGTTCTATCATTGTTTGCTCTTTCTGCTCTGAACTGTAACCTCAGGGGACAGGGACTTTTTGCCATGCAGTGTTTGCCCAACACCAGCACAGCCCTGCTCCTCTGAGCCTCTCTGGCACACCCACACCAACTCCAAACTACACAGGATTTGTTTCTGTGGTTCTTCACCACTGGAAGCAGACTCAGCTCCTGGCAGCCAGAACCTGAGTGGAAAATCCCACCTCAGTGGTGGTGCAGGGTGTCCCAGGAAATGTCTCTGTGGGACCAGGTTCTGCCTATCCCTTCCTTCTCCATTTCTCCTCCTGCACAAAGATACAAAGATACATTTCCCAATACAACACAATCACTTTTTTCTTTCCACATTTCATTATTTATGAAGAACTTGGCACATGATCCACACAGGGGGTGGGTTGATTGAGGCATCTCTTCAAACATTTCTCCAAAGCTCCAAACCTCAGCCTGTGGCAGCCAGCCAAGCTGCCCAGAGCCAGGAGCCAGAGCCTGCCCCATGCCCTGCCCTCGCTCCAGTACCAGCTCTGCTATTCCCGGGATAGCCCAGCTTGTTAGCAAGAGCTGCTGGTAATCAGCTCTAATTCCAGAAGTACAGATGGTTCGCTCAGCAAGTACAAAACACGGAATTGGCTGGGGCAGCAGGGGGTAGATACTCAGCTAACATCTCTACCCAGAGTTTATATCATGGTTCATTCTTTAGAGCCTCTCATCGAGGCTGCAATCACTGATCAGGTTTTTAACTTGCCAGTTTGTAGCGTTTGACTAAAACGTGATTGCAGGATCAACTCCTCCCAGGGAAAATGCCACCACTGCCCTCTCCTGTCCTTTCCTCGTCTCCTGCTTCCATTCCTTCCTTTCCCGGTTTTCCTTAACTCTGCACCTACAATCTTCCCGTGACACAGAGGAATGCCCGGGAGGTTTTTTTGTGCCTCTTCTTTATCCTGTTTCGAGGCCCTGGGGACAAGAATTGTGTCTGCCCTGTGTTTGTTGTGTGGCACAGAGCACAAAGGTCTGGCCAGTGAGTGCCAAGGCAGTGGCAGCAGTGCTGGGCTGCAGCACAGCCTGCCCAGCTCTCAGCTCTGCAGGGGCAGTCACACACAACTGGCAGCATTGGCTTCTTGTTGTTGTTTTTTTTCTGGCATTTCATACCAATATCTACATCTGAAAACCTCTTTAATAGCTCCTGGAAGAGCTCTGGGTAATCCTGTGCACTTTCTGGAGCAAGAAGAGCATCCTGGGACTGACCAGGTGTGGGTAACATCCCCTCTCCTTGAAGATTCGGGTCTGTGCTGAATACTGAGTTTGGCTGAGAAATAAACAAGTAACAAAATCTGTGATAAATACTGACAGCACAAATATCTGAAAATCACACACTGGATATGCCACAAAGCAGAGGTCAGCGAGCATGAGAGAACACAGGCACTGATCACAACCACAGCTAAGCACAAACACAGCTCACTCTGATTCCCTTCATGGACACAATGCCTCAGCTGCACAGAACCTGGGAATCACAGGTAAAACTGTGCCACAGGTACCCCAGTGCATGTGCTGTGCCTGCCCAGGGGCTGCTCTGGGCAAGGAAAACCCTAAAAGTGCACAAATCTCAGACTCCAAACTCATTTGGAAAGCTCTCTCACAGAGCCAGACTACTGAATATTTAGGAAAATACCCATCAGCCATTGTACAACCAGAGTTTCATTTTGTCCCACATAAAAAGGAGACACAGCATTTCAGTCTAGCCTTCACCAAAATAGTTGAGAAACAGCAGATTCCACATTCCACCCCTATGCCACTGATGATAGAACAAGATATGGCTGTGCAGGAGGTGTGTGAAGATCTGTCCCTTCTGCCTGTGGGAGGCTGGGCAAAACCACACAGATGATATTTCATGCTGGGACCAGCTGGGTGTCAGACATACCCTGAATATCACCCACTGTAGGGAGACATTTCACCTGGAAGGAGAAATGCAATGAAAAAGAAGCTATTTCTGGTTATTCCCAATTCCATAAGCAGGAGTTACTGAAGAGGGAAGAATGTCAGAAGATCATTTCTGACCACATGGACACCAAAGCTCAGTAGACAGGCAGCCATGAGAAGGCAGCTAAATTCCCAGGTGTGTTCCTGGGACAGCAGAGCCCTGAGACACAATCCTAAAAATGTGACCTGCCCTTAGCCCAGCAGAAGCAAAGTGAAGGGGACAGATCCTGAAACTCGCAGCCCTCCCAGCCCTGCAGCCTCCAGCCCAACAGAAGTTTCTCTGAAGCAGATTTATAGAGCCAAATGCTGAAAGACGTGAAAGGGAATATTATGGTCCTTTAATTAGTCCTGAATGCAGAGGCTGTAATTCTTTTTTAGGCTAAACTAACACACATGTTCTTGAAATGGATCTAATTCCATTGTGATTGTTCAAAACCTGGTGAAGTCACTCCTGTCCCCGATAAACAACTGCAACGTTTAATTACCTCCACTGCTGGAAAGTTGTATATTATTTATTTTTAAGAGACATTTTTTTTACTTCTGCCTCTGGCATGAAACCTTCTCCTGTCTTTGTCTGCAAAATTGAAGTGCCCCAACTATCACACGACTTTGATTGCAAAGATCTATTCAGGGTGGTCAAGTAATTTCTAAAATCATTCCTTTGAGATGGATTTAGCTTCCAAAATTTGTTTACCAGCTACTGGGTTGTTTTTGTCTTTTCAATCCCCTTTGGAATTATTGCATCCTGGTTTGAGTAAGTGGACACCAGAACAAGACATTGTATTTAACGAGGAGCATTCCTCACATGGAATCATTTTCATTTTTCTGGAGGTCTAATGGCTTTGTCGCCCATGAACGACTGAGTGACTTCAAGGGACAGCCTGGCTCTTCAGCCACTCCTGTTTCCTGATCCTGGGTGTTGAAATTATGTTGTTTTGGGGAGTTTCTTTGTTGGTTTTTTCCTTTCTTTTCTTCTCAGACTATTTTTTTTTTTGGTGTGCTATGAAAAGAAGCTCTTCATGAAAAGTTAGAGGAGAACAATCTCCCCTGGCTTCCCTCCAGTTCCTGGAGGTAAAAGCATGACAAGAAGCTTTATTCCATAGAACTGACAAATAATCTTTGCCAGATTTTTCCCAATTAGGACCTCTCAATCTTTACAATGAAACCCTTTATTCACCATAAACAAGATCCACTTATAGCTCCCTAGGAAAAGGAGGAGCAGGTGCTTCCACAGCAGAATATGAGCACTGGAGAGGTGGAAGGGCTTTGGGTTTGGCTGCTTTAACTCCTTGCACTCTGCAGCTGTGCTGCAATAATGATATTAATAATAATGGCTGGATAAATGACCACAGGGGAGCTGAGGGACTTTGCTGACCCCACCACCAGAACCAGAGAATACCCAAACATTCCCAGCCAAGGATTGTCCAAGAGCTTCTGGCACCGTTTTCAGTCAGTAAATGCCCATGCAGTCACAGAGCTCTGCTGCTCCAGGCACCACTAAGCTCTTTGCACATATTGCACTCCTGCTGCCTCCAGGCTGGATGAGCCCTCGGGGATGGACTCTGCACCCTGCCAGTGGCACAGCCCAGCTCTGGATGCCACGGGAAAAACAGGGAAAGGGGGCTCAGCCCAGGCTCTGGGCTTGTCCTGAAAAGCACCTGAGTTATCAAAACACACCACTGGACTGGCCCAGTAGGGAATTTCCTATGGTCAAACATTGTATTCTGAGGTTATTTATTAAACACAGGGTATCCAGAGAGCTTTGCATCATAGCTGTCATTTTTATGTCCAATAATTTCACTGTGAAATTATTTTTTATGATGATACAGAGTCACAAAACTTTTCGGGACTCTCTTCTGTCACGGAATGTGATTCACCACTTTATCCATACAGGCTATGATTCATTTGAGCTGGTTTTTATTATTATGAGTCTTATTTTAGCAGCTTGGCTGTCCTTAATCCATTTGGATTTGATTTGCCTGCAAAACTCATGCATGGGATAACGATAACCTGTCACATAAAGCACCCTCATGTTGGGGGGTTTGGCTTTTATTTCAGCTTATTGAAAAATTACAGTGCATTTTTGCTCATTTTGGGTTTTCCATTTGACACATTACAGACGTAAACATGTGCTTTTAAAACGAAATTATTTTTCTCATTAATATTCAGGAAGAAAGTCACTTCACTGGAAGGTGTTCAGTGCTTGTGAGGTGCAGGGCCACAGGCTGGCACCACACACCCCAACATTTCCTGAGTCCCCTGGCACTGCAGATTTGCGTGCTAGCCCTCTACAGCTGGAACCACACATCTGGCAGCCAGAATTAGAACCAGAAGTTAAGCAAGTTGTAGCTTCCCAGCTCTGTAGCCAGAATTTCCAAAGTGACAGGATGTTGTGGTATCTCCCTGAAAGCTGTCCTCACCTTGCCCATGAGTTACAGTTCCTGTAATTTTTGGCCACTTGGCATCACAGGATCCCATGATGTCAAACAGTTTCACCCAGAGAATCACAGTGGGAGAACTCATTTTGGCTTGTGGGGACTGAAAAGCTTGCTAATCACTGGTTTACAGTGTGCATGTCAGAACATCTACTGCAGCTGGGATTTGTGTGGCTGGGCTTCTCCTCTTCAAGAAACTAAATATAGATTTAAATGCACTGGGTAATGTACTGAGCCAAAGTAAAAGTGTCCTGAATCAAAAATGGCAATGGAATTGGAACCATACAGTTGTTCCCACTGATCCAGTTGGATTTCTGTTCCTACTGGGCCAGTGAAAGGAATAGTAAAAGAGAAGTGTGAGATGCAGGCTGCTCAGATATTGCCTATAGCCCTGTGACATTGTAAAGATCACAGGAGTTGGTATTCCTTTTGTTCTTTGGGGGGTTTTTTGTTTGTTTGTTGGTTTGTTTTTAATGATAAAAACCAAAAGAGGAAATTATAAACTGTATATTTAATTATTTACTTGTCTTAGCAAGGGTCTAACAGCCTGGTGTGGCTGGTTCAGAGCCTGACTGCTCAGGGCAGTTTGATACAAAATCTGGGCTCTAGAGCTGCTTCTCTAACCAGCACACTGCTGTGAGCAGCTGAGGATGGGGCTGCCCTGTGAGACACCTCCTCAGGGCTCTGGCCACCACAGCAGAACTGCAGCAGCCTCTGCCTCTGTCCATCAAATGCAGGAAGGGATGCCTGAACTGGAACAGGAGTGGGACACCTCAGTAGTTCCACAATTCTGACAGTCTGCTCAGGAGCTGGAGCACTTTTCCACCAGGGCTTTGCAATCTGGGCCAGATGCCAGGTTAAGTTAACTGCAGTGTCCCAGCTTCTGGGATTTCACATTTTCCCTCCCAGGAGTGCAGGGAGGAGTGATGGGAGCTGGCAGCTCACCTGCAGGGTGGGGGCTGGCACAGGGCACTCTGTGCCTCCCTCCAGCCCTGAGCCCAGCTGCACAAGGCTCTGGCCTCTCCTGCCCTGCTTCCTCACCCACTTTTTGGTGCTCAGGCAGATTGTGTGTGCTCAGTTTTGAGCAATGAACCCCCTGAGGCCAGATCCTGCCCCAGTCACCTGGGACTCGCTGCCATCAGAGCACAGAGAGTTCCAGACTTTGCTCCTCTTTGCTGCTCTTTGCTCCTCTTTGCTGTTCTTTGCTGTTCTTTGTTGCTCTTTGCTGCTCTTTGCTGTTCTTTGCTGCTCTTTGCTCCTCTTTGCTGTTCTTTGCTGTTCTTTGTTGCTCTTTGCTGCTCTTTGCTGCTCTTTGCTCCTCTTTGCTGCTCTTTGCTGTTCTTTGCTCCTCTTTGCTGCTCTTTGCTCCTCTTTGCTGCTCTTTGCTGTTCTTTGCTGCTCTTTGCTGTTCTTCGTTGCTCTTTGCTGTTCTTTGTTGTTCTTTACTGCTCTTTGCTGCTCTTTGGTGCTGGCAGGAGCAGCTGCTCTCCCCAGAGCCACAGGCAGTGAACAAACCAGGGGAGTTTATCCCAAACAAACCAGGGGAGTTTATCCCAAACAAACCAAGGTTTGCAGTACAGCACACAGAAGCTTCCCTTTCCTTTCCCTAACACACCAAGCTCACACTTCATGAGGTTTCCCACTCTGGCCAAAGCAAGGTGTTTGTACCATGGGTGTTCTCATTTTGTACAGAACAATGGCCAGACCATCAGGACTGGAGTGCTGGATGTCCCTTCTCGACATGACGTGGACATTGCAGGGTGTCACAGAGCAGCTTGTGAGAATTCCTGCAGACTTCCCAATGAAAACAGAATTTACAAAGAATCTTCTCGTTCTCAAGCACTCCAGGCAAGAGTATGGCATTATTCAGAGAGGAAACATAGCCACAAACCAGGCAAAGGGTACTGGCTTTAATCCTGCTCTTGCTATAAACACCCAGTGGGACTTCAGAGAGATCATTTAAATCTAATTTTTGTTCACTTTGCTATGGATTTCTGTGACAGCCAGTTATCTGTTTGATTTGTCTCTAGTTTGTTTGTTGTTTGCCTTTAAAACACAAGTGGCTGGGTCTGAAGAAATCCTGTGGAGGGAGTGAGAAATTGCTTCTCCCCTTGAGGAGGAATTGAGACTTCTCAGGGCAGAAGAAAGAACATGCCAGACAAATGGAGAGGCAGGCACAGCAAGGAGCTGCTCCAGCAGTGGGAGCCCTGAGAGGGAGGATTGAGCAAGCACCAGGCTCAGAGTGATGGGAAGAGAGCAGAGGAGCTGCTGCCCAGGCTTGGGCAGGAGAACTTGTTTATAAAAGTTCTTTTATTTCTATTCTGTCTCAGCTAATTTGGAGTTTTCTTCATTGAAAAGGTTAAGCATTTTAATTTCTATTCTAACACGGCTTTTTTGGATTTTTTTTTGTTTTGGCTGGTCTGGGTCACTTGGTAAAAAGTTCAGGAAAGTTCCCACATTTCAGAGGACAACTCGAAGGATCCATTGGTGCTTCAGTGATGTCTGAGATCTGCAGATGTAAGATCATGACTTCTCTGGCCTTGTCCTCTTGCTGGCAGGAGCTGCTCCTTCTAAGAAATATTAGTTTGTATCATGATAAGAGCCTTCATTTTAATTTCTTTTCTCTGAAGCTGTTGGTTTTTGGTGCTGGTTTCAATTACTGAGACGACATGAAAAAGCTGCAATGAATTTCTGACAGAGCTGAGTGGAAGTGAGGACGAGGGTCTGGGCTTTTCCAAGCCTTCCCTCCCTCTCTGCTCTCCCCTGCTCTCAAAGCTGACAGAGGCTTGCACTGAAATGCCCTGGAGCACCCAGCCAGGGCTGTCTTTTTTCCCCCAGTGACAGAGGGCATCACGTTGAAAGACTCGCCATAATTTCACAATCCAGACCCAAAAGACGAAGCATTTGAAGAGCAGATCCCCAGCTGATGTTAACGAGTGACTGCAGGCACTGAGGAGCAGCAGCTCCTGTTCAGGGGGCTGGAATTAAATCCTGGGAGATGATTCAGCTCTCCTTTTGTAACTGCTGTGTCAGATCACATGTTCAGGCTCCCTGCTCATCCCTTATACATTTCTGGAACACTTTTCCTTGGTTCTACATTATTATATAGAGATGTACCACAACTTTCTCACAGGACACACTCAGATACAGCTCAGTTTGTGCCACAGTTAAATCATGAAAGTAACTCAAAGTTCACATTATGCTCGCAAGAAAAGCCCATTGTGTTCCTCACTCATCTGATATATAAATCCTGTCACAATGTTTTTCAGGTGCCTTTTCAAAGACTGACCACTGAACCAGGATGCAGTGAAGCACCAAGAAATACCAGCAGGTAAGAGACTGCACAGAGCTGCTTCACCAGCTGCCACAATTGATTGAAAATTGCTCCGTTTTCAAAAGCTAAAGTCTCATTTTTTTCTGCATAACACAGTATAGTCATTTCCTCCTCTAGCTTTCCATGGAATTCCTGTAAACTCTTATCTTTATAAAGTTCTTATTCCAGCATAAGCAAGCATTAGAGTGAACTTGCTAGAACCAGGGCTTGTCTTGCCAATCAGTATGAGGACAGCATCAAAAATTCTACCTCCTCAAATCTGCAAATATTTTTACATGAGAAGCAAAATCAAGAGTGGAACTTCCAAGGACATGCCCTGAGGAGAATTCAGCTGTATCCTCCCCTATCTCCACAAGAATCTTATCATGACATTCACCACATTCCAGGTTTTTACACCACAAATGACCTGAGCTGATATTTAGAATATTTGACTCTTTATTCAGCAGCAGCTCTATTAAATGTAGCAGTATAAACAAATATTGCACCTGTGCAGAGCAATAAGAAACTGCAATTTCAAATGTACAGACAAAGCAGCTGTTCATGGTCAATACCAATCCCTCCATAGAAACACACCTCACCCCTTGCTTTCTGATTAAAGATGTCTTGGATCCCTTTTATTCTTTTATTCAATATGGAAGCAAAAATCAAACCCACCTTGATGAATTGAAAAATGAGCATTGGATGACATTGGAACAACTTCTGTTTGTTCTTTTATTTTTCCCAAGCACCTTTAAATGCGGGTTTGATCCCCTGGCACCAAAGGGAATGTTGGGACTGCCTGGCAGGTGCTTTTTGCCTGCTCCTCCTTGCCTGTGTGAGCTCCCTGGGAGCCACCCACACACATGTCCCTGCCAGCAGGTGCTTTAGGAAGGAGTGTCTGAGTCCTGCCACTGCTGAATCCCGTGCAAGCTCTGGGGATGGAAATCCCACCGGGGCAGGGAGCAGGGTGCTGTCAGCACAGCAATTAGGCTGTCAGGGTTCTGATTCTAATGCTTTTACACCATCATTAACTCTTTGGGTTCCTCCTTGTATAAAATCTAAATGTTACTGTGAACAGTGAGACACCACAGGGAAGTGTACAGCCCAGATACAATAATTTTAATTTCAGGTGGCTTTGCTGTTCCCTGATTACAGACTGTTGTTACCTGGTTCACCTTTCACTTCTATTTCAGTATTCCATTTCCCCTGCAGTTTAACAAAGAGTCTGTAGGCTCCTTCACATTAAACCTTTCAGAAAAACTGTTTTGTGGTTTGGATTAGGGGAATAACAAACCAGGAGAAAACAAACAGACCTGTATGAGGGGACAGCATACATTTGATATACATTTAACATTGTAAATTGAGGTTACAGGCCAGTCTTAAAATGTCTCATGAAAAACAAGAAATGAAAAAACTTTTCTGTCTCAAAAAAGTTCAACATCCAGCATCTGTTCTGTGTGTGGCCCACATGGGCTGGGAATTTCAGTGGCAGACTCCTCCAGGTGATTTCCCAGGTGCTCCAGAGCTCACCTGGAGGTGTGCACATTGAAGTGCAGTGCTCTGTAAATAAACACCTGCACAGCAGACTGGGCACTTCAGACACAGCACCTGCTTCCTCAGGTGCTCCCTGCTGACCACAGGGACTGCCACAGGATGGAGAAGTCCTGGGACAGAGCCTGGCTCTGCCACCACAATAAGGACACAGATCCTTAAGCAGAGCCCCTGAGCTTTAATTCCCTGGGGAGCTAAGGAAGGGCTCTGGCTCCATGTGAGGGAGCACTGGCCACAGTGAGGGCAGTGAGAAAAAGGTGCCATCTGTTCTGCTAACATGCATTTTAACCTTACATAAAAACACCTTTAAATCTCAGGGTTTGGTGATTTTGGTTTTTTTTTCCCTAAATATCTGGACCAAAATGCCCATTCAGAGATGAAATCTCAGTTCTGCGATTTCAGGTGATGCCAACACAGCCAACCCGTGGGAGAAGGAGGCTGTGTGAGAGCAGTGAAACACCAGGGAGAGGAGCAGGAGCACCCAGGGACACTGCACAGCCCCCCTGCCATCAGGGTGCACCCTCCCTGGACTGGGGACACGGGGCAGGTTCCATCCAAAGCCACCTCTGCTGCAGCTCCCAGGAAAGCGGAGCAGCAGGAACTTGCACTTGTGCTCCATCCACCCCGGCTGGGAGGTGGAATGGAGGGATTGTACAGCACGGGGAAGACAAACACCAAGAGCAAACATTCCCCCCTCAACTCTCTCCCTCTCTGTCAACCAACAGGTTCCATGAAATGCTTCAGTCAGCATGTCACCAAAATAAACAGGCATTTGAGCTAGAGCCTGATCCGACAGGATTTATAGCAGCAGGTATTCATTACTACCCTCCTGTAACAGATCAGGACAACACCTTTCATTCTGGAAATATTTTAGATCAAAAAGTCAAAGTGCCAGAGTTGATCCTCAGCCAGAGTGAGAAAACATTGCTGCAGTAAAGTCAATTGAGCCAAACCACTGGGCTGGTGGAAAATCTGGTCACAGCAAAGCTGCAGCTGAATAAGAAGATTGGTTTTTCATGCAAGCTATGAGAAGACTCAGATCACTATCTTCTCCTAATAGAAAGAATCAATAGTTAAAGATCCACTTGCAAAATGAAGCACACAAACTGATGAGCTATTCTGTGGAGGTGGAACAGACCTTCATGTCTGATCTCTGACCCTCACTTTCACTGCCTTCATGTCATGAAGTGCTGCTTCTTCCTTAAAATATATATATTTATCTAACAGTTTATGTGTTAGACAGTCACACAGGCACCCCTCTGCTTCAGCAGGCTGGGGAGCAGATCTGGGTCCTGCCAACCTCCAGTGCTCTTGAGTTGTGAGTATATGATTCCTTCATGTCTGCTCTTCTTTCATCATTAATCTCTGGATATATTTACTGTTGACTCAGCCTTATATTTATCTTATTAAACATGGAGACCTATTTCTAAATTTAGACCTTCCCTCAAGCTGTTTTTCTCCCTAAGAAACTCCTTTCTTCTTTTCAAATCCTGGCAAGACCTTTCAATAACTGTTCTGACTTCACACTGAATTTTCTACTGTTGCATTGCAACCAAATTTATTGTTTGCACAACGGCAATGGATGTGCATGTCAGCAGCATAAAGTCCAGGTGATAACATCATCTTTTCATTTCCACAGGTTCCTTGTCAACACAAAGTGTTTGTCTGCTGCCCTGCAGCAGTGAGTCCATCCCTCCAGGCTGGAAATGTAGGAATTGACCCACTGGCACCTTCTCTGGGATTGTCTGCTAGCTGACCAAGGCTTGAATTTGGTGTAACTGTTTCAGAAATAAATGTTTCTTTATGGGAAACTCTGGGATTCTTGGTCTTTAGGGCCTGATGCTGCTGTGGCACTGGGACATAATATGGCATAATTTGATTTTCCACATGTTTTGATGGTGGGAAAAACAGTATTTGCACTTTTCAGGCTATTTCCTATGACACACAATCCAGAGCACCACGAATGCTGGAGGATGAAGCCTTTGAGAGGTCCCGTGCTTCTCAAAGAATGGAGCACACAGGAACCACAGCACCAGAATGGGGCCAGATCCTGACTGCCAGAACTTCCACTGAGACCAAAAAACTTCCACTGAGACCAAAACTTCTACTAAGACCAAAAAACTTCCACTGAGACAAAAAAAAACTTCCACTGAGACCAAAACTTCCACTGAGAAAACCTCACCCAGGAAGTTGTAATTGCTGCACCTCGGGATTTGGCTGCAGTTGTGCTCTGACAAAAACAACATTCCAGGAGTCTGCAGTTGGACATTTTGAACCCTGGGAGACAGAGAAGCTGCGATGTGTATGGCAGAATGTAAAACTGAATTCAGTGTCACTGCAGAAGCTGGAAATTGGCACAGGGCTGCCCATCCCAGAGTTGCTCCCTGGCCCTTGGTGTATTCTTTGTCTCAGTTTGCAGGCAAGACCTTCCACCTCTGTGCCAGGACTGAACCAGTGGATGCCATTCCTGGAATGAAGGAACCCTCTGTTCCAATGAGAAAGGAACCAACAACCCTAACCAGTAACACTGAAAAACTATGACCACAATTAAATTTAAATAAGATGTCTTATAGCACAAGCTCAAGCATCAATTCATCCTTGTTTAAACTAGCTGTAGGTAAACAATTGGAGCATTTGGTGGGGAGCTGCAAGGAGGAGGAAAAACAAAAACCAAAACTAAAAACTGAAGAGGGTTTTTTTAAACAGCAATTTATAAGCACAAATTCTAATTAATAAGAGCCACAGAAAGCCTGAAGGAAAGGGCAAGCAAATTCAAATGCTCCCAATAGAATCAGAAAAAATCCATAGAATGCAGAGTGTCAGGTCTGGCTTTTGATTACATTTGCTGTTCTTGTTGTTTGCATCAGCTCATTTTTAATTGCTGGTTGCTGTGTTACTGTGGCTTCAGTGTGATTTCCCACAAACCAGGATTTCACCAAAAAGGCTTCTTAGCCAGGTGAAGGAGAAGGAATTCTATTACAGAAGACAGGAAGGGAAATATACAATTTTAAGGAAATATGTTTTCAGTAATTAAAGACAAATTAAGTATAATACGTGTGTATGCAAACGAGATGTTAAATAATATAAATCGAAACTGTCTGAACCCTTGTGTATAACAAGAAAGGCAGAAATCAGGGCTTTAGAGTGATGGGAAATGTAGAAATACATGATACACATATACATGGATGTATATATTAAATGTATGTAAGCATATACATTATGGCACTTAAGAAACCTCTGCTACTTTTTATTGTTTTATATTGCCTTAAATGCAGCTCTGAATTGTAACAGAACAGTGCACAGAGTGGATCATATTGAAATATAGATAAATGAGAACAGAATATTGAGAATATTGCTTTGAATCCCTATTGCTTGTGATGGCTTTTAATACCTGCCTAAAGACAGTAAAACCAAAAATTCTCCATTGCATCAGTATGTCTGTTTATATTCTCTCCATGATTACAGCTGAACTTTCAAGAGTGACAGGAATTACAGCAGCAATTGTCAAAAAGGTAAAAACAATACTCAAATTCCAGGCAGTCAGAAGAATGATGCAAACCCAGGAAACCACTTTTGTTCAGCTTCTAATTTTGATCTACCTTTTGATTTTTAAAATCCACCCCCTCACCCTTCCAAGTTTTGCATCCCATTTCATACTGTCAGCCCCCCAGGAGATTTTTTCATCCCATTTCCTATTGCTGGCCCCCCAGGAAATGCAGAGGGAGGGCAATATTATTCTGCAGGTGCTTATTCACACCTCTGTCTGCTTCTGGATCCCCAAATCAACCCCCAGCTCTGCATTTTCCCAGCGAATCAATCCTGTTGTATCCCATCACATGCTGCCCTTCCCACAGTTTCTGTCCTTTGGTTCCACCAATCCTCTCCACAGCTCGTGTTGCAACGAGGATGAGCATAAAGAGTGACCCAGAGAATGTCAGGAGCAGGGAAGGGGAGAAGTGACCCTGCCCTGGGTTCTGTTTTCCCCTTCTCTTTTTGTCAGAAAGTTCCCTGCTGGGATGTTCCTGAAGGAATGCCTGCCTCTCATTAAGCTGAGTTTATCCCCAGGTAGCTCTGATCTATTCCAGAGGGCAAAAGTCTCTAACATGGCAAGTCCTGACTAGGGACTCACAAAACAAGACAGTAAATCATCAGCATTTACAGCAGGGCTGTCATTCCCTGGGCCAGGACACTGTGGATCATAAACCACCCTGCTGGAATCACAAACCATTTCTATCCCAGAGACTGAACAAACAGAGCAGCCTCAGAAATGTCAATATCACCGTTTCTATCAACATAAATAAGAAATGCTTACAAGAACAAAAGTTAAATAAGTGATGTTAAAAATAATTGAATTGACTGAAGAATGCAGCCAGATGAGGAATGAAGACACAGCACTCATGACTCAGAGCTGATGGAAACAAATCAGCCAAACGAATACTTGCCAGTGGTATTCACCCAGCTCTTGGCCAGATACCTCAGGATTTTGTTCTGTTTGGCAATATTTCAGTGCTTCTCTAAAGGTGATTCCTCAGAAGTGTCCAGCTGGTTCCTGGCCACGAGCTGCTCCTGCAGCTCAGGCTCCGTCCTGCACCAGATCTGCCCCACATGTGATGAGCACAGCAGGGCCACGTTTGCTCCTGCCAAGATGATGCACATGGTGAGCCATTCTCACCAACCATCCCAAACCCCTTGGTCACACTCATGGCCAGGGAGGGTAGATGGGCCTCTCCTGTGGACACACACGTTTAGAGAGCTGGGGAATTACAGCTTGGAAATTCTTTTCAGGCCTGGATTTCTCCTGACTCTCAGCTCCATTCCCAGGCTGCCAAGCTGACTGCAGCTTCAGTTAGGGAGGAGTCTCCCAGGGTGACAACACGGTGACAAACAGAGTGGAATTCATCACCAACATTAACCCCTGGTGTCTTTGCCGTGGGACACATCCTGAGGTGCTGTCCCAAGGATGTTTTTCCCAATTGTCCAATGAGCTCCTGTCCTGTCCTGGCTGCACTAACACACTTTAAATCCGGGCTGGCTGTACAATAAATTGGCCTTTTTTCCCCACAGAGCTCCGTGTGTGTTGCTGTCCTTTCTCTCTCTTTGCAGCACAGTGACCACACTCTCCCACCATATAAATGTAGTAACCAACAGAAATCCTGATGTTTCCTATAAGAAATCCAGCCTTCGTGAAGGAAAGATAATACTTAGAGTCAGTTCTTAAACTCCAGTCACAGAAGGTAAAGAACAAAACCCCGTAATTGCCATCACTGAAATATCTTAAGGCTTTGAACCCAATCAGAATATGCTGAACCAAGCCCTTCCACTGAGAACAGGGGCTGGCTCCCCATATTTCATCCCTGCCTTGGCTGCAGCACTGTGGGGCAAGAGCAAGTCCTGACACACGTCTGGCTCTCCCTGCTGCCAGCAGGTCCAGGCATGGGCTGCTGCTCTGTGTACACAGGGTGGTATTGATGGAAACAAACACTTGGGGCTCGTGGGACAAGTTCTTCAGGTGGCTTATGGGAAGGTGCTTGGGATTTTCCCTGTTCCTCTTCCTGCTCTTTGTTAGAACCGACTCGCAGTCTCCTCAGCAGAATTCACCCGGGAGTCACTCATCCCAGAAACTCTGCCTACTGGAACCCAGAGGTGGCTTGTGACACTTACTGTTGTTTATCCAGACGTGGCTGATTTAATTTAAACCAGATGCCCACTACACTAAACTGGGTTTTCTCTTTCATCTTGTCAGGATTTCTCTCATTGTAATTTTTCAATCTGGAATTTCCACAGATTTAATTTCTCCTCCCCCAAATGAAACCTTTTGCATACTACATCATTTGTACCTTTAAATTGTTTTGCTGTAAATTCCAGCCTCTAGTTTTATTAGTTTACACTTGCATGACTCAAAGGCAGAAAGGGCCATCCCTGTTCTGGTCTGACCCCTTATAAACCACGGGTCCTTTGATATCACCCCAGTAACATCTTCGTGTGTCCAGTAAAGATTTTTGGCTACAACAAGCCCTTCAGAAGGGTTCCAGGACTCCTCAGAGGACGAGTCATGGAGAATCTTCCCCTGTGTTTCACTGTTCCAAAGTTTCAACATTCACTGCTAAAACCATATTTCTGTCTTAGATCTGGGTGACTGATTTAATCTTTTATTCAGTTCTTGTTTTAGTTTACTTCACATCATAAATATTCTACTCCCAACCCTTTCTTCCCTCCAAATTCCTGTTGCACCCTGTTTGAAGAACAGGGGAGGAATTTCCTCCAAGGCCCCAGAGGTAGGTGTGCAGCAGCCAGCCTGGCTGTCAGGTGCTGCCCTGCTGTGCTGAGCATCTCGAGCAGCAGTGGGAGAGCCCTGAGGGTCCCACATCCCTGAACACATCAGCTCAGCTCCCACACCCCCTGGGCAGTGTCCTGGCTGTCCCCCTGCTGCAGCTCTGCACTGACACCCTGCCCCAGGTCAGGAACATCTCGGGATGCAGAGGGAGCAGCCAAGGAGAAACCTGGACTCGCCCTCAGGTGAGTGAGGAGAGTCCCAGGACACCCAGGGACCACAACTCCACAAGCTGGGTGATGTTTCATGTGCCAGTAGAATATTTTTTTTTAATAGAGCCCTTAGAGAATACACAGACTGAAACATTTCAAGTGGATTTTTTAGTGCTCCTACAAGGTCTTCCATATCTCCTGCACTGCAGCAATTTTCAGTTATTAAATGATTCTTAATCATACACACACAGTTCTTTGGTGATAATGTTTATTCACTGGGAGTTACTTTGGAGTTCTAGTATGACATCATATATTCCAGTTGTAAGAGACAATAGACCATGCCTTTTTCCTTTTTCTTTTTTAATGTGGACATGAGATGTCTAAGGTCAGGTCCTCTAAGGAGAATCTGGCCTTTAATGTTTTTGTTTCAGACTCTGATTCCAATTATAGTTGTAGTTCCACCCAACTTGAGTATTTTTGTGTTTAAAAAAAGTTATGGGCTAAATTAATTTCTGGTTTAAAGCAGTGTACATGCATTGGGATAAATTTGGTTCAGTGAAATAACGATGGCAAAGCAACTGAACCACGATTTACTATGCTAAATACAAAGGCTGGATCCAACTGCTTCTCCCAGTCCTTCTTTCTAGACATGTGAAAGTAAGGAAATAAACAAAAGACCTGCCTGGCAGAAGAAACAGAGCTCTACCAGAGATGTCACATGCTGACTGCCAGGTGATTTTCATAGTTTTCATTTCTGTTTTTTCTATTTGAAATACATCTAAGGTATGGTTGTGTCTGCCCTGATCCCCAGCAGATTATGTTAAATTCTCCATATTTATAGTAAGTAATATAAATAATTAGGCAACAGTACATGACAAGAAAATTACATTTTGAGCTACTGCTGACATGCCTTGGGTAGTGTTGGCAGAACACATTATTGTGAAATGGAAATGAAGCTGAGGAAGCACTGGAGGGAGCACAGCACGCTGAGTGCAGGTCCTGGTGCTTCCAGTGTGAATTTCTGGGAGCCCATCCCAAACCCCCTGGCCAGCCCGGCAGGAGCACAGAGCCCAGCAGAGCTGGGCATGGGGAGCACAGGCAGGGACAAAGCCTGTCCCAGGGAGCAGGGCACTCCCGTGCTGGCTCTGGGCTGCTGGCAGCCAGGTGGGATGAGAACCCTGCAGGTTTAGGAGCAGTGGGTGAGGCGCTTTCCTCTAAGCAGATTCTGCTCCTCTGCCAGGGTGGCACAGCTGTGCTCTGCCCTGGGCTGGCTGGGCAGCCTGGCTGCACTGTGAGCCTGGAGTGGGCACAGACACGGGCACAGAGCTCAGCACTCAGGAGAGAGCAGGAAATCTGAGAGAGAAATGCAGAGCAAGTGTTTGTTTCAGAGAGTTCTGTTCTGTCTTTACAAGGCTGTATTGTAAATAAATGGTGAGGACAAGCCAAGGCCATCATTACCTGAGTACAAGTGTATAGAACTGGGTTTTTCTACTCATGACCTTACATAACACCACCAACTCCCCTCCAAAAAACGCTAACTAACCAAACAAACAAAGAGAAAAAGATCAAAAACTAAAAGAAAAGTCGTAACAAATATGAGACCAAACACTGCAGCTGCCAGGCAGCAGGGCAGGGGACAATTACCCAGTGCATGGCAGTCCTGCTTTCAGTCCCCAGCAGTCCTGTGACTGCTGGCTGCAGTGTGATTTCACCCCCCAAACTGTCCCAAATGCTGATGCTCCAAGGGTGGCCAGCAGTAGTGCAAGCCTTTCCTGCCCCCGGGAGCAGAGGGATGGTGCAGCACAGAGAGTGACTGCGAGAAACCACACGGCATCTCGTGCTCCCCTCTGCTAGAAAACATCTCCCTGAGGCTTCCAAGAGAGCAGGAAAGGCTTCTTTCATCTTTTCCCTGCACTGGTGTGAAAAACAGGCCGGAGAGATGAGCCAGAGGCTGGCAGAGAGGGGCAGGATGCTCGTCCTGGGCTCCCAGCAGGGGAAGCAGCCTCAGAGCTGCCCCAAACCTGGTGAGCAGCTGCAACAGTAGAAGCAGACCTGGCCCGAGGCCAGCACAGGGCAGGGCTCATGTCATTGCTGCTGTCACAAGGCATGTTTACACAGCTCAGACAGTATCACATCATGCTGATGAACTCTTTCAGTGGTTTTTGGGGAAAAACAAAAGCAAACCCTCCCCTGTGGAAGTGGGGGGGGGGATCTAGCTGGCACTTAAGGTCTCTTCCAACACAAACTATTCTGTTACTATGGCATTTCCTCATGTTAAGTGAAAGAACAGCTCAGGAACTGCAGTCCTGCCTGCAGCTGAGTATTTCACAAGCAAGCCCCTCTGACAGACACCTTCAGGCATCCAGAACTTGCCAGCTTGGTACTTTCATCTGTTCCAAATAATCTCTTCCACTGAATGTGCAAAAATGTATTCATCCCACAGGGGTTAAATAAGGCAGCAAAGACTTCAGGAGAACAGATTTGTTCCCTTTTCATCATTATCAGTTTCAAGACAGACCAAATATACCAAGAATAAGATTAGCATAGAGGAGAGGAGTTCACAACACCCATTGTAAGCCCCTGCCTGCACTGGACAAAAAGTTGCAGTATTGTTGTTTTGGGAAGGCAGAATCAGTCCCTGCCTCACCAAACCACATGGATAACCTCAGCCACTGATGGCACGTTCTGGCTCTGGAGTCACTGCCTTAGAAGTTCAAAAAATCACCCAGCAGTGTTGGAGTGGGACTGCTTTCCCATTTACCATCACACTGAGAGGGTGCAGTGCCAAGCTCATGCCAGGTGCTTGCCAGTTATTCACCATTACAATACCACACCATTCATTCTCTGGCAGAAGTTTTATTTTGCTTTGCTCCACCTCCAACAAATTTCTTGTTTTTTACAGAGAACACAGTATCGTGGGTTTCCAAGAATTAATGATTTATGTTAAACAAACAAGACCATGTCACTGAAAATCTTATCAAGAGACCTGAAAAATGCCATGCACGTGTCAGATTGTTGCAGAGATCTGCCTCAATGCTCTGGGCTTTGGCACCAAGGGTGGCCCCAGCCAGAAGTCACCTGTGGCTGTCAGACTGCAGCACTAGTGTGTGACACAGACTCCTGGAGCAAGCCTTGACATTTGGCACACTGCTCACCTGAGCAGCCCTTGCCCAGTTTAAGGAGTGGCTGAGGGAGTGCACTTCATTCTCTTACAGCCAGCTGATTACTAAATCTTATTTCCCAAACCAAACAAAAACAAATGTTTCATTTTCAAATCATTGCCACGAGTGTCATGGCTTTCAAGCAAATTTCACTGAGCTTTTACTCGGATCATTGTGATTAATGCTAAGGACCTTGGCAATTGGCCTAAAGCTGAGCATAAGGAGAATCTAATCTAAACCTGGGATCAAGATCCTCACAGGCTTCAGTCATGTTTCACTACACTCAGATCTATGTGAGGTTTAGGGTTAGGCTTCTGTCTTTATTAATGCTCTCTATGAACAACACACAGATTGAAATTCTGCTCCCCAGTTTCTGCTTTCATTCCACTTTTGGAAGGCAAGGCATTTGTCAAGCACCTTCATAAAGTCACTGTCAGTTTGAGGGTTTGTTTTTTCTTTAATCTGAATCTGTGGCCAGGTTCAGGCAAAACAGGTCTGATGAATCCACAGCTTCCTCTGGTACTATCGACTGCTTGTGAGCACACAGCACTCACAAATGTCATTTATTTACCTAGGAGGTGGCCTCCAGAGGCTTACATCAATGCCTGCTGTGCACACACGTAGCTAGATTATGGTGAACCTACGTCTCTGTGGTTATCTCTGGTGGAAGCTGACTCCTGGTGTCACAGGCTGACACTGCCCCTCTCTAGTACAAGGTTCCTGTGTTGATATTGATGATTTCAGATTTTATCCCACATAAAGGTTTACATTCTGAACAGATGTGGCCTGAAGATTTACAGTTTACATCAAAACAATACAAATTTGAGAGGTTTCTGTATTGGTTTTCCATAGATTCACTGTTTTGTTTTATTCTTCTCAGGTTTTCATAATGAATCCTTAATACTAGCATATGAAAACAAAGCCACATAAACATCTGGAAGTCAGTATTAGCTGTCACAAGTTAGGTAAACAGAAATATTTGTAAACACTTGTGAGCAGTCTTGAAAAGCCAGCTCAGATCATCTGCTTATCTTATGTATCAATCTCTCTTGGATAACGAAATCAACACTTTACAAAGTCAGTTAGCAAACCTACCAAGGACCTACCAAACAAAACCCCACAGGGCCAAGGGCAGCTAAAAGGTTTTACTGTGACAGGAATAGCAATCCATTTAAGCTGCTTGCCTTTCCTGATGGAGCCACTTTCACCTTGCTTTGAGATTTTGGGTTCCATCCCCACAATGTTTCCTCAAAACCTTGTTTTATGTCTAAGATGTAACTGCTAAATGGCACTGGGAGCTTCCAGTGAGTCCTGAAGAACTTGCAAAAAATGAGCTTTGGCCACTGAGTCCCCAAACCCAAAGGAACCCATCTCTGAACCAATTTCTGTTTTATTAATTTGTAACATCTGAAGCGTTTGTGTTTTGCCAGGCTGGGCTCTGTGCTGCCCTTGGCTCATGGGTGAGTGCACACAGCATCCCTGGAGCTGCCCAGTGCCTGGAGACACTCCACATCCACCAGGCCACTTCTGCTTTCACTTTTACCCCCAGCAGGATGGAGAATAACCTTGTAAACAGATTAATTCCTGCAAGCCTCCTTTCCTGAGATCTCCTGTCGCCGAGCCTGTGAGTGTGCTCTCCCTGCAGAACCACAGCGAGCTGCAAGCTGAGTGTCCCTGAGGTCTGCAAGGGCAGAAATCAGCCAGCAGCCCAAGCGAGGGGCTGAGCAAAGCTCGACTGAGCCCTGATGGCATTAACACAGTCCAGGAGCAGAGCAGAGCCTGGCTTCACTCCCCAGCCCTGCAGGAGCACTGGGGAGGTGTGAGCAGCACAGGGACAATGCAGTGACAGGAACTTCTGCTGGATGCAGCTCACAGGGACATCCTGCATAGCCTGACCTGCTACAGAAAAATCAGTCGCTGGTTTCTTTGAGTTCACTGGATGCATTTATATTAGAAAATATTTAGAAAAATATTTCCAGAACTCTGTAAGCAAAAAATCTGATAAAATGCCTGGCAATTTTTTTAACTGTTAAATTGTTTTTCATTGGTCGCTGAGTTTGTGACTTCAGATCCCAATATCAATTCACATTGTTTATCATATCCAACAGTGAGGGGTCCTAAATCAGATCTGGTCTGGTTTGGGGTGTAAAATGAAAATAAAATAAACACATCACTATGAATTTCTCCTTTCAAATACTTCAGGACTCTTCTTAGTTCTTTCTGAATTCTCTGTTTATTTTCAATCTAGAGATAGATGTAGAAAGCTGACTTTATAATATAGACACCTTTAGCCTCTAGAAAGAGAACTTAGTCCAGTTGTCTCATTCTGGCCCCAAAAGAGCTGTTCAATTAAGATTGCCATTTAGGCAATAACTGCCTGTTGGATTAAAACTGATAAGCTACATACAAAAACGCTGTCCAGTCCATTATCAGGACTGCTGAGACAGTTGTTCCCCAGCAGAAATTCTATGTTTACTCTGTGAAAATCTTTTTCTTCTTAAAACTTTCATTGGAAAATACTTAATTTGTGAACTGAAACGACTGAAATTGGAATAGGCAGGGTTCCAAGCTGACCATAAAACTGTCTTTAATTAAGAAATTGGTTGAACTCCAAATCCAGGACATGTTCTTTGCATCTGAGACAAGCAAGAGAAACAGTTTTAAAGCCACATGCCTCTTGTGATAGATAAGCATTTCACTAGAAAGAGCAAAGTGCTTCCTTCCTTTGTTCTAATTTCGAACCAGAGCAACACTAAAAAAACTACCTGAAAAAACTACTGAAGAAACTATCTGTAGCTCCCACACTGAGGTCATGATGGGAGCCTGTACCTCGTTTCTGACCTGAAAAGATGTCACACATGTACCCTGTAGTGAGCAGGAAACTGTGACTGCTTCCTGTGGGTTTGAGCTTCAGATCTCACTCCTGGCAATGGAGCAGAGACAAGTTGCTTTTACATGATTTGGGGTTTTTTCCAGTCAATGGCCTATTTTCTAGAACTCTGAGCAGCTTTATAGAACTCCTGCACTGCAGCCAGAGGCTCCACTGAGTGACCCTGAAATTCCACCTGCCCTGGTGTACCTGCCCCAAGCCCCAGAGTGCTCAGACACTCTTTGGGGAGCTGATGCTGCCATTCCACCCCTGCTGGTGTCTCAAGGCAGCTCTCCCAAGCCCGTACATGTGGCACTCATGCTCTGAGCTGGTGCAGACATACCCCCAGGGCTTGTTTGGATTGGGATCCCAGCCATGATTACAGCTGAGTAAAGTCCAAGCAGCTCACACAGACATGACCTAAAATCCTGCTGTGCTGGCTGCAGGGCTGCAGTTACCCTGACACAGCTCTACCTGCTGGCAGCACCTGGGCCAGGGACAGAGCACCCTGCACTGAGGGGCTGCAGGAGCCAACTGCAACGTGGCCTGGGCAGAGACTAAGGCTAAGCTGGCTCAACATGAGTGGTTACAGAGGGAATTTGTTCTGAATAACAACCACTGTCCCCGTGCTCACAAACTGTTTGGATGTTTTTACTGGAAATAACCACGTAATAGCCTTGGCAAGGATTGCTACTCTGCATTTTCTCATGTTCAGAATAAAGTTCGGGAAGAACACCTCCATCCCATCCTTCCCTCTTTGCTCATAATTCAGTGAAAGAACCCTTCCATGTCCAGCTGATGGACTCTGTCGTTCAGGGTGCAGTTGGAGCCTGGGGCAGCTCTCCAGGGCCATGGCACAGCTCCCCAGGGAGGGCTGCACACCAACAGGGAGCAGTGCACACCACTCACAGCTGGATGTGCAGGGACCCAGCTGAGAACACAGAACCTGCCTGGCTGGGAGTGGGAGATTTTGGCAGGGGACTAAGAATGAGCCAAATCAGTTTACAACAGGAAAGTGTACACAGCCAGAAAAGCACTGGTTAGGTGCAGAGATATTGACTTCCTAACTTTTTGAGCCACATTCTAAAATTTTCATGGGGCTGAGAACTGCACCCCTTGCTGCCCTCAGAACCCCTCATTTCTCTACGCTTACATCCCACTCTCATATTATCCTTTGTTTCTACCTCTCTCAGCCCCACATTCCCACCTCTCCAGTTCTGTATTCCTGTGTCTGAAGACAATTCCTAGGTCACAGGGAAGGCAGGAATTCTCAGGCTGTGAATCCCATATTCCATCCATGGAAGATAATGCCCATTTAGTCCATAAGTCCCTGAATGGAGGTGAACTCTCCCCTCCCTGCCAGGTGTATCCCAGCACAGGTGAGGCACAGCCCATGCCCTGTGCTGGATCCCAGGTGTATCCCAGCACAGGTGAGGCACAGCCCATGTCCTGTGCTGGATCCCAGGTGTATCCCAGCACAGGTGAGGCACAGCCCATGTCCTGTGCTGGATCCCAGGTGTATCCCAGCACAGGTGAGGCACAGCCCATGCCCTGTGCTGGATCCCAGGTGTATCCCAGCACAGGTGAGGCACAGCCCTTGCCCTGTGCTGGATCCCAGGTGTATCCCAGCACAGGTGAGGCACAGCCCTTGCCCTGTGCTGGATCCCAGGTGTATCCCAGCACAGGTGAGGCACAGCCCTTGCTCTGTGCTGAATCCCAAACACGGCCATTGCCAGCTGTGGGTTTAGGAGCAGAGCTGCAGGACTCTGTAGAAAATTCCTAGGAATCACATAACCCAAAAAGAATGTGACTTTACAATCTTTTTTACCAGTGGGGGAAGAATTTACTGGCATCAAGATTTGAACCCAGATGTTTTCATCAGGCACAATTTTGTTTTTCTTTGCATTCAATCATGACACTGAGTACAGCCTGCAGTCGTGTTAGATTAATGCACTTCCAAACAGGCAGCATTCCTTACACATTTCCATTTACTCTGCAATATGCATTTACTTAGTTCCAGCAACACAACAATTCTCTCTGGCACCAGTTCAGCTTAATGGTTCAAAAAGAATCAGATTTAGCTGATGGTGGATTTACAGCACAGTAACTTCTCCTGCCTTTCCCTTTATGTCAGCCCCACTGGTGACCACATACAGAGGCATACAGATGTGCCTACACATTCAAAGATTTCTAAACTGGTCAGATATTTAAAACTCAATAAAAATGAATTCTTGTTCCAAAATCCAGCAGCTGGCCAGAATTAAGTATCTGATATACCAGGAAAAGAGGCAGTCAGGGGGATTACCTGTACAAAGCTAAACAAACTCTCTCAGTCCTGAGAGAATAAACTTCAAATTCAATCTCAAAATGCACCCAGACTAATGAATTTCCATAGAAAATCTTCTCAGGAACCCTTACTGAATAAGCATAAACCAACCAACTGAAAGACATTTAATGATCAAACCAAGTTAATTCACAAGTGTTGGGAAAAATATATGCAAATACTTCATAGTTTTGCTTCAGCTAATAAAAAGTCGGGAAAAAAACAATAAATGATTAAATATCTAAATCTTTTTTTCTTTTTTTACCCCCTCACGGAACAGCAGAAAATCGTGTAGAATTGAAAGTGCATTTAAGAGCCATAAAAGCAATGAAGACAGCCAAGTGCAGGGAGCTGCTGCAGCTCCTGGAGAAAGCAAAGTTTCCCCTCCCGAAGCTGTGCACAAGGTCACAGTGGATGTTGGCTCTGCTGAGACCTTCTGCTGCACTTTTCCTGCACTGTGGGAAACATTAAACAGGCCCCCAGAGAGGGATCAACAGAAAAATGATTTTTTTTTTTTTTTTTTATTGAGGAGCATGAAGATGAGTGGAGTTGGAGGCATCACCCGTTTCTGTGTCTGTACTGAGTCACGAGGTGTGTCAGCAGCAAGGCAATTAGCGGGGTAATTAACGAAGCCATCGGTGCAGAGCACCCAGCACTGCCCTGCCAGTGTCAGGAGTGTCCTTGGAGGGGTGAGATGGGCAAGAAAATAAAAACAATCTTCATTTTAGGAAGCTGGGAACTTGTCCACCTTTAGCCTGACTTAATCAAGCTGGACTTGGTAGAATCCCAGTTTTCGATCAGTTCTGCAGGAGGATGGATGATCCAGAGCAGGATTCCCGGGAATTCTGTGGAAGATGTACCAGCTCTGGGTGCAGCACTGTTTGTGCAGGGCTGCCAATCCACCTTCGTTTCTCAAAGATCCCGAGGATGTATAAAATGTTCTGATGGCTTCCTCAAACTAGTTGTAACTAGTCTTTCATGAGAGAAAAAAAAAATAGGCCTTAATAAATCTAGTGTTTGTGCAGAAAATAACTTCCCTCTTATTCAAGCTGTACCCTGGCTGATTCCAGAACTGGTCCGTGCTTGTGCTAAATGCACTGAGAGATAATAAAAACTGCCTTGGATTAGAAATAGGACTCTTTATTCAGCATTCCAAATGGAAACACTGGGATGATGAACAGTTCACTTAGCATTTTGATTTTATTCAGAAGCATTGTTTCCATTGCATGCATTTATGAACTGGCAAAACCCTCCATCCTAGGATCCTACAAAAATATTTTCATTGCTGTTTCATCCATACCAGCAAAAATGTTCTCTTCAATGCAAATATCCACAAAATGTAGTGGAAAAGGAAGTGTCCCCATTTGGGGTGTGCTCAGCTGGCTCATGGCCTGCTCCCCACCACGCTGGCACACCTGAAATATTCCACACTCTGGGTAGAGAGTCAAGGGAGTTTTCTTGAATTTAATCTAGAACTAGTCTTTCATTTTGCATGAATGTGGGTTTTTAGCACTTTTTAAAAAAATTTCTTTTATTTTAATGGAAGCATCGATTCTGCCTGCAGACACTGAACACCCCTGTAAACAATCTCAACATTTCACGGTAAATTTTCCAAGCAATCAAAGCAGCCCATTTCTCCTCTCATTTATAGTGGTGTAAATGAGGGTGGCTTCAAAGCAGCAGCTGAAGCAATACCTGTAGAAACGCAGCAGAAGTGATTGGAAAACAATTCCTCACAATTTGTAACTGCTTGTAAACTAAGGACTCCTCAATTTATATAGTTTAGAGTAGAAATCTTTGTCTGAACTGACAGCTCTGTCTCAAGTGACAGAAACACTGCTTACACTTCCCCCATGGCAAGAAACAACATAGAAATGGTGATTTACCCCCAGGGAATTTTATCAATCGGAATGGGTTTGTATTCATGCAAATTAAAGCTCTGCTCCCACCCAGCTCTGTCAAACAGCCCCTATTTTCAGATGTACAGCGACTCCTAACTCTGATTTACACACTGCAGTGACCCAGCTCCCCCTGTTTCAGCAAAAGTTTGAACAAGTTTTCAATAAAAGCCCCCTCCAAGCAGTATCTCTGTTAGTTCAGAGATAAACACTACGCTGACATCTTGAAGAAAACCCCAAATGTTCATGTGTCAATAGACAGAAATATTCATGTGTCAATGTGTCAACCCCAAATCAGGTGGGCAGTGAGGTGCAGCCTGATTTCAGTAAAATCTGGGGAGTCTAAAACCACGTGCTCTAAACCACTGACATCTCCCATCTGCTCAGAGGCAGCTGCATTTTTCCCTCTCTCAAGGCTAGATATGTTCTAAGTCTTATTACTTGCACTTTGCATAGGCAAAACCCGCTATTACTACAATATTCCACAATTACCATAATGATACATGTTGGTATTCGAACACTGTGAGTTCACTTTGCAGCAAACCTCAAAGCACCCAGCTGCTCTTCTCAGCACTGCAAACCCTTGCCATGGCTTTTAAAATCACTTGGGGCTCAGTGAAACGTTCCCGAGGCAGCACTCTGCTCGTTCTCATCCTACTTCTTAAACATTCCCTCCCTGGCAGCCCCTCCTGTGCTATCTGCCCACACAGGACACACCTGCACGGCCCCTGAGATAGAACAGCAGAGTAAACAATCATCCCGTGGTGCCTGAGCTGCCAGGTACAGCGTGTGCAGCTGCCAGGGCTGCTCTGGGACTTGTGCTGGTATGGGTCAGTGAGTTTGAGCATTTCCTCAAAAACTCCACGTCCCATTCATCAGCACCTGCCAATAATCCTGGCACCCACTGCTCAGCTTCTCCAAGAACATATGGCAGAGAACCGTGGAGTTGTCCCATCAAGGGCACAGGAATGCTCTGCTTGGATGCCTCTGGTGCTGGTCTGGCTTAACACAGAGTTCAGCTTTTCAATCTGAGGCAGCATCTGCCATCAGAGAGGGTTGGGAGGTTGTAACACATTTCAGGCAGGTGGTCTAATCTATGTCTCATATAAAATTAGTTCACAATTTTAACCACTTCAGAGCTCCACAGGCAGAAGATTATTTTTTCCCATTCATAATTAAAATAATCAGTGCAGTCCTTGATAAAGCCAATTCACCTAATAAACAAGTATTTACTTTTCAGTGTTCATTTTTCTCAGGACAAACCTCAATATGCAGAGTTCACAGCAGCAGGAGGAGGCATAAGACAGGAATTGCTCCCAATCTCATCCATCATCTCATTATCAATGACATTTACATTTTTCAGTGGAGGTTGTTAAAGCAGGACACCTTAAATGCTTCGGCCTTTTGCAGGACCTGCCCAGCTAATTTTTGCACAGTTTGTTTGAGCACATAGGTATGTGAGGTTCATGTGGTGATAAGAAATGAATGTTACACTGAGTGATCAAGGAAGGAAAGAATTCTACTTTGGGCGAGAGGAGGTGAAGCCAGGACACAGTGACAGAATCAGGGTGCAGAAACTAAATTGTCTCTGCTGAGTGTCCCTGGGTCCCTGCAGGACATGGGAACACTGGGATCAGCTCCATGCCCCACAGAGACTGTAGGAAATTAAATCTAATCCTGATGTGAAGGTGTCTATAGATTCTGACAGAAGGCACACAAGGAGTAATTTCCCACTCACAACAACCCAAACTCTGTCTCCTTACACTGAGACTCCTTTGCATCATTTTAATTCCTGCAGAACCTTCCCCTGGATGGTTCAAACTGATTGCTGCTCCTCACACTGCAGTGACAGCAGACAGGGAACACTCCTGGACAACGTTTTTGTAACTCAGCCCTTTGTGAAATGAGTGGCAAGAGCAGTTTTATACCTGCCCCTGCAGAGGCTGCTCTGGTGCTGATTGCCTGACCTGCTGCACTCCTCAAATTCCATTTCCAAACCACAGAGCCTTCACCAAGCAGCCACCAGTGCAGACTGACACAGGACACTCCTTCTGAGCATGGCAGCCTCAGCCTCATGGGCGTTTTGCTAAATTTGTAAGAGATGAATTTGAAAACCAGGAATAATGGTACATACACTTGCAAGGACTCAGTCCCACTGAAAGTGAGCAGTAAAAGGATAAATAACACCAAGAGTATCTTTTACAAATACAAATGATGAGACAGTGTAGAGTTAATGAAATCTCAGTCAGCTATCTCTCTTAAAACATGTTGCAAACACTTGAATTTCTTCTTTTCCCAGCCCTGCATTCTCTGAAGAATATTATAATTTATTGTCCCAAGCCATATTTGGTATTTAGTGCCTCAAGAAGCTTGTGAAAAAAGATCTGTTTGTTACATGAAAATGAAAACATGTTGTGGTTTCACCTCAATTTCTTTCCTACTCCCCTACTTCTAAAGAGAAGAGACAATTTTAAGAAGCAGGAAAAGTAAACAACTCAGATATAAAAAATACACAAACACAAATACAAACAAAAACAACTCATAAGTTAGGAAAAAACTGGAACTTGTGCCTGGGGTAAAGCATGTAAAAAGTGGTGATTTATTCAAGGGCAGAATTTTGGCATTTTCTTTAGCTTCAAGTAAATAAATAAGACAAAGAAAAGTCTTTTCATCTGATTGTTTTGCAGTGCCTGGGGCTATGTACGTTGGACACTGTTTGCAACTGTTTTCATTTAGGGATGAGTGAAGTGGTTCAGTTAAACATGAGCAGCTCGGAACCTTTGCTATGAATAAATCAGAATATTTCTGGGAAGGTTCAAGGAAGTCCAGTTAATTGTCATTTTTTACCTCTTTGTAGTCATGTGTTGTGACACTGTCTGGACTCCAAAGTGCCACCATAGAGTCCAGCCCTATCATCAGCTGAGCAGAACGGTTTGAATTGTTGGGCCAGCAGCATGGAAATTTGGGGGAACCAACCCAAATAAAAGATGAAGTTCTGAGGTCCAACCATGATAAAATTCCCACACCCACCACTGCTCCCTTTATTTCTGTGGGAATAAAGGAGCTGCTCAGTCTGAGCAGAGGAGCCCTGGAGCACTAAAGCCAGAGGCTGGGAATGCACTGGGGCCTCTGGGGAGGTGAGAGGCGTGAAGAGGGGCATGAGAAGGGCTTGGAGGAGCCAAAGCAAAGCACCGAAGAGCCCTGGGCTCTCTTCAAGTCATCATTTTGTGAGAATTAGAAAAAAAAGGATCACAAAAGAGCTTTTCCCTCCATTGTCCTGACTAATCAATTGATACTGTAGAGCATCTATGGTTTTAGAGGCTGGTGTTTAAACCCAGGCTTTTCCTGCTGCACATCCTCATGTGTGTCCTTAACTCTATCACAAATACTCCCAATTTCATGGGCATGGCCCAAGTGAGGGAGGCAAGCACACACATAAATGTGCATTATGCCTTAATTAGAGAATGTAGTCACTTAGGTGGAACAATGAGTTTTATGTGTCTTTGGATCGATCTGGCATGAAAAACGTATTTGTCACTTTACACAATACTCAGGAAGTCGTGCTTTCTCTGAGGTGCATGAATCCTTTCAAAGAAACACGTCCAAGAATACAGGTATTTTTCTACAACAGGGTATTGTGCATCTCTTGGATGCCAAATTAGTTATAATTGTTATACTGCTTCCTAATGAGTGGAAGATTTAGAAGTGCACATTTATATTCATGGAAGAGCAGCAGCAATTAGCAAAATTAATTTAGAAGTGTGAATTCTTCTTCACTCTGGATTACAGGGACTTTTAATTCTGAAATAGTAAAACATTTATTATAATACTCTGAGTGCACAGACTTGTTCAATGATGTTCTTAGAACTCTGAGTACAACTAGACAGCCCCAAATTCAGCAGTTCCTGGGTTTGCACATCACAAGAGCCCAGCTGGCACGTTGTGCCACATCCTCCATCCGTGCAGCTTCCATCTGTGGATTCCCTTATAAATTCAGGGCTGTGCTCTGTTCTCCTGCCAAACCTGAGCAGTAGCTAACTTCTGAGGGTGCTCTAAAATTCCATTTACTCTTTCTGTGCAAGCAGCTGTTGAGGAGCTGCAGACAATGAAGCTGAAGGCAAGCAGGTACAGCACTGTCACAGGAAGATCATCTCTTCCATGCAAGGCTGGGCATTGGAGAGGACAGGGAAACAGATTGCAGGAGCTAAAACTTCCTACAGACAATCATGGTGAATCCTGATTTGAATGTTTACAATTTGGATCCCTCCATATTGCAATTGTTCAGGTAACAGAAGTGTATTGTCATGCAGAGATAAGGATATTATTTTTAAAAGAAATGCATACTTCGTGAGCTCACAGGAATGTTTACAATTTGGAATGTGTGGTTCTGTTTCAGTTTCTGAGCACTCAACAGTGACTATTCCAGGCTCAGGCTTCTCCCACTTACTATATTTAGAATTTAGCAGCCACTTTGCACTGAATCACATCTCTCTTCCTTCATGCTTCTCCTGTTGTGCCCAGCTCTGAACACGAAGTTTATCACAACATTTTCCCCGAATTGCTGCCCACATTGTGAATCCCCACTGAAGCTCCTCGCAGTTCTGTAGAGCAGCACTGATAAATGCACACTGCCCAGCTGACTGAACATTGCAGAGGATTCCTGGCTCCCAAAGAGGCAGCTACAATGTGAGTTGAAAAATCCATTCATTCATTCATTTCTTCATTCAGCCCTTCCCAGCAGCATTCCCTGGCCTGGAGCCAGGTGCCATTTGACGTCACGGCTCTAACCAGGAACATAATGTGCTGGCACTGGGACAGAAGTTCTGCCACGGAAAAAAACAGCAACAAGCACAGACTTATCACCCTGGCTGGGAAGAGGGAGTTTAGAGAACGAGGCTGAGGGAAAATCAGCAGAAAATCCAATCAGCTCTGCCAGGTCCAATATTTTGTTTTTCTGCACAGCACCTTAGGTTACTACTCCAAAGCACCAATCTTATTAGCACAGGCAGCACACAGCAAAAAGATTTCCTAAAATACTTAATACTTTCCATTCTACTCTTTGCAGCACTTGCTGAAGTGCTCCAAAAGGCCTGTAATTTCTTGCTTTTTTACTTCAAATTATTTGAAACACAATAATCCAAAGATTTCTTTTTTGGTCTGCAATAGATTTGTATTTTTAAAATCTTTGTCCTGTTTATTTGAGTTAAATATTAAACAGGTCTTCAAGTAGAGACTTTGCAGTGTTAGTACACAAAACTCAGAAGGTGGTTTAAGGACAGAAAAGCAATCTTGACAGTCTCTTCATAACCATAGTTAAGGTGCTGGGTAAAAAAAAAGACCAACAGGCTTCCAAACCAACTGCTAAGCACAGAAATAAAATAATAATAAATATAAAAAAGACTAGGAAATATTGGAATAGCAACAACTGCAATGGGTGTTGCTGATATGAATTTAGAATGCCAGATTGACAACCACCAGAGCTCCATCACTGATACCCACAGCTACAGCATTGCAGCCATTGACTTGTAGAAGTTCATAGGAGGAATTTCCTGAACTATGAATCTTATGGTAGTCTATCATGATATTAATTTTGGAAACAAACAAAAATGTAATCCTCAAGAAACTCTTCTGAAGATGTCCATCACCTTCCTGTTTGTTGGAGTTCTTGGGCTCCTCACAGAAAATTCTGAGTTTCAGTTCCTCTGGAATCTGAGGCTGCTCAGCAAATGCTCCCAAACCACTCTCTGAATTTCAGTGCCTCTTCGAGGACTCTGCTCCTGCTCACTTCAGGCAGGAAGGACATCTTGGGAAACGAGCTGTGCACTTCCTTCCACAGTGTGAGGCTAAACCAGAGTCATGAATATCCCCTGTGCATTCCAAGCCAATTCCAGCAATCCCCCTTGGCCCAGGTCACCAGACTCACAGCACCAGTGAGTGGAGTGTCCAAACCCTTTTTCAGCTGAATATCCCCAGCCATCAGGGACAAACAAAGTGGAAAAAGTTCACAAACATTGTGCTTCGTTGAAATCTGGAACTATTCAAGCTGAAATGAGACAAATCTGGACAATAGCATCCCCACACTGCATGGAAAAAATGCCCTGCCCAAGCCCACATATCTGTCCATGGAGAGTTTTAACTGGGCTGCCAGTGTCTAATAAACCTCTCAGACCTTGGTTATCTCGTTATCCAATGCCTGCTAATCAGCAGGAGCAGTGTAGGCACAGTTAATAATGACAGCTGATAAAACTGAGCACTGCTGGAACACCACGGGACAGTGTCTGCAGTGAACTGCAAGTTGCACCCACCACATCCATGGATAAATGAAAGGGAATTTTTGTCAAGTCACACTATCACTGAAAGCTTATCCTGGTCTCAGAAATACCAGTTTGAGTTAAAACCCCAACATGGAGAAAAAGATTACCTATCAATTTGACATTATTTCATAATGACTAAATTAGAAGTCATTTCAGTCTTCTAATCTCATAGCAATTAAACCATAATTGTAACATTATTTTTTTCCATCCCCTTTGTAAGATATTCTTATTGACTGCTCTTAGTTTGAGCAATAAAGAATATTTTCAAAGTAGCCACAGATTTATCTCTCAATTTGTAATGGATGCTCTGCTAGCTTCACATCTCACTGAGCAACTTCTCTTTGACCAAAGATTCATTACTGAGCATTTACCACTCTTTGGTCAACAGCAACTGCCCTCAGTCTCACATATCCATCCTTCTCCCATGCCTGGCTTTGCATTGATAAAAGCTTCTTCATGAGAGAAGAAAATAATAATAAAAAAAAGGCAATTATTCAATTCAACATTTTCCATACTTTTAAGCTCTAATGCAAAATTTTGATCTCACCTCAGCTGGATTTTGCCTGCCAACAGCTTGGATTTTCTCTAATCCCTAAAAAACTGCTGTACTGCAAAAAAAAAACAATTGGTTGGATGCCTCTTGTGAAATCATTAATTTGACAAGTTCTATGATATTTTGAATAACATATTTTAATGGATTTCCTCTTGTCCATTATTTACTTGGGATCAATGGCTTATGTGCAGAATGTGCAAACCTAAACACAAACAAGCCCCAACTGTCTTATTGTCCCAACACACAATTTTGGTTTTGGGTGTGCATAGCCCCACCTATTCCAAGCAGGGACAGGGTGCCAGAATTCCAGGCCACGAGGTGGATCACGCATCCCATGGCTCTGCTCATCTGGGCAACACATGCAGGACAGGCAGGGTGCCCTTCCCAAAGAGGACGAGTGGAAAAGATGCACAGTGAGACTGCACAAAGCCTAAAAGCCAGGGCTGTAACACTGCCTGAACCACTTGGGGCTGGGCAGGAATAAACACCTGAGAAATATCCTGAAGTATCAAAATCTGGCACAAACTAAAGATCTTCCAAATCTTTTCCAAGAGGAGAACACGAGCACACAACCCTTGTATCAGGCAGACAAGTCTCAAACGGACAATTTTTAAGACACTTCTGTGAGACACAGGAGGCACAAGGCAAAGTTGGGCTGCACCAAGCACTGCACCTCTCCATTTTCCATTTCTCTTCCTTTGGCTACACCTGAGGCTCAGGCGTTTTTTGTCAAAAGTACACATCCACAAGTGTTTTCTCTTCAAAAATCAGCGTTTTTAGACAAAAGATGCTTTGCTAAAACATTCCCAAGCACTGCTCAATCCCTGCTCCTCCAAGCTCAGTCACATATTTCCATTTCAGAAAAGGAAACTAAACCTTGAACCCCAGCCTATTGTGATTCACTGAAGTGTTGCATGGTGGAATGCATTTCAGACATGCTGCTTCATTGAAAAGCTGCAATTTGCTGTGAAGACACCGCCTTTTCCTGCACTTCAGACTGCGCTCTGGCAGCAGAGATTTTTCACCTCATAAAACAAGATGTTCTAATTGAAAGCACTGAAAATACTTTGCTGTAGCAGAAATTAAGTCCCTTGTTCCATCTTAAAAGTTCCTTGTGGGGAAAACAACAACAACAACAAAAAGCTAAAATGACCCTGAAACTAACTGTAAAATAGTAGAGAAATTTTCTTGTTGGGAACAGATCCTCTGTGGATAAAGGTAGCTTCTGTTTTTTTAAGGGCCTTAGTCCTTAAAACACACATTAGTTTTGGTTGCCATGCACACCTGCTCCCTGAGAGGTCACTGTGACCCATTCATACTGATCTACATGCAGATAGGGGTGAAATGTTGATATTTTGTAAGTGTTCCATGTTTTCACAGACAACATTTTTCATAGGAACCAGAATAAATTGGTTTGGTTAAATTTTCTCCTATTTTATCAGCTACAAAAGAGAGATTCATTCCTGCTGGAAAGGTTTTGTTTCTAAAGAAAAGAAGTTGTGATTAAATTCCTTATCACGAGCATTCAGAGAGGATTCATATGTGGTGTGCTGAGACAGAGAAAGCAACCGATTTGTAAAGACACTAAGGACACAATCATTCTTGGAGCTTCCTTTGGGACAGAGCAGCTCTGAAAGCCAGTGGTGACAGGACAGCAAAGAACACAAGGCCTTACATTCCATAAATAAGGTGTTAATAGGCTGAAAGAGAAATTTCCATTCAGCATTAAGGTAGCTTGGTGTCTGGGCTGAGCACACCTGGTTCAGGTGGGAGGGTGGAGGCACAGAGCACATATCTCGATCATCAGACAGTGCACACTGTGAAGGGGCTTGGTTTGGGGTTTTTTTAGCACTTTAAAATATTAACAAAGACCTGAAAGCTCTGTTCCTGTTTCACACATTTCAGAAGGCATTTCCAGGCTTTGCAGAATCAGATAACTGTCCTCGAATAACGACATAGTCAGTTCTCTAATTGACACTGGCAATTGTTTCACCTACCTGGCAGGTCAGAGAGAGCACCAGCAGCTCTCCACCACCACAATCATGGATTGTGCAATTCCGTTGTCATTTGAGAAAACGATGGATGGATCCAAGAGGATTCCAGAAGGGCCAATGTGGTTCAAGCATTCCGTGCCAGTCCCACCACCCTGTCCATTCCCCACCCCAGCGCCTCCTCCTGAACACGCACAACTTCTCCCTCCTGTTTATTTTTCGTTTTAAACGCTCTAAGCAGAAATTGACTTTGGCTGCTTGTCCTGAACTCTGAAGTGTTTGAGCAGATAAGATTCAGATAAATCCATGAGAAGAAAGTTCCACAGGTCCCTCTTCTCCTGGCAGGTGGTCACCAAGGCCAGCCATGCACTGAGGTTTCTTTGCCCTGCCCCAGAAGAATTTTTCCGTCTCATTTACTTTTCAAACCGGGCCAGATTTGAAATTTTTACTGTATCTCACTTGGAAAAAAAAAATGTTTCATCTGGAAGATACTTGTTTATATACAGTGCTGGGGAAATACAATGTGTAAATCTCCCTGCTGCCATCCCAAATGTGCTGGTAGCTTCCCAAGCAGTTTTATTGAGCCCCTCGGACTCAGCGAAAGGGACTTGATCTGAGCTCCTCTTCCTTTATGGGAAATAAATAAAGAGTGATAAAACTCTCACACTGTAAAAGTATTAAGCTGTGCCTCCAGAAATAACTGCTCTTTAGAGGACAATATAAAAATAGTCACATTTGTTCCAAGGAAATACTGGTTAAAATGGATAAGCTTTTATTTTCCTATCACTATTTTTTCCACTTAAAGGCTTACCTGAAATGAGAAGGCTCTTGTTCTCGTCCTAGACAAAAAGGAATTCAGGCTCTTCTTTCCACACAAGATATTTGTAGCAACTACAATCTTACTTATGGCTGGCATGGATTTTGTCACAAATATAATAGTAGGACTACTAGTAGTAATAATAATAATAACAATATACAAATAACAACATTTTAAAACAAAATTTACTGTGGATCACTGAAACTGTAAAATTGGCCAGGGTGTCTCAGGATGGAGTCTTGAGTGGTAATAATGGTTTATGGAACTGATATTAATCTATTCTGTTCCTGTCCCAGCATCAATATGTTCTGTTGTTCTAGAAATATCGTTTATGTGCCATGTGGTTCACTGTACTAGAAACCAAATTTTGCTTAAAACTAATCCAGAAGAAAACTTTGTTTGTTGTTGTTGTGGTCGTGGTGGTGTTTTTTGGGGGATTTTGGTTTTGTTGTTTTGGGGTTTTTTTAAGTAGCTGTGTTCCCGACTCCATTCCCAAGTGCAGCTGCACAAACCCTGGGGCTGGCAGAACTGCAGGAGTGGGAAACCACAGAAACCAGCAGCAGGTGGCAAAGGAGGAGAGGCTTGGTCAGTATTGCTGCCAAACTTTGCCTTGGACACCCAGCCCCAAGTGCAGCCAGCAAAGCACAAACAGAACTCACTTTGCTCCAAGCTAAGGCTGCTGGTAAATCCCAGGTAAATCTTGCCCTGATTCCACAGTGACACCAAGGACACAGCAGTCCCAGTAGGAACCAGTGCTGCACCAGTAACTCACATTTGAGCTAACAGCCACAACTTTGAATGAAATGCAGACATTCCCTTGAACATTTGTGTCTTCAGTGTGAGGGGAAAAACATTTCTGCTTTCCAGACTGGAGCACTCACCGTTCTGCAGGCCTGGGAAGCAGAGGTGGAGGTGATTCCAGGCTCAGGGATGCTGCATCTGCTGCAAGGAAAAAGGATCACTTCAGGAAAGGGTTGCTGAAAACATTCTCTCATTAATCTAAACTACTGCATAAAGCATAAAACAGTGACTGAAAGCTTGGGGATAAATTACCTTACAATCATAAACACACACACATCTCTTCTGACACCAGAGAGTAAATCACACCTGAGTCCCTTGTGACAGAACCAACTGCATCTGGAAATCTTTATTTAGAAAACTAAACAATCTGACAAGATTTCAACATAGACCTCCTAAAGCCTAATACTGTGAAACTAAAGCCAGCTCTGCAAGTGTAATTTTACTCTATTATCACATTAGCAATAAAAAATAGTTTTCCTAATCGTTACTACTTGACTTAAAAATCCTGTGCACGAGTAAAATCCAGGCTGTGATCACCACGAGCAGTAAGGACTGGAGTGCCATCCAACGGTGAGACAGTCATTTACAGCTCGGATTAAAGACTTCTGCCTCTACCTGCTCCTGCCACAGCAGGGGATGAAACACCCTGCAAACAAACCCATGGAGGCTCTAAAACATCTGAAACTGTGAAGGTACCCAGGCACACACACACACACAGTTATTATTACTCTCCTTTAGCAGAGGCAGTAAGCAGAGTTTTCGATATCCTACTCTTGTTTACAGCATTCAAGTTATCCCATCCCATCCCATTATCCCATCCCATTATCCCATCCCATTATCCCATCCCATTATCCCATCCCATCCCCATCCCATCCCATCCCATCCCATCCCATCCCATCCCATCCCATCCCATCCCATCCCATCCCATCCCATCCCATCCCATTATCCCATCCCCATCCCATCCAAGACTTGTTTCCCAAAAGCTGAAGCCTGACAGAGCAGTGAGCCCTGAAGTTACATATCCTGCCACTCCACAGTGTAGTTTGTGCATTTGTGGATTTGCAACTTTCTCCATCAAGTTGCTTTGAACGGTGGAGAATGAAGAGAGGATATGAAATGTAGGATTGAGTTTGGACAAGCACCTGCCTTCTTTATGGAGTAGAAATAAATAACATGATCCAACCCTTTTCCCTGGATTCTCATTGTCATTTCAAGGGCCAGGCTCTGGTGGACAATTTGAAAACTAAAACCTCCGTATCAGACTATACTGGGGTGAAAAAGCAGCATGCCTCAGGTTGCACAGCTTGGAATTATTTTGGAAAGGGACTGCCTTCTTCTGTGCAAAGTGCAAGAAGGGTTGTGTCCTGAGACCACAGAACATTTTAATTTACCTAATCCTCCAGTATTATATGGATTTAAGTCACCAGTAATACTTTTAATCTCTTCTGTGTTTTTTTTTCTCCCTGCAATACTTTGCAGATTTTGCAACTTTTAGTATTTTGTAAGGTAGATCATAAATTTCATAGAGGCTGTTAGGAAACTTTTTGCTACTCTACACTTGTGTGGAGGCACAATTTGAGGATTAAATATCCATTAAAGGGTGAACATGTTTGTAGGGCACAGATGTTTGATTCAAGTGGCCTTTTCAGCCCATATTCTTGGCTGGAATATATTTCAGACCTTCAGCTCTGCTGGGACAGGCACCCAGAAGCATGGAGCCAGTTGAGTCCAATTCTCATTACACTGGGGTATTGCCCCCTCTGGCTTCAGCGGGAGTTATAAATCCAGAGATTATTTTACCCGTCTTCTTTTGCAAGCCAGGACTGGAAATGTCATGAAAACAGACCTTCCTGTAACAATTCCAATCCAGACATTCCTATTGCTTTTCCTTTTCCATCCTAATCATCACTAAATTGTACTGTAAGGTTTTTTGGGGGGGCATGTTTGTTTGTTTGATTTTGGTTTTTGTTTTTTATTCGTTTTAATTTGCCCTGCTTCCTACTAAGAAGGAAAGAGTTCAGAAGCCACCAAAAAAAAAAAAAATCTTACAAAACAAGCCAAACTATGCCAGGACCAATTTTCCCTGCGGAAGCATTCCAGACTGAAATATTCTGCCAACGGAAAAATACATTTTCACAATGAGGGATGGGAAGAAATGGTGTAAAAGCCGGCAGGAAGAGCTCTCCGTGCCGCACCTGCCCCCGGCGCTGCTGCCGAAGGAGGCGCGGGGGCGAGCGGGGTTTGGCTCCAGCGTACCCCCCCCCGCTTCCCGCAGCACTCGCGATGGAGCAGTGACACCAAGCGGCTCCTGCCAACGCTGCTGCGGGCGACCTGCGGCCCGGGGCTGCTGGCCCGAGCTCCTCCGGCACCGAGAACCGCCTGTGGTGTGACGAGAGGGACCCTGGCTCTGGCACACCTGAGGGACCCCAACCCTTACACACCTGAGGGACCCCAACCCTTACAAACCTGAGGAACCCCAGCCCTTACACACCTGAGGAACCCCGGCTCTGGCACACCTGAGGGACCCTCCCCCAACCCTCACATACTTGAGGGACCTTTGTCCTCGCACACCTGAGAGACCCCGGTTCTTGCACACCTGAGGGACCTCAACCCTTGCACACCTGAGGAATCCCAACCCTTACACACCTGAGGGATCCCCCCAACCCTCACACACCTGGGAGATCCCAGTTCTCACTCACCTGAGGGACTCCCTGCCAACCCTTACACACCTGAGAGACCCCAGATCCTCACACACCTGTGTAACTCCCCCGGCCCTTGTACACCTGAGGGACTCCCCCAAATCCTCACATACCTGAGGGACCCCAACCCTCACACACCTGAGAGACACCCCCCCCAAATCCTCACACACCTGAGGTACCACAGGTGTGACACGGCTCCCTGACCGGCTCACCCCTGGCCGGGCATTCAGCCCCGGTCCGATCTGTGATGTCGCATCTCCTTGTCCTCACTCTCATCTCTGCTCACCTGTCCCCTGCAGGTCTGTCCCAGCCGAATCTCGATTCCAGGCTGTCCCTGCTGCTGTGTGACACTGCCAGGCTGTCCCCGATGCCAGGCTGTCCCCGGTGCCAGGCTGTCCCCGGTGCCGTGTGACACCGCCCGGCTCCTGCCCCGCTCCCCGTGCGGACCCTGAGGCGTCCCCGGCCCCTCACAGCTGCTGCTGTTCCCACGCTCCAGCAAACCAGGCCACCCCAAAAACATCCCAATGGGATGTCTGAGTGTCTGAAGGTGCCAGAGAGACAAAGCTTTTATGCGGGAGCATATCCACAAAGCTGGGAAGGGTCCGGGGTGTCCTGTGGGGGGGTGTGAGCGAGCTGGGAAGGAGCTCAGCCTGGAGAAAAGGGGGATCAGGGGGAACTTCTGGCTCTGCACAACTCCCTGACATCCTGGGATTTGGGATCTTATCCCAGGGAACAGCGACAGGAGGAGAGGGAATGGCCTCAGGCTGGGCCAGGGGAGCTCAGGGTGGACAACAGCAGGAATTTCTCATGGAAAGGGTGGGCACGGATTGGAAGTGCCCAGTGAGGCTTGGAGTGCCCATCCCTGAAGGTGTCCAAGCAATTCCTGGAGGTGGCACTCAGAGCTCTGGGATGGGGACAATGTGGGCATCGGGCACAGCTGGGACTCGATGGGCTTGGAGGGCTTTTCCAACCCAAATGATTCCATGATTCTGTGATTTGGCATAAATTGGTATACACATATTGTGAGGGTCTCAGTTTTCTAGCCCTGGATATCACTGCATGTAAAAGAAAAGCAAGAATTCCATAGCACATCCATCAATTTGCTGTGCTTTGGCAAAACGAGTCACAATGTGTGTCACTGCTGCAAATTGCTTCTTAGATCTTTTATATGGGCATATACAGATAAAAGCAAATATTTATTAAGTAGTCTAACCTCCCAAAAATCTGCAGTTATTTAGTAAAATCATTTCTTGAAATAGACCAAGACATTTAAAACGTTGCTTGTCACACATATTGCCACTGTGATAGACAGAGATTTATGAAGAAATGTAAGATACACTGATTTTCTAGGTTACTCTGTGAAATCTTCAGCTGAATACCGATTTCTTTGGGATACATGATTGGGATATCTCTGTATGGTTGCAATACCTGGATTTCAAATCCAGGACTAACGATGGGGGCTCTCGGATTTGTGTAAGCTACAACTCCATTTGGAAATGAATGGCTTTATGAAAAAGCTGAGGCAGACTGACAGGTTTACCTGTTGGGACAGAACTATCGCTCCTGGACAGTAATGTCAATTTCAGAGTGGGAATGCAAGGCTGAGAACAGATGACCGAACACCATCCGGAGCTTGTCGAATTTCTGAGATCAAAAGGTGCAACTGACACGAGTACATTTCATCCTGCAGACTGTGAAAGAGCAAAAACCCTGCCCATGCTCTGACCGCAGCAACAGAATGCCTTGCCCATCGCCAAGCGATCACACGGACTCGCATCCAACCCTCTGCCCTGGCACTGCCACCCCCCCGCCGGTCCCCAGCGCCCTTGCTGTGCCCCCAGGAGAACGCCAGACCCTGCACACGGGGCTGGAGCCGCTGCTGGCGGCCCGGACAGCCCAGCCCGGGGGCAGAACGGCTCCGCTCCGCCGTGTCCTCGCTGCCGCCGCTGCCCTGCGGCTCCTCCGCCGGGCCGGGGCCGGGCCGGGAGCGCGGGGAGCCGGGGGCAGCTCCGGGCCTGCCCCGCTCGGGGCCGCGGGGGCCCGGGCGGAGCTCCCAGCGCTCGCTGCCCCCTCGGCCCTCGCTGCCCACGATGCCCTCTCAGCCCCCGGGCCTCGGGGCGGGCACGGCCCCGCTCCCACCGCCCCGGAATTGGCGTGGCCGGGGCGGGTGCGCAGTTCCGGCGGCAGCGGGAGGAGGGCGGGGGCCGGGCAGAGCCGCCGCGGCCTCGGCAGCAGCTGCAGCCGGAGCTGCCGGAGCGGCGCGGGGCGCCAGGCCCCCGCCATGGAGATCGAGAAGGAGTTCCAGCGGCTCGACCAGGCCGCCAGCTGGGCCAGCATCTACCAGGTGAGGGGCAGCGCCCGGCCCGCCGGGGAGCGCTGGGGAAACGCTGGGGAACACTGGGGAGCGCTGATTGCCGCTGCCTCCCGCTCCTCCCGCTGCCCGCGATGCCGCCGGTGCTGCTCCGGCCCCGAGGGCCAGCCCTGCCCTGCCCTGCCCAGCCCTGCCCTGCCCTGCCCGGGCACCGCTCGTTCCCCGCCTCAGGAGCACAGGGACCCCGGCCGGGCTGCACCCCCGAGCACAGCGGAGCGGGGCGGGGGCCGCGGGGCAGCCGCTGCTCGGTAGTGCCCGCCCGGGACGAGCGGCGGGGCACATCCTCGGCTGTGAGCACATCCTCGGGCAGGGGCACATCCTCGGCTGTGAGCACATCCTCGGGTGTGAGCACATCCTCGGGTGTGAGCACATCCTCGGGCAGGGGCACATCCTCGGCTGTGAGCACATCCTCGGGCAGGGGCACATCCTCCGGCAGGGGCACATCCTCGGCTGTGAGCACATCCTCGGTTAAAAGCATATTGTCTGCTCTGGGCACATCCTCGGGCAGGGGCACATCCTCGGCTCTGGGCACATCCTCGGGCAGGGGCACATCCTCGGTTAGGAGCATCTTGTCGGTTCTGGGCACATCCTCATCTAGGGGCACATCCTCGGCCAGGGGCACATCTTCGACTATGGGCACATTTTCATCCAGGGGCACATCCTCGACTATGGGCACATTTTCATCCAGGGGCACATCCTCGGCTTTGGGCACATCCTCGGCTTTGGGCACATCCCCGCAGGAGCTGTTCGAGCTGCCCCTCCCGAGCCATCCATCGGATTTGTCTTTGAGTTAGAATAGAAAAGCAGCGAAGGGGGCATCAAAATGCATTTAGCTTTTCAGTCACCTTAATCACAGATCAGAGCCTGGAACAGCGTGCTGGCAATACTTGTGTAGCTAGCTGGTGCTGGGTTTTTATTGTAGCCTTACTGCATTTAGATTTTTTGGTGATATTTAAAAGAACCCTGTGACAAACGTGAATGGTTGCAATAGTGTCCCCCTTCTGCATCCAGCTTCACATACAAGAAATTAATGCTTTTATCTTTAAAAGTTCTTCACACCTTTATCTGAAATAAAGTTTAAGAGAAGCTGAAATACATGAATGACTGGGCGGATTTGTTCAGTCAGATCAGGCAGCATTGCTGTAACATCCATTTGAATGTTTAAGCTGGTATATTGCATAAATGAATGACTTGAAGTTCATGCTTGCAACAGACCTTGAGCTTCTCTTCTTTCGGTGTGATTTTCTCTGGCAGTAGACCAGTGAGAGGAGTGGTATAAAAGTGAAATAAATGGACTTCAGTTTCAGAATCACAGCAGGCAAGTTTTAGCAGCAATAGCTTGCAGGGTGAACATCTTCACTTGTGTGGCATTTAGAGAACAAGCATGAAATGTTGAGCGTGCTTTTCAGAAGGTCCATTTCCTACATTTCCCTTCCCTGGCCAGTGTCAGTGCTTGCAGACTGTATCAGTTGAAAGTCATGTGGATATATGACGTTATGTTTTTGCTGAACAGTTCTGGATGATTTGGTGTGTTGCAGGCTTAGTGCTCAGGAAATGATTTTGAGTAATAGTGCTTTGTAATTGAAGCGGTTCATTTCTACAGGTACAATTTAATTACAGAAGTGAAATATCTAAGCAGAATGAGGGAATGGCCAATTTTCAATGAGGGATCAGCATTCAGTGATATTTTTGTCCTGCTCTCTTTGAATGATATGACTCAGTGGCCTGCTCAGTCTGTGGCACAGCATGAGCTTTGATTGAGGACTAAAATTCAGTTTTAAAAAAGGACTAAAGTGATTCCTTGATTTGTATCCAGCTATTGACAACACAGGGGGTGGGTTTTTCACTTTTTTTCCCTGATTGATCAGTAAATATGTGCGTCTATGTCATGATATTCAGTTTCTCAATGGCATCCTGCTTTGAAATAAGCTGTTGGTAATACCATCTTGGCAGGTCATGTACCTCTGGAAGAACAGTGTACTTTTCTATAATCTGTGCTTTCGGTGTCTGAGCTGTGACATTAACAAAGCAGTTTTCCTCCAATGCTGAAGAATGCAGTAAGTAGAGCAATGTATGTGATGGGTGCAGAAAAACATCTTCCCCCAGGGTAATTGTTCCTGGTACCTCAGTGTTCAGGCTGTAACTGCTGGAGTCCAGAAATGTTCACCAGTGTTCAGGTGAAGTCCACTGCAGCTTCTCCTGTTCCTTGTCTCAGTCTGTTATTGAGACACAGCCCAGCATCTCCAGGAGGAATTAGCAGTGGCCAGGGAGGTGTGGCTGAGGGAGACTTGTCTGGGTGCCACATGACTTGGAAGGGTTAAAATTGTCCATGCTTCTTTTTTTTTTGGACGAGCGGAAGCTGTGTTCAGCTATGATAGTACAGTTGGGAAAGAACAGAATTTAGCTTACCTTCTTTTTTTCAGCAGAGGTAATCACAGGATGGGGACACCAACATTTCAAAATGAAGACCTTGTTTAGGTGATTTTGTGACAATATCTTGGGCACTGCACAATAGTGGAACCATTCTCTATGCAGCTGGTCAGAGCAGGGTGAACAGTCATGAAGTTCTTTGTGTTTTGTTAATCTGAGGAGTTTTTTGAAAGTTTGTTTGGTTTTTAATACCCATTTCTGTCCCTTACTTTCCTCTAGATTTATTTGCTGCAAGAACTATGAGCCATGAAATCCTGTGGAGGTTGTTCAGGCCAAGTGAGAAAAGGAATTGCTCAGGTTATGGCTGTTGCTTGTATTTTAGAGAAACATAAGCAGAAGAAAGGCACATTGGAATTAAAATCCTCTTCTATAAAACAATAAGTTAGAGGAATGTGAGCTTTACCATGTGCTAACTGTGGTAAAGGTGTGCAACAGAAAACAAAGCTTAAGGGTAAGTGAATGATATGCACCCTGCAGAAATATCATTAGAAGCATCTATTGGAATGAAAAGCATTCACTGTGGAGATGTCACAACAAAAAACCCATACCCCAAAGCTAAGGAAAGCACAGTTGAGGCTTTTAGAGCAGGGAAGAAAAGTAGATATTTGTCCAAAATATCAAAGCAACACTGGATTGTCATTTGCTCATGGTGAGTGCAATATCAGATTTTTATAGTAATTTTACAAGCAGAAGTCTTTCAGAACTTTAGGCGATACTTAAGTTCCCTAACTGCTTACACAGGGTGATAGAATGAGATATTATCTTAAAAACACAACCCTCAAATACAGGTAGAGTTGCTTCTTGTGTTTATATAAACCAGATATGTTGACTTCAGTATGTTGGCCAGTGATATTAACTTTGTTGTGCTTATCGGGAGCAGTAAAAATACCTCTGAATTATTTACTGATGTGCCATTCAACTGGGGATTCCATTCACTATGCATGGAGACAGAGCTGACATTTGGGGACAGCTCATGCAGAGTTTTCCATGTGAAGGTAACAAAATGAAACTAAAATGTGCACTCTTTTCTAGTTTTTATAGGTAGTGGAATATATAATAAGAAAGAACTGGATATACTTTAGATTTTTCAGCATGTTTGGAAGTGAATATCCTGAAAAACAGAATTACCTATCTCTGGAAAGCTGAAGTGTACTTGGAGTTGGGTTTGAGGCTGTAAATAAGTGTTTCTTTGTTAATTTTTGAGGGCCTTTTAACCAAATATTAACATTAATGTTAATTTTTCAAACCTCTCTAAACGAAACTAAAATACTAGAAATTATGAGAGTTTATGAATTTCATTCAGCCCATGGAAGGACGATAGAAAGGTATCATGGACATTTTGGATGTCAAGAGGGAAAAGGCATGGGAAGTTTTTTAGGTGTTTGCTGTCTCTGGAAAAATATTTGTAGAACATGTTGATGGATTTTGGTGCTGAAAGTAAACTGTGGAATGGTTGACCCTGAAGACTCGTCACAGCATGGTTGTGTTGTGTATTTAAAGTCAATGGACAGGAAGCCCTACAAGTGCTGTTGGTTTATAAGCTGCAGGAGCTGCAGTCTGAGAGCATTTGGGTTACTCCTTTGCTTGGGTGCTAAGCAGCAGATAAATTGTGGCACGAACATGACTTTTTATAAATGCATCTTTGTGCTTTATTCTGCCAGTTCTAGCTGCAGGTCTCTGCTTGCAGTGCCTTGCCACTGCTTAATTTGTGCTCTGTTGATTCATTCGAGGCTCAGCATAATTGGCTCTGGTTGTGGAAAGCTGGTTTAGAGCTCAGGGTTGCAGGGAGTCTCTGTTCCTGCAATAAGCTGAAGATATTCCATGTTTTCCTGTGTTAAACAGAGTCTTCTACACGTGTGCAGGGTTAGTGATGGAGAAGCAAAGTGGCTGTGGCTCACAGGGATCCTCCCTGGAAGCCAGAGCTGCTGTTTGGCTGCAGGTGCTGGCACCTTGGTGCCACTGGGACTGGCTCAGGACACTGTGCTGCCTGAGCTGGGTTTTACTGCTGCTGTTTCAGAGCAGCACCAGTTTGTGTACTGCTGGCAGATCAGAGATTGGGGAAGTCCCTTATATCCAGCTACTGAGCCTCTTACCCTTGCTTTTTTCTACAGAGCTAAAATCTAAATACTTCAACCCAGAGCTTCTGTGATATGCTGGAAGCAGAGCATGGAAAAATGGAGCCTGTTGTGGTCATCATTTGCTAAAAATATAGAAATCATACAATGTACACACAGTGCTGACCTGCTTCTGAGCATTTTGGAAGGGTTTTATGGTGTTAGTGTGTTCTTCCACATGGTACTGTTGCCTCCTCTGTGTGCTGGAAGCACAGATGTATGGAAGGAAACTGTTAAGGAGAAAGCAATGCTGGCCACATGCCAAATGATGGTAAATTCAAATAGAAATAGCCCTTGTAAGCAGAGAATAAAATGTGGTAGTGGCAGACCAAATCTTTTTCAAACTAAAATAAGTTTTTAAATATGCTGAGTAGGTTTGAAATAACAGTTCATCCTATAGTTAACTAAACATTAAAATTAAATGTTTTCCTGTAATACTTGCTTTGCAAATAGACTTTCTCCAAGGGTTCTCTTTAGTTGAGACTTCGTAAGATGTGGCTTACACTGAAATATCACAGCTACTTTCTTGTAAACATGAAAATTACCAGATTTTAGATCAGTGCCACTTGCATGACCCAAATATCTGTTTGGATTGTGATTTTAGCCTCATTAAATACCTGCAGGTACTCAGTGATTGCTTCTCTGCAGTGCTTACAACAAACACAGCCTTGATCTGATCTCTGAGCTTGGGTGGCTGCAGCACTTACCATTGAGGTTTTCTGGTTTTTTTGTTTTTTTGTTTTTTTTTTTTTTTAGTCATTGGTCAACTTGTTCCATGTTGATTTGCAGAAGAGGTGGTTTATTTCTCTCTGGTGCCAGGAGACATGCCCTTGCTGGTTGGACTGGGAGAGGCACTTTGATAGAGCATCCAAGTGCCTTTGTGTGTTCACTTTGTAGGTCGTGTAGTACAAATGCCAATTCATTTTCTACCAAACCCTGTGAATTCAGATGTGCTTTTTCTCTCACCCACACAGAATACAGCTAAGATTCAACAGCTTGCCTGTCATATTATACCGAGAAAAACTGGTAAAAGCGATTCTTGGAAATGCATGTGATTCTGCTAATAGTGATAGCTGATCTACTTTCAAATTGGGTTGTATTTTCTGCATTTAAGAAAGCAAGTTCATAGAACAGTAGTGAAAATTTTATATCCTGGTTGGGAAGGAAAATGAGGTGGCATAATCTGAAACTTTTAGACATGTTTTTAATTCTTTTTTTTCTTATTTTTAATTCTGTACACTTTCCATGTGTACAGTTGTCTCAGGTCTTGGTGTGGATGCTTTAGGAACGTGTAGTTAAGGGGTCAAAAGTCTCCACCTTCAGCACTGAAGGTGGAGAGATTAGTGGTGAAGATTTACCTGTTTCACTAATGATGAAGAGATCATTTAATCAGGTTTCCATTGTTCTCTGCAGTCTTTTTCTTCTTCTTTGAAGGTTAAGACAGTTTCTACATCAATAGAAAAAGAAAATAAAGTTCCAATACAGCAGGTTTTGCATTCTGTCAATTTGGGCAGTTACAGAAAGGGCTCTGTGGGGTACAGGGGTGAGTGTGGAGCTGGGCAGGCAGAGGAAACCCTCCCCTCTGGCCTGAAAGCTCTCTGTACTTCATGTACTAAAATAAAATAATTGCTACTTCAAGATGCTACTCCATAGTACTATTCTGAACTTAAAGCAGCTGTTGTGGTTGTTATCTGTCAGGTGCTTTTGCTTGTATCTGAAGTTCCCAGAATTTTATGCTGCTTCTGTCAAGTACTTGATCTGTCAAGTACTTGATGCTGAGAGCCATCCTACAAAAGACACTCTGTTTCTCAGATTTTTTCTATTTATATGGAACAAGTGTCCTACAGATAAAGAGGAATGTTCTCATAACCTTCTTCCCTTGTGCTCAGTTCAGTGAGCATTGCTTGTTTATACCATTCCTGAGCCCCCAGTAACAGGTTACAGTAACATAAACAGCGTGACCTTTTAATGCGATGGCAGGAAGTAAAATGTGAAATCTATTTTAAAAATGCATCTTTGACTAAGGAAGAGTATACTTCCTTTTTCTGACAGGAAAAATAACCCATGCTTGTTCAGAAGATCTCAATTCCATTTTACTGTGTGGGTCCTGTTTTTTCCACTGTCTTCTGTCCAGTCATTGCAGCTGCTTGAAGTAGGACTGAACCTCTGCCATCCTTATGAGGGATTGAATCTCCTTTCTTCACATTTGCACAGCCATCAGTGACTAAAGATGAGGGCTACAGGAAAAACACCACTCTGACACAAGCAAGAGGTTGGTTTTAGTAAGAGGAACTTCTTCTGGAAAGAAGGAAAGGGTGGGTCATTGGAGCAAGAACTGGAAAAACACTACATAGCTTAATAAACAGCTAAAATACATATTGACACATTTGACAAGATTTCCGAATATTTCCAGAAGTGGAAGAGATATGGGGAATTTTATCCAGTAAAGGAGTGGGAGTGGACAGGTACCCAACTCTGGAAAATGTTTTTGTTTTCTTCATTAAGTGTTTAATTAAACTGGAAATCAACACTGTCACTTCTTTCTTAAACTTGTGCCAGTGGAGAACTTTCACAGTAAATTGCAGTTGCTACCTACAACTTCGTGGTCTGTGGGATGTCATGAACAAGAATTGTGTTTCAGCCTGTACTTTTTTTTTTTTTATTCCCAGTATTGAAACCTTCTCAGAACTGGCCTCAAGTGTTTCTCGAGCAGAGCAGATCTGCCCTGGTGCTGTTTCAGAGCTCCTGTAGGGAAGTGCAGGGCAGTGTGTGTTGGGAACCACCCAACCCCTTCCTCTGGTCCCTGCACGTTCCGTGGTGTTGGCAGAGCAGGTTTGGGGTTGGTGTGAGCACTGGGGCACTGCTCCCTGGCTCTGAGCAGCCTTCCCTGCCTGGCTCATTCCTGGTTTCCCTTTGGAAGCAGCTGCCCTGTGCTCTGCAGCAGTCCCTGGTAGCTGACACACCTCGTGGCAGGTAAAGCTGGGCAGCAGTGGAAGCCTGGCTGGTGCTGGGAGCAGCAGGGCACAGCTCTGCTGCCTTGGCCACTGCTGGCCTGGGCACATGGAAGCTCTGAGCACTTGCAGACACAAAGCCCACGGTGCTCAGCCTTTCTCTGGAGAAAGGCTCAGGGGCTGTTTTCCTCTCCCCAGCTTCTGGAGCTGCTCTGTCCTGTGCCCATCAGACTCGTCTGGTGCTCAGCAGAGGCAAAAGATTGGAACAGGAGGTTGAAAATATGTGGAGTCTTTAGAGCTGCTGAGTTGCTGGATTTATTAGCCCACATGAGAGCATTAGTGGACAGGTCTAATCCTACCAGACTTTTTAGAGCCTGTCAGGAAGCAGACGGAGCAGAAAGGTTTCATGGAAACTCCTGACTTATGGCTTACTTGTCATTGATTTCATGTTTATCATTTGTGTAAAGCTGACCATCAGGAGCCTCCACTGGGAGCCCAGCCCGTCAGACAAGGCTTTGCTTGGTCGCCCACACAATCCAGTGTACAGGATACTCGTCTGTGACTGACTGGCTGACAGCAGGAAATTCCTCGTGTGCTGCTCTGCCTGCTGAGTTCCCTACCACATGAAATTTGGGGTGGTAAAACTGTTATGTGCTTATTGTCTTCTAAAAGTAGCTAAATAAGTTCATATTGCTACCCAGTTGACTCAAACATTGATTGCTTTCATGTAATAACATCTACATCTTTTGGATTTTCTTGTACCAAAGTCTTTGCTAACAATGTGTTCTGCATATTAAACTCTCTCTCTCTTACAGGCAAAATTGTGTCTTGAAGTACTTACAGAAGAATCATCTAAAAATGCTTTGGCCTCAGCATTGTTGATGTGAAAGGAGACATTTGTGTGTGATTCTGATAGCTGATATCCTTTATTTGGGGATCAGTTCTCAGAAGCCTTTGGTGTAGCTGTCTTTTGGGGGGTGGGGATTGGAAAGGGATGTGATAGGTGCGAAGGATTTATTTAAAGATATTTACTGCATTTTTTAGTATTCTTTTTTTTCTGTAAGTGTTCCAGATCTGTTCTACAGCTGCAAATGAGGATTTGAGGTAGACATCAAGTGATAAAGCATGTTTAGTCACAACTGATAACTGGCTTTGGCTGGCAGGAAATGGAGCACGATGAGCAAGAGTCTGGTGGAGCTGGGGTGTGGTGGGCTCAGTGCAGCCCTGTCTGGGCTGGCAAGGAGTGCTGGAAGTAACAGGAGTCATGTGTTCCCAGAGAGGATACTGCCACTACAGGAGCTAGAAGTTGTGAGGGCTGCTTGGCTTTGCTAAATCAGCTGGTTTAGTTCTCAGAATTAATAAGTTTAAACTAGCAGGATGAGTAGATGTATGAGGTGGCAGAAGTGTTTATCTCATCTGATGCACACAACTGGCTCTCACTGCAGTCTGTTTCGTTAGCATGGGGAGCACTCAGCAGTCCTTTGAAGGCCTGGCTTGTCAAGTTTTGCAGTGTTTTTCATGTGCTGGAGTGCAGAGTGCTAATCTGTCCTGCATTAGGATGTCTGTGAGCACTTACCTTGATGATGTGATGTCCCTGTTTAACACTGACATTTGCTTTTATAAACTCTGAGTTGCTTTCAGATGAGAAGATGTCCTCTAGAGCTGGGCATGAAAGCTCTCTATCCCTGCAGTGACTGTGAAAACATCCTCTAATAACACAGGATTGGTTCTGTCAGTGTCTTGAATCATTGCTTTGCAGCTTGGAGAACTAAAAATACCGAATACATTTTAGCTTTAAAGGTCTGGCTGGTTTGGGGTTATGGGAGGGATTGTCTTTATGCCAGCTCCCAGGCTTGTTTTCCATAGGTGGATTTTCTTACACATTTTCTTACACATTTGCATCTCTGCTGTATTTAAGGGTTAAGTTTCCCTTTCCAAAAAACATAGTGGCTTTTTCTCTCTGACCCTCTGAGCAGTTTACTACTCTGGAAGTAGTTGGATAAACATTGTGCTTTTGTGTGCAACTTCTTTTAAACCTTGGTGCAGAACAGAGGTGTCCGGGCATCCTGCCCCAGAGCCAGTGGGGGCTGGCCAGTCCTTGGTGTCCCAATCAGTGCCACCATGCTGTCCCCATCCCTGCCACCATGCCCTGGCCAGTCACACAGGGGTGGGTGGGGAAACAACTGAGGTGTTTGACTTACCCCAAAACTCTGGTTGGGCCAAGGACTGGGATGTGAGCAGCTCAGGTTCAAAATGCTGTAAGGTTTAATATTAACCCAGCTTAGTTAGATTGCTTTCCTAAACACAAATTAGATAGTCATGTGGAAAACCAGGAGTATCCTAATTCTGCTTTATCTAACATCTGTTTTCAGCAGTACTGTTTGTTCTCAGCAGGTTTTTGTGTGCATTGCAGTAGCTTGGCAACCTGTAGGTTGCACCATTCAGTGAATTCAGTATGGTTTTAATCATCACTACAATTTTCCTTTCCAAATTTGAATATTCTAAGTACAGTGAAGTGGGCATCTGTGATTATAACTGCAACCAGCACGTTAAACAGATCCCAACTGAAGCAAGCTGTTCCTACAAATTTTAATCCAGCAAATTCCTTCAATTGTTGTCCAAAAGTCTTTGTCTTAACAAAGATACTTAAACCTTCTTTCTGGAAATGGTAGTTAAGCAATTGCAGCCACCTCAAGTTCCCAAAGAGGGATTGGGCAGTGTGCTGAGAGCCAAAGCTGCTGAAAGCAGGGCTGGGTGCTGGTGTTGCTGCAGGAGCAAAGCTCGAGTTTGACCTTTCCCTGCATGCAGAGGCATGAACCTGCATTGTGCAATCCTGGTAATTGTACATTCTCTTTAAACTCTTGGAATCTTGTTAGGTTAGAAGTGATAAAAAGCTTTTATTAACAATGTAATGAGCATGCTTTGGCAGCATGAATCTGCAGTTCCATGGCCTGTCTACTTACTAATGGCCAGCATGGTGAAATGTTCTTTTGCCATAGATCAGAACTTGCTAGAGTTTGGTTTTACACCTTTAATTGTAGGGAGCAAACAGAACTCAGGGGAGAGACCCACTGACATTATGGAGCTGGTATCTGTGTAACATATAATTCATCATATTAAATGCATGTGGTTCCTTGGCCCTAAATTCAGTTTTCCCCCCCATGCATCTGACTTAAAGACTGCATCTCAAGAAAGCCAGTAAAGCAGTGCACAGGACAAACATCTTCAAGGAAATGGAGTTTGCCACTGAATAAGATGTAGATGATGATATTTTTTTTTAAAGGTAAAGCAAAGTTCACAATTTCCTATATAACAATTCCTCTACTCCCTTTCTGGTGTGTTTTAGTACTTCCTCTACATGCAAACTTAAACTTGGAGAATTTCAATGGAATTAGTAGAAAGTTGGGAATATGGCTGTTGCTTGTCCCATGGTATTCTAAACAGAAAAATAGCACTGGCATGGTCTGAACATGTGCTCCACTGTAGCCATGCTGTGACTGTTTCATTAATGTGTGCATATACATTGGAAAGTTCACTTTAGCTTTTAGATCCACGTTGGAGTACTCAGTGTGAATGAAATTATTTATGCACAAGGACACCCCTTAGCCGTGAGGGAAGAGAAATTTACTTTAAATTCTGACTTTGCTTGCTCAGTGTTTCAAAGTAATGAGCAGTTTACCTTTCTCTCTGGGAACTGGGCCTTGTCTTTCCCTTTCAAGGCAAACTCTTCTGAATGCTCCAGGTAGAGGGGAGTTTACCTTATCAAATGAGAATATTTGCCTTTATAAATGAAACACTTCAGAAAGAGTCGTGGGGAGTCTCTAAAGTCGGAATATTCTGTTGCATCTGGTGTGGTAACAGCATTGTGCTGTGAAGGCTAATTTAGGATGATAGTATAATTTAGTAGGTTTTGGAGAGGGAAGGAATCTTTGGGGCTCTTATAATATGCAAACTAATGAGAGGTTGCAGTGAATACAGCTGGTTCTGGCCAAGCTGACTAAGCTAGGAATTCAAATTACTATTTTTAGTCATCTTACAAGGTCTCTAGTTTTCAATGATACCCATGTTATTATTTCTAAAAATTATATTGTTGTGTACTTATCACCCTGACAATAAGCATTTTTAGTGCAACCAGTCCATTACTTTTTAAATCGAGCGAAGTGTTTGCAGTTATGTGAGATATTGTGAAGATAGCTTCAAAATCACATTCTCTACTAAGCTTTGTTTGGAACTTTCTGCAAAGATTACTGGATGAGAAAAAGCATTCCTCAAAATCTGAATAGACCTACTTCATGCATAAATTTCTTGCTTGTAAAAAAAAATCAGTCTAATTTTAACATAGCATATGGTAAGCTGGTGTCTAAAACTGCTTTAACTGGCTGTACTTTCTAAATGCATATATAACTCGTTAAACTCCAGATAAGTATTAAAGAAAAACCATTGTAATTTGTATTTTCTTCTGTGAACACCCAATAGCTTGCTTACCCTATCCTATAAATTATAATAGATAAGATTTGAGTTTAGTTTTAGTCAGTGTTGGGGGTAGAAAATGAGGCTCGCCAATTTATTCTGTTTTCACAAAATCCTGTTTCCATCATGGTAATAGACTTTCAAACCAACTCAAATCAAGAAAATAAAAGTGAGGCAAACTCCAGAAGTTCTCATTCCTAGGTAAGAATCCTTTTGTTTCTGGCTTTGTGTCATCACAGGAAATGCACCATTGAGAGTTAATCTGGAAGTGCTTTTGTATTTAAAGAAGTTCCTCAGCAGAAATGCCAGAGGAATGCAGGATTTGCAGGATTCCCAGGGCTGGCTCTGAGCTGTGCTCCTTTCCAGGGCCAGTTCTCTTTTCCACGGCGCTCATGATGGGCAGGGGAGCTCATCTAAAGCTTTCTTCCCTCGCCTCCAGGAACCAGGGAGGAAAAGCATTCCTACAAGAGCCTAAAAAACTGCCCAGAGAAATGGCCTCCCTCCTGAAAGGAGAACTGCAGGGTTGTCCCAGCACAGCTGCTGGTCACAGCCAAGGGCTGGATGGATTCCTGGAGTGGTGGTGAGGAGCTCCCAAGTGAGAAACCGAGGGGTTGGAGCATCCCAGAGAGCTAATCCTCCCGGAGAGCACCAGCAGCATCCCTTAGAACCAACACCAAGAGGTGTCTCCTACCTGGGGACTGTCCTGGGCACCCTCCTCAGGGAGCACAAAGTTTGGAGCAGAGGCTGTAGATCAAAATCCCTGCTCTAGAATAAGGTCTCATTCTCACTGAAACCCTTTAATGGAGGCAGAGATGTTTATTTTGGAATGTAACGACAGCAACAAACTTGACATTAGGGTATTCAAAGGACAATAGCAGTGATGTGAAAAAATCTGTGGTATTTTGCTTTGTAAACCTTAGAAGTATATTTTTGTAGCTCTGAGTCTCTGATGAGCAAAGTATAATGTGTGTGCTCGTTCTCACAGCCAGCCCATGTTTTCCCTTTGCAGCAAATGCTGATGGTGTGTTAACAGCATAACAAAAAGGAATTGATGATAGGTCTTGGAGTGTACAAAATCTCCTGCTTCCCCTATTACTCACTGCGTGTCCTGTGGTTTTGGGAGGTGTTGTAAGGTGCCAAGTCAAGTTGTTGAATTTGTAAAGAGCTTGATAAGTAAATAAGGGAAGTGTGGAGCTCTTTGACAACTCGGATTTTCTGTTTTCAGGCACACGTGGTTCTATAAGGCCTCTCTGAAAGTTTTTTGCTCTCACACTGTCTCTGTGTAGACAAGTTTGTAATACGTATTTTGAGCACCCACCAGAATTTCTGAGGTCAGATTATTTCCTTTTTTCAAGTAGTAATGTAAACTTCTTTGGTCATCATTACTGGTAACCCCTTTAATGTAGTCAGTGGCACCTTTCAGGAGAGGTGTCTTGTTTTCTTCTGAGGAACCTCCTCATTTCTCTGTGACACAGTCAGTGCTGCAGAGTGGGCTGAGAAATGTGAGAAGCATTGTCCCGTTTGCTAAATGCAGGGTTAAAAATCCTTGTGATCTTTTTCAGGGAATCACATGCCTTCCAGGGAATTGTCCTGGTGCTAAATGTATGGGTATAAAATCAAACTGAAAAAAACACCAACATCACCACTAGGAGATCATTTAAAAAACCTTCACTTTTTCTGACTTGTTAGGATTGCCTTGAGGATTAGAACTATAGAATGTCCCAAAGCTTGACAAATAATTTATCTCTACTGGATAAGCAAAAAATGATGGATTTAGAGATGCTGGCTTTGTAGTAGCTGGAAGTTTTAGCCACAGCACATCTGCTTGTGCATTTGTAGGTCCTGTACCTGTCCCTGAGGGAGTCACAGCCTTACTCAACTCCTGGTGCTTCTTGGCTGCTCCCTAATTAGTCTCAATTAGGAATGAAAGGGAAAGCTAATGAGTTGGTGAGGCTGTGTTCCCAGGAGGGTGTGGTGGTGTTTTGGGAAGGTTTGTCCTTTCCCTTCACTGGTGGATGGATCATGGCAGTTCTGGGGCATCACCCTCTGCTCGGCAGCTCTGGGCTGTGTTTTGCTTTCATGAAAAACCTCCCAGCACAGCAGGAAGGCTGTGGGAGCTCGTGTTTTGGGAATGCAGCTGCCTCTGGCCAGCCCTGCTGGGCTCAGGTGGGTTTGGTTTTCTCTCTGGGCATGGGGGGTGCCAGGCAAGGAGCTCTCACATGTGGAACCTTGTGTGGGAAATGATCTCCACAAGGTTAAGGTCACTTGGGAATTGCAAACTGGCCTTTTCCTCTTTGACATTTCTGGTATTTTAGCAAAATGTGCACATCACAGATGAGCAGATGTGAGTGTGGATGGGGAATATTGGACTTGTCTAATTATCTGTTATTGTGACCGGCATTTTAGAGATACCAGTTGGTAACCTAGATGTGTTAAATTCATGTAATCTCCAAAAGGATTAAAAAGAATGCTGTGGCAGTTCTGCAACTGTGTGAGTTTAAACTGCTGATGAGACAACTACACAAATGTTGGCATTTCTTTTTTGAAAAATCAATCGAACATTTGCAATCTTATTTTGTTTCTTTAAAATATTTGTCCTGAGTGAAATGACTGCGGTGTTTGTGTGTTAAACAGCTAAAGTGCTGTGCTGTTTGTTTGGCTTTTAGTCAACACACTTTCCAGGAAAAGGTGAAAGGACACAAACACCACAGACGAGTTTCGGTTGCAGCTCAGTGCATGTGAAGTGCATTTCTTAATCTGAAGTGAAGGCTGTTTTTAAAAATCTTCATCGAGGCTGAATAGGAAGAGTGGAACTCAGATACTCAGGGCTGGTTTCAAGCTCGCTAGTGATATTACTCACAGAGCTTGTTGTGTGTCTGTGTGCTCCCGCTCATTGCAGTGCTGCTGGCACAGCTCATTAGATGAGTGTGTTAATGATCTTCCCCAATTTAGGGGGCCTTCAGCTGTGACAGATCCAGCACTAAACAAGGGCCTGCAATCTCCTCAGGCAGAAGGTGGCAATGTCCTTCTCTTCTGCTGCAATACCTAGTTCTGCAGTGGCCTTTCAGGTTCCTCCTCAGCTGTAGGTGATGCCAGATATTCTGCACATTGGTATTATTGCAGTGGGCAGTGTGCCAGCATGCCCAGCTGAATGGAAGAGCAGGATCTGTTCAGAGCCAAGAGTCTTTCATACACTGGGATCAAAAATGGGAGAAAAGGAAAAAGAATCTGTAAAGATCTGCTCAGCTTTTAACTGGTAAGACTTCAAATGTGTTACCTGGTGAGGAAGCAATACTTACATTTGATTATCTTATTTCCTTATTAATCAGTTTCGTTCATTTATTTTAAGATTACATGGTGGTAATGGATTATGCAAGATTTGGGGGACAGTAGAGTCTTGTTTTCTTAACATGAACTGAGGTTATCAGCACCATATCTCTGAAAGAGAGTAGAGGACTCTGAGTGAGTACAGGTAAAAATTCCATGGTAAGTTATTCCATGGTTCCTATTTAATAAAGCCAGAGATCCCCTTGAGAAACTCTGCAGTGGAAGGCATTTCTTGTCCTTTTGTTTCCAATTTGAATCAAACCATTTGCAGCTTGTCTGAATTCTAGAAAACACCTTTGATATGCAACACGTGGAAAGGTGTGAGAAGTGTTTCTTATCCCTCCCTTACGTTCTAGCATTTGCAGGGTTCTTGTCTTTTTTTTCTGCCCTGAAGCCTCCAAAGCCTTCGATTTTGTTCGTGGGTTTGGTTTTTTGTTTTTTTTTGATGGTAGCTCTGTAAAAGCTATAATGCTCTTAGACAGCTTGTGAGATGTCAGAATGAAAATATTAGGTAACTAGGAAAGCAGGACTGTTTATAACCACAGTTGTCAGTCTGTGAAGCCTGGAATACCCTACAGGCCAGCAATGATACATTTTTAAACTCACACAAAACCCATACTGCAAACAAATTAAGGTCTGGATTTGCTATGCAGACTGAACTCCTTTAGGAGTTGTGTGGATATCTGGTCTGTGGGATGCACCAGTCTGTTTGAGATGAGGTTAAACCAAAACTCTTTATGTAGAGACCCCTGATGTTTGGGCAAACCAAGATCTGGATCTCATCTCCGTGGTTATTTTTCTTACAGAAGAAGAGCAACTGAGTTAGAACCTCTTGACACTTTAATGAGAGTGTGGTTTATTTCCTGGCACTGACTTTGTTTGATCATACAGATAGCAAAGCTTTGCTTTTGCACAACAGCTGTCAAGAAAAAGCCATTTCACGTTCTTAAATGTCTCTATCCTTCCAATAATGTCCAAGATGCACTTCTGGAGCTGATTGACTATCTGGGAGGAAAAACAGGGATGGATGTGAAGAAGAAGAAGAAGGGAACTTGAGTTGTTTTCCTACTCTCACACTCCATTCAGTTGTTTCCTGTTTTGGCAGTGAGTACATGGCTACAAAACAGCAGAAGTAGAGTGTTCCTGCCAGCAGCTCTGAACTTCTTCTGTTATGGGTCATAAATTTCAAGGACAAACTATATTTTGAACTTACTGAAATTTGAGAAGTCTCATGTAATTCTTTAACCTGATACTGAAGTTTAGCTCTTTGATTTCCCTGTCCCTGCTGCAACATTCAAAAGAACCAGAACTGAAAAATCAGTTTTTGCCCATTGCTGATGGCACTGAAGCAATCTGAGCAGCTGAATTGTGCAGTATTGCCGTGGTTTATTGACAGCAGTGCCTTCCCTCTGGGAAGATACAAAATAAATGCACTGGTAAAGTTTGGAAGTGACACAAGTCTGTGGCTTTGTCCCTTCTGGAAGCACAGCCAAGCCCTGACAGCCATTCAGGTGCAGGTGTTCCCCTGCATTTCCAGGGTGCAGTTGTGTCCCTGATAAAGTGGAATAAATAAAGCACTGCAGGGTTTGCTGTCAGAAGCCTCTCTCTCTCCAGTGAGGCATGTTGGAACTGGTCAGTGGTGAGAGACAATCTGTAATACCTGCTAGCTGTGATAAATATGGGCCTGGGAAAAATGAGCCCACTTTGCCACGTGTTGATATGATTTAATAGGGCAGTCATGGGCAGTTTACATTCTCCTGGGGGGTTATTTCCGTGCTCCCAGCAGCTGCCTGCTGTCACAAACCCTCTGTGCCACAGCCTGCCCGGGCACTGCTGAATTAGCAGGGGGCTTTCTAGGAAACCGTGTTGCAAGTGTGTGATTTCTTATTTATTTGTTTATTTTAACCTCCTGTTATAGTGGTGTTGAACTTTAAACAAGCCTGTCCTTTCCTCTCTGTGCTGCTCAACCTCAGGGAGAAGCTTGACATAGCAGGCAACTGGTTTCTTCTTTTCTTTTTGAGGGAGATTAGTAAGCAAATCAATACTACCATATCTTGGTTGAAAGCAAAACTAGGAGACCAGATAAAATGTTTTTAAAGGGTATTAAAATCCACATTTATTTCACTTAGCTGGCTAAAATTCTGCAGCTGCTTGTTAAGATTTATGTTGTGTAATGCAACTGTCTGTTCATTTATCTGATCTTTAGATGACCTTCCTCTTACCTACAGCTTACATCTTCATTTCTTGTTCTTGCCCAAATATCCTCATGTAAAGCTTAATGTAGGGTAAGAAATCAAATCTTCCTTGTCAGAGTGGGTTACACGAGCAGTTGTGTGCATTTTATCTTCATGAATTCTTTTGTTGGAGGGTGAGTTCAGGTTGCTCTCTCCCCTGCTCAATCTGAAGACCTTTCCCCATTTGTGTAAAGCAGGTGTTTGTTGTGCATCTCTTGGTACTTGCTGCTTTTCTTGTGCTCTTCTCTCCAGGGCTTTGCAGCCTCATTGGATTGTAGGGATGTTTCCATTCTGAACCAGCCTGGAGTGACATCTTAGGAAAAGAGCACCTTCCACTTGACTTTATTGTAACTTCTTAACTTCCACCTTTTCCAGCAGTATCGTGTCATCACTTTTTTCAGTGGCAGCTTTAAGAGGAAACCTGTTCTTTAAGCTAAGATTACTTTTTTATATAAGTCTCTGTATAATTTTTGTGAATTGCTCTCCTTAGTGTGAGTGCCTCAGTAGATGGATTAGGAACAATTCTGCAGCCCCTGATAAGATCTTGGCATTTGCTGCTTCCCGGAGGAGCAGAGCTGCTAAAATGACAGTAAATTGTTATCTGTGAGTCTGAGCTGCTCCAGGGTTTGTGGTGCAGTTAAACTGTGATCAAATTGAGCCCTGCTGCAAGGCTTCCCGGGAGTGTCTGCTGAAGACATTGAGACTGCCCCTTTTGTTCTGTTCTAAATACTGATACACAAATCTACACAGTGTGCTTGAGTGGCTGTTAGCATGGCCACCTCTTCCTGTGGTGGTGATATAAATATATTACACAATATTTACTTGAAGATTTTTAGGTGCCTCTTCTCTTTCTGAATCTCCTGCTGGTGTCTGAACAGGATGGGGAAAGTGAAGCCCAATGTGCTCAGGGCTGCAGGAGCTTCCCTTTGGCAGAACAGGGCTTCAGTAGGACTTCCTCTTTCCACCCCTGAAGTATTTGGGGGACAGGACTCAAAACCAGGAGATGAGTGACATGAAGTGACTCATGCTCCAAACCCAAAGCATTTGACTTTGGAAAACTCACTTCAGTTCTAGCCCTTCCTCTTTAAAGTTTTATATTGCATGACCTTTGCAATGAAATGTCGAGCTTCCTTTTTGACAGGCAGGATCTCTGCAGTGTGACTGGGTGTGATTCAAGAAGGTGTTTTGTAACTCCCTGCCTTCATCCACTACCTTCAGTTCTCGTGACACGGCTGGCTTCAAGTTCCTCAGAGCACAATAATTCCATGCTGTGGATGAGTCTGATTTCTCCAGCCGTGTGGTACTGTTCTGGACATGTTCTGCACCCCCCCTGACAGCAGTGAAGTGGTGTCAGTGATGCTGTGGCTCCCGACCAGGACCAGCAGTGTTTGACCAGCCCAAACCCCTGGCACAGCTCCTGAGGGTGACTCCCACGGGCACTGCCTTGTTTCTCTCCAGCCATTTTCTCCGTGGAAAGCAATTACATTTCCACTAAAGTCAGCTTCACATCCTGGAAGTGACCTTGGATGAGAAATTTTCTCTGGTCACTTTAGATGTTCTAGCAACTTCTGTATCCAAAAAAAATCCCCAACCAAAGCTCCAAAGCACTTCCCCCCACGTTGCTGAGGAGAATGTGCCCTGTGTGATGTCCAGGCATGCCTGCTGTCCAGGATTTTCTGGTTCACCATGTCCATCACACTCAGCAGGGAAGTGCTGGGTGCTGGCTGGCTCTTCACACGAGGCAGCAGCTTGCCTGTTGCCATATCTCATATCTCCATCCCTCTTTTGTTACCATCCCACCCCCGCCCTGTGCTTTTTCCTGTTTCTTGAAACATGCTCCAGAAATACACTGCTGTTTTTAAATAGTCTGCTGCAGGCACACAAGTGACTTCTTTCTTTCCATTTTCTCTGTGCCTGTGGGAGTTCAGCATCTCCTAGAACTGCATTATTCTCCAAGTACCTTTAGGCACCGTGGCATCTTGAAAAAGATCTGATATTTGCTGGTGAGGTAATAGCCAGCTCTCTATTCCCTGCACAATAAATTGCCACTTTCAATTCCTGAAATGCTTGATGTTGGTGTTTGAATCTGTGGAACTCCTGGGAACTGGCAGTAGTTTGTGTGTGCACATATATGTGGATGCTTCAGTGTAATATTTTTGTATTGGAGTTCCTTTGTATAATTCCATTTCTGTAAGGAAGCACTTGATCCATGTAGTTTTAAAAGAGGAGACAGTTTTTTTCAAATCTGTTAATGCTGTGAAATGAAACTGTGTATTAGTGCTGCTGCTAAAACAGCCCAGTATTTACAGAAAAATTCCTCTGGGATCTTGGTTTGGTTTGCATTTTGATGCTTTTATAATGTGAATCCTAAGTGGGAGGGAGTTGTGTTGGTTTTGGGTGTTAGGGATTTTCAGCACATTTGGGAAATGTGGTTAGTGATCTAGAAAACCATTTTTCCTAGTTCCCTGGTTTTTTTCTCTTGTTCATCCTGTACAATCAATACAGAAGAATAAATCCCTGTAAAGTACGAGTCACCAACCTGGTGTCATAGACAGATTTCTGAAAACACCCATTTTAGCTGCCTCATGTTTGAGATATTAGACTGTGACAGTCCAGATCATATTCTCCAGACTGCATTCTTCATAAGCAGAAATACTGGCAGCCATGTGTTCAGTTATAAAAAGCTGGCAGCTGATGTCAGCCCTTATTTCAGTTTCAGAATACTGTGCTAATTTTGGGCAGCTTTATGTAAATCAGAACTCTTCTGCTGACATGTAGCATTCAGGATAAATTGGTACATACCTGAAAAATGCAGCAGAAGAGATAAGCAGGTAATGTGCTGCAGTGGATGGCCCACTTGAAAAAATCTTGAACGTTGTACATGATTCTTTATATGCAGAACTGTGCTTACACAGTAATTATTTACAATGTGAAATTCTTTTTCAGCAAATTGGAACTCATGTTCAAGAACAGCAGAATTCTTTTTATTTTAACTTCTGAAATTGTCTCAGCTGAGCTATTATATGCCTCTGAAAAAGCCTAACTGGGTGATCTGTTTGAGATGCTACATCTGTTTTAGCTGAGCACATGAATTGGTACAACTGACTTTTACCATGGACATCTTGCTGATAACTCAAGATAATGATGGAAGTGGTCTTAGACAAATCACCTCTGTGTGTGTGTGATGCCAAGGGGGGTAGACAAGTTCTTTTCTATCCCAGTTTTCACTGCAGGGTTGACATTTTCACTGATGCTGCAAACAAGGGTTTAAAGCAGTTTGTGTGGAAGTGCTCTGGGGCAGAGGCCCTGCTCCTTCAGGAGCTGAAAGGCATTATGTCTGGTGAATGTTGTGCTACTTTATTATGGAAACTAATAATATTTTAATAACTAATGTTAGTGTTGTATTCTGAGAAATTTAAACTGGATTCTTAATTTGAGGCCTAAAGTGCTTTCTGTCCAGAGTTCCCTCACATGGAGATGTGAAGTCAAATGGGTATTTGTCTTAAAATAGCTGATGGTATGAAATTAGATGGATTCATACCTAACTGGGTTGGTTTTTTTCTTTGTTTCAGGACATCAAGCATGAAGCCAGTGATTTTCCATGTAAAGTGGCCAAACATCCCAGAAACAAAAATAGAAATAGGTACAGAGATGTCAGCCCCTGTAAGTACACTTTCTTTTCCATTGTTTGTAAGACAGTTGACCTCTAATAACTTCTCACAGCTAAATGTTCTTTGTAAGGACGAGATTCTTTTAGGTGGATAATCACCCAAAATAGCTCACTTTGTTATTAATTTATTTAATTGTGAGATTGGTGTCACAGGATGCTTTTATACCCACGGGGTTATACTAGAGCAGCACACACTCCTGTCATCCCAGGGACAGGGACAGTCCCACTGCCACCTGCCCACACCTGGCATCCAGGGCTGCAGTCACATGGTCAGAAGTGATGCTCCATGGATCTGGTCAAGAAATAATATCTGATGGATCTGGTCAGAAATAATATCTGATGGATCTGGTCAGAAATAATATCTGATGGATCTGGTCTAGAAATAATATCTGATGGATCTGGTCTAGAAATAATATCTGATGACTGTGGCACTGCAGGGAGCTCCCAGGAGGTCTCTGGCCAGATGTTCAGCTGCTGTCCCAGGCCAGATGTTCAGCTGCTGTCCCAGGCCAGAGTGCTGCTCTGTGGCACAGAACTTTTCTGGCTTGGTGCTTAAAAGCTGCTGAAGCCTGTGGGGCAGTTGACCAGAAGAGAAACGTTGTTGCACATAGTTTGCTTTACTAAGCAGTTCTAATATTTGAGGTTGTGAGTAACAAATTCCTTCTTGCCTTTAGATAATCCTGTTCCCAGTCTGTTTGTTTTCTTGCAAAATGTGGGAACCCTTGTGTGTATTGAGATTTTTTTAGGTGATGGTTTGGTTTCTTTAGTCTCAAATCAAGCAAGTGGCTAACAAAAGAGCAAATAATTTCCATTTGCTGTATTTCTGGAATTTTGGTAATTTTTTCTGTACACGAAAGGGTGGCTAGGTTGGGAACAGCAGCTAAATGTCAGTAAGAATAAAAGGTCTCTGTCCTATTTGTCCAATATATGTTTAGATAAACTTTTAACAGCCTTGAACAAGCTGTTAAAGATTAAAAAAAGAGCTGAAAATAAATAAAAAAAGCTGAAAAGATAAGCAGTTGTGCAATTACATTTATTTAAAACCAGCAAGTTGGTAAATGTATAAATAGGTCAGTGTGATCTGGTTTGCAGATTCAGTGGGGATTATTTCAGATAAACTCTTCAGTGCTGCAGTGTGAGGTGTGAGCTCACTGCTCTGCTCAGCTGCTGTTCTTGCAGTGCCCTGGCTGGGGCTGAGCTCTCCATCCCCCAGCACAGCTCAGGATGTGCCTGCACTGTGCTGTGCTCATATTCACAATTTCACACAACGTGTGAGGCCATTACAATTTTAATTGTATCAATTAACCAGTGTTTTCTCCTTGTGCTGCAGTTGACCACAGTCGAATTAAGCTAAACCAAGGTGACAATGACTATATCAATGCTAGTTTGATAAAAATGGAAGAGGCCCAAAGGAGCTACATCCTTACCCAGGTAATTGCTGGCAGTGGATAATAAAATCTTACATGGCTGGAGTTGTTTTTCGTGGGTTTTTTGTTTGTTTTCTTTATTGTAAAGCTACTGACGTGCATACAAACATCTTTGTGTGTATAAAAGTAACTGCTTTTCCCTGAATCTGTCAATTCCACACTTATCTGTATAACAAATTTAAAAGTACCCACATACCCTGTTGTCTTATTCTGAGAGCCAGCAACTGTGCCAGGCTTCTTGTTTGTCCTGAGTGTTCAGTTCCCTGGAAACTGTCCTGATCTCTAATCTTGGCTTTTTTTTTTTTACCCCTTCCTCCCACACTTTAGATAAAGGTGGACTGGGATTAATATTTTCAAGTGACAGCTCTTCCTTCCTGTTTCTAAAGAATAAAGATAAATCTTCTCAGGAAGAAATGGGCAGAGCAGTGTGCAGTTGCCCTCAGGACAGGGGGGGTTGATCACAGGGGTGAATTCTGGGTGGAATAGTCAAATAAAAATAGTGCAGCTGGCTGATTCTGGTTACTGTCCTGATCCAAATTTAATGGCTTTATTTAAATCCATTCATTCTTTCTGAGGACCTGCTGTTCTGTTTGGGCACAGGAGTGGATCAACCCCGAACTTCAGAGCTTTAGAGCAGAAAATAGCAAAGGAACATAGCAGAAATAGGAAGTTACAAGGAAATCTACTTTGGGAATAGATTTTCTTTAAAGAGTCACAATTTCATTCAGTCACAAAGCAAATCTGTGAAGATTCTGGAAAACCATATAATTTGTTACTGATTTTGCATCCTGTCTGTCTTTTGGATGTTATTATTTAGTCAAGTAATTTTCAAGTATCATGAATAAGGAGGAGGTACTTTGACACAGATGTTATTTTTGCTTTTAGTCAGTGGGGTTTATTTCCCCATGACCTGTGTATACCTTTCCTAAGAAAATGCAGCATCTTTCACTCCCAGTTCTGTTCTCACAAATGAGACTGTGTCTCTCTTCCTCATATGTGGGGGAAGATATTAACCATGCTTTCATGGGTAAATTCATAATATGGAACTTAAAGCTGTCTCACTGCAGTTTTTTACAGTTTTAAATGAGAAGTTGCTTGTTACTTGTTTAAATCTGTTGCCTTGTGCAGGGACTGCTACTGGGGGAGGAATGCACTGACATTTACAGAAAATAATGCTTATTTCTGGGGATTCTGTCTCTGCAGGGACCTTTGCCAAATACTTGTGGTCACTTTTGGGAGATGGTTTGGGAACAGAAAAGCCGTGGTGTTGTCATGTTAAACAGAGTGATGGAAAAGGGATCCGTGAGTACTCACCCAATTCTAGCTGTGTGTTCATCACATTTATGGTTTTCTGTAATAAAAACCCAAGTAAAACCAACCCAAAGAATGGGATGGGATGACTGCAAGTGGTTTTATCTAAGAAATTGTGCCTGGAATTGAATACCTGGTGAACTGATCTTACAGCAGTCAGAAGATCACTCGGTTTGTAATTGTAGGTGCTAATTTCTGGTGAATTGGGCTGAAATAAAGCACAAACACAACATGACTCCACATAGATGGAAATCTCTGCTGTTCACCAGGGGGTCTGGAGTTGTTCTCAGTGTACACAGGCTGTGCCTCTCAGGGCTCTGCAATGTCAAGTGGTTTTGCAGTAGAGGGAGAAGCTCTGGGGCACCAGGTTTCCATCACACACTGAGCTCTGATCGTGCACTGTCCCCTCCAGTGTCACTGTAGTACAGAATAAAGTACAATAATGTATAAAGACGTTTTGGAGGAGGGCAGTGAGTGTATTGGGTATCCACCAGTGACAGCTGGGTGGTACATGCTTTTGCATCATCAGGAAAACATTCCCAATAATCAGGAAAATTCTTGGGCAATGAGCTGTGTTTTGCAGTCTGGATTTTTCGGTGTTTTGCTGGGTTTTGTACTACAAGTGAAATTTAATCTTCAAAAGAGATTCAGTAACCATATTTTTCAATAGTTTTTTCCAGCCATTCTTGCTCCCTCTCTGCACAAACTGTAGTTCTGAACAAAACAAATTACTCTGATCCCTTAGGGCAGTGCTTACACTCCTTAGCAAAGAGCAGTGGGAGACTTAGAGTGGAACACAACAAAATATTGTTTGCAGACACATTTGTGGAGAAATTAGACACAAAGGCAATTTATGTAACTTTAACATTAATACAAATCCAGACAAAAAGACAAAAAGTGCAGAGAATTATAACTGCATTCTACACCCTGATGAACAAGAGGATGTATTTTCAAAATAAACTAGAGTTAGTTTGAGCAAAACCACTGTTAGTCTACCTATGAAGAAAAGGCTGAAGGGGTTTTCTATTTGTTAAAATGCTGTCAGAAGTCATCTTAGTCTTGAGCCTGCTGCTGGTTTAGCATTGTTCTTCCACGTTTGGTTTGGCCACATTGTTTGCCCTTTGTCAAAAGAGGCCAGAGCATGTGCAGAGCCTCAGAGGGAAGGGTCAGGTGGTGACCCCAGTCCCAGGGGAGCCCAGTTCTCCAGGCACAGGGTCCCCACATTTCATTGTCAGAATTTTGGGTGCAGACTTTTCCTTTTCATGCTGCTGATCAGTATTTTAGTTCCAGGTTTTTCCTGCACACTTCAAAGTGTGCTGCTTTCCTATTTGGTTGGCTCATGAAAGTCCCTGGCATGCAGCAGTCTCTGCAGAGCTCATCTCTCTGGGAGACCTTAATAGGAAAATTGCAATTCAGTCAGAAGTGGGTAATGACATTTATGTGTCTCCTGCTTGGTTTTAGATAAAGTGTGCACAGTACTGGCCACGGAAGGAGGATAAAGAAATGTTTTTTGAAGATACAAACTTGAAACTAACATTGATATCTGAAGATATAAAATCCTACTACACAGTACGACAGCTGGAATTGGAAAACCTGACCGTGAGTACCAGATCTCATCCAGTGCCAGTCCTTGTTCTCTTTGGGGTGAAATTCATCTCACCAACAAGGGCTTGAAACTGGTGGTCGTGCATTGTCCTGGATTTGATGATTCTGCACGAGATGTGGTGGAAATGAAACTCCTGGATGTTTATGAGATGTACCTGGGGACCCTCCAGGCAGTTTCATGTCTCAGCCATGCCCAGACTGACACAGGAACTGTACTGAAATAACTAAACTCTAAATAAGTACATTAACTTAGCCAATTCCCTTTGCTCCCAGTGGAAACCTTCAAAACAAGACACCACAACTTGTAATTCATTTCTTGGCTGTGCAGCTGTAAAATCTCCCTCTGACTGGTGAAACTTTCTCCTTAGAATTGCACTCAGCTGTCACCAATCCTCCTGACCGATGTGTACCCAAACTAAAAGTGTTCCCAAACCCTGGGTTTGTTGGTTTTTTTTGCAGAGCCAGGAAACTCGAGAGATTCTGCACTTTCACTACACCACCTGGCCCGACTTCGGTGTGCCGGAGTCGCCGGCGTCGTTCCTGAATTTCCTGTTCAAGGTGCGGGAGTCGGGCTCGCTGAGCCCCGGGCACGGCCCGGTCGTGGTGCACTGCAGCGCTGGCATCGGCAGGTCGGGCACCTTCTGCCTGGTGGACACCTGCCTGCTGCTGGTAAGGGGCCACTGCTGCACGGGGCAGCCTCGGAGGAGCTGGGGAAGGGGGCTGGGAAAAGTTCCCCGGGGTTTGCCATTGTTTCACTGCGCTGTTTTGGGAGTGCGCCCCGAGGCTGATCTCATTCCTAAGTGCCCATTTTGAGTCTGGGGAAGAGAAGTCTCCGGTTTCCAGAGTGATTCATGAGGACAGGCTTTGCCTTCAGGGAAAAGCAGCGTTTTTGAGGCTCAGTGTTTTCCCCTCTGTGTTTTTGGAGACCCAGTAATGAGCTGCTGATCCCAGTTGTGTGTGACTTGGTTCATTCTGTAATGTGGAGCGTGGTATGAGGGCCCTACCACAAAATGAGTCACTGCAGTGAAGCTCATCAGAGCTGAAAACGTGTTTCACATTTTTATCTGCAGATGGACAAACGGAAAGATCCTTCTTCCGTGGATGTCAAGCAGGTTCTCCTGGAGATGAGGAAATACAGGATGGGGCTCATCCAGACTGCAGATCAGCTCCGCTTCTCCTACCTAGCTGTTATTGAAGGGGCAAAATTCATCATGGGAGATGCTTCAGTGCAAGTGAGTGCTGCTGGCAGCTGCCAGGGAACTGGAGCACGTGGGTGGGAGGAACAGGATGGAAAGAAGCTTCAAATTTGGTGCCTGCTTCAGCTTCAGTACATCATGTTTATATTACGGGGTTTTTAGTTAGAGAGCTTCACAATCTGTCACAACCTAAAGTGCTGTATTTTATTTCCTTCCAAAAGTACCTGTTATGTAGCAGGTGCCTCCTCTGCTTTCCTGCATAGTGACTGGGGTGGAGCTGCTGTGTCAGCCTCCCCTGGCATTTCAGACAGTGCAAGTTTCCTAATGTGCCTGAAGTTGTGTGTCATGATAAAATTCATCAGTGTTTTTTATGGTAAGCAGAACTCCAGCAAAATAGGTTTTATTTAGTGCTGCTTAAGTTTTTTAGAAGCAGATTGGAATTTCTTGCTTTTATAGCCAGTATGTTTTGTGAAGTGGATGTAGCTTGGGCATGGAGTTCTTGTGTCTGGTTTTTCTTTCTTTTTTTTCAATGCAAATGAAGAGCCACTTTAAGGTAGAGTATAAAGATTCTGCCATAGTAAAGTTTAATGTCAGAGCAGTTTACACCAAAGAGAAAAGCTTAACACGATTTGTCCTTCCCTGCAGGAGCAGTGGAAGGAGCTCTCCAATGAAGACCTGGAGCCACCCCCTGAACACACCCCCCCACCTCCCAGGCCCCCCAAGAGAACCTCAGAGATGCACAACGGGAGGATGCACGAGCACCCCGAGTTCCTCCCCAAGCAGCAGGAGGTGGAGGAGGAGATCAGGAGCTCAGTCAGCAGCGTGGAGGAGACAGCTCCAGATGGCAGAGCCCGGCCAGCCGTGCCCCTGAGCACAGACAGGTAAAGAGCTCCTGCCCCCAGAGCTGGGGCTGGACACAGAGCCACAGGCAGGGAGTGGCACAGGGGAAGAGAGGCTCTGCTGCACCTTGAGCTGCTCTTTGGGAGCTGGAGCTGAAGGAGCAGCCACGTTCCATTCCTTTATGGCTTCCTGGGCAGGTGCTTGGGTTTAGAACTTCGGTGTTCCCCTGACCTGCTGTGTGTGTGAGCTGAGTTCATTCACTGCCTCTTTTGGTGCAGATTTGTGATGAGCAGTGAAAGCAGCTGCTGCTTAAAGCTTATTCTTCAAAGGGCACAGAATCCTCCCAAGCTCTTCCTAAACCTCTGTTGAACAGCCACATGTGTCCTAACTGGAGACAGGCTGTGCTTTGGTGGCTGCTGCAGCTCCAAGAGGGTCCCAGCTCTGTGGTGTTCTTTGCCTTTCTCTCCTCCATGGCCAATGCAGCCTGGAATATTCATTTCTGAATGTCCCTCCTCTGTCCCCAGCACTAGTCACGACACTGAAGCCCGCAGGAGAACTGTTGGTGAGAACGCGCGGCTCTCGCCCCGCAAGGACGAGCCCGTGAAGGAGAGCTCGGAGGAGGAGGATGAGAACGTGGTGGCCACCTGGAAGCCCTTCCTAGTGAATATCTGCATGTTCACCTTCCTCACAGCAGGAGCTTATCTCTGCTACAGGGTGTGTTTCCATTGACCAGTGGGCACTGGGCCAGGGGAGCGCCGCTCCCGGCTCGTGCTCGGCTCCTCGGAGCCCCTCGAGGCAGGGCAGCCTTGGCTCACAGCAGGTAGATTTAGGGGGAAAGGCCAGAACTTTGGGTAGGGCTTCATGAGAGAATCGATGCACTAGGGTTTTATCCAGCCCTGTGGTCCCAAGAACATAATATTGTAATCTCAGGGCCTTGAAATATTCAGGAGTAAGCAGAGAAAATGCCAAATAGTCTGTTTTCCTTTTTTGTTTTCTTTTTTTTTTTTTTTTTAAACTAAATAATAGAATTACAACACATTGTTGTTTTTAGCCTTTTTAAAAAAGCCAGTTCATTTTCTTTTGTTTCAGAAAAACTAGGCACAAGTGAAACTTGCTTGTACTCTCCAAGTGTTGTAACCAAATACATGACTTACATTGACAAATTCCCAAAAAATGAAAAAGAAACCCACATACCTGAAGAATGTAAACTTTTGGAAGGGGAGGTGGTGTTTGTGGTTGGTTTTTGGTTTGTTTTTTGTCTTTTTTTTTAAACTTGCTTCATCTTTAAAGACTGAGTTGTGGGCAGTGCCTGTGGTATTGATATATTTAATCTTGGCATAACTGTTCTTAAAGAGCTGATTGTTTTACTTGTGTTGATAGAACCAGGCTTCTGCATTTGCTCAGGGTATCCCAACACATCCAGCTCTTGAATTTTTTTTCTTTTTTTTCTTTACTAAGTGTATCTCCTCATTGACTTTTGTTGCACTCTACTTGCACATATGCCTCTTTACATTGCACCATCCTTTCTAAAGCTGTTTTTACTTTTATATTCTGGGAGAGGTTGAGGGGAGGGAGAGAAACAGGAAGGGAAATTCAACCAAACCATGTCCACCAGCAGTTGGGCCATGCCCATGGCCCGTGGAAGGACCAGTCCTTAAACCTCAGCATTTGGAATGTAAAATGCAGTTTCACTCTGCAGCTGCTCCCTCAGCCCCAGTGAGGGGCTCTGAGCAGGGAAGTGCTGGGGGGACCCAGAGCAGCTTCCCTGAGGCAGGAGCAGGAGCCGTGCTGGGCTCTGGACAAACCCCTTGGCTGATGGTGGCAGCGTTGGTGTGTCCTGCTTTGTTGGAAGCAGAGATCCCAGTCCTGGCTCTGCTCAGCCCCTGGGGTCCCACAGGGCTGCTGGGGAGGAGGGGGGAGGACTGGCACTGGAAGGCAGCATTGCACCAAGCACCCAGTGCTCTTCCTCGGGGTAATACCAAAATTTTAATAATTACAACAATAATAGCAAAGAGTTCTTTGCTTGTGTCGTGGTGCAGAGGACAGGAGCAAACTCACTCCTGGGAGCTGTAATGATTGAACTGCCCCATGACAGCTGATCTGCAGCAGTGTTGCTGATTTGTTTTATTTCTAAAGTCTTTGTAGATTGATAGCACTTAACCACCCTGAGTGCAGCCCTCGCAGTGGAGGAGCCCAGGGGCGCCCCTCCACTCCATATTTATTTTTTGCCAAGCTGGCTGTAGGTGTAGCTCTTCCTTCAGTGGGTGAGTAGGTGAAGGGGTGGGTGGGGGTGGGAGTTACTTCTATTTTGTGTTTTGTTAAGCTTGCATCAAGGGCTTTTCAAGAGTACAATAATAAATCCTCAGGTAGTACTGGGAATCAATCCTTTACCTGCGAGACTGTTGGTCAGACCAGTACTTGAAAGGAGGAATGTTGTAATCAGTCAATATTTAGTTATATTCTTGGAAACGGGAAAAAAATGAGTATAGAAAAATGGTAATATATAATGGCTCATCTGTGTATTTAAGATACATTCTGTGATTGCTTTGTCCCCACTGTTCTCTGCAGCTGGGCAGGACCCTGCCCTGAGGCACCATTTGTACCCCTTTGTATTAAAGTGCATGTGAAGTCTGCGGTGTCCCGATGAAACACCACGTGCTTGAAAGGTGACAGAACTTCTATTCCTGCTTCCTGATGTGCCCAAATGATACTTGCATGACCTGATCCTTAGTGGCTGTGGTTCAGAGGGTGTTGCTGAGTCTCTCTGTTCAGCACTGATTGGTGTTTATCAGAGCCCATGTACTCGCCTAATCCTTGGCATGACTTCCCTGGGGTCCCTGTGCTCCGTGTGCCCGGTGGTGCATGTTCCTTTCAGCTGAGTGAGTGTAGTACAGACATTCCAGAGAGCTCAGGCTGCCCTTCCCCACCTCCCCTGGCTCTGGGACACCTGGGGAAAGAAACAAACCCAACCCACCTCTGACCACCTTCCCAGCAGGGAATATTTGACATCTTAGGTATGGCAGGAAAGCAAAGGCTCCTTCCTTTGAATACAGAGTTATCCAGTTACAAATGATTCCACCCAGACAAAGCTCCTGCAGCTGACAGACGAGCTTTGAGCATCCTCTTCGTGCCTGTTTCTTTCCTGTGTTCCAGGCTCTGACCCTGTCTGGGCCACAGTGGCTGTGCCCAGAGCCCAGGGAGGTGTGGGCAGGGCTGGCAAGCCTGAGCTGTGCCCATTTTGTTTGCTGTCCTGTACTGTCTGTGGTAGTTGGGGGGTGTATATACCGTAGCACAGTGGGGTGTTGGGTAACCTGTTCTTGGAAATGGACAAACATCCATGTTAGACTCGTTAGAAAGTTAGTGAGCTGCTCTGCTATCTGCCTTAAGCAAATATTTACTCATCAGGTCTTTCTTTTTTACAGATTGCCATAGAATAAACTTTTATAAAAAAAGTGTGAAAACTCAACAAAAAAGCTGAATGTTTTGGTATAATAGTTTCAGGTATCTTGTCTTTTGTGTAAGCCGCTGCTGGGCCTCCCAGGTTAGAGTACAACTGTACAGTTTTTCAATCTCCCATACAAGTTTTCAGTTCTCATTTTAGTTGTAACAATAAAACTCTTTTTTTAAAGAACTCACTTGAATGTGTTAGTGCTTCTGGGCTGGATCCATGAGCTCCTGCTTGACCCGCATGCACATGAGGGCTGGAGGGTTGGGTTTGTAAAGTAAAGGGATTTAAGTGTTACTGTAAGGACTTCCTGGAGGCATCCCCATCTCTGCCTGCACCTCCATTTCCCTGTTCTGGTCTTTCACGTTCAACAGTTGCATTTTAAGGGTGAGACGTGCAGGAACTCAAGCACTCTGGTTGCTTTCTGCAGGAGCTGATGCTGACCCTGTTTGCAGCTGCAGCCTGCACATCCTGCTGTTTGAATTCCAGTACTTTAGTTTATGTTTTTAAGGAAACCTACAGCTGGAGGAGAGAGTTCACCAAAGTGGAACAGGACAGGGCAGATGAAGGCCCTGTCCTTTGGGGGTTCAGTGCCTCTTACCTGTCCCAGGGCTGCAAGCACAGCAGTAGGAAACACTCCCAGGAACTTGTCTCAAATGGTTTATTACAACTTTAGAAAACAGTATGAAATCCAACAAATAAATACAAATAGAAAAGTTTTATGTGTATATATATATATATATGTATAAATATGTACACACAAGCCCAACCCTTTCAAGTATTGCACCTGAAGCCAGGCTGCTCCCCATGGGCACCCTGCCAGCCAGGCCTGGGGATGAGCCCCACCATGGCTGGAGCAGGAGGAGAAGTCTTGGTCTGTGACTAAATTCAGGATTTTAAAAAACCAACCTGTCCTCCCTCAGTCAGACCTTCAAAGCCCCTGCAGCCTCTGCTGCTGAGCACACACACCTTACAGAGCCTGCCAGGCCCTGCTGGGCCTGGCCTGAGCTGCAGGAATTATAAACTAAGTGATTTAGGGAGGACCACATCTTGCTTCTGCAGCTAAATTGCCCAAGCAAAGGAAACCACCAAGCAAAGGTGCTGGATTTGTTCTCCTGACAGGGCCACTGATGGACTGGGAGAGTGATCATTTCTCTCCTTGGAGAATGCCAAATTAATAAATCACTTCCTGGGAAAATAGATTATATTGTACAGAGGGGGCAGCTAATTCCAGCAAGATGGAGATTTTAACTCCAGTTAAAACCTGGATCCACATTCTCAGAGATCCCAGTTTTCATTTGTCCAGCACTTGGTATTTCCTCATGTGCTGAGAGACAGAAAATACATTCCAGGCTGCACATGGAGATCACAAACTGTCCCCTTTGGAAATAAAAACCTGCCCTGGGGCAGGAGGCAGCAGGGACAGAACAGAAGGAAACCAGACAAAACCCAAACCCTCAGGTACCCTCAGGACACTGTGAGGACAACGGGATCCAGCTCCTCACATCCCACTACTAAAACACTGTGATTTCAATCTCAGCCTCCTGAGCTGTTTCTCTCAGCTCACAGCAGATCCTGTCCATCTTCTCAAAGGCTTGTCGGCCCCGTTCCCCTGTGGAGAGAAAACAGCCCCTGCTGAGGGACAGGAACAGCCTGAGGGACATTCCTGTCACAGCCTGGCTTGGAAGGAAGGATTCAGAGTGACCAACACATCCCCCAGGGAATTGTTTCCCAAAACCCGCTAGAAGCCACCATGGAAAATCAGGCCTCCTGCAGGGATTTCCATGAGGAACAGTTTGGAACATCACAGCTGGAAAACCTGGCATGCCTGAGTGTTCCTGTGGGGCAAGGCTAGAGATCCCCAGAGCTAAGCCTGGCTCAAGGTGGGCTTTGGAAGAACAGAGCAGGGCAATGGTTGTGTTCTGCATGACCTGGCCATGCTCTGGCAGCATTCCAGCTGTTGAGCCCCCAGGAAATGCACAAATACTGGGCAGGAGGAGATGGGGAGCACTGACATTTCATAAAGTCCACTCCACTGTCAATCACTTATCACTTGGATTACAGTGAAGTAATAAGTAATGAACCTACATAAAACTTTCAATCCTTATCTATGAGCTTTTCAAAAGGTTCAGTGGTTCCTAAAGCACTTAATCCTTCAGGTTCTCCTTGGTCTGGTTCTATAAACTCCATCAGGGGCCCTTGACTGTTATGTAGGATGTAAAGTTTATCTTCATGGTATGAAACAGCTGCTCATGAAATATTCCCTCTGTCCTGGATGTGTTCAGGCTGAACTTGAGGCCCCTCCTGGTCCTGCACTATTTCACAGGATTCTCTCAGACCATTTTAAAGCTGTACAAAAGCCTTACCAAAGGACAGTGTGGTTTCCCTGGCTGCATTCCTGACTTCCTCTGTTTCAGACTGGCACAGGTGTGCAACCTGCTCAATGCTCTCCACAGCCTGTTGGAGAAAAGAAGAATTTGCCTCAGCAGCTTTTCAGCAGTTTTTTGATGGACATTTTTTATAAAGAAAACACAGAGACACAAACTCCCATCTCCTCTGACATCCAAATTCCAGCAGGACCTTTCTCTTCCCCAGCACACTGGGATGCAGTTACATTTCCTGCCATGATCTCACCTCTGTTTCCTTCTCTCCTGTTTTAGGGCATCAGAAAGTGTAAAAGTTCCAGGATACAGGTCAGGGTTGTGGGATTATTAAATCAGTACCACACAACAAGGACCTTCACTGAAAGGGTTAATCCCACCTGGTGCTTTGCAAATCAGCTTTAAGGCCCTGGTTTGCTGTTGTGTGAGCACCTGTTTGCAAACATTGGTTCATTATTTGTGTGCAAACTTAGGGCTCTTGGGAAGGTTTAAATCTGTGCTGTTTCTTATAATAGCAATGCAAATATTACTTTTGTTTTCTGACTTCAATCAGCTATTGTTAAAAACACCCCCTGATTTAACTTCAGATTTCTACAGTTCAACATTTAGAACTGACTGATACAGAAATGTTGCTCGTTTATCAAGTCAGACACTGCCCTTCCCCACTGAATATCAGAGTTCACACATCCCAGTGCTGTGCCTGGCAGGTCAGACACTCCCAGCTGCCCACAGCTCCCTCTCCATTCCCTGGCAATAATGGCATTAATCGTTTGGGATTCTTTGGCAACCAAAAGAACTCGGTATTTCCCGGTCGCAGCTCAGAGCCGGAGCTCACCCTGAGGTTCTTCAGAGCCAGACACGCAGCCTGCTGCAGCCTGGCATCACAGTGGGACAGAACATCCGTGTAAAACAGCACAGCCTGCACGGAACACAAAAATACAACAGACTCAGAAGGGTAATCAAGCAACCAAAGCCGAGGGACGAGAGCGATTTTACCCCCATGAATGAGCAAATGTAGAGAGCAGGGGAGCATTGCTGTGTTTAGGGGCTCGTTCCCGGCTGGAACAAGGTGAGGAAAGGAGCGTGGTACCGAGGGAAGCTCCCCGATGTCCCCAATGTCCCTGCTGTCCCCACCGTCCCCTCTGTCCCCCTGCATTCACAGAATATTCACATAATATTCACATAATAACCAGGTTGGAAGAGACCTCCAAGATCATCAAGTCCAACCAAGCCCAACACCTCAACTAGACCATGGCACCGAGTGCCACATCCAGTCTTTTATTAAACACATCCAGGGATGGTGACTCCACCACCTCCCCAGACAAAGTATTCCAATACTTCATTATTCTTTCTGTAAAAAACTTCTTCCTGATATCCAACCTCTATCTCCTTTGGTGCAGCTCGAGGCTGTGTCCCCTGGTTGTGTCAGAGCTGCCTGGTGAGAGCCCAACCCCAGCTGACACAGCCACCTTTCAGGAGCTGTGGAGAGTGAGGAGGTCACCCCTGAGTGTCCTTTTCTCCAGGATAAACACCCCCAGCTCCCTCAGTTGTTCCTCACAGGGTTTGTGTTCTAAACTCCTCACCAGCCAGTGTGGGTGAGCCTCACTGTCCCCCTGCTGTCCCCCTTGTCCCCACTCTCACCCGTGCCCGGAGGTTGCCCCTGCCGCTGGCCCGGGCCAGGCACGCCGTGGCCGCTTTGCTCACTCGGTGATTCTCGTCCAGCTGCAGGAGCCCCAGCAGCTGCAGCGTCCTGGGCAGAGGCTGCAGCCGGCTCAGCCTCTTCCCCTTCAGCCTCTTGAGCGTCTTCAGCCTCCCGGGGCACTGCAGCTCCTCGATCAGCATCACTGCAGGGGGAAGGAGCAGCCTGGCTCAGCCGAGGAAACAGAAACACCTCCCGGGGGACACCAAACCCTGCCAGCCCAGCCGGGGGACACCAAACCCTGCCAAGCCCAGCCGGGGGACACCAAACCCTGCCTCCTCCCCCTGTCACTGTCCCTGTGTCCAGCCCGGGACAGCAGAGCAGTGTTCAAGCTCTCCGAACCCTCCACGAGTCCTCTGCATCAGCACGAGCCTGAAGATTCAGCCAACACCAGGATTATTTTTAAATAATTCTTTTCTATTGCAGAGAAAATTTTGAAGCACTTTCACATGTTGGACAAGACTCTGGTGAGGCATTGGCTACCTCAGGCTACAAAATGCTCGTTAGTAACCTCTGCAATTTTATTGTTCTTTTCTGAGTCTGAGTCCAGCTACAACAGTGAGCCCAAGGCACAGAGTGCACTCAGTCCTTGGATCCAGCTGGAGGCTGCTCCTGACTTTGTGCCTGCTTTAGCTTTGGAATATCCCAGAGCTCAGTTTTCAGGGCACTAAAGATAAGCCCATCCTTCACACGGGGTTTGTTTGCACATGCTCAGATATGGGAGTCAAGCACGCTTTTCCTGTTCTGATTAAAATGACAGGTCATAAGAGGAATAAAAATGGCAACAAGCTGTCAGTGCGAGGGCTGGGCTGTTTCCTGCTCTGAGCTGTACCTGGAGCAGGATTCTGGAGGCAGCAGCCCTGCAGGAGGAGCCAAGCTCTGCCCCATTACCTTCTTTAGCCAGTTTGGCCAGGTGCTTCTCCAGGCTGCCAATGTGGTGCCTCTCCAGGTAATGATAAAACTGGAATAAAGTCACTGGTTCTGTTTGGAAACTTGAGGAGGGGAGCAGCCCATCACAGGTGAGGATCTGCTCCAGCAGCCTCTGCAGCACTGCAGGGAACAGGGAGCACAGAGAGAACAGCAGGCTGGTTACATGGAAGCTGATGGAAGCAAGTGACAGGTTTGGGTTTGAGGGTTTTTAATGCACAGGGACAATTCTCAGCACTGCACTGCAACGGTTCAGCGTGGCCTGGTGCTCTGGGGTACCTGTCTCCAGGTGGCTGGGGTACTTCTCCTTCACTTTGAGCATCATTGTGTACTTCAGTGCATGGCAGAACCTTTCTGCTGAGGTCACCAGGATGCTGCTGCCAGGCTCTGCAAGATCACTCCAGATTTTCAGATATTGCTTCTTCTTTTTAATCTTCTGAATAACTGAAACCCAACGTTTTAAAAAGTCAGCGAGCTCGAGCAGATTTGCGATTTTACACGAGAAATTAGGCAGCAGATGGCCTAGCTGGGTGGGGCAGTGCTAACTTGGATTTGTATTAGAGATGGTTTAGCTAAAAACGGCACATTTGCTGCCCAGATGTTGACACCTGCAAGCACTGAGCTCCTAAACTGCCATCAGCAGCTCTTCTGCCTCTTATTGTCCCCTTTATCCCAGAACCTGAGTCAGTTCCAGAACATTCTGGGAGTTTACCTGGTTTCCCTTCTGTCAGCCAAGGAGGTGCCATTGCCAAAGGTTTTTGGGATCCTGCCTCGTGTTCCTTGCCCAGGACAGAGCACCGACCTCGGGGCTCTCAAGCCCATCACGAGAGCAATAATTAATTCCCTGTGGTTCCTCATTCAGACCCTTCATCCCTCACTTTCACCTCCAGACACGGAGCTCCTGCATTTCACACTCCCACACTTCCCCTGTCACGCTGTACCAGCCCCTCTGCAGCTCTGCTCCAGGGAACAGTTTATTCTCATATCCTCCAGGATAAAATCTGGCAGCAAATGCTTCCAACTAAAATTTGCATTCTTCCTGCTGTATTTACCAAGATGAGAACAAAAGCCTTCCAAGCCTCTCATTGTGCTTTATCATTTTGTCCTGTCCAACAGCCAGTGGCAGAATTTAGTAGTGGGAAGATCAGAGATAGAATTCTGTGCCCACCAAACTGTTCTGGTAAATGGGCACAGAATTTGGGCAGTTTGCTTACCAAGGAAAAGCACAGATAGAAAAGAGGATTTTATTAGAGCTACTCTGTTGTTCTTTGACTGCAAACTCCACCATCTACAACATCCCTGGTTAAGACATACCAGATCAGCTACTCTGAGACCACCATCTCCAATTTTTTTCCTTCTTTGTGGAAGAAAAAAAATGAACCAACGAATGAGCCCTGTTTTTCCTAAGAATCCAGATAGAAGAGCAGGTTTAATTATGTCAGTGTTTGCAAGGAATTTAGGACGAGACCCCTGGGTCTGGGGAGGTCTGAGCAGACACAGCAGGGGTGCAGCTCTCCCATCTCTGCAGGCCTTGGAGGAAGGCAGGTACTCACTTTTCTCAACAGACAGATCCAGGACATCCCCCAGCACTCGTGTCTGCTCTGACACTTCTTCCAAAATGCTCTCCCGGACCACCTGGGCTACATTTGGTGTCCTCAGTTTCTGAAATGCAACAGAAAACTCAGGAACTGAAACTAGGGCAGGATCAAGCTCCAGACAAATCAGGATTTATTTCTTAGAATCCAACTTTTAAGACAACTGAGACAACCCCAGCAGCTCTCAGAAGGCCCCTGCCCATCAGACACCTGCTCTCTGTTGTAGCAGTTTTTCATTCATTGAACATCACCCAAGCCAAGCCAAGCCTGTGCCTTTGCAGCCTGCTTTGGGCATTGCTCAGAGCTTCACAAACCCCAGAGCTGAACAGAGGCAGCAGAGTTTTGGATGACCTGTTCTGTGTGCACACACGTGTACACTGCATTAATGCCCCACATTGCCATTCTGAGTCTCTCTGCTGTTATAAAACAAACAGAACATATCAAACCCTCCTGTAATCAGAATAAACAGTGACAGCCAGTACCCTGGAAACCCCCAGGCTCCTCTGTACCTGCAGGAGACCTTTGCACAGCTTCAGGTGTGTTATCAACAGCATGTCTAGGTTGTCATCCCCAGTAGTGACATCTCGTGCTTCTGGTCTCGTGTCACAGCCCAGGGACTGCAGCACATTGTCATTGTACGTGCTGTGGGGTGAGGGGAAAAGAGAGTTACGAGTCTCATCACTAAATAGAATTGAAAATTCTCAGCAGGGAGCTGTGGGAGAAACCAGGTGGCATTGAACAGAAACCAGCATTTTCTTTAACTGCATTTACAACCCTCTCTGAAAGCACAGTGAGATGTTTCTGTGCTGGATTTGACAGCAGAGCTGTTTCCCAGCCGGGTGTGGCTGTTGTGGGACCCCCTGTGCCTGTCCCACGAGGTGTGCAGCACATACCTGACACTGCCTGTCCTTGTGCTCCCAAACAGGGACAGCTCGTCAGCACTGCAGTCAGCGTTCAGGAAATCAAAACTCTCCAGCACTGTCTCCACCATTAAACTCTCCATCGAGGAGTGTTTGTGAAGTGTCTTTAGCTGTTGGTGAAATGGAAGCAGAAATGCTGTTATTTATAGTTGGCCAGCCATTTTGTACTTGTTCTTTTCTGGTTTTGAAATCATTCCTCACAATAAATCACTTTGCTTTTCTGATTTCATCTTTAACACATCAGGGAGATCTGCTCTTGGTGCAGTGCTCTGACCCCAAAATAAAGTTGCTAGTTAAATTCAAGACATGTTTCAATATTTTAAACTCTGTGGATTCCCCTTTATCTCCATGCCTGCTGAGGCTGGTGAGAGCTGGCATTCCCTGCACCTTCTGTCACTAACACAGTTCTCTCTCATTCTCTGTTTCTGAGCTCAAAGCACCAACCTTGGGGGGCTGTGGCATTCCAGCACAGCACCCAAGAGCTTCATAACAATGGTGAATTTCATGGAGCCACTACCTTGGAAAAGCTGCTCTCAGGGTACTCGGTTTGGGTTTTAAATTCTGTTTTTCCAGGGGTTTCACTGGAGAAGGAGGCCAAGGCAGTTGTGCTATCACCAGTTCTTCCTCCAGCCTGGATCCCCTCCCCAGCCCTCGTGTTCCTGCTCCCAAACCTGTGCTCCAGCCCTGCCTGCTCTTCTGCAGGACCTTTCCTCTATGGAAAGAAATGTCCAGCACTTGGGAGCAGCCAGACTCAGCTGCAGGAGCTGCACAGACAGGGCTGGGATGAGCTCCTGCACTCACCTCGAGCTACACTGAGCTTGGAAAACACCAAAAGATCCAAAACCAACCCAAAGGCAGAGACCCAGACACAGCCTGGGTTCTGCTCAGCACAGCTCCCACCAGGGCTGCAGCTCCTTCCCTTCCCTGATCCCATCACTTCTCTGGTCCCATTTGTGATCCCATCTCTTTTCTGATCCCTTCCCTTCCCTCATCCCATCCCCTCTCCCTTTTCCTCGTCCCATCCCATCCCCGCTCCCTTTCCCCCGTCCCATCCTATCCCCTCTCCCTTTTCCTCGTCCCATCCTATCCCCTCTCCCTTTTCCTCGTCCCATCCCATCCCCTCCCTTCTCCCTTTTCCTCGTCCCATCCCATCCCCTCTCCCTTTTCCTCGTCCCATCCCATCCCATCCCATCCCCTCTCCCTTTTCCTCGTCCCATCCCATCCCCTCTCCCTTTTCCTCGTCCCATCCCATCCCATCCCCTCTCCCTTTTCCTCGTCCCATCCCATCCCCTCTCCCTTTTCCTCGTCCCATCCCATCCCATCCCCTCTCCCTTTTCCTCGTCCCATCCCATCCCATCCCCTCTCCCTTTTCCTCGTCCCATCCCATCCCATCCCCTCTCCCTTTTCCTCGTCCCATCCCATCCCATCCCCTCTCCCTTTTCCTCGTCCCATCCCATCCCGCTCCCTTTTCCTCGTCCCATCCCATCCCGCTCCCTTTTCCCCGTCCCATCCCCGCTCCCTGCGCTCCGGGCTCCGCCGTTTCCCCGAGCCCCTCCTGACCTCTGGTGGCCAAAATCCGCTGCTGGGGCCGTGCCAGCAGTGACACAAAGCAGCCACAGGGGCACCGAGCTCGGCCAGGAGTGACAGAAGGAGCCACGCCACCTCCGAGAGCGAAACACAGCCGTACCTTCAATTTATCCCTCAGGGATGAAACCTGGCACTCCAATTTCTCCAGCTGGGCTTGCCCCTCATGCCGGGATTTCAGCAGCTGGAGCAGCTCCTGCAGAGTCCTGTCCATCGGCTTCGCTCGCCCCTCTGCTCGGAGCTCGTGTGCAGCATTCCAGCTTTTCTGGCTGATGCTCTCCTGCTCTGCCAGGCGGCGATTCCGGGCGTGGCTGGAGGAATCTCTGCTGCCTCTGGGAAAGCTGGAGGGGAATCCTTCCACACACGGGGTCTTCTTCAGGATGTCCAGAGTGCTGTGACCTGCGACAGGATGCTGCAGCTCTTCTGCTCCAGTCTCTTGGATGATCACCAGTGGCAGCATCCTGTGGTCCAGGGCTGGGGTTGTGCTCCTGGATTCTGCCCCTTTCTGATCCTCGGAGCTCAGCGAGTCTCCCTCGCTCGTCTCCGCAGGGTTGTGGGGCTTGTTCCTCCCAGGGACATCGAAATCACAGGCGGCCAGGTAGCTCAGGATGCTGGGGGGCTGAGCTTCCTCCCCTGGGCTCTGCCTCTGCTGCAAAACCGACTGCAAAGAGATCCCAGGTGAGCTGGAGTCACCTGGAGAGCCCGAGGTGCCACCTGGGACAGGGGACTCTGCTCCCCTGGCTGCCAGATTCATTCCCAGCACAGACTGCTGCAGCACACACCCACACCCCCCATTCCAGCTGCTGAGCACAGTTCTCTTGAGGGATTCTAAAAATGTTTTACAAAATCTAAAGTAGAACTCAAAAAAATAGGGGTTAAAAGAAAAAAATTAACAAAGCCCCCAAATAAACTGCAAATGTGTCAGAGTGCTGTTTTCACATTTCTGAGTGTGCTCCTGAACATCCCAAATCCCAAATCCGAGCCCCAGGTCTGTGCTTTGCCTTTTGCTCTCCCCCCTTGTACTCACCAGGTAATACCTCTCTCTGAAGCTGGGTGTGTTTGGGGGGGTCCAGTTGTACAACGAGCTCTTCCTGCTGCCCACAGAGAACTTGGCAGTGCTTCCAGGTGACAGGAACAGGTTCTCGGTGTCAAAGGGGCTGCAGCAGAAAACAAAGGTCAGTGAGAGCAGAGAGCACAGAGGGGTTCAGCTGCTGGGAGGATTTGGACAGGGACGTTCAGTCAGCAGCACATGGAATAAAATGAAACAGAAAGTGCCTCTCTGCCAGTGTTGTTGACTGCTCCAGCAGAGAAAGACACAGGCAAAAAGGCTGTGGGTTTTACACACAATTCTCCACACCTTTAGACAGAAACCTGTGCCAGAGCCTTTGGAAGAGGAGCCCAAAGTCCCCAAGGGCTCTGTCCTCCTGTCCCTGGGCAGGGACACAGGCACAAACTACAGAGGAAGGAAACACAACACGTGTAATAAAGGAGAGCTGCCAACTTCCCTCCTGCAGAGCACACACCACCTGGAAAAACCAATAAAAACCCTCATTATCCCTCCCCTATTAATCACAATTCCTTTGGCTGGCAGAGGAAGCCTGTGCAGTGCTTCTTGGCAGCTTCTGTGGTTCATACAGGCAGGGATGAGCCAGTTACTGCCCCAGAGGACACTGGCTGTGGTCTGCAGGGGTTTGTCAAATGCTGCTCCAAAGACTTCCTAATTACCGACTTCATCTCAGCCATTAGTTTCTCAACCTCTTTGCAAAGCAGTCTAAGGGAACTCCCATGAACGATCCCCTGGGATGCAATCAGCTAACCAGGAGATGGAAAACACATTTCCAGTTAAGTAAAGCAAGTTTGGTTTCTATACGTGTTACTTTTTGTTGCCTACTGAGATGCCTTATGGCACCAAAAGAAAGTTTCATTTTCTACTTGAGTACTGGCCTTTTGAAAAAAAAGTGAATTGTTTGCAACAAATTCGATTGAATATAACAAGCAAAGAGCAGGATAAAATCAGCTGAGTATTGCAGGAGTGACAACGAGGACTCATCAAGTGCAGGGAAATGAATTTCTTCTCTCTAGCCAAAGCTGAAGAGCAGAGCCCCAGCCCTCTCTGGCTCCTGGAGCTGCCCAGGGAGGTTGTGCAGAGCATCCTGCCGGGCACTCTCTGCTCTCCCCGGGCTCAGCCAACGCTCTGGGAGCTGCCCCGAGCCAGGTGAAGTGGCTGAGTGAGGCAGTGTCACCAGCTGGGCTCCATCAGCCCTGTCCTCAACCACAGAACAACATCTGCTCTGACTCATGGGCAGAAATAAATCGGCTTTCTGACAGCAGCAGCCTTTCAGCCAAAGCCTGCTGTGTTTACTGATGAAAGCAAATTACTCCTACCCATGGCATTCTTAACAAAAGTCACAGGGATCCATTCCTCAGATTTTTCATTTTTTAGCTTTTAACACCGTGATGCAGTAATGCAAAATGACACTTCTAGGAAAGGAACAAGAACAAACAAAAGCTGCTTTGCCTCTTTGGCAACTCCTGAAAGGCTCCAGCAAAACGCAGCTCTCAAAAATCTCAGAAGCTCCTGGTCCTGCAGGGAATGACAGAGAGCAGAGGGGGACAGCAAGGATGGATTCTGCTCTGGAGCTTCTATCATCTCCTGGCTCTGAGCTCCCTGGGCTCCATCCAGCATCTCTCCCCAACATTTCTCCAGCAAACAAACCCTCACTCTGGGACAGCTCCAGGAATCCATCTCCCCCAGCGCTCTGACACAGCCATGGGGATATTCCAGGGCAAACCAGGGGAATTCAGTGGGATGCAGGGGGCTTTCCCCAGACACTTGGAGGCAATCCATAGCTGGCATCTGTCACGCAGCAGACTTTGCAAGCAGACTATTGTCTTTAATTGTCACTGCCTTTTCCTCAGTTTGTTTAGTCACTTCCTGGAATCACTGACATAAAACCTCTGCATAGGTAAAAACTTTGCAGGAATGTCGTTGTTTAACCTTAAATTGTGGAGCAAGTACTTTGATGGGGGGTGTGGGCTGGCTGTGGCTGAACTGAGAGAAAGAGTGGCTCCACATTTCCTGTCCACATTTCCCAGCCAACATCCACATGCCTGCACAGGATTATCCAGCGACAGCTTTTCAGGACTGAAAAACTCCATTAAAAAAAAACAAAAAAAAAATCAAAAAAACAAAAACAAAGTGACCCACAAGCCTGATCATCTTTGTCCCCATTCTGTGCCCCAGCCACTCCATGGATTCCATAGCCCCAGACCAGAAGTGTGGAGAGAATTGTGAATCCAGGTTTACATTAATACACCCAAAAAAGCCAATTCTCATCAACTGGACTTGCTGTTAATAATGAGATTTTTCTTTCCCCCACTAAGCCCAGGGGGAAATGCCCATGGAATTTAGCAGAGAGGTGGGTGTTGGGTCTCACCCACCCCTTCCAGCCTAACAAGCACCAGGGTACAGAGCCTGGCTCAGCACCAGCTGTGAGCACAGACTGCACCACAGCATCACTGCCTGAAGGTCCTGCAGGAGGAACTGCCTCTCACCCACATCTGCATCTGTAAGAGCAGGACTGGCAGTAGGTATTCATCCCAAAATAAAAGCCAGACCTTCCCTTCTTACTCCCCCTTAAGGTTTTGTGCTGCTGCTCCAGGAGCCCCTGAGAGCCAGGCCAGCCCTGCTCAGGCTCCAGAGTGGTTCTGACTGGATGGTGCCCCTGGACCCCAATGCAGGGCACTCCTGGAGCTCTGAAAAGAGACTACAGCTCTCTCTTTATCCTGCATGTGAGACACAGAACTCAGACTGCTGTTTAGGTTGGCAAAAAAACCCACAGCCTTTTGCCAAACTGGCCAACAAAGCTGTTCTGCAACGGCCCCAAGCTCATTCACACTCCTCATGGCACAATCTATAAAGGAGCTGAAGGCACTTTTGTTAGAGCCCAGAAGACCAGAGGCCTATTTAAAGAAAATGTACATTTAGAAGCAGAAGAGAGATCTCCATTTGGATTTCTCACAAAGCAGGTCTAGACTGAAAGCTTGCCTCTCAGGGAATTTCGGGTAAATCAGATGGATTTGTTTAGTTACTCTTAAAGCAGAGGAAAAAGCAGCTGTGATTATGAGTGCTCTATCTCTGAAAACAGAAACACCCTGATTTATCCCCACACAGCCTCTCTTTTCTGTAAACAGCCTCAGCAAAGAGCCTGTCAGAGAGGAGAGGCCAGCTCTGCACTGAAGAATTCTGCAGAATCCACTTGGTGGGACCCCAACACATCTCAGGAAACTTAAACACAGCAGAGACACAGAGCCGGGGCTCTCAGGGGCTGGGAAATTCCAAGGGGGGATTAATTCCCAAAGAAATGAGTCACCAGCAGCCCTGCTGCCAGCTCCAAGGGCTGGGTGATGCTGTCCCAAATCCTGCTGCCAGCCCAGAGCTGCACTCTGAGCTCAGACCACAGCCAGAGGGTGTCAGCAGCACTGCCAGGGGAGATTTCCACAAAGTTTCACCCCAAATACAATTTGCTGTGGACGTTCAGGTCAGGAGGAGCAATAGCCCAGAACAGGAGGGGGTTTCCTCATCCAGTTCCTTTGTGCATGATTCATTCTGAAGTTCCTGACACCAGGGCAGGAAGGGAGCAGACCCAGCAGGGTGAATGGACTCTGTCTGTCCCTGCCACTGCTGGGGGGCACAAACAGAGCAAAAGTGATTTCTCCCAGACCATCAACTCCATCCACTGTGGCCACTGCTGGATCTCAGGAGGAAAAAGCATCATAAAACAGGGGAAGGCAAAACTCTGCCAAGGTGAGTTTATTTCTCATTGACTTCAACCAATCTGTGCTTGAAAATCATTTCCAGGACACATTTTCAGCCCAGTTGCAGGTACAAGTGTCACAGAGCAGGCACAAGGGACACTCAGAAAACGGCACTGGGGCAAGAAAACTTCTCCTTCCCCAGCCCCAGCCCAGAACCAGAGCTGCTCCTGGTTTTCCTGGTGAGAGCCTGCACAGGTCACAGGGTGCTCAGGGGGCTCTGGGCAGGGCTGGGAAGAGCCCAGAGGGATGCAGAGGGACCTGTGCAGTGTCCCCTGCTCACTGAGGGGCTACTGTCACCCTGCACAATGGCAAATGGAAACAGGTTAAAAAAAAAAACCAACTTGATTTGTTGCAGACAGATCTCTCTGTGTGAGACAAGAGTGCCATAAAGCAGAAATAACAGAACCACCTCAAAAAGCTGTGCTGGGGAGTCTGGAGGGAGGAGTAAGTGCCACTGCACCATCCACAACAGTGAGAATTTACTTTTAATAACAGCAGTAGTCCACTACAAAAATCAAGTTACAGATTTAAAATATAAAACAATTTAACAAATCACAGGCACTATGACAATGCTCAGCTATTTAAAAATACACCTGCAAGCAGTTTCCCTGGAGTGCACAAACAGCCTTGTACCCACACACAAAGGTGCCAAGCCTTTGGGAAAGCTGCTTTTTAAACAGACAATATCCTGGTAGCAAGGACTGTCCTAAAACTTCAGCTGTGAATTTTTTTTTTCCCCATTGTGTCCAATGAAACTGCTACTTTCATTTCATCCCCTCTAGGATTATTTTCAGTGCTTTGCAGACACACATGCATTGCTTGGAGGTAGAGTGGATGCTCCCTGTGAGGAGCAGAGAGCTCAGAGGCCACAGGTGAGGTGGCACAGCCGTGGTGGCACCAAAGGAGGAGCTGGGAGGTCACAGGAGCAGCTTTAGCCCCTTGCCCTGCCTGGTGCCAGCATCAGGTCCTGCCCAGGACTGCCCAGGGAGCACAGGGCTGTTCTCTACCCTGCTCTCAGACAGAAAGAGGACCATGGTGTTGAATGCAGCTCAGGGACACGCTTGGGAGCCTGGAATTATTTCCAATATTTTCTAGCTGTCGTGTCTGGGGCTGTACTTACTTCCAGAGGACCTCCAGCCTCAGCTTGATGGTGCCCAGCTCAGTGATGTCCACGATGATGGCCTGGGGCTTGGTGGTGAAGAAGTTGATGCTGTCACAGGTCACCACCCCCACCAGGATGGTGGCCAGGCCCCGCAGCTCTGTCACCTGCAGAGACACAAACACGGCCAAATCCACCTCACCAGGCAGCCCTGGCTCACCTGCCCGGGCAGGGGAACAGCCCAGGTGAGAGCTGTGAGCCCCTGTCCCCACCTGCACACCCTGCAGGAGAGGGGTGCAGGAGCTGGGCACACCCAGCTGGGCAGCACCGACTTGTTCTAAACCTGCTGTGTAAAGATTTCTGAGCACTGATGGAAGAGCACGAGGTGTGGAGGACATTTGTCAGCGACTTTGATCAGCTGAGAAAAGGAGTAAAATTCCCATTGTAACACAAATGACACGAGATTTGCAACAACTGTGGTAAGACAGGAATCTGAATTAGCTTCTCACCTGATGCTCATTGTGCAGGGGAAGTAAAAAGCCACCTCATAAAGCCATTTCCAAAGGCAAGAAGGCAGAGAGTGTCTCCTGTGTGAGCCAGCTCCTGCTGCCAGGGCAGGGCAGCTCTGCAGGAGCTGCTTTCAGAGGCTGCCAGAGCCCAGGGGCTGCCCTGGCACAGCAGGACAGGACCCAGCACAGCCCAGGCTGGCACCATGGTGCTGCAGAGCCCAGCCCCTGAGTGCTGCCCCACGACTGACCCCACCTGCCAGGGCAGGGCCACCACCCAGGCTGGCAGTTCCATACAGGAATGTCGCTCCTCCAATAGAGCAGCACTGCCAGGACTCAACATCCACATGGGGGATAGTAATATCTTATTATTATTATTATTATTATTATTATTATTATTAATATCTGTGTCTCCATATCCAGGCTGTGCCCTAGAAATTCCCAGATATTGATCTAGGAGTTCTTTAAAAAAAAACAAAACAAGTAAACAAAAAACCCAAAATACAACCACACATCCCAGAACGTGGGAAAGCAGATGCACTAATGCTGTTATTAGTGCCGGGAGCAAAGGAAAATCAGAAACAGTGTCCTTCACTAGGCACAACATGGATTAACTGATATTTTTCACACAGTTAGAAAGAGAAAACTATTTAGGAATTTTGAGAAATCCTTGGTAGCCAAAGAGGGAAGCAGCAGCCCCGTTAACCCAGTGCTTCCAACCCAACCATTATACACCACACCTTGATCTCAAACTTCTCATGCAGATTGGGGATAAAAATCTTCTCTTCCTCATCCCACGTTTGGCTGTCATCAGTCTCAATTTTGCCTTTCAGCCTCCATTTCTGGCGCCCCAGTCGCACAAACACCTGGAGGGCACAGGGACAGGAGGGTGTTGGGCCAGCACAGCCCAGACTGGTCCTGCAGCCCACAGAAGCAAAGCCAGCCCCTTTGCCCTGGACACAGAACTGCAGACAGGGATGGGGGAGCAGGTCTGAAGCCTGGAGTCAGCACCCAGAACACCCTGCCCTGCACTGGGGCCACCAGACTGGGGTTCACTGGGAAAGGTGGGAACAGGGGAGCAGCCAGGGGGACACTGAATGCATTCCCATCCTGCCAAGGGCAAGATCCCAGGAAACAGGGAGCCACTGAAGGCCATCCCTGGCATCATTTAAACCCTCCCAAAACACCCAAAGCCCACCCAACCCCTCTGTCCCTCCCTGGGCACAGTGGGTGTGCCAGTGCCCTCCTGGCTTATCACAGTCTGCTCTCCTGCAACACCCTCTACTCTCACTCGGGGAAAGAAAGGACAAAAATGCACAAAAAGTTGTGTACTGCACCTCATACTGGTCTCCTGGGCAGAGACGAGCAAAGCCCACCAGCCCTGGAAAGAGAAGGAAAACTCCTGAAGTTTGTAGAGCTTTACAAATTCCCCCACCAGCACCTCAGCCTGCAATAAATCGAGTGACTCTCTGGGGAACACCCCCCTCTTGTCCTCAGCTCTGTGCAGAAGCTGCACCACCAGCCCAGCACACTCTTAAAAGGACAACATTTAATAGAGTTGAAAAAGAGAAAGCTTGTCAGCTTTGTATTCCAATATAAAATACCATGGCAGGTCTGTTTTATAGCACTGGAGCAAAACACAGGATTTTATTAAAGGTCTCTGAGCCACTGAGAGTCCAGTTATTCAGAGATTGCTACCCAGAAATTAATGAAAAAAAAACCCAAATCAATGAAACCCCAAGTGAAGGGGCCTTGAAGGAAAGGAGAAAGGAACCTACCTTTCATCTTCACATGGAACTCTCCCAAGTGCACCTCCAGAGCCCCCTCTATAAAGCACATGTCCTGAAAGAAAAGCTGCACAGTCACCAGCACTGCAGAGGACCCACACATCCTATTTCCTTTAAAGGACTTAATTTCTTTTTTTTTTTTTTAAACGTCACACAAACATTCTCACCAGTAAAGGCAGATAAAAATAATATGAATGGATTCTGTAAAACAGAAAATCTTCCACAGAAGAGTGGAGCTCCTTGGGCTCATCACTCAGTTACTTCCATCACTGGTTTTGTAAAAACAGCAGAGCTCATTCCTTCAACTCTCCTCTCACACTTCCAGTGGAAGTCATGAGAGACCCCAGCACTAAGGATTTTTTTATACAGTATACCTGTATTCTATTCACACACCTTTTTAACCCACATCATTAAAAAAAAAAAATAAAAGCCAGCAGCAGCTCCCAGTCCGTTTTTGTGAAGGATTTCCTACCTCTGTGCACTCCTGGACGTTCTTGTAGAGCTCCAGCAGGCTCTCCCTGGAGGCTTTGGTGGAAGGGGACAGGGAGAAGGCTTGTTTCATGTTGGTGGCCCCATCCCTCAGCCTGCACTGGATGCAATAAGCCTCATAGAGCTCTTCTACCTTTGGAACAAAGGGAAGAAGGAACTGGAATTACCCTGGCATGGCTCAGGAGTTTTGGAAAGGAACATCGGCAGAGTTTCCTGGCAAAAAACCCCAACAACCAAAGCAAACCCCTCTGTCAGAGCAGTGCAGGATGCTGCAGCTCCTGCAGCTCACAGAGTGCAGCCGTTTGCTTCTCAATATCCCAGATTTTTTCAGCTTTTTTCAGGAACACAACCAGCTCTGCTTCTTCCAGAGTAGAAGACAAGAAGTAACACTTTGCTCACAAGACCTGCAGAGCAGGGCAGCAATTCCCTGAGCCCAGAGAAAGCCCAGCAGTGTTAGCAGTGCCAGGGGAGGGGCTCAGCCCTCTGGAAGCTCTGGCAGGCAGCAGACACAGAACTGCCCCTGTGGCCCCTCCTGGGGGGGAGGAGAACACATCAGCCTTCCCAGAGCAGCATTTTCTGAATAAACTGGCAGAAAATGCAAACGGCTTTCACAGGAAAACTCAGGTTGGGTCGTGCCAAACATTCAGCCTGAATAGAGCCATTCAGGAAAATAAATAAATAAAAATCCCCTCCTCCTGTGAAAAGATTGGCTCCAGCTTTCAGCAAGCCCCCAGCATTCCCCCCTTCAGATGAATTATAATCAGAGTGTTTTCCATGTGGGTAGACCCCTTCCAGGTCCAAGGTATAAACCCCTCACCTTGCTGATGTGGAACTCCAGTTTCCTGATGTATCTCTCCACAGAGCGGATTTGCTTTTGAGGAGGGCAGAGAGAGAGAAAGGGATGTAAGAAATTATTTCCTAAATGTCCATTAGGTAACACAGCAGATAGAAAGTCACTCATTTTCGTCCACTTGCAGCATCCCATCCCCAACAGCCTTACCTTGTCCAGGTCATAGTAGAAAGCCTGAAAGAGAAATGGCACAGGCTGAGGAGAGCACCTGGGTTTGTACCATTCATGATGTGTTTTCACAGGTACTGCAAGACTCACTAGGAACATACCAATTACCACTAAATTAATATTACAAGCATTGATCACTGAGCAGACACAAGGAGATTCAGCCCAGTAAAGAAACGTGATGTTAAGAGCACTGCTGGCTATTGAAAATGAGAAATTTCTAGTGAAATTCTCATAGCTGGGGCTACCTTGCTTGGGAAATTTCTGATTGTGCTGCTTTGCTGGATCCCACCTCAGTGTTTTAACTGGACAGCCCCAGGTGGGAGAAAACACCTACTTTTGTGACTTTTATTGAAGTATTTAACACTGAAAACACCTTACCAATCTAGAATTCCTCTTGGTATCTTTGTGCCGACCAGAGAGATAATCCAGCTCAGCCTGGTGAGCTTCCAGGTACTCACTGCAGAGAGAGAAAGCCATGTCAGACCCTCCTGCTGAATTCACTGCACATTCTCTGGGGAGCTGCTCTCAGCAGAATGCTCCAAACCACGCAGGAGGAGAATCCCAAGTTCTAACACACACAGACCACAGATCTCCCTCTCTGAGATTTCTCTGCTCCTCCCTGCCCCTCTCCTGCAAGACAGCAGAAAAGTTCATTTGCTAGGGAAATCTCTGCTCCCAGGGACTGAGGAGGAACTCCCCAACCAGAGACCTGCCCAGGGAACACCTGCACTACAAACCCAGCTCCAGCACGGGCCAGGTGGGGCAGGTGCCACTCAGGGTTTAGCAAACAGAGCTGGAGACCCTGGTAAGGCAATTTCTGAATGCAGCAATTCCTTTTTTCCAGGATAAGAACTCTTTTGCAAGGTGTGAAGCACTTGGTGCCAGTTGGCCTCTCTGGAGTTGCTTGCATGCTTGGGTTGTGCTTTAGGACTTTCCACAGAACCTAAAACCTTCTCAGCTGAGGCTCTTCCAACTTTGCTTTTAACACAGAGCAGACTTAGGTAACTTTTTCCTCTCATGTTTGAAAGGGAACCAGAATCACCTGGTAAACACCACATTCTTAGACACAGTCTCCGAGCAGTCAAAATAACTTCATTTTAGGCAGCTACACGTCCTCACATTTGCTTTGATGCATTTCATTTTCTCACTGTTCCAAAAGCAGGTCCCCCGAGACATCCCAGTGTGCAGCACTCAGCTCTCAACACCTGCCCAGGAACAGCTCAGAGCAGGAGCAGCCAAGGCTGGAGGCACAAAAACATTCACTCACCTTTCAGAAAAGCTCCATCACTTTTAGCTTCAAGTATTTAGAATTATCAGCCTGATGCAATGGCAGCCAGATGGTTAACAGAGTCAAGTTATTTTCTACAGCTATAAAGAACCAGGCACGTAAAATATGTTCTGTACTAAAAATTCAAGTCACTCCAGCAGCGAGTGGACTTAGTCTGCATTTACTTAAAATTTGGCCTTTGCATTGCTATTTGATACAGTTGTTTTCTGTAGGTTACTTCAGTCAATTAGTCAGCCACTCACTTTTGGCAGGAGGATGATCATGTGGCACTCGCTACAAAACTGGGAACAAATTCTGATCCACTTTATGGTTTCTCCTCCCTAAGCTCAGATAAATTCTCAGCTCTGCGAAAACATTTGGTTTCCTTGTTTCTTTTAAATCTAAACCCTCTACTTAGACATTGGTGGGTATTTTTAGGGTTGAAGACTTCATAGTCTTTTATTGGACTAAAAATGTGACATATGTGACTTTATAAAGCGTTACTACAGTGCATTTGATGTCCTTTGCTGAAGAAAAACTGACCAAAATGAAGACAGTAGCAAAACGTGGAGGACAGCAGTGACACCCTGCAGGAACTGTGAGGAGAGTGCCAGCAGAAAGAGCTGCAGGGTTTACAAATCCAGGGAAAGGGATTTTATCTTCTGGTAGCTGCTGCAGGGTGTAAATGAAGTTCCTGTGATAACAGACTCAGAACTTTCTGAGAAATCAAAAGGCTGAAGCTTTCAGGTGAACCTGCTTAGACCTTTGCCTTACAAGACACCCAGAGAGCACAGAGTAATTTTGAACTTCGGAGTTTAATTTTATTAAAAGAGGGAGGAAAAAAAAAAAAAAAAAAACAAAAGACCCGTCCTGACACCATCCAGAGCAGCTCACTCTGGAAGTGTTCGGTAATTAGCAGAGAAAGAAGAGTCCCTGATGAACCAGGCTCCCCACTCCCCCTTGCAGGGCACACCCTCATTTCCAGACTCCACTTTAAGTCAGCTTTTCGAGTCAAAGCTAACTCCCCTCCAGAAGCTTTTTGCCAGTCCCTCCCCAGGTCTGGCAGTCCCAAAACCCTCCCTTCCCCACGGGAGCTCGGCTGCTTCCCAGGACAATTCCTCAGAGTTCTCCCTGTCACTGACCTTTTACAGTGCAATAAACTGAATAAACAGAAACATCGGAGCACTTTGTAAACGGGCTGAGAGTGAATGAAACTCGTTTTACCAGGTCCCAGCACACAGTTCAGAGATGCCAGATGGAGACACAGCACAGTGACACACAGACTGAAACAGCACGACTAGGCAAGGCAAATGACAATATTGAAAAAAAAAAAAAAATCCTTACTTAAGTCCTTTCTTCAAAGCTTCAAAAATTTTCTTCACCTGCAGTGGCTTTGGATCCCAGATGAGAGCCCCTTTCTGCAGGGAATTGTAGACCTTGGGGGGTTTCAGTGACACCCTTGATCTCACTGAGCTCCTGCTGAGGGATTTGCTGTAGGAAAAGAAAAGAAATTCAGGAAAGGTGCAGAGCCCATCACTTACCTGAGGCACAGAACTTCAGGGTTCAGTTCTATGCGGTCCCATGTACATCCAGGATTTTGGGCACCCGTGGCAGTAACAGGAACCCCCCAGAGCTGCTGAGTGTGCCCAGCAGGACAGGGCAGAGCCTGGGGCACCCTCAGGGCCACCAAAGGGACCCTGCAGGGCCAGGACTGTCCCTCCCTGACTCCCACCTGCAATCCAGGCAGCAAACCTTGCACTGCTCAAGGTCTAAGTGGCAAAGCTCACCTGAAGAACCTTTAGAAATTGTTATTGCCTTCCATTTAAATCATGGCTCAGAGCACTACTCAGTTTGGAAAAGCCAAGTGCCAGGCTCAGATTGCACACAAGATATAATGATCAAGGATTTTTTTTCAGCATCGAACACCTCAGCTAATTACATTCAAAATCAAAATAAAAGATTGTTTCTACCAGAAGTCCCCCCACATAGAATTTTTTTGTGCCAGCCTAAGGAGTTAGAACACCCTGAACCATCAGTTTGAGACACCTTAAAAGCAAAAAATTTCTCTGCAAAGAATTCCTGCCTGGTTTGCCTCCCTCTATATCCTCCCCTAAGCCCTGGTTATTTTTATATAGGTTTGTTAATAATCCCTGTAAGTAAAACATCTAAAATAACATTACCTAGAGAAGTTGCCCATCTCCCAAAGCAAGCCAAACCAGGCAGTCACTCTCTGAAAAACTTTCCAGCTCCTCTGCAATTTCCCTTTTAAATCCTGCTCACCTGCAGAAATGCTGAACTCCATCAGGCTCAACAGTTCCCCCCTGGCTGGTTCTGGTTCCAGTTCCAGGCTTGTAACTGAGGCTTAAGGAGATTCTTGTGCTGGTGATTAAAGCCCAGCACACCTGAGAGCTGCCCCTACTCCTATTAGAGAAGCCCTTTGAGTACCTAATTTAATTATTTTTGTCCTAAATTTCCACTTAACTCCCGTTTTTAACATCTGTTCTGCAAAACATCTGATAAACTAGGTGTTGCCAAGCATTGCTGGGTATTTAATTTCTTCACACCACTGATTACCCTTTTTTTTTAATGGTGCCTTAATGAAAAGTATTAATTAACCAAACCACTCGGAGCTCAGGTTTTCTACAACAAGGAAAATAACTGTTAAATTAGAACCTTACATTAATATTACTTCTCTTTATTATGATAATGTATCTTTGGGCATTCCATGCAAAGTGAGAAAGTTTCAACAGGAATAACACTGGAAGGGGCAGTCTGACCAATAAGAGCTGAAAGAGTCTCCTAGAATGCTCATTGTTTAAAATTCTTTCATGTTAAGAAGAAATAGCATCTAATTCCAGGCTCTAGAGAAATCTAATTAGCAAGATACCAACTAGAGGAGATAATTCTGTTTTTAAATTAAAAGCCCAAACTGCTCCTGGGTTTTGTTTAATTTTGGAATTTACCTTCAGATTTTTGGAGTGAATCCTCCTAAATTCTGGAAATTACTTCTCCCCCTTTTCCTCAGTATCTCCCACTGGCTGCTGCAGCCCACCTGGGCACTGATATTAATGTATGGAATCCCATTTCCATACATCTCATACAGAAGTGAAGTAGCTGACATGTCCTGGAGGGCCAGTAGCTAAAAGCTGAATTTTCTCATGCTGCTTTCCCTTGTGAACCTGATCACTGAAGGATCAGATTTCCCACTTTACAGATAACAGCAATAACATTTCCTTCCTGTGGAGACCGTGGTGGGGAAATACAAAATCGTGTCTGACTGAGAGACCCAAGGGGAAGCTGCTAAAGAAAAAGCAAAAGTACATTTAGCATCTGGTGCAGAATGTCCATGTGGGTCTGATTTGTGTCATCCTTGGACAGACCTTGCACAGGGCCCCTGCAGGCTCCTGCTGAGTTTTGCAACAGTGCCTGAGGGAGAGATAAGTAAAAAAAGGGTGATTAAAAATGTTCTTGTCTATGCCAGGACAGGCTCTCATGTTCACTGGGCTGTGACTGAGTGTCTGGGACAGAAATCTTCCTTATTGCAATGATTCCTGAACAAAACTGTCTGTCCAAACACTCAAATATTGAAAAACAGCATCATGAAAGAGAGGCACAAAGGAAAGCTTTGCAGCTAGAAGGGGATAACCCTAAGGGATATGTGAATTATTATTCTGAGCCCTGGGACTGTGCCTGTTGCAGAAGCAGCTGCTCACCACTGCTCCTGGAGATCCTTTCCCTGCAAGGACCCACTCTGGACTGCAGCTCCAGCCTGTCTATAAAATCTCACAGAGTTTTTCTCCAGATCTTAGCACTTAGTGTGATTTTAGATACCTGATCTTTGCTAGGGGTAACATCAATTTTCACTTTCACCAACAAATTAATTTATTCAAATTGAAAACTCCTCAATTGCATCATACAGGGATTTCATTTTTTGCTCATACTTTTGCTCATGCTTTGTTTAACCAAAAAGTTTAATTCAGTCATCTGGTTCTTTGAAAGGATATTTCATTACATGAGTCAGGTATTTTACTGATATACAACAGGATTTTTTTTTGAGCACAATACTCCTGAGGCACACTTCCCAATATTTCTATATGGTGCTGCTAAATGATTCACTTTGTTATTGCTCTAGCATGCACTGGCAGTCAGAGATTGTATTCATTTTCCATTTATAGGTCATCTCTTCTAAAGACACTCAAGATTTACAGGGATTTACAGGGATTGCAGAATTCACAAACAGCACAGGGTTTTTGGTGGAAAAGCTGCAGTTACTACACAGAGCAATGCTGCCCAATGAGTTATGGAAAGGCAGATGGGAACATCAGTGCAGGAGGGTGCAGCAGCTCCAGAGGCAGCTGGAGCTGGAATCCTGGGCTGCAGGGTTTGATTGTCCCTTCCCCTCGTGTGGCACTGCCAGGACACTGCCCTTCCTCCCCGAGGTGCTGCTCTGCCCGGGCTCAGTCCCAGATTTTGCCAGGACTCACCATTAAGGTGCCCAGGAGGTTTTTATTTCCCGTGGCTGTTGGAAGGTTTGGTCAGAGCTCGGCAGGCACGGCTGCAGCCCCTTCATTTCCCCAGCAGAAATGGGACTGTGGCAGCCTGGCCATCACCTGGGGACCCTGCAGTGTCCTGGGAGCACAGCTCTTCATCTGTGCCACCACACCCAGCATTTGCACAGACCCACAGAACCACAGAATCACTGAATCACAGAATCACAGACCCACAGAATCACAGAACCACAGACCCACTGAATCACTGAATCACTGAATCACTGAATCGCAGAACCACAGAATCACAGACCTACAGACCCACAGACCCACAGAACCACAGAATCACAGACCCACAGAACCACAGAACACAGACCCACAGAATCACTGAATCACTGAATCACAGAATTACAGAACCACAGACCCACAGAATCACAGAACACAGAATAACAGACCCACAGAATCACAGAATCACAGAACCACAGAATCACTGAATCACTGGGTTGGAAGAGCCCTCCAAGATCAAGTCCAACCCACACTCTAACACCTCAACTAACCCATGGCACCAAGTGCCACATCCCTTCTCTCATTTTTTTTTTTTAAACACATCCAGGGATGGTGATTCCACCACCTCCCCAGACAAAGTATTCCAATACTTCATTATTCTTTCTGTAAAAAACTTCTTCCTGATATCCAACCTCTATCTCCTTTGGTGCAGCTTGAGGCTGTGTCCCCTGGTTGTGTCAGAGCTGCCTGGTGAGAGCCCAACCCCAGCTGACACAGCCACCTTTCAGGAGCTGTGGAGAGTGAGGAGGTCACCCCTGAGTGTCCTTTTCTCCAGGATAAACACCCCCAGCTCCCTCAGCCATTCCTCATTTGTGTTCCAAGCCCCTCACCAGCCTCGTTGCCTCCTCTGGACACACTCAAGTGTCTCAATGTCCCTCCTAAACTGAGGGGACAGAACTGGGCACAGCACTCGAGGTTTGGCCTCACCTGTGCCAGGTACAGGGAAGGATGAGCTCCCTGGTGCTGCTGGCCACTCCATTTTCAGGTGGAGTGAAGGAACAAGACCTGCACAAAGCTGCCCCAGGTGACTGATCCCTGGGATGGATCCCTGGGTGCCCTGCCAGGTGTCACTTACGCCAGTTTCCTGCTCTGCACCGTGCTGAACCCAGTGAAGGAGCAGCTCCTGCTGATGCCACCCCCGTCCCCAGGGGACACAAACGTGAGCTTCACTGACATGGCTCAGTCAGATTCTGCTGGCTCCTGCAACAAAAAAAAAAAAACACAAAAACACATCAGGCCAAAGCTTCCTGGCAGCTCTGGTGCTGCTGCAAGGGGTGAGCTGCATGGAAGTGGAAAGTCAAAACAGCACACAGCAGAATAAATTGGAAAAAAAGGCTCATCTGCAATTCACGTTTCCTGTGTTGCCATCCACGGTGCAATTAATAAGGGACTGAACAGTCTAAAATGAAATCTCTCATGCCCTCTTCCATTTCTGATTGATTTTACAAACTCACTATGCAAAAGCCAGAATAGCCTCAGTTCAGAGGCTCTCTACATTTCTGACTTCTTAAAAACCCTGTAATTGTCCCAGTGCTTCAGGAGTGCAGGCCAACCTGAGCATTTCCAAAGCAGGGTGGATGCCAGAACAATACTTCAACTCCAGACTCAGTCAGTTCCAAAAAGCAGCTCCTTGCATCTGTGCAGAGCCACACTGCACTCAGTGGTGGGATTGGTGCTTAAGCCCAAGGCAGAAGTCTGGTTTCAACAGTAAATTTCAGGTTCATGCTCCTCCTCTGGCAGGGTTTCTCTTGGATTGCTCTCTTGTTTTCCATCAGTCAAACTTTTTTGCCTTTTGGAGAATTGTGTTCTCTGCCATATGTCTACAGAATCCAAGTCCCAATACAAGTAACAGACACATCCTTCAAAGCAGCTGTAGAAAATCACCCAGACAGTTCATATACAGAAAAATTCCCTTCCTTCCCTTCCCCCCTCAAGCTGGTGTAATGTAAACACCACAAGTGAGTAAATCTGGGTATAACAAAAAGCTGGAGGAAATGTTTGGAGGGAGAAGCACAAACTCCAAGAAGGAGCTCTGAATGCTCCATGCAGAGGCTTGTCCCACCTTATGGAATGTGCTCTGAAGAACTCTCAGTCCATCAGAGTGGATGCTGGAGAGGAACTCTGCCCTCAGCCCTCGTGCCTGACATGATCCCTTTAGCCTGGCCACCATTAGCCAGACTACAAGCCCAGAAATGTCATGTGGGAATCTTTCCTGGCTCTGCCACCAACTTGGAGAGCAACCTCCTCCCTGCCTGCAAGGGCTGCCTGCAAAGAGCTGGATGGGTCAAGACTTCCCGGGAGGAAGGGATTTGAGAGCAGTCTGCTGACTGTGGGCTGGTCTACAAGTACAGGGAATTTCTGCCACGGACCACATTTCGGGTACCATCACCTGAAGCAGGAGCAAAAGCTGTCCTGCATTTCCAGGAGCAGGGATCCTGCCTGTTCAGAATCCTCTCAGTCATTCCCTGGGCTGAGGTTTAAGCTCCCATCTCCTGCCTGTTCTATGTGCCAAGCTCAGGAATAACCTGGCAAAAGCAGGAAGAACACTGCAGAACAAGGTGACAATGATAAATCCAACAGACACCTGCTTTGCAAGGTCTGCAGTGTGCAAAGAGGTGCTGGGCAAGGCCAGGAATTTCACAGCTCAGAGCAGCAGAGCCCACAGAACTGCACAGCCTCAGGAGGATCCACAGAAATCTCTTACACAGAAAATTCAGGTTCTCCTTCCCCACCTCTTAGCCAAACCATGCAGCACTTATATTGTCTTGCTTTGAAGAGATCTCCTTAACACCCTTGATCAGAGTTCAGACTTGCATCATATCACAGCTGAAGTTTCAAAATATTTTCCATTCTTCCCTCTAGTTTTCAGATGTTCGTAAGTCTGTAAACTGTCACCCCATCAAAAGGATCATTAGCCTGAATAAAGCATGCAACTTACTGAAAAATGTAATTGCATAACAAGCTGTTAAAGGAAGAAATTAAAGGAATAGCCTTGTGGTTATTGACCACATCCCTCATCAAGGCTAAGCCAGATTCCCAGGATCTATTTTTCAGCTCTTTAACCTGGGAAACTCAGTTCATGGGTATAAGGGAGGAGGAAAGTGCAAGAGCAGCTGACACTGAAAGCCTTTGGGGCACACAGATATGGAACAAACTCAACCAGGCAGACCCCTGGCAGGGAGCAGAAAGTGGAAAATCATGAGAAGGATGCTGAAGTAAAATCTGTGGGACTGAAGTCTAGATGTGAAGGACTAAGTGGGAAATGTACAGACCCCCAAAACTCCTAAATTACCCAAAATGCGTGGACCTGACCATGTGTGCCTATAAACCCAGTGCAGTTCTGGATTTGCTCTGTTGCAAGTCAGTAGAAGCCAGAGATGCCTTGGGCATGGCCAAAAGCATTTCAGCCCCTCTGGGGTCATTTGCTTTCTGTAAGTGCCCAAAGCTCAGTCCCCAAGGCCACTGACCCTGCCCTGTCCTGCTCTAATGCTCTGCTCCTCTCAAAACAACTCACAAACAAATCTTCCCAACTCCCTAAGAATGCAGAGAATTTGATAAAGCACCATTCAAGGGGTTATCACTTCCAAATAATGCCAGCAAAGTCAATGCCTCTTGATACACACTTGCTTATGGATTTTTTGTTGTGACCTAGAAATCTTACAGCTCATTTCACACTCCTGAGCAGGAGACCATAAGCTGCATGTCAATAAAACATTTTATTTGTAAGAAAGACTTATAAATGAAGTTGTTTAAGCAGAGGGTTTGCTAGCTGGAGTGTCTGTGTAAAAGTGCTGAGCTACACAAATGCCCCTGAGAAAAAGCATCTGGACACATCTCAAACTCTACCCTCCCTTCAGGGCAGAAATAAATCAGAGAAGGAGCCCTGACAAAGCTCAGCTCCAAAGTGCCTTCCAACCTGTCAGCTCTGCTGTGCAGGCCAGTGTGTCCAAACCTCCTAAAAGCAGGGATTGTCCCCTGGGGGGCAGAGGAACTTCCTCCCTTTTCCCTTCCCCAAAAGCAGGAAGGTGAGCACAGCAGTGAGCCGGGGGCTGCAAACACAGAGCACAGAAACAGCAGGAGAAAATCAAGGAGTCTATTGCCAGGGACAGCTGGAATTCCAAACTGCTGGAAAATCCAGGGAGTCTTGCCGAGGTTTTACAAAGCTGGTGAGCCTTGGGCACAGCTCCCAGCTGCCAGGCTGGGAGGGTTCAATACCTGTCATTTGTCCAATTGACACTTCAGCCTCAGAAAGTCTTTAAGTCAAAACAGAATTTTATTTCTTTTTCAGATGAAATGAGTAGATTTGTTTGGCCCTGTTTCAGTGGCCCATTTGCCATGGCAGATTTTGGTGTTTCAGCTCTGGTGTCACCAAGTGTCCAGGCAGGCTGGGGACACACAGGCTGCTCCTTCTGCTCCCTCTCTCTGAGGCTGAGGGTGTTCCTCCAGCCAAAAGACCTTCACCTTCTACAAACAAAACAATGCTGTCTGTTTGTGTTTATGGCTAAACTTTTCCAGCCCTACTCACATCTTTAATTGTTTCTGGGCACAATGGTTTCAACAGTTTATGAGGAAAATATGACTCACTGACTTCTTGCAAAATGTTTCTGCTGGTGTTTTGTGCTTTAAGTTAGTAGCCATGTTTTTGTGTTAGCATCTCTGAGAGGTGAGTCCTTGCTAGGGGAAAGGATTCCTGTTTCCCTCAAGTTTGCAATGTTCCAGCTGGGAATGGGCAGTGGGTAGGAGACACTTTCTCCTGGCTGTGTTTCTGCTCTCCCCTCAGCTCTGGACAGGGCTCCAGACCAGACCCCACCACTGGGGCACTTTCTTCTCACTGGAGCAACAAAATCCAGGCTGAAACCAAGCAGGTTCCTGTCTGTATAGAAAATAAACACAATTACTGACAGACATCAACTGTTAATAGCTTCAGTGGCTGAGGTTCACCTTTGTGATTGTGAATACGTTATGTGGTCAGGACAATTCTCCTTCCACTTTTAAATCCTTGTTATTCCTACACGTAATTTCATTTGTAAATATTACACTCACTTTACTTGGAAAGACAAGAGAGCCATTTTATCTTCTAGCTGTGGGAGCCCAACAGATTTGATTTCATTTTGTTTTATCACAACATAATACTTAATTCAGTATGTGGGAAGCCCAACAGTTTATTGGAGGGACTGGAGCCTTCCTGCTAAAATCTGGGGCTTGGATTTGTGCCTATCAGGAGACTCCTCTGGATTCATGCACAGCAGACACAGAAGCTTATTGCACAGTTACCACCTGGAATTTATGTCTTTTATAGCTTGGTTTTATAAAATTCATTTCCAGCCAAACCAATGTGACATTGGGCTGTTCTGGTTCTGCACATCTCTGCTGAAACTCAGCTTTCACTGCACAGAACCAAAATCAGCAGTGATTCAGTGCAGGAACATTTAGAGCCTTCAGAGACCTTCTCTGGACTTTAGGATGAGCTGTGATTCCAACTCATCATCAGCAATTTAAAAAAAGATCAGTCAAACCTGCTAGGTTTTTATTCTGCTTCCCTGAACTCACTATAAATTCTAACAGAATAAGAGTTTTGCTGCTACAATTGCAACAGGATCAGGGTTTTAGCTGTAAGAAATATCTACTGCAAGCACTTCATGGGTGGAAAGACAACCTCAGCATAATTACACCAAAAATCTTTAGCATAAGTTAAATTTAAGACTGATTCTGCAAACTGGGCTGTGTTTGCCTACCATCACATTGATGTAATCACAGTTTTTTTCTTTCTTGCTGATTTCAAAACACAGGGACAATGGATTTAACTGATTTAACCCTTCAGGGTGCTGCTGAGGGGTGGCATCACAGCAGACAACGGCATTTGTCTTTCCTGATACCGATAAAGAAAAAAAAATCAGATCACCACCCTGGATTCCAGCCTTGTCAAAGTCTCAGGGCTGCTCTAGGCCTGACCCAGTGAAGTTTTTGTGATTTCAATGCAGTGTGGAATAGGTGGAAATGTCTGAGCCTTGGCACTTCCTTGGCAGTGCTGGATGTGTGAAGAATCCAGAGCTGGAATGAATGAGAGGTGAGGATGTCCTGCCCCAGCCCTGCCACCCTGAGGGTGATGAAGGCTCTGATGAAGGCTCTGATGAAGGCTCTGATGAAGACTGGGTGAAGCAGGGGTGAAGTGACTGTCTGGGCACAGCCCCGGGCTGAATCCACTGGGAAAATACACTCTGAGTTTATTCTCTGCTCTCCAGCATTCCTCAGGAAAACCATTGACCTCAGGAGCAATGTCTACTGTGCTACATAAACATTCCAAATTTATCATCCAGACCCCTTGCATTTTTAAGTGGTTTTGTTCAGCTGTTTGACAAACATTCTATTTATTCAGTTATGGGCAGAACTAAAAAGATTTATCTTTCAAAAGAAGAAATATTGTTTGAACTAGGGAGACACTCAGTGCCCTTGTTCTCAGAATACATCTCAAAATGGGTATTTTAACACAACATCACACCCAAAGAGGGATCTTTGCTGCACACAAATCCAGCCTGTGGCAAGAGCTCCCAGCACAAGGATTCCCAGCAGAGTCTGAGCAGGTTTGGTGGAATTCCCTCCAGCAGGGTTCTGACCTGTGCCTGTCATTGCTGAGAAGTTGCTGGGAGCTGGAACTGCCCCCACACACAGGGGAGAGCCTGCGTGCTTGATATCGAGTTTATCTGGTAAAACAGATTTGTGAAAAGGGAGAGAAGGGTCACAAACAGCTTCCACCCATTCATCAGACATTTCTGCTGGGTTAAGATTGAGCAATATGAGCAATTACATCACATTCTGCTGTAGATGGAGGCTTTTGCTCCCCTGTGTAGCTGCACATGTTCCACAGAACTCCCTGACCTAAGCCTGTGTAACTCAGATTATGAGATGGGCCCTTTACTCTGCACCAAACTTACATCTGCCAGGCTGTATTTTGAAAATGTCAAAAGATTCAGGAATATAATCCCACTCTCATAGGTACTTTAGGCTCTTAAGAGCTACTTCAAGTGATTTTTAATAAGAATTGCATTCAGAGCTTGCATTATTTAGAAAGACAGGACTTACAGTGTGTAACTAGTTTTGGTACTTTTGCAAATTTTATCTATGCAGATTCAACTCTTGAATATATATTTAAATACTGCACATCTGACATACTTTCCTTCTAGCCATACTTAAGCCATTAAAAGAAAATCAGATAAACAGCTTTGATCCAAGTTATTGCTTTCCTCATTAGGCCCTCCTGTAGCTTCATGCCAGCTTCTGGAAATGGCATTCTGGAGTCCAGGGCTCCTGGGCTGCAGTAAATTTGAATATCACAGGCAGAGCTCTCAGACAGCTTGTCCCATGCTGGAGGTCAGGTCTGATGGCCCCATTTCTGGGGGGTTCTTTGAACACAGGACTCAAATTTCAAATCCAGGGCAAGCTGCTTTCCAAGCCTGCACCCCAAATGCTCCTGTAATTCCAATCACCTTCCCTCAGTGACCGTGTGCACATCCAGAGGAAATTCATCAGGATTTATTCCAGATTCCCAGCAGAATCCAGCAGCAGGAGCTGGCCTGACCTCGTTAATGACCTGGCAATGATTTTCCAGGATGAGATGTCCTGGCCCCAGCAGCAGCAGCTCAGGGGAGCTCAGCATGGATCACCCCATTTCCCTCATGGAAATGTGGCACAGGGAATCACAGCTGCCTGGAAACCCCACTGTGGCCATTTGGCAATGCTGGACTAGCAAAAGCCACAGTGCTTGCCCATAACCCAGTCCTGTTCTGCATCCTGTGCCAGCCCATGGCACAGCCCTTGGCCCCATTCCCAGCTCAGCTCCCCGAGGTGCTGGGAGCCCTCTGGACCCTGGGGGAGGCACAGTTCACCCATTCCCAGCTGATTTATGAGCACAAGCCTCTCTGTGCTCCTCTGGTTTCGATTTGCAGCCTGCTGGCAGCCCTGCAAGGCCAGCTCAGGGCTCCAGGAGTGTGGCAGCTCTGCAGGCACAGCTCAGCCACTGCCCCAAACCCCAGCCAGGAGGAGCCCAGGGCACAGCAGCTCACAAGGGATGCTCAAGTCCTGGCAGCAAGGACTGAATCCCAGCAGCTCTGGCCTTGAGAGATTTCTCCTCATTAATTATGAGCCCCAAGGATCTCTGGAACACAGACCTCATTCTCCCTGCTGTCCCCAGCCTGTGCCTGAATGTGTATTATAAACAGATTTATCAGGTGTGATCATGTCTCCAGCCAGCCTTCTCATGCAGGAGCTCATCTCCAGGTTAATCAGGACATTAGGAAGGTCCTTCATCTCAGCCTTAGGGCTCTGGAAAGTCCCAAGGCCAAGTTTCAATAGCAGCTCCATGATGGACAGATAAATGCTTTGATTGTTACACTGAGAAGAGTATTTAACCAAATCAGATTACAAACTTCCAGCAGGAGTGAAATCTGATGTCCAACAGCGTGGGGGGTGTAATTTGTTATCTTCAAAAACGTAATTCTGTGAATCACAATATCCTGGTGCTTCTGAAGTGGGACAAACCCTGTGTCATTGACCTGTCTGGCCAGGAAAATTGTCCCTTCAGTAAGAATTGAACCATCCAGCCCCTTTCCTCTGGCAACCATGGTTTGTTCCCCCAAATGTTACAATAACCCTGTGCCCCAGAAATAAAGAAGTTGCTAAGTTAGGATCAGTATCCCAAAGAACACTGGAAAAAGAGGAAAAGTACATAAAATTTCATAGAAGAGAGCAATAGAAGGGACAAAACATTTGTGCTTTAAAGCCAAATATTTACTTGTGGAAAAAAACAAGAACTTTGAATGTAGGTGGGTGTATCTGTACTTTTCCCTTCACTTCTTACCAGTTCCTAATACACATGCTCTGACATCCATGGCCCACATTTTTTTACACTGTTATTCTCTGCTTTTATTTGGTGTGGGCTTGTTTTTAATGAGGTGAACTTTGCACAGCCCAGCTCTAGCTCCTATAAAATTTGTGTCTTAAATGGCCAGATTTAGTAATTTTTCTGTGGAGAGAAAAAGGCCTCCATCCTAACCACACAGCTGTACTTGGAACCAGATGTCTCACCCCCTTTAAACTGAGCTAATGAGGACAGGGATATGGGCAGGAAAACTCCTGTCTAGGTCTTGCCTCTGGAATTATGGAAAGAGTGCTGCAAAGCCTGATGCTTCCACAGCAGGGAAAGGGAGCAGGGAAATCCCTCCAGGAGGAAAATCTGCAGTGCTGCACTTGCACCCCACAGCCCTGCTCATCCCAAAATCACTTCCACCCTTAAGCCACCCAGGGATCCCCCAGTGATGGGAACTGCTCTGACCCTGTCCCACCCATTGACACAAACCCAGGGGCTGCCTCTGGGTCACCTTTGCTTCCAGCAGCTCTGAAGGGACTCGAAATTACTCCTCTCAAGACTTCTGTAAAACACAAAGCACACCAATTCTTGAAAAATCATCACTTCTGATGGAAAAGCATCACTTCTGATAGAAATCTAACTAAACAAGAATATTTTTTTAAACTAACTTTGCCCATCAGTATGTTTTTAAAATACAGAGTCCTCTTCTGCTAGTTCAGAAAGAGAGAAGATTTTTAGGACCATCACTGCTCTGCCCAGCCTGGCTCCCATCAGAGTCACTGGGAGTGTTGCCATCACTTCAGAGATGATCAGCAAGACCTTGGAGGTCATAATTTGGCACTCAAACTGGAAAAATACATCAGTGTGGGGTTTTTTTTCTCTTTTTTAGAAAAGATGCATCAGATTCTCCCTCTGGTGCCTAGCTTAAGCTTCTTGAAAACAATGATTCTTGATTTGTTGTTGTGTGCTCTTCATCAGTCCTTTCCCTGCAGTGTGGAGCAGGTCCCTTGCACTGAGCCACAGCAGCAAAAAGGAATCTTCTGCTGAATAAAGCCTTGTGAGACTCAGCCTTTACATGCATGGGTTTAGTGGGGCCCTAGTTCCCCTGGGGACTCCCATAATATAAATTATTAATAATAAAAATAAACATTGGCTAGCTTGAACTGCTCTTCATTCCCTTAGAGCTTATTTTTGTGATGGAATTAGCTAAATAAAGCCCACTTGAAAGAATGTTTAATTGCAAACTATCCAAAGAAAACAAAATGGAACTAATTGGTTCTTAGATATTAAACATTCAAAAGGGCATAGCTTTGGAAACAGCTGAAAGACTGATGTGCATTAGGGTACAAATGGTGCAGTGAGCAGCTGAGGAAAATGCAGTCTAAACTGGACTACATTTACTTTTAAACCAGATATTCAAGTTTAGTCAGTCTGGCCCTGCCTAGAAGACAGCGTTGGATTGTTTCAAGCCTAAACAGAATTACAGCAACACTCTCTGGAAAGTTATAAAATCAGAGGAGGCAAACTTGTGTACTGACTTCTGGGCCCAGGAAAAACTACAAAACCTGCAGTGGCTGCTGCTTCCTGGAGTGCCCCTAAAATCTCCTCCAGCCTAAAGGACACATCCTAGCAAGGGCTGTTTCAAGTGGTTTTTCTTGAGCAGTTGTTTTCCTGCAAGTCTGGTAGGGAGGGCTCACAGAACCAGTTGTGACAGCAATCTCCAAAGGAGAGGGGCTGTGCTTCCATCACAGGAGCTGACTGAGATCTGCCTTGCCTCTGTCTCACCCTTTCTTCAGCCCTGGGTCCTTCTTATTGCTATTTAATTCGAGCATTTCACAGGCAGCAAATAGAAAGGATCTGTTTGGTCATGTGAAAACTCCCTTTTCATATTCACTAGAAGCTAAATAGTTGCTACACTTATTTCAGAAGTATTTCTAGCAAGACTCAGGAAGTGATGGCTCTAACGTGACTGAAATTTGTAAAAAAGAAAAAACTCTCTACCTTAAAAGGGAGCAAGAAATAAATAAGTTATAACAAAAATCATACCATAAAGACAATTTTTAAAACTAATGAGTGGTAGAAGAATTTTTCCCTGGAGGACCACAGTGTGCAATGAAATCAGACTGGTGCTCAGCCATTGAAGGGGCACTGTCTCATCAGCAACATGTTTTTACTTTCCCACTTATCAATGACTGCCAGTGACGAGGCCTCTGCCAGAGATAACAAATTCCTGGAAATGTCAGGGCCCCCACAACACCCAGCCCAACACACGAGAGCTGCTCACTGCAAAGAAAAGGCAGACACAACTGGAAGTGCTAAGCAGGAGTTGCTCAGCAGGATCAGTCAAGAGCAAACCACTTCGAGGTTTAGGCCAAAAGTTAATGTAATTTAAGGTCCCTTGAAATGTTATGAATACCATCAACAAACACGGCAAGAGTCACTCATGGAAATGCATTTCAGCTTTGTGCACAAAAAAAATCAATCAGCTCTCTGTCTCAGACTTCTTCAAAGACTCTGAACCCAATTGTTTGTTCCCTGAGGACCCAAAGCTTTTACTGCCACTACCACATCTGCTGAGTGTTTCCAATTTTTCAGCATCACAAGGAGATTTCCTTAGACCTTGGGCTGGTTTACTCAGCATCCATGGACAGTGATGTTCTGAGCTCCCACAGGAGATCCTGTGCAGAGCTGCCATGGACAATGCACAGAGCAGAAAGGCACCCTCAAACCTCAGAAATGGCCATTCAGACACAAAACATATTGACAAGTGATTCCAGCAACACCCTAAAGGATTAAACCCAGACTCTGGCACAGCTACAGCACAAGGGCAGGCAGTGCATTCGAGGTTCTAACAGAAATGTGGAGTTCTGCTCCATGGGACTTGGCTTCCTCAAGAGAGATATTTCCAAGAAGATACAGTTTTACTGGATTGTAAACATAATTTGACAATTACAGGTCAAAGTATCCTCCCTTACTGCTTTAAATAAAACTAAAAGTTGTCAAATTCACACGTGAACACATGGGGAAAAGATTCATCATGTGTTACTACAGCTCTGGGGAAAACAGCACAGAAATTGTGTCTGAACTGGAGACCTTGCCAGAAGATGCAGTGCGTGTTCTCATCCAAAGCCTTCTCCTACAGAGCGTGTTCTCCTTACAGTTGTGGTTTTGTTCTTGAGGAACCCAAGCCCAAGCAATTTTGAGATACTTTGCATGGCTACTTCAATGTTTTGCACTTCTGCTGTTTGTTTGCAGGCAGCTGGGATGCTCTCGCTGATTTTCTAAGGTTATTTAAATTCTTCTTTATTTGTTAACAAATTACGTCGTTGCACAACACATTGGCATGTGAAGCCTTCAGCAGAAGGGAGAGGCACAGCTCGACCTCGGTGGAATTAGGAAGGAGCTGCAGTGACCTCAGCAGAGTTCCACAAGGGACAGCTCTATTGTCTCTAGCCTGCTGTGCCTGGCTGAAGGAGCATTTCTGAGTGTCAGGGCTCTTCACCTTCCACATCAGTGCCTGGGGCTCCATCTCAGACAGCAGGGACACATTTCCACCCAGTCTGGGCACCAAGGAATGTGCAGCTACATTGACACCAAACTTACACAGCACTGGGTGCTCTGGAGGACCCAAACCCAGGCATTTCCATGTGGTCCATCCAATGGAAATGCTCTTCTCTGCCCTGCCATTGTACAAAACCAGGCCTCTAACTTCCCACAAACCTTCAAAACTTCAGGAAAGCCAATGAACTTTCTGTACAGATCAAGTCCCAGCCAGATCCGTGCACTGCAATGATTGCTCCAACAGCTGCATTTGGAATATCCCTTTGGAAAACCCGATTTTAACTTTACAGATCTCATCAAACAAAATCCTTCCTTATAATCTGGAGAAATCTTCTAAACTCTTTCTGTAAGATTTCAATTACACAATGGAAACATTTCAGAAATTCAGTGCCCAGGGAAACTGAAGGTTATTGAGGTGGTGTTTCCTCTGCACTAGTAAAAGTACAAACCTATTCACACCAACATTAAAGCAGCAAACATTCAGATTTTAAAGCACACTGAGGCCTTGGAATTGCCTCCCTTGTTTATCTGTTCAGGCCCAGTATTGGAAAAATATATTTCCCTCTTCAAGTCTGTAGAAATTTCAATAATAAAACAGAGGTTATGTAAGTGCAGAGAATTATGGAAAAATATAAGTGGAAAGACATAGTTTTAAAATTCATTTGAATAACTGCAATACAGCTGAACTGACATTATTCACACTTTCCAGCCTTAGTCAATACTGGATTGAAACCAAGCACAAGGCATTTCAGGCCCAAAGGAGGGTTTTAAGAAAATCACAAGTACCTATATTTCCAGTTTACAATTCCTGTCCAGGAAAGCTCCGGTGCCTGAGGAAACACCAAAGTGCCTCTGGTGGGATCAAACAGCAGAGATGGGAACTCATTAAAGGCACCTTTGGATCAGCCTGTAAACAGGGGCTGGATCCACCCCAAAGAGCTCCCAGAGCAGAAACCTGGATGCAAATAGCTGAGGTGTCCCAGGCACAGGGGATGCAGATTCTGAGCCACTTTCCACACTGCAAGTTCATTTCTAACCTGTGCAGACACAAGTTCCAGCCCCAGCTCTGCATTCCTTCCACACCCAAGGCTGGAGCTGTGCCTGGAGAAGGAATGCAAGAGAGAAATGAGTTTCTTATCGGCCTGGCAGATCTTGTTGGGTGATGTAGATGCCTGTGGAGCTGCCAGAACTCCAATGTGGGACATGGCATGCAGCCTAGCTCCAGAGATTTCAATCCACAGCTCTGGCAGGACACTTGCAGTAAGGTAAAGCTGCTTTCTAAAGCATAAGCAATGCTCCTAACTCGGGGATGCCTGGATATATTTCTGTTATAAATAATTTTCATCAAAGGAAGAAGGAAGATCCTAGGTTTGTGTAACAATGAGTAAAAAAAAAGGGAATAAATGGTGTATTTCCAGACCTGGGACATTTGAAAGTCTGGCTATAAGAAAACAGATTTAATAATCATGAGTCTCACAGAGGGGAATACTAAAGACACAATTAAGGGCAGGAGGTTTCTCAGGATAACCCTGGGTGCCCATTCCCTCCCAAACCATGGGCAGCATCCTGCAAACAACTGCTCATGGCAAAATCTTTCCATCACTCAAAGAGACCCAAACCTCACCTTGGCTTTTGGTGAGATAAACCAGTTATGGCTCTTTCAGTTCCACAGCCAGCAGTATTTCAGAATGTGCAGGAACAAAGACCTCCCAAATGCATGAAGCACAAAGAACTGTGGAAACAAGGCTCTTTATGTGTGTATTGTGGCCTTTTTAAAATTTGGCCAAGGCTGGGACCTTCCTGGATGTTCCTCTTGTTACTCTCCCCAAACAGAATTCAAACCTCCAGGATAAAGATGCTGTGCTGTGGTCAAAAATGTCAAAAGGGCATATTAAGTTAATTCAGATTGCATTTTGTTCAGAAAAATATTTTCATAAGAGTAGAGAAAAGAGTGTGTGTTGAATAGAGCATCCACTGTTTTGAGAAAAAGAAATGCTAGCTAAAATCAAGGGCTTGGGCTACTTTAAGGCTTCCTAGGCAAGATTAAATCAAAATATTTCCTGTAAACATTCCTTCTTTTCATCAGCATGTCAGTTGTAGTAAGGAGAATGTGATCCTAATTCTCAGCATCAAAATCTGGGATAACTTTATAAACTCAAATGTTTTCTTACTTTCACAGAAACAACTGTGACTGGAAATATTTTCCAAAGCATGTTGCAAGTGGAGGTAAGTAAATCAGCTAGCACACAGCACATTTTTGAAGGGAAAAAGTTTCTAAAAATGAATCAGGATTTAATAAAAAATGTCTCTGAGGTAAGTAAGTCATGCCCATAATAGAATATTTTTCAATTTTCAACCCTGTATAGAGGATTTTAAACCACTAGCAGATGTAGAAAACAAAAGCAAAATTCTCCCTTATTCTCTTCTGTGCACACACAGAGATAGAAACAGGGAAACCAAGGAGAGGCTCTAAACATTTTCCACAAGAAAGACAATTTGCTCACAATTCCTTCTCCCTTTAAATGGTTTCTGTGGCAACACATCTGGTGCTGTAGTTCTGGGCCAGAACATGAACTATCCTGAAAGAAGAAAGTTGTGTTGTTGTTCTGTCTGCAGGAACGTGGACAGAGAGAGATCTGTGCACACGAAACCAGGTCAGCCCCCCTGCCCTGCCAGGCACACACAACACCAGCCATGGCTGTTCGTGCAGAGCTTAAAATTGCAAGTTTTAGAACATTTCAGCAATGGTTAGAGAGAACTCTCATGGCAAACCAGCCAGGGGTTTGTAAAAATGAAATGATGAGTGCTTTGCTACTGCTGTTCCTACTGTGTGAAATAAATAAATTATCCAGCCAAGAGGGACAAGGGTCATTCCCTAATCATAACACGACTGTCCCTGTGTAATGGAGCAGAGGAGTTGATTTCTGCTCTGCCAGCACTGCACAAACATTGCTGTGTACAATGACATTGCACTGTCACCATTTCACACGTGACACATCAGGAGCACGTGGGGCCAAAACCCCTCAATGTCTGTAAAACTGCAAAACTGCCCTGGGTGAGTTACCCCTCCCAGAATCACAGAATCAAAGTTGGGAAAATCCTCCCAGAACATCCCAGCTGTGCCTGATCCCCACCTTGTCCCCAGAGCACTCAGTGCCACCTCCAGGAATTCCTTGGGCACCTCCAGGGATGGGGATCCAAACCTCCCTGGGCAGCCCCTGCCAAGCCCTGACCACCCTTGCACTGAAAAAATTCTTCCCAAAACGTGCAGCCCTGGGCTCCTCAAGCTCTTGAGCACCAATAGATTCCACATTATGGAAATAATGGAAGCAGATTTTTGCTACTTCATCAAGCACATCAGGGATGGATTCATGGAAAGAACATATCTGATGAGCAATAAAAGGCCACTGACACAGTTACTGTCCCAATAATAATTGCATATGTTCTTAATAAAATAGTTTTTATTATTTAATTTGAAACAGCTAAATTCATATCTAGAGCAGTTATATAAAAATCTGTTTGCTAACTACACTTAGGGTATTTCTGTATTAATCATCTTAGTGTTCTGATCTTCTAAATTACTGGTGATTAAATGCCCTGTTTGTCTGAAGACCAAGATTTTCCCTAAAAAGTTAAATTTAATAAAAATGATAGTTTTCAGTCATTCTATCTTTGAAGACATACTGGTTTAAAGCAGTCTGTCCTCAGGGAGAATAAACTGGCAGCAGAAATGGAAAAGTTGGGGAAAAAAAAGTGGATAAAAACTGGTATTTCATAAATAGGTATGTCCCTTTTGTGCTTCCGGAGGCAGCATCCGAGGGTGGGAACTGGAGCCAGGTCCTGAGCACCTGTGGCCATTAAAGGCTGCCTGATGTCCTTTGCACGACTCCCTGTCTGTAGTTTTGGATTGCCACCAGCCAATCACCTTCCAAACTCCAGTGCTGGCCAACAACAGTCTGGATAATTCAACTCTGTCTGTTCACTCTTTCTCGGTCTTTTGGCTAAGATCAAGTGTGCAGATTTAAATAATATTAAACCTACTATTTTACATAAATTATCTCCTTCATTTCCAGTATTTCTATTTATTTCATCCAAATGGAACAAATTAATAACCCTACTGAGACAGTTCCTCCTCCCTTGCTTTATCTTGGATAACTTTCTATAGGCAGAACCTCTGCTTTGTCCTGCTGCTCTGTAACCCCACATTGTCACTCCTGGGAGTGTGACACGTGAGGTTCAGAACTTTCCCCTCCCCACAGACTGAGCCTGGCTTCCCTTCCCAGCCAGAGTGGCTCTATTCCACTTCTCACACTCTTTATGAGGACAAAGAAAAGGAGCATTTGTGAAGGAATTAGCTGTGGAAGGAAATACAGTGACATGAAAGTGAATTTGTAAATGAATTGGCTGAGGAAGGGAATAAAGTGACATTAAAGTGAATAAAGTGACATTAAAGTGAATAAAGTGACAGTGAATGTGCTGTTTCAGGATCCAGCTCCCAGCCTGGATTGCTGCTCAGGAACCCAGGGCTGGGGAGAACCCGGCAGAGCAACTGTGCAGCTGCTCTTTGTCCTGACAGAAGGAAACCATCCCACCCTTCCCATCCCTTGGGGAGCCCATTACACAACTCCCTGCTCGGGCTCTCTGCTCTGAGCTGTGACAGAACAGCCCTGCAGCTCCCCTGCAGCTCCCCTGCAGCCCCTGACTGCCTGCAGGGCTCAGGATGCAGGACCTGGCAGCCCAGGGAAGCCCTTGCACAGGTATCCAATCTCTGACCGAAGGAAAATCCTGCCAGGTTCATTGGTCACCACCAGCTCACTCATTTCTCTCCAGACCTGGGGCACAGAGAGGCTGTGCCTACCACTCCACGACAGCTCCAGCCCATCCTGGCAGCGTTTGTGCAGCTTTTCCTGCACTGCTGCACGTGGTGCTCGTGTCATTCCCTGTGCAGGATTCCGAGCAGCAGCAGGGGAGGGATGAAGTGCATGACACGGGAACACAGCACAGGGGGAGTTTCTCACTGCACACTCCTTTAGCCACAGCATCTCTCGGGTGTGCCTCTCCTCCCAGCATTTTGCATTGTTTACTACCCTTGCAAATGATGTTCCTCTGCTTTTCTTGTTTTTAATTAAGGCCTTTCCAAAAAAAAGAATATGTAAAGCACCTCATCAATAGGTGTAGCTCCCATTTTGCAGCTGTGAAAACACAGGTATGGATGGATTAAGTCTTGATCCCAACAAAGGAAATGACTGAATCAGGAGTTTGAGTACTGGTGCTGGTTCAATACTCAAGAAATGGCTCCAGAAATTTATAACCTTATTTTTCAAATTCCTTCAAGTTTCTTTGGTTGATGAACAACTCTACTTCCATATGGCCCAACTTATTTAAAACACTTTTTAAAGGGGGAAATTAAACTCTGTCTAAATCAAAATGTAACTGGGCTGTGACCCAAAACCTCAACTTGTACTTACACGAATAAGCAATAAAAAAAAAAAAAAGAAGCAGCAAATAAGATGTAATCTTTGCACAGACAAAAAGAGTTAACTAAAATATAACCAGCTTATACAACGACACCTCCAAAAGACAAACTCTACAGGATGGCATAAACCTCATCCTGCTCCTCTCACTGTTCCACCTGCTCTGGCCAGGTGCTGTCCTGCCGGGGGTTCCGGGGGTGTTTCCTGCCGGGAATGTCTTAACCCGGGACAAAAAACTCCCGAGCCCCTGCGCGGCTGCAGCCTCTGCAGGAGCCTTGGCATCCTTTGAGCCTTGCCCAGGTACAGATGCTCGCCTGCCCCACAGGTGATCGCGTCCCTCCAGAAGTGACCGTATCCCTCTAAAGGTGACCATATCCCTCTAAAGGTGACCATATCCCTCCAGAAATTAACATATCCTTCCAAAGGTGACCATATCACTCTAAAGGTGACCGCATCCCTCCAGAAGTGACCGTATTTTCCCGCAGGTGACCATATCCCTCCAAAGGTGACCATATCTCCCCGCAGGTGACCGTATCCCCCGCAGGTGACCCAGTCCCGGCTCGGGTGTCCGTATCCCCGTAGGTCACTGTCCCCTGCGGGTGCCCCGCGCCCCCGAGCCCCGCTCCGTGCCCAGGTGTGTCCCTACCTGTGCCCACCTGCGCTCAGCCCGGCGGGCTCGGAGCGCGGCTCGGCTCCGCTGCCGTGGCGGCTGTCGCGGCTGTCGCGGCTGTCGCGGCTGTCGCGGCGGGTCCGGGCGGTCGGAAGGGCCCCGACAGCCGCCGCTTATCGCCGCTTATCGCCGCTTATCGCCGCCCAGCCGGGCTCCGCTTCCAGGAAGCCGCGGCTCCGGAGCGCTCGTTTGCCGCTGGATGCCGAGGGCTCCGTCCCGCTCGCTGCTTCCCTTCTCCCTCCCTCCCTCCTTCCCTCCCTCCCTCTCTCCTTCCCTCGCTCCCCCTCCGACCCCCCTGGCGCTGGCAGGGGGGCTGGGATCGCTCGGCGCTCCAGCACATGCCGGCCGGCCGGTCACGGCCCGGACCCTCTGCTGTTCATCAGGAGCATCCCAGGCGCCCTCTGCTCGCTCCAGCTGCTCCAGCGCGGGTCCCACAGCGCCCCGGGGCAGTGACAGCCCGGCAGAGCCCGCAGGACACCGTCCCTGCACCCCTGGTAATTCCGCAGCTCTTACCCCTCCTGCTCAGACCTTTCCTGGCGTGCCCAGATCCCGCCTTTCCCACCTTCCCCATCCACTGCTTCCTCCTCCTCTGCCCTTACCCCACACGGCCTCGTCACCATCCCTTTAGAGATCCCCTCCTCTCGCAGCCCTCGGTCATACAACGCTAATCATCATCATCATCATCATCATCATCATCATCATCATCATCATCATCATCTTCTTCTTCTTCTTCTTCTTCCTCTCATTGCTTCCTGCCTTTCCCCATCCCGCCCTTCCAAAGTTTTCTGGTACTGAGGAAATGTAATTTACTCTCTTCGATTCTCTGTTGTTCAAATTCTGCTCCGAGTCCTTCCTGCTGCACCCACTACTGACCTCCTCACTCCCTGGGCAGGTACAGCTCCTTGGGAACGAGCTCCCTCCTGCCACTTCCGAGACACCTTGCAGGTAATCCTGGCAGGAGGAGGTGAACTGCCATGTGGAAAGCAGGCTGGCATCTCCCTGCTCCTTGTCCCACCCCATGCCCCCCCGCACCCACACCTCTCTCCTGAACAATGCCTGGCTGGGCCTTTTGCAAACACCACACACAAACATGTCCCTGCCTGGGCACAGCACCTCGGCTTCTGCTCTGGCTCATCCACCTTCCATTTGCCCCTGGTTTTTAGCAGCACTTCCCCGTGCAGACTGACGGACAGCACAGGAAGGCAGACACTCCCCACGGGGAAAATGAGCTGACTGCACGGAATCTGGCCATGCCCTTACCAGAACTTCATTAGTAATGGTGTTTGCTTCCCTTTGGAGCAGGCTCTGCAGCATCCAGCACACACACCCTGAATCCCACCCCACTGCAGGGGGCTGAGACACACAGGGAAGTTCTCAAAGCTCCAGCTGACCAGAGATCCCATACAAGAACCTCTCAGGGCAGGGTTACTATTTTCTTTCTCAGTTCTTTATGAAGATGGTGAGGATTGGTATTTTCCTGTGCACACGTTTAAAGGAAAGTCTGGAGGAGGAAGAGGAAGATCTCTTGCACGGCTTGTGAGGAGAGGCATGAGGGAACTGACACACATGAAAGTGAGAGCAGTAAGACACAAAAGCAGATGGGCAGATGGAATTGCCTGAGCCAACAATTCAAGCACTCTGGGTTTTATTTGTGTTAGGAAGAACTGTGCTGAGATGAAAGCAAAAGTGGGTTTCACACCAGGTCTTCAAAACGGTCAGGGCTTGGAGCACTGCAAATGGCAATGATGGCACAGCATGGATGTCACAGCTGGGTACCTGGGAAACTAAGCAAGGAGATGCAAATCCATGGATTTGTACAGGTAAGTACATGACATTCCAACCACTGGAACTCCACTAACTCTTAGCTTGGTTTTCCTGGTGTTTTGGGGGTTTATGATCACACGCACTGAGTACTTGAAGAATCCCCCCCAGTAAATGCAACTGCAGCTGTCCTGCAGCTCTGTGGGGTTTTCCAGGCTGGCAGCAGTGTGTGTGTGCCCCAGCCCCAGGCACAGGACGGTGCCACAGCAGCTCCTGCAGCTCTGTGGGGTTTTCCAGGCTGGCAGCAGTGTGTGTGTGCCCCAGCCCCAGGCACAGGACGGTGCCACAGCAGCTCCTGCAGCTCAGCACAGAGCTGGGACACTGCTGCCACTGCAGCAGCTCCCTGTCCCCAGCGCTGGCCCCACAGCGGGGTGGGGCACACTGGGACAAGCTGAAATCAGCTGGATTTGTAGGAGGACATTTGTCACAACACCAAATCTCTGCTGGAGCCCTGAGCAACCAGTTGCCCAAAAAGCCATTACTGTTAATGTCATTTCCTCCCAACCATGAGCCTTTTAACAAAATTCACAGAGCAGAAAAAATTCTCAGCAAACACCAATGACCACGGTTCCCTCACTCCTGGTGCAGATGTCCCCATTTACTTCAGTTGAGGAATGGCTTTATGTGTTTTTATTCCAGTTTATTTTTTATGATCTTCATTTGCTGTGTCTTCATCTGGTGTGTTTATGTGGCTGGTGCTTGGTTTTCATTATTTTTAACTGCATTTCAGATCATTTGCTCTATGGTTTTGTTCACATTCTCCTTTTCCACGAAATTCTAATAAAACACTTGGCCACAGATTTCCTAAATTGAATACTGATGTTTAGTGCAGCTAATTATGCAGCTGGGTTCAAAGTGAGTTCTATAATGTAACAATTTACATATTCCTGAAAACAATGGACACAGACCTACAAATTATTGCTACAAGCTAGTTTCACATTCCTCTGGAATTTCCTTTAGAAATACATATGTTTAATATTCTCACGCATATGAAAAGCAGTAAATACTGCAGCGCTGGCACCATGATAATATTTACAGTGAAAAAAATAAAACACACTCTGATGTGTCTCAGACCTAAAGGGACATGAAAAAAATTCCAGTATGTTTAGTCCAGAATCTCAGAGCACTTCACAAAAACCCTTCCCAAATTCAACCACTCAACATCCATCAATATAAGCCAATGATACACAAAGATCATTTTACAACAAAGCATTCACCGTGGTTGCAACAACATTACACATTCAATGTTTCAGCATCACCAGTGTTCTGGCATAATCAGATTAATCATAACTTTATTGTTTAAATCCTGAATAAAGTAGGTTTTGTTTGTTTTCTAAATGGACCAGATTACAGGCAGCCAATCCTGGAGCAGACCAGCCCAGCCTTCTCAGGAAGATCCAGACTAAACTGACTTTTAGACAGGCTGCTGTAAACCATAACTCTGTTTATAAAAGCAAGAGCTAATAACTCAGTAGCTGGGCCTGTTACTGTGATCCTTTGCACCAGGCTCACTTGGAGAGAAAATTATTCTTGCTGCTCTTAATGCAAGCAGTATGTATGCCAACATTTGCCTGTGGCTCCACCCCACCCTTTTCTAGTTTGTATTTTTTAATTTTAGGATGCTACTTACATCTTCATAATGTGGAGTAATCTGCATAAAATTGGATTATCTCTCAGTCTATCGATATATGGACCAGGCATTCTCATTGCTGTACCATGACAAACTGCAGAGCGTGTTCCAGCAAACCATCCCTGCACACAGCATTTCTCTGAGCCTCTGAGGGGGGGTTATAGTGAGACTAAACTCTAAATACACATCCTCAAGCACATGATTATTTTTCCCTCTTTGTGCATCTATCTGTGCTGGAGTTTTTAGCCCCTGGTATTATAACTCAGGAGGGAAACAAAGAGATCTGCCAACAGAAGCAAAGAGTATCTTCTAAAACCTCAACCCAACTGGGACAGTGGCTGAACTCACAGGATTCACTCTTTCCAAATGTGAAATGCATGGAAAAACTGAATTGCTTTTTAAGTCTCCTTGGCTTGTGCTGTTCTGTAGTTTTACTTATGACCATTGCACCATTAAACCACTATCTGCTTAATAAACATATTGCATTAATGTGTACACACCTGCTCTGGTCACACTCCGGGGTCTCACAGGGGGTTGGCTTGGACACTGCATGGACACTGAGACAAAAAAGCCTTAATTAATCTGGTTGTCTAATTACAATCAAAGTTCCATATTTCCCTAAATTTTTCCTTGTAATGGTTTTACATTTTCCTAAAATCTTGGTAACTTCATCTTATGATTACAACAAGAAGTCTATTACAAATCAAAGAAATCAAATAAGTGTGCACCATCCCTGGAAATGTTGCATCCCTGAAATGTCCAAGGCCAGCTTGGATGGGGCTTGGAGCAATCTGGGATAGTGGAACTTGTCCGTGGCACAGGTGGAATGGGATGAGCTTTAAGGTCCCTTCCGACCCGAGCCGTTCTGAGATTTGATGAATGACATTTTAAAGTGAAGTGAGAGTAATGTAATACCTGCATTACAAACACAGGTAAGGCTATGGGAGCAGTTCATGTCCTGGGCAGTCTGCTGCAACCAAGGCCGCTGTTGCAATTAATTAATGGCGTGATTAATGTTGTGATTAATGTGTAATTAATGGTGTAATTAATGGTAATTAACGGACGTCGCTCCGGTCACTGCAGCCCCGGTGACCGGCACGGCGCGGGCACGGCGCCCTCTGGCGGCGGCGGCTCCCGCTGCACCCGCGAGAGAGCGGCGACAGTGGCGACAGTGGCGACAGTGGCGACCCAGGCTATGGAAAAGGCCAATCCCCAGGGATTCCCTTCCCAAGTGTCCGATCCCTCTCCGTGCCTCATAAGCACAGCCCCCGCTCTGAGCCTGTGGGGCCGCTCCTGCGGGACTCGCGTGGCATCCAATAATAATTCAATCTCAACAAGCAATAGTTCATTGTTTTAGAAAAGCTGTTTCTGCAAGGTGCAGGAATCATTTGTGAAATGAATTCATTGTCTCAGTGCCTGCCCTCTTCACGTGTTTCTGCTTTGACTAGCAGGGCACAAATTCATTATAGCAGCTCTGAAAGAAGGCAGACATTAAAAACTTGTCAGCTCGGGAAAAGGCCTCGATGATGTTTCTGGAAAAGCTCCTGTGAAAACGTGGGGCAGGAGGGATTTGGCCAGGAGAGCACAACACAAACTCACAAAGGGAGGTCGGGATAAGCCCGTGTTCAGCCAGCACACCTGGGGACAGGGGACACCACACAGCACGGGCACTGCAGCTGGGAGGCCAGGCAGGCACTGTGCAACAGGAGCTGGTGTTTATAAAAATTAAACTGGGGACTCCACAGAGGCTCCTTCACTTTAATTTTGAGGTCTATCCAGCACCATTAGTGTAAAAATGTTCCTTTGTGGCAAAAGGCACAAGTGCTCCTTATTCAGTGCTGGCACTTAAAAGTCTCACTTATGTCACATTTACTGGGTGACAGTCACTAGCAGAGGGCAGAGTTTTCTTCACAAATAGTGCTGGCACTTAAAAGTCTCACTTATGTCTCATTTATGTCACTGGGTGACAGTCACTAGCAGAGGGCAGGGTTTCCTTCACAAATAGACATAACATGTTTTCCAGATAAGCTTAACACCAAGGATTTTATTTTAAAAGGTTTATTAGGCAGAGCTTCTTATCTAAGAATATGACAAAATCAAAATCCCAATCCGTACCAAACGATGTTTAGAATAAATTTTGCAACAATCATTCCTTTGATTTGCCCTTTTTTCCTCCCCAAAAATCTGGACCAGTAATACTCAGCGAGTAGTGGAAAACCAAACAAGAAATGTTCAGGAATTCCTTCGTGTAAAGAAGCCCTGAAGTGTTACCTATCGACCTGGACAGGTCAGCACCAGCGTGGCTTCCTGTGAGCACTTCGGGCAGCAGAGTTAAATCATTAAACTCCACACACAAGTGCAAGTGTGAGGTGTCAGAACTGGCCTGTTTAAACAAGGGGAATTTCAAAGTCATTCAGAGTCATTGGACACAAATGGATTACTAAATGAAGGGGAAGAAAAAGCTTTAAAAGCTTTTCATTATTTTAGTTCGAAACCTCAGAGAGTTTAAATTAATGTATCACTATCGGCTTTTATGTGCTAAGAAAGTATTTTCAGAAAATTTCATGAGTTTATCACTGGACCAAGTTTATAACTGGAATTATAACACACCTGAAACAAATGTTTCTTTGACAGGCAGCATGATATGAAGACAACCTTTCTCACAAAGCCAGACAAAATAAAAGTACAAAACGAAAGAAAGAACCCCAACCCCAGGAAACTATAAATATTTTATTGCAAAAGATCTCATACATGAACTTTAAAAACAATCAATTCATTTTGTCACAGATAGGTAAGTAAATATTGCATCAAAGCAACAGCTAAAGGTTCCTGGAAGAGGACTGGGGAAGAAAAAAATGCTGCTAGGTTTGCTGACAGCAGAAAAGAAAGCAAAGGCAGAAACAGAACACAAAAACTCATTACTAACCCAACTGTTGATTTCCCCCTCAATAAAATAAAATAAAATTTTAAAAACTCAAACAAACAAATAAACAAAAAACCACCCCAAAATTAAAATCCTGTAACTGTCACAATTTCAGGATAAGAAATAACATTTTTATCACACGAGTGCTATTTAAATACTCCTGTTATGAATAAAGCAGCTAAGTTGCCATGCCCTGGGGTTTACTTGCTGAGCTTTGCTCCTGTGTTTGTGTAGAGCTGTTGGTATGGAGTGTGTTCCATGGAGATAAAATACAAGCTCCCCTTGTCAGATTCCTCGTCTCTGATGCAGCATTTGTGAATTCACACATTCTGCCTCAGGATCAGCAATATCAGCAGAAAGGTATGGAATGAATTTCCCTGGATTCACAGGGACCTGTAAGTGCTCTACAATATCTCTGCACTTGTCAACATCAGATGCCCTCATGAGAGCACTGGTTTGTCTGCACCACTCACTTATCAAGGGGAAGGCAAAAGCAATTTGAGGTCACACTGGTCCCTAATATTCTGGAAATGGAGTATCCGAGTGCATGCACTGCTGCTGAAAACGCCTTTGTAGGAAAATGTAACTGGGACACAAGATTAATGTATCAAAATTGCAGAAGGTATCAAAAAGAAAGCCTGTAAGTACAGAATTTCTTTTTAAAGAATGCAATACCTTCTTATTATTTTGAAAATAAAGCTTCTCTTTTTCTTTTTTAGTTTTCCCCACCCATCAAGAAAACTCTCTAGTCTCTCGTCAACTCCAAGACAAGACCAGATAACAATCTAGTGCATCTAACAATCACTCCTCTGAGCTGGCACTGACAGTGTAAATAAAGACTACTTTATGTTAAATATGAAATCAGCATAAGCCCTGAACTATGCAATAAAATATTAGGTGGATCATTAATAACAATCAACCTATGCTGACAGAAATTTTCTGTGCTTTATTCTTGGAAGTACTCTGAACTCCCAGGAGGGCTGTATGGAATCCCATTCCACATAAAATGTGGGAAACCTGGGATAGGAAAGCAACATCACAGCAGAATCTCACTACACTTCATGGTGGACATAAGTGATGGAATTTCTACACCAAAACAAACAAAATAAAAAAAAGGCCTCCCAAAAAACCCTCCCCAGCAGTTCAGAGATCAGGAAACCCAACCTGTCTTTCAACTTCTCAGAAACTGAACGTGCCACGGATAGCTTGATCAGGTCTGAATCACAGCTTGTACAGAACTTGTGACTAAAATAGCTCTGTAAGCTTGCCTTACAACAGGCACACAGAGCCTGCCTCACTGCCCACCTTTATCTGAGATCAAATTGTTTATCACATTCCTTCCTCATACGTCAGCTCCTTGTGATGAAAGCCAGCCAGTGATTAATACATTTTATTAGGTTGGTTCCAGTGACTTGAGATGAATTTGCCCTGACTCCTCAGGCTCACTCCCACACCCACTGCCTGGCACTCCAGCCATGCTAGGAATGCACAATAGAAAACAAATTATCTTAGGCGATACCTCATAAATCTATAGTAATAAAATTAACTGCTCCAAGCAGAAATCAGCTTCAGGAGGTTTTTCCTCCCTTTCTCCAGGAGAAAAGAGCCAACCCAACAGCTTTAAAGCCCCAGAGAAATCACAGTTCCCTTGTCTCTTGCACTCTTCTCCATGCTCAGCTCATTAAACAGAGCTGTAGAAGACAGATATGGAAAGCAGTCCAAACTCTTTTCCATGTTATAATTACAAAGTGACAGAATAAGAGGTTTTATCCTGGTCTTTCTCACATAGCTGTAACCTATTCTAGTGCGCCAGGATTACAGATTCTATCTGAATTTACAGGCTGAATTCTCTATGCATCCTTCTGCAGTGTAAAACCAAAACATGCTGGATAAAGAACGAGAAGACTTGAATCAGCCTAGACACCGTCTGGCAGCAAACTATACTTAACTATTAACAATATCCTCTGTGCTAATTACAGCTTGTCTTGGCTCGAGTGAGAGCTGCAATTCCTTCGCCTTTGGCGTGATGGGAGGAAGATCAACTGTACAAAAATCAGCACTGACTTAGAAGTGATTCAGCACTGGATGCTTTTTATTTAATTACTGATTACCAGCTGAGACTTGAGAACTGACTAGACACCCATGGCTTTTCCTCAATTGCAAGGCATTGTTTGAGCTCCCATCAATCCACACAAGATCTACATGAGGAAACCTCACACCAGGCTCTCTTCTTTAGGTTTATAGATTATGGAGAGACTTGTAATTCAAAGGTCTGTTGACATAATGAGATTAATGTACATGTTCTTGCCCATACACATGTGAGAAAGTCCTTTTTTCTTCCAGACAGTTTACAGTCTCTTCACTCCTGGATTTTGTACTTTTGTCAGGGTAGCTTAACTGGCCTTTAAATGAAAATAATTTATCTGTCTGAGAATTAATATAATCAGGAAAGTTAGCTCTGACATAACCAGATCCTGCAATTTATTTGTGACTACAATGAAAACAAGCTCCATGAACACCTTTACGTTCAGGATGGACACAGAGCCACATCCTGACAGGGAGACTTCAAACCTTTGGCCTGACCAAGGTTTGTTTATGTAAAGTGTAAACACCAACTAACACTGGTGCAGTTTGCTGTGTTACATCTGTGGGTCCCCAGGGTCCCCGAATCACAGAATGGCTGGGGTTGGATGGGGGATCCTTCTCTGGAGATCACTCAGTCCATGCCCAAGCTCCATGTCCGAGGGCTCGGAGCCTTCAGGGCAGCCTGACCCGGGGGCTGTGAGGGGTGCAGGGATGGAGGCTCCTTAGGGATGGGCCGGAGTGGAGCTTGGAGGCTCCTGAGGGCTGTGGAAGGGTTAGGGTCAGGATTAGAGTCAGTGTCAAGGTCAGGGTTAGGCTTAGCTCCTCAGGGCTGTGCAGGAGCAGGAGTTCAGCATGGAGGCTCCTGGGGGCTGTGGAAGGGGAAGGGTTGGGATCAGGGTTAGGGTCACAGTTAGGGTCAGGGTTGGCTCCTCAGGGCTGTGCAGGAGCAGAGCACGACACGGAGGCTCTTGAGGGCTGTGGGAGAGTTAGGTCAGGGTTAGGCTTAGGCTTAGGTTTAGGTTTAGGCTTAGGCTTAACTCCTCAGGGCTGTGCAGAAGTAGGAGTTCAGCATGGAGGCTCCTGGGGACTGTGGGAGGGTGAGGGTTGATTCCTCAGGGCTGGGCAGGAGCGAGAGTTCGGCATGGAGGCTCCTGAGGGCTGTGGAAAGGTCAGGGTCACAGTTCGGGTCAGGGTTGGCTCCTCAGGGCTGTGCAAGAGCAGAGCTCGACATGGACGCTCCTGAGGGCTGTGGAAGGGTTAGGGTTGATTCCTCAGGGCTTTGAAGGAGCGGCAGTTCGGCATGGAAGCTCCTGAGGGCTGTGGAAAGGTTAGGGTTGAGTCCTCAGGGCTTTGAAGGAGCGGCAGCTCAGCATGGACGCTCGTGAGGGCCGCAGGAGGATGCGCGGTGCGGGATGGCGGCTCCGCGGAGCGGGAGGTGCCTGAGGAGGCAGCGGGAACCCAGCCGCGCTCCAGCCCCATGCGCGAACAGCCCCGGGGCTGCGGGACAACGGCGGCGAGGCACAGCCCGCACATGCTGCGGGGACAGGAGGGGAGGGGACAGGAGCAGAGAGCCCCGCAGCGCTCCCGCACCGCCGCCTCCATCTTGCGCCGCGGCTGCAGGTGCGCGGCCCCGCCCGTGCGCGGCCCCGCGGAGGCGGCGCAGGCGCGGCCCCGCCCCGGTGCCCGGCAGGTGCCGGAGCCGCGCGGCCCCGCCCCGGCCCGGGCGCGCTGAGGGCGGAGGCGGCGGAGCGGCCGTGGGTACCGGGGGCTCTCGGCTGGGCCGCGCCGCTGCCCGTCCCGCAGCGCTCCGGCGGACACAGCAGCGAGAGCAGCGGACGCAGCTCGGCATGAACCGGGCTCAGCGCGGGGCCGCGGGCAGCCGCGGCCTGGGCACCATGGAGGTGAAGAGCAAGGTGGGAGCTGCCGCCGCCGCCGCCGCCTGAGGGCCGCGGGCGCTGGGGGGGAAGGACCGGGCCGGCCCTGCGGGGCCGTCTGGCCGTGGTGTCGCTGCGGGGACAGGACGGGGACAGGGACAGGGACTGCTGCTGACTCACCTGCCCGAGGGGCCCCCGGGCACGGCCCCGCAGGGGCCTGAGCGCTCCGCAGGCCCCCGGGCTCGGGCGGGCCCCGCACCTGTGCCCGCCCCACGGGCTGGGGTCTTGCTGGCTGCGGGGAGGAAATATAAGTGCTTTTGAAGTGGTTTGAAAAAAAAAAAACAAAACAGGTAAGTGGAGCTGGTCCCTAAGTTTCTGGACCGACTAAAAGACGTGCAGATAAATTTGTGTTGGGGAAAGCGTGGGATTACTGGGCCAAAAGAGGTGTTTGAAGACATGATTCGGGAGTGGACTACATGATCTCCAGAGGTCCCTTCCAGCCCTGACAATTCTGTGATAATTCACAAGCATCAAAACGCGCTCTTTGTCCGAATTGCAATGAGTGTGTTCGTTAGTGACTGTTTCTGTAGTTACCTTTTTTCCCTTAATGATTGTCTTTCTGTAGCTTTTTGTGGGACAAGGCGTAGGCTTACAGCAGAGGTGAGCCCTGGCTGGCTTACCCGAAAGTGGAGTTTGCCTTCTCTTAGAGCCCCGAGAGACTTTTACCCTGGCAGTTTCAGGAGTGTGTACCTGCATATTCCTGCAGAGATCACCGGTGTCAGGTGCTCACAGCTTTGCCCAGCTCTGAATTCTCCCATGTGTGAATCCACACCTCTTCTATTTTTAAGTTTTATTTGCTGGTTAGGCAAAGTTTTTCTGACAAAGCTTTAGTAATCTGAGAGAAATTTTTTTTTTGTTCTGCTTTATATTTGCATTAATTTCCAGTTGTAAAACTGCTGGATGTACAGTATGAGGTGGAGTATCACTATTAGTTAAATAAATGTTGAGTTAAAACCCCTTTTCTAGGCAGATTGTAAGTGCGTCCACATGGGAATGTGTTTTCCATTGGTGGACACGTGGATCTCTTGGGTTGTTTTTTGGAGTGGGGAGCAGCCTGTACTCTGTCCCCTCCTTTGCTGCTGGTGAAGTGTTAGAGCAGCAGTCAGGACCTGAGCTCTGTGGATCTTTAGGGATAACACATCATAGTTCTGGAACTTTTGGGGAGTGTGTGGTTGATCCCTACAGCTTGATTGAGGAGGACTTCTTTAAAGTGTTCGTTTTTTATGTGACCTAAACCAGCAAGCACGGGAATATCTGGTAGCTGTTATTTCAAATACCAGTTGAGTTAGTACTGTGATGGTGAAGTCTTTTATTTATGCTCTTGTAAGGTTGAAAATAATCAGTGTGATGTGCTTACAAACCCAAATCACTTGTTTCCTCAGCCCAAAACTCTAGGTTCGCTGTTTCCCTGCTGTGTGTTTTCCTTGATTTAAAATATTCTAGGGAATCAGCCGTGTGATGTGTTCCTGGTGTTTGTACAGAGAAATGTGGCCCTAATGAATAGGGATGGTCCCTCAAGTGCATATTACAGAGCAGGATTCAAGGCATTCCTAGAACCACTTGTTGCTAATGCATTATTTACTAGCACCTCAATTTAATATCGCAGAGGAGTCATCTTCCTTCTATGAAAATGAGCAATTCTGAAGAGAAAGAAGAAAGGACTGTGTGGAACGTGGAGGGAGCCATTCTTGTGGAGTGGCCTGGGCTTTGAAGGCTGCTCAATGATGTACAGCTCTTTATTTAGATATTCCAGATCAATAATTGTGCCTCAGCTGACAAGGCTGGGCCAGCACAGCCCAACTGTGGTTGCAGTTATATGAGCACAGTCCTTTTGTTGGTTTAGTTTATTCAGTTTGGGTAACTGCTCTGAGCTTGCCCTGGCCATTCCCCATAGCACTTGAATTCCAGTCAGCCCATTTTCTTGTCGTGGAAAATAAAACTTTATACTCCAGGCTAGAGTTCCTAGTGATGGTGTGGAAACCCCAAAATAAGCCTCTACTTCTCTATTTATTAAAATTCAAGTTGTCTCCCTTTCTCATGACTTGGAATACTGTTTTTTTCTGAGTAAAATCTTAATAACTGGTAAGCCAGGGAAGGTCACTGCAGCTCACGTTCTTTCAGTGATGGAGACTTGCTTAGAGCAGCTCTGTGTTTCAGAGGACTTAAAAACGTGACTCATAAATGATTAAGTGAGCATCCCCTGTGCCTTCCTGGTGTGCTGCCATGGCTCCCCTGCCTCTCCCAGGGGAGCAGCAGGGGCTTGGAAAGAGCTCAGGTGGCAAGGAGCCTTCTCTGCTTAAGTTACTCCTTCAGAGTCTCATCTCCTCTAGAACATCAAGTGCAGGCCTGCTTCATGGGATGGAGGGCAGCATGTGATGGAAAATGCAGACATTTTAGCGATTCAAATAATGGAATTGCACAGTTGGACTTGTCTTTTACCTGCTTTCTAATAGTCTTGAGCAAACTGTGTTAGGAAATACGAGATAACATGGAGGAAAAAAATCACACATTTGAAAATCTGACCCTTTGCTTACTGTGTTAAGATTCAACATTTATTCCAACCTGAGGGTGAGGTTGTTGGCTTTTTAGACTTTTATTACTGAATTATGTTTCAACTATGTAATCCTTGAAAGCCAAACAATTTGGATTGCTGCCATACATGGTGGAGAAGGATCTGAGACAGGATGAAGTCCTGCTCTGATGTCATGATTGAGCTGTGCTGCCTCTGACGTGATGGGAGTTCCTGCTGTGGGCTGGGCTTTTGTTTGTAAGCAGGTGTGAATCATCCCTTCTATCTTATTAGTTAATGTCAGGGTAATTGCAGGTTTTTTAGAGCAGGAATGTTCCCAGATAATTCCTTTATTTGGAGCTTTTGGAGGAAGGTGGGGTGGGGAAGGTGTAGTTACTTTTGAGTTGGTGTTAACGTGCTACCAACGGGGTCTTTGTCTCCTGATTTTCAGTCCTTTGTTTGTGTGTGAGAGCTCCAAGGCTTTTATTCTGCAAAGATTGCAATCAGATGTGAGATAAAGTGCACCTCCACACCTCCTGTGTGGAACACTCACCTAAGTATGTGATACTGAGGCTCCAACGTGCACTCAAGAGTATTTTGTTCCACGTGTCCTTCTGCTCTGCTTAAAACTAAACTTGCTAAAGAAATTATTTAAAGTCTTTATTTTCAGGTCAGCAATAGAATTCACACACACAAAAAAGCAGCCAACTGAGTTTTTTTAGAATTATTTGCTTATTATGCTTTTGACTCATATGCAATCTGTTCTGGTTTTTGTAACCTGGCTGCTGCTGTCTCTGAATTCCTTTTGACATCTCTGGTATGTTGTGTATGTGCCTGATACGGAGGATTTGGAGTAATTTTTATCCAATATTCTGTTTGCTTTGGGTCATGCCCTTTTTAGGCAGAACACCAACGGTTTACTAGCTACGTGTGGTAAAAATCACAATTTGTCTAGTCTACATCAAATGCTCATCCTTTTCTTGGCACTCAGTTGAGTCTCCTGCCTGCCCCCACTGTATCATTGCCTTAATAAGCAACATGTTTTAATAAGTCTTTGCTTTAGAGATGATTTAGGAGACTGAGCTTGAGTGGATTTGTGAGCTGGGTATTTTGTTGAATGATTATGTTGCCTACAAGCAAATCCTATCCCTGAAAGAAGTGTCAGTGACTTTTTTTTTTTTTTTCCCATATTTTCTGAACCTTGCCAAATTCAGAAAATCCAGGTTCTATACCCTGGATAGAGCCCTGATTTAAAAGACTGTTGCAATCAAGATTTGAGCCTTGCTCATGCAGGTGAATCTTCTGAATGCTCTGGAGGTGGTGGCTGGTTGTGTGTGTTACCTCTCCTTAGGTAGGAGCAGAGTGGACTGAGATCAGCTCCCCAGAGCTGGGCTGCACGTGGGCTGTGCTGAAAAGCAGCAGCAATTCTTTGTGATGTTCACATCCCAGTGGCATTTTCACTTCCTGCCCAAACAGCTGGGGGTGTGAAGGCTGCTCAGCCCTGCGTGGGTGAGCCACAGTTGTGTAACCATCTCTACACGCTGTTCTCAAGGGCACTGCTAGTTCTTGGAACCAAATTCCAGGTAGTCACATACCACAGGATGTCACATACCACAAGATGTTAATCACAGTGCTGGTTTGAGCCACCACAGCAGTGCTACCTCTCAATTCTGTCCCTTGCCCAGCGTGGTGGCTTCATGAGCCTGTGAGAATCTGCAGGAATCCCTGCACGGTTTGGGTTTGTCACCTTAGCGCTGATGAGCTCCCGTTAAATGGAGCAATGAAACAGCCTTGGCATGCTCCAGGGTACAGCTTCTCCCAGGTACAAAACTAGTTTGAGCTTTGGGGGGAAAAAACCAATTATTTTAACTGACTGTTTAATACCACGTCCAAATTGTTTGTTGTAGTTTTCAGCGTGCTTTTAATTCCATGATTTTTCTGGTTGAACGTAAAATAATTCTGTTGCTTCCATATTCATGATGTAAGATATATTTTGTTGTAGTTTGGGGCAGAATTTCGACGATTTTCTCTGGAGAGATCCAAACCTGGCAAGTTTGAGGAGTTCTATGGATTATTGCAGCACGTGCACAAGATCCCCAACGTTGATGTTCTGGTGGGGTACACGGACATTCACGGAGACCTGCTGCCTATCAATAATGATGACAATTATCACAAAGCAGTTTCTACAGCCAATCCTCTGCTCAGGATTTTCATTCAGAGAAAAGGTAAGAGCACCTGAAGAATGTGAACCATCTGTTTGTCCAGTTACAGTGTGATGTATGGAGGAAAAAACCCTTCAGTCCTATTTCATCATGTCAAATTCCATATATTTCATATATTCACAACTTGTCTCTCTTGCAAAGGGTTTCCTCAGGCAACCTATTTATACTTTATGATTTTTTGCTTATATTTAGTTGAGTTAAAGTCAAGTTAAATCTCTAGCAAATGTTTCTTCCTGGTTTTATGTAAGAAAATGAAAATAAACTTTTAACTTCTAAGGTTTTCTGCTCTGTGTGATGGATACTTTTCACTTAAAATTCCTATCTTGATCAGACAAGAAGAAAAACCATTACAGGATGGAAAATAATATTAAAAATGTTATCACATGAAGTATTAAATGCAATATTAAAGTCTAAATGCAAGACTAACTTTATAATATGCTACTCCTATCACACTTTCCTAATAAAACATTCTGAAGTTTCAATTGACAAGCTCCTTTCAGTTGGCAAACCTCAGGAATGAGGGCTGCTTGCTTTGTTGGTTTGCCTTTAAAAGTAGTGTGTCTGCTCTGGTTGTGTGTTCCTACTGTCTCCTTTGTTCATGAAGGGAAAAAATCCAATTGTAAGTTTGTATTTGTTCTTGTGATGGTGTTGCTGGTTGTTGCTAAGACAGGCATCTTTTCCTTAGAAAATGCTTGGGCATCAGAACCTTTTATCAACTCCTGCTCCAAAAAGTGAACAGCTCCACAAGAGCCTGACACAGAGCCAGTATTCATAACCGGTGTGGCAGCTGGGCAGGGGCTGAGTGCTGGCAAGTGTTTGTTTGGTTTGTGTTGATGGTATAGATGGTAAGGCCTGTGCTCTCAGTGCTGGAGTGCCAAAGGCATGAACCATTTGCTTTAGCAGAACCTGGAGGGACACAAGGCCTGGGATCCCATCTAATCCCCTACAGTAGCCATATGACAGGCAGGGATAAGCCACTTTGTCAGACTGGGATTATACAGTTTATATTTTAACACCATATGTTTTTAGATTGTTGCCTGTTCTAGTGGTACATTAGTAATGCTTTTTTAGTTCTCTGCCATCATTTCTCTTGATTTCATCCAGGTGGATTATTTGTTTCTACTCTGGTACCAGGAGTTGATGTAATGGACAGAAGTAGAAGATTAATCCATTTTAGTTATCAGAACAAGAATGGATGAGCAGGAAAAGCTGTGTGGAAAGTACCAGGTGTCAGTGCCTTCCCTTGGACACAAGAGCCTCCTGCCTGTGGAGTTGGAGGGAATTAAGGACCAGGCTTGGCACCACAGTCCCACTGCACTTTGTTAGGAATTAGTTATGATCACACTGATCACATCTGTTGATGAAATTGAGGCTTTGCCTTCTTCACTGGCATCTTTGCCATATGGAGTAGATATACAGAAAATAGAGAAATAATTGTATTCTCTATTTTATTTGTGATGATTTGCCTGTAGCCAAGGCTGGATTAGGTTTGGTTCACATTTTGTGCAGCATTATTTGTTTAAGTGTGCTTAATTCATAGATTGCAGCAACTTTACTGGCATTGGAATGGAAAAGAAATGTCTGAGCAGATACCTGCTATTGATGGAGCTGCTTTCATCTGGGCTGGTTTGGAACTATAATAAATGACACAAGTTACTTTTCCACCTGCAAGGCTACTTGTGGTTTTCATGCATTCTCTTAAATCAGCTGAAAAGTTTTTGTGGGTTTCATAATGGAACTTTGATTTCTTTTATGTTTCCAGCAGCAGTAGTTGGGAATTTAAGATCTTTGACAAAAAGCCACTGTGAGGAAGAGAGAATATGTTTTGATGCCTTATAATAGATGAAATTTTTATCATTCTGTCTTTACTATTTAGAAAGTACATGTAATTTCTGCAAAGCAAACTTGAGGTACAAGCAGGCTGCAGTGAAATCTAATGTAAATAGTGTTAACTTCTGAGTGTACTGCATCCAAGAAACACCTTGAGAGGTTGAAATGGGAGCTGCAAAGTGGTTTTGCTTTTATTAATAAGTGGTGGTTGTGATAATGAGACTCCAGAATTTGGGAAATGTTATGTCAGAGTAAGAACTCTTTCCTCTCCTGTTTGATTTTTTGACTCCTCATTCCTGAAAACTCTGTTTGCCCTGAACATTTATGTGGCTTGGTTGATTTGATAAAAAACCTAGAGGTCCTGTAATGAAATCACATTATTTGCCTTCGACTCCTCTAATTGTATTTCACCAAATTCCTTTAAAATACTTTATAAACTGCTCCAGTGCTAAATCTAAACTGGGCCTTGATGTTGCCCAAGTCAGGATTGGCTGTCAGCTTGCAGAAAACATTCCTCGCTGGAATTTCATTCTGCAGTTTAACAGATTAACAGGTACTGTTGACATCTGGTATTTAAAGGTTAAACTGATGTATTGTGATTAAATCCAGATGTATGGGAGTCACTCTGTCTGTGAGAAAAACCTTTCTGAAGAGAAAATGGAGGGAGTAGTCTACACAGGCTGCAGGGCAGCTTGATGTGGGGGACTTTGCATTGTAAATATGAGAACAGCAGAGATAACAGAAGATACATTTCATTGTAATATCCCTAACAGTCCCTTGCAGCATTCTAAATTACAATATCCAACTCCTGCAAGTTCTGCATGGATGTGGCTGGATTTAGTGAGAAGTGGATTCTATGATTAAACTACTTGTGCCTCTTGAGAGAGACTTTGTCACTGAGAAGCTTTACTTTGGTGAGAAGTAAGAGAAGTTGGCTTTTAAAACAGCTCTTTGTGGACTAGCCTGGCTATTCTGAGGCCTCTTCCTAAAAACACAGGTTGTTTTTTTGTTGTTGTTGTTGTATTTTGTGACTAAATAAGAGGAGATTTGTTAGGTCGTATTTAAAATTGCTAAATTGCATCTCCTCAAATACACTAACTGCTTGGGGGCTATGAAAATTTAATTCTCAAGGGGTAACTCTACATTGATTTGCAAATGGGTCAGGAAAATATTTTTAAAATCTGTCTTCAATAACATTAAATTGCAACCAGATTTGGCATTCACAGGCTTTTGTTTTCAATTTCATGTAATAAGTCTGTACAGATTGGTGCCACCTTGAGCTTGAAGCTGCTGGGGGGAGAAATCCTTCCTGCACCGTGTGGCCATTCTCCTTCACACTGTCTGCACTTAACACCTTGTCCTTTGGCTTTAGGCCAAAATATTTTTGCCAGGGCTTTAAACTGATTAGTGAGGTGCCAGAACAAAGATGCCTTTGTACTTGAGAGTATTGCTGTAGAAAACTTGTTCAGCAGTGGAAGAGAGGTTACCCAGAGTGTGCAGTTCTGCTGACATTTAGGGAGATGAGTTTATCAATCTTTCACTGGTTTTTTTTCCTCACAAATTCTCTAACCTTAACTGTCTATCTTAAGGTTCGTGCTAGTTCTGAATTATTAAACTATTAAGCTATTAAAAGCAGTTATAATTAAAAAAAAGAAATACTCTCTGATGTGTCAGAGTGTCTTAAATGTTTTGACATCTGGCTTGCAGTTTTGGGATGCTTTTATTTCAGCCATGTGTTCTGTAACTTAAGAAAGTTACTAAAAAGAGAAGCACCTGCTCAATTTAAGAGTTCTGATTGTATATTTGTCTTCTGAAAGAGACTTGTAAAGTTCCTCTCTTTTCCAAGAAACGTTTTTCTGATCATAGTTTTTGTTTAAAAACCCTTTTGAATCTGTTATTTCACATACAGACATTTCCATAGTATTCCTTTCAAAGCCAGTCCTCTTGGAGCCGATTTTCATGTTTCTCTGCTAACTGGAAAAATTGATTTGGACAGAAGTTGCCAACTGATAGTTGTGGAAGGCAGGCTGGGAGGTGATCTCTGTGAAGGAAGTTGGGAACAGTTCTAAATCTAACTTGAGTAAAGAGCACAAACTGTCTTTGATAATTTACAGGAAATGATAGATCTACTTGGATGTAATAAACGTGTTTGTATATCCAGTTCATGGCAGACGTCCTGCAGGGTGTGTGGCCTGCCATGAAGGTGAAGAGGCCTTATAGCCACTGTGGCAAGCTGGGATCGTTGAATGCTTTACACGTTTGATCTGACAGAATGGGTAAAACACCACAGAGCCTGTCTGATCCTCTGAATTTGTGCACTTGAATTTAGGGAGAAAACGCCACCAGTTGATTGTCTTCAAACGTTGCAGTGCATGTGGGAGAGCACTTGTGAGAAAATCAGTGCTGACAAAGCTTTGCTGTCCTGTTCTCTCGAGTCTTTTTCTAAACCAGCTGTTGCACTAAAAGCAGCAGGAGCAGAGTGCCTGGCTGGCACCAGTCTATGGGGACCCGTGTCCTGGAGCTGTCAGCAGCAATGAGTGCAAGTGTTAGCTTGTATTTAAAGCAAGACCTGTCTAGGATCTGATTTCACATTTGTCCTTTCCAGGTTGTTTTGTAAACAATTACAGTTCTAAATAAAAAAAGAGAGACGTTATTGCACCTCATTGAATTGCAAAAATCCTTTCAATGAAACACCAGATGTCTAACTGGAAACTGGTTGGATGGGTTGTCAGGAGAGATAAGGGCAAAACTTCTCTCACTTTTTTCTTTGATCATAAATTTTTAGCAAACATGAAAAGAATTTCTCCATGTTGTCTGAAAAGTCAGCATATTTGTTTGTCAGCAGTGGAGTGCAGGGTTTAACCAGCTGATCTCAGACATCCCAAAGGGCCTTCTAAGAGAAAAAGGCTGAATTTGCACTTTTGTAGGTGTTTCACTTCAGACACAGTTCACCTGTTAAAATACTTTGGCTGGGGAGGTTGGATTCTTTTTTAATGCAGCAACTCTTCAACACAACTGACCTAATACTCTTAGACATATGAAGATCAGATTTTAGGCTATTTTTAAAGCCTTTGTGCTTGATGTTAAGATCTAATGTTATATTAATTAAACTTTCAATTACAACGTAATCGAGATTGCTGTGGAAGTGACTTCAGGCTATAATAGGGCTGTGCCAATCAGGCATCTTCAGAAATAACTCCTGGTTGTGTGAATTGAACTGTTGAACAACTTTAGCTGTAAACAGCAGTGCAAAAGATGCTCTGCGTTTAGCAAACAGCTAAGCAAGAGCTTTGCCTTCCTTATGGTGTAATTCTTTTTTTTTAAACAAAAGAAATAAAGAAATGTAAATGAGGCCAGCATCAGGACATATTTTTCTTAAACATGTTGATGAACTATTGTGTACACACAAACCAGGAGTTGACAATAAATCCCTTTGAGTTTTTTTTTGTGGGCTAATTTAAACTTGTTCTTTATCTTTTAGAGTAGCAGGTCCAAGGCTGCCTTCCCAGAGCAGGCCAGAGGACTGTTGTTGTTTTCCCAGCCCTGAAGGCTGGGAAGGGAGGAGTTGGTGTTACATGCTGCAGTAGTGTTAGCCTGTTGCTCCAGGAATACTTTCTCTGTTCTGTTTTGCTTAAAGCATCTGAGGGGTCCAAATCTGAGGGTTCGTGTCTGTATGTCTCAGCCTCAGGAACAAGTGCACTCATTGATTTCCTCAGCAGCTGGCAGCTGTCCTGAAATGCCACCAGGGCAGCATTGCCACAGTCAGCCCAGTGCACAGATTGAAATGTATAGCCATTCTTCCACTTCCTTGGCTGTACCAATGGCCTCTGAATGGGATAATACAAAGAAATCCCAATTTCCCTGGGTCCAGGTCTGCATGATTATTGGGGGTTTTCCCCTGCAGAACAAAGATGTGTGCCATGAGTACGAGTGTAAATCTGACGAAGATCAGATCTGAATGTATTTAAGTTCATTCTCTTTGGTGAGTTATTGCATATTAAAAAGAAAACTGGAGCCTTTGGTAAATAAGCATTTCAGAAATCGGTATTGCTTTCACAGACCACGTTTTCTCATCCCTTACAAGTAGTTGTAGGAGTAATATGTTTTCTTTTGGGGTTTTTTTAAGCTCTAAGCCATTTGCCTATTCCTGCATTAAGTTGTGGCAGTTACAGCATTGCTTGCATGAACAGTTTTGCTTGAAGTATTTGTGTGCAAGGTCTCTTTGTTTCTGCTCCACAGCCATTTTACCTACATGGCATGGGGGCAGGGAAGAGTGCAGAATGGAATAAGCTTTCTGGAGTTTGAATCCAGGTCACTTGGCTGGCTCCCAGTAGCTAGGCAATAATAGGCACACTGGCTGCTTTCCCTTTTTCATTCTTTCTTTTCCAATGATCTGAAACCTGAGGAGAGAAAACTAGCAAGTGGAATTACTCTGAATAAAATTAAAATGTTTCTAGGAATGTACTCACTCTTTCCATTCTGCCCTTTCTCAGGCAGCTGTAGCTCTTTGTATCTGCTGCTGCTAGCTTGCTTTAATTTCTTTTGTGCACGCTCTTCCCTTCGGTAGAAGCAAACCAAAAGTATTCCAAACTTTGAATCTTGCAACATTAAAGCTTTTGTTTCATGAGTGGAGAGAAGGGTTTCTATGAAGGGTTTCTGTGATAGTGAGGCTAACAGCTTCTAGCTGGGCTGAGCTGACGTGGCAGCAGTGTGACCTGTGCCTGCTCTGATCCCCGTGTGCTCTGTCTTACAGAAGATGCAGACTACAGTGCCTTCGGGACAGACACCATGACCAGGAAGAAGAACGTCTTATCCAACGTGCTACGTCCAGATAACCACAAGAAGAAGCCCCACATTGTGATCAGCATGCCCCAGGACTTCAGGCCCGTGTCATCCATCATCGACGTGGACATTCTGCCCGAGACCCACCGCAGGGTGCGGCTCTACAAGTACGGCACCGACAAACCCCTGGGCTTCTACATCCGCGACGGCTCCAGCGTCAGGGTCACCCCGCACGGCCTGGAGAAGGTGCCAGGCATCTTCATCTCCAGGCTGGTCCCCGGGGGGCTGGCTCAGAGCACGGGCCTGCTGGCTGTCAATGACGAGGTGCTGGAGGTGAACGGGATAGAGGTTTCGGGGAAAAGCCTGGATCAAGTTACAGACATGATGATTGCAAACAGCCGCAACCTGATCATCACGGTCAGACCCGCCAACCAGAGGAACAACGTGGTGAGGAACAGTCGGACTTCGGGCAGCTCTGGCCAGTCCACTGAGTCCAGCCTTCCCAGCAGCACCCCCAACATCCTGGGCAGTGTGCTGCAGGGAGAGGAGGAGAGCGATGACGAGGACATTATTATTGAAGACAGTGGTGAGCCACAGCAGATCCCAAAAGCTGCACCCACCAGCGAAAGCATAGAATCCTTATCACAAATTGAACTGCTCCATGAGTCCACACAAAATGGGTTCCTTCCTTCCAGTGAGATGAACTTGAATCACTCAGCAGGCAGCATTAGCATGGAGTATGAAGTACCAGAGCAGGGGCAGAAGTCCTTAGAAGAAGATGGAACTATAATAACACTATGAAATGGCATTGGTGTACTTCGGATAAGTAAGGATGCCACACATGTTTTAATCGGGCTTAATATGTAACACATTTTATACCTCTCCATCTACCAAGCACTGCAGTTAGATTAAAAGGAGGGAAAAAAGTAAATACAAGAAATTCAAAATTACGTAAGTTGACTAACTTCATTAATTCTGCACTTCAGTGTAAATAATTCACAAAGCTGGATGATAATTGATAAATAGCTGAAATTGAATGAAGAAAATTTAAATTGAGAATGAAGGATAGCTAAGAGATGGCTGTGAGCTTTCTTTTAAAGGTACTTGATTTTTATTATTTTTTTTAATGCCGTATACTACTGGTCCTATAGAAGTAAACTTCCTCACGTGTGAGGCTGACCATGTCATGGACTGTGGTTTCACCTGGTGTTCTTCTGAAGTGCTGCTCTCGTGTGATGGAGCTGTTCCAGCCCCTCACTGCTGTCCTGGCTGCTGCTCCACTGGCAGAGCTGTGCGTGGGCTCTGGGCAAGAGGAAATTGGGAGAGAGCTGGCCTGGGCTGGGAAGAGCTGGGGGTGGTGACACAGGGACAGCAGGGCTCTGTGGGCAGCACCTGCACTGGGGCTTGGGAGGGCACTGCTCCTTAGTGAGTGAATGTGCAACCACAGGCTCATTAGTCAGGCACCATTACTGTTTTTAATGGCCAGGCAAGCTTACTTTTAATGACTCTGATTTTGAAATTCAAATGTGAAAGTCTTAACACTAATGCATCAAAGACCTGTTCTCATTCTAGTTTGCCATATTTAAGAATATAATTTGATTTAGTTACTAATCCCAGTAAATTACAAACAAATCAAAGGTAAACTTAATGCTATGGAAATAGCATAACATAGTCTCTGTTACAATTGCAGTCCTAGTAGAAACTAAAGATTTCTACTAGCAAAGGTTTGTTGGAATGAGTCTGGATTGTATAAAAGTGACTTTCTTCAAACCTGAACAAGTTAGAACAGTCTAAATTAAATCCCTGGATTAAAAAAAAAAAAGTTTTAAATCAGAATGAGGCTTTACTACACCTTGTTTGAGCCATGTGATAATAACTGTGGCAGGAAAGTGAGCTGAGGACTGACAGGACTGGGAGAAGGATCTCCCCAGGGATGCTGTGGCCTGTCAGGAGGAGTGGGGTGCTGCTGGTTGTGTCCTGTGCTCCCCAGAGCAGCAGTCAGGTGCTTGGGAGTGTTCCACCCTCTAGGAAGATGTGATGAGTGGGAAGGGAGACTCACCCCTTTCTTTTTTTCCCCTCAGTCTATTTGAGGAAAATCTACCTCTGGTAACTTTACTAACAGGAGACCAACTGTAAGTTTAATGTTAGGGCATCTGTAAAAGTCTTCACAGACTGTCAGAGGCTAAACCTGTGTTTGTTTCAGGTTTTTGTGATGATGCAAACTCTGCTGCAGAAACAAATCCCTGCTGTTTGATGTTACAAAGTGCACATTTGAAATTAGTATCTGATGAGCAGTAGTTTTCTCAAAGCTCCAGTGCCACTGGAGTCCAAGATGCCAGGAGAGGCATTCATTCCCTTTGGGATTTGTGGAGATAGGCACAGCAGGCAGTGGTACTCTGCAAATGCAGGTGAGGGGCTCTTTTGTCACTCTTATTTATGGTTTCTTTGTGTGTGTGTGTGTGGAGAGCCCTGGAATCTTTTACAAGGGCAAGATCTTTCAAGTGTTTCACTTGTTTTGCTAATAATTATTAAAAATGAAGTAACTACATCCAGTTAGTGTGAAATGAGCAAAAGAAACGTTCATTCTGCACCATGGAGACTTTACCTGGACATGTTTTCTCTCAACGCTGCTCTACACTTCCTTTCTTTATGGAAGATTGTTTACTTTGAAAATATCTTTTTTTATTTTCCTTTGTCAAAAGACTTCCCTTCCTGTATGAAATCACCAGTGGAGGGTGAGACTTATAATTCTGCTAGTTTGCACTTCTGTGCCTTTGGTTTACTTGAATGTATTGTGAATAATCAAAGGAATAAAGGCACTTGGATGGGAAGAGAAGAGAGGTCCAGAGGTGCAGAGAATGAGCTGGTAGTGCACTTGAGGCAGGTGTTAGGATTTCATTCCGTGCAGATCCACCTCGAGGTGTGGTCCACGAGGATTTTGCAGCTCTGACCATCTGGGAGGGCTGAGCCTGGGCAGGTTCCCCCCCGAGGCTGCTGTGCTGCCAGGCACGTGCATGGGTACTTTGAATTGTATTTATGCCAGTATTAAGGACTTGTAGAAATTGAACTGGGGTCCTACCCTAAACTGCATGAGACTTCATCTCTAGGACCTTTCCTGCAAACTGAGTAATCTAAACGTGACATAATGTTCTTTTTGACATAGATCATGTTCTGTTTCACAGAAATTTGGTGGCATGTAGTAAAAACTAAGCATTTGGGACTTGATAAAAACTTTAAAAAATAAATCTAAAAAATGTATATTTACAGTTACAATGACAGACTGCACAGCATGTAATTGCTTAATGCTGCAGTTACCATAAAGTTTCTAAAGTTCTTCCATATCTTACTAATACATACACTGTTAATTACAAAAGATTTTTAAATTGCTACTTCGGGATGATCAATGGTTGATTATGAGTGGCTAAATTTAATTTTATATATAAATGATACCGGGATTCAGTATAAGGTTTTTAAAAATATGCTGATATTGTTAGCCTTTCATTCACTACCTCCTAAATTTTTAACATCTATACTGTTTTCTCCCTGGAAGACAATACTTAAAGGCTTGACTGTTTTATATAGATTTTATCTATAGCTAAAAAGAGGAGAAGAAAGTCCAGAAGTGCTAGTGAGGATGCTGCGCATGATTGACAATATTCCGCTGCTATTGATGTAATCTGTGTATTAAGTATCCTGTGTGTGTAAATTGTATTTTCAATTCAGATTTTATAAAATAATTTATGAGATATTCCAAATTATTTCAGAATGGAATGAAAAACTAAAATTCCTTTGACTAATGTTATATGTTGTGTACATGCACAGAGGGGGAAAGTGATTCCTCCGTGGTGACTGGGAGATCTAAGTGCACCTTAATAGGAAGAAGAACAAATTCTTAATAGAATTAAGATGCATTTACTTTGAAGTTCTGCAGTGGTACTGGAGAAGTCAAGCCTAACTGTGAATCATGGTTTTTTTCCACACCTGAATTAAATTTAGGACAATGTTCTCACAAGCTGTCTTTAACATGTGTATTTTTGTGAATATTATGTATTTTCTAATTAAATTTTACTTGCAATGTGATTTTTACATGAATGAACTTGTTTAAAATGTCAAATATCAGTATTTTTCTTACAACTTTAATGTATAATGTACATTGGTATCTCACCGAATGAAGATTGATTTTACAAAAATCAAGCTAGATGTAGTTGTATATTAGTCTTATATTTTTACAGACCAAAATAATAAATGGATATAGAAATGAAATGGTTTTTTTTCTCAATTACTTTGTCAGATAAATCAAACTGAGGAAGAATGTATTCTTTTTCTCAAGTGTGACAACAGGTAGGCTTAATTTTTCTCTCCTGGCCAGCACACCAGGCTGTTTTCCTGCAGTGCTCTCCTCGTGGTCCTGGCCCTGCCTGGAGCAGGTCTGTGCTGCACTTGCAGCTGCAGCAGAGACCCCTGCATGGCTGCATTGCTGAGCTCTGCTCCTGGGACAGGTGCAGGTCCCTCCTGCTGTCACCTGCACCAGGTGCTGCTGCTGCTGGGGACATCACTGCTGCTGTGAGTATCTGTGGAAGTGTCAGCTTGAACTCAAACCCATTTCACTTGCAAATGTTTTCTCCCACCTCTTTTGCCTTGGCAGCCCTTGTAAACATTTACCCAGGGAGGAGAGACACGGGCTGTGCTCAGCCCTCTGCGTGTGGCTTTTGTTCCTGCTGCTCTGGGGCTGAGCACTGAGTTCTGCTCTGCCCCTCCTCGTGTCTGTGGGACTGGTTTGTGTGTGTGCTCAGTGCTTTCCGTCCCTGCAGTCAGAGCCTTGGGGAGGGTTCAGCAAGGCTGGGATCAGTGCAGCCCAAAGAACCCAGGCTGCTGCTCTGGGCACTGGAGCTTGAGTGTCTTGCAGCTGGGAGAGTTCTCCTGTCTTTGCACAGGACACTTGGAAGGAATGCTGGAATCAGAGTGGCATTCCTGGAATGGTGTGAGCTCTCTGCAGTGTTCTGGGGCTCGGGCTGTGGGGTCACCCACTGAAGAACTCCTTGGGAATGTCTGTCTGTGAGGAGAGAGTGAGGCTGACAGGGCTGGCTCTGCAGAGCAGGCACAGCACAGGAGCTGCTCTGGGACACCCAGGGAATGAGGCTCGAGTGCACTCACACAGGTCAGCAATGCTGCTTTTACAGAGCACTCATACCTACAGTAGTTTTCTTAAAACTGAGAAACTTATTTGAAGGAAGACTCTAACTTTCCCTACTGCTGCCTCCTTGAGGAAGGAATGCAGCTGTTAATTGCATCTGTCCTTTAAACCCAGCAGCATTTAACTTTTCACAAGGTGAGCTCTTAACAAGGCATTAGGACTTGGGTTATTTTATGAAACTGAAAATTCATATATGCTTACAGATACAGGATTTTCATAAGTAATCAAGTGAGAATCCTTCTCTCCCTGGTATACCAAAAGGAGAAAGACTAGTGCTAAATATCCCTTTGAAATATTTTTGTTATCTTTGGCATTCTAGTTAGAGACTTTCCAGGAGTCTTCTGAGCAGGTGCTCATGCAATGCAAGCGTCACACTCAGATACTGGGGATGTAGTTGTGCGTGGTAATGCTAGAGAGGAAAAATCATCTTTAAGCTTCATAATTGGCTGCCAATGCTAACACGAGGGAAGATGTGTTGGATGGTAACAATGTTCTTAGATGCTGTAGAGGTATGCAATAAATGGCACAGCTGGTCCTTGGGGAGACGAGACTGCAGCCAAGATGTAGGAATTCAGACTCCTTGTGCAGCTCTGACAGATCACATGTGTACTTTTCCTCTCACACAGGAGATAAATTTGTCTCTGGGGACTTAATGTCGTGTGCTTGATTTAAAAGTGCTTTAGAGCCATGAAGCACAAAGCGATTAAAGAAGTGCTGTGCTATTAAACCTGCAGTTCTTATCCCAAGTTCAGAAGTGTTGCTAATAAGATATCATTTCCTGTCTTTCCAATTAACATTCCTTTCTATTGGACTACTATTTTATTACCTGATAGTTTAAGGAAATACCTTGCATTTCATCAGTGAGAGCCTTGTTTCAGGCTCTGTGGTGTTATGTCTAAGGTGTATGAGTGTATTTATTGTCCCCACATCAGAACGTGGTTCTTGTCCTGTGTGGTGCAGTGACTTCTCCAGAGTGCTCTCGTGAGCACCTGGCAATGCCTGGGTACTGATAATGGCTTTTTTGTAATCACAAATGGAATGGCAGCACTCAGAACTGAGGAGCAGAGAACAGCAGCTGATGGGAAAGGAGCCAGAGCAGGTAAAGACACCACCCAGTGCAGGGGTCGTGCTTTTGTAAATGACATTTGCTCGGTGTGTATCACAGTCTGTCCTGTCTGAATCAGTGCTGAAAGTGGCCTCACTACCCACAGCTGCAAGAGAAAATGGAGATAAAAGTAAAGAGTGGGAAGCAAATGGGAGATTGGCTAATGAAGGAGGTGAGAGTCCCAGCACATTGCAGAAAGGAAAATGTAATTCTGCAATGGCTACAAGTTTGTCTGTTCCATGAAGCTGTATAAGAAAAGGTCAAAGAAAAGATCCTAACTCTGCCAGCCTGATCCCTTTAGACCTCACAGCTGTAGCAGTAAATTCTAGGCATGAGAAGAGTGTTCTTCTTGTGAGACACTAGAATTTCTCAAAACTTTTTGCTTTTTTTTCTTTTGCTTCGCTTCTTTGCTATTGTTCTAGATATTGTGTACCCAATTAAAAAAAAAAAAAAAAAGTGGGATTCTCTGTTGGAAGGCACAAATGATTTGAAATTCAAATGACTTGAATACAGAAACATGGATTTCTGTGACTTTCTGAATGCTGCACGAGGTTACATAAAATGCTTGGTCTTGTAATTCTGAAATTTAAAATCCTAATAGCTTAAATCTTGTAAAAACCTTGTTACTAAGTCTGCCATTCATATTCTTTCTTTCCTGCACAGCAAGGTGAGAAAAGTAGATATATTTTTGCAAACTCAGGAGTTTTTAAGTGAGCTTAAACTTAAAACAAAAACTATTTGCAAAAGACCATTTGGGTTTTATTAAACATCAGAATGTATTTACTGTCTTTCAGATATGCTTCAGGTGGTTCATAACTGGATCTCTACAGTGTAGAAAGGAATGCAGAAAGGAAAGGGGGTAAGGACAAGACCTGGTTGTGAGCCAGGCACATCTCTAACCTCAAATCCTTTCAATACCCACAAACGAGGACAGAGTTATTCCGAGCTGCATTTTCCTCTGCAGCCCTTTAATTTCCCGGTGACTAAAACCAGCGCCGAGCCCGCCCCGCTCCCGCCCGCACCGCCGGGGGCTGCGCTCGGCGCGCTGAGCTCAGCCGGGCACGGAGAGCGCCGGGAGCGCTCCGGGGATGCGCCGGAGAACGCTCGGGATGCGCTCCGGGGACGCGCTCCGGGGACGCGCTCCGGGAACGCGCTCCGGGAACGCGCTCCGGGGATGCGCGCCGGGGAGCGCTCCGGGAACGCGCGCCGGGGAGCGCTCGGGATGCGCTCCGAGATTGATCGGTCGGGGATGCCCGCCGGGGAGCGCTCGGGATTGATCGCTCGGGATGCCGCGGCCGGAGCTGTCCTCTCCCAGAGCGCACCCGAAACGCTCGGGAATGCTCCAGGAGCTCTCGGGATGCCGTGGATGGAGCAGTCCCCGCCCGGAGCGCACCGGGAACGCTCGGGATGCCGCGGCCGGAGGAGGTGGGTGCGGAGCGGGGGCTGCCTCCCGAGCCGCTCCTTCCGCGGGCACCGGCAGCACCGCCAGGGAGGCTGCAGGACCGGCAGGACGGCACCGGGGAGGCTGCAGCCCCTGCAGCCGCGGAGCTCCCGTTCCCGGACCGAGCCCTCGGCGGGACCGTGCCACGAGCGGCCCCGGCCCGGCCGATGCTCCGTGAGTTGCCGCTGTTCCCTCGGGATGAGCACAGTCGGGTCTGCGGAACTGCCGTGGCTGGGATGCAGCACTGGGTAAAGCTGAGCTGCTGCTGAATAACTATTTGCATGCTTTTGTTTGTTTAGAATATTTTTCCTTGTCAATCACTGTTCCTGGTACTGGTTATTTGGTTGGTAGGAATGAAGCCTGCTGGTGTGTGAGCCTGGGCTCCAGTGCCGATGGGATTCGGTGGGACCATGTGCAGGTTGAGAGTCCGAGGTGCAGCCAGCTCCCCTCCAGCTCTGAGCTCCACTGGTAAGGAACGGGCCACTCCTGGGATCCCTCCAGGCAAAGACAGAGGTTTTGAAGTTGCCCTTTTGTAGGCTGAGACACTTCCCTTCCACCATCAAAAAAGAGAGGAAGACTCCAAGCCCCAAAGTGGGCTTGGAACACTTGGGAGTGTTCTCTTTGTGACCTGCAGGAAGCCGAGATCCCACCTGAGCCTGGTGGTGATGTAAAGTTGGTAATGTTCTCTTGGGGCAGTTTATTTAAAATTTTCTCTTGTCATGACAAAAGATGCTCCTAAACCAACCTTTTAAATAGCTTCCCCTTCACCCCCTTCCTTCATTTTGACAGTAAAATGTTGATGTGATTTATTTCTGTCTCCAAGGAAAAAAAATGCTCTGTTTCATTATTCAGAGAATTTTTTCCCATGCTTCTTCCTCGACATCGTCTTCTCATATGTGGCTGACAATGATTTGCAGTAAGTCAGACCACTTACACATACCCACATCTTGGGATCTTCGGTTTGGTTTTGTGTTCAGCATTTTCAAGGTGATGACACAATGCTTGGTGCAGGATACCCACATCATTTTCATGTGGTTAAACCACTGACAGTGTTTGTCTTACTTCTGTCATCTACACATCTGCAGTTGGCAAGACACAAATCTCGTTATTGCTGTTTACATTTACAAAAAATGGATTTTCAAGCTTGATTAAGATGATGCTGCAAAGTGAACTACTTGTTAGGGAACAAGTTTCATTCATGTATTAGTTCATGTCAGCTGGGATCTATTGGTTTAGTCAAGTGCCACTTGTACTGGCATTAAATAAGAAATAAAGAAGTCACAAACGACTTTCTGGTACAGTGCTGTACAGTAAGTGAGTGCCTGTTAGTTCTGATGAGAAATACAGAAATAATTCGTGTTCTTTGCTCTTTGGAAGTCATTCTGTTTCCTTCAGACCTCTTCAGCTGAAATTAAACACCTGTTTTACTGCCGACCTCTTTTGATCCTTGCACATCTCCAAGCAGCCGTGTAATTTGGGTGTTTTGCTGTCTGGGAATTGATCACAGCTTTTGTGGCTGCGTCTTCTTGAGCATCACTTTGGGTGGGCCTGGCCGTGCACAGCAGAAAGGTGAATGGTTCCTTTTCACAGAGAGTTGCCTTAGCATTGTGTCTTTTACATTTTCAATCAGGAATAGCACTATAGTGTATAGCTTCTAACTTTCATTGGGGTGTTTAATTTTGTGTAGCAGCTGTAGCACGTGAAGCTGCGCTCCCCATGAGCTTTGCCCAGTCCAGCAGAAGCCTTTGCCCAGCGGAAACTCTGACACCTCTGCTGCAGGACATCGTGGTGGCTGACATGAGTGTCCCTGGGCAGAGCTGTGACAGTTCCGTTGTTGTTCCACTCGTTCTGTGCCCTCACACCCCGGCTGTGCCCAGGGTTCCGTGCCCTCACAGCCTGGGTTTGCCCAGGGTTCTGTGCTTTCACAACCTGGGTTTGCCCAGGGTTCCGTGCCCTCACAACCTGGGTTTGCCCAGGGTTCCGTGCCCTCACAACCTGGGTTTGCCCAGGGTTCTGTGCCCTCACGGCCTGGGTTTGCCCAGGGTTCTGTGCTTTCACAACCTGGGTTTGCCCAGGGTTCTGTGCTTTCACAACCTGGGTTTGCCCAGGGTTCCGTGCCCTTACAACCTGGGTTTGCCCAGGGTTCTGTGCCCTCACGGCCTGGCTTTGCCCAGGGTTCTGTGCCCTCACGGCCTGGCTTTGCCCAGGGTTCTGTGCCCTCACGGCCTGGGTTTGCCCAGGGTTCTGTGCCCTCACAACCTGGGTTTGCCCAGGGTTCTGTCCCCTCACAGCCCGGCTGTGCCCGAGGTTCTGTGCCCTCACGGCCCGGTGTGCCCGGCGTTCTGTGCTCTCACAACCTGGGTGTGCCCGGGGTTCTGTCCCCTCACGGCCCGGCTGTGCCCGGGGCAGGGTTTGGCCTGGCCAGGCTTTGCTCTGGGCCCGGGCCCTCAGGCGCCATCTTGGCCGCGGGCAGCGCTGCGGGGCCGCCGCCGCCAGGTGGCGCCGGGGCGCGCGCGGGGCCGCCTGAGGGGCGGGAGGGGAGCGGCAGGGCCCGGAACAAACACCCTACAAATACCCCCATAAATAACCTAAAAATAACCTAGAAATACCCCTCTGCCCCCCGGAACGGCCCTACAAACACCTACGGACAGGTACAGGCCCCGACACAGCCCTATGAACCTACGGACCTATCAAATACCCCTATAAATACCCCTCTGCACCCCGACGCATCCCTACAAACACCTATGGACAGGTACAGGCCCCGACAGAGCCCTGCAAATAAATACCTGCGGACCCTACAAATACGGACAGATAAAGAGTCATATAAGCACCTGTACAGACCCCAAAACAGCCCTACAAATAAATACCTACAAATACCCCTATACACCCTGACACAGCCCCATAGATGCCTATGGATCTATAAATACCCCTGTGCACTCCGACACGGCCCTGCAAACACCTACAGCCAGGTACAGACCCCGACACAGCTCTATAAACACCTACAAATACCCCTATAAATACCCCTCTGCACCCTGACACAGCCCTATAAACACCTACAAATACCCCTATACACCTTGACACAGTCCTACAAACACCTACAGGTAGGTACAGACCCTGACACAGCCCTATAAACACCTACAAATACCCCTATACACCTTGACACAGTCCTACAAACACCTACAGGTAGGTACAGACCCTGACACAGCCCTATAAACACCTACAAATACCCCTATAAATACCCCTCTGCACCCTGACACAGCCCTATAAACACCTACAAATACCCCTATACACCCCGACACAGCCCTACAAACGCCTACAGGTAGGTACAGACCCCGACACAGCCCTACAAACACCTACAGGTAGGTACAGACCCCGACACAGCCCTGCAAATAAACACCTATGGACCCTACAAATAATACTCCTACACACCCCGACACAGCCCTACAAACACCTGTGGACCTGAATGGGCCCCAGCACAGCCCTATACACCCCTACAGACACCTACAGACTGCTGCACACTCCATCAGACACCTAGAAACCCCTGCACGCCCCTACAGATTCCTGAAAACTGGGCACATTGTGCCTGTCCTGAGTGCAGCACAGAGAATTTGGTTTCTTTTCCCAAACTCCCTGGAGTGTGTTCCCAGAAGGTGCTGCTTGCTCTGGCACCAGGGCACGCCTGCTCAGGGGCACTGGTTGAATCAATAGCTCTGCACTGCTGGCTCTGTTCTGCCTGGTTTGCTCTTAGGTTCACTCACCCAGCTGGGAGCTCATGCTAAGGTTTTTTATGTTCCTTGTGCTTTGTGCCATCACATTTCTAGCTCCAGTGAAGGGTAGGTGACAAGTTTGTTCAGATGGGTCCCACAAGGTTTTGAAGCTTTTGTGAACCTTCTCTTGCCAGGCTTTCCTACCCCAGACTCTTGTACCTGCTGTTCTCTTATTGTTTCCATGGGTAAGTGCTGGTTACCTCTTGAGACAGGATTTTTTGTGTTACAGCATGATTGGAAAAGGTGGTTACTCAGACATGCACAGCTTTAGTTACAAGTGGAAATTCACTGTTTCCATTTCTTTGGCTCCTAGTCCTTGAAGAGGATGTACAGATAGCTACAAAATCCCTGCTTGCATTGATAATACTTTTTGGTATTTTTAAATGCATGTGTTGATTCTTCAGCCATACTCTTCAGTTACAAAACTTAGTCTTTCTGATTTGAATTGAAGACAAAGCTCAGTCAAAACTTCCCTTCTCCAATTAGCACAGTAAAATCTTAGAAGAGAATTTTTTTTTTCTTTTTTCCCATGGACTGTTGTGCTCTGATGTTTGTGCTGAGTAAATCTGCAGTAAGATGAAGTAAAATACACAGCCCAAGGGCAATCGATGCTGTTTCACAGTGAGGGTTTCAGAGCTCGTGGCTGCACCCAGAGCATCCCTTCCCTTTGTCAGCACTGACTCCTGTTGAACCCGGCTGTGGCTCTGCAGGCTGTGCACAACGACTCTGCAACCAGATTTGCATTTCATTTCTTTCCAGCACAGGCTGCTGCTGCAACAGCAGCTCTCTTGAGTCTTGGATTGGTCATTTTCTTTTACCCTCAAAGAAAGATGATTTAAATTTGTTTCTTGTCTGCTCTGCCGTTGTTATCCTGGGTTTGTGCACCATCTCTCTGGCTCTGTTCCAAGCTCTTGTTCAGAATTGCAGCAGTTATCACATCAATTACAGCAGCATTATGCTGTAGGAGTGGCTTTTCCCTACTCTTTTCTTTTTATCTTTGGAAATTCCAGGCTCAAATTTAAATCTGATGTAGTTTACCTGAATATAAGCCTTACCCCAGCCCACCAGTCTGTTCCTCATATGTGTGTTATGATAGAGGAGGATTTTCCTGCCTGCCATCAACCCAAAACAATGCAGTAGAACAAACCTGAAATCAATCTGCTTCGTCTCCCCCATTCTGTATTAATTCTGTATTTTGATTTAACCTTCGGGAACATCAGTCTGCCTCCACTGGCAGGGTCCCACCCTGGGTGTCTGTGCTGCTGGCTCTGCAGCACATCCTGTGAAGACCCCCCAGTGTCCGGGCTGCAGAGGTGTCACTGCTGGGGGAGTGGCCAGACGTGCATTTGGGGCTGCAGTGCTGACACCAGCAGTGCAGGGGACACTGTTGGTTTGTTCACTGGAGAGAGTTTCTACTGTTTGGTCTGCTATTGCACAACTCTTAGAGCACTACAAAAGCACTTGATCTGCATTGATCTACTCCCTCTGGGAATAAAAATACCATAAAATCTTACTAGGAGTAATTATATATTATATTGTTTTGTTTATATTCAGTGGTTAAAAGCACAACTACCTAAAAAAAGCAAAGACACAAATGAGTCACATTTGGGAAAAATGTGACTCATTTGTGTCTTTGCTTTTTTTAGGAGCTAAAAATGTACAAGTACCTGTTGGATTAAAATGTAAATGTACTGTACAAGTAAACCACTAAAATGTGCAAGTACCTGTTGGAGTTTATAAAGCTTGATCCATGGATTAAATTACCTACAGCAGTCATTTATGCTTTATTTGAGATTCTAGATTAAATACCTGAAAATGCCCAAAGAATTGCCTGCACTATTAGCCTGGAGCCAGGTTCTCTCCATCCTGGCTGAAAGATCCTCACTCTTTTCTGTGTGGTTAAAGACTTACTTTTAGCTCCAGGCAGCCCTTCCATTCCTCACAGGTGCCAGTGAGCTGGGTCCAGCAGCACAAATCCACAGCTCTGCCACGTGCCAGAGCAAGATCTGGGAGCTTCAGCTGCAGGAAGAATTCTGTTCAGTTCCTGCAGCTCCAGGGAAAGAGGAGCTGCCCAAGACAATAATGGCTGCTCAGAGTGGCGTGGGCAGGAGATGGTGCACATTGATTTCATCCTCAGCTGTCGAGCTCCAGTGAATCTTCAGGAGAACACAGTTTATACAGAGTAAAGAATTCAGTAAAGAATTGTAACTTGGCCAAATTCGGTCATATTTTCCTGGAAATGGGAAAATATGTCCCAGATGAGGGTGGTTTTCTGCCAATTTAAAATCTCTGCTGTAGCTTATGGAGGCACTGGGGCTTTTCAAAAGAGCTAAACAACACATACTTTTCCTTAATTTCATTATCTGAATTGATTTGGTTTTATTCCCTAAAGCTTTCTAAAGTTGTTAAACCTGCAGCAAATACCCAATCTGGAGAAAAGATCAAAGCTGGAGGTTCTGCAGGGCTGGGCTGCCCATACAAACAATGTTGTGTAACTGGGACACCAGCAAGAACACGAAGGCCAGGCTGCAAAAACAGAAACTTCCTTGAGTTGGGCTTGAACAAGTACAGTGCTTTCATTTATTTATTTATTTTTAAAGAAAAATATCGAAATTTTGCATAATGATGTGCTCATGCTTGCAAGCACCTTGGAATGATGACATTAGTGAAGAAAAGAGAAAGGGATCTAATCCCTAGGAGAAAAGTGAGTAATTGTCAGGATTCACTCTTTGTGTTTGCAATATCCAGAGGTGGGCTGAGCAGAAAGGACCTTGTGCTAAATATAAATTACAAACATGGCTGGGAAAGTCTGCTGGGCTGGAAGAATAAAACACCTCCAGAGGGAGCAGAGCAGGGGAAGGAACCTTCTCTTGTGAAGTTTGCAACTCTGTGGCAGAAAAGCTTTTCTGCTGTAAAGCTTGAACTTCGTATGGGAGAAACTGATTTCAGACATTTTTATTCAGAGTTGTTATCTGTGCCCTGGCTGAATGGGGTGCAGCAGTCTTAGAAAAAGGACAGGAAATCTATTTTAGAGAACTTCAGCATGTGGAGTTTAAAGAAACCACTTGTATCTTCTGATGGAAGAAAGCTGCACATTAGCAACTCTTGCTGTTTTCAGCTTGTAATAGCTGTTGTGTTCTTAAAGCTCGAAAGTCACTTTCAATGGCATTGGCTGGGAATCTTGTCAAATATTTCTTTTAAGAGTATTTTTTAACCCTTGTATAATTGCAGACTTATCAAACATAATGTCCAAAAGAATCTCATGCTGTTAGTATGAAGAAAAAGTGCACATTTATTAGATAATTGTTCTGGAGGCTTTTTACCTGTACAAATACTGTAATCTGCAGACCAGCAGCTGCTCCTCTGAGCTGGGGTTTGCTCTCTTCTCCTGGCTAAGGTGCTGGCTGCTGGTTTTTCCTGACACCTGCAGCTGATTCTCAGAAATGGAAGAGGGAAATTGAAGAGTGGGATAAGGAACATTCTCTGTGTTCCTTTACTGGTTCACCCGAGCTCAGTAGGAGCAGGAGTTATTGATGGAGTGTCTAGGGAAGAGATCTTAGAGTGCTTAGCAGTGCTTCCCAGAGGTTGTGGAATCCCTCAGTGCTGGCTGCAGGCTCCGTGGATTGACAGGAGATCCCTTCTCCGGGGTCAGCAGAGCTGAGGAGCTCTGTGGAGTTCAGGCTCTGCTTCATGTAGAAGCTGTGTCTTACCAGAAATAAATCACAGGAGTAAGAAATCTTTCCTCTGTGGAGACTTTGCACTTTTTAACTTTTGCAATCGTCCTTCAAATGTAACTCGAGGGAGGTGTCAGCCTCACTCTTTGCTGTGTATTAGCAGTTTCTCTTCTTGTAGACTCCAGAGCAGCACATATTGCAATTTCTGTTATTCTTTGCCACTGACAATGTGTGATCATATGTATGTCATGCTACTTTTTGTGTTCTAATTTTCCTCAGGAGATAATATTTGATGTTTTCAAAGTGCTATGAGATTTTTTCTGACAGCCTTGAAGAAAAATATTTGTTAAATTAATACTAAACCATACCAGACGGGAAAGATGAGAGGAGGGAAAATAGAGCAGAATATTTCAAAGCTGGGGGTGCATTATGTTCATATTTAAAACTCATTAATTTTCAAGTGCTGAGTACTACAGGCCATATTTTTAATAATGTGGAAAATAAAAAAATCTAGCACATGTTTAAATATTTAATGTTAAGAATTTTAGGGGGATGTTCAGTTTATTTTACCTGCAGCTATGCTTGAAGTTCATCCAGTTCCATTGTGACCTGGACTGATGCATTAACTGGTATGAAAGCTGTAGTTGCTTCTGTGCTGAGAAAGAAAACAGTTTAAAATGGGAACATTCAAGGGAGAGGATGCAGTAGGCCCAGAAGTCAAGATTTCAGCTGTCATGTTGCAGATTTCAAGTGGGCAGGAACTGAAGTTGAAATACTAAAGTACTGCCTGTCCCACCTGAACTGTGTCTGACTGCACTCAGAGCAGTGTAAAAAGGATTTACAGCAGAAGTGTCCTTGTCACCTGTGCCAGGCAGGACACGACAGCACAGGCACAACCATCAGGGTCTGAGCAGCACAGGAGTTACACACACAGCAACGGGGGACACTGCAGGGCCACCACTGCTCCAGAGACTGCACCTGGGACAAAGCTCTTGTGGAAACAGGTGCCACTTTTTGGGGAGAATCAGCTTTTGATTGAGCCATTATGCTGCAATGGCACCGGGGGAAAAAATGGTTTCATTTATGTACCACAAAGAAGTTAAAATAACAATCCAGATTCCTTTTTTTAGTCAGTGCTAAGATTGGCTTCTGACTTCCTGTTCTCTAATGGGAGGGATTAGGCCCTTTATGTTTTGAAAGATACTGAACCAATTTTTGTTACAAAATTCCAGTACTGAGATCAAATGAATGTACAAAAATAACTAGAAAAAACTTGATTTCTCAGAGAGGCACCTTCATTAGAGCTCTCGTCTCCTTCTGTCATAGGAATTGTTTTTAAGCTATAATTGGAGCTCACTGACAAAAGCTTCTGGCTACATATGTAAAGATTTGTAAAATGCTGCCTTTCTGTAAGCTGGTCTGATCTGTGCCAGAAAATAGGAACCAGAGCTCCTCCCCCGTGTCAGTGCCAGGGACTATTGGTTAGTTCAGCTTGAAATGCACTCTGCAGCACACGGCTGCTGGCTCTAATGCTTGCTCTTGAAAAGCAGGAAAAATCTTCATTCGGCAGCGTTTTACATAACACTGCCCTGTGCAGAGTTAAAGTGAGTTACTCACACAGCAGGTATTGCTGCCAGGAATGCAGGAGCAGAACTGCTGCTCACACTGATGGGAGTGTTTGTGTTCACTGCTCACACTGATGGGAGTGTTTGTGTGTTCACTGCTCACACTGATGGCAGTGTTTGTGTGTTCACTGATGGCAGTGTTTGTGTGTTCACTGCTCACACTGATGGGAGTGTTTGTGTGTTCACTGCTCACACTGATGGCAGTGTTTGTGTGTTCACTGATGGGAGTGTGTGTGTTCACTGCTCACACTGATGGGAGTGTTTGTGTGTTCACTGCTCACACTGATGGCAGTGTTTGTGTGTTCACTGATGGCAGTGTTTGTGTGTTCACTGCTCACACTGATGGGAGTGTTTGTGTGTTCACTGCTCACACTGATGGCAGTGTTTGTGTGTTCACTGATGGGAGTGTGTGTGTTCACTGCTCACACTGATGGCAGTGTTTGTGTGTTCACTGCTCACAATGATGGCAGTGTTTGTGTGTTCACTGATGGGAGTGTTTGTGTTCACTGCTCACACTGATGGCAGTGTTTGTGTGTTCACTGATGGGAGTGTTTGTGTGTGTGCTGCTCACACTGATGGCAGTGTTTGTGTGTTCACTGATGGGAGTGTGTGTGTTCACTGCTCACACTGATGGCAGTGTTTGTGTGTTCACTGATGGCAGTGTTTGTGTGTTCACTGCTCACACTGATGGCAGTGTTTGTGTGTTCACTGATGGGAGTGTTTGTGTTCACTGCTCACACTGATGGCAGTGTTTGTGTGTTCACTGCTCACACTGATGGCAGTGTTTGTGTGTTCACTGATGGCAGTGTTTGTGTTCACTGCTCACACTGATGGCAGTGTTTGTGTGTTCACTGATGGCAGTGTTTGTGTTCACTGCTCACACTGATGGCAGTGTTTGTGTGTTCACTGCTCACACTGATGGCAGTGTTTGCATGTTCCAGTGCAGCTCAGCAGGCCTGGCTGCTGGTCCAGGGGGGTGGCTGCAGCTGCAGCAGCTTTGCTGTCTCTACTTGTGTTTCTGTCTGCAGTGCAGGCTCAGTGCCACATTTACACTCTCAGGCAGGGCTGGGTGTGCTCGGTGTTACAAAACAATGTCTGTGAAATACTCTTGGGTCAGGGCTCCTCGTCATAAACCTGGGCTGTAACTTTGCTACAGTGAGCCATTTATACAGCTGCTATTAAGAGAAAGTAACCACGTTTCCCAAATATTAGAGCTGCCTTAGCTGACTCTGTTTCCTGTTTCAGGGTCTCCTTGGTTAAACTGTTTTTCTGGGTCTGTGCTCTACCAGCTACACGTTACATTCCAGCTGAGGGTACATCCTGCAGACTGTATGATGTTGGGGTTAAACATTTCACATGGATTTTAGTACACTGAGAATTCCTGTTCTGGCCAGCCATAGTTGTGGTGAGCGTGTTGGGAACTTTGTTTTACCATATTTCTGTGGATTATTGACTCCAAGCACGTTATGCTCCTCTCCTTACTGCTGTAACCATGTAATAGATACTTTTGGAATGGTGTCCCATCAGAGGAATGTCTGTGGAAAGTGTGGTCTCAGTGTGACAAAAGCAAAAATTACTGTGTTTATTCTGTTCCTATTTTTATTTCTGCACAGGAAAAAAAAAAAAAAAAAAAGCTATAAAATTATCTGTTTACAAACATTTTACTTTATAAAAACGAGTTCATAATTTATACTCAGGATTCAATTGGGGTTGAAAATCACTGCAGCTGTCTTCATGCAAGCTGTTCTGTCTCTGAGCTTCCAGTTTAATATATGCAGTCTGCCACATTAATTCTTGAAGTGGCTCTTAAGTAGGAAGCTGTAAAAGGGGTGATCTTGGACCAAGGTACTTTTGAAAATAGGAGACACTCATCTTTGATTCCTTGTGTCCAAATGGGCTCAAGTAAATAAACTATTTTATAGTAGCCTTCAGAATTGTGAAAGGTGTTCATAAAGCCTCTGCAAGTTTTTGTAGTACAGGGAAAGCTACTTATAAAGTGAATTCAAGTCTCTGGAAAAGAGCCTCGAGGAAAACAGGGAGGGCAGTAATACTTAAGCATATGGGTTTCATTAATATGGGAATGAGGGAAGTGTTGGAAAGGCAAAGGGAATTCAAGAAACACCTGGGCTCCTTTGTCAGAGGAAAGAGCTGGACTGGCAGTGAAAGGGCTGGGTGTGAAGGGTGAAGGGTCTGGGACCAGGTGAAGCGTTTTTCAGTCTGAGGAATGCCTTGTGCTCAGGTGTTTGTGGCATCAAATGTCCTGATACAGCCCTTTTGTTCAGCTGTGACTTTTGGGGCAAAGTATTGATCTTCCTTAGTTTCCCAGGGAGTGAGAAGGGGTTTGTACTGTAAATCTAATTTAGGAAAAGAGTGACTTTAACCCATGCCTGCTTCCCGAAATGGAGCACATTCCATCACTGTTCCCGTGGCCTCGGGCACTCTGAGCTGATGTCGCAGTGTTTCAGGGAAGGGGCTTTGCTGCGCAGCAGCGGCAGCTCCGTGTGCGCCCCTGAGCGCCCCCGCGCACCGCTCCGAAATCCTCCGCGTCCCTCCGAAATCCTCCGCATCCCTGCGCTCACCGCGCATCTCTCCGAAATCCTCCGCATCCCTGCGCTCACCGCGCATCTCTCCGAAATCCTCCGCATCCCTGCGCTCACCGCGCATCTCTCCGAAATCCTCCGCATCCCTGCGCTCACCACGCATCCCTCCGAATTCCTGCGCATTCCTGTGTTCACTCTCGCATCCCCGCGCTCCGTCTGCCGCCCGTCCCCGCCCCGTCCCCACCTGTCCCTCGTTCCCCGCACTCCCCACGACCGGGCCCCGCTGTTTTTTCCCGTTTCGCAGCGTGGCCGTTCCCAGAGCAGCCCGTTCCACACAGGTGCCGGTGCGCTGAGCGGGGAGGGAGCGGGAGGTGTGCGGCTGTGAGGAAAACCCCAACAACCCCGAGTTTATGGCTCGGCGAGCTCGGGTTCCTCCTCTGGAGCCTGTGAGGTGTCTTTACTCAGCAGTCCCGATTTTCCTGCGGTACGAACGCAGCCGAGCAGATGGCGAGTGCGAACACACGGACTGCGGCTCTGCCTGGAGCCGGGAACACGGAGCCAGGCTGGCGCTGCCTCCCGGTTTCCAGGAGTGTTTACAAGTTAATGGACTTGTTCCACTCCAAGTAACTCATGGTATGTACTGGGTTCAGCGGTCAAGAGATCCTTTAGGAGTAATCGAGGAAAGGGTTTGTTTTTTTTTTTCCTGTGACTGATTTTAGCACATTTGTCTTTAATATGAAACTGCAAAGAAAGGCAGAAGGAACAACTGTGTACAACAACATGTAGCCTTCACCTGAAAGTGCCAACAAGAAAGATGGAAAGGGACTGTTTAAAAGGGCCTGGAGTGACAGGACAAGGGGCAATGCCTGGAGAGCAATGTTAGATGGGATGTTGGGAAGAAATTCTTTGCTGCGAATGTGGTGATGTCCTGGCACTGGCTGCCCAGAGCTGTGGCTGCCCCATCCCTGGAAGTGCCCAGGCCAGGTTAGACAGGGTTTGGAGCAGCCTGGGACAGTGGTATTGTTGGGGTTTGTGTAAAATTTTCCTCACTCCTATAGCAGTTTATTCAAAAGGACTGAAGGCCAGGTTCCTGTTGGGACAGGGAAGAGTGCTGTACCTAACTCACCTCTGACTTGAAATGTAAGGTCACCACTGCAGGGGAACAACAAACTGCTTGCTCTGCATGTGCTCAAATGTGTCTTTAATACCCAAACGCTGATTTACTCCACCCTTTAGGAAGCTTCTCTGCAAGTAAAGCGCTCTCCTGTGCCTTGGGATCGGGCTGTGAGCACAGCAGGGCCTGAGGGCACAGCGGGTCCTGGGGGAAGGTGAGGGTCTGTGCAGCTGTGCTGTGCTTATGGGACAGCGAGCGTGGGGTTACACTGCGGTTACACTGCGGTTACACTGTGGTTACACTGCGGTTACACTGTGGCTGCAGTGGGGTTACACTGTGTGGTTACACTGTGCGGTTATGCCGTGGTTACACTCTGGTTATACAGGGTGGTTACACTCTGGTTACACCATGGTTACACTCTGGTTATACAGGGTGGTTACACTCTGGTTATACCATGGTTACACTCTGGTTAAACCATGGTTACACTGGTTATACAGGCTGGTTAGACTCTGGTTACACGATGTAGTTACACTCTGGTTATACTATGGTTACACTCTGATTAAACCATGGTTACAATCTGGTTATACAGTGCGGTTACACTCTGGTTACACTGCGGTTACACTCTGGTTAAACCATGGTAACACTGGTTACACCACGGTTACACTCTGGTTCCTCCATGGTTATGCTCTGGTTACACCGCGGTTACACTCTGGTTACAGCGCGGTTACACTCTGGTTACACCATGGTTACACTCTGGTTACAGCGCGGTTACACTCTGGTTACAGCGCGGTTACACTCTGGTTACACCACGGTTACACTCTGGTTCCTCCATGGTTACGCTCTGGTTACACCGCGCTCACACCGTGGCTGTCCCCGCGCTGCCCGCAGCTCGGCTCGGAGCGGAGCCTGCCCAGCCCGGCGCTTCCCCGGGCTCGGGGCTGTGTGACATCACAGGCAGCCAATCGGCAGTGCTTTAGGGCACAGTTTAACGCTCTTTCATAATATATTTATAGTCAGTGCAGATATTTTTGGGCTTCAGTAGCATTCATTTTGTCGCAGAGTCCATGTGTCAATATAGTTGGGGGGAAAAAAAGACAGACAGGTGTGAGCCTGGCATGTTCGCCCTCAGATTTGTGCTTCACTGAACGCCGCAGGGAGCTGGCTCTGCCGGGGAGCATTTCACACCTGGGCTGGGCCGGGCTGGGCCGGGCTGGGTCGGGCCGGGCTGGGCTGGGCCGGGCTGGGCCGGGCTGGGTTGGGCCGGGCCGGGCCGGGCTGGGCTGGGCCGGGCTGGGCTGGGCCGGGCTGGGCTGGGTTGGGCCGGGCTGGGGCGCGCTCTCTGCTGGGCTGCGCCTGCTCGGGGACACCTGCAAGGATTGCCCAGGGCTGCCAGGAGCTGGCATGCAGGACATGTGTGTGTCTGTCTGTGTGTCCGTGTGTCTGTCTGTGTGTATCTGTGTGTCTGCCTGCCTGTCTGTGTGTGTCTGTAAGTGTGCCCGTGTTGATTTTTTTGGGACCGAGGTTAGGCTGAACATCCTGTAGTTCCTCCTCCTCCTCAGCCTTTTGGGAGCTGAACATGACATTTGGCTTTTTTCCAGTCATCAAGAACCTGCTCTGATTGCTCTGACATTTCAGGTGATTGACAGCAGCCTCACAATGATGTGAACCAGCATCCCCAAATGCATCCTCTGGTCCCAAAGGTTTTGTTAGTGTTTGTTGTTCTTTTTTTCTTTTTTTACCAGCTTGCTGTAATAGTCCCTCTCTGGATCTGCCCGTCCCACTGGACAGGGACCTGGGAACCTGAGAGCAGAGCTGGCAGTAAAAGCCAAGGACACAAGGAGTTACCTGACTGATGAAATGAGAGTATTTGTGGTAGAAGGGTGCTGTGAAGGTCTCTGCCTGTGCTGCTCCTGAAGGCTGAAATGCTCAGAATGTTGGGTTTTATTTCCCTTGGTTTGCCTCATTCTTGTTTCACTCCTGTTCCCTTTTGGCTTTCCTGAAGCTGAGCACGAGGCAGTTGGGAGTCTGGGCAGGCACAGCCAGGGCTGGCTGCCCAAGGATCCTCACAGACACAGATTGTCACACCAGCCACAAATGGCAACAAAACACATCCAGCCCTCCTGCTGGAAAGGACTTGCTCCTTCTGGCATCAGCATCTTGGGGAAATGATTGTGTCAGTGAGGAGCTGAACCCATCACCTGCTGTGTAACAGAACAGAACAAGCACCAAGGCTGGCACTGTACACTGAGAGCACATTTTGTGTGAGCTCCTGGGGGCTGTCCCACACTCCTGTGTGCATCCTTGTTCTCTGTCTCCTCACCAAGCAGCCAATGAACTGAGTTCCCAAGGCTTCAGTAAGATTATTGATTTGTGCAGATCATTATTGCAGCTGCTGAACAGATATGGAGAGATTGAGGGTGGAAAATGGGATATGGTTGTTGGGTTTTTCTCCTGTGTTTTTCTAAATTCTCTTGACTTCATGCATCTCATTATTATTTATGAAATACAAATAACTCTTTGGCAGATTTTTTGTATTTTCATGGTATTGTATTTCACAAGGGAAGCCTGATTTATCCTTGCTTTGAGGAAATTATATGTTGTAAGTGAAAGGTTGTCATTAATGACCAGTTTCAGTCAACAGGATCTACGTGATGCTTTCTGGAACTTGCATGGAACTGACTTTGCTCCAAAGTTCTTGCACAGAAATGTTTAGAACAGGAAGGAAAGGACTTTTGTGTTTCTTCAGGAAGAAAATTCTGCAGCTTGTGCTCCTCATTCAGTCATTCTGGGCTTGCAGAGCAGTAGTTTGATTCCTTTACCTGTCTGTGGTAGTAAAGGTGCTCCATATGGAGCTCCATATGAATCCAACTCCTGCAAGGAATGCTGGGTGAAGGATGTGCAGTGTGGGAGGAAAGCAAAACTTGGGCTCCAAGGCTTGTGCTCAGAATGTTGGAGGGGTTTGACATTGCTGCGTTTGCCTTAGGACAGAAACTACCCCTGTCCTGAAGAGAATTTTTTGTGATGTACCCTGGAAATGATCACCTTTAGACCCAGCTTTGCTCTGATGCTGGGCTGCAGTGCTCAGATTGACCACTCTGCCCTTAAAGAGTAATTTTCTTACTGCTCCTTGTGTTTCCTGTGCCTTCTGGGACTGGGTCTTGGGGGCTCCCAGCTGCATTTCTCCAGGCTGCTTTTAGTGCCTTCCACAGTGTGCCCACAATTTGTCTCCCTGCATAACCAGGCTGCCTGTTAAAATGCAGCTGACTGAAGTCTCTAAAGCTGCCACCAGAAGTTTTAATCTTCCAGGCATGATTCTACATGCCAGTGCTTTTATTTGCCTGCAAGTGCAGAATTGTGTGTACTTGATTTTTCAAAAGCTCTCGCAAATGTTTTAATCCTTTCATTACTATTATTTGATCAGGCCTCATCTGAACATGCTATGCTGCCTTCCAAATGCTAAATTCCTCTGTAATTCCTTTAATCTTGATTTTCTCAGTTTATTGCCTTATTGTTGGATCTTTAAGTTAATAGAATACAGGGGCAGATCAAGAGAGATCTTCCAGCAGCCAGCATGATCTGGCCTTTATGATCTGGGGACACACAGGAATGATGTGGAGGCAAAAACTCTTTCCTTCTGTTTAAACCTTTCTCTTTTGATCACTTCAAGAGCCTTTGAAATTTCAAGACATCTCCCTCTTCCCCACATCCCCCTCCTGTTTAGCAGGCAACCCCCTCACTTCTTTGAGTTTCCCAGCAGCCTGACCACAAAGGAATTATTTCATCTCAGCCTGTGAGCTGTGCACAGCACAGAGATTCCTCCTGCCCTGGGGGCATTTGTTCCACTGTGGAAAACTTTCCTTGGGCTCCTCTTTGGAAAACCTTGCATGGACTGGGAGCTTTGCCTCTCATTTCCCAGTGATTCAGCAGCTGAACCTCAGGTAAGAGTGAAGGAGCTTCTTTAACTCGGGCTGGTAACAAGAGTTCCTCCATGAGTTTGGTGGATGCAGCCAAAGGAGGAATGGTTTTGGAAGTGGTTATGGCACAGTTGTGGGAAGTCACCCCCAAAAACGCCCCATGGCAAGGGGGTACAGAGAAAACACGTGGTACCTGCAGGACAGAGGGGAAGGTGAGTCAAAACAGCTGCAATATTATAGATATAGTAAGGTAACAGACATCAAAGTATCAGATTTACTATCACAGGAATCTAAAAAAATAGTAAATTCTCATTGCAACTGTGGCATCATCTTTCTGGAGGAATTTTGGATAGTAAGTGCTCTCACTACCTCTCAAGTAAGTGGTTCCAAACCAGAGTGGGACAGTGGTTTCATGAGCTGTGGGAAAACCCGAGGCTGCTTTCAAGGCTGTGCCCGTGGGCTGCTCTGGCCAGAATTTCTGCACAGATTGGCACCCAGCTCGTTAAGCCTAATTACTGTCATTCACAGCCCCATTTCTGCCCTTGGCTCCCGGGGTGACCACTGGCAGTGCTGCCCTAGAAATGAGGCACAGATTATTTTACTTGGAAAGCTGAGTGATCTGTAACTTCTCCTTCTCTCTCTTTTTATTTTGGAGAAGACAATGACAGTGTTTATATTCCACCATGAATTATTACAGCTGGATATTCTCACAGTTTCTTTGCTTCAGGCTTTTTGTCCTTTCTGTTTCACAGGGGTGCAGGTCATGACTAGTAGCACTTCCATGATCAATTCAGGTTCTTCAGCTTGTCTTTCCTAGTGCTCGTGAAGGCTGAGTCGAAGAAGAAAAACGTGGGTTTGTGTTACATTAGAAGTTGTGCCCATGGGAAGGAAGTGATGAAACACAGGGATGAGAATTGCACATAAGTACACGGGAGGATTTAATCTAAATAGCAAACTGGCCTCTGGAAATAGGTGAAGTTTAGAGCCTGGAGAGCATCAACCTCAGGGGAAAGACAGGCTTTTTCTTTTCCACCAAGACTGGGATTTTAGCTAGAGGTTTGGATTGCTGCACTACAGAAATTATTTTATCTCCTCAATTCGGGATTAATCAATTATTTGAATTCTTAAAAACCCCCAGAAGCAAGCCCAAATCCCTTTCTGTATTTCTTCTGTAGTCAGTATTTTCAAGTGGTATTAATCCATTTGCATTTCTCTGTGCTTTAAAACTAATTTCCCCCGTGTTCTACTCTATTTTTATCTGTTCAATATTAACCCAGCTAAGACAATTTCAAAGTCTGTAGAATCAGGTGTGAGAGTAAACAACTTCACATTTTCAGCACTGCTTACAAAGTCAGTTATTATTATTGGAGAGCAACTTCAGTTCTGAGATGATGATTCCACCTCCTTGTCTCTTTCAGCAGACAATTCCCTCAAGTATTATTTCCTGTTCTTGAGCAAGAAGCTGAATTTCTGCGCTGTTTCTGTTTCTGACAGCCCCTGGCAACACCTCGCCCCTCCAACCTGCAGAGCCTTCCCCAGCTGAAGATTTTCTCCCTGGGAACTGTGCAGGTACCAAAAATCAAAGCAAGTAATTCTTGATAACCAAGAGGTTTCTAGGAAAGGTGCCTGAGTTTACTCTTAAAGGTTCATTACTTTAGGACATCCTGACTGTTACATCTCTGCTTTGGCTGGCAGCTCTAAGGGGAAGCACACATTTCTGACCCTGCTGTAGCTCTGTGGAGAGGGAAGATTTATTCCAAGATTTGATCCCAGGAGTCTGTACTTGGTTGAGCTTCCAAAATCAGTGAAGACAATGTCCAAAAGCTCACTTTGTTTCCCTTCATGTTTTATATTTGAAATGATCAGAGGGTTGAGGAGTGCTCTAGTGCAGCCTGTCAAACCTGCCAGTCCTGTGCCAACACTGCCAGCTCCACATTCAGATTTTGTAAGAGAACATGAAGTGTATGGCAGAATTTTAAAATGCCACAAACAACACGTGGCTGAAGCTTCCAGCACACTTTGCACCAGGAGCAGTATTTTACAATCTGTTGTGTGATATAAGCTGGATGACAGAAATAAACTTTCTGTCTGTGCAGATGTTCTGGACCTCTGGATGTGTCACTTTGCAGTGTAGGTGTGACTTAGGCAGGACCAGCAGCAGCACAGCCCATCCCTGCACTGCAGCATTTGTGAGATTTTCACTTCAAAACGGGCCCAGGAACACTGAACCCCCTAAGTTCTTTAACAGGGAACCAAGGAGGGGATGTACCTTTTAGATGACTGGCTTTGCATCAAGTACAATATGGAGAAATGGAAAAAAATGCTTGTTTTACAAATGCCTGTGGAGAAGCTCAAGATGGAGAACCCACTGCAAAGTCTGTAAAGGGGGAAAAAAAAAAAGCCAAGCTTATGGTGAAAGTAAAGCTGCATGGCTGTAACCATGGAGACCAAAGCTCTTCTGATGCAGAAATAAATGAACACAACCTTTTCATATTTATTAGTGGGACTGATGATGAAAGATAAAGTCAAATTAAAATATAAAGCAATAGAGACAAGAGCGAGTGGCTGCCTCTGCCCCTGCAATGCAGGTTCTTGTAATGGATCATCACAAATGAGGGGTTAGAGAGGCAAATCAGTTATAAAGGGAACAAAATACTCCTGGTTATACCAACCTGCTTAGGCAGATATCAGCTTCTTTATTAACAAAACTGGAGAGACAAAGCACATGACATATTCCTGAAATCTTTTGGTTCTGACTAAAATGGAAATTAATTTGTTTTCCTACCGTAGCTGTGTGTGAAATGTGTGTTCTACACAATGGGAAACTTTCCTGTAACCGAACTAATGAGTATTTGAAACCTGCTCATTTCTTATGGCAAGAATGACAGAATTCTTCTATAAAAATACAGGGTGAGTATTCAGGTTTGCCACGAAAATCCGTGTCAAAGGGTCAAGTATTGACTGGTGAGGATGTGCTCCAGGCCTGCAGAGAGGCTGTGAAATGTGGGTAACTTCCAGCCCATCCAGGTCACAGAACAATATCCTAAATTACACACATTGGGTTAAGGTTCCTCCAGTTTTACTGAGCTATTTTCTTCCCCTTTCTGACTTCCTCAAAATTGTGGTTAGCCTCAAATCTGGAGAGGAACCCGTGACTGGCCTCAAAGCCAGATTTGAAGAGTAACTGGTTTGAAATACTAGAAAGTTTATGCCAAGACTTAAAATAACCACTCTCCAGCCTTGATATCCTGGTAAGAGAATTGTTATGTGCAAAACCTTTAATTTAATCACTGTATAAAATGGTATTTCCTGGAATTTTCTGGCAAATGAAACACTCCTAAAGAGTTTGTATTTCAGTCTTACTCTTCACTGACTACACCCAGGAGTTCAGAACACTGAAATCTGATTTTTAACTGCAGAGTTTGCTGATATTCAGATTACCTTGCCAGGTACTGAGACAAATGTGATGCACATTGCTGAAAGGATACCACATTGTTTGTGTCATTGCTAAACAGGTAAAGGCTGCTGCACTTCCCCACTGCACTGAGGAGGTTTTTTCTCATCACAGCAGAGTCCCCTCAGTGAATCCCCTGCTCAGGGGCCACATTGCAGGCCTGGCCTGGCCAAACCAGCTTTGAATAAACTCAGTTCCAGTTTTTCAGTTACTTTACCTTCCAGGCTGGCCCAGGCTCGTGCTCCTCCCTGTGGGAAGGGTCAGTGTTCCAAAGCTCTGCCCTCCTGCCCCCAGGGAAGGATTTTCCAGGTGGAAGCAAATCTCTGTTCATGGAGGAATTCACAGAGCTCCTGTCCCCAGGATGCAGAACAAGCAAACCAGTACAATACTATTTATAACTGTGTTCTACAGAACAGGAACACAGCCCAAGTTACTCTGTAGGTTCTCAATAACCTTGAAGGAGATAAGTATTGAGTAAGTACTAAACAGAGAGGCCCCAGCAGGGCTGGGGAGCACCTGGAAAAACAAGAGGCAAAAAAGAAGGAATGAATATAGTGAGGTGGGATTTACCAATCAGGAATGGAGCACTTGTATGTAATAAAGCAAATATTTACATTAAGCACAATACAGCAATTTATTTAGATGCTTAAATGAAGAATACAAAGGGAAATAAAGATCACGAAATTATACATACTACAACAGTGTGTCATATATTAGATGGTATAAATGAATACAACACCTTGTTGGTGTTAACTAAAGATAAAACTAAATATCCAAACCCAGCACTTTGTCTGTGTGCTGCTTCAACACAATACACTTTTATACAGATCTAAAAGGTGTCAAAATTAGTAGCTGCAAACTTGCTTCTTGCATGTGATTTTTCTTTTTTAGCTTAAAAGATTTCAGAAAATGGCTCTGAAATATGTTTTTCATCAGTTGTCATGTCAAGGATATTCAGAACAAGAAAATTCTATAATACAACAGAGCCCAGATATATTTTTATGTTGCTGGCCTCTGGTTGGAGATTGTACAAGGTTATGTGCAAAAACTAAGTCTGTCAAAATTGATACTAGAGCAGTCTCAAGCTTTGCTAGGGAAACTAGATACAGCATTTATTACACAGCAGGGCAACACTAAAAAAGAGAAACAGATCTATGATGGGTACACAAGAACAGTTCCATAAGCTTCACTTGAATAGGTCTAAAAGACTGTACAAATATACATTTCAACTATTCAGAATGATACATGAAAACTCCATGTCCCCAGAGTCTGCTATACAGGGCACTGCCGGAGAGGGGCCTCGTGGAAAGACACAACTCAACATGGACAAGGTGAGAGGAGGGCTGAAAACGCAGATAAAACAACGCTCTGCTTTTCTCTCTGTGCATTCTGGAGTCACCAGCGCTTCCATTTTCACATTAAGTAACTGTGCTCATCCCAGCAGCAGCTGCCAGCCCTCGGCCTGCAGGTCTGGATGTGACCCTGGGCAGCAGGGGAGCAGTGCCTGGGCAGTGCCACCTCCGGGGTAGTGCCACCCACGGGGCAGAGCCACCCACGGGGTAGTGTCACCCACAGGGCAGAGCCACCTCAGGGGCAGAGCCACCCTCGGGGTAGTGCCACCCTTGGGGCAGAGCCACCTTCGGGGTAAGTGCCACCCTCAGAGCAGTGCCACCCTTGGGGCAGAGCCACCTTCGGGGTAAGTGCCACCCCCGGGGCAGTGCCACCCCCGGGGCAGAGCAACCTCCGGGGCAGTGCCACCCACAGGGCAGAGCCACCCACAGGGCAGAGTCACCCTCGGGGCAGAGCCACCCTCGGGGCAGATCCACCCCCGGGGCAGAGCCACCCTGGCTCACGCCTGCTGGCTGCTGAGCTCCACCCCGGGCAGGCTGCCGTGCATGGGCTCAGCCCCCACAGCCCCGAAGCCGTCGCCGTCCTCGCTGTCCATTGTGCTGCTCTGCCACTCCATCTGCTCGCTGGCCAGGCTCTCCTCCAGCTCGGAGGTGTTTTTCCATTGCGACTGGTCCTTGGACCAAAACCCTTCTACTTTTCCATAGGAACGATTCTTCCACTTTGACTGTTCTTCATCACTCTCAGATCCACCCCCCTTGGCCTCCACAGTGGGTTTACTGCTCCCAGCATCTTCGCTTTGGGAAGACTCATCTGTCCACACTTCTGGCTTTACCTCCAATGCGTTATCTTCAAAATCTGACACCTGCTGGGAGCCAGGCCCGCTCTCAGACTGGGAAGCTCCATCTTTCCACTCCACTGCATCATCCTGGTCATCCTGATCACCTTCACTATCTGAAACATCACCTACCAGTTTTGTTGGCTCTTCAGCAGCAATCATCTCTTCATATTTAGAGCTTTCCTCTGGTTTTTGCTCAGCCTTCTCTGGAGCCTGTAACATGTTTTCCTCCATGATTTCCTTGGCTATGCTGTCCTGGGGCTTCTGCACTGAGCTGTTGGACGAGGCTTTCCCACCCATGTCAGAGACGCGCTGGCCGAAGGGACTGCGGCTCTCGTTGTATTCCTCCTCGAGGTTTTCGTAGCTGTCTGAGGAACTGTCATTGTCTTTTTCCAAGTTGATTTTTTTATCAACAGTCTTACTGACATTGACTCTGGAATTCTTCTCGTCGTGGTTTTCAAACAGCCATTCAGCATCAAAATCCATCTCGTGTTTGACTTTGTTCAGCTCTTTCATGTTGAAGCCCAGCAGCACCCCGGGTTTGTATTTCTCACAATCCCTAACACATTTCTTCCTTTTGTTGCTGAAGTGAGATGCGATATCAGATTTCCAGAGCCACAAACTGGCCGCCAGCTTTTCAATTTCTCTCCGAGTGGGGTAGGGCTGCTTATTGAAATATTTTGTAAGAAACGTTTTCCTGGCTTCGTACGAATCATCTTCATGACCCTTGGGGTCCAGTGCTAGAACTACAGGCTCTTCAGGCTTCTCCTCAAAGGCAGAGGGGGAGTCATCATCATCCATCTTCCTCTTCTTCATCATGGGGAACTCCATGTGCTCGTAGGCGCGTTTCACCGGCGCGGCCGCCGGGGACTGGCCCAGCCGGGACGATGTCCCTTTGTCCTGCCCGTTCTGGGTCTTGCCCACGCCCCTGCAGTGCACCAGGTGCAGCGTTATGGTGGAAGCCGTCATGTTGCTGGTGTACACGCCCAGGCAGTGGATGCACTTGTAGGTCAGCTTCTTCTCCACGGGGTGAACCGTCTGAATCACCTGGTGCCTCTCCCGCAGGTGATGTGCCAGCGCGTCGGAGATGGGGCCTTTTAGGATTGAAAAGCACAGAGGACACAGAGTTTTCCCCACGTCTTTTTTGTAGGGCACTGCTGCTTGTGGAGAACTTTTGACGGGTACGTCGGATTTGTCCTGGACTTTGGGCTGCGGTTTGGGCGGGACCGGGGGGGTGTTCTGAGCGTGGTAAGCGACGGACTCGGCAGGAGCATCCCGCAGGTTGTAGGTGGTGACGAGGAGGTGGATGTTGGTGTGGCTGCCCTGCTGCAATGTCAGATCAAAGGTCAGCGTGGAGTCGGTTTTAGGTCCCATCTCCTCGTCCACGTGCACCATGCGCATGTGGGCAGCCATCTTCTCCACATCATTGAAGGTGGAGCGGCAGTAGGGGCAGGACAGCCCGTGGATCAGCATGTGGTTGAGCAGCGTGTCCGTGGGCAGGTAGCGGTTACAGTAGAGACATTTGCTCGTGAAGTTGTGGATTTTCATGATGTAGTTGGCCACTGCAGGCACCTTCTCGGCCTTGTGCTCCTTCTCAAAGTGGACACTGTACACGTTTTCGGGGAACAGCTCGTTGCAGATTGTACAGATTTTCCACTTCTGCGTGGACGAGGTGTTGACAGCGGAAGGCCCTGTAGCAGCCACGGGGGATTTGGAGCCAGACTGACCCAGAGCTCTGGATGCTGCCTGGGACTGTGACATCGACGTCTGTTTGAGCTGCGCCGACGACAGCGAGGAGGAGTTGGCAGACTGCAGCGAGTACCTGGCTGAGGCCTGGGACCTCTGCTCCCCTCCCAGAGTGTAAGGCCTTCCATTGCCACTCGCTGAAAACTGTTTCATGCTTTGTGATTGTTGGGAAAGAGAAACAGGTGCATTGCCACTGAGGCTGAGCCTCCCCCCTGGCTGACCAACGTAACTAGGGGGGACTGATTTAACCCCGTAATTGTTCTGCTGTAGGTGAACGTTTGACATCATATTGACTCCTGCAGAATTTAACGTGGGCTTTGGTATAGTGAGTCTGTTCATCATCTGCTGTGACGAGAGCGAGCGAACGCTGCCAGCGGAGAGGGCACCCATCCTCTGAGGGAGTCCCATGGCCTTTTTATCCTGGGGTTTGGGAGCTATTAGCATCAAGGGTTTAGACCTCGGCACCACCACGTTGGTGTGACCTATCATTGCCGTGACCTGGTATCCGATCCGCTCGTGGTCTTCGATCACGTGCTGCACTAAAGCTTCGTAGGATTTCGGCATGAAAAGGCATCGTTTGCAGTGGATACCCCCCTCCTCTCGGGCACTGGAGCCCAATGGAACTGCACCATTGAGGGACTTTTCACCTCCCTTGGCTACGTAAGGAGCAGCAACGTGCTGAAAATGTTCCCTGTAAATGTGCTTTCGAACGATTTCGTAGAGCGGGTCACGGTAAGTGCACTTCTTACAGTAATAAACAGCTTGTTCCACACTGTCAGCCTGCTTGGGTTTAAGGCTCTCGTGTTTGTTTTTATCTTTGAAAGTGCTGATGCCTCCACTCGGTGTACTGGCATTGGGAGCATGGAATATTTTAATGTGCGTTTCCAAAGTCTTTTTGTCCGCGTTGAAGGTACAGTAGGGGCAGTTGAGCAGGATCCTGTTCTCAAAGTCTTCGCTGTGAACATTCCGGAAGTGGCTTTTGTAGGCTGAAAAGAACTTCGAGGAGAAGGGACATGCACTGCAGCAAAAGGGCTTTGTCCGATAGTCCTTGAACAGAGAACAGAGCACAGACTAAATACTCAACAGCATTTCTCAGCAAAGTAACACCCATGATATTCTCTACACAACCTTTCTAAACAACACTCACGAGCCCCCCTGCAACTGCCTCAAAACCTCAATTTGCCCCTTTCCCACTTCTGGCCTGCAGATCAGGCCCTAAAAAGCTGATCACATGAATACACACACGATGTGATGAGTGCCAAGGGGTCTCTCAAGGGTTTGACCATGACCTGGGCAGGTGAGGCTGAGTCAGAAGTGTCTTTCCCTGTCAGTCACAAAAAGCCTCCTCCCTGCAGCTGAGCTGCAAGAACAGGTCCCTGTAAGCTCCTTTCTGGGGGGAAGCCAAGCAGGGCTGCTTGAGGAAATGAGACTGCATTCAGATGAAATACTGCCCACCTGAATCTGCCAAACTTGATAGATGTAACAGGGATCTAGAACTTGAGCTATTTCAGTGCCTTTATCCATTACACACTTTAATAGCAAAGATGGAAGTCCAAACTTATTTTTGGTGAACAAAAGGATTTAAGCTTACCAAGACACAGGCTATATAAGCCCATAAAGCCACCAAGCCTCTTCTTTGTGATCAAAGCACAAACCTGATTTTTAAATCAATCTCAAATGAGGATCAAAAAGGAGTTTGGGAATTCCACCCTTGCAGTTTGCCTGCAGCTTTTGTCCTATTTAACACGCTGCCAATGCAGCTCTTGTCAAGTGCTGTAACACAGTCTGAAGTGCCACAGGCCTCAGGAACAGCCACAAGCAGCCTGGCACTTCAGGAGGGGTAACACAGGGAATTCAGAGTTACAGAGATTCCTCCTGAATGTCAGAACAAGTCCTGTGCACCGAGCTACAAACAGGTCACAGGGGAGGGAGCTGCACTCTCCCTCTGCAGAACCAAGCTGGAATTTCTGCTCTGGACACCTGCTGAAACCTCACACACCTGCTGGAGACAGGCCCCAACAAACCAACCAACCAACCAAGAGCTGTCTCCCTTTATACTACAGATTTTATTCTGGGTTACCTAGAAAAAGGGACATCAGTATATTTTATGGAAGATAGTACTAACAGATGAACAGGAGGAATCCATCACAGGATGGGCCCCAGTTTCCTCTGAGAGCAGTACCTGAGCTCTGAGGTGCTCACACAGGGATTCCTTTGCAGAGATGTTTCTGACCTGTCACTGCCTGCAGCTCACACCACTTGCTTGAACCAAGAGCATCATCTCCTCCTCCACTGCTGGCTCAACTCAAAATTCCTTTATTACTGGCTCAGAAACATCACAAGGCAGGACTTCCAGTGCCACTGAGCTGCTGTGCAGGACTGGAAATGCCCAAAGCAGATGTGGGACCCAGGGCTGCACTGACAGTGACCCTGCCCTGAGCAGCAGAGAGTGTCCAGTGAAACAGCTTTGCAAAGGATGGAAACCAGGAATAAAACATTTATTGAAAGGTAAAAACGTCATTGCCAATTGTATAAAGTTGTTGATCCTTTGGCCAGAGGGCTGGTGAAGTTGTGCCAGGCTTGGGAACAGGTGGGAATGGGCTCCTAAGGTGCAGCTGTTTGACTTGAGCAAGGATCCATCTCCTGAGACACACACCAGGAGCAACTTCACAAAACTAAGAAAAAAGCACACAGCTTTTTGCTGGCCCTTGAGCTGCCAATACCTGAAAATCTGTGAGGGAAAGTGCAGGAAAAGCTCTTGGCATGTCTGGGAAATGCCCTTCAGCACGACCCATGTCCAGCCTCAGTGCCCACTGAAACTCTTACCAACCTGGTTTTTTGTAAGCGATGGGTCCCACAGTCCCACATCCTCCCATGTAGTGTTTTTCAAATAAAAGTCATTAGGTTCAAACTGCTTAAAATCCTGGAGAAGGGAAGATGGGAAGAGAGGACAGAGTCAGAACCAAGGCCCAAGGGCTCCCTTAAGCAATCCCTGAGCACCCCTGCACCCTCCCAGGGGCTGCTGGCCAAGGCAGAGACCATCACACAGTGGGGGAGCTTGGGGGGCACCTCCTGGGAGAGCTCTGAATATTCTCACATATCACAAAACACTTGCACATCTTCAGCACTCACCCTCCTCACCAACCCAACGCTGTAGTTACAAACTCATCTCATTCCAAAAGCAATCCTGGAGAAAAGTGTTCTCAAATTGATGTATAGGTTTGGGTTTTTTTGGCAGCTTTTTCTGGGGGTGGTGGTCTGGTATTTATTTGGTTTGATTGGTTTTGTTTGGCTTTTAATTAATTTCACACAGGAAGCTTTTAAAGTTGGATATGTGTGATGTCCACCTGATTCTTATTAAAAAAACTATCTTATGAAGCATTTCTTTGGCATTTCACCTTTGGCATGAAAGCAGCAACACGGAAGGACTCAAAAATAACACTTCCACTGAAATGAATACTGCAAGTTACATTTCCCAGTTCAGAATCCTCCCCTTAAACATGAGACTTGCTCCACAAATTCTGCAAGCAGGAAGGATTGGCATTTCTTTCTTGCACATCTCACTTAAATGCTCTTTAAAGAGACACTGAAAGAACAGGCAGAGCCTCAGCAGTGGAGTTTGTCCAGAAGGGCAGCACAAAGGAATTGACCCAGGCAGAGGTGATTCTGTGACTTCAGGACCTGCTGCAGCACAAGCACTTCCTGAAAACCTCAGACCCATTTCTGCCCCAACATCCCACACCATCCCTGGTTCTTCCAGCATTACTGGATTTCAGTAAGCATTAATGTTTCTAAAAGTGTGTACAGGTACATTGTACCTCATGTTTCTGTGGCACTTAAACAGGTCTAAAAATAAATCATGGCATACACAAATATCTCCCTGTCCCCCTCACTCTGCAGCATTTTAGCTTTGCCCCTTGGAGGTGCCATACTTACTTCTATATGTTCTTTACAGTATTCCAAACCAATGTCACTAAGTATTTTTTTCACAGTTTTCCGGGCCTTTCTTAAACTGCCAAGGTTGTTGACAGGAAGTTGGAACATAGTTTCTATTGGAAAAGAAGAGTAAGAGAAAAGGTTTAAGTCAAACGTGTTTTGTCTGATAGTGCTACACTTTTAATTATCATTAATTGTCTCCTCATTCCCCCCCCAGAACTGATACCATTCCCATACACCCTGTTACATTCTCTGACTCTTGCCCATGAGGCTGCAGAGGGCACTTCTACAAAGACAACAAAGTGATGGAACAGCTACTGCAGGAGCAATGGGCTGCCTCTGGAAATAACCTCCATTTCTTTAGTGTCTGTCTTTACCAATCCCTACACTGAAGTACTTCAGAACTCAATTCTCTCCTGTGCAATGTATCCTAACTGACTGATCTGAGAACTGGCAAGCTGAGCCTCAAGGTTTGTGTCAGTCTTGCAAGAGATTTCAGTGATAAAGATCCTTGTATTCTGCTGTAGGTAGGGTAAGGAATTAATGCTGTTTCCTCCCTTTGCTGTACTCAGAGCTTTAACTGGCTGCAGCTGTTTAGCAAACATTCTCCTAGGAAGAGAGGACCTGAAAGCTTGGTCAGATCCATCCAAAGAGAGAAACCACTGGGAAAAGTACAAGAGATGGCTAAAACCTCTCTGTGTCCCTGGTAAGTGTCAGCTTCCCTCCCAGCAGTGCCCACAGCTCCACTGGGCCTGGCTGGGGCTGCCCAGCTGAAGGGAATCCAACTCATGAACTGTTCTTTTCCTATGCTCTATCCATCCTCATCTGTACTGAAAAACAATGTTTAATACAACCTAGAGCAAGCCAGGTCCCTTTTAAAGACATGAAGAGTGATTTCAGTGCTTCAGAAACACCTCCAGTTACTGCACGATCCCATTTTTCAAAAAAAAATTCAGTGAAGCAGCTCAATCAAGTATGGTCAGAATTTGAATTAATATTTTCAAGTCAATTTCAAATCCAAGGAGATCATCAGCAATGTTATTAATGTGATTAATATGAACTGCAGAAAGAGCAGTGCATGAACACAGTGCATGTTAAAGCTCCTGGCAAGCTGGGCTGCTTTCCTTGAAACCCAAGTCCCCACTCTGAGAATGAAGCCCTGTGCTTGCAAAGAAAAGCATTTCTGGTCTTGTGACACAGCCAGAGTCAGTGCAGAGCTTGTCTCTAGGCACTGATCACTTGTACCTGAGTCAGCCACAAGTCTCAAAATACTGCCTGATATCAAACAGCTGATTTCAAAATGCCACTGGACTTCTTCAGCAAAGGCACCAAATGCTTTCTCTTAACTCCTGTGTCTAATACAGCTGAACGTGCCACAGGCACCATGATACACAGAAACTCAAAGAAAGCCAATTATTTACAACTGCCTGAAAACATCTCTGATCTGCAGCAGCTTCTTGTCTCTGCCCCTTGCCTGCCTCAGTCAAATTTTAAAGACATGAAATGAAATTCCCTGGATCTTCCTATCACCACCCATCATAACAGAGGATAGAGTTAGATCTTCACACCTGAAACCTGAACTTTCAAATGTCAGCTTTTTAACATCAACCTTACTTGGCAAGTTCTGCTGGACAGGTGAATCCAACTCACCCAATTGTAACAAAACTCCTCCTCCTCCTTAGGCAAATACAGTTCATTTTATTTAGGCAATGTCTGACTATTTGAGCATAGGGAGTGGAGAGCCAGATACAGTCTGGTATTATTACAGGCTGTGACTACAACAAAAGCTTTTAGCATCTCCATCAATTTCTATTTACAGCAAGTAACTCCAACTGCAATGTAAACATCATTCTGCCAGCACCTCCTTGGATGAGGACATAAAAGCAGTTGGGATTACGCAGCCTCTCAAATAATCATCTAGGCATTAATGCTGCTCTGGAAATGAGGCATCCTTTATCTGACCCAAAGCTGATGTTTGAGGGAAGTCACCTGGAGCATCTCTGACCACATCAATCCACACTGAAGTGCTGGGTGGAATGAATAAACAACTGCTTAAAACCAACTCCAACACCACCCTGACTAGAAATATCCAGGCAGGATCTCCAGGTGCCTCAGAAGGCAGATCCTGAGCTCTCCCTCATGTCCAGTGTGTGTGTACACACAAACTGACTGCACCAGGCACAAGGAATGGCAAAGCAAGCACAGGGACTGTGAGCAGTATCTGGAACCTTCCTTTGCTCTGTCTGTGCAGTTCCCAGCACAAAGGTCTTCTCCACAGCCAGGTATTGACTCCTAGAACAATTCAGGAGCCAAATGGAAGCAGAGCAGACAAGCTATGAAAGAGCAGAAGATGGCTAACTTAGAAGCACTGTACTAAAAGTTCTCATTTCACATTTGCAGCAGTGAATGCTTTCTTCACTGCACTCCTGTGCCAGTGCAGAGCCCTCCCTCTGATCTCAGCTCCAGCACTGCACTGTGACCCCACACAAGGTGTGCCCTCAGACACAGAGACATCAAACCCCACAGCAGTCAAATCATCACGGGGGATAAAGGACAGAAAGCTTGCACCTGTCCCTACACTGCAAAAGCTGCTTCTATTTTAGTGTAACTGAAATCTTTATTCTCCAGTGTATCCTATGTACTTTGGCCCTGGTCAGGACCCCCTTTTGATGCCCCAGGTAAGAGGTGCTGGGCTGTGCCTGCTCCAGCCCAGGAAATGAGGCACCCACAGGGAACCAGGCTGTTGTGACTCTGGGAAAGGTGCACCAGGCCTCACACCAACACAGCCTTTTTCTCTCCATTGAAATCTTCAGCCAATATTCCAGATGTGCCCCACTGTGTTCCCTTCATGCCTGGACATTATTCAGGGCTCTCCCTGTGCCTGGTTGGTGTCTCAGCTTTGGTACAGAACAACCAAGCACAATGGATTTCTAGTGTCACAGGCTGCAGAGTAAAACAATGGTTTTCAACCAGAAATAAAGACCTAAAGAAACCATTTGGGGAAGATGCTGCTGTGTAAAGGAACCATGACAGCACCACTCTGGTTTTCTAGCAAACCTACTCTAGGTTTTATTCTCTTTATGCTGAACTGGAAATGGCACCATGTCCTGCCCACTGCCAGGGAAGCCTCCCACGAGCAGCAGGCACAGAACGTGGGGGACCCTGAGCACTGACTGAGCAGGAACCTGCACTCTGCAGGGTCTGGGGACAGCAGCACTGGGAAATGGCAAGTGAAAACCAGTGATGGGATCCCCAAAAGCTGGAAACAACCCCCCGAGTGCCCAGGGCCTTTTATCTTGTTCAGGCACCTCAGACCTGTACGAGTTGGCCAGGTCTCTTCACTCCAGCTACCCCTCCTGCACTAAGGTCATTTCTTCACAGGATCATCATGAGATGGCCTGGGTGGGAAGGGACATTGAATCTCATCCATTCCCACCCCTGCCATGGCAGGGACACCTCCCCATTGCCCCAGGCTGCTCCAAGCCCCAGTGTCCAACCTGGCCTTGGGCACTGCCAGGGTTGGGGCAGCCACAGCTGCTCTGGGATATCTCTGTCAGGGCCTCATAGGGAAAAATTTCTTCTCAATGTCTTCTCATTTCTTCTTTTTATCTCTTGAGCTGAATGTTTCTTAAAAGCACCCCATGAAATTTACACTTCCATTCAACTTTTGCTAAATAACTGACCTCAGAATAAAACTGTGCAGATGTGATTACAACCCTCTCAGGAATATAATTAAAAAGAATGAAATAAAGCATCAGTTTTACCTTCTCTTACAAGCACCTGAGATTGACCCTTCTCTTCCTGATGTTCTCACTTATTCCCATTATGAAGACTGAGAAAACCTGAGCTTTTTGGTGATGTGACAACCAGAATTACCAACTACAGTACTGAACAAAGCATTAGGTGTGAAAAAGTGTGCAAACCAGACATTTGTATCAGCAAGGTGCAAACCCAGCCTGTTCTGTCCCATCGTGACTGTGAGTTCAGACACACTCAGCTCAATCTTGTCTTACTAAAATAATCAGCAGTGTAAGAACTCTAGTTCATTAAAGCAGATTTTTAATCAATTTTAAACCAACAGATACTATTTGCTGTTATTTCTGTGCATGCTTATAAAACACAACTGCTCTTCCTCTGTTTCCCCTCTCCCCCTCATCATCCTCTGCTGCTTCACAAGGTCCATCCGTGCTCTTTCCCCCTCTCCTCCTTTCTTTGCTGGTTCTTGGCCTTCTTGGTCCTTACCTCGCTCATTTTCCCTCTTCTCCTCTTCCCTGTGCCAATTCATAGCGTCCACATTCTTTCGTCGTTCTCTCTCATCCTGTCTCCACCGCTTCTTGATATCTTTGTCCTTAACTTGCTCATTTTCTCTCCTCTTCTCATCATCCCTGTGCCATTTTATTGTTTCTGTATTTTTCTGCGGCTCCACGCTTCTTTTGAGATAGTCTTGTCGCCTCCTCCTCTTTTTTAACATATCCCTTTCCCTGGCACGAGCCTGCTTTTCTTTCTGGGAAAGAAAAGCTTTACGGGGCATCATGAGCTGCTGCTGTACCTGCAATAATATCGGATCCATGGGATAATGCACTCAGTCAGGCACAACAGCTCCTCTGGAGCTCCACACACTCAGTCAAGGCAATGCCCTGCTCCTCCTCTTCCCTCCTGAGCCTGGGCTGGCCCCAGCTGGGTCAGTGGCATTTCTGTCCCCTCCCTGCAGCTCCTCCTCCCCCAGAGCCTCTGGCAGCCCCTTGGCACCGCTGCTCCAGGAGGAACAGGCTGTGTGTGGACAGAGGTGTGAAGGGAACTTGGGGATCTTCGAATTGTCTCCTCTCTTCCTGGACAGATACATTTAATCCAACTTAAAAGGTGCTCATTTTTCTTTCCAGACCTCCATCTCCACCCAATTTGGGTGAAAATGGCTCTCTTGGCTGGGAGGAGGGATTAGGAGACAAGGCACAATCTGAAAAATTGTGTAAGCTTTGTTTCCTGGGGAAACCTGGCCAAAACATTTAACTGCAGTTAATGAAATAAGTCCTGACTCATCTACCCAGACTTCCTCCAAGTGTGTTATGTCTTGCTATTCACAGGAACAAAGGGAAAAAAATGAGACTATTTATTTGGAGCATTCCTGAGGGGTGGGGCTTCTTGGGGTTGATGTTTTGAGGCTTGAGGCTTTTTGTTTCTAAAGAGGTGTCAACAGAGACTACATTGAACAAATTGTTTTTACTTTTGGTAGTTCCTCTGTAGTCACCCAACACCTTCATGTTTTCAAACGTAACAGTGTTAGTACCTGCAATTTTGAAATCATGGAAGAATTTACACCATCATTGATAACCTTCAAATATTTTTTCTGCAAGCACTGAGCAATGTTTCAGAAATGGCACATTGCAATTGTAGGCCAGGTTTGAGTTTTTTGGTTGAGTTTGTGTTAAGTTTTGAAGAAAGATTTGCAGAGGTCTAATTAAAATGAAAACTGCAGAAAGGACAAAATTACTAGATTACAATACTTAAGCAAAGCCTAAAACAAAATGAAACAAATGTACTTTTAAAATTTAGCTACCTTATGGAAAGCACTTGTTCCCAGCATGCAATACTCCATCTTTTTCCTACAGAAAAAGCAATGTTTCAAACCCTTATTCTAAAAGCTGTTCCTTTCCCCTACAATACACCCCACCCCACACACTTAAACCCTCTACTCTGGTCCAGTGCCTTTGTTAGGTCTGTATCATGATCCCATGCTTTTCATTCCAATAATTCAACCCCAAATTCCTTAATATCCATAATAATGCTAAAAAGGAAGGGCTGCAGCAGAGTCAAACACCATAATCAAAAAAATTCATGCAGTGTGGTAACACATTAGTACATAAAATTCAGATTATGCTAAAAATTACTTCATTAAAAGGGTAGCTCTCTACCAGACAGCCTGGGTTTGGGTATTAAATATTTCTCAGTAACAGTTGGCATTAAAATCAAAAAGCAACGGGAGCCCAGGATCAGCATCCTCAGTGCAACCCAGACACTGCAAATCTGTACCATAGTTTCAGTTCTCTGTGGGCTGGGTGCCAGGACATTACTGCTGTTTACTAGAGCAAACTTAACTCATTAGCTTTGTAAATGTACATTATCATTACAATTCTATCAGTAACCTGGTTCAATTTCAATAACAATAACATGAAGTAAATTGCAATGAAACACATCATGCAAATGATTCTCCCTCCCCCACCCAAGGCAAGTACCAACATTTCAGTCTGTCATTGCTGTATTTTCTTTCATTTGTTTTTGTTTGGTTTGTTGTTGGAGGTTTTTCCTCCTTTGGTTTTATCTTTTCACAGGATTCTTCCCTCCCCTCCCTTTATACAGCCCACTTTGATCACTTTATAGACAAATGATAGAAAATACCTTAATAAAGAACATTTCAGCCGAATTTCCAAAATTAAACATTTCACTTGAGATTGAAATAAGCCATGTCATATTCCACGGAATAACTTAAAGGGACATCCAACTTAAACTGCAGATCTCTGAACTGCCCTATCCCAAGTCAGAGTGTTTCCCCCAGTTTGTTTAACATTCCAGAGTCACCTCTCCTGCAGCCTAAACCAGCTTTCACTTTCACCTCTGATGGTTTTAAACCGACAGAAGAGGGAGAATTTTAAACCAGCAAACCAATTAATCTGCAGTGAAGCTGCAGAGTGATTGAACCCAAAGCCCCCCAACCTCTCCATTTTTCTGGAGTCCAAGTTGGTGTTCCTTTAAGTCCCAAATGTCCAAACCTCAGAAGTGAACAGTCAAAACTATATTTTCAACTACTTTTTGCCCATACTTTGCCAAATGACAATCTTTACTCCTCCCCATGTCTGCAGTACTTCTGACGAGGCATTTACCTCCAAAATGAATGGTGCTTGGGCGTCTCACACTCATTGGACAAGTTTCAAGCACAAGCCTCCACAGCCAATTCTCCTTGCAGAACGCCCCTCGGGGCTCTGTTACAGCCCCCGGGGGAGCCCACGGCCCGGGCACACAGGAAGGCTCATATCCTGCTGGACAAAACAGAGCAGAGACAAGAGATAAGAGCTGTCATAAGGGCAGTGTTACACTGATAGGCTCAAAGCCCAGCCCGTGCCTCTGCAGGGCAGCTGTGCTGAGCAGCTTTGTGCTCCAAAAACCCATTCTGATTCTGCTGGGGGCTGATTTCAGCACACAGTACCAGCTCTGAAACCCAGAAGTGCAGAGGCTGGGAATGCTCCTCCTCACATCCATCCACCCTCTGCAGCGCCATGTGCACCTCACCTGAGCTGGCAGCACCTCACCTGAGCTGGCCTGGGCACCTCAGGGACACTGGCACCACCCTGGAGGTTCCCACACAAACAGGCCCCACCTTACAGGACAGTGGAACATCTGACAGGGGACACACATTCCTCTGGGAAGCACTCCGATTAAAATTAGCAGGGGATGGGAAGTTTGGGGGAATGGCAGGTAAATGATCACACTTTGTTGGAAGACTGATCCCTCTCCAGCTGACATCACCCACGGATACAAAGTCAGTCTTGCACAGACTGGAAACACAGCACCTAACATTAGAACCATGAAATCTGAGACTACCAAATCTAAAGTTTATAAAAGCAGAACTTGTTGAGTCATTAATAATTACTCTGTCAGGGAATAAGGCAATATAAATTGTTAGATTTTAATCTCTTGATTATTCAGACAGAAGAGCCTGAAGGACAGAATGCTTTTCTTTTGGCAAGCACACTTCCAACACAAGACACTACACACTTTGAGAAATTAAAAAAGACAACATTTTTAAAATACTTCACATGACAGCAAAACGGAATATGGGAATATTGCATGTACTTCACCAAAAGCATCACCCACACCTCCAGCCACGGACGATGGGTTATTTTGTTTCACACTGTATCATTTTCTGACCAGAATGCAGACTTTGTATCCCTGTGTGTATAGCAAGTCCACATGAACTCTCTCCCAGGGAGTCCTCCCTGCAGCAAACACACTTGTGGGTGAGGAGCCATCAGCCTCGAGAGCACATCAGTGGCAATTACTGCATCAGGCTGATGATGCTGAGCTCAGGGAAGCACTTCAGCCCATGCTGGGTCTCCCAAACACTGAAGATCATTTCCCTGGGCTGTGCTGCTCACAAGGATCCCCAAGCATCTGGCATACTTCTTACTTTAGGTCATCCAATTTCCTTTAATTTTAGCCAGTATTTTGCCGGTATTTCAAGGTGAAGAAGTTACTGGTTTATACCTAACAGCCCAACACAGAACCATACATCAGAGCTGGCAGCAGCTCCGTGCTCCTGAGCAAGATTAAACAAGACTTGATACTGTGCTTTTTATTTCCCTACTCTGTTTTTGAAACAAGGTAACTTTTAACAATTTGCCCAGTGAACTCCCTTTCACAGCAGGCTCTAAAAGCCAGCCATGAAACATCTGCAGAAATGGCTGGTAGTGCAACACTGAGTGAAATCTCTTAAATACAGGGAAAATATGCAAGAAAATGAACCTGTGGTTCCCACAGCAACAAGAAAAGCTGCCTCTCTGTGTATGCAGGTTAAATTTTGGTCTGTGGTGTGATGGTGTAGAATATTCTATATTCACATGAGGACAGTGATGGCCTGTCCCTGGGACTCTGGGACCTGGCAACTCCAGGACAGCTGAGCAAGGAACAGTGACAGCCAGGAAGCACAAGGGTTATCTCAAGGAAGAGTGAGCAAGTGGACAAAAAAGGAGTAGAAGTATCAGAGAGAACAGAGAATTTGGGAGAACAGAAACTACTAAGAGCTTCCTTGAAAGTAAGAGTTGTAATTAACTGTCTCCTCCCTGCAGTGATTGAAGAGTCTATTCCAACATACCTCTCACTGGCTGACACTGAACATTTTCACTTTCTTCCCTTGGACTCTTCCCTTTCCTCCTTATTTAAGCATTTCTGGCCTAGTTTTGTGAGGGCTGTGCACCCACACTCCTGTGAAGGTAATGAGATTTGCAGTTCAGCAGCACATCTGAAATGCCAGACAACTGAGGGCTCCTTTTGCAATCCCTCTAATCCTGGAGGGAGCCTGTTTTGTAACAGTGACATTTCCATCGGAGTGTACCTCCCCAGCCTGCCCCTGAGCCACCTGCAGCAGGGAGCTCCAGCCCAGGGGCAGGGTGGTCCTTCAGCTGCTCACAGCTTAGCCCCAGCAGGGATTTGGGGTGCAGAGCCAGCCCCAGCCCTCCTGCTTGGGTCTGTACCCAAAACAGGACTGGGCACCTGAAAGAGGAATCAACACAAACCCTAAATTACATCCTCTAAAAACCTCAGCTTCCAAACTGAGATTATCAAGATGACAGAAATCCCCAGCTAGAAGCTGCTACCTGGACAAAGCACTCTAAGACCTGAGCCATGTTGTGCACAGGACACACTCCAGCTCTCCCTCACAGGCAAAAAGGCAATTTGTTAACAGCCTCTTTGTCAAAAAGCCAAGGATTTAAAAATATTAAAAACCACTTCAGAGATTAGATCAGCAACTTCCAAAACCAGTTTCAAGTCGTGTGTCAAAACAAAAGGACCATTTCACCACTTCTCAGGACGTCCTACACAAACATGGCCTCAGGAGAGAAGTCCATCTGAAATGTGGTACTGAAAAAAAAAAACAAAACAAAACACCTTATCCTTGGGAGGAAATTCTGAGACTAAAAACTTTTAACGTCTTGTTTCAGTGGTTACAGGCAATTTTCAGCAAAGGTGTATGAAATTCTGGTTTACACCTTTTTGTTTGGGCTTGCTGCCTAGCCTCAGCTTGACTCTTGCATTAACAAGTCCCAACTTCCCATCTGAGGAAGAACTATGGAAGGCAGCTGGAGTGAAAGGAATCAGTAGGGCTGATATGCCTCAGCCTCCATTCATTCTTTATTTAAGGCTAAAAGCCACCTTCTGCAGGCCAGCAGACAGGCATCTCCTAAGTCATTCACACACTTCTTTCTCATTCTTACTCAATTTCTGGAATTTTCCACTGGAGCCCGAAGCTCCATCTGGTGGGTGTGGACACTCACTGCAAATCTGAGCAGGAATTAACTGTTTCCTCATCAACTTCACTTCAGCAGGAGGAGTCCTGGCCACTGGGGCATCTCTGTGTCCCCATGTGAAACACACAATGGTCACATTTTGATTGCTCTGGGAACCACAACTCCTCATTTCTGTTCTGATGAACAATCTGCTTCCCCAGGCTGTGCTGGGAACTCCTGGTGGGATTTCTGATTTTGATGATGTAGGCTGAGGTATGCTAAAGAATGCTGGGAGCTGTAGTGGAATGTTTTCTGAGGGATCTTTTCAACACACGTGATAAAGGCCACATCAACTCTGGCAACCTCTACTGAAAAGCACTTTGAAATCGTGTCCATTCTCTAGGGCACAGGAAATCCTGAATTAGAGGCACTCACAGCTCCAGAATTAGGCTTGCACTCCTCCTGCCATCTTAGAGAAAATCTTTTGTGACTGTTCAAGACCTCCACAGATAAATGTTTATATGCACACAACATGGGCAGTTAAATCAATATTCAATACACATCCTCATTGTGAGAGCCAGGCTTGTTCAGGGCTATTTCTAAAAGATTTTGGTGTGAAATGCAATAAAGGCTGCACATCTTGCAGAAATTTGAAATCCAGACTGGAGATCATTGAAGCACAAAGGATATTATTTGCTTACACCATGATATCTACACTTCAGTGATCAGGAAAAAAGGCTGCATGAATATGCTCTACAATTCCAAAATAATCCTCATCTAGATTGTAGCTAAGCATGAACAATTCCAGAATTTAAAAAATAATTTTGGAAATAGACGCATGATTAATGAATGAGCAGTTACCATTTAAATCAAATCAAGAATCATCTTAAAATTTTCAATCCAAAGCTCACAAAAACATTTGTGTAATTAAACAAAGCGGCACAATAGTCGCTGTAAAATGTGCAAGAACAAAGCAAATAATCAATATACACGTAATTTATGACTGGATTACCCTGACTAGGAGATTGCAAGTGAGAACGGTTCCCTGCCCTCTGTGTCATGTTTCCTGACATCAGCACTGTGTCACCAGCCAGAGCAGAGCCCCGATGCAGCCAGAGGAGTGGTTTGGGGCAGAGCAGCTCCTTCCCTCACCCAAACAGCGCTGCTGGGACCCGGCCAAGCCCCGGGGCAGCAGGAAACAGCTCCAGCCCTGCCCTGGCAGCTCCCACACACAAACACACACAGACACACAGAACACAGACACACAGACACAGAAACACCCTGATACACACAGAACACAGACACCCTGACACACACACACACACAGAACACAGACACCCTGACACAGACACACAGAACACAGACACCCTGACACACACACACACAGAACACAGACACCCTGACACACACAGAACACAGACACACAGAACACAGACACCCTGACCCACACACACCACAGACACCCTGACCACAGACACCCTGACCCACACACACCCACCACAGACACCCTGACCCACACACACACCACAGACACCCTGACACACACAGAACACAGACACCCAGACACAGACACACACACACAAGCACACACAGAACAGACACCCTGACACACACAGACAAACACACACAAACTCATACACACACAGACACAACAGAGATATACTCACACAGACCACAGACACACAGATAAACACACACAGCACACACACTCATACACACTCAGGTATTCACACCCAGAGCAGCCCTGCTGTGCCCTCAGCAGCCCCAGGCACGGCTGTGTGTGAGGGGCAGCACAAACCAGCACACAAAAGAGCACACGAATACTCTCCCCAGCTCATCCAAAGCCTGCCAATCCACGCTGTCTCAGACGGCAGATCCATCACACACTGGAGGGATCTCGCCAACTGGCTGCATCTGAGTTTTCCAAGGGTAAAAATAGGCACTGAAGGAGGCTGGTGCTGCTTGTTTTCCCTTGCCTTACACTTCACACACGCGAGGCACAAACGCTGCCATTACACCACGGGGAAAGGCTGTAAACACGAGCTTCAGATGAGTCTTACACCGCACATTTCTTACCTCTCTCCCTTCCTGTCTAAGCACAGCTCCCAAGGGCTCCAATCCCTGCCTACATTCCAGCGTTAGTCCACCTCAGCTACTGCTGTCTTCCATCTGCCTCAGGAACCTCCAACAGGCAAAGGGCTTCACAGCAGCAATGGGGAAACAAAACAGAAAAGAACATCACAAACTTGATTTTGACTATTTAGGTGAAAAAAAGCATTTTAAGACTGCTCTCTTGCCCACTTACATCTCCAGAGCCATTTTGTCCCCTGACTATTGCTGCTATGAAGCTGCATCACCAACAGCTTCCTTGGCCCAGCTGCAGCACGAGCACAAACTGCGAGATCCAGAGTCCCATCAGAAATCAGTGCACACAGAGAGAGAACAGGGTGAAAGAAAGCATTGGCTGAGACCTTGGAGAGGAGCTGGGGCAGGGAAGAAACAGCCAACAGTGAAGGCAGGCTTGAGAGGAGCCCTTTCCTCCACCTGCAGCACTGGAGGAGCTGGAGTGCTCCCTCAGGGAACAGCTGCTCACACAGTTGCTTTATTTTTGTTTCTTGTAAATTGTTTTAGATACTACTTGAGAAGTAAATATTAAATGAAAGATTTTTGCCATGTGATCTGCATACATCTGCAGGTGTGATGTGTCCAGAGGGTCAACTACACAGGCCTTGGAATCAACAGCCACTGTCAGTTTTCATCTAAATAATCTCTAATGCCACCTCGAAAAAACAAAACAAAACAAACAACAGTAAGGATATAAATGTCGGTAACTGAAAGTGACTCACTGCAGAAAAAAATGGCATTTACTCCATTCTTACTCCAAACCATCAGTTCTCATTCACATTCAAGAGCACTACAGAGAAATCAGAGACACTAAATACAAGCTCCAGTTTGCCTTTTGACACCAGAGCTGCAGTGAAGCTCTGAACAATGCAGTTATTGCCTTGAGGCACACGGCCCTCAGGTAGATAAACAGGAGTTACACCCTTTCCAAGAAGCTTTAATTCAAATCTGGAACACCCGTCTGATTTTTAAACCAGACTTAAGTTCCTCCTGAAAGCTCAAAAGGAACAGCCAATTTGGCCATCCTGCCTAGGAAAGCAAGGGCATTCTTCCCTAATGTGTCAGGTGAGGCAAAATAAACCTCCCACATATACTGAAAGTATGGGATTTACTTTTAATAAAACTAAATTAACATCAACAAGGGTTCCTTTTCTCCCAATGCAAACAGACTCAGAGCCATCTCCATCTCTTACACTATCAAGAAACACCTCTAGCTACAGATTTATTTATATGGGCAGAACTATGTCCACATTAAAAATTATGCTGTTACAATTATGTTTAGAGGAACCATACCCTATATATATATATATAAATATAGACACAGAGCAGCTCTTGAGTCAATATACCAAAAAAAATCGTGTGATGCTTGTTTAGATATAGGCCAGCATAGTCTACTGTTGCCTTTTAAAACAAGCATGTTGCATGCATCTTAAAGAAAATAATCCCACTAAATGTAGCATTATTAATATACAAACTCAGCTGAACTTATGACTTTTAAAAATTCCTCAATCTTGCCCATGCAGGTAGAGCAGCTCCAATGCAGCTGCTGCCCCAGAGGTGTTCCCTGTCCCTCCTGGCACCTCTCCTACTGGTCCTCCTCAGATCTGATACTGCTTTGTTCATTCCCAACGGAATTTTGTCTCCCTTAAACATCTCAAATAGTGGAGCAAAGATAACTTCCCCTTTCTAAAAACAAAACCCCACAAAAACCACCCCAATGCATTTCCTATTGAGCTGCTAAATCTTAACTGCAGCCACCTCAAAAGAAACAAGAACCCGAGAGCACCTTGCTGCCACAAAATCACTTGTTTCAATTTCTTTCTTTGCATCCATCAAATCAGCTGCCATCTTAATAACAAGCTATAAAATATACATTTGGACTGTATGACTTGTGACTACTGATAAGATTCTGATATGCTTCCGTGTTCCAGGAATCCTACTGTAAACGTCAATGTTTACTTTCAGTGTTGATGTTATTACAGAGTGGTAAAGCTGAGCTGGAATAATCACCCATTATTCACCGTGCAGCGTGCGAGCAGCACAACTCACCTGCCCCAGAACACGTGTCCTGCATTTCCCTGCAGCACCAATAAATGAGAGTTCACACTGAACTCACACGCTGTGGCAATGTCAGAGACCAGTGGCAGTGCCAGGGAGCACCTGTGGCCACGGGCAACTTCTGCCCTATACACACAGAAAACCCATCAGGTTCCTCCTGTCAGCCTGAGCAGCACACACCCGTTCCTGGGCGCTGTGTTTGTGCAGCTGATGCTTAACACTGCAGCGCATGAACTTTCCAAAGCAGGCAGGAAGTTCCTCTCCTGGGCAGACTTTTCATTCCCAGCTGTGACACCTGTCTGTCTCACCTACAGGCAAAGGAGTCACCTTTCACCTTCCTCATCCCCTGCACATCCAACAGCCGAACCGGAGTGAATTACAGGCTCTTCATGACAATATCCCTGAAGAATAAACGGTGCTACCCTAAAAGATGCCTTCTACATACCTGTCTGATGAACCAGCACTTCAATTTAAAAAATTCCTTTTTAGTAATGGGCCACTAAAACTATATCAGTTTTCAATGATCTCAGAGATGTCCCCTGGGAGCATCTCCTGTCTACTGGATACCAAAAAGTCACTCTTGAATGCTAACTAAGAAACAACACTAAGTTGAGCTAAGGGCAGCTAACCACCAAAAATAGTGCAGAAACATTTAGCTTAGTATCACTTTTGGAGAACAAGTTATTTGTTGTGTGCCAAAAAGGACACCTCTATTTACACTGAAGTTGGAAGTATTTGCTGTAATAACCTTCAGGAAAGGTAACCATTATGTTACAGCCCATCAGTATCTGGTGCAATTCTCTTAACAACAGGGTGTTTCTCTTCTGTTGTCTCTTCTAAGATTTCAGCACAAATCATGGTAGATGTCCATCTACTGATATCAAATTACTGCCCAACATCTGCAACTGCACATCTGCAAAGGAACGAAGCTTTGGTTTGGTTTGTTATTAAAAGCAGAAAAAAAAGGCTTTTCTGTTTCTTAAGCAGACTGATCCATCTCTCTCACCTAGACGGATGACAACTTGTGATTATGAGTTTGCAGAGTCCTGAAGTGAAAGTTTTCCCGAGTAGGAGACCCTGCAGGAGGGAGCAGCGCTGGGGCACCCAGGGCTGAGCTGCACAGCAGCCAGCTAGGGTCGGTCCATTCTATCCATTCTACCCTGACAGGTGGGAATCCTCTGCCTTCGTTCCCTCACACCTCCAAACAGAAATAGAAAATAGCAGCAAAAATAAATGGAAACATAGCTAGGAGAAAGCCACAACTTAAGAAAAAGGGGGTTTTCTCTATAAGGAATGCAAACCTCTTTGACACCTACCAAGCAGCTTAAATACATCCAACAAACAGCAACCACCGGCTAGCGGGGGCTCTGCCCTGCGGTCCCAGACAAAGCCCCTCGAGGCTCGCCCCACACCGGGGGCTGCAGCCACGTGCCCAGAGCTGGGTCAGCCCCCGGACCCGCGTGCCCTGTTCCGAGCGGTGCCCTGGTCCCGCTCCCGGTCGGAGCCCCCGGTGCCCCCCCCGCTCCCGCCGCAGCGGTGCCCGGCGCGCAGGGCGCCCCCTGCCGGCTGCCGCCGCGCAGCGCCCCGGCCGGGCTGCGGTGCATTTCGGGGGGGCCGGGGGTGTCACACCCGCGGCCGCTGCCGGGAGGTACCGGGGGTGCCCGGACACCCCAGCACCGAGCACGCACTGCCGCTTGCTTTGGAACCCCCGCCCGGGCCGCAGCTGCCGGGGGAAGGGGGTGCGTGGCACGGGGGTGTCTGTCCGGTGTGGCTGCGAGGCTCCGGGTTCGGTGTCCCCCGCCTTTGTCTGAGGAACGGGTGTCGGTAACTGTAGCCCGGGGCAGGGATGGGTGAGGTAACGGCGCTCCATCCCGCAGCCGCGGCTCGGGATGGCAGCGGCGGATCCCGCCTTTTCCCGCGGGCAGGGACCCCTCGGTTGCTCCCATTCATCGCATCCCCGGCGCCGCTCCAGCTCCAACTCCGCCGGCGGGGCCCGGTGCAGCTGCACACGGGGATGCCGGAGCCGGCCGGCGGCTCGAGGTCCCGCTCCCTCGGGCTGCCGGGACACGTCCGTTTCGGGAAGGGAGGCGGCCGGGGCCGGCGGCGGGGAGGGAGCAGCGCCGCGTTCCCCGCAGCCGCCGGGGCTCCTCAACATGTGTGCGGGCGGGGAGGGGCCGCTGCCAGCTCCGCACGCCCGGTGCGGCGGGCAGGGCGGCGGGCACGGCGCGGGATGCCCGGGGGAGGGAGGGGGCGGTCGGGCGCTGTCCCCGCCCGGGTCGCACCGCGGACCCGCGCTCGCACCTACCTGACCGGGCTCTCCTCGCTGCGAGGGCGGGAGGGGGGGGGGCGCCGGACCCTCCCCGGCGCCGCCCGGTCCCGGGGCGGGCGGGCGGAGCGGAGCCGCCGGCGGCGCGGGGGAGACAAAGGGGGAAATGACGGGGGTGGGGGTGCAGTGTGCGGGGCGGGCTGTGCGGAGCGGCCCCGGGGGCGGGGGCGGCGGTCACTGGGCCGGGTGCCCGGGGCGGGGGCGCGGGCGGGGGCAGCGCCCGGGCCCCTCAGACAATACAGCCGGGTCCCGCTGCCCAGAGCCTGCCCGGGCCAAGATGGCGGCCGAGAAAGAGCGGAAGTGACGCCAGACCCTCATTAGCATACGGGACTCATTGTGCGGGGGGGGGGGAGGGGGCCGCGCCCCGGGGGGGCGGGGGAGCCCCGGGGGTCCCGGCGGTCCCGGCTCCGCCGCGCCCGCGGCACCGGGCGCTGACACGGCCCCGCCGCGGGGGGGCCCCCGCGGGGCGCACCGGGACGGCCGCGGCCATGGCGGCGGCGGCGGCGGGATCTACCCCGGTCCCGCTAGGAGGCGCCGCGCCCTGCGGCTGGGTCCGGCGCGGGGATCCCTCCGCCGCGCCCCCGGCCGGGACTACATCCCGTCCTGAGGGGCCGCCGCCGCCGGGGCGGGGGCGCGAGCGGGGCGGGGCACGTGACCGCGGGGGGCGCGCACGTGACCGCGGGACGGCCCCGGGAGCGCGCGCGGGCCTCGTGCGGCGGCGGCGGCGCCTCAGGGCCGCGCCCGCTCCGCCCCCGCGGGCCCCGGGACCGCCCGGCCCGGCCCGGCCCGGCCGCCCCTCCTGCCTGTCCCGGCCCGGCCCGGCCCGGCCCGCCTTGCCGCCCCCGCCCGACGCGCCTTCGAGCCGGCCTCGAGGCGGTCCGGGTCCGTCCGTCGGAGGTTGCGAGGATGCTGAAGGGCCTGGAGCATCTCTGATCCCAGGGAAGGCTGAGGGGGCTGGGGCTGTTCGGCCTGGAGAGGGGCCCTCAGCCCTGGGTGTCCCTGGGTGCAGGGAGGGGCAGTGCAGGGCAGGCTCTGCTCCGGGGCCCAGCAATGGCACCAGAGCCACGGGCAGGGACTGAGCCCAGCAATTGCCCTGCACAGGAGGCACAACTTTTGCTCTGGGCAGTGCCCAGCCCTGAACAGGCTGTGGAGCCTCATTCCAGACCAGTCCGGACACAATCCTGTGCCCTGTGCTCTGGGGTGGCCCTGCTGGAGCAGGGAGGTGGCACTGGCAGAGCCACTGAGTCCGTGCCTGGCTCTGGGGCTGTGCCCATCGCAGCCTGGCCGGGGCTGGTAGGGCCCGAGCCCAGGGAGGGAAGGAGGCGTCGTGTGAGGCGATGGCCGTGTGGGAGCCTCCCTGGGACACCCTCTGCTGAGCTTGCCATGGACTGGGACAGTGGCATTGACCAGGGAGTTCTGTGAGGTGACACAGGAGCTGTGTGAGTTATGCACTGCCACGCTCTGAAATCTGAATTTGTCACAGAACCACAGAATATGCTGAGCTGGAAGGCATCACCTGGACCATCGAGTCCAGCTGCTGGCCCTGCACAGGATAGCCCCAAGAATCCCTGCCACCTGCCTTCACATTTTGGGTTAACACCCTAAGGCAGCACCCAAAGGCAGGGCTGTGGTCTTTCTGATGAGCCATGTGCATGGGTGTTCACACACAACTGTGCAGAGACACTGGATGTTCCACTTTGCAGCAGAACATTGGATCAGGACAAGAGCCCACGTGTGATTCTTCCTTGTGGATCATGACACTGCTCGAGATCTCTTCAACAAACCAGGATGAATTCTATAGCACAATAAAAAAGCCCTCTAGGAGTGAAAGGGATGGCTGGCTTTTGTTACTTCAGAAAGACACAAGCACTTGGAGGATGAAGTAAAGTGTAATTCCCTCCATCCTCAGCATTCACACTCTTTCTGGCTCAGTGACACACTGGAGTTCAGCCTCACAATGCTAGAAAGGAAAGTCCATTTGATTCCTCCCCTGAAGTATAGAAGCAGTGAACAGTTGTCACCTCTTCAGAGTGTCAATTAGGTGTCAATTCTTTAGACTTTATGTAACTCAAGGATCTCCTGCATTTTCAATTGACTGGTGTCCTGACAGTCTGTACGTGCTGTTTGTCACAATTCACTGAAATCATGTTTGTGAAGAATTTAGTGACATTTTATTATGTCTCTGAGGCTGCTTTGAGACTTTCTGGCTCAGTGGCTCATAGAAATGCTTTGCTTGTCACTGCAAGTCACACCTGGGTTTCACTGGGTGCTTCCATGGCATCTTCACATCGTTGGTCATAAGTCAATAAGACACAGTCTTTTTTTTTTTTAATGGAAATGTAAATTAAAAAGAAAAAACAGAAAAGACGCAAAACTTTGAAACTAAAGCTGGTGCTTTGGCATTTAAGAGCCCCTAAAACTGAGGTGCTTTGAGAGTTCTCTGAGACACGTGTGGAATCTGTCTCAAGGAAAGCAAAGGAGCTGGTTTGGTTTTCCTATAACAAAATCATTTTGCCTTCCAAGAGCAGATATTTTTTCTCTGATGGCACAATCACTGAAGTATATTGGGAAACATTTTGAAACGTTGCTAAGTCAGGACCGTATTCAGAAACTCTCAATTAATTTCATGGCCGTTTGAGCCAGTCTGCTCCTGCCTAAAATACACAGCCCCAAACCTGAGCACCTTCCTATTTCAACACTATTTTATTTGTGCCTTACCACTGACCACTTTTTAGCCATCACTTAACACAAAAAATACAACAGCTCCAGAAGAACAACCCACAGACCTACTCTAGGGGCTGGATTTGAGTAAGCAGAACTGTCTGAATGTTGGAGGAACTGAGTGTAGTGAGACATGATAATGCAGCTGGAGATAGAAATGATATTTGATAGATACTTAAGGGAATGAACACAACACAAAGATCTGTGCAAAGGACACAGCAGCTCAGACACAGACACTTGCAATCCAGACAGGAGAACTGAACAGGCTGTTGGGCATCATGCCCTGTCCTGAACTCTGGGAGCACGTCAAAGTATCTGAGTAAGTTTATATCTTGCTGGGTATACTTACAAGATAAGATAAGGTTGGGGTGGAGAGAGAGGTGCACAGAGAGTTCCCCAAGCAGAAATACCAAGGAGTTTCCAGCTGGGAACATTGCCAGCCAAGATGGTGGTACTCAGTCCGTAATTACAGTATGGAAAACCATTTGGGAAGAGTTTAGAAATTGGAATTTGGCACCGGAGGGGATGAAATTAGAGCCAGATAGAAAGAGGAGTGTCAGGGGGCAGAAACAGTGCACAAGAGGGATGGAGCAGGCAGAGGTTTTTAGGGTAGGAAACAGGAGGGAAAGGTGCTGTGGCAGCAGAAGCTGGAGCAGAAGGGAGCCACTGCCTGCCTCGGGGTAAAATCTGCAATGACAGGGCTGAGAAAATGGGGGGAAGGATGAGAGTGGGTGTGAAAGCAGTCCTGAGTGATGGACAAGATCTTGTTCTCATTCAGCTCAGGAGGGTTCTTGTGGTGGTTTACACAGTGTGACAGCTGTCAACAGAGAGCTAGGGTAGAAAGATGAGAATTTACAAAGTTTGTGTGAAAAGATTGATGGTAAAGCTAAAATTCAAGCAGTGAGGAAGAAGGAGAAAAGGAGCCTTGACACCGTTTTTCTCCTGTGAGTACAGAGTGAACAAAATGGTACAGAAGTTGATGCTAATAGACTTAATCTACCTTTTTTGTTACAGAAATGGGTTTTGTTTCTCACAATACAGCCACTGAAAAAATCAGTAAAATCATTGCATTGTAAGAGACTGAACACTTCACACCAGAGGGGAGACAATTAGCACTCCCAAACCGAATAGGTTTAATTGCACATGCATTGTGCTGCTGTCTCAGGTCAAAATTGTGCCCTGATTCATCCTAGTTCAGGAGCAGTGTCATGCTTGGGTTTTATTCAAATACAAAATAATTAAGACAACTATTGATGGTTTCACACACAACATAATTCATTATATAATAAATACAAGTAAGTTAATCAGCATTAAGACCACTGGTCTCACAATGATCTTTAAGACCCAGCTCCTGTGCTGATCAGACACTTCACCACCTGCCAGCATTGGTGCCAGTTTCTGTTGAACAGTTGGTGCCACCACGTTGCAGGGATAACTTCCCATTTTATGCTCTCTGCTTTGTGGAAATCCCTCTCAGTGGCTGAGTTTTCAGATCTAGTTTTGGATTAAAAGATGCAATTTGGTTTTCTCTCTCCAGTTCCAATATATTTCCCCCTGAACAGTATCAACCAGTCTATAAGAAAGTTTTTAATTGCCACAATGCCTGAAGAGGGAGGGAGGGAGGGTAAAATGTGGCAGGAACAGAGGAGGCAATGATGCTCAGTTGCTGTGCTTGGCACTAATTATTTCTTTGCCCATGTCTCCTGCAGCATGGACCAGGGGAGGTAATAAATATGTTCTAAGCCAAGGGACAGTTTGATAAGCAGTGCTGTCCCCTGCACACCCCCTGCTCCTGCTGGTCCTGGGATTTGCATTTGCCTCAGCTCTGGAATGCCAGCCACTGAAATCTGGCACTGAAGTCATCCCTGCACTGAGCTCAGCAGGCAATCTGTCACTGAATTCATTTCTGCCAAGATTTCAATCCAGCCTTGTACTTGGGATCCTGCTAGACCCTCAAATAAATATTATTGATTAGTCATCATTATTTTTTACTGTTGATATGCAGAAGGTTGTGGAGCCTTGCAGTTGGATTTCTACACAGTCCACTGGAAAATCTGTTTGTAGTGTTTATATTGACAATGATGTTCATCTTTATTGCAGGCTGAGGTAAAAGTCTCAGATTTTGTCAAAAACCCAAAACAAAAGTGAAGCTGACCTCCCTGAACCTCAGAGCAGACAAATCCTCACCAAGGAGAGCAGCTAGGGGTCTGGGACTGACTCTGGATTCACATTCCAGAACATAAATAAAGGCTTTGGGGTCTGAGTGGTTGTCCCAGCTTCGGCATCCTCCTGGGTCAGAGGGGCTGAACTGCTGGGCCTTGTGCCTGACCTAAATGTGCTCAAGGGTTGGGAAGTCACTGGTGCCAAAGGTGAGTTCCCTTCTCCCCTGCATTAAACAGCTGCAGCCCTGCTCTGAACTGAGGGAGCCAGGAAGCAATTAAAGCTCCTGCCAGATGATTGAGTGCTTGCAGACACAGATTCCTAAGAAAGTATAATAGAGAAAGTGCATTAGCAGAGTATTTGTGCCTTCATAGGAAATGAATATGGATGTAATTAAGAAAAGCTGATTTATGTGGAACTGTAAAGCTAAGGACATGAAATGAGAAATTCTCAGTAAATGTCAAGTCAGTGTTTTGTGGTGGCCAAAACAAGGCAAGGAGAATATTGCCACGGTATTAAGGAACTGAAAATTAAAATGCCACTATATAAATCCTTAGTCCATGAATATTTAAGACATTATATGGAGTTCCAAGCACCTGATCTCCAAAGATTATAGAAGTGCTGTTTCACTATAGTCTGTTACTAACATTTTGAGAACAGCAAGATCACAAGACTTTCTTTTGCTAGGAAAAGCCAAATGGTTTCCATGGTGTGTTTGGTGAAATGTGTGTTTTTCTATCCACCAAGGCAGGAAAGCCTGGCTGTTCCTAATGCTTCCCCTGTCCATGGGATCCACGGATTCAGAGGGGCTCCCTGCGAGCAGCTGGAAACTCAGATCACTTTTCCTTCTGTCAGGCATTACTGTGGTGTCTGCTCATGTCCTGATGCCATGGAGCTCTTGGGTTTGTTCCTTTATAGCACTTTTTTTTTTTCCCTGATTAATCCATCACCTTTATACATAGTGAGAAATTTCATCTCTTTACCTAAAACCTGTTGCCCTGTCACATTTCAAACTTTCACACACTGCAGCACACAGAACACTCCTGTGCTGTGACCCTAATTGGTATGTGAAAGCACCTTCCTCCAAACATCGTCTCATCAAGAAATGAAGGAATTTTACCAGGTAATTTTCATAATTAAAGAAGTAGCCATGGACCTTCTAAAAGCTGAACCCTAATTCACAGCAGTCAGATGATGAATAATTCATACACTGGACTTCAGTTACATATCCCTACATAAAAATGAGGAAAAGATGAACTTCATGAGATTTCATTTGCATTCTAGCAAATGATCAGCATTATGTAAATTTAAATAATCACCTAAACCCTCATTATTTGGTCATTACAAACTTTGTAGATAGTTTTAACTTAAAAGAATGCTTTTTTGCTATGAAACCTCCAAATGAGAGATAAATAGATGAAACCTATTTACTCCAGATTTCACTGGCCCTTAAATCCCGAGATGTATCTCTGTGTATATTATTGTTCTGATTAGTCTGCAGCAAATAAAATCAAATGTATTTTTCTGAAAAAGTACAGGCAAATGTCATAAAATGTAAGTTCACTCACTGTGATCCAGTTACATGTGGATTCAAAACCTGCAGCAACATCTTTTATTATTTTACAGCAAATTCTATCTGTAGCATTTGCTTTGGACAGTCAGCAAAGGAGAAACAATCAGAATCTGTACAACCCCACTGGAGAACAGAGGACTAGCTCTAAATAACCTTTACTGCAAGTTTTATTGAATTCTTTTTATCAATGTGATGACTCTGAAATCTATCATTTATCTACAGACTTGCTACATTTTTTTTCTAACATTAACAAGTGCACCTAGTGTGCTAAAGGAGTGCAGACAAACATGAGCCAAATAGGCAACATTTTAAAGACATTTGTTGTTTCTCCTGTCACACCATTAATTTTCTGATCCAGGTGTCCACAAACTCCACAGGTATCCACAAAAAAATAAAAAGGACATTTTAAATATAGATATATAAAGCCATTATCAGAATAATCTCATCTCCTCCCAAATGCACATTTGATTGCAAGAGTTTCATAATTTCTGAGTTCTGGCTCTATCAGGCCATGAAATAAAAAGTTGCATTGCTGTTTGTACTTCCTTCCTCAGGATCTGGATCTTTATACAGACTTTACTAAATACAGACTTGACTTGATACAGACTTTACTTTGCAAACTGGTACTTGACATAAGAAAAAAATCTGCAATATCTTCCCTGAGGTGAATGGGGTCTTCTGTTCCCTAAACCTGGTGAGGTCCCATTTCACAGACTCTAAATATGTTCAGTTTCTAAAGAAGGGAAGGGACTCATCTGCTTCTGGACAAACACACAGGATACCAAATCATTCCACACATATGGTTCCCTTTCCTATCCAAAGAATATTCCTTCTTTCCAGTCTAGGCACAAACCACTGAACTCTGATTTCCTCTTGAACTGCCCCAGCCATGAGCAGTTCTTTGGAGCTGCTTCATAACAATGTGCACATGTGCTGAGGGAAAGAAAGGACACTAATTAGTATCTATTTAAATTAATATCTACAAACCACAGGACAAAGACAGGACACATTCCAGGGTTTTATTGTCCTCATCTTTATTTCAAAATTATCCTTAGCTTCTGCTGAATAATGATTCATTTCCAAATGCAAAAGATCATTTAGCTTTGTGTTCTTCATTAAGACTTAATTTATTTTTACAAAAATAGAAAAGCATTAGCCTTTATTAATTTTTAGTTTAACATACAGTCCATTTCTGTAGGAAGGAGCATTCTGGGCTGCAGAACGTTTGATTTATTTATTTTATTGTTGATGGTTGTTTAATTGTTAGGTCACAGCAGGTCTTCTGGCCACCACACAAATTATTAAGCTTTTGCTATTATATGATTAGATCTACACAGACATCAGAAAACGTTTGTCTAGAAAAATTACTTCAGGATGAATTCTCAGGTTGTAGCAAACAAGGTCAAGAGCCCCTTTAGGAAGGAGACAATTTCATTGCCTCCCAGTTTGGATTCTCCATACACACGGTCCACAAACGAGATGGGAACCTGTTGGAACAAGCAAAATTGTTTGTGAGGTTCAAAACCAAAACCATCAGAAATTCTGGGAACAAAAGAAAGGCCTTTGAGCTGGAGCTTGTTCAGGCATGGGGAGGAGGAAGCACCAGGCTGGCTCCTCTGTGCCAGCTCTCACCAGGGCCTTTATGGTGCCCCAGAGCTGGGGAGCGTGGATTTACTTGGTTTATCACCTTTAAAGCTGATCCAAAGACATTACTCATGGCTGGATGATCCACCCAGGACAGCAAACTAACAGCTCCCAAAGCCTCCAGCATTTCCTTGTCAGCCAAACTCAGAGCCTTGGAGTCAGTGCCTGAGGAAGCACAAATGTGCCCCCAAGAACAGCTCAACCTCACCCTGCCTGCGAGATGATTTCAAAACAAGACACTGCCTGTTGTACAAGACCTGCTTTCATCAGTCTTTGGCCATTCTGTGGATTATCTGCAGGATTTATGGGCATTTAGCACATTAATTTTGGCCTCCTTCACAAAGTGACACTGTCCAGATGAACTCACTACTCCTGAGATGTTGGGAACGTTCTGCTTTCACTCCTCTGAGCACACACAAGGGACATGTGACAGGACATTCTGCCAACCCCGTGTTAGAATATCCAACGATTTCCATCATGTTTGTCTGCAAAACTGAAATACTCCAGGAACTAAAATAAAGAATTGCAATTGCAAAAGGCACTAAAACATTGGCTTGGTGTTTTGCTGGCAGAAATCATCTAGCAAGAGGAACACACAAATCCCCAGCCCCCTGCACGTGTGCCAGACAGAGGGTCTCTCACAATTCCAGCAGGTCAGGCCAGCACAGAAGAGAGCCCAGGACAAGAAGATGCCCAGAAAGGCAGGCAGAGAGACCCAGCAATGACTCTGCTGTCTTAGCAGTGTCACCTTAATGATCCCAGTGACAATCCTGGCAACTCCACACACACAGCTGGTCTACAGGAAATGGGCAGAAATCACTGAGTATGGAGCCAAGTGGCATTTCCTGACCAGGATGAAGAATAATTAATAGAATAGTTAACATCTCATCTAATGAGGGGGCTCCAGTGTTACCCTTCAGCACAGGAATTAAGCACTGAGTTGTTTCTGGACTTCTGCCTTCCTTGCACAAGAGGTTTTATCATTGGTCTCACAGGCAGCATTTCCCAAGGCTCTATTCCATGTGCTGGACACTGCACACCTGGTGAAGTACAGAACAGGAGAGATGTGCATGCAACTCCTCAGGCACAGCCCGTGTCAGTTCTCATCAGCCATTTACTCCTTTTAAACTGGCACAGCTCAATCTCAATTCTCAACACTGCTCAAGAAATATTTTTCCCTGGAATGCTGCTCCACAGACAAAAAAGGTGGAAGAAAAGAGCTGCTTTGTTGTGAGGAAATGCTCTACCCTGTGTCAATGGAGAAATGGCACACATGAAGTTTAGAGACAGAAGTATAAGCACCAGAATTCTGTGACAATTCATAGTCCTGGAAACGAGGATGAAGAATTGGCTCTGAGCTTCTCCTGCAGAGAGATTCCCAGTGAAGCATCTTTAAAAAGACCAGCAAGAGCAATTCAATGAAATAAAAAAGATAGCAACTGCTGGAGATAGAGAATCTAACAATTTAATGGAGTTTTTTCATCGACTGTAGACAGCACAAAGAGTTTAGAAGCAGAAAGTTGTGAGAGCTGAAAAGTTGGAAAATAACAAGGCAATAACTGACAGAGAACGAGTCTGAAATAGAATCAGGCTGCTGGAGAAAATGAAATGATTTGTAAAGACTTGAGTAGAGATGCCTGTACAATAGGAAGCAGGGAGCAGCTTTGTGGTGTATTTTGACTTCCTTCCCTCCTTTGAAGAACCTTGTAAAATTGTGTGCTGCTGAAGGAATGGCAACAGGAAGAGGGGAAGGATCTGAGATGGCAGGGGAATAAATAACTACAAGTTCAGGTCTGGCATTCACCTGACAAAGCTGCAAGAAGAGAACTCTACACATTATTTCTTTGTATTAATTTGAAAATCCTGGCTGCTTCTTGGAAGTACCCAGAAGTCAGCAATGTGTGTCCAGGGAAGGGAAGGGAAGGGAAGGGAAGGGAAGGGAAGGGAAGGGAAGGGAAGGGAAGGGAAGGGAAGGGAAGGGAAGGGAAGGGAAGGGAAGGGAAGGGAAGGGAAGGGAAGGGAAGGGAAGGGAAGGGAAGGGAAGGGAAGGGAAGGGAAGGGAAGGGAAGGGAAGGGAAGGGAAGGGAAGGGAAGGGAAGGGAAGGGAAGGGAAGGGAAGGGAAGGGAAGGGAAGGGAAGGGAAGCACAGTGCATTGCTCCCTGCTTGCCCCATACCTCTCCAATGGTGAATCCCAACTGCCTGGCCCGGACGATCATCTCCATCTGGAAGACGTAGCCTTTAGAAACACACTTCTCCATCAGCTTCTGTAAGACTTCTTTTCTGTACAACCTGTCAACAATTCCAAAGGAAATATAACCTGAAGCCCAGTTTCTGGGATTTAGAAATCCAGACAGTGTGTAGGAACCTGAACTGCAATCACTCAGCTCATGACTTTTTATAAAACTCTCTAACGAGGTCATGGGAGCAGCAGTTCTTGCAATCTAATCCACTGTTTCTTCCACCCTTTCCAAACAGATTTCACAGTCCACAGTAATGAAGGTCTGTTCTTACTCCAGTTCCTTGTCCAGCAGTTTCCTAATTTCCAATAAACTTTAGGAATTGCAAACCAGACCCTTACCTGAAACTCCCTGTTAGATCTGATGCCCCTGGTCTCAACAAGACCTGAGTCAGAAAATTGGCTCCACGACTGTGAAAGAAAACATCAGTGTCAGAGTTGTTTAGTACAAGAAGATGGGCACTTACTCTAGCCATTAAAAACCAGGAACAATCCAAACCCAGTTCCTGTGAGATGACTCTAACACAGCTTGTGCTCCAGATTCCTTGCAGGATAAATAAATCAGCATTAACTCCTGCCTGTTCTCTGGGAGGGACAGGAGCATTCCAGCTGTGCAGGCTGAGGTGTCCCTCCCAGCTGCCAGGTCTGAGTCTCAGACTGTTCCCTGGATGATGGAACTGGGTGTCTGTCCCAGTCTGAGGCCACTGTCCCATTTTCCAAGCCCACCCATGTCATTCCAGTCCTTCTTGGTGGATTTTAACCAAAGAACTGGCCAGTGATGGGTGCTCCTGGTATTTAGTGGGATTCTGCAGTGCCAGCAAGTACAGCAGTTCTGGGAACTGAAGAGTTCAGAGCTTGCAGGATGGAGTACTTGGAATTATAATTTACAAATAACAAATTTCTGTGTGAAGAGCTGAAAAGTACTAACCTGATTAACTTTCTTTTCAAATCCCAGCCATACACTCCTCCATTTCCTTTATATCTTGTTCCAGATACAATATCAAAATTGCCTTCCTTCTGCTTTCTGTAAACAATTTGTTTTATCAGAAAAACTGGAGGAATGTTTCAAAGTATAAATTTCAAAGTAAGAACAATCACTCTTTCAGTACAAAATTTGTACTTTACAGACTTCTGAACAAATAAGAAGAGAGGAAAGCAATAGTTAGGGTGGCTGTGAGCATTATTCAAACACAGCTAATTGTTCTCTTATAAAGAGAATAAAGAGCTACTTATAAAGAGCTACTTCAGGGAATCTTATAATTATCTTTTACCCACTATGGCATAGAATTTCACAGACTGCCTCATAAGTAATTTATAAAGATCAACTTTCATACTGTAATCGGCACCCACCTGATAAACTCTGGAATAAATTTTGGCTGAAATGAAAAGAAGACAGATCAGAAAACAGGGCAGGGCTAAAATCACAGCAACCACTGAAACCTGAATTATAAGAGACTGCAGGCACAGTGCATAAATGCAGCCTTACGTGGTGGGAGAGGTCAGCATCCATAATAACAATGAAATTCCCAGTGGCATACTTCATTCCATGGATGTAAGCAGTGCCTGGTGGAAACAAAAATAACTGCCCTCACTCTTTTACCACACAAATGCACAGAGAAACTTCACCTGAGGATGGGTCACTACTTGAAATGTCATTTACAAAGCACCACAAGGCTCCAAATGATCACCAAGAATTTCCAGCCCCAGTCTGTGCTCAGTGGGTGCAGGGCAGGAGGGAGGATCAGGTCTGAGGTTCTGGGAAATGTTTTATAAACACATTGGGATTTTCAGTTGCATCTTTTAAGCTTCTTTGTTTACAAACGACTTGATGAAAATGTGTTTCTGCTTTTGGGCTTTACTGTGATTTTTTCTGGACCTTTATACACTGGATCAATCAAAGTATCCAGCAGATTCTTTTATTTATTTTTAATAATCAGAGTTAATAAGGACTTACCCAGGCCCAACTTCCTTGCTCTGGGTCTCAGAAGCTACAGGAGATAGAGAAAACACACAAATTACTTGACATACAGTTTTTAAAAAGACTCTAAAACTTCCTGTATATTTTTTTCTTAAAACAATCTTCATAAATGCAACTTAATCCAGAAATACTTTAAAAAAACTTGGCATTTACACAGTAACAGATTGGAAAAGTATCTGACTGCCACTAAGTAAATGACAGCATCTTGTCTATAACTGAGAGTTATCCTGTAACATATTACATAGACAAAAATAATAAATCTAAAACTCCTGTTCTTGAGGAATGCAATGAGACAGATTAAAAATAAATCATAATCCCAGCCCAGCTTTTATCTTTCTGATTTCCTTACTCCTGCAGTCAAATAAAATGAAACTAAATCTTATCCAAACCCCAGTCATTGCTCAGCACACAGCAATGCACCAAGGACTGACAACATTTTGCAAGCGATTCATGAGTTTGCACATTTGGTCAGAATGCAGCATTATGAACTATCATGAGCTCACACTTGTCTAAAGTGGTGTACAACAACTTGTTCAAGGATGTGAAGAAAGTGCAGAAATCCAGGGAATCCATCCCAGTTCTCAAGCACTTATAGTACTTTCCAATAAAAAAAAAACCCAAAACAAAAAACCAAACAGAAAATATTACCGAACACACAACTCACTATTTTATCTGATCCATATATTTTTTCCAGTTGCTGAGCAACTTCCTGTGTCCCATCGGGGCTTCCATCATCTATGATGATAATTTCAAAATCGATGCCACTGAAACGAGAATGATTTCCCAATGAACAGGCAGAGGTTTGGATGCCCATCCCTGGAGGTGTCCCAGGAAGGGCTGCAGGTGGCACTCAGAGCTCTGAGCTGGGGACAAGGTGGGAATCCATGGGCTGGGAGGGCTTTTCCAACTCAGTTTTTCTGTGACTGCGGGTTGGGGACAAGGTGGGGATGGGGCACGGTGGGGACTCAGTGTTCTGGGAGGGATTTTCCAACTCAGTGATTCTGTGCCTCGCTGCGGGCTGGGGACACCTGTCTGTGCACCGACGGTGTCACTGCCTTCCCACCTGTGCCGCCCCCGTGTCCCTTTCTGGGCATTTCCAGCCCTACAGACACACCTGTCCCCGCCCAGCCCTGTCCAAACCCCGCACGGGCAGCGTTTGACCCGCTCCGAGCCGGGGCCATCCCGCGGCTCCGTGCCGGCCTGTGTCCCCCCTGCCCCGGCCTGTGTCCCCCGGCCCCGGGCTGTCCCCCCGGCCCCGGGCTGTGTCCCCCCCGGCCCCGAGCTGTGTCCCCCCCGGCCCCGGGCTGTGTCCCCCCGGCCCCGGGCTGTGTCCCCCCTGTCCCGGGCTGTCCCCCCTGTCCCGGGCTGTGTCCCCCCTGTCCCGGGCTGTGTCCCCCCTGTCCCGAGCTGTCCCCCCTGTCCCGGGCTGTGTCCCCCCGGCCCCGGGCTGTGTCCCCCCTGTCCCGAGCTGTGTCCCCCCGGCCCCGAGCTGTGTCCCCCTGGCCCCGAGCTGTGTCCCCCTGTCCCGAGCTGTCCCCCCTGTCCCGGGCTGTGTCCCCCCTGTCCCGAGCTGTGTCCCCCCGGCCCCGGGCTGTGTCCCCCCGGCCCCGAGCTGTGTCCCCCTGTCCCGAGCTGTGTCCCCACGGGCTGTGTCCCCACGGGCTGTGTCCCCCCGGTACCTGTCGCTGAAGGTGCGCACCAGCAGCCACACGACGAGGGGCAGGTTGTCGCGCTCGTTGTAGGTGGGCAGCAGCACGGAGACGCGGCCGGAGCCCCGCGCCGCCATGGCGGCAGTGACGCGGCGGAAGCGGCGGGGCCGGGGCAGGGACAGCGGCCATGGCGGGCGCGGCGGCCGCGCGGCTGCGGGCCGAGATCCGCCGGCGGGAGCGTGAACTGCGCGGGCTGCGGGAGCGGCTGGCGGCCGAGCTGGCAAGGGGGGACACGGCCGAGCAGGAGGAGGAGGAGGAGGAGGACGGAGAGCAGGAGCAGGAGGAAGGAGCGTGCGGGCTGCGGCAGCCCTCGGCGGCCGAGCTGGCGCGGGGGGACGCGGGGGATGCCGAGGATGAGGATGCAGCGCGCGGGCTGCGGGAGCGGCTGGCGGCCGAGCTGGCGCGGGGGGACTCGGGGGATGCCGACGAGGAGGATGAGGATGGTGACGAGGAGGAGCAGGAGGGAGCCCTCGGCTTCCCCGCGGAGCTGCCGCCGCTGCCGGCGCGGGAGGCGCTGAGCGCGGCCGAGATCCTGCGCTACAGCCGGCAGCTGGTGCTGCCCGAGCTGGGCGTGCGGGGCCAGCTGCGCCTGGCGCGGAGCTCCGTGCTCGTGGTGGGCTGCGGCGGGCTGGGCTGCCCGCTGGCTCAGTACCTGGCGGCGGCCGGCGTGGGCCGCCTGGGGCTGCTGGATCACGACGTGGTGGAGACGAGCAACCTGCAGCGGCAGGTGCTGCACGGCGAGGCGCGCTGCGGGCGGCCCAAGGCGCGCTCGGCGGCCGCGGCGCTGCGGCGGCTGAACTCGGCCGTGCAGTACGTGCCGTACCGCGGGGCGCTGCGGCCGCGCTCCGCGCTGCGCCTCGTGCGCCAGTACGACATCGTGGCCGACTGCTCCGACAATGTCCCCACCCGCTACCTGGTGAGCGATGCCTGCGTGCTGGCCGGCAAGCCGCTGGTGTCCGGCAGCGCCCTGCGCCTCGAGGGGCAGCTCGTGGTGTACAACTACGGCGGCGGACCGTGCTACCGCTGCCTGTTCCCGCAGCCGCCCCCGCCCGACACCGTCACCAACTGCGCGGATGGCGGCGTGCTGGGCGTCGTCACCGGCATCATCGGCTGCCTGCAGGCGCTGGAGGTGCTGAAGATCGCCTCGGGAATGGGCTCCTCCTTCAACCAGTACATGCTGATGTTCGACGCCCTCGAGGGGAGGTTCCGCAACATCAAGCTGCGGCCGAGGAAAGCGGACTGTGCCGTGTGCGGGGACAAGCCCAGCATCACCTGCCTGCAGGATTACGAGGCGTTCTGCGGCTCCTCGGCCACGGACAAGTGCAGGGCTGTGCGGCTGCTGCCCGGCGGGGACAGGCTGTCGGTGCAGCAATACAAGGAGCTGCTGGATGCGGGGGTCCCGCATGTGCTGCTGGACGTGCGGCCGCCGGTGGAGGCGGAAATCTGCCGCCTGCCGCACGCCCTGCACATCCCGCTGCGGAGCCTGGAGCAGAGAGACGAGCAAGCGCTGCAGCTCTTGCGGGAAAGAATCTGCGAAGAAAAGCAGAGAACTGACGGCCAGAGCTCTCTCCCCGTGTATGTCGTTTGTAAGTTAGGGAATGACTCCCAGAAGGCCGTAAAGGTTCTGCGGGAGTTGCCTGCCGAAGAATTTGGTTCTGTGTTAGCTAAGGATATTAAAGGTGGGCTCATGGCTTGGGCCGCTAAAATTGACCCAACGTTTCCTCAGTACTAGAATTTTAAGTGGTGAAAAAAACCACACGTTTTCAGAGTAAGTTCTGTAGGGGTCCATCTTCTCTCTGTAATGGCTATATCACATGGAAAAACCAGACAAAAATACCATACTGCTTTTTTGTGTTACCTTCTTTTTTCCCCAAGAAAAATGCGTATTTTTGTAGCTGTCTGATTATTTTTATAAAAATGTAAATCAATCCATGAAAGTGGAAAGAAATGTGTTCCTTGGTTGTGATTCAATAGTAAAAACTTGGCATAACTACTGACTTGTGCACGTGATGATTGAGAATATCCTAATTAGCAATTGTAACCTGGAAAAGAGCAAAACACAAGAATCATATTTCTACTCAGTCTCTAAACTGCTTAACAAATTGAAACAGTGCATGAAATGAATAAAAAAATAATTACTGGTAATCTCTAGCTGGTCTGTAGCACTAATTAATCTGTGCCAGGGAATTTCCAGGACAGCACTAATGGTGAACGTGGTGGTGGTGAACTCCTCTCAGTTCTCTCTAGAAGCCGTGTGCAATTCTGCACTGCAACAGCTCCAGGCGTTAAGAACTTCCAGAACCATCCATCCTCGTTTATGGGATGGCAAAGCAGTGCATTCCCCAGCTTGAATAGAGAAACTGGGGTTAACTGGTAATGAGACAGAACCCTGAAGGTTTGTAAAACAGACAGAAAATGCTTATGTCAGTGCTTTGAAGATTTCAGAGATTGAGAGAGAATGAGGAGGTTAGAGAGAAAAAAACTGATACTTTTATTCCCTCCTGCAAGGACAAAAACCTGAGTTTTCTGAGTTTCTCCCTGTTGTTGTGGCACTTGCACCTCCCCAGTTGGTTTTGCTGGCTGGCATGAAGAGCTCTGCACATCTGGGGAGTGTCTGTACTTAGCTGAATGAAAAAAAAGAGAAATAAATAGCATTTCAACAGAGCTGCCTGAGGCCTCATCACCTCAGTATAGTAATTATCTCCTTATATTAATTAAGGTATGGATTTCTTTACTTCCTGAGGAGGAAAAAAACACCTGTCATGACTAATCTTCACATTGCACCGGGGAAAAAGAAAGAATAATGCCGTTATAATTAGTAGTTGAAAAGGTGTATTTTGGTAAAATAAATTTGAGAACAGCCACACTCCGTGCTGTATTACAACATGCCGTGGCTCTAGCAATGGCAGTCTCGTGAAGGAAAAGTGAATTTGTAAACAAAGAGTCAGATCTTGCAGTTTAGAGGACAATGAGAGCATGAAAGGCCAGGACTTAAAGTAAATTTCGGTGTTGGTGTGTGCCCAAGAGTCACTGGGTTGTGGAGGCACAGCTCAGGCAGTGTCTGGAATCTGGGGATTTCCTCTCCTGGGAATTAGAAACCAGGGGCGCTTGTTTGAAATGCCTGACCTGGCTTTAAATTTTTCTGTCTTCAGTGTGATTTCTCTTTTCTGTGATGTCAAGAAGAGACTGAAGTGTAGAAGGCAGCAGTAGCAGTAATTCTGTAATCCCCACAGTGGGTGCTGTGTCACACGTCCCTCTCACCTGACTAAAGGATTCTTTCCAGTCATTCCAAGCAAGGATTTGGGGAGAAGGGAAAAACCCTTTGATTCTAAATCTGAGTGTGTAGGAAATGCGTGTGCAGTCTTTTCCCTTGTTCTGAGGTTGTTCTGCCTATGTGTTGTGTAAATGCAGACCTTGGCAGTGCTGGACTCTTTAAAGATAGGCTGAACAATCAAAGATCATAAAATCACAACTAAGCCCAAACATTCTTACTCTTGCAGGCTTATCTTTTGTTTTGACTTGCTTTAATTCGTGAATTCCTAACATGTAGTGGTTTCTCTGTTCACTGGGAGAAACTGTACTTAGAAATTCTTAGAGAAACACTACAACTTTATGATTTGTGTTGCTGCCAAAGCCCTGCTGAAATGTTGGGGTGTGCTGACATCGTGAATGAAGAGAAGCAGCTTTGGCCAAGGAGCTCTGAGCGTGGCTGGGCTGTGTTTTCAGGGGGGATGAGCTCAGGACAAGATCTTGTCCTTGACCCTCCATGTCCTGGGGTTACATTTTCTAATAAAAACAAAACTTTGCCTTAAGTCCTTAAGATACTCCAAGCAGAAGTTTGTCCTTTTTCAAAATTTTTTTTTTAATGCAAGAGCTTTGAGCTGTCCTTTGTGAAACTACAGAAAAAAATAATGTGAGGGCTGTGTGCTAGGTGGCACTGCAAGTTCATAAAACCACAGCACTCCCGAGCTTGAGAGATGCAATTCAAGCTAAGCAAGAACTGACGTCCCTTGAACAAATCCATTATTGTGCATGTTTTTGGAAAAAAGACCAGGGAAATAAAATAAAATGGAGATTAATATTAACGTGGATTAGGGTAACAAAATTTGGAGCAATATAAACAACAGGAAAATGCACACACAAATTGGTTTGGGGCATTAACCTTTTGTGGTTTGTGGTGCTTGGTTAAATATACCACCCCTGCTGCTTTACTTCCCTCTGCAGCTTCAACATCTCAGTAGGGAAATATGTACAGGGCAGGAAAAGAGGCAGAGAATAAGGCAAAGGACAGAAGAAATGCAGCGTTTACAAAGTTTTATTCTGCACTGCTCTGGTGCACATCACTTCTCCCCAGTCTGTGCTCTGTGTTGTGTTGAAATCTCACCCCAGTGAGCAGGTTCCAAGGAACCATTGAATAAGGATGTTCTAGAACAGTTGTAACAGCTAAAATTCACAGACTGTGGGACTTGGACAAGGCAGTGGGGCATTGCACCTGCTCTGATGGGAGCACTGGCAAAGCTGCACCCTCTGTGCTCCCCTGCCAGCAGCAAAGCAGCTGGGACACTGCTCTCAGCACAGGAAGAGAAAATCACCTCTGCTTGCCCATTCTCCAGGCTTTTGTCATTGACTGTGCTCATTTGAGCTGGTCTTTATAATGTATTTCAAGTGATTGACTCAGAGGCAACTGAAATGTGTCTGTGTGATGGTGCTGCTCTGCCCTCTTGTTCTCTTCATTGTGAAGTACCTGCAATTCTGATATTTCACACTCCTGCTAAGAACAAAAAATAGCTGCCCTCCAAAATGATGGCTGTCATGTGAACCTTACCAGAAAAGCAAGCTGATACTAATTCAGTCTAGTCCTGCTGTGGTACAAATTCTCCAGCTAGAGAAGAAACTATTCCAAGTGTTCCTCGGGGATAATTCAGATGATGGTGTCCACTGAGATGCAGAGGCAGCCACAGCCAGCATGGGGAGAGCAGCACGTGGGCAGGGGAGCAGGCTGTGACAACGTGCTGTGACAGCACAGCTGTCCTGCTGTCCTGCTGTCCTGCTGTCCTGCTGTCCTGCTGTCCTGCTGTCCTGCTGCTGGGACCCCCAGCTGGCTGCTGGATGTCACGTTGGGTGTCCTGGCCCTTTGCTGGGCTCACTGGAGGAAGGAGCAGCACTGGGATGCTCCCGGGGCCCAGCTGGGAGGGGAGGATGTGGTTTGGTTCACAAGGTGTTCGAGCTGTTGCTAGGAGACAAAATCCCTGCTGGTGAGGAAAGGTTATCTCCAAATTTAAGATGGCTCCGTAGCAATTTGACTGGGGAATGAAGTCTCTTAGGGACATTTCCCTGCTCAGGAGCAGTGCAAGGAGTCCATGCAATCCCAGGATGGTTTGGGTGGGAAAGGACCTTAAAGCTCATCTCATCCCAACCCACCTTCCACCATCCCAGGCTGCTCCAGCAGAGGCAGCCCCAGCTGCTCTGGGCACCCTGTGCCAGGCCCTCAGCACCCTCACATTAATAAAAATCTTCCTTATCATTAGTCTGAATCGACCCTTTTTAGTTTCAATCAATTCCCCTTGTCCTATTGCTACAGGTGCTGCTGAAAAGTTCTCATTTTGTGAAACACGCTTCTAACTTCACAATGTAAGGGTTTGAAATTCTCAAAAATCATTAAAGTGTTTAAACTTGCCCTTCCATGTATGCATTTATATGTGCACACCCAGAGGTGTATTCCAGGTGAGGGACAGACAGGCTTTAGGCAGAATTTATACAAGTCATTTCCAGGACTTGAATGTTGTCATTTCAAACACGATTCTGAAACTCTGCTCTCAATTTCTCTTTACTACTGGAGTAGTGGGAGGTAGCAGGTGTGACAGTGATTGGAACTCATTAAAACACTCTATAGCTCATCCTCAATTAGATTACTATCTTCTTTTTTATTTTAATCACTCTAAGTAGATTCTGTCGCTTCTTTTATAAATAAAACCATAATTTTACTTACTAGGCTGTTCTTTTACGAGTGATGGAGGTATTTACGTTGCCCATGTGACCTTGAAAATCTTAGTTTTAGTTAGATAAAGTTGCTTTAACCTTTTGAAAAATATCACTTATCAATATTGCAACCAAATCAATGCTGCATAAATATTTTTAGGAGTTTCACACTTCCCAGAGGTGATGGTGATGGTATCTTCATCCTCATTTCCTTGCAGATCCACCAGCCTGCTCTGGAAACGAGAGGCCACGGCTGCAGTGCATGGATTGAATATTTCCCTCGGGATGTTAAATATTTAATCCAGCCTTTTCAAGTCGGCTGCTGCAGGTGGGTGCCTTAGGACAGGAATTGGCCGGGAGCAGCCCGTAGATGGCAATGTAAGATCCTTGGATCGGGTTTATTCCTGCTCCCTTCCCCAAACACCGACTCACACCCCGGACCTGAGGTGTTTCTCAGCAATTCCTGACTCTTCCAGCAGCACGGAGCCACCTCTGGGGCCAGGTGGGCATGTGGGGCACTGCCCCTCTCCTGGTGATAAATAGAATTATACACAATACAGAAAACAACCAGAGCTGTGTTTACAGGAAACATTTGCCTTTGCCTGTCAGGAATGTGCAGAAATGTCACTGTACCTCACCACAGCATCCCAGCATCCCAGAATTCCAGAATTCCAGAATCACAGAATTCCAGAATCACAGAATTCCAGAATTCCAGAGTCACTGAGGTTGGAAAAGACTTCCAAGGAACATCCAGTCCACTCTGTGCCCAGTGCCCAGTTTGCCCCCAGCCCAGAGCTCTGAGTGCCACCTGCAGCCCTTCCTGGGACATCTCCAGGGATGGGCATCCAAACCTCCCTGGGCAGCCCCTGGCAAGCCCTGACCACCCTTTCCATGGGGAAATTCCTCTGGAATTCTCATGGTGTTTGCAGACAGTGGAGAGTGAGGAGGCAGCAGGGACAAAATGCACCTGCAGTTTTCCCCAGGTCCCTCTCAAAGGAAAGTTCTTCTCCAACCAATTTCAGGGCTTCTGGAAACCTCCCCTCACTCTGCCATGTGATGCTTTGCAGCCTTGACTTTGCCCGTGCTGTCCTCAGAAATATTCCTCTCCAAAATTAAAGTCACCTGCAGTTGCACTGTTGGGTTTGATTTGCATGAGGATAATATTTATGGATTTCCCAAAATGTGCTTTTCTTTAGGAGTGGAAGAAACAGAGTCATCTTTTCCTTGGCTGACCTGGGAGCTGCCAGCCCCGTGAAAGTTGTGGATGATTTCTCTCAGCTGCTTTGTGACATGAGGTGCATCACTAATGAGAATGAGAGCAGCACTTCAATTTATCATTCAGCAATTCTGTGTCAAAACTTCATTTCTCTATAGAATTAACTACAGAAATTTATGCTGGTGCCTACTTTGTTCCTGAGGTGGGCACCATTTAAATCCTATTGTTATCTTTAATGGAAAGATAAACATTATTATCTAGCTGACCACTTCACTTGCATGACTGAGAGCTGCCAAATGAGCTGTAAAGTTTTTTAAAAAAATCCCAATCTCCAGATGATGGCTGGGAATTTCTTCTATTCCAGGCCAGTCCCTGGAGCAGCTAATTATTGTGGTTTACAGCTCAGTTTTTCTGGACCCACACTGCATGTAGGAGTTAAATTATGGCCATAATTAAGGATGGCTACAAAGCTGCTGTCATTAATGAGGGGACCTGACAAAGGAGGAGCCGAGACCTCAGCCTGACAGAGTTACACAGGTTTCTGTGCCCTGCCTGCCTCTGGTGCTGCACAAGGCTCCAGCTCCTGTCACAGGGGCTACAGGGATAATAAATGAATATTTATGAAGTGTAGCAAATATGCTCTAATTACCCTAATTGGCCTGCTGTGGTTCCAGTTATGGCAGAACTTTATTTCTGTTCAAGCGACATTTGCTTCTGGATTAGTTCCTGCAGGCAAAGAAAAAAATAAAAGCCCTGCTGAAGAGGGCAGAAGATCCCCTGATATCCTGGTCCTGCAGTTCCTCACCATGCTCCTGGCAGGCTCGTGGCTAATAACATTCCTCATCTCGTTAGGGATTTCTAGGGAGTGTTTCAGAGGATGTCAGACACTGGGAAATGACAAAGAAAAACAGTGAGCAAAAAGGGAGGGGGGGACTAGTTTTATTGTTAGTAATTAATAGGCTAAACCCTGAACATTTCCAGAGTGGCAGCACACAAAATTCTCCTTGATTTTATTTGTGGTGTAGAGCTGTATCTTTATTTGTGGTGTGTGGTTTTGCAGAGTGACTGAGAGCCAGACAAGGAGCCCTGTCCTGAGGACTCACACCGAGCTGCTTCCATCCAGGGAACACATTTGCCACCTGATCTGGCCTTCCCCTCCTGCTTTGCCTCTGACCATTACTGTGCCAGGAGTGCTGAGATCATTGGGGATGCTGGAACGGGATGGTTGAGATGCCACAGAGGAAGTGGCAAAGAAGTGAGTGGGTAAATCTAGTGGTTTGCAATTTCTGCTGTAGCAATTGAACTTTTGAGGTGCATTTCTGTTGGCAGGGGTGACATTACTCCAGTTCCATGCCTTCAGATCTTTTTGGGATTCTGTAGGCTGCACTCTCTGTGTCTGGGATACTCCAGGTCCACCAGCTCATCAGACTTGGGATCTTTTCCTCCCCGTACTTTAGTACCACTGTCATTTTTTTGATAAATAGATACTAAATCCACTGTCAAATCTTGCCCGAGGTAGGCAACAGAACTATTAAAACACAGAAAAAAAAGGCCATGCAGTATTTTGTACCCACTCCTGGTAGTAAATGGTGAGTAATGACTGTGAAAATGGTGAAATGTCTGATACCCCAGGCAGAGTCAGCTGCTCAGGGCAGGGGTTGGTGTGAGCAGGGATTGATGTCATGGTCTTCAACGTCACATTTGACTCTTATTGTTTAATTTCTTATTAAACAGCCAATTCAATCGATGTAGGTTTAGAATTATCTACTCCACTTTTCAGCCTGTTAAAACCCAAAAGAGGGGTGTGAAATTCTGCAGCAGTGTTGCTTTTGCATCAGGCTGAAGCCCCAGTGAATCTCTTCCCACACGAGTCAGGAATGTGTGGAGCACGCCAGGTTTCCTTCCCAGACGTGCATCTGACGATGTGGGAATCTGTGATTCAGCCCTGCATGAGCTTTTTGTTTAATTAGACATTGCTAAAGCCTCTGAGTGTTCAGTGACACCCCTGAAGCCTCTGTCTGTGGAGATCTGGGGTACTCAATTACATTGTGAAGGGTCAAATGGAGACAAGCTCTAAATATTCCCTACAGAGAATTTTTTAAGACCTTGACCTGTAGTGAATGTTGATATAATATGAATGGTTTCAGCTCACCTCTGATGTGCTGCTAGAGAAGCCACGTGGCTCTGCCTTCATTTCTGTGCTGCACCCACCAAGGGGTTTGTGCTGGTTTTGAGGGAGGAGGAGGCTGGAAAGGGAAGGATTTCAGAGAAAGGAATGTAATGTACCACCTTACCTGGAAGTTCTGCTTTCAACAGGGACTTTTCTTTCTCAGTTTTTACAGATCCTTCCTGTTCTCTTCTGAATCTGACAGATTCTTTGTTAAAATATTTTAAAGTTCTGTCCCAAAGAGCTGTGATTGTGATTCTTGGGACAATATCAAGGAAGAGGTGTCCCTGTACAATCTGGTACCCGGATTTTCCTGCAGGGGGATAATTTCCTTGGCTGGTGCTTTCTGGCACAGCCTGGCCCTGCTCAGAGCTGGGCTGTGCCCCAGCCCCACTCCCTGTGCCACCCTCCACCCCTCTGTTCCTGAAGGAGCCCAGGGCCGTGCAAGGACAGCCCATCCCTTTCTGGACGCAGGGAATCCAGCTCCTGCCGTGGGATTGCAGCTGGCCAGAGCAGGAATCCGAGCAATGCCAGCCCCTGCTGCTGCAGGCATGCACTGCTGTGGGGCAGTGCCCACTGCCCTGCTGGCTGCAGCAAAGGATAGGAGCTGTCCTGGTGACTGCACACGCTGCTAAAAGGCCAAAAAGGAGTGACAGCCCCAGCTGTGTCACAGGAAACAGCTTTTGAGCCAAGCCATCATTTTCATGGATTTGACTACAAATCCAGGTAATAGACCGATCACCTGAGACCCCCCAGGAAAGCTGGGACACAGCAGGTGAGCTTCACTCTGAAGTTGTGCTCTGAAGCCTCTGAGCTGGATTTATTTAGCACAAGGACTACAGCAAGCATTGCCCCTGTACAACACAGCAGGTTGGTTTAACATGCAGTCCCACATGTCAAGCACTGCTGCCAAGTCCAACTGACACAGGGTGGGGACATCCCTGGCAGCTTCCCTGTCCCTGCCCTGGCAGAACTCACACCAGGCAAGATGCTTTCACAGTTTTGCTCAACCAACACCCAACTCCAGGGTGATATTTGAATTTTATTTTTATTGGACAAGGGCTTTAGATTCAAGCTCTAGTTGTGGGATAAAAAAATTAAGTGATACATGAAATAAATGAGCATTAATGTAAAGGCAGTGAGAAAATGGATGGCCCCACAGAATTTATTAGCTAGCAGAACGTGGAAATGAGCTTAGGTTTTATTTGGTAAGTCTTGATTTCTCCTTATATTCATGTACAACTCCTTATTTATGGCTCAGCCTGTCAAACACATTCTTAGATAAGCAACTGTTGCTCACAGGACTCATCTAATTACCAGTTCTTTTTATAACGAACGCTGACACAAAGGTAGAAGATGCATAGCACTTGTTCTGGAGCCAATGCTCCAGATGATCAAACAGTTTTGAAATTTTTTAAAAAATGGGGAGAAGAATTTTTTTGTCACGATGTTCCTGTTTTTTGTCCAACTCTAATTAAATATGAAGAACAAGAGTGAAAAGCTGGTTCATTTGCAGCTTTGGCACAGGATTAATTGCCAAGAGTTTTGACTGGATATTTTAGCACTCTGCAGTAATGTTCCATAGGCACATTTCCCTACCACAGGCTGGAGAATGCTAGAGCCCTAATTATTTGCAAAGTGCATTTAAAAAGTTTTGGAATTTTCCTTCAGGAGCAAGCATATCAGGACAGCTTCAAATTGGATTTTAAAGACATTTGAACAGAAAATCAGCGTGCTGTGGGCTTGGCAAACAGCACAGACTGAGAAACTGACTTTATTTTTTTTTGGAAGGACAATGTTGTGTCCTTGGCCTTCATTTAAACCATAAAACCTTTGTGCATGCTGACATTTCTCACAGCCTGCTCCAGAAATGCCCATAAGAAACAGTATTTCTGAAAATTAAGACAAAGAAGCCTTGGTCAGTGTGATGGGGACTTGTAAGTTACTCAAGCTCTTAACTGCTAGTAATTTAACTAAAAAAGAGTGGAAAATAGGTGATACTCCTTAAATCAGCTTTTCTTTAAGCACACATTAAATCATATTAAGTGGATTTAATTATTTTTTAAGTTCTGGAGTTTTTCTCCTGAGCCATTCTGCAAGTCAGGGTCACTCCCTCTAAAATAAACGGGGTCTGTCCTGAAGCTGCACAGAAACCTGTGCCAAACCCAAATATCCCCTGTGCTTCCCCCTGACCTCAGCACAGAGCCTGGACCAAGATGAACAATACCTGCTTGTGCTTTAGGGTGTTCATTGCTTTTTGCTGTGCTAGTTCAAATCTTCCCCATTACCACCCCGTGTGTAGGGATGGCAGAGTAAAGCACACCCTGTCCTGAGTCCCTCCTGGTGGAGCACAGAGAAGCACAAAGCTGCCAGTGCACCCCTCCATGACTCAAATCACTTTTTTTTTTCCCTCACTGGCAGCTTCCCACGGGCACAGATTTCCTGCTCGTGCCACGGAGCCCAGAGCTCCGTGGGAGGGGTGGCCCCAGTTTGCCCAGCAGTGCTGGGGTCCCTGGGAACTGCCCTCTCCCAGTTCCCTTCCAGAGCTGAGGGACAGCGAAGCTGGGAACAGATGGTGGGGAAGGCTGGCATCTCCTCATGCATATTTCACTGGATTTGTACCTAGTCACCTCTTGGTAATAACATTAAGTGCTACAAAACTCCAAGGCTTTGTTCCTTGGAATGTTGCATTCGATGGCATCAGATCAATGCTATAACAGCAATTCAATTTTGAAGCTGGTGAGCTCTGAGTATTTACATCTTTAGCAAGGTTATGCCATAAACAGCTCGATTCTTCTGTTCTGCTGTGGTTAGGGCTGACTTGCAAAGAAGGAGCTGGTTCTGTGGTGAGTGACGAATCTTACTTGATGTTTTTTAAAAGCACAATGGGACAAACATCTGTGGTTATTTCCATTACGCTCTAAGGCGTTGTTACTGGGAGAGAATTCAGCCATTAATTCTGATGTATTTACATTATTTATATACAAGAAGAACAAGAAAAATGGTGGCCTGTTTAATGATTATGTACATTGTGATTCGGTTGGAAAAATGTGTATTACAAATGGCAAAACAGCCTGTCAAGTGCATAATTATATGTTGCTCTTTTTTTGTTGTTCTTGCCAGAGAAGTTTTAATTCCTTAAATCCCACTGCATGATCTCATTGAAAGCTCTGCCCTATACATTATACGGGGGGGAGGAAGGAACAGCATAATAACAGACTTCTTAAACCACATCAAGTCCTGGTTAGGGCTTCTAAAATGAAGGCTCTCTTCATTTTAATATGAGGATTACCTTTGTAAGGTGCTTCCAGAGCAAATTGAAAGATGGAATCTGATGCAACGACAGCAAGAGAAACAGTAAGATAAATTTCATTCATTGTCCCTAGTCTCGGAGGAGAGAGTGGTGAACAAAACCTCGCTGCCTTGTGACTCGTTGCTCATCTGAGACTTGGCTTTCAGCAGGAACTGTGCTCTCCTGTACATGATCCTCTCCTGTTCTTGCTTCAGCTCCAGGTAGGAGCGTGAGAAGGTGTGGAAGATGGAGGTGACCGGGAAGGCCATGAGGAGGATTCCGCTCAGGATGCTGCTCAGGGCCACCACCTGCCCGGGGATGCTCCTGGGCACCATGTCCCCGTAACCCACGGTGGTCATGGTGATGACAGCCCACCAGTAGCAGGCGGGGATGCTGGTGAACTCCTGCGAGTCGGCCATCTCGTTCTCGATGACGTAGAGCAGGGGCGCGAAGAGCGCGATGGCCACGCACAGGAAGAGCAGCAGCAGCCCGAACTCGCGCGTGCAGCGCCGAGCCGTCAGCCCCAGCGTCTGCAGCCCCAGCGAGTGCCGCGCCAGCCGCATCACGTACAGGATGCGCAGCGCCCGCAGGATCCGCAGCACCAGCCCCACCTTGTCCAGGTAGATGTTGCCCGAGCTGGGCTTCTTGGAGCCCTCGGAGCCCGTGTCCACCAGCAGGGTGATGTAGTAGGGCAGGATGGCGATGATGTCTATGAGAGTCAGGGGCCTCCGCAGGAACGAGAACTTGCTCTTGGCCTGGATGAATCGGAGCAGGAACTCCAGGGAGAACCATGCCACACACACGGACTCCACAATGAAAATATTGTAGCACATCTGGGAACACTCACCCTGCAGGAAAGAGGAGGAGTTTGTAATCGGCTCTGGATAATAACTATTTTAGCTGGTGCGGTGACAGGAGGAGAGGCTTCTGTGTTGGTTTTTTTTTTTAAACCCAAAATATTAAAGGAATTGAAGCTGTTGCTATGGGGAAACACGTTGGCAGTTTGGAACATGCTAAATGCAAACCTTAGAAAGGCACTGCTTATTCCACAGAAGATACTGCTCGGGAATTTCAGGCTTTCTAAATAGCAAATGCAAAGTCTAACAAGGTAATGTACAGAAGAGTGCATGCTAACAGAATTTTCTTTGGACATAAAGCTGGATATGATTAATTCTCTTACAAGTAACTGAATGCCCATGAAATATTCCAATTACTCTTCACAATATTCCCCCCCCCCTAAAGACAGCTGCAAAATCCCCATCGAAGTCAGTAACCTCAGACCTTGTACTTGCTCTGCTCTTCCCAGCACATACCACTTGCCATCCTAAAAGCGAACTTACCTTTTCCTCCTCCTCCCTCAGGTCAGGCATGGTGCTGATGGATAAGTTCACTGCTGTAATAGTTACAAACAAAACAGACAAACACGCAAACACCTTTCCAGGAAGGCCAGACTGGGGCCTTTCCACCATGTCTTGCAACTTTTTCATGCACAAACCAATTTTTGTCTCCTCTACTGTTTCACCTGTTGTTTCATTTTCTAGGAGGTCATCCTCCCGTTCATTAATCTCTGTGAGCTCCTCCATTTTTTGCAGGTATCTCCTTTTACAACACCAGTCCAAGTTGTCTTCCTCAATGCCCCAGTAGAGCAGCTCCTCTTGGAAGGACAGCGCGCACATCTCCCGCAAGAGCCGCAGTTTGCCGACCCGCAGGAAGGTCAGGATGGTCCTGAAGGCGCCCGGGTTGCGGTCGAAGAAGAATTCATTGCACGTCACATCGTAATCGTCACAGATGTTCAGAATGTCGTCAAAGTTAGTGCAGAACTTGAGCTGTCCCAAACGTGTCAGGGGGAACTCGTCCAGCGTGGTCCAGGGCAGCAGGTACTTGATGCCCCCCACGTTGATAATTATGTGGCGCTTGCGGTCGTCGGGGTGGAAGCCTTTGAGGAGATCCTCCTGAGGGTGGATTAGCCTGGCTCTTTGGTAAAACACTCCCTTGAGGGTTTCAGACTCTGGAAAGAACGTGTGGTTGAAGGAAGCATCTGAAGTACAGCTCAGGGCACTGTAGTCATAGTCGGAATTTTCTCCAGGCATAAGAGTCATCTTGGAAGACAACTTTGCATCCCTTCGCTGCTCCTGCAAGTGTCTTCTGGAACAGAAAACAGACATGGGGTGAGGAAAGGCAGGCTGCTCTCAGGTGTTTGGAGCTCAAAAGCATTTATGAATGATAAGAGCAATTGGAAAGAAAACAGCAGTGGCTGAGTGTGGTCAGAGACCTTTCTGGGCAGGCTGGGTTTGTCCAGCACATACCAAGGGCTGTGCCCAGTTCAGGAGCTCTGCCTGGCATATCTGTCACTGTGGAGGCTTCTCCTGTCTCAGATACAGAGGTCTCAATTCCTGGGAAACCAGGAATAATTCCTCCATGTGGATGTTTCTGGTTCAGAGTGGAGGTATAAAAATGATGACAGTATCACAATAAGACACGGAATTCAAATGTGTTTTGTAGGAAATGAAATTGTATAATTTTTAAAGTATTACTCATAAAACTTCGGAGTATTTTAGTGTCTGTGAAATATATAGAAAGAATCAGAAGTCAATTATGTTGTAATTCAGTAAATGCACACTTCTCAAAACCAGTTAGTACAAGACTAATTTCTAAAAGGCCATCTGGAAACAATTTGGGGGAAAAAAAGCTCACTTGTATTGGTGATCATATAAACATTTGTATAGAGTTTATACACAATTAATGACATGGCAACTCCCTTTATATGGCCTCATTTACAAAAGATTACAAAGAAATACAGGTTTTCCATGCAAACCTTGGAATGTTGTTTCAGTAATCACTGACACCCTACATGCAGTTATAGGGCTTTGTCCTTGCTGTAAGCTGAGCCAAGCTGCCTTTACCTCTGATTATAAGAACCCAAAAATTTCTAATGACAACTTGGAAAATCCCATTTGAATTCAGCTCATGTAACACTGGTGTAAAGTCCAGGGAATGAAGTGAGCAGAGATCAACTGGGTATCAAACACAGGAGCTGGAAATGTCCAAACTTCTTGTCTGCCTAATTACTGCACTAATAACTGCACTTCAAGAGTCAGCCTGGAATCTGTTCCTCCACAGGAGGTTGTGCAGCCCTGCTCCAACACCTTTTATCTGCACATTCAGCCTCAGCTTAGTGCATGGAGTCCCTGAGTTTCACTTGATAAGAGTTTTTATTTATTAAGGAGATTGTACAATATAGAGACATTAAATATGCACCAGTATTTTGGCTTTCTAGCCTCGGGTTCACAGGAAAGGAATAAATATTCCAGTTGATTGGCTTCAATAGCAGCAGAGTTTTGTTCTTCTCCTGGCTGCACTTACCTCCTCTTGGATGTGCACCCCAGGGATATCCTCCCTGCTAGGGCCACTTGCTGAGCCACAGGACCCTCCTTTTCAGAAGCTGGGTTTATAAACCACACCAGGAATGGTACATACCTATCAGAGAAGAAAAACCCATGATTACACAACAGCAAAGGTCTCAAACCACAGCTGCACCTCAGTTTAAGAGCTCTCCTTGCCGCAAGGGCACTTCCAATGCTTCAAATAAAAACTCTCTCATCCTGCTCCTAAACTTCCCGGAGGGTTTGGGCTGAACAGAGCAGCTCTGGTGCACACTTACAAACAGGTGACCCCAGGGCAGCTTTGGATGGAGTGGTGTTCCTCATTCAACAGAATCACAGAATCGTTTGGGTTGGAAGGGACCTTAAAGCTCATCTTGTGCCACCCCCTGCCATGGATCAGCAGAAGAAATGCCACTGAAGCACAAGCTAAAGGTTTGATATGGAAACCAGGGCTGCCTGGTGGATGTTTGTGTAGGGCTTCATCCCTCAGACCAACTGCTGTTTGATTTAAAAATGCCTTTTCCCTTCTGCCTCAGCCATGTCTAAGGCAGGGCTGGTCCAAACAGAATGAAGAGTATGACTGATATAAGATATGGATAAGTGGGAGCTGTTAACCATTTTCCCTTCTGTAATACCAGATGATGTTGGTTAGCAACAACTTATCCTCTGAATCTCAGCCAAGAAAAATGAGGAGGCAGCTCATCTCTGTCACTGGTTTGATCTCCCAGCACATCCACTGTTGACACAATGGGAAGAAATGGAGAGAGGGAAATGTAAATGTTCTGCGTGTGTCAGACACACGGTGCAACCCTGAGGCAGCAACTGTGAAAGAGCAGAGCAAAGGGAAAGGCATTTCTTCCTTCCCTGCCAGCTCCTCGACCTGTGTGAAACCATAAATTGGACAAATGAATCCCCTGTGTGTCACACTGAGTGCCTGCACTTAGGAAAGGTTGCTCCTTGGGTTGCCATAACCAGAGCTGGCAAGCTTACAAATCCCACGTAGGATCTGATGCTCCACATGGGTTATTTTCATGTTCTTTGCCTCAGATACACGCAGCATCATATCTACAGGGGAAGAGTAGGAGGAGATAAAGGACAATAATAAACGTGGCCTGACTTGAAGGAAGGGAGAAAGGAGAAAAAATAAACCAGTGCATTTCTCAGTGTGTTTCTTCTTTTCCTTCCGAGGGTGCCTCGACAGAATGATGGTCAGTATTGCTTTAGGATGAGAGAGATCTAATTAATGGAAGGACTCCTTGCTGTAGAGCTTAAAGCCCAAGCAAGCTGCTTTATTCTTCCCTTGCAGCCTGATGACACTGGGGACAGCTGATAAGAAATTCCTTCAGGAGTAAAGACAACACACTGCAATGTCAGGTCAGACAAACACATCAGCCTAGAGCCCCAACCTTCCCAGCAATTAAACAAGATGAACTTTAAGGATCTGCTGTAAAATCCTCTGCTCTGCTCTGGCTAAGTCAGGCCCAATGGTAAAAGCCCTCCTGAGCAGAATTGAGCCCTTGGAATGCCTGGGACTCCCTGAAGTCCACTCCAGCTTCCTGGCTCCCCTGCTGACAATGTGCTCTCCTCTTGGGCAAATCCCTTCTCTCTGAGCATCGTTGTGAATTTACTGGGGGCAAGAACTGCCTCTTCCTCCATTACCCACGCTGGGAATGGCTCTGGCTTTTAGAACCTGCAGTAACACAGAATAACTGGCCTGGGGCAAGGGCTCTGGGTGGCTCCAAGGGGTGGATTGTGCATGGGAAATAAGAAAGGACATATTTTCGAAAATCTGTCCTGCACAAGATGATATCCATTATGTCTGGTGAAGAAATCAAATTAGAAATCCGTACTGCCCTTACTTGCAGCCAAAAGTCAGGAAGGATGCCAGACTCCGAGGCAATGGGAAAAGAATTATTAAAGATGCCCTTCTGAGGGAAAGAAATAGAACTCATGAGAAACATGATAAAATTCCACTGCAAGTGTCGTTCCCCCCCCAGTGTCCTCTGCAGTATTTTGAATTCTGCAGTGCATCTCTGATGTAATCAGAGCTCCTGCAAGGAGTCCTGCTCCTGCTCCACGGTGCAGACAATTCAAAGTTGTGCCTAGATGATAATAAGCCTGAAAAGAAGATGCAGAACTCCTCCCTTGTCTCTTCTACCAATTCCAGTGCCTGCAACCCCTCTCTGTTGCTTTTTATTATTTTTAAATTAAGTTTAAAAACAAAAATTTAAAAAGTTTCAGATTTCAGTGCAGGTTGAATACGAATAAAGGGATTTTTTGGAAAGAATTCCATAAGGAACAATTTAATGATCCCTACTCCTTTAGTCTTTCCTTAGTTAAGCAGGCACCATTTCCAAGCAGTGCCACACTCAGCTCCCTCCTGGCACAGGATTTCTGTGCTCTACCTCACTGCCAGGTACCTCCTGCCACACTTCAAGCCCTACTCCTGCAGCTCCTTACAGCCCAAGAACAGATCTCAAACTTCAACTCTGCTTGCAAAAGTGCACTTCCAGCCAAATCAGAGTAAAACTTAGAAAAGTCAATGTATAACACAAAATAAAACTCTCCTGAAAAGCAGATAAGCTGAAAAAAATATGCTCTATCTCTATCTTGCTCTCCCTGAGCTGGACAGTTGTGGCATGTTAAGACAACGTACAAATAGAATTATATCAAATATGTTACTCACTGTCTGGTTTTATAAAGCTGAGCCTTATTCTACTGATAATTATCAGAAGTGAAATAACTTTGCAGATAACTTATATCCCCAGGAGAATGTTCTGAAATACACCAGGATTAATAAATGCAGTTACTCTCCTGCTGTGAAACATATTTATGTCAACAAATTTTAGCAAGTCACATTCCCAGCAATTTCTTAAAAATAATTTTAAAAAGTAAATGATTTGACAATTACTCGTATCGATAAATATTTTGCTACCGAAATGAAGATATGTAGACATGGAAGAGTTCTTTCATGCTTGTCCTGTCCTCACCCCCTCCCCAAGTCCTTTCCAATGAAAAAAAAATCTACCGGAAAGACATTGCCTATCAAGAACAGTTCACTTGATGCGCCTGTCAGTCACCAACGAGCAGAAGTCACTAAACACACCAACATAAAACACATCCCTTAATCATTTAAAAAATAAAAGCTATAAAGGACCTTCGGATTAGGCAAGGCGGAAGAAATCGGAAACGCGAGCCTCCATCCTGCGCTGTGCAGCCCCAGGAGCGGGGAGCGGCCAGGGCGAGCCCGGAGCAGCACGAAGCGAGCCCGATGGACGAGCCCGGAGCGCCTCAGCCCCCGCGGCGGCGGGGCCGGGGCAGCGGCCGGGCACGAACGAACCGGGCGGTCCCGGGGAGCAGCCGAGCCCCTCCCGCTGCTGGCGGCGCGGCCAGCCCGGCTCCGGCAGGGAATGACGGCTCTTCCATCCCTGCGGAGGGACACACACACACACACACACACACACGCACACACACGCACACACACACACACAAAACCTGTTGCTGATGCCGAGGGGAGCCCCGCCCGATCCGGGGGCTCGGCGGTCTCGGCCACCCCCGGCCGGGCGCTGCCCCCGCGGATCTCCCGCAGCCGCCAAAGTTGCCCGAACTTGCCTGCGAGTTGCCCGCGGCGGAGGCAGCGGGCAGGGAGCGCGGAGCCCCGCGGGTGGCTCGGTCGGGACCGGGCTCGGTATCGGGCTCAGTATCGGGCTCAGTATCGGGCTCGGTACGGGCTCTCGGTACCGGGCTCGTTACTGGGCTCTCATTACCGAGCTCTCGTTACCGGGCTCGGTACCGGGCTCTCGGCACCGGACTCTCGGCACCAGGTTCTCGGTACGGGCTCTCGGCACCGTGCTCGGCACCAGGCTCTCGGTACGGGCTCTCGGTACCGGGCTCGTTACCGGGCTCTCGGTACCGAGCTCTCGGTACGGGCTGTCGTTACCGGGCTCGGTACCGAGCGCCGGCACCGCGGGCAGGGGCGGAACGGGAGCGCTCCGGCCAAGCCCCGGCCCCGCGCATGGTGAGCACCGGCACCGGGAGCTGCGGCCGCGCCGGGACGAGCAGCAGCAGCAGCAGGAGGAAGAGGAGGAGGAGGAGCTCCCGGAGCCGAGGAGGAGCGGAGCCGGAGCCGGAGCCGGAGCCGGAGCCGGAGCCGGAGCCGGAGCCGGAGCCGGAGCCGGAGCCCTGCCCCGCACACGGGTGGCATCCCGGGCTGCCCCGGTAACTGCTGTGCTGTGCCCCTGCCGAGCGCACCGCGGTTCTTTGGTTGGAGAAATGGGAGAAATGGGATTACAAGTGTCCATGAAAGCATAAATCCCCAGCCAGCTCTGTCCCCGATCTGCGCAGAGGGTTCAGGAGAGACAAGCCCGTGCTTTGTTCCCTTGCAGCGCACGGCAGCGACCCGCACACGGGGTTATTATTGTCATAGACTCGGAGAATATTGCCTGGCTCTACTTTTTAATGACACTTGTTTGACATCTGGGTGGAAGTTGCTGTGTGTGGATGCAATCTCCGTTTGAAAGCAGCGAGCAGAGTCTCGGTGCCAGGGTTAAGGAGTCACCCGTGTGAGCCGCTCCCATCCCGTGTGCTCTTGTCCCCCGTGGGTGCAGAGATCGCGACATCTCTGCGCTCTGATTTCCCTTTCCTACAGGCGATGTCCCGCTCCTCCGTGCGGGGTGGGGACAGTCCCCTCAAAGGGACGAGGGCAGTCTGTCCCGTGGGCACTGTGCCCTTCACCCGGAGCCCTGCGGGGTCTCACTTCAAGCCAAGTGCTTTGTTGCTATGGTAATACAAATGAAAAATCTAAACTATGTTAATTTTAGCAAAACACCTCTTTCCCCCCCCCCCGAACTAAATCGGACTGTGGCTCAGGATTGTGTGGGCACACAGAAATAGTCGTGCTGATATTCCTCAGCCGGAGCTGTTGAAGAGCAGTGGTGTGAGGGCAGGCAGCGACTGGGGCTGCCAGCTTGGGCTGCTTTTCCCTGATATTGCACAGGATTTTTATTTGACTTTGGAAAGGTTTCTGGGCAGGCTCTCAGCCTTTGTCTCCAGCAGGGAGCTGATTTGTTTTTCTGGCCACAGTGACAGGTACGAGAGTTTGGGCTTTTGTACAATAGTCTGTAATAATCCTGCTAACAAAAGCCTGTATTTTAAAAGCCTTTGCTGTCGAAGAGGAAGGACACATGAAGTAGGGTTTCTCAGGGAGTAATCTGGGAACAGTTTTGGTCACTGTTCGCTGTAATAACTTGGATGACAGAATGGAGGGCATTTTTAGAACGTGCAGTGATTCCTACACAGAGTGCGAGGCTGAGATTTCAAATGACCCTGGGATGCTGCAGAGCCTGTCTGAACTCAGCACATTGACGCTGGAGGAGAAAAAGCGATGTGGTGTGCCCCAAAGGAGGAACATCCCACGTCCGAGGCACAATGTGAGGGACAAACACTGTGAGACTGAAGCGCTCAGAGCCCGGGCAGTGCTGCAGAGCTGCCGTGCTGCTCGCAGCGCTCAGAGCAGGAGGAGCTGCGAGACATCAGAGGGCGTCATTTCTGTTCCATTTAGCGCTAGCCAGGCTGGGCTGGAGCCTCTGACCAGTCCCAGGCACTGCACTCACCCTTACAGACAGATGTAGGCAAAGCAGAGAGGAGAACAGCAACCACAAGTGCAAGAGGATCGGAAATATAAGCCGTGTGGAAGGCTGGAATTCATTATTTGAGCTGGGAAAGAAAACACAATGTAAGGACTCAGCAACTGTCTTCAAATGTATAAACACATTTGCAAAGATGACAGTAAACACTTGTCCTGTGACCACAAATTATGGGACAAAAAGCAATTTGCTGAAGTGCAATTAGGGAGATTACTTTCGATATCAGGGAAATAAACAAACAACCAGACAAAACTATTACCCTGCGAGTAGCTGGAGAGTAGCTGGAATCTCAGGGGGTTGTAAATCTGTTCAGTGAGATTTAAAGAAAAGATTGGATAAAGAACTCTCAGGACTGGCTGTGACCATGCCTGGGGCAGGAGAGATTTTCAGCAACTTTCACTTGCCAGCCTTTATTCCTGTGAGTTCTGGCTGCCCATTGAGTTACAGTGATCCTACAGGAGGATCACATACCACCCCATATGATTAATGCAGAGCTTTTCTGCTATTTAATAACTCATCCCCGTCTGTGCTGTTTGGATCAGGATCCTGTTTCCATCTGGAGACACACAGGAGTGGAACTCTCCATTGCAAGTGAGCAGTTTGCAAGTCCAGTTTTGAGCAATAATGACTGAAAATGGTTATTAATGTAGTCAGTGTTAATATGAATGTCCTTTCTTGGTACCCACTGTAGGATTCCTCCCTAATTTGGACTCTGGCTTGGCAGGTTCAGCTGAGATCAAGGACTTTGTGGACATCAGTGTGAGGAGTGGCTGTGGCCAATATTAAATTTGCTCTGGCAAATGGGGGTCTTCTCTCTTCTGGCTTGTCTCACCCACATCCCTCATGAGCACAGAATTCCTGGGGGAAGCAGAGGTGGTCCCTGCCCCTGAGGGTGACCAGGAGTGCTCCAGGAGTTTTTCTGCAGAGATCAGCTTTGCATGAAGGACTGGCCAAGGATTCCCAGAGTCAATCAACTACTTTGTGCTCCTTGAGGAACTGGCAGTGCTGCACAGAAAAATTTTAATCCCACTTTCATTACTTTTATAGCCTGTGGCTGCTTTTCCTTCTGTTCCTTTGATTGCTGACATTGAAATCCTGCTCTCTCAGTTTCCCTGGCTTTTTAAGATAATTCCAGCATCTTTCTGCACTCAGGAGCAGTGCTACCAGCAAAACAAGGAATCTCAGCTTCATAGCACTTTTCACCTCTCACCTCCCATACAGCTCAGGAGGCTAAATTCCTTTCTTCTGAAGAACTGCATTCATTTTGGGCACTCAGGACAGGAAAACATGCCCAGGCTGGAGTGTGCTCACAGAGGGCCACCAGGATGGTCAGTGCAGGGAGTGCCTGCTCTGCTGGGACACTGGGGGTTGGACTTGTGCAGCCTGGAGAAGAGATGGCTCTGGGGACTCCTGATAGCTGCCAGGACCAGCAAAAAGCTTTTCAGAGAGACAAAAGGTTTCCAAAAGCTCGTTGGATTGAGCCCTGAGCAGCCAAGTCTGCTCTCCCAACCAAGCCTGCCCTGTGCTGGACTGGAGCCCTCCTGGGGGCTGTGCCAGCCTGAACCATTTGGGGTGGGTGGTAATTGCTCTTTGCAATTTTGCTGCCACCCCCAGCTCCCCTGAGATCGAGGACACTGCACTGAGGGCAGCTCTGGCCCCTCAAAGTGAGCAGATTTCCTGCAAGTGGACCCAATTCTCCTGTCACCACATGGTGATACATTTCTTTGCTGATTTATGGCCTATGCAGGCATTTTTGTTGCTTGCTTCTCCTGTCTTTTCTCATGAACAGCTCCATTACTCTTAGTGCAGTGCCTCTGGAGTGCACCTTCCTATGGATAGAGGCTCCAAACCTGAGTTTTGTTACAAATAACCCAGTTAAACCAGCAATTTATCATGGACTGGAGCTCAGAGATGATAATCCAAAGGGATTATCCTACAGGGCTGCAATAGCAGGGGGACTCAGCAAGCCCCATTTCCATGCTCCCCTCACCCTGCATTCCCTCCTTGTAGCCGTGGAAAGGGGTTTTAACCCTTTAAGTGCAGCAGAAATAAGATGCACAGCTACATGGTCGTCTGTCATGACAGGAAGAAAGAGACAAGTTTATTCAGAAACACACTTGGTTTTATAGCAGGACTGCAACTCCAAGAGTAGAGAAAAGGTGATTGGTTCAGAGAGAAGACACCCCATTGCCAGGGCCTGGGCACACACCACAACAGGTGTTCTGTTTGTTATTAATTCCTTTTTATTTTGACCAAATTATCACCCTGGGAAAAATTCTCCCTAGCCTTGAGCTGGACCAGCTTATCAGCTGGGAACAGAGCTGAGAAGCTCCAGCCTGGAATATTTTTCAGGCTGTAATTTTCTTACTTTCTCAATATGTGTCCCACACCTCCTGCACTGGAATGAACCCTCAGCAGACTCCTCCTGCCTGCAGACCACGATCCACAGCAGCTCTGCTTGGGGACCTGGCCCTGCTCCTGCAGTGCCCAGGGAAGGGAGGGCTCTGCCAGCCACAGGGAATTGCCCCAAACCTCAGAGTTGCTGTTCCAAGTGGGTCTCAAAGCTCTCACACAGCTCCCCTCGAGCATAAGGAGCAGGTTCTGGTGTGTTTGGGTTTGGTGCATTTTGCTAAAGATTTCCTCACCTGCCCTGCTGGAGGTAAATATGAATTTTAACTCCTTATGGTCCCTTTATTGCCACTGAGGTGCTTTGGAGCTGATGTGGTTGCCCACCAGGAATAAACTGTGTCTGTCTCAATGGGTGACTCAGGGCTCAATTCACTGTGAGGGCATTTTACAGAATTCTGGCACTGATGTTCACTTCTGCTGAGCAGATCCCACCTGCAGTCACTGGACTGGATCACAGGAGGTCTGCAGCACAGAGGGGATTACATTCAGATCTCTTACTCTCACTTTTAGTCATTAACCAACTCCTCAGGCTTTTGTATTTGCAGAAAAGCTTTCCTTTAGCCTTATTCCTTGTGCAGTTTTCTGGGAGTTTTGTGTTTGTGCACGGGCAGCACCAGGCTCTTCTCCCATTCTGCTTCTGTCTGTCCTTGCTGCAAATCCCCCAGGAGAGCTCCTGAGGAGCTCCTGCACGTCTGTGTCGTGTTAGTGGCACTGGAGGAGCGAGGAGTAACACATCCCTCCTCCATCTGCAGCTCTGGGATGTTGTGTTTGTGTTTGCAAGGTGCCCCATGCGACTAAAATTAATTTACAAACCCTTGAGATTTTACTCCAGTGCCTCGTGCTGCCAACCTCCCCCATATTCCCTGTGCAGATCCACGGGGAGGTGTTCTGGATCCTCCCCTGGCTTCCTGGTGTGTGCTGGCACCTGGGGGCTGCTGGAACGTGTCTGAGCAGGAGGGGCTGGATCAACAGAATCAACACAAAAAACTGGGAAACGAACAGGAAACGAGCTGGAAAACAGAAAGAACTCAGGTGTACAATTGGGCAGAAAACTGTTTAGTCTGAACAAGCAGAGAGGTGTGGATGGGGGCTGGTTTCAGGTGTGCAGCTTTTCCTCCTTCAGGGATATCTCAGGAGCTTGGCTGTGCAGCCCTGGAAAATCCTGGGATTGCCTGAGTGAGGAGAGGAACCTCTGCATGCAGATATTTGTGTGCTTAGCATAACTCCTGCCTAGTCTGAATGTGAATGTGAATCCTAGCAAAGGATAAACAGGAGAATTTCTGTCTCCAGGTGATTCTTGCCCCTTTGCATTCCTTTGCAGCCCAGGAATGCGATTGTAACTGTGGCACATAACCAGGAACCAGCTTTAAAAATATTTATATTCCAAAATGTTTGGTAAAATGCAGAACTTCAAGTGTGTTTAAATAACTGATTTACATCCTGTATCAACAAGAGCAGTGGAAAGTGTTTACAGGAGAGGGAGGTTCTTGGGCTGAAATGAGTTTCAGGGAACTGCTGTATTGAAACTATCAGGACCAGTGGATTATTTATCATGGCTCTGGCTGGCTGCCAAAAACATATCACATTTTTTTTCAGATTACTGAACTGGAAGAGCCTTGCAAGGATCTGAGAAATGCTTTCCCAAGCATGTGCTGTTCAGCTTTGTGAGTGAGAATGGATAATGCTCCTAAATACTTCATTACTGCATCTGCCTCAGGTTAGAACCTGAACAGAACCTGAAACACTTCAAGGGCAAGAGGGTCCTTAATTCCAAACGAAATCTACTGCTTCCCTGATGATAGATCACTCACTCTGTCAAATGTCACCTGGCACACAATTTTCAGTCATTTATTTCTGTTCAGAAATATAGGCAAGAGGAGATCAACTTCCATTACCTCTCTTTTTCTAGCTCAGTCAATTTTTAAAACTGGTGATACGTTCAGTGGATGGGAAATAATTATCTTAGTCATAATACTTTTGATTCATACAAAAATATATTTCGTGTTGCAGCTTTTAAAACGATTTTGACAGTATAAAGGAAAAATTTTATTAAGCAAAAGTCATCATGCATAACTCCTGTAATTGCTGTTACTGAAAGCTGGGGGGATGCAGTAGAATTGAGATGATTTATATCTCAGTATTTCTGCAAATAAAGAACATGGGACATGGGGAGATGGGACGGAGAGATCTGAGTTCCTCTGGGCACTGGGGAAATTCCTGCCCAGCCTGGGCTGATTTTCCTTCCCCCTGTCGTTTGTTGTGTCTGCAGAGCAGAACATTTTCAACAGCAAAACCTGCACATGTTCCCTGCTGAGAGCTTCCCTTTGGGAAGGGAATGATCTGCAGAGGGGCTGGTGGGAGGGGCCCAGGGAGAGCTCTCAGGCTCGGTGGGAGCTGTGATAATTCCGAGTCATTACTGTAATTACAGTAATGTGTAATTACAGCTCCCACGTGCCGGTGCCCCTTGGCTTGGCTGGGGGGACTTGGGTGGAGTTTCCTTCTGGTCCCTTCAGTTCTTTCTCTGTGAAGGAGGTGCAGCTCTGTGAAACTCCCACATACATGAACTTGTAATGTGTTTGTCTCAGATAAACCTGGGAGTGCAAATAATGAAGGAACTCATTAATTTTTACTGTATGTAGCTCTGAAAGAAATGCTTTTGATCCTGTTTCTAAAACTTCCCAGTGTTACTCTTGTATTTTAGAAAGTATGTGGCTCCAAAATACTTTTTCCTTTCTAAAATAGTAAATAAATCTTCCACATGGCTGTATGGTGAACCTGAACATCTCTTTTGCTAAATCCAGATTATTAATTTCATCTCATTATTATTCAATAATTGCTGAAACTATTAACAGTTGATAAAAGAAAATGCAGTAGAGGCCAGGTAAGACATCTCATGGAGAGGTTTAGCTTTCCTAGTAGGTGATAAAATCAATATAAATAAATTCAAAGTTAAACTTATGTGTGATTCTTATAATTCAGAAAAGGAACCACACATACAAGAAGCAAGACTTGCATAATGCAGTTATTGTACCTAATTACTGCTCAGCTGTATGACTTGCTTACAGCAAAATTACCACAAAATGTAGACCAGCTTTCTGCTTAATAAGATTATTTCCCTTCTTATTAAGTTTATGAAATATTGCCCTGAGAATAATTCTTGTAGAAACCATAAGAATAAGACCAGGTTCTTCACTGGCAGTGTACTGTGGGTCAGCCATTCACATTTACTGAACTTTTGAAGCTGATGGATTTATCTAAAAATAAACAGTGTTTTTTTGGCATTTCCTGTTGGGCTGAGCCCTCCTAGCAGCTGCAGCTGAAAACCTCTGGAACTCGGGCATGGCAACTTTTTGCTGGTTTTGCCGTTGAAATTCCTGTGAGAAATTCCTCAGTGAGGGGGTCCCAGCTTTTGCTGCTCTGCTGGCACAGTGTGGACAGAAGGGAAGTTCACAGATGATCACAGTTCTTCTGACTTGGTGTCTTTTCTGGCTCAGATTCTGGGCAAATTGAGGTTTAATTAGCACTGTGAATTCTGTTTGTCCTCGTGCAGCAGGGATGGGCTCTGCTGCTGTGGCTCCTGAAGCTGCCACAAAACAAATAAAGAGTAATTTTCCAGCATGACCCCAATAAATCTGTGCTTTTTGCCACTTCTGTGTTTAATCTGGCAAAGGAGGGGAGCTGGTGGGGGGGGTGCACTGAACAACTGAGTTCTCTGTTGGATTTCATGGCTGTTGGGAATCGAAGAACAATGTCAGCATTTGTTGTTTCTCTCATAAAATAGAGAAACCAGCACTGTCTTGACAAATAACTCACAAATGGATGGTTCCTCTGCAGGAGCAAACACACTCTAAGGTCACTCTGCTCCCCTGCATCTGCAGGCATTCTAGGACAACAAAACGTAAAGATTTGTTTTATTTTATACAAATAAAAGAAAAACCTCCATATTTTCAGTCTTTAAATAACCTGTGCAAAGCCATGTCATAGCTATAACAAGGTCTGATTGCTTTGCTGATCAAATCTTAGCTTAGCAGTGCTCTGATAAAAAGATATTAATGACTTCTTGGCTGCTACTCTTTTTCTGTCAGACAGGAAGATAAACTGGACCAGTTTAATTGGAAAATGGGCACTGGAGCACCAGCAGAGTGTGGGGGAGAGATCCCATCTCCTGTCTGTCACTAAGTGACTAAACTGGCCTCTCGTGGAGTGTTTCATGTCCAGGAGATACAGAACATAATTGCAGTATGGGATTTTCAGAAGTGCTTCATTGGGGATATCTGGGAGTCACTTAGGTAGTTTTGCAATTTGTAACGTAGAGTGTATGAAATTACTTTAATAATTAATTCAGGCAGTTGTTTTTATGGATATGCTTTGGGGTGTATTGTACTGAATTCTGTCTGTGTTTGTTTTTCAGTCTCAGTTCCTCCTGGTTGATGGTTTTACTGGTACTTTGGAAGATTGGAGCAGTGTTAGCATTGTCCAACCTCTCTCTACACCACTACAGAAAGAACCAGGAGGAAATGGAATAAATCAGCTCAGGCTGCACTGGCATTTCTGTAAGAATTCCACGTTCTGGCAAGGCAAGCAGCATATGCAGAGTCACTTTCCAGAGCTGCTTGCTTTTGAAATACAGTGGAGGTGAGACTGAAGCTGATTGTCTCCAGCAAAGGGAAGCTTAGGTTTATTATTTCTCATCTCTGGCATTTTGTTCAACTCACCTGCCAAGGAAAATATAAAAACAAGTTTCCAGTGTGTCCATGGCTCTCTGAACACCCAGAGCTGATGGAGTGCTGGGGTCCAGCTCCCTTCCAGGCTCTGGTGGAAATCCTGTTTGTGTGTTTATGGGCACACAGGCACTGCAGGGCAGCATCAGGGTTTGGCTTTGCTCTGACCCTTGTGGGGCAGAGCTGTGCCCAGAGGCCAAGAGCAGCCAGGGCTGTTTGCAGCTCCGGGCTCACTGGGGCTGCTCTGGCTAATGGGATCTGTTAATTAATAAATCATCAGTGCTCCAGAGGGGCTGGAGCTGCCCTGACATCCTGAGCCGTTCCCTTTGGCCAGCAAAGTTTCCCTTCCCCTCCTGCCCAGCCTGCTCTGCCCTGGGCTAAAGCAGGGTTTGGCTGGGCCAGGTCTGGGTGGGCTGGGGGAGTCTGTGATGGGAACTCGGTGGGACAGGGACAGGGATGGGACAGAGAAAGGGAGAGGGACAAGGAGAGGGAGAGAGACAGGGACGGGACAGAGAAAGGGAGAGAGACAGGGAGAGGGAGAGGGACAAGGGCAGGGACAAAGACAGGGACAGGGAGAGGGAAAGGGAGAGGGACAAGGACAAGGACAGGGACAGGGACACAGCCAGGGACAGGGATGGAGATACAGGGATACAGACATAGACAGGAACAGGACAGGGACAGGTACAAAGACACGGATGAGGACAGGGACACAGCCAGGGACAGGGATGCAGGGACAGGGATGGGGACAGGGATACAGGGACAGGGATACAGGGATACAGCAGGGATGGGGCACAGCCGTTCTGCCTGCAGGGGTGAGGCAGGCTGAGCTGCAGGCAGGATCTGATGCCCTGCCCCGGCTTTGGCTGCAGATCCGGTCCCAGCGTTGGGATGGCACAGCTCGCTGGGCTGGGCTGGGCTGGGCTGGGCTGGGCTGGGCTGGGCTCTGGCAGGCGGGGCCTTGAGCACACACCCATTCCATTTTAATTACAGCAATTACAGGCGCTGTCTGCCTCTCTAGCTGGAAGTAGCAGTACTTAGGCACTGACCTGCAGACATCCAATTAGCTCCCTCTGAAAGCCACCACATAATGACTTGTTAAAAACTTCCCTGATGCTGCATTGTGGGCAGCAATAATTATTTGCTGCACTCAAGACTGTGACTTCGTTCTGAGTCAATGAATAACTTTTCTAATTCCTGGAAAATGCTTCTGTGTCCTGCTGTGAGCCGCAGTTATTCCTTAAGAGCTGATGCAATGGTTTTGTCTGCATGGGGAGTTGCAGCCCTGGGGCCTGTCCATCCCTCTCTGAAAGAGCAGAATTCCTTCCTTGGTCATCCCACAGAATTCCCACCTGTCCATCCCACAGAATTCCCACCTGTCCATCCCATAGAATTCCCACCTGTCCATCCCACAGCCCATTCCCACCTGCTCTGTTGCTCCCAGACTTTGAGATGAACCCTCCAAAATCTTGGTGGAAATCTTGCAGCATTCTACCACAAATTCTTGCTATTTTGGGCAGGAAAAGCTTCCCAATTTTTTCCGTGCTGCCTGGATAGTTCCAGCTCCTGCTGAAATTCCAGAGGAAGCTGTGTTGTACTCCCTCTGAGTGCTCCTGTGGCAGATTTCTTACTGCTGTCCTCTAGCCCAGCTTCCCAGTGTGCTGCCCTGAGCAGAGTTTATTGCATTTTTAACCAATTCCTCCTGAAAATCCTTCCCAGTAAATAAAGCTTATTTCAACAGAGCCATCCCAGAGTTACCTGCACTCCTCTTGAATGCAGGATCTTCTTATTGTTTACATTTTTTCACATAATAAAATGAAGACATCCTGGCACATCTGAAGTTTCCAGCAGGGCAGATTTGTTTGTCTCTCACTGCACCCTGAGCCCGAAGGTTGGCAGCTATAAATGAAACCTCTAGAATGATACAGTTCCTCCCTGCCATGACTCAGAACAAGTTTTTCATCAAGCTGAAATGATAATCAGCGATGACAAAGGTGGCAGGATGCCAGAGGGATGATCCATGGAGCGAGGAGGAGACAGGAGGCACCACCTGGAGTCTGGAGCTGAGCCAGTGTGTGGCCAGCAGCCCCAGGGGTGTCCCTGGTCCTGCTGCCCCAGGGGAAGGTGGGCAGAGCACAATTCCAGGGCTCTGAGCAGCATTCCAGGCACTCAGTGCTGCTGCTCCTGAGACAAGGTTCCTTGGATCTCGGGTCCTCTCAGGGTTCCAGACTCATCCCAGTCATCCCCTGAGCACGAGAGCTGCTCTGGAAAAGTCATTGCTGGGGGCAGGAGGAGCTCCAGATGTGCTGGGCAATATCAAAAGGCCCAAATTCTGCAAAGTGTTGCCTTCCAGCTTAGGGCTGAGGCAGGTGAGTTACAAACACACCTGAGGGATGAATGTTGGACCAGATTCTGCCCGAGTTCAGAATAGCTGGGGCTGATTCTGGTCTTACTGGCCCATAGATTTTGTTTGTCTTATGCTTGTAACAATTTCTGTTTAAAGACAATAATAATAACAACAGCTTTAGGTTTGCTTTCATTTTTCTTCATTCAGTATTTTCCTGTCTAAACTTCCTGTAAGATGTTCACTCCAGGGTGAATTTGGCCCACATGAGAGGCAGAGTTTAGGAGGAGAGTTGTTATCTGAAGAGGAAAAAGTAAATTTACCGAGAGAAGGAAAGGAAACAAAGGCAGTATTTATCCACAGTGGTGCTGCTATAGAGACCAGGCCATTTCAAACAGCAAGAATAAAGAGATGTGTGCTAAATTATCTCTGCTTGGTTCTGTCCCTGGCAGGTTTGTTACCATCACTGCCTGTGCACTGCTCTGAACAACAGCTCCACCACTACTTCTTTAGAGGTTTATACTTATAAAAACCTCTAGATTTGTGGAACTGGATGATTTCATTTTACTTTGACAATAAGGTTTCAGCCTTTAGGAAAAAAAAAAGCTTTTCAGTCTCTTTCCCAGACTCCAAATTAAAAGAATAATTTGTCATGGAAAAGTACAAAAATGGGCTTAAAGAGAATGAAAGTAACATTGATTTTTCCCTCTGGATAAAAATGTACCTCAGAAGTTGAAAGGAAAAGATGCAAATGAAGAAGGTTGATTTAGGCACTGCTGCATATTATGCACATTCTGTGAATCTTTGTTTATTTAGGAATGTAAACTGAAAGTAAAACAAACGTGGTTCACATTTTTAAGTGGGTTTCCAGAAATCATTCAGCCAATTCTGTTTTACCCTATTTACAGCCTGTCAGCATCAGTAGGTGTGGAACAACAAACCTGCACTGCACTGCACCTCTGTGCTCATGGGAGGGGTGTGCAAAGCACAGCTGAGGTTCCACACCTGGGAAAGGTTCCACACCTGGGAAAGGTTCCTGCAGTGCTCTGCTCACCTGGGGTGTCCCAAAATCGTCCCTGGCCAAGCTGCAGGGGCTTTGCTGCTCTCCTGGGATCTCCCTGACCTCTGACAGGTGACAGCCACCAGAAGCAATGGGATTGGGAGTGTTTTTTACACTTGGCATCCATCCCTTGGGATCCACCCTTTGGGATCCATTCCTTGTGATCCACCCTTTGTGATCCATCCCTTGGGATCCACCCTTTGGGATCCATCCCTTGTGATCCATCCCTTGGGATCCATCCCTTGGGATCCACCCTTTGTGATCCATCCCTTGAGTTCCATCCCTTGGGATCCACCCTTTGTGATCCATCCCTTGGGATCCATCCCTTGGGATCCATCCCTTGGGATCCACCCCTCAGATCCATCCCTCCTTTCTGCCAGGCTGAGGAGTGGAGCTGGGACTGGCAGCCACTGTAAAACCTGCTGGGAAACCCCAAAGCCAGCAGCATTTCTGGGTCTGATGTTCCCACGTTGAGTCTCTTTTCAGTCATCACGCTTTGGTGTTCTCAGTGAACACTTCATTTAGCAGCTCCTATTTGACATTGCTGCTAAATAATCCAGCCAGAAGTGCTTTGGTGTGCTACATGCCCATTTTAGCTGAGATGAAAATAGAGTTTATTTCTGAGTATATTCCTGGTGGCCCTTGTCCAGGCACCACTGCAGGCATTTCTGCTCAACAGCTACCACGTGTCAGAAGCCAAATTTTCCTCTTTCTTTGCTTTTTGCTGGAGATCCCTTGTATAGAAATGAAGGAGCCCAGTGGCTGTGTCACTGTAAGGAAAATGGATGTGCCCAGGATTTTCCTGCTGCTGCTCTCAGGAGCCACTGAGGCTGTGTGGAACTGGGGAGCTGTTAGCTTGAGAAATGATCTGGAAAGGATCAGAAATGAATAGAAAACCTGGGATATTGGAATGCATGGAGTGTTCCCCAGGGAAGAGAACATGCTCCATGTTTAATTCTGGGATCCTGGAGCCAGGGGGGTATTTCCATGCTGGGAATCAGGTGAGAGTGTCACCCATGGGAGAGGTTTGCATGCCAGAGGTGCTGATGAAAATGTTCTGAATATTTTTATAGGCACCTGTGAATTATTAATTGGGCTAATACTGTCATCGTGTCAGCTGAATTATTGATGCAGGCTGAGTTCAGGAGCCGTGGTCAGTGAGTGCACATTGCCACGAGTGTCAGTCTGAGGGGGCACTTGGACACTGGAGCCCAACTTATCCATGTCCTTAAGAAAATTCCTGCTGCACCTCCCTCCACCCTGTGCTGGAGATCCTCATCAAGTCCTTTCCATATTACTTTGTTTTTTCCAGCTTTTCCTGAAATGTGTGTGTGTTTTAATAATGATGATGACATCAGTGTTAAATTATGTGCCACCTTTTTGGCCAGCATCAGAATTAAGATACTTTATCAGTCATTCTGAAAGCCAGATTTGGAGAATAGAACAACAGCAGCTCCAGTCAGCTTTCCCCTCACCAGGGGAATTACTTGATGTAATTTGGTATATGATGGAGCTGTAGATACCTTAGAAAATTCCAGTATGTGCCTGTCTGCATCTTCCAGGGTTAATACCTCCACAATCCTGACTGTGTGACACAAAGTCACTTCTGAACTGGAATTTATACTCCTGCATTAATTAGGTGTATTGGAAATCTTCACCTCCCAGGTGACTGGCTGGTTTACACTGAGAGAATTGGTGGCTGTGGGCTCATGAAAATACACAGGACATTCTTCATCCCCAGGTCTTTTACCTCTTCAAGGCATGATGTCATACCAGGGTTGGAAAATCCAGACAAAAATAACCCCCAGGCTGGGAAATACCACAATGTTTGAGCCATGCTGAGGTGAGTTGCAGTTTTCCCAGTTCTTTGCAGCCTTACTCTCTTTGCAGCTTTTAAAATTTATGAAAAACAGCCAAGAAAGGATAAGACAATTATTCAATCTTATTAAACAAAAGCAGTTAATTGTATTTCCTTGTCATTCTCTTTTATATTTGTGAACTTAAGGCCTTGAAGCATATTTTCTGTCACCAGTTACGGGTCAGCCTCAGTGGTCAGCACGGAGTTTCCATCCAGAAGGAATTTTCCTTCCCCTGTTTTTCAGAATCCATCCCATCCCTCTGGGCTCACAGGGGTCACTGCTGGTCCCAGGCTGCTCCTCAGCTCCTCCCTGTTGATAATTCCTTATGCCCAGGGCTTCTGATACTGAATTCTGCTTTCTATTCATGTTTCTTGTCCTTTAACCTGTGACAGAAGGAGCAAAGTTAAGTGCAGGATAATTCCTTCCTGCCATACATGGGCATTCGTGGAAAATTTGGGATGTTTTATGATCCAGTTGTAGCTTGTGTTTTCTTTGGTTTGCTCTGGTTCTTGGCATGTTTTATTGCAGTGTCTGGAAAATCAATTTTTCTTCTCCCAGCTACAAAGCAGTGCATGTGTTCTTAAACAAAACCCTGTCATCCTGTTAGGTTTTTTTTCCCCTGGTGTTGTCATGAAATCTACTTCAGCCCCATATATTTGCTCTTTAATTTTAGTGCTGCTTTTAGTGATCTTACTTAGTTTAAGAATGCTGTCAAACAACAGATTATACAAAAGGGCTGCATGTGTATCTAGTGTTTCTCCCAAAGGAGTTGCTTTGTTTTAATTATGCTTTCTAAACTGTAAAATTTCACTGGTTTCTTTCTTCTCTCTTTCTTGTTTACTACATATCTTCTTGTTTAAGGAACTTGGCTGGGTTAGTGGTGAGAGTCACACTCTAACTACTCCTCAGATGGGGATTTGTGGGAGAAAAGGGACCAAAAATGTTGTATTTCTGTTCTGACGGGCTGCCAGCCATGCCCCTGTGGATGCAGAGGTGCAGCTCTGCCCCATGGCAGGGATGTGGCACCGTGTCAGAGGGAGGATCCAGGGCAACCCCAATCCAAAGCATATCCAGCTGATTAAGCAGGAATTTGAAAAGGTATTTTTATAAAAACAGCTTCTTAAATTTTTCTTAAGACCTTTAAGACAACCTGAAAAACCACATTCTGGAAGAGAGCAGGATACTGCTCCATGAACTCCCAGCTACCATGTGCTGGCTCAACAGTCCTCACATTACTTTGAGGGCTGGTTAAAGATATTCCCATTAAAAAGGGCTTCAAGTTGTTTTGTTTTTCAGAAGAATATGTTGATTTCTCTTTAAAAGTCAGCATTTTACTTGTGCATTGTTTGCTCACACCTGTAGCTGTGCAGGGCTATTTAACCCTCATCACTGAGCAGCTGAAAGCAATATCTGCTGTGTGGGGACATGTGCTCTTCTTTCCCAGAAAAACTCTTAGTGCTGCTTTCCTCCATGCCATGTGCTGATCTCACTTTCCTGGTTTTTTGTTTTTATTTTTAAACTCCAGTAATACTTAAAATTCAGGCCAAGCCAGGAACTCTGGAACAGAACACATCCAGCCATCAATTTTCAATTCCTCACATAAGAAGAGACTGAATCATAAACTGCTGCTGAGTCTGGGGATGAAATGGGAAGGACATCCCAGTGCAGGTAAGGAGCTTGAATTCAAATGTGAGCTGCTGCTTTTTCTTGTGCTGCCAAAGTCTCTGCTGGTCCCTGAGGACAGAGAGGCTCTGCAGGGCTGTTGTTGATGCAGAGGAAGGACTGAGCTGCTGCATGGGGAGTGCTGGCATTGTGACTGCTGGGCTCCTCTGCAGGAAAGCTGCACTCGGAGGTTTCCTTGCAAAGCTCTGATGCAGGTTCATCTGAAGCTTCTTTAGTTCTGGTTACAATGCATTCTATACTTTTCATCACACAGCATCTTAAAACATGAGAACCAATCAATACCTTTACTGTTACCTATAGCCTATCATGACAACTAACATTACCATAGTCATGTTACTATTTCCAATTAAAAAGGTTAGTATGTTACAGTTTAAGCTAGAAATTCTTTTTCAGTTTTCTTGCAGTGGAAAATTCTGAGATCTTTTCTCTACTTGCAACATTGGCTTTCTTGTTTGTCTGTGAAAATCTTTTTGCTTGGTAAAAACATCTTTTGTTTGAGGTGGATTTATCCTTTGCTTTAAGTCATAAAAGCCCCTTCCACCTCACCTGCTCTTTGCCTTTTAGCTACCCACTAAGACTGGTTCAGCAATTCTTTTCTTCTATATCACAACTTTAATTTCTCTTCCTTCTTCAGATTCTGCATTCAAAGACTTTTTGTTATGCACACACATGTGTGAGACCTTCCTGTCAAATCCTTCTCCTTCCCAACACTCTGAGTTTATCCCTGTGCTGTTTATCCCATGTGGGATGGGTACAAGAGCAATTCTGGGACCTGGTTCCTGTGGAGTTAATGTTGTTCTTGTTGTTCTTGGCTGCAGTGGAGGCAGAAACCCTCCACGGATCCCTCTGGTGCAGAAAGCAGAGCTTTGTTGATGATAACAGAGCTTTTAACTCCCTTTCTCCTGCAGACCTCGGTCCTGCAGATAAGTGCTGTCAGTAAGGGGGGTATTAGTACATAATACAATTTCTTGCTGCTTGTCTCTTTTCAGAAGAGCTCTTCATCTTGTTACCAGGCAGTCAATGCTATTAGAACCAAGCATACAACCCCAGAGAGGCTGATCTTTTCTGTCCCAGCTTACTTGAAATTATACTGACAGGAGAGTTTTGGTGATTTGGGATTTATTTATAGGTCTTGTGATGACGACAGCACACTTGTAGCTGGGTTTAGGGGTTTGAGACCCTTTTGACTTGCAGAAACAGCCATCCCCCTGCTGCAGACACTCCCAGGGGTGAAATGGGGGAGTTGTAGGGACATTCCTGGTGCCAGATCAGCTCCTGGGATGGTGGGTGGCCTGTTGGAGTTTGTGAAGAGGTTTTGTCTGGTTTTCTCTTGGCAAGAGAGTAAAATTGTCTTTCTTAGTGTTTTGTTTGCCCTCTTCTTTCCTCATTCTGAACATCAACCATCCCAAGGGGATTTCCGAAGGTCCTGTGCCTGCTGGGGCAAAATGACCATGGAAAAAGGCAGAGCTTGGGATAATCAATTTTCCTGGAACAAAACCTGTGCAGGGCATGCATGTGCTCCCACACCTGCAGGCTGAGAGGGTGAATCCATCTGCAGCTCCAAGACCTCTGATCACTGGGATCATCCAGGTGCAGGGAACAAAGCCATGGAATTTACTAAAACAAAAAAAAAGGAAAAAAATCAAAATATAGGGGGGAAGTGTCCAGAGCAATTTGAGAAGCCCAACTCTGAAGGAGCATTTCGTGTTTGGATTCTGAGCCCAGTGGCACAGGGAGTTCAGTCCAATTTCAGTAATGAAGCTGATTCTGTGAGACTTCACACGAGCAGGAGGGTGTTTTACAAGATGGGCTTTGTATTCAGGTCTCCCAGGATCAGACTGAAAAGGCCTTAAATCTCTTCTCTCAAGAAATTCACGTCTAGCCAAATATTTAAGAAGTAATCAAGGCTTAACAAGCATCCAATTTATTCACCATCTTAACAAAACAGGCTTGATATTTTTTATTAGCTGGCTTCTCAAGAGCTGCAAAAATAACCAGTGGAGATTGCTAATAGGAAATGTCACCTGCTTTATTATTCTATTTGTTTGTGTGATTGGACTTCAGAGTAGTATTCATCCATATCAAGAATGTAACCATTTTCCAGCCTGTGTGCTTAAAGTTTTCCTAATAATAATTAAAAAAAAATATGCTTACAGGAGGTTTTGTTAGTGTAAGAGCCTGAGAATAGGTCACAGTTTGCCACCTTCTGGTTTTGCCATTTGGAAAAGCTAATTTCGTCACAGGAATTGCTCCTGGCCATCTTGTGAGCAGCAGCTGCAGCGAGGTGCAGTGAAGGGGCCCCTTCTGAAGCATTTCTGTGCCTCTGAGAGACTGGATTTTTAAATTTTTTTGTGTGTGTGTGTGTTCATTACTGCTTCTCTTTGCTTAGGGGAATGATCCTACCCAGCACCAAACTCCACTCTTTTCCTAAGGGCACCTTCTGTGCTTTTAAACGAGTTCTGTAAGGCCCTGATTGTTCCTAGTTAAGGAGAGCTCTATTGACCCCATCTCATTTCCCTGATTTAATGAGCTGAGCAAATCAGAGGCAGCTCAGGCACTGCCAACTTCTGGAACACAATTCAACACCAAACCCTCCACCAGCTTGAGGAAACTCTCAAACACTGATATTATCCCAGTGGGCTGGTGGATGGGAAGAGGTGGCAGAGCAGAAAATTGGGTTGGGCTGGAGCTGGGGATCTTCTGTGGGTGCAAAGAGGGTGAGTTTGAGGTGTCTGTGCAAGGATGAGAACCTGGTGCTCTGTATTTCCAGGGAAGAAGAAGAAGGGTTTGTCTGCAGGGCACTGCTCCCTCTGACCAAACCCAGAGCATGGGGATGGCAGCACAATTTGCATCACTGGTGCCAACCTGAGGAGGGGCTGGTGAAGGTGGAACCTGTTTGGGGTGGAGGCTATGAGGAATTTTGAAGTGTTTGGAATTTTACTTGTTTGGAATAAAGAGATCTAAAAGTAGGATCAGCCTGTCCTCAAAATAAACATTGACATAGGATCTGCCTGCCAGCTTCACCTGTGAGAGCAGCTGAAATCTCTGGGTGGAATGTTGGTTCTCAAGGGACTGAATGTGGGTTTGAAAGCCTGTAACTGAGAGCTGAATTAGTGAGGTAGATGTAAAGGGACGTGTGATTGTGCAGCCCTTGGCTTGGATCATTTTGGTTTGAGAGTTAAACTCTGGTCCTTGGTGATTAAACTTCAAGAGCCAAGAGATCTCTGCTGGGAGAAGCTCCTGCCCACTCCAAGCTTCACCCAAATCTTGTGCTCACCTTTACTGCTGTTATTCATTAGTGTGACCTCAAAAGCCACGGAAATAACCCTTGGGAAAGCTCATGCTCCTGCATAATGGGATTCAAATGTAAATGTGCATTTCCCAGTGATTTTCCTCTCTCCTCTCAGTTTGGGGAGTGGATCCTTGCCCTCAGTCATGTGTTCAGGTATTGCTCCTTTTGAGACACAGCTGAAAAGGAGAAGGCAAGCAGGCCCTAGTTGTAATCCCAGGGAGTTTTTATTTCTGTGGGTTAGATTCAGTCTAGGACTGAATGAAATAATTGAGCTTGCTGGGAAATGTTGGAATATGAGAAGTCTGTTAGTGTGGTGCCTTTCTGGGCTTGTACTTAATTTCTTCTTGGCTCTTTTGACCCAAAGTCTGTCTACTCAATGAAAAGATTATTGTGAAATGATCCCATTGCAATTCCTGATTTACAGATTGTTCCTCTACTCATTAAAAAATCTGAAGTGTGTTTGAAGGACGTATAGGAAATGGTTTTCATCAAGAGGCAGTGCCCTTGAAAATCTGCTTTTAAAACAGTGATAAAAGGAGAGATTTAGAACTATGGGGCAATGTGATAATGTAAGAGGTAATTAATTCTAGTGAGACCTATTTTCTGTCTTTATTAGTGAGGATATTAATTGTTTCTGAAGTGCTGTAGATTTAGGATGTTTTGCATTGGTGAGAATTCCCTTTGGAGTTGCTGTTTGAGCTGCAGCAGTGCTCCAGGACCTGTACCTGGGACAGGTGATCACTGTCCCCTTGGTGCTTTTTAGGTGCAAAAGAAGACTTGGACCTTGACCTAAAAAGTTCATTAAAAATGATTTGCCTGCATATTGTCCAGTTTATATTTAGTATTTCCTGTGCATGTGCGAGCAGATTCCAGCCTAAGGCTTTGCAAGCCAAGAGAGGCCAGGGTGAGCAGGACCTGTATATATGAATTAGTGAAATTCACTGTAACTCACAATCTGTCACCAGAGGAGTTTTAAGGTCACTCTCCAGTTGTTGCCCAGGCCCATATAACGCTGTTTTGCAATTCTGGTGATATTTTTCAAAGCTCAAATATTTCTTTACCATCATGCCTGGGACATGGCTCCTTCAAAATTCCAGTTGTGGGCTATCCCAGGTAAATTTCATTAATTTGTTTTAGGTTATTCTGTTGAGTCTTTAATGGGAACAAGGACATTATCACTCTGCTCCTGGAAATTATTGCTTAAAGACATTTGAATCTGGACTGTCTTGTTGTAACACCTCAGAATGAGGCACCAGGAGCTGTGCTGCTGCTCCTTCTGTTCCTAGCAGGTAGGAGGGGGCAGAGTGTGAAATAGAGAGTGTCATATTCAGTGTTATCCCACTGCATAGTTACAGAAATATGAAATAATTTAAAATACTCAAACCATTGGAGGATGAGCTTGAAGAAACCAGATTGTATCACATACCCCAGGGTGATATTTTCAGGTAGATGTCTCTGAAGAATGGAGCAGAAATGACCTTTCCATTGGGGACACTGGGCCCCTGAAATGCACTGACACTGGTTTTTCCCTGGGTGAAGGGACAAGCTGGGGATGGAAACCAGCACTGGAAGCACTTTGGAACAGGAATTGTGCAGTGTTTGAGCAGCTGCCCTTTGAGCCTGGGCATGGCCCCATTAAAGGCTTTGGGGCCACCACTGGCAAGGGAATTTCAGTCACACTCTCTTCAGGTCTCAGCATCATGAGTGTTTTGTCTTTTTTTGAAGCTGGTTTTGACTTGGAACCTAAACTTGATGGCACTTGAGGAAATTGTTCCTTTGATCCCATGAAAAATGCTCCAGGCTGTTCCAGCAGGGTCTGTCTGCAGGACAGATAGGGAGGGGACAGGGCTGTGAGGCACTGAAGGTGTCATGGTGAATTTGGAGCTGATTGAAGAGTCAGTCACAGCTTCTGCCCCTTCAGGTGCCATCTCTGGATGGGGGGGTTTGGGTTTCTCGTGTTTGAGCCAACAGTGAGGTGCCAAAATCTGCTTGGAGGAGCGAAGGTTCTTCCAAAGGGAAGGCAAAGCAGAGAGCAGCCTGCAAGGGCTGCTAATGAATATTAACGTGTGCTGCTGGGTGGGTTGGGGGGTCTAGGAGTAGAGAGAAAATCAGGCAAGAGGAGTGAGAGACAGAAGGGTGGGAAAGGAGGGAAAGCAAAGGTCAGGAGCAGTGCCAGTGCTGAAGGTGTACAAATGGCTGCTGCTGAATGAACGGTGAGGTACTGAACAAATAGTAATTAAAATCCCAGCTACTATGTAAATGCCAGATTAGAGCTGTGATCTTTTTGCAGACTTTCCTTGGAGGTGAGTGGGAGTCTCTGTGTTGCCCTTGGGAATGCTTCAGCCTAAATATATGCTCAAAGCCAGGGATATTCAGACTTCTCCCTGGCTTGAGCTGACACATGTCCCTCTGCCACATCCCAGCAGCACCCCGAGGTCTCTGTGAGGTTTCAGTGCTCAGGGTTTCCAGCAGGGTGATTTCACTGTTCTGCACATGAAGATGTTTCACTGATATTCTCCTTTCAAAGGTACTGAGCTGGATTTCTAACCTGGCCCAGAACTGAGCATTTCACTTGCTCTGAAATTGTGGCCATGGGGCTGTGTGGGGGAAATGATGCTCTCGTGGGCAGGGAGGGTTCCAGGCTCCCAGAAAAACCTGGAGTCTCCCAAGGCAGCCCCAGGGTGCTGTGCTCACCCTGAGGCTGGCAGGGGCAGAGTGCAGGGGCTGGGGGAGAGCTATTGACAACTTATTTGCTGAACACATCTCTATAGTCCTGTTTCCATGGCAACCCTGATGTGAAATGTGTTGCTAGAAAAACATTAGTTACTATAGAAACATCTTCCCTGTGAAAAGTTTGCTTTGTAACACATGATACCTAATATTAGTTTTTTTTAACTTGAACTGCCCACGTGTGTGTTTGGCTCAATAAACAGATCATTGTACTCAGGGTGACAGAGCTGGGAAGGGACAGGACCTGCCTGTCCTACTCAAAATCCTCTGCTGGCATTGCCTACCCCCAGACTGAGCAGCAGTGAAGGCAACAGAAACGTTGTATTATGCAGGAGGTGATGGACTCTAGATATATCTGTGCCTGAAGTGTTAGTTGAGACCCTAAATTTTATGGAAAATCAGTAATTTTGGTTTTCAGTGGATTCAATTTTTTCATATTTAAGAAAAAGCCACAAATCCCATCCTGGGTTACTGGGAACCACTCAGATTCCCCCAGCAGCACTTGAAAACTGGGGGGAGAGGTTTGGTTGGCTTTGTTAGGGTCACGTTCTAGAAAACAGCTGCCAGGAAGTGAGGCTTGAATCTGCTCCTCCACAGAATCCTTTAGGTTGGAAGGGACTTTTGGGGTGTTTGCAGTGACCCCACTGCAGCTCCATACCCAGCTCTCTCCTGGCACTGTGAGCCTGCCTTGCTCAGAGATGGGGCTGGGCTGGGTGAGCTGACAGGGTTCCTCAGTTGTTTTTTGGGGTTTTGCTCTGTGAATGGTGCTGCGGTGGGTTCACTGAGCTTGGGGGTCAATGGGAAGGATTTCCTGTCCCCCGGGGGTTTATTTCTGCCTGGTTCTGAGTGCTGCAGAGCTATAGCAATGGTTTAGCAAAAAGAACAATTCCTCATTGTGCCTTGTGCTACCTTGGCGAATCACTGAGCTCCACAAAACATTCCCACACCTCCTCCCAGGAAGCAGGTTCAGAGTTGTCACCTTGTGGCTGGGCACATGGAGCTGCAGCCGTGGGCAGCTGCTGCTCCTCGCGTGGGGAGTGTGAGCCTTGGAGAAGGACCCAGCCCCTCCAGGTTTCATGGACAACAAGTGGGGTGTCAGGAAGTCCGTCACCTTTTCTCCCTGAATTAGCTGGAAGGTGGAAAAGCTTCTTCGTTTTGCTAATTGTACTTTTCAGTTTCAGGCTGGAGTCTTCTAGGAAAGAAGTTTTGGTTCAGAAATTTCTCAACTTTTTTTCCAGTTTTGTCATCCGATTTCTAGCCCGGGGGCTTTCCTCTGGGAAGATGCTGAAGGGCCATCTGTCGTTGGCTGGAGGGGGGAGTTGTTCCTGGAATAGCGGTGGATAAAGCAGTTAATGTGCATTGTTTCACAGGATGTGGAACTGTGGAGGTGTCGCGGGAGTGAAGGGATGTGGGCTGTGCTGGAAATGAGGTGCAAAGGGAAGGGTTCTGCTGTTGCCTCCCCAGGGACAGAGCTCCCCTGTCAATGGCCTGGATGTGCTGACTGCTCTGGAAATGTGCTGGGCTAAGCCCTGTGGTTAACTCTTTATTTGCCTTGAAAACTCTGATCCCAGGCTGAACAGAATTTCCAAGGAAAAAGAAATCCCCTAAACGGAGCTTTGGGGTAAAGGATTTGGTTTTGCCATCGTGGAGCTGGGGAAGGCAGGTTGCAAAGGTGGCTTCAGTGGGCAGAGGGCTCAGGGCTGGAAGACATGAAGGAAAGAATAGAGAATTTGGGAGATATTGTTCCAGAAATGCTGTTTCTTAAGCAGGTGCCCCTTCTGAGGGTTCTCACCACTGCTGCTGGGTTGTCTTTGTGCACAAAGTCTCAGATTATCTGAAGTGCTTGAATGAAGGCAAGAAATGACCTCTCTGAGGGGTTCCAGGGCGATTGTGTTCAAGTGAAGCCTGGAATGTTATGTTTAGGAACTTGTACAAAACTTGAATTTATGTAATTCTACCAGCCTGATTATTTTTAACTTAAATGCTGCAGATGCAAAACTCAGGACTGTTTCTGGGCTTTTATCTTTCCCAGAATGTGCCAGCTCTGTTTAATCGCTGGATTTCATGCTGTCTGGCCACCTGCAAAGAAATCTCTTGAGAACTCCTTTGGACTTCCAGGCTGGGATGTGGAATGGACCTGGCACGAGCCTGGTTTGGGGAGGACAAGGTCTGTGTCTCCTTGCAGCCTTCCTCTGAGGGATTCAGAGTCAAAAGAATTAGACTGGCCTCCTGTTTTCTGAAGAAATCTGGAACTTGGAATAGACACGTGAACACACAAGCTGTTGTTTCTGGATATAATATCCCTGTTCCTGGTGCTGCAGGAGTTTTCCTTCAAGCACATTTGTGTGGTGCAACTGTGGCATGGAGAGATTGGCAGGACCCATCTGCCCATCCTCTGTGTGGGGCCCAGGGGCTGGAGAAAAACAAGATCTGTTCATTTGGAGGAAGGGAAAGATCATCTTCCCCCTGCTCTGATGTGCTCCCAGACCCCTCTCCTGCCAGGGCTGACCCAATGCCTCCCTGCTCTGGTTTTGCTCAGCAATGCAGACACTAAATAGTCCTAAAAAGGACTTTTTGCTTTCTCCAGATGCTGCTGAGCAGAGCCCATGGGGCAGTTCCCATCCCTTGGGAGCTTCCCTGGGAGCTGTGGCTGTGAGCACGGGGAGGCTGGACAGAAGTGAAGGGCAGTGTTGGACACAGTGCTGCCTCTGTCTGTGTGTCACAGGTGAGGGAAGAGGCCACACCAGCCTCTGCTGGACTGCCATGGCAGGAGTGGGATGCAGGGTTGGGATGCCTGGGTTGTGCAGCAATCCCCAAGCCCTCAGCATGCTGAGATGAGGCAGGGCTGCTTCTTGCCAGCCCTGGTGGTTGAGCCCTGCAGGGATGGGCACTCACTCAGCTGAGTGCCTCAGGATGGATCCCAGGGGCTCTGAGCAGGGCTGAGCTGTGTTGGGATTTCCGTGTTTGCTGTGCTCTGAAGAAACAAAAAAAATCCATCCAGTGGATTTTTCAGTGCCAGCCTTGATCAAGCAAAGCTGTGAACATCGTGAAGGAATGACTGAAGGCACAATCAAGGAGGAAGGAAGGAAGGCTCTGCCCAAGTAAAGAGGGATTGGGGAATTTCTGCCTTGAGAAAATGCTCATGAGGATGAGCAGTGCAGCACATTTCCAACTCATTCCTTTTGCTTTGTCTTTCCTCATGTCCTTGCCAGATGATGGCTGCTCTTCATGCATAACTTGAACTGTACTTGATCATCTCTGGCAGTTTGTCCTTTTTGACACCTCATGGATGCAAGGGCTCATGTGGAGATGGTTGGAGCCAGTTTGACCTTGTGGATGGGCAGAAGAGATCTCCAGAGTTGGGAGTTCAGGTGTTTGTGGTGCTTGTTTAAAGTGTGAGCAGTCCTGGGCATCCCACTGAAGATCTGGGGGTAAATTTCAGTGTTGCTCCATTCATGTCCACACAGAAGGGGAAGGAGTTCTGCACTGGGAACTAAAGGACAGAATATTCTAATTTGGGTACCATAAATTATGGCCATGAATAAGCATGTCCTGGTTTTTCAGAGGTGCTGAACACTTATAATTCTATTGACTTCAGTGGGAACTGGAATGAGTGCAGTGCATGCTTTGGATAAATCACATTATGTAACAGAAAAAATGATGGTAATTTATGTTCAAGAAGTTTTCATCACAGCACTGAGCTCTATTCTTTGCAATTGGAAAGAATGAAAAGTTTGAGAAGTTGTGCTGAGACTCTTAATGCACCTGCACAGCATTTCTGATCCAGGATTCCTGCCCTGTGCTGGGCCATGCAGGGGACGATGCCACCCGAGGTGTGACACCAGGGGAGCTCTGAGCTGTCACTCAGGGCTGCTCCTGGCCCATCCCTCCTGTCCTGCCGGGAAGAACCTGAGCAGCACTTTGGTGCTCTCCCAGCACTGCTGTTTGCTCTCAGGAAAGGGTGCAGGGAACATCAAGTGCAAATTAAAAATAGCAATAAAAATGAAGTGAGGAAAAGCAATCAGAACACCTAAAATCCAGCACTATCTTTAATCATAAGTGGAAAAAAATGTATGAGTGTTGTTTGATCACAATCTAAACACAGCCTAAACAACTCTTTGAATTTGTAAATGACATGCAATAGAGATATTTTTAGCTCATGTTGCTCAGATCTTGAGGAGGATTTTTTGTATATTTTAGCTTATCACATTTCTTGCATAATAAGCTCTAGTTTTGCACAGCAGTTTAATTTTCTGTGAGCCTATTCTGTATGCAAATAACTTTTCTTTTGTGGTCTCCAGTGGCAAGATTATCTCCACACTGACTGGATTTAAGGTGAAAAGAACTTTACTGAAGGGCAAGATTATAATCTCTTCATTTACCTGGTTTGTCTTTCTCAGGCTGTTGTTGTTATCAGTCTGCTCATGTTTTGTTCCTTCTGTTTGAAATTCCAATGAAAATGGTGAAACTTTTCCCATCTTCAGGGAGTGCCAAAAAGGCAGTTTTTGTTGCACTTTCTGATTGAGATGTGCCCTTTTTACTTTCCATGTATCTGCCTGAGTGTGCTTAGCTGGGTGCATCAATTCTGTGTGAGTAGAAAATGCTCTTGAATAAAATGAATAACTTGGGTTTCTGATGCACTCTTCTGCTGATAGTGCAAGGGCAGCTGAAAAGCTCAGCCTTATCTGCAGGCCATGCCAGCCTGGATTTTGTCTGCTGGAAATGGACTGAGGATTTGGAGTGTAGATATGGGGCAGATACAGAAGGAAGGGTTGGAGAGGAGGTCATGGACAGGTGGGTTTGGAGCCTTTTCCAAAGAAACTGCTCCTCAAGTTTAGTTTTGCAACAAAATAGAATTAATTCTCTGCTCCAGGGATTAATGGGCTTGGAGGGGCAGTGATGGGAGTGCCCAGGGCTGTGTGATGGGGAGGAGGAGACCTGCTGCTGGAGGGAGCAGGAGAGGCTGGAAAGGCAGGACAACTTAAAGGAAGAGAAAGGGAAAGGCAAGAACACAGGAGGAAGAGGAGGAATTGGGCAGTGGGGCCTTTCCTTGGCAATCCTGAGCCTCAGCCAAGCTCCTCTCCCTGCTGCTCGTGGAGAGCTGGAGCTGTGGGGCAGTGCCAGTGAGGCAAATCTGCCTCTGGTGAATGAGAAACCTGGAAATGCTGGGGGGAATGAGAGCCCAGTGCCCTCTGTCACTGATCTCAAAGGATGTGCTGCCATAAGCAAAACGGGAATCCTGTATTTTGACCAATATTTCAATTCCCCACTTGTTTTTAACACCTGAAGTACAACAAAAACAAACAGCATTCACAGGAAGTGTGGTTCTCCCTCCCTCCCTGTAATGATCAGTTCCTGCTGAAATCAGTTGGGCTGACTGCATAACAAATTTTAGGGTTCTTGGCATTCAGTGAAAATGGGAGTACCTGGAGAATTGGAGGCTTTGTTTAATTACAGAAATGCCTGGAGCTGGGCTGGGAGCAGCACTGACTTCAGCTGGACTTTCTGTACCTGTGTGCTGCTGTCCATTGGATATTTGGGGATCTCTGCCATCCCTTGATTCATGGAGTTGTCATAGGAACTATTCCCTAAGCTGTGTTCTGACTTTTTCCATGAGGCACTTTATTGTGTTATAAAGTGTTGACAGCAAAGCACAGGGATAGATTTTTAAATGTCACCAAGGTAACTACTGGCATTCAATTACAGTTTCAGATAAAGATGAATCCCTTCTGCAAATGGGACTGTGTGAAAGTCAAAAACTGTGCTGAGGATGACGGTGATTTGTGATAGAGCAAAGAATTCCCTTGTCACTTTGCGAGGTTAATTGTGCCCATGCTGGGCTTTGGTAGCACAGATGTGACTCCATTCTTCAGCTGGTGTCTCTGAGACACTGATCACTCAGGATCCAGCTCGTTGGGGTTTGTCCTGCTCTCTCTCCATGATTCTGTCTCCCTGTGGCAGCCCAGGGCTGATCTGGGGATGATCACTGACCCTGCTGTAAAGGACATTTCTCTGGGCTTACATAAACACCCAGAGACCGGAGCAGGACTTGGCTGCAAATCTCTTGAAACCTCAGATTGTCTCGTTCATCTTAAGCTTGAGAAGATGAGAGTGCCAGACTCGTGGGGATCAGGGGAGAGTAGACAACCTGAGAAAAACTTGTGCTTTGGAAAAGGTTTTAGAGCCTGGAAAAGAGTGAGAGTGAATTTGTGTGTGGGATCTGAGGAGTCAAAGGGGGAGAGAGAAGGGAAAGGTGAGAACCTGGCAGAGAAAACTCATGGATGGTTTGCTGTTGAAGCTGTGTTGAAGCTGGGCTTTGGATGTGAGAGCTGGGGGCAGTCCTGTGAGGGCAGGAGAACGCTTGGGAGCTGTGCAGGCTCTGAAAAAATCACCCTTAAACCCCCCAAGGCTCTAAAGTTTGAAGCTGTGCCCATGGAAAGGCTTCTTCAAAGCCAGCCTGCTCCAAGTGCTGCTCCTTCCCTCACTCCTCCCCCCTTATCTCTCGTCCATTACATCTCAACATCTCTTCACAGCCATAATCACTAAAATTTAGCCAATTATACATTCATTCTTCTCTCCCGTTAAGAACAATCTTTCCTTTCTCAATAAACTACCTATCTTTTATTTGAAGTTTCACACTAAATGTGAAAAGAACAGAACCTGACAATGTCATTTGAGGGAAGTGATTTTATTTTAAAGTAAAGTGTTTTGTGAACAGCATCCTGATTGCCTGGCAGAGCTAAAAATAGGTGACTGGTTAAGTAGCTGATCTGCAGGTGGAGACCTGGCAGTGATGCATTTTTGCTCCTGCCCAGTAATTCCATGCCAAACACAGTCCTGGTGCTGGAATTGTAATGGAGGGGGAGCAGAGGATTCCTCGAGAGGTGCCCATGACAGGGTAAAACAAAATCAGAGCAGCAATTTGATTTATCAGCACAATTCGAAGTGTCACATCTCGGATGGTTTTATGGTGCTATTTGCAGGTGTTTGTGTCTGCACGAGCCCACAGTGCCCTGCTGAAAGTGGAACAGCAAAGCTGGGCAAGGAGCAGCTGGCTGAGAGGCAGCAGCAGCACATTTCATAGCAGGGAAGAGGTTTCAGCCCTGAGTGATGTTTCCTGCCCTGTTCAGGGCAGGACATGCCCACCTGGACCTGCTGCCCCTCGTGCATCCCTGGGAGCTGCCAGTGCCCAGAATTGCTGCCTGGCAAAGCCGTGGGGACACAAGCCAGGCTGTGCTTCCTGCCCCAAAAAAGGCCTTAGAAACCAACGTGGAACTCCCTAAGATAAACGGGAGATGTGAGCAAACCCCGAAGATGTACAGAGCACTTGTGCTGCCTTGACAGGCAACACGAAATCCAAACAAAGGCTGGGATTCCTCAGGGATTTGCCATGTAAGGGGCCCCGTGCAGATGCAGCCTCCTCTGCCAGGACAGCTCTGTTTGGGTTTGGGTCTTGGAACTTGGGCAGTTCTTCTCTTTGTTTTAAAGTTGTTTTCTGGAGATTTCTTTAATCATAATCCCCCTTCCATCATGAGCCTGCCTACCAACAGAATATTTGTCCTTCTGAATGCCTCTATTTCTATCCTTCCCCCTCCATCCTCCCTCCCAGGCACACTCTGATTTGGATTTCAGCCCTTCAAGGAACACCACACTGGGAGGGATTGCAGTCCTGGGGTGTCTCCATCACTGCAGAATTCCCCTGGAAAAAAATGTCATGGCTGCAGAATTTTGGCTGTTTTCTTTTTAGAAGATGAAGTGGGTCAGGTTCTAGAGAGCCTTTGCTCTTTGGGGAGAATTTCTCTTTCTCTGGGAATGTGGCACAAGGAGAATTAATTTGGGAAGGGGTCCTGGGACACATTTGTGTGGGTACAGCTCTGGTACAAACCCCAGTGCCACACAGAGCAATTCCCTCTCATCCTGCCTCACTGCTGGGGGAAATGAACTCTGTGTGTGGTGGTTTTGAGATGATTTAATGCAGTTTTGAGACAGGAATCTCACGTTCCTGAGCAAATGGCAAAGGGCAGCTGGACTCCTGTGGGTGTGGGTTGTGCTGAGCTCCATCCTCAGTGGAAGAAAAGGCAGTGGATGTTTTATTTGTGCCCCCGGGGAGGAGGGGCTCGGCCAGCAGCACTTTCTGTGACACAGAGAGGCCCTGGGCTGATCCCGGGGGTTTTGTGTCTCCATCTGGACCATGGGAAGGACTCACTGCAAACCCCTGGCAGAAGTTCTCAGATGCAGCTCTCTCCTATTCCCTGGAAATCTCTTGTTCCTGGAAATGTTCAGCCTCAAGGGAAGCCAGGATTGGAGAGAGGGAATTAAAGTGGGAATGGGAATATGATTTAAGGATTGATAAACTGCTCTGTAACTTTTGGAAACTGAAGTTTCTGTGCAATTTAAAGGCATTTCCCTGTTCAGTTTTAATATATGCCAACCACTTAGATCTTTTTTCCAATGTTTGGAAATATTTCTAGCAAGGGAAAACGGAAATAGTTTTGTTTTTCATCTCCCTCTTCTGCCTGCAGGTAAATTCTCTGGAGGTTCTATCTGACACTTTCTGAATTCTCAATTCAACAGCTCTTCAGGGTATTTGTGTTAAACACACAACTTGTTCAGAAGCTCTGTTAGGCTTGAAGTGATTCAAGCACAGAAGAAAGCAGATGGGAGGATACAGAGAGTGCTTTTTGTTTTTAAAAAATGCAGTGGTATAGTAGAAATAGTTCTTCTTTTGCCTTTGGAGATGGAATCAGTGAATCACTGGTGTAAATGTCTGTCTGGAACTTTGCACTTCATGAGACAGGAGGCTGAAGGGATCCTGTCCCCTGAGGATTTGTTCTCCAAATCTGTAATTGTGGAGACAAAGCTCAGTGGATGTTGGTGAATCTGTCTCTGGGTTCAGAGGCACCAATGGCCCAGGAATCTTTAATTCTCCTGGTTCTGGTGTCCAGGTGTCACCCCTAGAGCCAGAGCAGCTCCTTTCCTGTCCAAAGAGCTCTGGGTGTGAACGTGTGCACACACTCACGAATGTTCTTTGGGTTTTTCTCACATTCCCATCCTAACCTGGAGGGTGGAACGAGCTGGGAGCTGAAATGCAGAATTTATCTCCACAACCATGAAGGGAACAGCTTCATTTTTCCTTTTGTATAATCTGTGCCTGGTACACGTTCTGAATTGGAAGAATGAGAGCTGGTAAAATTTCAATTAAATCTTAAGAAAGCCAATATATTAATTAAAAGGAATGCTGATGGTCTTAATTAACAATGTATTAACATGCTGCAAGCACCAGAAGTTCTACTGAGTTGGCTGGTCTGACTGATTCACCTGTATTTACCACTAATTAATGAGACATTGCAATCATTAATGCTTTTTGTGATTGCTTGATTGGGAAGTTAACTGTGTAAAGACTCAGAGCTGCCCTAAACAGTGTCAGGGTAAGGTCTGGTGCACGTGGGGCACAGGGAAATGATTTCCCTCATGATGACGAGGTACTGAGCTTTTTTCCCTCTGGTAGGATGAGGTGACTTACCACATGATTTTAAAAAATGTTTACATAAAGGTGTTTGGAAAACATCTGCTAAACACACACCTGGTCTTGGCAGAAGAAAAGCAGTTTGTCAGCACTGGCTATAAAACTATTAATTTTGATCTGTCTAGACAAGAGCTTGGTTGTATTAGAAGATGGATTTCATGACAATTAAGAACTTCCATCCTCAAACTCTTTAATAAAGTTCGGAAGCCACTTGAGCATTCTCAAGAGCACCTTTTCAATTTGTACCAAATGATGCATTTAATAACCTCTAATGAAGCAGATGCTGAGTTACAGTTTGGGTGGAGATGGTCCAGATCTCATCCCTCTGGGCTGTGTTGTACTTTTGTTATCATGACATGAGAGTTAAAGGCTGATGCTGGAGCTTTTTGGTCTGGTTTTACCACACCTCACTCTTAGATTAGTTTGACTTCCCATATAGGTCCTGCTTAAAGCTGTGGATAAGGCTGGGTCCAAAGCACAGGCTTAGCTTTGTGCTCTGCAGGTGACTTTAAATCAGAATTGTGTGTCAGAGGCTTTGTGTGCTCCTTGCATCTCCAGGAATGTTTTCCCTCCTCCTGCCCCCCTGGCAGGCAAGGCTGAGTTCAGGAGCTCCTGGGTGGGCTGGGCAGTGATTCCTGCCCCTGTCCTGAGCTCGGAGACCTCAGGCTGTGCTCCAGAGGAGAACGCTCTAAAGGTCAGCCAAAGCTGGGGGAGCTGCCAGGCAGGAGAAATTCCAGCTCTGCTCTCACTCTGGGTTTGCAGGAGGATGGAAAGGGCAAAGCCTGGCACAAGGGGCTCTGAGGGGAAGCCCTTCACTCATTGCTCTAGGGGGGTTCCTTTGGGCATAAATGAAAGGCAGCACTCGGGAATGTTCCTCACTCCTGACAGGTTAAATGGCTCCCTTGGCTCCAAGGGGCTGGCTTGGCACTTCTGGAGCTGCTCATTAACTCCTCCAGCACCTCTGCCTGCAGGCTACACAACACTGAATTTATGAGCCTGCCCAGCACTCAGTTCTGCCTTCCATCCTCCTGCAAAAGCTGCTATTATTGCACGTTTACTGCTTGCTGGTACACGCTTCAGATCTGTGCTCAGATTGGCAGTGTAAAGTTCTTGTTCTTTTACAGAATTTCCTAGGCTTTAGAGAACACCTCTGAAGTCTGGTACAATGGCTGTCTGATCCTCACATCTTCAACAGTAATAATGAAAATCATTCAGAAATGGGTTGGAAACAAATATTCTGTTTTCATGTTGCACCGTGTTATTGGATCTGACTCGGTTCTGAGAATTTAGCAGCACTGAACAGATCAAACCATTCCCACAGAGACTTCTGGCTGAAAACCACTTACAAACCTCAAAACCAATAACATGAGTAAAAGTTTGTCTTCAGCACAGACTGTATTTGCAAGCACAGAATAACTGCTGTGTTCCAGGGCACCACCAACTCTTCCAGCATTTGTATTTTCATTCCAATCCATCTGCTGAAGGTTCTGTCACTGTCAGAACCCATCACTTCAGGGTCCTGAGCCCTTCCTGCCATTAGTTCAAGCTGAACCTGGATATGAAATTTTTCAGGTGTGTTACAGATTCACAACTCAACGTGCTACCTTCTCTGTGGCAGAGAAGGGTTTCTCTGGCATCCCCAGCACGGAGCAGATGGGGATCTTGGGGTGCATCTCTGTGCTGAACCCCTCTGCAGGGCAGTGACTCCGAATGTTCTCCTGGCTGTAAACAAGAAATCATGAACCTCAGGTAGGATGTGCCTGGGAGCTCACAGTGCTGGCCTGCAGCTTTCAAGGTGGACATAAAGGCACAGCAATTGAACTTCTCATTTTCATTTTCCATCAGGAGCTTCCACCCGAACTGCAAAGCGCTGGGTGTTGTATTTGGGCTCATGCCTGAAACTGGCTCTGGGCTTGATCAGTGCCTTTGCAAGTGGCTGCTTGCAAGACTTTAGTGGTGGTGCCCCTGAGCTCTGGGACTCCCAGAGTGGCAGGAGGTTCTGAGATGGATGTGACAAGGCTGGATGGGGTCTGGGTGCTGGTGGTGCTGTGGGGAGGGTATCCATTGCAGCCCCATCTGTTGTTTGCAGTGGGGTCTGCAGGCATGAGAGGAAAAACCATATGGTTTTTGGTTGGCAAAATGAGGAGGATTTGGGCTATCTGGAAATTGTAATGAGATCTGTCATCCTGGGGTGTTACACCTCAGTGGGACTGAGCCAAGTGACAGCAGAGAGAGGCTCTGTGAGACTCTGAATGGGGAAAAACTGCAGAAATCCACAGCACAACCTAAACACCAGCTCTGAAAGCAGCCCAGGGCTGTGACAGGGGACCAGGCACGAGCCTAACCCCGGGATTAGGTTCCTAACAACCCAGACTAACCGCAGTGCCTCAGCACTGACCATTTCCAGGTGAATTCCTGGGCCTTTCTGCTGCTCTGCCACGCTGGGTGTGAAGCCCGTGGGTGTCACACACCCTGCAGAAGATGAGGGAGGATTTCTTGCCTTGAAATTCTCATTGTGGCACGTTCAGCTTGGAGGTCTGTAGATGTTCAGGGTATCGTGTGGAGCACTGGGAGCAGTCGGTGTCCCTTGGAGCACCCAGCACTTGTTGATGAGCAGAATTGTCACATCTCCTGTCTTTCAGCAATAACAAAGGCGTGTGCTCAGTAACAACTTGTCTGGGCCAAGCGCCAGCAGAGAAGTTCTAGGAGCTGTGACAACAAAGTGTTGGGGCTCCTCGGGGAAAAAATATCTCCTGAAAATGAACAAGCTGTATCAAACTTTAAATGGGGGAGAAAAGCAACTCTGAAGAATCCATTATTGATGAGCTTGGTGTTTTTGGAACACCTGCTCTGGCTCTTGCCAGGCCATGTGCCAGATCCCTGCTCCCATCTGAAAGATTTCCACATCTCTGGTGCTTGGTGCATTTTTCCCTTTCACCATTCAGCTGCAAATACTCCAAGCATGTTCATGAGATGCCATTAAAAAATGGGCAGTTTCTGTTGTGTAAATAACATCTGATTTTATTTTTTAAGGAAATCCTTCAGCTAGATACGTGTTTTCAGAACCAAATTTATTAAAATAGACGTTCTGCACACAAAATGAGCGGAGAGAAGGCTTGCAGTAAACTTCTTAGTGCCATGCCATGAATTGTTTGAGTTTTGTGTCTTGTGAGGGCTTCAATCACTGTGATATAAAATAGAGTGTGTATGTACATGGTGCAAGGGAATAGTTTTGGATCCTGTGAACAGCTGGAACCAGGAGCCACCCACCCAGCTGTGGGACATGCAGAAAGAAGCACCAGCAGATGATTTCTGCTGTGGTTTGTGCATGTGTGGAGCTGTACCTGGCCTTGGCTCACTGAGGGTTTCTCAGCTCCTTCTCTGGGTTTGGCAGTGCCTGGGAATTTTGGGAACAGTCCCAGTGGATCCTGGCATTGCAGAAGAGCCCTGGGACCCCTGAGCTGCTGCTGGCTCTGTCCCTGCCACAGGCACCCACAGCACTCAGGGGGGTTCAGGTCTCTGTGGGAGCTTTTCCTGCACCTCTGGTCTGTAAGCAATCTATACTTTTTATTCTGGAAAAGAGGATTTTAAACCTTGATTCCAGGTGAAGCAGAATCAAGCCCAGCTGAATGTTTAAAATAGACACTGTCCTGCTAGACCCTGCTTCTGGTGGGGAACGTTTCAGTGCAATATTTGAAAAGTTAATAAATTTTAGTGCAAATCAGTGCTGCTGAAAGCCCTAAGTAAATATTAAGACTCTATATTCATGAATAACTCCTGGCTAGGATATTATTTCTAATTCAAGAAACCACCCCTTTCATCTCCTACCTAAACACTTTTTATATTTGGATCAAGGTTATGTTTTACTACACGCTGCACAAATGTTTGAGAAGATATAGTTTCTTCACTGAGAAGCTGACAGTTTTCTCCATAAATTCAATGTTGCTAGGTTCACAGAAAAATATTTATCAGCTGAAGAGAACTTGAGCTGATCAAAATCACTGACATGGACAGCTGGGGCACCATTAATAATCATTGGTTTAATATGCCAGAAAATTAATTGTTAAATACAGGCAGAGGTGGGGAGGAGGGAGAGCACCCGACTCTGTGAATCTCAAGGTGAGAGCAGTGGGATTGAAGTCACTGGAGGGAATAATTACAGCTTGTGACACCTGTAAGGCTGTGCCCACTGTCAGTGGTTTTGCCCTCTGGTTGTGCATCACCAGTTTGCTCTGCATTCATCAAAGAGCAGAGTTGCTGTGGGGGGGTTCACAAGCACAGCAAATGTAACTGTTTTTCCCCTTAACTCCTGTATTGACCATATTGATCCCCAAGAAAATTAGGTTTTTGAAAGTTCAAGTGTGGTTTAATGTCCCAGAGTGAAATGGATCTTTTCCTCAGCCCCAGCTGCTCAGGGACCATTTTGTGCAGATTTACCCTGCAGCAGAACAATCTGTGCTTCAGTCAGGGGCAGAGTGACCCCTGGGCTGAGCATCAGCTGCACAAATTCTATTTAGTATTGCTGCCTACCTTGTCTTAAAACCCATAAAGGTTCTGGCAGGGAGAGGGAGCTGTAAGGAACGTGGATGGGTGGTTGAAAACAGGATCTAAGACAAGTTTGTAGATGTTTAGATTTCAGGCTGGTTATTGCAGCCACTTCTGTGCTGTGTTTGAGGACTCACCTTCACCAGCCTGGGGACAGGCAGTAATTCAGGCAAGGGACAGTTTAGCTGTAATTAAAAGCTTGAGTTAAATTCCTGCTTAAAACTGAAGCTATTTGATTGTCATTGTTGTTTGTGACCCAAGTGTCCTAGGCTTGGTAAATCCAGTGTTCAGCCCCTTGCCTGTGCTACAGACAGGCCTGGAGGGATCAGAATATACTGCAATAAACTACTCTGCATAAGCAGAAAACTTTGTGTTCCAAGATGTCCTGATTTCCTATGAAAGCACTGTCACATCTGGATCATCCCCCCAAGCCCTCTGGGCTGGTTTGCAGAGGGCAGGAGGCAGGAATTTCTCTGCCCACCTGTAAGCAAGAGCTCAGTAAAGAACATCTGCTGAGGCTGAGACATCCACCCCCAGTTTCTGTGAAATAAAAAAGACTTGCTCCTCTGGAACGGGGAAGTAGGCCTGGATTACTGGTTCCTGAGCAGGCTGGAGTTCAGGGTACATTTGTGTACATTATAATTTCCAGTTCCCTTGAAAAATTCTCATTCCTGAAACCTTCCCCTTGGTAGGAAAGCAGATGTCCACTGCATGGCACAGCCTGCAAATTCTGTCTGCTCCTTGTCATCCATTTCTCTGCACATTTGACCTCCAAAGTGTGAACTTCCAGCTTTGTTCCTTTGGTATAACCTGGGCTTTTCCCCCTTGAGAGGAGAACCTGAAGTTTGAGGCAGCTGTGACTTAGATGAGTCGCATTTAATTAAAGCCCTGAAGAGATCTGCTCTTCCATGGTTAGCTGCCCACTTTACGGGGCACTTAATTTAAGTCCCTAGAGAATCATGAGAAACTTGGCTTAGTTTTGGGGTTGGCTTTTGGGTGGCACTGCTTTGGCTGCTCTATTTTCACAAACTTGGCTTTTTTTGTGGGTGAAGCTTTGGCATTTCTGCACGCAGAACTGGCAGGGTTCAGTAGCTGAGTGCCTGTGGCATCACCTGCCAAGGTGCACCAGAGGTTGGCAATTTTTTTTTCCTTGTTAAGGTGATGAAAACATGCTCCCACAAATCTATCCATGCCTGTGCAGCTCTGTGTGGGTGGGCACAATGTTGAACTGGTGATTTCTGTAGCAATGACTTTCTGCAGTGTTGATAGGTCATAATTTCAGGTTTTAACTTCAGCTGGGAACTGCCAGCCAGAAAATATAACTGAAATAAATACAGAAATGCAAAAGCCCTCATCCCCAAAAATGCTACTTTTTGCTTATCACAATAATGAGTTTTTACTTTCCATGTTTCCATGCCATCCCTTCTGCTGGGCAGGTGTGAGCAGGGAGACTGGGGACATCAAAACTGGAGGACAAATTAGAGAGGAAAACAAAGGATGGGGGAGACGACCCTGGAGAGCTTTGCCACTGCAGCTCCCAGTGCAGTCCCTCTCTCTTGGGATGGAAAGAGCTGCTGAAAAAAAACTCCAACCTTTTGGGTGTTTATCAGTTTTATCAGCTCTTTTGGTGCTTGGAGCCATAATTTATTTATAAATCTTGAAGGAAAGAAGGTACAGGACTCCAAACAATTTTGTCCAGGAATTGCGAGGTTACATGACCCCAGTGGCGTTCAGCTGATTAGAGTAACACCAGAAAATGGGAGAGAACCTTGGCCAGAACTCCAGTCAAACTGCAGGAGAGCTGCAGTCCCCTGGGCATTGAGTAACTGCTGCTTAGATGGCAAAATAATTGAAACTTGTGGGGAGGAGGGGAGAGCTCTGCAGATGGTGCTGGGCTGTGCCTGAGATCCTGCAAGATGTAAAAAGCAAGAGCATTTGGCATCAGAGAGGAGGCAAATGATGCTGGCTTTGTGCCAGGCAACTCCTTAATACCAGCCCGTGGAGAGGTGGAATTGCAGAACCAAGCACAGCCAGGCAGCCTGGATTACAAACAGGAAAATAAAAGAAGTCCCTGAGTGCGAGCTGTGACTTTCTCCTCCCCATGAACGCCTTGTGCCCAGGCACGAGAGTTCTTTGGCAGCAGCGTGGGACACATCAGTGTCTCTGGGAGCCAGGGGGGCAGGGAGCACACAGATCCATCATGGACCTTGTTTGCTCCCTGTGCTTATCTCAGGGATTCCGTCGGGAGCAGTGGGCAATTTATATTTCTTTATTTGGCTTCCCCTCCTAATCAGTCCAACCCTGATGAGGACTGGCTGTACCTCTGCCTTGTGGCTACCCAGAGCTCAGCCCACCCTGCAGCGAGCTCTGCAAAACCCAAAACTGCTCCCCAGCCTTTCTCATTTTCTTCTTTCCACGCGTGGAATTTCTGCTCTGGCTGCGTAATTTTGTTTTCTGGGCTGGAATCCTTGCTTTACATGTAACGGTTATTAACTCATCTGCTTTTGAGCAATGAGCTGCTCACACCCTGGGAGTGCATCACCCTCTGGGGGCACCAAACCCCGGAGTGGCCATGGGGCCACCTCTGCACCCCAGTCTGGGGCTCTGGAGGCTGCTGCTCCCAGGAGCAGAGGCTGGATGTGGCCACTGGGATAGAAAACAGGAGTCACGGTGGGGCTCTGCTCGTGGATTTACTGGGTTTTGGTTTTACCTTGCAAAGTATGTCCTGTGCTGCTGGACTCAGCAGCAATTTGTCTGATGGTTGCAGCTCTGGGATTTGCAGCATTGAAGGCCTGGAAATCCCCAGACAAACTGTCAGATTCCTCTCTTCCTGCATGGGCACATTTTTCAGTTGAAAAAGAGTAAATCAGTCAACATGTATTAGATGTTTTCTTAAGAAAAATGGCTTGTTCCACACGTTCTGAAGAAACTTCGGAAAATTCCATAGTGTGGTTTATTTTTTCACAAGGTATCAAAGTGATGACCAGTCTGGGTGGGACAGATCTGTTCATTTTCTAGTGGCATGGCACAGACAGTTGTAAAAAAACCAGGAAAATGAGCTCCCTGCTTAAATCCTGAATTTTCTGGAAGAAGAGAAAGTCTCTTGTGTGCTGAGCAAATGTTTCTGAGCCATTCTGGTTGATCCAGCAGGACCTGAGGCTTTTGGGGGCCAGAATAACACACTGGGAAGGACAAATGATATTCCATCTTCTTTAGACTGAATTACTTTTCTAAAAGTGGTTGCTAATGCTCTCTTGCTGTGGTATTTTAAGACCTACTCAGATGAATAACTGCTATACTGAAGAGACTTAATTACTGGAAGATAATCCAATAATGATTCAATGAACGACCTGTTCCATGAGATGGTAAAGTTCAATATGGTGAAATCTTGTTGTTTTTTTTTCTCCTAAACACAAATTACTTAAGGTTGGTTTCATGCAGATGAAAAATCGCCAGCAAATTAATGCCAGAAAGGCCTAATTTATGGATTTTCCCCATCTGTTAAGATATAGCTTATATATATAAATATATCTATATGATTATACATAAGCAGAGAGCTGAAAGCACAGAGTTATTTGTGAGGTGCAGCTCCTCTCGATGAAACCTCAGCCCATGGATTTTTCTCTTGGATGTGTTTTGCCAGACTTTGTGCCCTGCCTTTTGCAGAGCTGTGTGTCCCCAGGTGCTGGGATGAGGAATGCCCATGGATTATCCCCTTTCTCAGGTCCTGACACTTTTAACTGTAATATAAAAAGTAATTGTGGGCCTCACAGGACCTGGGTTATTTACAAAACATTAAAACCCCATATTGTAACTAAACTGGGACAAATCCTTTTAGATAACAACTCATTTTCCTGCCTCACCACACGAGCCCTGGAGCTGCTGTCCCCTCTCCTGGGTGGGGTTGGGGCTGCCCTGGGTGTGCTGGCTGCTTTAGTGCCAGCTCTGCTCAAACAGGCAAGGTTTGGTGTCCAGGGCACTGTTTGTGAAAATGAAAACTGCAACTCTTCCAGTCTCTGCCAGGGAATAAAGCTGGGCCTTTTCCATCTCACCTCAGGAGGATTCTCTGTTTTGGGGCATTCTCAACATCCCCTTTGTGCCATGGTGCTCTTCCAAAATTGCTCTTGCAGACCCCAGTCCTTTGTGCACTTGTTTCAGTCATTCACAGCTCCATCTTCCCTCACTTTCAGCTGCCTGTTATTCTCCAGTTTGAATACATTTAACATTCTCCATCTTCACTCTGGAGAATGAACCTTTTCAAAATAATTACTCCCACTCATCTCCAGAGCAATCGATAGAGTGAATAAACCTGGAGGCTGCCAGAGGTTTAATTCAGTCCCATTTTCTAGAAAATATTTTGAAAGTGCAATGAATGGACCTAAATGTAGGGCTAAATTAATGATGTGCTGGTGTGGCAGCAGGGACTTTCCTTTTGAAGCTGTTTGTGCCTTGTATGAACACAGAAGTGATGGCATGTTCCAGGTGTGAGCTGCATCTCAGCTGTGCTCGTCTTTAGAGTGGAAAAAGGAGGGATGGCACCAGAGATCTTTGCTGCTCTTCCCATGCCAGGGATAACTTCTCAAAAGGACTAGCAAAGACACAGAGTTGTCAGAAATAAATTAGGTTGGTGGATCATGGTTGACATGGACAATTTCATCCTTTTCATGTCTCTTCTTTTCCTACCTGGTGCTCCATGAGCACCTTCTTCTCTTAGGCAGCTTTTCATCCCCAATAAACACACGGAGGAGAAAAACTACAAAGGACTGTGCTGTAAACAGGAAATATCTTCTGCAGCAGCTCCCCTCTCCTTCCTCACAGCAGAGTTTGGTGCAGTTTGGTTGCTGAATGTGCCAGCTAAACCCAACCAGATGAATTATTAATGCTTTGCAGGCTGCTGCTTTCAAGGGGCTGAGCTGAGGCAGCTTTGGTGGGGCGTGTGTAACTTCAGCTCTCAGCAGCAAAAATAGACTGCAGGCCTCAGAGGAATGGGAAGCTTAACAGACTATTTTTGTCAGCACAGTTTTAGTTCTATTATGTGTTATTTTGTCACAGTGGATAGGGTGGATTGTTATTTTGGACGTAGTGGGTGCTCTGACTGAAAAACCACTTCTGTTTCCTTTCTATATGTCACAAGCTGCTCCAAGTTAGGAGCCCCACATTCCCAGGCTGCATCGACGAGCAGGAGGAGATAAACAGGATGCTGTGGCTGTTCTGCAGGTTCTCTCGCGGACTGTCTTGCTTCCACCGAGCAGCCACAATTCCTAGGGAGAGGATTTGCGCTTCATTAACAACTTAAGGTCAAAGTGGTTGAAAATCTTTGTCTTTATTAACCTTCCTTACTGCTGGCATTTAATTGGATTAATTAATTTGAGCACACAACCCCTCCCCTAACATTCTGCAGTCCCTCTGCTGCACCATGTGCCAAAGGTTCTGCATCCCTGCCTGGGTGCCCTGGTTTGGTGGTGATACTTTTCCCAGAGCTCTTGGACACTGATCCAAGTGAATAAAGCCAGAGTCAGGAGGAATAAAGCTCTTGCAGGGCCTCTAGAATGCTCTAGAAAGTTCAAGGGTCTTAACACGGAGTTTATTTGCTTTCCTGCACAGGATAAATGCTTGTTTGCACCCTTTGCTGCCTTAGTTCTGCCAAATTGGGTCAGGTTTTGTCCAGTTCTCTCCTGAGCATCACTCCTTAGGCTGAGGGTTTTGCTATCAGCATCCAGCTGGGACAGGAATGAATTCATACACATTTCCCGTGTTTCCATAAGTACATGGAAATGTACTGGCAAGGCCAGTGGGGAAAGCACTTTCTAGTTGTTCTGAATGGTGCCTTTGACACGGGATTTGTTGCATTTTGTGTGTGAATAAAAATCAATATTTGGGGATTTGTGCTGTTGGCAGTCCAAGGAACTGCCTGGTCTGTAGGTGATGCTGAGCACACTGACCTTGTCACACTTGGAAAGGTCAGACTGGCCCTGGAGATTTCTGAAAGCTCTTTTTCACTTTATGGTGATCTTGTTTTCTGCCATGCTGGTCTGGAACATTTCACTTCTCCTTTGAGGTAGATGGTGGCAGAGAAAATCTCAGTTTGTTTTGTCTTTGGTGTGTTTTATTCCTTTCCTTCCCAGGTCTCAGATTTATGGGGACTGGTAGGATAATTTCCTGCCATGCTGTGCTCTGCCAGAGCCTTGCCCTTCTCTTGGTGCAGTGCATCATCCCCTGCAGGTTTTGTGACATCTGGTGGCTGACATATTTTGAGATATTTCAAAATTCCACATGAATCATTTTATTTGCTTCCTTATAATTTTGGATGTGCCATCTTGTCAGTGGTGCTAACATTTAAGCTCTCTTTTAATTTACACTATTAAGCCACAAGGAAAACAATCAAATACAGCAACTAAACCTGGATTGTCTTTAAATTCAGCTTCTGTGTTTTGCTGATAAATTCACTTACAAGCTATTCCAGTCAAGACATGACCTTTATTCCCCCTGTGTTTATTAAATACAACAAATAATAAAAGTCCACGAACCCCCAAAATACTGCTACAAGTATTTTTTTTTTTTTTAATGAATCAAGAGCTTTGCTCTGAATGGAGAGGATGGAGAGCAGGAATTTCATTCTGAACATGAGGAAGCTCAATTTTAGTTACTGGATCTGCCTGTAACAGTAACCTGTCTCCCCCCAAGCAAGAACAACTGTGATAAAAATTAGAAAACAACTTATTTGTTTCCACTTCCTGTGTTTTTATTGTCAACTGCACCTCCCACTTTTGTTCTCTCTGAATTTCAAGGCTTCACATCTGGTCTTGTGTTAATTGCTCCTAAAAAAAAAAAAAATCTGTCTTTATTGGAGGAATCACAAATCTTGTAATCTGCCATAGCTGCTAATTAAATTACAGCTGACTTTTGATGTTACAGAAATCAACATTTCCTTTGCATTTTATTCTCCCTCTTCAAGATGAACTGTGGAGTAGTCCTTGCAGAGGCAGATTTCGACTGCAAATGCTATGGAATAATTTTACATTAAAATTCTTTCTTTTAAGGCAAAAATATCTTCAAAGTAGAGGTGTAGACAGAATTTGGAAAGGGATTTAACAACTGAGTTGGGTTGGTTTGTTGAGGGTTTTTAGGTTTATTTTGTTTGTTGGGTTTTTCCTCTTCTTTTTGGTAAGAATGAAAACTTTCTCTTGAAAGGTTTTCCTTTATTTTCATGGTTTCATGTGTCTTCTGTTGGGATTTCTGTTCCAAGGGAGATATTTAGAGCCAAATCAATATTAGAATATTCCTTTGAACTTTGGGGTCTGAGATGAGAAGAACTCTAGATCTGATTACCAGTGGCTTTGCAAAATCAAAACCTGACATGGGTTTTATGGGTTGCTGATATTGATCTGGGGAAATTTTTGTTTCTCTCCAAGCTGTGACCTGAAGTTTCTGAGCTCTTTCTGCTCCACACCATATTCAGTGCACAGATCTATAATTATTATTATTCATGGAAAATGTATCCCACAATTATAACGGTGTTTGACCATGATTTTTTTCCTTTCTCTACAAGAATGTTTGCTGATGAATAGATTGTTGATATACTCGGTGTATATGATAGAAAATGACCAAAAATGTCATTGCACCAAGAGGGGTGATACTGCTGCCCATTATTTACCAATTTCCTACCCAGGAATCAGCTCCCAGCTCAGGGTTTTCTCTCCCCCCCTGCCCCAGGTGAGGATTTCTGTAGTGAGGACATTATTTACCAATTTGGAGTCAGCTCCCAGCTCAGGGTTTTCTCTCCCTCGTGCCCCAGGTGAGGATTTCTGTAGTGAGGACATTATTTACCAATTTGGAGTCAGCTCCCAGCTCAGGGTTTTCTCTCCCCCGTGCCCCAGGTGAGGATTTCTGTAGAGAGGAGAGCAGGGATGGAGGCTGAGCCCTCATGGGCTGCTGTCCCCAGTAACCAGAGAACGTGGGGCTCTGCTAATGAGCTCTTTTAGCTGGTTAAAGCTGATATTTTGTTTTCATCCAGACCTTCCCAGGATCCTGTGGCAATGCAAGAGCCTTTTGAAAGTCCTGTGATATCAGCCCTATGTCCCAGCACTGTATTTCATTGCAGTTTTTATGCACAACATATTCTGCCCACCCCTTCTAAGTTTCTCTCACAGAAATGTATCAAATTCCAACCCAGAAATATTCTCTCTTTTGACATCCATCGATTCCTCTCTCATTATGTATCTTGGAAAAGCTCTTTAGCAACCCTTGGGGTGAAAATCTTTTGAATATATAGAGAAATGATTTTGCCGTGGCTTCACATGCTTGACTTCAGTTGGATTTGAGCACCAATGAAAGTTGCAGCTGCTGGAGAAATGAGGATTCAGGTTTTTTTAGATCAGTCTTCATTGCTCACATACCTGCACTCTGTTTTTTTCCTGCCATTTTTCAGTAAAACACTCACATAACTCCTTGCCTAGTCGACAGGAGGAGTTAATGGCACTGAATGCACAAGTGGTGTTGCTGTGAGTAAAAAACAAAAAGCCATTTGTAGGCATGCAGGGCACACAAATGAGGAGCCTCATTAAGGACCAATATTGTCTCCTCATGTGGAGGCCTGAGAGGTCCCAAATCAGACACACAAATCTGGGAATCAGCTCTTTGCAGGTGGAATTTGGGTATTTACTGCCCTGTAATCAGAGGTGTTTGTCATGATTCACGTTTATTTAGGCTCAGAATAAAGAAAACCAGATGAGCGACGGTGCTGAAAACAGAATTTGAAAAAAATATTGAAATGAAAAATGAGATTATAAAAAACTGGTTTTGTCAACTTTCCAGGCAACTGGAATATGAAATGGTCTAACATCTACATGTATTAAATGAGATTAAGAGTGGAGTTTGAAATGGAATCACTACAGATTTCAGGGGATAAAAGGATTATGATGAATTAAAAACAAAGCCGAAGGTGCCAAGTAAATAAAATACTTCCAAAAAAATAGACTAAAATTTACATTGCTATGGACTTTCTGCCAGAGGATTTTATCTTTGGCTGACTAATTGCATCCATTAATTACATTTAATGGTGGTGGGAAATACACCGTGTTATTTGGAAGTTTAGCCCAGCATCAGCAGGATTAAAGCAACTGCAGGAGTCCAGGAGTGCTGGGGACACCATCAGGTCCTTGGGAAGACTTTTTTACCATCTGCAGGTCTCTGTATTACCTGGTGCAGGTGAGACGTCATTCCAGTCGCAGCCAGGACCAGCGGGGTTTGCTGGTGAGGAATGGGAGCAGTGGGTGAAGCCCAGCAGTCTCAGAGGGGTCATTGTCCCAGCTGGGGTGCTCACGGAGCTCTGGGCTCTGCCTGTGGCTCCTGTGGCTCTGCCTGTGGCTCCTCTGGCTCCTGTGGCTCTGCCTGTGGCTCCTGTGGCTGTGCCTGTGGCTCCTGTGGCTGTGCCTGTGGCTGTGCCTGTGGCTCTGCCTGTGGCTCCTGTGGCTCCTGTGGCTGTGCCTGTGGCTCCTGTGGCTCTGCCTGTGGCTCCTCTGGCTGTGCTCACTGTGCCTGTTCTGCCTGTGGCTCTGCTGTGGCCCCTGTGCCCGTTGTTCGTTCTCCCCGTGCCCGTTGTTCGTTCTCCCCGTGCCCGTTGTTCGTTCTCCCCGTGCCCGTTGTTCGTTCTCCCCGTGCCCGTTGTTCGTTCTCCCCGTGCCCGTTGTTCGTTCTCCCCGTGCCCGTTGTTCGTTCTCCCCGCGCCCGTTGTTCGTTCTCCCCGTGCCCGTTGTTCGTTCTCCCCGTGCCCGTTGTTCGTTCTCCCCGTGCCCGTCGGTTGTTCTCCCCGTGCCCGTCGGTTGTTCTCCCCGTGCCCGTCGGTTGTTCTCCCCGTGCCCGTCGGTTGTTCTCCCCGTGCCCGTTGTTCGTTCTCCCCGTGCCCGTCGGTTGTTCTCCCCGTGCCCGTCGTTCGTTCTCCCCGTGCCTGTCGTGCCTGGACATTCTGTGTCTGTACCTGCCGGCAGCTGCAGGTGACACTCTGTGCCATGCCTGCCCTGCTGGCAGCACAGATTCCGTTTGTGGCCGTTTCCTGTGGTGTGTAGGGCAGGGTGGGCACCCTGTGTCCCCCCTGCTCCCCCACATCCCCTGGGGAGTGTTGGGGTCAGCCTCGTGCTCTTGGTGCTCAGCAGAGTTTGGGGTCTTTGGGCATGAGCTGTGTTTGAGTGGGGTTTGCTTGTCCTTCCCCACTGGAGGACAGGAAATGTAATTTGTGCTCTCCTGAGATCCATCTCCAGCTCCTTGTCGTGGCCTCTCCTTCCACCACCCCCTCTGACATCTGCACTGATGTTCTCTGAGCTCCTTCACCTCATTATTGCCTTCCTGCCTCTGTGCTCTGCCCAGGCATTTTCCTCTGACAGTCCTTTCTTCACTTCCCCTTTCTCTGCCCAGTTGTTTCCAGCCATCCTCCTGGGAAGCCCTGACCCCAAATCCAGCCCTGACCCCAAATCCAGCCCCATCTACCTTGGGGTCACCAGACTGACACAGGTGACCTTGTGTAGCTCTGGTGGGAACAGCTTTCCCTGGAAAGGAAGGTCTCAGCTGCCTCACAAACACTTCCTGTGGTCCCACAAGGAGAAGGGGGCCAAGGGAGACTTTTCCATGTCCTTTTTCTGGAATGAAGCAGCCCTGGAAAGGCTGAGGGCACCTGGTCCCTGGAAGATCTGGTCCTAAGGAAGCAAGAGCTGAACACGAGCAGTAACTCTGGCATTTAGACAAGAAAAATGTGTTCCAAGCCCTTACAGGGTTTTGTGAAGGGTTGGCATCTCTGCACAGGGGGGAGTGAGAGGTGGGCATGGCACAAGAGCCAAGCTCCAAGGCTTTGCTGTGTTTTCCTGACATTGCCTCAGTGCAGAACTCCAGGGAGTGAGCCCTGTGCCTGCTCAGGGGTTTACAAGGAGCACACACCGTGTTCCATGCCTGCCTTCCTGTGGGGATGGATGCATGCATTCTCAGTTTTAGGTGTTATTTTTGGTCATGTGCTTATTATAGGTATTTTCTAGTTTATTTCTCTTGCTAATAGTTCCCAGGTTCCAGGCAGTCTGAGAGCCAGCTCACAGCAGTCCCAGGTTTTGATGCTGAGGGGCTGCAGAGCTGGGCACGGAGATTTTCTTCTACAAATGACTCTGAGGGAGGGAGGATTTACTCCTGTGATGTGCTCAGAGGGGGAGAGAAAAAAGCAAATGATCAAATAAGGACTGCAAAGTCTCTCCCATTTGATCCTGATACAGGCTGGGGCATCCTTAGTGTGAAATTTTCCCCTTTAGATCTTTTCCTGTGCCTTTTGCCAGGATTTCTGATCATCCTCTTCATGGGTGGTGGCTGTGTGTGCCAAAAACATCTTTAGTGTAATTATCCACTACTTCTGCATCCGTGCCAATGGAATGCTGTGCCCATTCTTTCTGCTTCATCTCATCCCAAGGTCCCTGTGAGTCTTGAATTCAATGGGGAGGAAAAGATCAACAATGGGATACTACTTGTGCTTGGGATTCAGGGACATCCGGGCTTCCTTTTGCTCTTCTTTCTAAAAACAGTTCAGCTGCCTGCTCCTCCCTTTCCTCCTCCTCCTCTCCTCGGCTTGGCTGCTCTCGTCTTCCCTATTTTGGAATGGAGATCAGGCTGAGTCAGAGAGAAGTTTGTCAGATTCTGAGGAAAATAACCCACAACTTGCTGCTGGTGATGGCTCAGGGAAGGGGCAGAGCAGATCTATTGGAGGGAGAGCTGCTGGCTCTCACATTTACATCACCCTTTGCTTCACCTCTGAGTTCAGATGAACTGAGGGCACTGAAACCTCATAAATCCTCTCACACAATTTCAGCCTGAGCCGCCCTGAAATCTTTCAGCCACCTGTCTTAACAAGATTCTTTTGGCTGTGCAGATTGAGGAGATGAAAATCGTGGGGTTTGGATGGAGGGTGGTGTTAGATCATGAATGATGTTGGTATCAAAGGCTGCAAGTCAAAACATCCTGAGAAATGTGGCAGATTGTGAAGGGCTTGGCTTTGGCCCCTGCTTGGAACCAAAAGGCTTTGAGGTTTCTGTCTTACAGGAGCTGGGATAGGGAAGTGCTCTGTGACCTCCAACCTTCTACAGGAGACCTGTGATGATTCTTAAAATATGAAAAAATGATGGCTTATACAGGCCCATGGAATTGGCAGAGGCTGTAGTGAGAAATATAATCTGGTTTTCAGTCTGCAGTCACATGCAATTGCTTGTCTTTGATTTGAGCAAAATGTATAGCTTGTTGTCATGGCAGTCATTAAATGCTGCTTTTCCTTTGGCTTTGCCCCATTTTTTCCCAGAGTTGTATTTTATTAATGCATTATCATTCTTTATCAGTAACTGCAGTCTAAAATGTCAGTTGTGGTTACTGCCCTCTGTTTTACCAAGACATCCCAAATCGTGTGTGGTTGTTCAGTGACCTATAACAAAGTGCTGTAAAAAAAACCCAGCACAAAAGCCATGAAGTTCTGTGGTTAAAACTTGCTGGATGTGATGGAGTTATCCAGGATATCTAGCAAAATCCAGCATGGATGTCCTTGTCTTCTTAATTGTTACTGGAAGCTTTGAAACCCTGAATTGCAGGAATTGCCCAGCTTTGGCTGAGAGTGCTGTGGATGAGCACCCTGTGCCTGCAGTTTTTGGGATTTTGGAAGCAGCAGGGGAGGTGCCACAAGGGTGCCCAGAGCAGGGTCTGACCCACCAGAGCTTGGACACTGCCCACGAGTTTGCCACCAGCAGCACAGGCTGCTCCTGCAGCCACCTCCAAAATATCCCTGGGGCTGTCAGAGAGGGCACAGAGCCCGCAGCAATGCCTGCTGCTGCTCACAGGACAGCACAGCTTCAAGAGGGAGTAACCTTTGTGTAGAGTAACTCTGTGCCAAACCTGAGTAGCACAACCTGAGTAACCTTTCTGTAAAGTAACTCTGTGCCAAACCTGAGTAGCACAAGGTGAGTAACCTTTGTGTAGAGTAACTCTGTGCCAAACCTGAGTAGCACAACCTGAGTAACCTTTGTGTAGAGTAACTCTGTGCCAAACCTGAGTAGCACAACCTGAGTAACCTTTGTGTAGAGTAACTCTGTGCCAAACCTGAGTAGCACAACCTGAGTAACCTTTGTATAGAGTAACTCTGTGCCAAACCTGAGTAGCACAACCTGAGTAACCTTTGTGTAGAGTAACTCTGTGCCAAACCTGAGTAGCACAACCTGAGTAACCTTTGTATAGAGTAACTCTGTGCCAAACCTGAGTAGCACGAGGTGAGTAACCTTTGTGTAGAGTAACTCTGTGCCAAACCTGAGTAGCACAAGGTGAGTAACCTTTCTGTAAAGTAACTCTGTGCCAACCCTGAGTAGCACAACCTGAGAAACCTTTCTGTGTAACAGGACATGAATAATCTTTCTGTAGAGTAACTCTGTGTAACACAACGTGAGTAACCTTTCTGTAGAGCAAACTGTGTAACAGGATATGAATAATCTTTCCGTAGAGTAACCCAGTGTAACACAACATCAGTAACGTTTCTGTAGAGTAACTCTGTGGTAACACAATGTGAGTAACCTTTCTGTAGAGCAACCCTGTGTAAATCAATGTGAGTAACCTTTTTCTAGAGTAACTTCGTGTAATTGTGCTAACTCTGAGTAGCACAATGTGAGTAACCTCTCTGTAGAGTAATTCTGTGTAACAGGACATCAGCAACATTTCTGTAGAGTAATTCTGTGCTAACTCTGAGTAGCACAACATGAGTAACCTCTCTGTAGAGATAACCCAACATGAGGGTTGAGAGATAGAGATAACACAGTGTGAGTAATCTCTCTGTAGAGTAACTGTGTGTAAAACAACATGAGTAACATTTCTGTAGAGCTCACTCTGTGTAACACGAGTAACCTTTCTGTAGAGTAAGTCTGTGTAACACAATGTGAGTAACCTTTCTGTAGAGCTAACTCTGTGTAACAGGACATGAATAATATTTCTGTAGGTTAACTGTGTAATACAGTGTGAGTAACCTCTCTGTAGAATAACCCTGTGTAGCTCAGTGCCAGCTCCCTGTAGCACAAGGTGAGTGCCTGCACTGCAGCTCTCCTGCAGGACCCTGCAGTTTCCCAGCCACGGTGTGAGTACCAGCAGGCTGAGATGTTTCTTTTCAGTGCATCCCCAGCCTGGAATTTCAAAGAACAGCTGTGGTTGTAACTACACTGAGGCTCTCTGCATTCATTGACAGAAAAATCACTTCATAAATATTGGATTGAGCTGCTACCTGCAGCATACTTTGTGTGTGATGGTGATCTAGAAATAAATTGGTAGGAATTAGGTGATTATCACTGGTGGTATTCATGAGACTTTCCAGGCAAATAAATAATGGATAGAAATGTCACTTACTCAGCTTTAAACCTAAGAACAGCATCCTCATTATTCTATTGACTCAGTAAGAGGGAAGAGCTGCATGAGGGAAGAAAATGGAAAGCTAAAGACAATCAAAGCATTTCAGAAGCATCCTAAACTCCCCAGCTGTAGCAATTTAGGGATGGAGATCCCAGGAGGGGATCAGCAGTGGTAAGAGTTTATTTAGCAGTGTTATCACAGCACTTGCATTGATGTGGTTGAAGAATAGAAAATGCTGTTTCTCACATGCCAGACTTGCCCTCCTAGCCCAAATTTGCCCTGTGCTGCCCCTGTCAGTGGTAGCCAGGCTCCTGGGGAGCTGGCCCATCACTGCCAGCCCTGGGCTTGCTCCTCTGATGGCCAGGCTTGAGGTGCTGCATAAAACCAACCAGACACTGAGTAACCATCAGTGTTGCTGGTTCTTGAAGAAGAGACTAAAAGCTGGGTGTGTGTTTTGTGTATTAAAGCACGATGTGAGGTTTGCTTTGGTTTCTCTGGATTTTGGCCAGGCCCTGGGTGCAGTGTGCCACTGAGAGCAGCAGTGCTCAGCCAGGCATTTCTGAGAGTCTGAGGGCCACGAGGGGCTCTGGCAGCTCCATGGTTTGTCACAGCATCCTTTTCAGTGTCAGAGTCTGGCCCTGACCTGCTCCCCTCTCTGCTGTGCCCAGTTTGGAAGATCCACTACTCAAGCACTGATAAAAATGCTGAGCTCTGTGGCTATCTGCTGTCAGGTAATAGTTTTTTGCTATCTCCATTTCCTTCCACTGCTGATTTGTGACTTGTTTCTCCAGCTATTTATTTTCTGAGCCCTAGCATCAGTGGGAGAACCTCTAGGAGAAAATGAGGACAGTGATTGTGCAGTGCCATTATTTGTCTAAAAATCCATTTCAATACTTTCAAAAAAAGTGGCACTAGATATCTTCCTCTGAAGTGTGTTTGTCCTTGGGAAACCCCCCACCCTTTCCAAAAGCATGTTCTCCCTCTAACAGCATGTGCTGAGTTAAAGTGAGGACAGGAACATCTGAGCATCTCTATTTGTGTTGCTTATGCTCAGTTACTTCCATTGGGCTGGAGGTAAAAGGCTCTGCCTGATGCTTTAAATCCCACCGAGGTCTTGTTGCAGCTGCATGGGGTCATTTGGGGTCAAACCAAGTCAATAATTTTCTCCTATTCTTTTATACAAAATGACTTGTCCTTATTGCAAAACAAATAACTCCCCTTTAAAAAAAAACAAACAAAAAAAACAAACCCTGTCCTTTGTATTTGGTGGTCGCTGGCTTTTCTTTTCCAGTCAGTGCTGAGATGTGTGACTGCTGTCACAGGCTGGGTGAGCTTTAATACTGGAGTTGAGTTGGTGGGACATGTTACCTTCTGAAACAGAGAAAGCAATCCCTGTCACTGTGGCCTGGCTTAGAGAAAGTCACAGAAGAACTGGGAATTCAAGGAGTAAAAGTGGCTTTTTTGGCTTTCACTATAAATTAAATATAATTGGCACCATTATTTCAATGCAGCCTCAGGAAGTTGCTGAATATGTGAATAAAGGCTGGATTAAAGTTTTTGTCATATTGGAAATGTAACATTCACAAGGTGCCATTCCAAGAGTGTGTCCATTATCCCTGCAGAGGAAATGCAGGTGAAATCTCTGTCAGGGGAGGGGTGGCTGTTTGTGCACAGAGAGTCAATCTTCTCACGGGAAAATTCCAGACTGAACCAATTCTGTCTAGTTAATATTCCTCTGTGTTTTCCTGCAGAAAAAGGATATTCTCAGTGTTCCAGCATTTAGACTTTAATAGTGATGCTATTTTAGCACCTGGGAATGGAACAGTGGGACTTGAAATACCTCAGAAAATGGGATCAGTCCTGGCTGCTGCCTCCCAGATCCTGCAGAGCTGCAGCCTCAGCCCTGCTCCTCTCTGTCCCTGGCTGATGTTCGGGGTGCTGGGGGTTCCCAGCTGCCACTGGTGAGGTCTGGGGTGAAATCTGGGTCACCTGAACCCCACGGAGATGGGGACCTGGGACAAACTGCCCCGACCTGCTCACGGCAGCATCTCCAGGCCAGGTCACCCTTCTCCTCCAGCTCTGGTGTGGGGAGCACCAGCAGAGGAAGATGAGCAGCAAAGCTGAGTGTCAGTGGGTGAGGAGTCCCAGTTGGGTGACACTGGGTGAGTCCCAGCTCAGATATCTGAGCCCTGGAGAGTTTTTCCAAGTGCTGCTGTGTTTGCAGACTGGCAGTGTCTCTTTCCCAGCGCAGAGGAGTGCACGAAGGTGCACACTGCAGAAAAGTGTCTTTATAAACTCAGACTGCAGCTGATTCTCAGGTATAACCTCCTCAACTCCACCCCTTTCACCGTGTAGGAGTCCTCTCAGTTTGGCCTTTCCTGCCTGGCTGGGGTATTAAGGTAAATATCACTGCACAGCCAGGATTGCTCGGTGCTCTGTGCACTCCCCTCAGCTCCCAGCTCAGATGTCACTCCCAAATTGAGCCACTGAGATGATTTCCCTGCAATGAGACAGATAACAAAGGGAAATATTTATTTGCTTCTTTTTTTTGGGCCCAAGGGATACTGGGCAGAACCACCCTTTTCCTCCCCACAATGACAAGGTTGTTCTGACAATTGAGAATTTTCTCCCTCTCTCATGCTATTAAACAGCACAGATTTAGTTGTTGTTTTGGTTTGGTTCGTTTCATGTTATTTTTTTTTCCCCTGTCTTGAAAATTCCATTTATAGAGTGGCTGGCACAATTCTGCTGCCACTTATCACGATCTAGCTGAGCTGATGGCAAATTCACAGGTCTGGAAAGCACAGTGAGAGGATGGAGAACAAAATGCTTGTAATGGATTCTTGGTAACTCTTAACCCAAAAGAACCCCTCTTGATAAATTGTGACTTTTTTTTGTGTGAGTTAGGGGGGGAGCACCTTGCAGGAAATCAAAGCTGCGGTTCAGAGCCAAAACATCCTAAAGTGGAATCTCAGATTGCAGTTTCTATTCACACACGTGGTCATTTCTATCCCCGTGGAGCATCTGATGGAAGCAAGAGTTGCTGTAATTGGATTCTCTTTCCCTTCCTGTTACTGGTCATGGATTTAATTGAAATTCTGGTCTTTTAAAAAATTATTGAAAAATCATCCCTTTCCCCCCCATTATTGATGCTTCTAATGTGAACACGATGTTCATGTAAAAATTGAATTAAAAATCTCTCTTTCTGGAGCATGTCTGAGTTAATCAGTTAAAATTATCCTTTCAAGTTGAGCAGAAGAAAATGCTCTGCTGTTAAAGGGTAAAACTCTGAAGAATTAAACAACTTAAAAGCTCTCAGTGAACGGGAAGAAGGAAGGGAAAGAAGGTTTTTAGGGGCTGGAACTAGATGATCCTTAATATCCCCTTGAACCCCAATAATTCTATGATTCTATGACCTCAAAAACAGTGGTAGGGACCTCTAGGAAACATGAAAGTGAATTCCTGTTTTACTGTGCTTCTGATTTGGAACAGGAGAGGCAGAGTGTCTCTGCTGAATGGCGGGGCTGGCCTTGGGAAGTCGTTATGGGATTATTTCATGTGTGAACACACTGGGAAGGGGGAGGGAATGGGAACGTTTAGCTGGGAGAAGTGAGGAAAAGAGGATAAGAGAGGAAAGAGAAAAACAAGTGAAAAACGAATTTCTGGGATGCTTTTTGTACTGCTGCTTATTGTATCCAGATGATCCAGCAATTCACAGGTCGTGGGTGACAAGAGCCCAGCCCACAACTTTCAGTCACAGCTGTGGGTTTGTCTGCAGCCAACTTTAGTTCTGGTTACAATGCATTATATACTTTTTGCTGAACATTCTTAATGCATGACGAAGCAATCAATACTTTTTCTATTACCTATAGCCTATCGTAACTATTATTATATTTTTGTTACTATTTTCTAATTACAAAAAGTTAGTATGTTAAGCTAGAAGCCAGTAGTTTAGCTAGTAGTTTAAGCTAGAAGTTGTTTTTCAGTTTTCTTGCAGTGGAAAATTCTGAGATCTTTTTTTTACTTGTAACATCGGCTTTCTTGTTTGCCTGTGAAATCTTTTTGCTTGGTAAAACAATCTTTTATTTGAGGTAGATTTATCCTTTGCTCTGAGCCATAAAAACCCTTTCTAACTTATTTTACCTTTTGCCTTCTAGTTACCCAGTCAGACTGGCTCAGCAATTCTTTTCTTCTCTATCAAAACTTGCTCTCATTTCTATTCCTTCTTCAGATTCTACACTCAAAGACCTTTCTGTTCCACACACACACATCTGTGAGACCTCCCTGTCAAATCCTTCTCCTTCCCAACGTGATGGGAAGGGACAGCCTGGACCCCTCGCCTGGGTCCAGGTGTTTCCCTCCCAGGTGTGTGTTTCCCTCCCAGGTGTGTGTTTCCCTCCCAGGTGTGTGTTTCCCTCCCAGGTGTGTGTTTCCCTCCCAGGTGTGTGTTTCCCTCCCAGGTGTGTGTTTCCCTCCAGGTGCCGATCCCTTCCCGGCTCCTTTGTCGTTCCCTGGCTCTGTCCCTGTGGGAGTGAGCCCTGCCAGCAGCCCCTGGAAAGGCAGAGGTGTTATTGAGGTGGATATACCCTTTTTTGAAGGCTTTTCCCGTCGTCTGCAGCTGTGTAATTGCCAGCTTTCATGCGGGCTGAGAGGGCTGTATTTCTGCTAGGGATTATTTAGAATTCTTATTCAACAGAAGCTTCAAAAGATGCGGGGACACAACAGAGAGCTCAAGTCCTCAGCAAAAGCCACCGTAAATTACCCTCAAAGTGGTTTTGTTTCTTGTAATTGGAGCTGTCCTCACAGCTTTGTTTTAAAAGGCATTTTGGAATCTCCTAAATGGGCTCCACAGGAAGAGCAATGCCGCGGGATCAGCTCTGATCCTGCACTGGTGAACAATGGGAGCCCAGTTGTGGCTATGGGTTGATGCTCTGTGCTGCTGAGGGAGGATGAGGATGAGGAGGCACAGCTGGGATTCCCTCACAGACAGACATCAGCAGTGACATTGCCAGGGACCAGGGCACACACAGACCAGCTGCTCTCTGAGCTGGCAAAACCACAAGCAAGGTGTGAGTATTTTTTTTTCTTTTAATATATTTTCGTTCTTCCTCAGCATTTTATTTTTTTTTTTCTGTTCTTCTGCTTCCCCTGACTTGCTTAAATGACTGGACTAAACAGGCCATGATTTTTAAGTCATTTTATTGTGAGGATGGAGTGACTTGGCCAAGGCTCTGAGTCAGACCGTTCCTTTTTTAACCAAGGCTGGATACAAATCAAGCATGGAGTCAATGCCATGTATAATTTTTAATTATTGAACCATAAGGAATAGAGGCTCTGGAAGTCTGAAGGGGTCAGAGAGGTGGAAGGTACAACACCACCATCAGGGGATGTTTGCTGAGGGCAGTGGTTTGAAACCAGTGAAACCAGTGCCACGTTCTTAAAGGACACTGACAAGCTCCAGCTGGGGTACAAAAGGTACTGAAAATGGGGATTTGAGTTTTGTTTTCCTGTTTTCTGATCCCAGGCTGCAGTGCATTTTGAAAGCAATTCTTTAAAGGAGCATATGAAGGAGGTGAGGCTGGCAGGAGTGTGTGCCCATGAGCAGAGCTCACCCCCGTGCCCAGCACTGGGAATGTCTCTGATGCAGCTGCTGAGGGAAAAGACCAAAACATCAAACACAGCCGAGCCCCACTCATTTCCAATTGGTTTTGTCGGAAAATCGTGGGTTTTAGGAAAAGCTGTGGTTAATCCTGTCCAAGCATCCTCCAGCAGTTTTCCCTCTCCCCTGGGGCCCTGGTGGCACCCAGGGAGGGGCAGGGGCAGCTGAGGCAGACAAGCAGCTCTGTCTTCTCCCTTCAGGTGCTGCTGGAAATGCTTCCTGCAGGTTGTCACCACCAATGACCCCAAAGGCTGAGCTCTGTGAGCAGCCCTGCTCAGCCCTGCGTGCCCCACAAAGGGCTGGGAGCCTCTGGAGCCCATTTTTGGGCAGGCTGGGACTGGCAGGGGCTGAGTGTGACACAAACTCTGCTCGGGGCTGCTGCATTTTGGGCTAAATCTGCAAGACAAGAGATCAGAAAAATGGCAGCCAGTATCCCAAAGTGGTTCCTGCCAGAGCACGGGCTGTAACTCCCTGTAATCTAACACCCTCCAGGGGTTGGGTTTGAATAAAATAAGATCTGGTGATTCATCCCTTCATCTTAAACTCTGAATGAACCTAAGCATGAAATTAAAACACGAGTAGCTTTTCCCCCTACTTTAATTATTTCCACATTTCTTTGTGAGTCCTGATTCCTACCCAAGCTGGAAGTGCAGATTCTCTTACCACAGGAAAACCTGTGCTCCCAAAGCCTCTGCAAGCAGAAAATCCGTAAAACTCTGTCAGAAAGTTTGTTCCCAGGAGAATTCTGCTCTGTGTAGGGCCAGTGTCCATTTTCTTCTTCCATTATATGAAATATTTAATCTTACAAGTGCTGAAAAGTTGTTTTTTGTTAGGCCTAAAAGCACGTGGGTTCTTACACCTGATATTATTAGAAGCTGATCAGGATTTGCCTGTAATTTTTAATAACATTAAATCTCCAAGCCCATCTCAAGAGTTATTCAGGCAATATTTCTTGTGATTTCATCAACTCTGTTTTCTTGATGAGTTGTGATGAAGGGGCTCAGGGATAGCTGCAGTGATTGCAGGAGTGTTGCAGAAGTGCCCCTGGGCTCCTCCCTCTCACACCTCCAGGAGCTGTGCCTGTGTTGATACTGCAGCTGAGGTAATTCCAATTTTCTGGAATTATTTAGAATGAAATGGGTTTGCAGTGGATGGGATCCATCCCTGCAGTGTCACCTCCTCCCAGAGGGTGAACAGACCACAAGCACAGTTTTGTGTCTGCACTTCTTGCTGTGCCATTCTTGACTTCCCTTCCCTTGGCTCAGGGTCTGAACATCCCCCTGTCCTAAATTTCCACCTCCATAAGGTCCTGGATGGAATTTAGTTGTACCCAAGGGCACTGCCCATGAGTTTTGGTGCCTAATAGAGAACTCAAGCCTCTCTCCACATGCTGCCCATGCCCCTTCCTTTATGGACATGCCACAGGGGTGCAGCCAGAGCCTTCTCCAGGCTCTTCTTTCATGCCCAAACTACCCTGGCCCTGCTGCTTTTCTGTAGAGCCTGGGATTATTTGCCTGCACACCTCAACTCTGCTGTAAGATTTACACCTGAGCCTTCTCCTCTGCAGTGTCTAACACAGGGGGAAGTTCCCTCCCATTGAAAAGCCTTCCTGGCACTGCTTTTGGTTCCAAATCTCATCTGAAAATCTCTTTTATTGCCGGTTTAATTTCCTTTTTTTTCTTTCCCCCCACCTCGCCCTCTTTTGCTACCATTAATCTGACTTTGTAACTCTGTTATTTAAATATGAAAAACGTTTTAGGTAGAATTTTATGAAAGCCATGCCTTGGAATGCCTATTAAAAAAAAAAAAAAGAAAAAGCAACTCCCAAACAAGATTTGTATGTGATATAGCATAACAAAGATTACACTGCATCTAGATTTAAATTAAGACTAAGAACATCAAAATGAACAGGAGCCATAAAGTGCCAGAGGGGCAAAATGAAACCCCAGCCTTGAGAGGAGAGTGTGAAGTTTATAATGAGAGCACAACTTTATCCTTGTGAACATTATTTGTTATTTCTCCTCCGGCATTGCCCAATTTAATAAAGTCTTGGAGAACTTTTAACCCTACAGAACCGCTGATTTTTAATGAAAAAAGATGAAAGAGATCAGAGATCTCTGTGCTTGCAGTCTCTAAAGTGAACCTCTGTACATCAGAAACTCGCCTGCATAAAAATGCCTGTGAGAGGTGATTTTTAAAGAAATACCCATAAAGTTTATTCTTGTTTTATTGGATACTAAACCTAATACTCCCTGTATGCTCCTGGCTGCATGTTTACACTGGAAAGCAGAGTTTTGCAAGGCGTGTGTCTTCATTTGTGATCAGGGTCCTGTTCCCTGCGTGGGATCTGCCCCTGTGGGATTTGTCTGAGCACCGAGGGGCTGCTCAGGGGTCCCTGCAGGTGCTGCACAGGTTCCAGGTGTCCCCAAGCCACCTGGTCCTTTAAACCCCTCGGGGTCTGGAGAAGCAGAGGAGCCAGACTGGGGCACAGAAATGTGTCCAGACAAATTTTCCTCACTTGGAGGCTGGGAAAAGCCGTGTTTGTTTGGTGCTCTCTGCCCACCAGGGCTGCTTGGGGATGGCCCTGGGAAGAGCTCTGGCCATGCCCGTTCCTCATGGACCATCCTGGGCTCCACAATGATCCCAACACCTCCCTCTCTTCCAGGTCTGGAGGCTGGGAAGCTCCAGGTTCCTGTCCCTTTTCCTGGCTGTCCCTGTTCCTCAATCTCCTGTCCCTTTTCCTGGCTGTCCCTGTTCCTCAATCTCCTGTCCCTTTCCTGGCTCTCCCTGTCCCTTTCCTGGCTCTCCCTGTTCCTCAATCTCCTGTCCCTTTTCCTGGCTGTCCCTTTTCCTGGCTGTCCCTGTTCCTTGATCTCCTGTCCCTTTTCCTGGCTGTCCCTGTCCCTTTTCCTGGCTGTCCCTGGGAATGGTCAGGAATGGTCAGGAAGGGACCCGTCCATTCCATTCCCTGCTCCCAGCCCTGGCACTGCTGCCATCCCAAAGGGCAGTGCCCTGTGAAGGTGGCTGTTCCTTGACAGTTTCCTGATATGTGCAGCAAATTCCTGTCCTGTGAAATCTTCCCGTGGTTGTAGCTTAAAAATACACATTGAGTCAAGAGAGCTGAGCGTGGGCTGAGCTCCTGCTCGTCTCCAGGAGGAACTGCTCTGATGGGCATCCCAGTGGGATCTTTGGGGGGTTTGCTCAGCCCTGCAGGGTCCTGCCCAGAGGGAAGGGTTCCCTGGGACCTGTGACCTCCCAGCTCAGCCACCTCCAGGATCTCTGCTCTTTGCTGTCCATGCTCAAAGCCCTGCAAGGCTGGCGGTGATTCCCAGCTCTGCTGCAGTCTTTGGCCTCAATTTCTTTAGAGAAGAGCACTTCGATGTTTTAGTGACAACAAGGGAGATGTCAGAGCCCCTGTGGCCTCCCCAGCACGATGACTCCTGGCCCCAGAGCCAGGCTGGAACTTCCCAGCAGTTCCCACTCTGCTGTCCTGCCTGCCCATTCTCATTGGAGCCCTTGGCACACTCCTAAATTAAATCCTAAGCCTGAAGGCTGAGAGGCAGAAGGCTGGAAGTGATGTATGAAAATGCAGATTGCCAATTTCCATGTTCCAGGTGTGATTCAGGGGGATGCTGCCTGGGAAATGTTCACATCCAACTGGAACAAACCTAAAGAGAATGGCACAGTTTATTAAGCCAGAGGCAAATGTAAATGATGAAAGGCTGCTGTGTAAAACTGCATTAAACACATCCCATTACATGATGCAAACCACTTTATGTAGCTACTTAAACATAATGCTCCTTTCATTCCTCTAATTCCTTGGTGATTTAAGTTTCTATATTTTATGAGATAGGAAAATAATAAAATATTAATTGCACTCGTACATGCTAATGTTCTGTGATCAATATAAAAATCAGAGATAAAATAATGTCTCCAGCAGGGATGGAGATCTCTAAATACCTGTTGTCAGGATGGGAAAATCTCTTTGCACCCTGGTCTGACTGAGGGGGTGACCCCACCTTCGTGTTTGCAAGTTTTCCAGAATGTGCTGCCCAGCTCTGGGTGCAGAGATCTCCCCTGTGGGGCTCATGGGGCACTGCCAGGCACCCCCCGGGATGGTCATGGGGTCAGTGCTGCTGGGGGTGGCTTTGCTCTCCCCATGCAGGCACAGCTGAGAGAGCAGAGCAGTCCTTGGCACATCTCATTTCTTGCTCATCTCTGAATTGCAGTCTTTACAAGATGCAGAGGAAGAGAAGCCTCTAAGAGCACGAAGGAAACAGTAGGTGGGTTTGTTCTGACTTGCTGTTTAAAAATGGAGTTGGGAAGGAAATTGATTTCCCATCCCCAAAAAAATAGTTTTGCTGTGGCATAAAAAATATTTGAGCTGTGCTGGAGGTGAGGCTGAAGCCTTGCAAAGCTTTGAGGGAGAGGCAGCTGCTGTGCCAAAGGAACCTTCCCAGGGTGTGGGCACCCCTCCAGGCTGGTCCAGAGAGAAAAGGAGTCTGGATGTGTGTCCAGACAGCCCTGGGCAGCAGAGCAGACGTGGCACAATCCCTGAATTCTCTGAGAGTCCTCCCGGGGTCTAAAATGTTTCCAGGTGATTCCTTTTCAAAAATTGATCCATTACTCTGTTTTTTGAGAAATTGGCATTTTCTGAGGGTTGGGGTTTTTTCCCAAACAGACCAAAGGCAATCAAATTCTGTTGTCATGCCAGAGCAGAGAGACTCATTTTGAAGGAAGATATATTATTTGTGGAGAGAAAAGTATTCCCATTTATTCTCCACTATTTATGGTGCTCTCATATCCTGGTCCTTGTTAGTGTGCATTCAGTGGAAACCATCAGGCAGCTCCAGTGATAAACTATGGATCTCAAACCATAGCAGGGCACAGCCAAAGCAGAATAAAACATGACTTACAGCACCAATTAAAAATATTTACTGCAGTGTACTTCCTATAGGAAGTTTAAACACAGCTTTTTCATCTTCTCAGGGTTCTGTTTTGCATAGATTTGATTACAGTTTGCAGTTCCCAAAGGCAGGGAACAGCAGTGATGGCTGGGATGTGCTGCAAGGGGTTTGGAGGCATCACAGCTCTGTTCATTTGTCTCTTCTTACCCCACACTCTCATTTTCCAAGCACTTGGGGACTTTGGTAAATACCCAGAATCACAGAATGTCCTGGCTGGAAGGGACCCACAGGGGTCATTGATGCAACCCTGGCCCTGCACAGACCCCAGCAATCCCACCCTGTGTCTAAGGGCATTGTCCAAACGCTCCTGGAGCTCTGGAATTCCGAGCCCAGGAAAGGCAGAGGGGAGCAGGAGGAGCAGAGGGTGCATCCCCCTCCCCCTTCTGGGACAAACCATCCCGCCCCTCGTGGGGAAATGGCTTTTCGGGAGAGCTGGCTCAGAAATGAAGAGTTTATTCTCTCTCGAGCACAGCTCCCACATCCAGGCTGGCCTCGGCATCCGTGGCCCTGGCAGCTCCTGCTGGGAGCGGCTGCAGGAGCTGCTGGTCGGGACTGAGAGATCTCTAAAGGCGGGTTTTGGAACTTGTGGTTTATTGCAAAGGGCGTGGGTGAAAGGGCCCGGCTTGGAGCTGCCAGCTCGGAGCAGGCTGTGAGAACAGGAGGGCAAGAGGAAAAATGTAAAGAGAGAGCAGGGGGTAAGAGGGGTAAGGGCGGTAAGGGGCAGGAGCATAAGAGAGGTAAGAGAAGAGAGTAAAGTGAGAGAGGGAAGCAAGGTAAGAGAGCGAGGTTCTCGTTACAATACAATCAATCTTCTTCTGTGTTGAATATTCTAATTTTCACTCACTAATCTAATACAAGATACAAATGCTATAGCATTTACATACAGCCTATAAGAATCACTACATTACCAGACTGTGTTACAGTTTAAACCCTAAAAACTACTCTTTGGACCCTCTTTACCAAGCTAGTAGGGTCTTCTCTGACCCTTAGACCTGTCTGCAAGCAGAGGGAATTGTTCAGTCAAGAGGGGATTATTTTCAGCTGGCCATACTACTGTTTTCTAGTTATTCAGTAACTAAGGTTTGGTATCTCAAAGATGGCTTTCATTTCCATCTTGCTTATAGTTTCCATTTTCTCAAAATCTTTTGCCAGGCAATCATATTTATAAGGTTTTCCATTTTCATCTTCCCCAACAAGCGGGGCCCATTCCTCCAGGGTGCACAGAAGGGTTCTTGTCTCTCCTCTCCGGTGCTCCACTCTGCTAAGGAGGTGATGGGATCTCGGCTCTCAGAGCCCTGACCCCAGCAGGAAGGTTTAGCACAAGGGCTTGTCAAAGAGATTCTGGATTCACACCCCCTTGAATTTGAAAATCTCGTTAAAATTCTGTCCAAAATGTCAGAAACATTTCCAAGAACTGTTAACCTGAAGGCGTTTTTTAACCTTGGATGGCACAAATCATAGCAGAAACTTCCTAGAAGTTTTAACAACAGCTGAAGGAGCCTGAGGGCAGTGCTGCCACAGCCTTTGGCTACATCTAGATTAGACCTGGAAAACAAATTTCCCTTCACTTTAATCCCTTTATGTTTTATGGATGCAAATCCCTTTTATGTCGTTTTTCTCAGCAGCAATTGCACTTTAACTTGGCTTGTAAACTTGTCCTTGTCACCCGAGGGTCACACAGGGATCCCATTCCCAGCTCCTCTCCTGCCTCTGGCTGTGTGGGACTGGGAACATCCAGCAGGGATGGATATCGTGGGGGTCACAGGGAATTTGGCTGCCTCTGGGACATCTTTGCTATCTTTGCCCATTTAGGGGCCTCCAGGAAGAAATTTTCAGAGGGTGATTTTGCTCAGCTCCTCTCTCAGTATTTTTGTGCACCTCCCATTATAGTCATTAGGCTTGTGTGGCTGTTCAACCCCTACATGCTCCACATTTGTGTTTTCCTCCTACCTTTTCAAAAATAGATATTTCAGCGATCTGCAGCATCACATTTGTTGCTGTGGAGACGATTGTGATGTTGCCAATGGAGATGTGACTTCACTGACAAGCTCCCAAGAAGGACAGGACCATGAAGTGGGGCTCTGTTTTCTCTCCTGCCCCGTCCCTGCTCTCCTCCTCCTCTTCCCTCTTCCCCCTGCTGTATCTTGAAGTGATGCTCAGATCTCTCTTCCCTCTCAACTGAGCTGTGTTTTGGCATCAATATGTGCATGTAGCAGATGCAAATTGCCTCTAATTAGAGGTAGAACACAGGACTGGTGTAATGATTCGTGGATTCTTGCCACACTCTTTTTACAACTTTACCAACACCCTTTGGGCTGTAATTGTGTAGGAAGAATCCACCAAAGGTACAAGCACGGATGAATTGTCTAATATTCAGGGAAAATGGCAGTAATTTCCTGGTTCTTTGCGTGGGCAATCCCAAAGCAAAGTGAGAGGTTGGAGGGAGGGAAGGGAAGAGGGATGGGCAGAGTGACAAGCCATTATTGCTCCTGCTGAACGTCTGGCAAAAACACAAACGCTGTTCCCCACCCTGCTGCTACCCCTTGGTGTTTCTAATGAAAATTGGTGAGCTTTGAGAGCAGGTTTGACTGGAGAGAGGAGAGGAAAGCAGGAGAGGAGGGTTTGGCCCTGCGGGGTGTGGGTGGTTCTGCAGGAGCCCAGCAAAAGCTGCTCCTGCTGGGGAAGGATCCGTGCTCTGCTGGTGCTGGGATGCAGGGCCATGCTCAGGGGCAGGAAGGAAAAATCCAGCTCCATGCAGCAGCCCAGGCAGTGCAGGTTTTCCTCTGGACAAAGCTGTGGAGAAAAATTCCCAAACAAATGAGCTGCTTGCCCCAGGGGAGAAGGAGTGCTCTGGGAATTCAGTGGTGTTTCTCCCTGGCAGCCTCTCAGGCTGCCTCAGAAGTAATTGGGTTTCAGCTGATTGCAGCAAAACTATGAATCAACTGCAGCCCATTTTTAATAATGAAATACTGAAACACAATCAGAAATATATTCACAGTGCTACAGCTTTCAGTGATTATATGCAGCAACTGGTGCCTGCAGCCTCTTTTTGGACTCATATTCTTTATCTTGCCTTTTTAAAAAAAAATTATTTAAGTTTAAGCATTAGAAAAGAATCCAATATTCAGAGAAGTTGATTTGGCATGAGATGGGACTCAATGCAAGAATTAATAGTGCTCTTTTCTGTGCTCCAGTGCAGATTTCTGATCCCTGCTGGGGGGAGAACTTCCTCTCCCTGGCCCAGGTCAGCAGCAGCAGCAGCAGCACAGAATTTGGCAAGGCAGGATGTGCTCCTGAGGTCACCTGTGAAAATGGTGCAGTAACCTTGAGTGCTGATAAGGGAAAGTGGATTTTACCTCTCCTGGGTGCAGGAAGCAGCACTGACAGGAGGATAAGTTACTATGGTGATGAAGGCTATAAAACAGATGGAAATAAATATATGTATAAATGCCTTTTAGGTATGATCTGACAAAAAAGTGGTGACCTGTTTCCATGGGACCTCGTGGAGATGGGAGTGTGCTCACATTGACACTTTCTGGAAGTCAGAAGTGATGGATGAGAGGCTGAGTTTTCTATCAGAGCAGCACTGCAAGGTGTCCGTGCCGCAGCAGCAGCTCCTGGATTCAAATTTCTCCCCTGCAGGCCTTGCACCCCCTCCCCTCCAGCTCTGGGGCTGTGGTTCCAGCACTGACAACTCCCCATCCTTCCCTGTCTGCTGCCTGCAGGGCCTGGGCTTTGCTCACACACTCAAGCAGCAGGGAAATGACAGGGGCAGAACTTTGGGCTCCTCACAGCCCCACCTCCTGCAGCCCCCCCGCTGGGGATGCTTCAGGTTCAAACATTTTTCTGGGGGGGAAAAAAAAAAGGGATTCAGTTTTCCCTTCTTTCCCTGCTTTCTCCACCTCTCCCTGCCCCAGGTCACTGGATCGTTTTCAGCTGACCCTCAGTAATGGTTTGTTTTTCTCCTTCCATAATCTCCCATAGCCTGAGGCAGCTTGGCCACTTGGACTCTTTATGTGCCTTATCTTCATCAGGAAAATGCCAAAGTGAGTTATAGGAAGATTTTAGACAGCACTGAGGGTAATGTGATGATTACGTAGATCAATTTTGAAGCCTTTTTTGCTTTCAGGATTTTGTTCATGACTCATGTTTGTTCACAAGATGTGATTATAGAAGTTTTTAGAGCAATGGCATGTGTGCATTTGGGAAGGGCTCGTGTAGATTTAAAGGGGACCTCTCAGACGAGGAGGTAAAGGTCGAGTTCAGATGAGACACGAGGACTTTATTTTTCTCCCAGCCTGTTCTTATTTCCCTGCATCTGCCATTCCTCAGAAGGAGCTGCTGGCAGTGATGCTGTGCTGCGTTTGGTGCTGCGTGCAGGGGGATCTGCTCCCCGGGCTGGTTCTGCAGTGCTGAGAAAGTGGAAAAGCTGCTTTTGTCAGGAAAATAAAGAGAGATGACTCAAGGTGCAAACCAGGAGCTGAGTAAGGCTGTTCTGCTCTACCTGTCAGAGCAGGGCTCTGGGAGGGAGCAGTGAGTGCCTGCTGTTCCCAGCACCCTCACACCCAGGCTCTGCCACCCAAAACTGCTCAGCTTTTCAGTTTTCTCCACCAGAAAACAACCATGGGTCCCTTTTTGGGGAAAGTGGATGTTTTAAGGGAACGCATCAGCACTCAAAGTGCTAAACTCCAGCCCTGCTGCTCCAGGTCCCACACAGGAAAAGGCAAATATTTATCTGTGCATGCAATCCGGGTTTTATTTCCCCATTCAGAATTTTGTTCCCCCAGAAGAGCTCCAGGTGAGCTGTGCAAACAACATTGGATGGGAGTGCTTGAGGCTCCAGTTCAGGTGTCCCCAGTTCAGGTGTCCCCAGTGCAGATGTGTCAGTGCAGGTGTCTCCAGTGCAGGTGTCTCCAGTGCAGGTGTCTCCAGTGCAGGTGTGTCAGTGCAGGTGTCCCAGTTCAGGTGTCCCCAGTACAGGTGTCCCCAGTTCAGGTGTCCCCAGTGCAGGTGTCCCCAGTGCAGGTGTCCCAGTGCAGGTGTCTCCAGTGCAGGTGTGTCAGTGCAGGTGTCCCCAGTACAGGTGTCCCCAGTTCAGGTGTCCCCAGTTCAGGTGTCCCCAGTTCAGGTGTCTCCAGTGCAGGTGTCCCAGTGAAGGTGTCCCCAGTACAGGTGTGTCAGTGCAGGTGTCCCCAGTACAGGTGTCCCCAGTAGAGGTGTCCCAGTTCAGGTGTCTCCAGTACAGGTGTCCCAGTTCAGGTGTCTCCAGTACAGGTGTGTCAGTGCAGGTGTCCCCAGTACAGGTGTCCCCAGTTCAGGTGTCCCAGTACAGGTGTCCCCTGCCCCAGCTGCTGGCACCGTTCTGCTGCCCCAGGCGCCCTGGCTCTGTGCCCTCTGTGCTGCCAGTGCCGGGCTCCTGACAGACACTCAGAGCTCTGTGCTGCCCGAGGGGCTCTCATACCTTCAGGGTTTGCCATGGAGCCAGGGAAGAGTGTGGCTGAATAAAACACAGCAGGGATTCAGCTCTGGCTGCATCCAGCTGTTCATCCAGCTGCTGTGCCTGGGCACGGTCGGTGTTTGGGCTACCCCAGAGCTGCTGTGGCCTGAGCCAATTCACTGATTTATCCCTGCACTGGCACTCCTTGGGCAGATGAATCACAGGAATATTTGCATTCCCTAAATTTAGCGTGTGCATCTCTCTATCCAGCCTGTGTGCATGTTTTCATTTGCATTTTGTCACATTTAGCTGAGGAAGGTGCAGAACATTTTGGGTTGAGCAGGACATCTCGTGGCCACTCCATCAAAATCTGGCAATCCCAAACCCCACTCAGCCTCCCTTGGGGTTTGCTTGCAAGGGAGGACTTCTCCAGTTATGCCAACAAAGTTTAAAAAGTGCATGAAAATATCCCAATTACACAGAGTTTATACCTCAGGAAAAGCTGCTCTGGTGTAATTGCATCAGCTTGAATCCACAAACCAACTCAACCAGCAGAGTTTCCTCTGCAAGCAGCCTTTAAATGTCTCTAATGCTGTGTTTCCAAACTGCCCATTAGTGTTTGTTCCCCCATCTTCCATTAAATGTAATTACTCGATATTAAACATTCCACAGCCAGCAGGGTCCTCCCATGGAGAGCTCTGAGAGGGCTGGAGCTGTCCTGGTGACCCTGCCATGGGCACAGTTTGTTCCTGCCCTAAAATTGGGTGTTCCACACCCCCCTGCTCACTGCTGCTCTCCAGGGTTTGGATTCTGCTGGAAGCACCAGGGATACACAGGAGGAACCAGAACAGCCAAATCCTGGAGCTCTTATCTCACATCTCCGTTTGTACAAAGGTTTTATCTCACAATCTGATTTCATTTTCAGTCCTGAGAGTAAAAGGAAGTTCACAGGGGTCTGGATTGTTTTTGAGGAAATTAATTCCCATTTTCATCCCTGTTCACTGCCCTGATCTGAAGTTATTTAAGCAAAGGCAGAAGAAATGGCAATGTTTGGGTGCACCAGGAATTTACTCCACTAAAATGAAAGTTAACCTTTCAAACTGGAGCAAAGCAAGCTCTGGTACTGCTGGTGGCTTTTGTTGCTTGTTGTGCTCGTGTCTCCTTCCCTGGCAGAAGGAGCTCAGGGGTGCCAGGGTGCTTGGCACAAGTCTGGGAGCTGGGGAAGCATCACTGTCCTACGACTGAGGCACCAGGCCCTAAAGAAGATGTTAATGAAGCTTGAAATCCCATTTGAATTGCAAATGATACAATTTGTTCTGCCTTTATACGGAATTAATCTGAACTGCTTGCTGCTTTGTTCCAATTGTGCATGTGAATAATGCTGCAGTTAGGTGGCTCAGCATGGTAAAGATCTTAGTCACAAACAAGGCAGGGGAAATTAAAAATATGCTGTGTGAAGTCAACTTCATGACTTTTCTTTATCAGCCACCTTCAGATTATCAGGCCATGGAGGAGTCCTGCTCTCCCTCAGAGTCTGAAGGATTGATGCTGATTTGCTCAGTTCCAGGCTGATTTTTAATTACAGCTACATAAAAGATTACCTGAGGGGTTGAACCAACCTCCCAAAGTGGTTATGAGCTCTCCTGAGTACTCAGAGCAGAAGAACAGGTGAGTTTCTGCTGGGAGCAGCTTCTCCCTCATGCAGTGCATGAACAAAGCAGCTCCTGCCTGCTCCTCCTCAAAACTTGGAATTTCATGGCAAGTTTCTTTCTGGGCACGTGGAAAAGCTGAGGGTAATTACTGCATCAGAATCACCTTGGGAATGTTTCACCTTGCAAACAGAATTGATCTGTGTGGCAAAACCTCAGCTGAGCTGGGAGAAAAGTCAGGATGGACACCCAGGATCAGATCGTGACCCTGTTGCTTTTATTTCAAACACACTGGAAATCTGAGGATGATATTTTCTCGGTGTTTATGGATCTGTCTGCACACAGTGCTGGTGTGGCAGGGGTGAATTCTGGTGAATTCTGGTGAATTCTGGGTTTCTTGCCCAGCCAGCAGCGATGGGTGTGACCTGACCAGCCTGGCTGGGGACTGCCAGGTGTCCCTGTGAGTGCTGGCAGGTCCCCAGGGGCAGATTTGGGAGGCACACTCTGGTCAGAATGAGCTGCCCTGGAGTTCCTCAGAGCAGACCTGCCCTGCACAGCAGTGTGGGATCCTGTGATCAAAGCCAGGTGAGCTGCAGAGGGCCAGAACAGCTCCTTGCCAGCTTGGTCTAAGAGATGTTCAACAAACCCAGGCTCAGATCCAGTCTGAGCTCGTGGTCCTTGGCCAAAGCAGCCTCTGGAGTGGCCAAAACCCCAAATTGGGGTTCAGAGCTGGGGAATCACCAAGGCAGAAACCTGGGGGCACTTCTGGCTTAGTCTGAGAGCTGGATTTGAAAAGGTTGCTGAGGGTTCAGGAGCCAGTTCCCACTTTCCCTGATAAGGAATGTTACTATTCAGGGGATATTTCATGAACTTTTTCAGGAGGGGTGTGAGCTGAGATGCTGAAATGGTGACAGCTCTGCCTTCACCTGCTGGGATGGGCAGAAATGTTTCCAGAGGGGGAAAGGCACAGCTGGAGCTCTCTTAGGGACCTCAGCACAGGGAGTTTCCCCATCTCCTCCAGAGGAGTGGATCTCTTGTCCAGACAGAAAAAAAATCATCCCAGGTGATCTCACAAGTCAGATCTAACCTGCTGAAATGTTGCATTCTTTTTTTCCCTACTACGTGTGTGTGTTTTTTCTTTTTAATTCTATTAGTTACAATTTTGCTTTAAACTGTGAGCTCTGTGCTGCCTCAGCCTGGCAGGAGAAACACCTCAAGGCTTTAATATAATTCAGCTGAATAACAACGTGATAAATGTTTGAAAAGTTGTTTTCAAAAGGGTGCAAAGAAAATCGATTTCATCTCCCCGTGCAGGAGGGAGCTGATATCAGTTGATTTCAGATCTCTCCTTTATCATCCTTTAGCAGCTGTAACAAGAACATGTCCTGAGTCTGTGGCCTTCCCAAACTGGTGCCTGTCTGGTTCAACTGGCATTTCCAGGACCTTCTGAAGAGATTTTTGGGAAGTGTAGAGAGGTTCAACTTCCTCTGCATACAGAGACTTTGCTTTTTTTGGCTCTCTGCAAACAGAGGCTTCAGAACAGTCACATCTACAAATTATTTAACTTTCAAATGCTCATTAAATCCCAGGCTCCTTCTGCAGGCTCTGCAAGTGCCACGTACAAAATTCTGGAAGTGAGGTAGGAGGAGGAACAGGATAAAAATGGTTTTTAAAAATGGTTTTTCCTCCCCACTGCTGCAGCCTGGGTTATGCTGCTGTCTGGGCAGGCACTGTCCCTCAGCTCTGGAGTTCTGAGTTAGGATCAGCTTCCTAATTCCGTGCCCAGGAGAGCTGAGGCAGCTCCAGCAGCCCAAACCTGACTCCAGGACAAAGCCTGATTAGCAGAAGGGCTGGGCAGCACTAATGAGGAATTCTCCTTCAGCTCCATGGGTTCAGCCCTCTGCAAGGAGCAGGTGCCTCATTGCACTGATGTGCCTCACGTGGCTAAAGGCAGGATTGTTGTGATGTCTGATCTAAACCACACTTTTCACCATCTAAATCTTTTTTTTTTTTTTTTTTTTTTTATTCCCACTGCATAGTTTTAGCAGGAAAAACGAAAGAAAAATTGCTGTCATCAAAGACTCATCTGCTTCCCATTACACTGACATTAAAGGATTGCACACATTAAAACGCTCCTGTGCACTACAGGCAGGCACAGAGGAGCCAGGAGGTAGAAATTTATAACAAATGGGAGATTTAGTAATTCAGCCAGCCTGGGGTGCAGCAGGCCTGGGGAGGAGAATGATGTCCCTGCATCCCACCCTGTACCAGAGGAGCTGAACTGCCAGTGCAGAGGAATATCTTCTCACAACACCCTTTAGCCCCTGTCTCCTTCAGATAGAAAAGAAAGGTGTGTTTCTATTTCCAGCCCTAACTCGGTGTGCTGTGCTCCCTGCAGGGGTAACTCCAAAGGCAGGGAATTCACATGGAGCAGGTGAGCAGTGGCTTCTGCTCTGCACTGCAGTGAAATTGTTAAGAAGCTTTTTCTTTGAATTACGAAATCAAATTCCTCCTGGGCACCTTCCAGCCACTGGAATCTTTGAGAAGCAGCACTTTTTTGGGATGCTGGTGGTTTGGGAAGCAGGTGGCAGACAGAGAGCTCTGTGTCCTTGTCCTGGCAGTGCTGAGGGATTCCCGTGGCTGAGGAGCTTTAGCACACACAGGATGTGTCACACAGCCCTGCCAGCAGCAGATCAGCCTCCTCACTCTGGAATTCTGCACTGAGCCCCTGCAGTGCCAGCCTGCTGTGGCACCAGAGGGGTGGCACAGCAATTATTTCTGCTTGGAGAGGGATTTACTCTGGAGCTGTGGGGCAGGGGTTGTCCTGACAGGTTTTTACAGGTTTAAGGACTTTGGCCAACAAGAATGTTCTCAAAACCAGTTTTTGTGAGCCCTGACTTGGCCTGTTCAGAGCCTGTCCTCTGGGGACTGTCAGAGGGAGCACAAGGAGCTGTCCTGGAGTTCTGCATTGAAACTCTGCAGCACTTTGTGAGTTTTACAGGTTGCATTTGCTGCCCAGAACATCATTTTCTGAGCTCTGAATGGGTTTGCTTCCCAGCTATGCAGGATGGTTTGGAAATTGTTTATCTCCCTGGGATTGTGTCCAGCAGTGTTTGCTGTTTGGCTGCAGTGGGTGTTGCCTGGAGGGAATTATTTGGTTGGAGGCAGGACAGGCTCTCTTCTGTTTTTTTTTTTTTCCTATATCAGGGATCCCTGTTATCCCAGCAATCTAATGTAGCCTGTATATAAATTTGAAATATGTATAGAAAATATCTAACTCTGATGCACATGGACACGGTATGGTTTGGACACGGGGTGGCTTGGGATAAATAACATTTATGTTCTCTATAGGAAGGTATTTTTAGTATTTTATTAATGTCTTTGTCAATCAAAGTTTAAAAGTTATTTTTATAGGAAAACTATCCTCTGCTAAATGCTTGAAGCTTTCACAGTAAGTAATAGTGTGCATATTGCTGCTGCTATTTAAAAACTAATGGTTAGGATTTATTGGAGAACTGTAAATATTAAAGGCCAGATTTGTCCATGCAAGTCTCATTAAATCTGTGATCAGAATCTGATCCAATAAGGAAACTTTTCTCCACTGATCCTAAGCACACCTTTTAAGACAATTAACTTGGCTCAGTGTTTTGATTTGATCTTAAGCAGGACCACGTTCTTTGAAAACGATTTATTGCATCCATTTGAATCAATAGTGCTGTTAAAAGAACACTGGGAAGGAAAAGCACAAACGTCATATGAGGTAAAGCAGTGAAACAAGACTGCAAATTTAATAGAAAAATGTAGGAATGAGAATTGACAGTCCCAGCCTCAGCCAAGGCCTGGGTTCTGGTGCAGAGATGGAGAGTTTTGGAGTATTTAACCAGAACAGCAGAAAACCTGCAGGACACAGATCCCAGATCCCAAAGGGGACAGCGAGGGGAGGGAAATCTGCTGGCAGCTCCCGGAGAGCTCTGTGTGCTGCTCTCTGCTCAAAACACTGCTCAGCTGTGGTGCTGAGGTGTGAGAACAGCTCCTGTGCAGGTGGGCACACCTGCCCTGGGCTCTGTGCAGGAGGTGACAGTCCCTGGTGCCTGGCACTGCCATCCCTGTCCCCAGCCCCGCACACCTGCCCCGGGCAGGTGTGGGCTCACCTGGCTGCCCCACCCCAAACTCACCCATGGCTCCACAGCATGGGTTGGAAAAGACCCTGGAGATCACGAGTCCAACCTGAGGAGCAGCAGGAGAGGAAGGAAAACAGGAGGGAGAGGTGGAAAAGCCCAGGTGAGCTCCCAGAAGGGAGGGCAGTGGTTTGGCAGTGCCAGGCTGGGGTTGCTGCTGGCACTGGCAGCAGATTATCCCACGGAGCTGTGAAATTGTCCTGCTCCTTGAAAACATCCCTAATAACTGGGAGCTGTGGAGGAAAAGCCTCATCTCTGAGCAGGGAGCTGATGGTTTTTATTGTTAACAATTTCCTGCCAGAGTGATCCCTTTCCATCAGTTCTCACCCACAGCCCCACGTTGTCCTTTCCAGCTCTTCTCCCTGGAGTCACATCCCCCTCTCAGGCACCCAGGGCACCCCAAGGGGAGGATTTGGCAGCACAGATTTTTGGGACTTTGTGCAGCACAGATTTTTGGGACTTTGTGCAGCAGCTTCCCTGGGCAGGCTGAGCACAGGAGCTGCTCCTCAGCCATCCCAAATTCCACACCACAATGAAAGCCCAGACGGTCTCTGGATTCCAAACAGAGACAGCTGGCAGTCTTCGACTTCCAGACATCAAACAGCCTCCTGTTTGCTCGGGTTTTACCTCCAGCTAATCAGTCAATTGGAGTTAAGTACTCTGAGACGTTTCACATCCCTCTTCTCCTAATGGAGAGCCCCACTGCCAGCTCCAGAGTCCATCCACAGCTCCCTGCCTGGAATTACCAACCAGGGGAACACAGAGACAGGACAAGGCTTCAGTCTGACAGAGAGGGGGTTTAGATCAGAGATCAGGAAGGAATTGTTCTCTGGGGGGATAAGGAAACCCTGGAATAGAATTCCCAGAGCAGCTGTAGCTGTTCTGGATCCCTGGCAGTGGCCAAGGCCAGGTGGGACACTGGGGTTTGGATCCACCTGGGATGGTGGAAGGTGTCCCTGGCATGGCAGGAGTGGCACTGGGTGATGTTTAATGTGCCCTCCACAAACCATGGTGTGATTCTGCTCTGTGCCATGGCCTGAAATGCTCTGCAGCTCCCTCTGAGGCTGCCATTATTTTTTTATGAAGACCAAATTAATTCAGAAATATGAAAAGAATGGAAATAGGCACAAATATGCCAATTTATGCATTTAGCTCTTCCCCCCAGCATTTTTGATTTTCCTCTTCTTCTTCTTCTTTCCCCCCATCCCCTTGAGCAACTCAGGATTGTTGTGTTTCAGTAACAGCTCAAATGCCTGCTGAGCTCTTCCAGAGCAGCCTCATAAATTCTCACCCATCTCTTCCCAGATGCACAACTGGTCTTTAAGTGCAGTGTGGAGGTTTATCCTCATTTAACCACTCACCTCAGCATTTTTGATCACTGAAGGATGAGATTTCAATATTAAATAAGATTATAAACCTCTGTTTCAGTGAGCTTTCACAAGCCCCATTCCATTTGCTGCCTCACCATTGCACGCTGGAGATCTCCAGCTCTGGGACATTGAAATGGGAGGCAGAGCTGGGTTTTGTGAGCCAGGAAAGGTCTGAGCCAGGGAACAGCAGGGGTGGGTGAGCCACAGCCAGCCTGGAAGCTCCAGCCCCACTGGGATTTTGCTCTGGGCTCTGCTTTTCCTGGGTAAAAAATTCCATGGGTTCGTAGTGGTCTGGGGTCCTTTGTTTTTTTTTTCATATTCCCTGGTAAAATGTCCAAGTATGGATGTAATTGAAACACTTTTGGGAGCTTTCATAATACAAAAAAAAAAAAAATCTGTTTTTTCCTTGTTTTTCCTAATCTGCCTCAGAATGAGATGAGATCTTAGACCTTGCTGAAGATCAGCTCCTAAAAGCCAAGAAAGTTGCTCAACCAGTTCTTTCAGAGCTGGTTCTTTCATAAAACTTTATTTCTAGAATTCTGGAAGGTTTTTTTCCAGCTTGAGTCCTGGTAGGATGTTTTAGGCAGCTACATTTTAATCTTTAGCATTAATTAACTTGGTAAAGTATAAAGTAGCAGAAGCATGGATGACAATACTAATGAAAGTAATAAAAACAGATTAATGGCTAAATCCAAAGAAACAGAACCCTCTGCCTCCCTGCAGACATGGATATTAATGAGATTCCCTTTGTTTCTCTCCGAGGGTGGGCAGTTTCTCCCACCCCACAAATCTCTGCAAGTGCCAAAGGGTTTTGTTAATTTTGTGCCTGATTCCAGTTAGAGCTGCAGGCAGAAACTGGTAAATAGAGTGAAATATTGTTAGAAGCAGGGATTTCTGACCTGATAGTAAAAGTGACAAACCAATAGCATGAATGGGGATTTTCTGTCTTGAGGTGACCAGAGAAGAAGAGTGCTTTGCTCATCGGTTTTTATACAAAGTGAAGTTCTGAGGTTGCTTTGCTTGGGTAGGAGAGGCAAGCAAAGTTTTCAGTATCTACCCAACTTATTCTGGAAATTGAAATACACAGAAATGGACTGAAAGAGGTGAATTAGGGAGATTCTGCCACACCAGCTGCTGGCCTGGTTGTCTGCTCAAATAAATAATACCAAGTGTCTTGAGAAAAAATGAAATAGGCTCGTGAGTGAGCAACGCATGAGAGCAGGTGCTGGGCATCCAACTCTCTGCTTTTCCCTGAAATCTCATTTGTGCACCCTCCCCTCCCTGCCTTTCCAGAGGTAAAACAGGGATAAATCACAGCACAAACCCCCCTCAGCCTGAGCCTTTGTCCGGGAGAAAGGTGGGACTGCAAAGAGGAGAGGTTCAGTCATTCCAGCAAAGACATTTCTCTTGATGAGAGAAACTCTGCAAGGTGTGAAATTATGTCATTAGTACTCCATGACACTTGTTTAAAGAAGCCTCAAACATTTTAACTTATTGAATAATTTCATTTTCTGTTTTACTTTTATATCGAGTCCTTTCTACCAAAATGACTGGAGAACCTATGGGTAATGAGGTGAGAAATATCGTGAAAGTAAGGGCTGATCAATGGCGAGGGTGAGAATTCCTTTTCAAACACTTTGAAGCTCTTTGGGTTTTCTTAGTGCTACTTTAACTCAGACTTCTGAGAGCCGCTGAGGCAAAGGAAGTCTTTGTTAAAATTCATTGCTTCTTTCTCTTTATTTAAAGAAGGAGAAATAAGAGACTGCTGACGAGTTACATGGAAAGGTCAGAATTGACAGCAACTGTAAAGAAGAACAAAACAGCTTTAAAACCTTATCCCTCTCTGGTGATAAATAAAGAGCATCATCTCAGTCATTTTGCTCTTTCAAGGACCTGTTTCAAGCGAAGATTTTTTTTTATTACATGCAGTTTCTTCTCTGAAAACAAAACATGTTGGCAGTGAGGAGTGCTCCTTCCCTTGTGTGAGTTGAATCCCTGAATTCTGAGGAGGCAGGACCAGGGCCGTGGGTTCTGTGCCCATGGGAGGATTGTACGTGTGCAGGCACAGCTGTGGTGACTGCACTGCAAAGAGAGAGAAAGGACAGCAACACACACGGAGCTCTCTGGGGAAAAAAGGCCAATTTATTGTATAGACAGCCCGGATTTAAAGTGTGTCAGTGCAGCTGGAACAGGACAGGAGCTCATGGGACAATTGGGAAAAACATCCTTGGGACAGCACCTCAGGATGTGTCCCACGGCAAAGACACCAGGGGTTAATGTTGATGATGAATTTTACTCTGTTTTTTACTATATTATCACCCTGGGAGACTCCTCCCTAACTGAAGCTGCAGTCAGCTTGGCAGCCTGGGAATGGAGCTTAGAGTCAGGAGAAATCCAGGCCTGAAAAGGATTTCCAAGCTGGAATTCCCCAGCTCTCTAAATGTGTGTGTCCACAGACAGCCAGGATGGATGCTGGTGTCCCATGAGAATGATGTTTGGTGAGGGGACAACGAGTCCCAGCGAGGGCTGGGGCAGGTGGAGGAGCAGCTGAATCATGCCCAGGATTTCTGCTCCCAAACTCTCAGTGAAAACTGGAAATGCCCTGGGTTTCCCCAGCAGCAGCCGTGCCTGGGGCTCTGCAGCAGGGCAGGGAATGGGCTCTGGGTCAGCCAGCCCTGCCAGCACCACCCGAGAGCTCCCCCAGCTCCTGCAGCCTCTGCTGGGGACCCTGCTGCTGGACCTGTGCTCTGGGGACAACAGAGCAGGGCCAGGGGTGAACATCCCACCCTGCCCCTCCTGAACTCTGGGTTCTGTGATCCCTTACTGAGCAGAGCCAGCCGTGGGTTTGGGGTGGGACATCAGCCTTCCTCTGCCACCAGCTCCTGTCCAGAGAGTCACCTCAGCACCTCCCTGGGCTCCAGGACAGAGATTTGCTGGGTAATAACCCCAGGAACAGCCCCAGGGCCACCTGCAGTGTAAGAGCCTGATGGAGAGACTGAGGATTCCAGCCAGCTCCTAAAATGCTGTTTATTGCACAGATGAGGGTTGAGGGTCGTGGGTCAAGCTGTGTGTCCTGAAGCCCCTCCAGTTCATTATGAACTTTTCATTGCAGAGCATCTTAATACATGACCATCAATCAGCATCACACACAACACCTTTTCCATTGACATACAACCTATCCAAACTGCTAAAATTACCATATTATATTAGTGACTAGCCAGTCATTGGAGTTAGTAGTCACATGTTAAACTTTGGGACTTGTTCTGCTGTGGAGATTTCTGAGATCTTTTCTCTACTTGCAGCATTGGTTTTCTTGTTTGCCTGTGAAAATCCTTTTGTTTGGTAAAAACATCTTTTGTTTGAGGTGGATTTATCCTTTGCTCTAAGCCATAAAAGCCCCTTCCACCTCACTTTGCTCTTTGCCTTCTCGTTACCCAGTCACACTGGCTCAGCAATTCTTTTCTTCTATATCAAACCTGGCTTTCATTCCTACAGAACCTTCTGTACATCTGCACAACTCCTCTGTTAAATTCTCACTCCAGTGCTGCTGGGGCTTGGCTCTGGGGTGTCCCAGTGCTCCAGCTCTGCTCCAGCCTCCCTGAGCCACCCCAGGGACTCCTCTCACCTGCTGGGTGCAGGTTTGGACCTGTACCTTTAAGCAATAGAAAAACCCCTGCTGGCCCTGCAGGTGCAAATCTCATCTCCAAATAATGAACCTGGCCACAGAAATGAGAACATGCACAATGAACTGCTGAGATTTAATAGTAGGCGTGACATTTGAGCCCACAATCAATTAATGAGCTCCCAGCCTACAGCAAAGCCTGTCCTTTGTCACTGGAGGTTTGACTTGGGACCCTGTGGCCTTTCAGCAGAATCCCCAGGATTCCCCAGGGAATCAATCCCAGGGCTGTGTGAGGGAGGAGAAGCACTGAGAGCTCCTATAGAAATTCATATTTCATGTCAAAGCCCTGGAACAAAGAGTCTTCAGCACACACACATAAATAATTAGTGTGGTTAGAAGCTGGCTGGATTGTTTTTAATTGACTGGATGTATGCATTGGCTGACTTTGAAAACGATGCCAAACTTCCCTGCTGAATCCAAGGAGCTGCCTTGCCCTCTCCCAATGCTTTCCATGTGCTGGGCAGTTGAAGAGACTTTCCCTGAGCTGCAGAAGGAAAAGGCTCCCCTCTCGTGGCTGCGAGAGAAAATGGCATTTTCTGCACTGCATTCTCCGCTCCCTGAGCTGTGGAGAAACATAAATAAGTGATAGAATTATAACTTCTATTGTGGTCACCCTCCAGCCCAGCACAGAGCCCTGCCAGCTGTGCTGCAGCAGCCTCTGCCCTGTTTGCTTCAGGGAAAGGGAAATATTTGAAGGGAATTGACTGAAGTTATTTAAATAACAACTAAAAGTCATGATCTATATCAACAGTCAGAAGCATTAGAGGTGAAGAACGGATTTAAAGCTGTTTTGCATTTGCTCTTTTAAAAGGCTTTCTTAGTAAATGTTGACTTTTATGTGTTGGATTTATTTTGCTCTATAAAGTCTGCTCTTGGAGAGGAGGCCTGATAGATAAATGTTCAATCCATTCTGTAAATCAGGAGGCATCCATTCAGACGAGCAGGTTTTCTGGTTTTATTAGGTTAGAAATGCTAGAAAGCATCTATTATTTACAGGACACCTGGTTTCACTTCCAGTTGGTGTGAAACTGCTTTTGAATAAAACCTGAAATTCAATTTAAAAGCTTTAAAAACAGCAGCTTAAAATGATTACTTAAAAGCTGTCTTGAAATACTTTGGATGCATCAGGAAGAGAGGCCATAAGCTCACAGAGGCACAAGTTAAAATTAAAATTAGGCTTTTATGGAGCAAAGGGAGTTTTCCCCAAAGCCAAGTGCTTGTTTCTCATCACTGTCTGTCAGAGGTTTGGAGCTCAGGGGACTCAGCCTCTCACACCTCATTTGTGTGCAGAAATGGCAAGAAGAAGAGAAGTTTTCTTGATTTTTCAGTTCCTTTTTTGGTTTCTCAGTGTTGAAGGACCTCTCATTGAGCACAGATGTACTGAAACTCAAATACACTGAATTTCCTTTTCTCCCTGTTCCTACTCCAAGTAAAGCACATTTACTCATTTAACTGTCCAACTTCTTGGAGAATTACTCCCTTGACTTCCTTTACAATATCAGCAGCAGTGATGCACTATTTGAGAATATATAAATAGTTTATATAAAATTTAAAATAGCTGGTGTTTAATTTATGCCTCACTCTAAGCTGTTATTATTTCATATTTCCCCTTTATATTTGCATATTCTTAAAACACACATATTAAATAATCTGAAGGGTTTTTTCTTAAATATATATTTGATCTATTGCAGAGACACTTAAATTCCAGGAAATAATTTAATCCTTGGGATTTGATGCTGGACCTACAAGGAAATTGTGAAAGTTTTGGATTCAAGGCTAAGATCTTGGACAACTCTCAAAAGGAAATATAGAAAAATGTAGAGCAGGAAAGAGGCAGCCTGAAATTTGAACTGTTATTAACACAAATAGTACAAATTTAGATTTTGGTTCTTACCTTGGCGTTATTTTTTATACTAAAAACAGGCTAAAAAGGGGAAGTATTTTATCTAATGAAAATCTGAATATAAACAATGTCTTTTTGATTTCTAGATTTTTCTATTGAGGGAAATGTATGATTTTCAAATTATTAAAATAATCTAAATTATTATTATATTGCTACTATTACTACTGTTATTTAAAATGGCATGTAATAGGCCCAATGCTTTGACACACAGAGTAGAACTGCTCATTTTTAATTATTACTTCGTGGAGCTAAACCCTGTCATTTTTCCTTTAGGTTGAGCAGATCTATTCAGCAGAGCTGAAAATGGGATGGAAATGGGATTGATCTGAGAGGCAGAGCAGGAGCAGAGCAACTCCCAGCACTTGTGTGAGTACCCAGAGCTGATGGGGATCTGATTTTTCTCTGCTTTGCTGTCCTGTCTTTGGCCTTGTTCTGCACCAATACCACTTTGATTTTCACTGGGGCTGAGGGACCCTCCCAGGGCAGTGCCACCAGGGAACTCTGTGTTCCTCTTTATCGGCCCAACAGCAAAATCTGCAGCTTTTGGAGCTGGAATCTCTCTAGATGTGTTCGCAGCTGGAACGTCTCCAGATGTGTTTGCAGCTGGAACGTCTCCAGATGTGTTTGCTGTGTTCAGCCCACGGGCATTGGGCACATCCTGAGCTCACTGGGGGCTCCTCAGGAGCTGCAGCCCCACCCAGGGGTGCAGCCAGGGTTTGTTCTCCCCCTGAACAAACGCATCCAGAGAAGGCTCCTGCAGCCAGCTCAGCAAACACCCCGGCAGGGAAGGGACCACGCAGGGCTGGGGAGCTCCTGTGCTCATCCCCTGCCACCCTGAGCAGGGTTTCGGCAGCAATTTCCCCATGGAAAGGGTGGGCAGGGCTTGGAAGTGCCCAGGGGGGTTTGGATCCCCATCCCTGGAGGTGCCCAAGGAATTCCTGGAGTGGCACTCAGAGCTCTGGGATGGGGACAAAGTGGGGATCGGTCAGAGCTGGGACTCGATGGGCTTGGAGGGCTTCTCCAACCCAAATGATTCTGTGATTCTGAGAGCTTTGTTTCTTTAAGAAACCTCTTGCAGAGGTCTCAGATCCTCGCTGAAAGTGGAACCCAGCAGCCTTTGGGCACGGGAGAGGTCAGAGAGGGCTGAGCTGTTCCCTGCTGGGACAAACACCCTCCCCAGCCACTCCTGCTGCTCAGCATCCTCTCCAAAAGCCTTCCTGGGAGTACAAGATGTACTTTAGCCATCCAGCTTGGAAATTTGGGGTTCCCCCTTAATGCTTTGTGAAAAGGTGAAACCTGTACTGTGCTTGGTGCCTCATTGCTGTGCACAGGGACACACGAGGTGTAACTGGAGCTCCTCGGGGCGAAATGAGCTGCAGAACACAAACTGCTGTTCTCTTCTACATTGAAGCCGTAATTTATGATTCTAATTAGGCTCTGGTTTGCAAGAATGATGAATATTCACATTTTAAATAGCCGAGAAATATTGAAAATGTCTGACAGCTTTATTTGTGCCAGCTCTGAGGGTTGTGGGGAATGTTCTCCTCAAGGTGCTGAGCTTTCCCAGCATCGTTTCTGCCCCCGGATCCCTGGAAGTGTCCAAGGCCAGCTTGGACAGGGCTTGGAGCAGCCTGGGATAGTGGATCTGTCCATTGCAGGGGGTGGGAATGAGGTCCCTTCCAACCTTGGAGCTCCTTCAAAAGGGTTGAACCATCCCTAAAAAACATTTTGTGTTGGCCAAATGCTGCTGACTCCGCGTCCCACTCTGACTGTCCGGGGGCTGTGGAAGGACAGGCTCTGAGCTGATTAATTCTTCACCTAAGTGGATGAGACAGAGCAAAGAGGAGCGTGAGGAAGTGTCATTGTCCCTGTTCCATGGGCTGGGAATGGCAGGCACTTACTCATTCAAAGTCACACAATGGATGTGTGGGTGCCAGATGCTGGAGATGCCAGAGATGGGATTTAAACCCAGATGTCCCGAGTGCCAGCTCAGCACTAAATTCGTGGTTATCCATCCTCCCAAAAATGCAAGAATCTTTCTGATTCATTCAGCATTTGGAACATTTTTCCTGCCATAGAGACACCTCAGAGAACTCTACAAGTTACTGATGTAAAAGATGCCTTTACTGTCCTGTTCATCTCCTTTAGGAATGGAGGAGTTCATCCATCTATGAGGTAAGAGAATAGCAAAATAACAATTACAGAGACTTTTCAGAAGTTGCTGTTCCATTGTGTCTGAAATCACTTGCCAGTAACAGCTGGGAATTCTTTGTTAGGAGAAATAAATCTGGTCCCACTCGATGCTGCAGTGATTTCAGGTACCCTTCTGTAATATTCTGTTCCTCGGTTTCCTTTCATTCTTTAATGCATTTTTTTTAACGTTGCAGATCATAAAAATGGCATTGTTTTCAGATTGATAAAAACCCTTCCTTACACCAGAATAAATGGAGCCTCTCCGGTGGATACAATTGATCTGATGGAACACAACTTCGAAAGGAAGCCACTACCTCCAAAAAACCACAGAAAGGAAAGGAGGGGGGAATCTGAGTTCTGAAGACTGTAAACTTTGGAGCATAAATTACAATGGAAGTTTATGGAGTCTTTTGGATTAAACCAAAAGCCAGTCCCATTAAACCAAATGGAGCATTCCTAATCTGACATGTTGACAAGGACAACCCTGCCTCTTCCAAAAGGGAGTTTCAAATGAATCCAGATTTATCTGATGTTCCCAACAGGGGCTGGGCTGGCTCCAGAGGAAGTGATCCAGGCCAAAAGTAAACAAGATGCACATGAAGCAGTTTGTGCCACAAGGAAAACTTCCAGGGAATATGCAGAGAGGAGAAGGGGAGCCAGCAGAATCACAGCCTGAGATTTTTCCTGTCTCCTCGTTATGTTTCTATTCCTCTGGACAATGTAAATCAGAGTTTCTTCCCCAGGAGATCCCTGCTCCTTCTGCTCACTCTCCCCATCTTTGCTTCCCCCCAGAGAGGTTCCCTGTGCTGCCTCTCCCCAGCACGGAGCTCCCTCCTGTCCTGCAGGGCAGGGCAGCAGCCAGAGGTGCTCAGAGCTCGAGTGCTGCTCCTGCATCTGCCGGGACTCAGCCCCAGCTCCTGAGCTCTGGGTGCAGCCCTGGGGTGAGCACAGTGGGAATCAGCTCATGCTGAAAGCAAATTCAGCCTTTTCCAGCTGCTCTTCCTGTGGCAGACACGTGTCACAGTCACTGCAAAGAGCAGGACAAGCACCTCTGCATTGGCTCTTTGTCACACTGGGACCAACCTTTGAATTTTCAGTGAGATCCTGGGTGAGCTCTCCTGGAGAATTGGGATTGCTCAGCCTGGAGAGGAGAAGCTCTGGGGTGACCCAACTGTGATGTTGCAGTACCCACAAAAAAGATGGATAGAGGCTATTTACAATTGCCTAGAGTGACAGGACAGAATTTTGGAACTCAGAAATCTGCTCCAGAGACGTATGTTGTTTTCCATCCCTTTAACATTTAAATTTTGTGTGTCTCCCATCAAACAGCAGCAGTGCTCTTTGTCCCTGAACTGTGTCCTTTGCTGTCCCCAGTGATAACTGGATGATAATGGCTATATTCTGGTGGAGTGTGACACTCAAAATTAATACTCTAACAAAATTAAATGTGAAAAATAGATTACTGGTGCCCCTTGCAGCAGGGGGAACTCTTGCAGAGATAGCACAGGATATGGCTGCAGAGTGGAAAGTGTGGAGACACTGCTCATAAACCAGAGAAGTGACAATCAGTGATTTTATGTGTGTATTCCCCACAGTCATGTTGAATTTAATGGCAGTTTTAGGTCCTGTCAAGGAAGATTTTTTATCATATATACACAAATAGCTGTATTTATAGATCTCTACATACATGAGTAGATGGATGTGTCTGCATTTGTGTATAAAACCCCACAAAACCACAGCTGCTTGGTCTGTCTGCTGGAGATTTATTCTGATAATATTACAGTGTATTTGCTACATGTTCCAAGGGATTTTTATTTGCTTGTGCTTTTTGTAGGTACTACAAAAGTAGCCTGATTTGGGGATTCAAGCAGATGCAAAAAATCTGAGGTTGGCCAGATCAAGACTTCAGCTCGAGAGGTGTGAAATACAGAGCTGGATCCGTGCAGCAGCTCTGGGGCAGGATTCTGCTCCTCTGCCTCTGAGCTGCCTTTTGACTTGCTCTCAACCTTGGCAAGAAACTCACATTCCAGGCTTTGGCTCTCCTTCCAAGGGGGAATATTTAGGTCAGTATGGACACTCGAATTCCCAGTCCTTGAGGAACCAACAGAATCACGGGCAAGTTCCACTGGGTGTTACTGGAGAATGATTTAGGACAAGTGGTGCAGGTGGGATTTGGGGTGGGGGTCCTGGGGAGAGCAGGGATCATGGGGAGGGGACAGCTCCTGCTGGGCTGGGGACTCTGCAGAGCCCAAATGGTGCTGGGCTTGGCCAGCAGCTCATCAGCCTCTCCCTGGGGAGGGAGGAGGGAGGGAGAATGGATGGAGGATGGAGGGAGGATGGATGGAGGGAGGATGGAAGGAGGATGGGAGGAGGATGGAGGGAGGGGGGAGAAGGATGGGAGGAGGATGGAAGGAGGATGGAGGGAGGATGGAGGGAGGGAGGAGGATGGAAGGAGGATGGAGGGAGGGAGGAGGATGGAGGGAGGATGGAGGGTGACTCACAGGGGTGTCTGAATCATCGGGGCTTCCCCAGGGCGAGGCAGGGCTGGGCTCGGGGCCCTGCTGCGTGTCCAGGGATGGATGGGATCAGCTTCCAGCTCCCCACAACTCAGGAACAAGAGCAGCCTCCCTGCCCTGGGCCTGGCAGTACCCACAGGTGCCAAGCAGGGCAGGGATGTCACCTCCTACATGGCATTTGTGACAGTGGCTCCTGTGAGCTGTGTTCACTCCGGTTCCATTCAGGGACAGGTTCATGCAGAGCCTGTGAGTGGCTGCTGGGAGCTGCTCTGCTCTCCTGGCATCACCCCCTGCTTCCACCCACCCCTGAAAATCATCTCTGGCCCAAACTGGAGCTGTGAGCTGTACCACATGCTCTAAATGAAGTGCTAATTAAATACTTGTACTTAATGTAGACAACATTTCTTTGAGAAGGCTGTAATGCACTGCAGATGTCCCAGATCCCTCGGAGAACAGCCCAGGGAACAAATGCACGTTGTGTCCGTGTCTGAGCTGGGGATGGAGCCCAGGTGCCTGTGACTGGTAAGGGTTAATGCTGAAACGTGTCTGATCCAAATTCCCACACACGTCCTCCCACAGTGACCTCGGGCTGGGAACTGCAGGTGCTTCCATGTGGGCACACTGTGACAGAAATGGGGGAGCTGCTGAGCGAGGTGGGCACTCCGAGTCCTCAAGGAAACAGGTGAGAGCTGCAGGTGCTGCAGAAAGGGACCTCAGTGTCCTGGCTGGGACCCCAGCCTTGCTGGCAAAAATTGTTCCTGGCTGGGGCAGCCCCAGTGCAGACAGAGCTGCCCAAGAGAGGGGCTGGGAGCTTTGGGTTCTGCACTAAAACCCTTTCAGGCAGCAGGAGAAAGGCTGCAAACCCAGCTCTGGAGAGCTCTGCTGAAGTTCTTGCCACTGCAATCATGGTTGTTCCTTAGGCCAGCAGCCACCAGGCTCGGGAGAGCTGCATTGCCCAGGTTTTGGGATGTGCTGGTTAATTAATAGCCACTAATGAACTGTGTCCATTCCCAGCCCAGACTGCCCACGAGCAGCTGCTTCCCTTGAGGGCTCTGCTGGGCTGGAGTCCAGCTCAGCTCTGTCTTGAGGGAAGGGCTGGAGCAAAATGGGAGCCTTTGTGCAGAGGCACAAACACAGGGCTGTGCGTGCAGGGGCTGCACTTCCAGCATGGACTGTGCTCGTTGTGCAATGTCAGACCGGTTATTGTCGCTATTTATTTATTTATTATTATTTATTGTTATTGTTGAGTGCAGCCAGTGTGTTTCCTTGCTGGAAGGACCAGCATGGAGTGTCCTGCACTGAGATCCTGCCCCCAGTGCCCCAAGTCTGCAGGCGACAGAGGGTAAAGAGTGTGAAAGCTGCTCCCATAAGGATTCCTGGGCTATTTCCTCATTTCTTTCAAGATGGTTCTGCAATGTTGGGAGTGCTTTTCAGGGTTCTGTGCTCTCTTGGGAGAAAAAGGAGGTAGAAATCCAAGATGCTGCAGGAATAAGGGCAAGGGGAAAGAGAGAGCAGATGGTGAGGTGGAGAGCTCCCCTTCACCAAATATTGCACATTGAGGACGTCAATTCAATTGCCTATTGCTATTTATTGTGACCACATAAAATTCAAAGTAGTTGAGTGTTTAAACCACTGTAGATTCAGAGATGAGTCATGAAGCAGAGCTGATCTTTTATCTGTGGCCATGCTGGTGAATGGTGTCTTAGCAAGAATCGGATTTCCACCTTCTCTCTGTTAATGGCATTGCCATTCTCACATTATTTTGTTACAGAGAAAAGAACAAAATGAGTAAAACCAACGCTCCTGAGTCTCTCTGTCATCACAGGCTCACACACTGCTGCCCAGTATTGCAGAGATATTCCAAGTTTTCACTATCCAGAGAGAACTAATTGAGAGACAGGGGTTTGCCTCCTCACTCTGCTTTTGGGGACACTTCAAGGGGAGTTTTTAGTGCTGTTGGTGAGCAGGTCTCTGAGTCAGGTCTCATTTTGCACATCTTTTGCCCAGAGACAAAATGTCCTTGATGTGTGATAGGCAGTGCAGGCATCCTGCAGCAGGGAGTGTTCCCAGTGGGAAGAACTTTAAAAAAAAAAAAAAAAAAATCCTGCAAAGTTCAATTCTGCATGTGGAAGTAGATCTGATTTTCAGTTTTCAAGTTCAGTTCTCTGAACATTTCTGGGTAGGGCAAGCTAGAATGGGCTGGAATTAGTGCCATAAATAGGATCATTCACATGGGATGTGTTTTGACACCAAATGTTCTCTCCTGCCCAGAGGCCAGGCATCCCCTCAGCCCTGGAACCATTGCTCAGGGTGCTGTGGTGGTTTTGTCTTCCCCCAAAATCAGAGTCAAGTTTGAGACTTGACTCAAAGTTTGAGAGAAGACAGATCCTTGTCCCAAGGATGATGTTGGAGCCAGGGATCTTGAACAGAGGCTGCTTTTGGAAGAGGGATGTTGAGGGTTGTTAGTGCTGGAGAGGGAACTGACTCATCACTTCATCAATTCTGCTCCTCTGCCAGCACAGCACAAAACCTCTTTTATCATCACACTCTCTTGTTGAGTTCTCTTCTAAAGGAGTTTAAAGCTGCTCAGTGCTGCTCCAGCCCAGGCTGTTGCAGGTCTCTGGTTGCTGGTTGCACCCTGGGCTGGTGGAGCCCCTGTGCAGGAAAACTCTCCCCGTGCTCAAGGACAAGGCAGAACGTCACCTGCTGCCACTGAGCTGCACACAGAGCCCCCAGGGCTGAGGAATCTCAGCTTTCCCCGTGCCTCAGGGCTGCCCCGTGGGCTGCAGCAGGCTGGGCTTGTAGAGCAGGGGCAGCAGGAGCCTCTGGCCATGGCATTGCCACGCTCGGGGGGTGCCAGTGTGCTGGGAGGTTTGGGGGAGCGTGCCAGCCACAGGGAGAGCTGGAACTGCTGCTCTGCTCCTCACATCTGCCTTTGATTTCCAATCAGAGCTGCTTGGTGAGAAGCCAACTAATCTACAGTGCTCAGGGAGGGCTTTTTGTTTGTTTTAAAGAGGCTGGTTTGAGCCAACTTCAGTACCACAGAATTAGTTTTTAATATATTTTTTTCCCCCTGAATTATAAGTACTTTTGAATATAGAGTGTTTCACATGGATCTTATGGGGAAATTATTACCCAGCATTATTTTTTGTAGTATTATCTGTATATTAAGAAGGGCCAAGGCCTCCCTGTACCAGGGCACAGCAAGTGGGAAATCCAGTGGTCCTCGTGGTACCAGGGATGCTCCTGTGGAGGTGCTGCCTCTGCTCCATCCTCTGGAGCCAGGGACCCTGAAAATTTAACTCGTGTGAGAACCAGAGGAGGAATTGTCCCAGGTTTTATATGAAACTTCTGGCACTTTGCTGGGACTGGTGTCACATCCTCTTCCATTTGTGCTCTTGTGGCAGATGAGGAGTTGGCTTTGTACTGAAGATCCATGGAAAGTCACTGTTTAATCAGGAACTTCAAAGGAGCAGGAAAAGGATCCATCTGTGATTCAACCAGCTTAAGCTTTAGGGGACAAGTCTGGTACCAAAAAGAAAAAGAACAGAAGGTTTTGGATCATGGAGTTTTCACTCTTTTATGGCAGTTCTGGCCTGGAACTAACACAGGCTACAGAAGAACTTCTGGTATTGCTTGCTGGCCTTTATTTATCCAGGGCTTCATTTGATACTTAGCACAATTTGAAAATAATTCTTTAAGTGGAGCATGCAGTTACTGTTGAAAATTGCTGGAGCAGTAACCCCTGGAACAAGAGATTCCCCTGAGTGGGGCAGGGAGCACATCAATCACACAAAGAAATCTCAGCACAGGTAAAAGCAGCCCACGGAGCACAGCAGAGCACTGTGAGCCAGGCACAGCCACAGCTCCCTGCTCCGTGCCTGGGTTTGATGGGAGTTACTGCAAAATCAGTGGGAAAATCCCCCTTGGGCACCCGGGGTGTATCACACACCCTGCACCCACACAGCCCTTGCTACTCCTGGGGTCCCAGACTCCTTTTTAATGTGGATAAATGTGATCTTCCAGTCTCCTGAAGTCCCACTCCTTTTTTAAATCTTTTTTTCCTTTTTTCTTTTTCTTTTTTTTAAATATTATTATTATTATTCTGTAACTAGTGATTTATATTTAGCATGTGATTTGTATTTTCTACAGCTGGTGATTTTTTGGCTAAAAGTGCAGGCTTTAGTGATGAAAATCCACGAGCCCCAGCCTTGCTCTGCCAGCAGGTGTGACAGGCAATAGTTTGGCTGTCAGAGACCTGGTTTAAAAATCTGAAAATAATAACTCAGTGCTTGCAGAGCAAAGCCCAGCCTGCAGGAGCCCACACTTCTTTCTGCTGCATGGCAAAAGCTTAAAAGGGCCCTTAGTACATTGAACAAGCTCAAATCCATCATTCCTTTCTGGTTCATTGTCTTTTTGCCATCAAAGGTTGGAAGTGCAGGGACAGGCTCCTCTCTGCCTTATGTGGAAAGTGGAACACAGAATTTTACAGCTCTGCTTGTCTCAGTCTTTGGGACATTTTTAGGGAGCTGGGAGAGCTCGGCCTGTCTCCTGTGGTGTATATGGTGGCAATACCAATGAAAGATGAGCAATTTCAGCTTTTTATGGTTCTTAATTGAAATTTTAGGTTTTTTTAATTGCAATTTCTTTCCTTCCTCCATGCTTGGCCTTCCGAAAATGGGTTCCTTTTTATAAAATTCTTTTTTAAGGAAGGAAGGAAAAGCATTGAGCTTGTGTCTGGCCCATTCTGTTTGAACAGAGCCCTGTGTGTTACCCCCAGCACACAAAGGGGCTCTGTCCAGGGAGACTTGGCTGAGAGGCTCCTTATTGAGGATCCTTCATCCCTCGTGCAGATTGGCATCAGGGCAACTGAGACAGGGAACAGCAGGCCCAGGGCTGGGGTTATTTGTTATATTTGTTACTTGTTATATTTGTTATTTTTAATATTTGTTATTAGTTATATTTGGTTTTATTTGTTATATTTGTTATATTTATTTTTGTTATATTTGTTATTTGTTATATTTGTCATTTTTTATATTTGTTATTTGTTATATTTGTTATATTCGTTATTTTTAATATTTGTTATTAGTTATATTTGTTTTATTTGTTATTTGTTATATTTGTTATTTTTAATATTTGTTATTTGTTATATTTGTTATATTTGTTTTTTGTTATATTTGTTATTTGTAGTAGGGTAATTTGTTATTTGTTATATTTGTTATATTTGTTTTTTGTTATATTTGTTATTTGTAGTGGGCTAATTTGTTATTTGTTATAGTTGTTATATTTGTTTTTTGTTATATTTGTTATTTGTAGGGGGGTAATTTGTTATATTTGTTATAGTTGTTATATTTGTTTTTTGTTATATTTGTTATTTGTAGGGGGGTTATTTGTGCTGAGGAGCAGAGGCAGATGTGCCAGCCTGGCCCTGCAGGGTCACTGGTGGCAGTGCCACAGTGACAGCTCAGGGTTCCTTGGGTGTTTTGGACACTGGAATCCCCTTTGGAAGGTGGGAAATGGGAAGTGAATCCAATGGTGAGACATTTGTTGGGCAGTAAAATCGGTTCAAGGGAATGATGCTCCTGCTGCACCTGCTCGTGTGGGGCCTGGCACAGGAACAGCTTCAGATCACTTGGCTCATTTTGTCCAAGGCAAATGAACGCCCAGGGATGCAGGATGAATGGGAATGGGCTTTGTGGAGCCAGCAGTTCCTCCCCCTCGAGGGTCTCGGATCTTCACCTTCCCTGTGACCCTGCTGGTTTCAGTGAGGGACCAGCAGCAGCTCTGGCTCTGACCCAGGAGCCCAAAGCCAGGCTTGGCTGAGCTGGGCTCAGGCTGTGCAGTGTCTGCTGCTCCTTCACAGACCTGCAGCTTCCACGGATTGCTCAGCCGGGCCACGAGGAGCCTCCTCCCACTCGCCGTGTCCTGGAGGGTTGTGTTAGGGCAGGAATTGCATCTCTTGGCACTGCAGGAGAGGAGAGCTGCTCTGCTTTCCGAGGCGTTGCTCCTCGGTGAGTGTCTCCAGCTGCTGCTCTCCCCTCTCCCGGCCACTGACTCATGCCTTTTGCCATCACAATGAGTCTGTTTGCATAAACAAAATTAAGTGCGCTGTGTTTATTCATTAGGGAGATTCGAAGTCTCTCAGCAACCAAGAAATACACTTCATGGGATGAACTCCTCTCCCTATTCCCCCTCTTGTCCTTTAGCAGCTAAGCGAGGAGGGAAGGTTTGGGAAAACACTGGTGTGACACTCTCAGTGTGTGTCTGAGGGATGCTGCAAGCTGCCCAAACACAGAGGGTGGCACAGTGAGGGCAGCGGGGTTTGGGCAGCCCTGCAGGTGGGCAGAGCCCAGGGAGGGTCCCCCCAGTGCCAGCTGCTGTCCCCGCCATGGCTTTGCTGCCTCGGGGGTGGGTCTCAGGTGGGCTCAGGGCTGTGCCTGGGGACAGCTGAGCTCAGCTCCCTGCAGATGGCACTGCCACCCTGTGCTGCAGCACCCCGAGGAAACACATCCTTCTGCTGCCTGTCTCAGAACGGCTTCCCTTCCGTGGCTGCACCCCTGCCCCCCTGGGTTCGGCTGCAATTCGGTCTGTGTGGAATGAAGAGGTGCCTTTGTGCTGCAGTCACCTCTGGTATCTGCCTGTCACCCACTCGTGTGCAGGGCAGCTCCTGCCAGCCTCTCCCAAATCCTCTCCCAGCATTTCAGGGTAAGAGATCCCTCAGAACCTCAGCAATTTCCTGTGCCCTTTTGCCCTTTGGCTCAGCAGGAGCTCAAATCCCCCGCTGTGCTTTGCCTTCTCTAAATACAATTAATTCAAGCCCCTCTAGACCATGAGATGCTGAGTTCAGAGGAGCAGCCAGCCCAAAGAAGGGACAGGGACAGGGAGGATGAGGATGGTGTGAGCTTGGGAGCTCCTCTTCCCCTGTGGAGCTCCCTTGGAGCAGCCCAGTTGAGCCTGGCCACCTGAGCAAGCCAGTGGTGATGTATTGAGAAAAGAATCTGCTCTGAAGCAGAATGGCAGCTCCTTAAATTGACTAAATTACATTTGTATTTCAGAAAAGAAAAAGAAGCTGTAAATCGCATATTTACACAGCGCAGCACGCGAGTGCTCATACGAGACCCAGATGTTCATTAGAAACATGGATTTTTCTTCCTTGCTGCTACCCTGAAAACTGGGAAAAAAGTCAGCTATGTTGAAGGGTTACAAAAGAGCGAGTTAAGTCTACAAAATCCAGGAAATTTCCCGTTAAGACGAAAAATCTGGGGTACTGTTGTAGTCCTTTAATTCGGCCCCAAGACATAAATTAAAGCCAGAGGATCAGCTCAGGTGCTCAAGTTCTCAGACCAGAGCTGTGGAATTTCCAGGTTAAGTTACTTAAATTTTCCTGTTGCTGAATAAAGCTGAAATCCTGTGTGCCATATATTTGCTCATCATAAAATGTTCTCTCCTAGCCAGTAACAGCTTCTTTGTTGGCGAAGCCTGTCTGGCTCATGAGGCTCCCAGCCTTTGTACAGGGTTTGGGAGTTAAGAACTTCCACATGGCCCCTGCTCTGAGGCTTTTGTGAATAAGCAAGGCAAAGCACTTGCTCCATGGCCAACAAATGCACGGGATATGGTTTGAATTCTCTGGGTTTAAATGCAAAGGATAATATTGATTTTGTTAAGGTAAATGTCTTTAATTGAACGCTGGATAAACTCGGCTCTCACTGGGCCATAATGGGCTCTGGGCATTCCTCCAGCACAGCAGTATGAAAATGTCTCTTTTAGTGTCTCCTGTAGAGAAATGCAGAATTAAGATTTAGATGAAACAAAGTGAAATGGAGTCCATCCCCAGTCTCTAAAAAAGCATCTCCTGAAGCAGAAGGACATTTACATGGATGGAAATCACTGCTTTATTAAGGTCAAGGCTCTGCAGTACCTGCTGGTGTGGATTGTTTGGGGCTTTTTTTGGGGTGGTGGAGTAGAAAATGAAAAGAGGGAAAAGAGACACCGAGAGGAAATGAAGAAGTCTCAGTGTGACTCAGTGTCATCACAGGACCTGGGTGGGATCCTGACCCAAAGGGGAGCTGGGCAGATCTTTAATGATGAAATGCTCCAAACTCTGCAATCCTTCTGCACAACCCATTGCTGAGTATTTAGGAGGGTGACAAGGACAAGAAGACAAGTGGGTGACTCAGACCCCTGATACTCATTTATCAAAGGCAGTAAAGGAATTTAAGAACAGACCAAACACTCTTGCAGCAGATGATGCCCTTTCATTTATTGCTAATCTACCATAGTACAGGCAATATATAAAAATACTTTACAGATAGCAAAAAATCATTACATTGGAGGTTAACAACGTTGTTGTAGGAATGTGAATGATATAAACCCCTTTTCAATTGTGAGAGTAAGGTTTCTGAACAAACAATTTGATTCGAAAGACATCTGTTAGGATGATGTGAGTGACAAGTGCTCACTCGTGTGTCTATTAAAATATGGCTTTACCTGAACATCTAGGGCAGGGCTTTGGGGGGAATCACTTCACAATTACACACTCAGACAAAAATGTGAGTGCCAGGCAGGCCAGCACTGGTGAGATTCTCTGTGCCCAGGAGCCACCAGCACAGCAGAGCAGTCCCTGCCCAGAGCAGTAACTGCTGGTTCCAACAGCACATCTGGGGGCTCCTGGGTTTGACAAACATTATTCATTTCTGAGACTCAGTCCTTCTGGAGCTTTCTACCCAATGTTGCTATTTTAGGAGTTAGAGGAGGAAACTCAACCCCCCCCCCCTCCCCAGGTAAGATCACCTTTTACAGCATCAGCACCTTCAGGTGAAGTTTATTGCAATGTGCAGGTATTGATTTCTATTTTTGTACCCCTGAAACAATGAAAATGGCTAAACAAACCTTAAACAGACCAGAGTGGTTTGACACTGGCTGGCAGTTGGAGAAGTTGCTATCAAGCTGTGACCCCTGCAGTTAAAACTCAGCAGATATTAAAGACACAGATGCCAATCTGATGTCAAACGTTCCAAAAGGTGAATTATTCCTTCTGAACTGAGATGAATAAAGGATCACAACCTTCCACGTGTGATGGCAGAGTGCTGCCTCACAGGAAAGAAACCACTGCAATGTCAGTGATGAGGAAAAGAGTTGATTTCTGGAGAATTTTACAATTCACCCCATCGAGACCCAGCAGTGGCATCACTTCCTATTGCACAGGAATATGGAACATAAATAACAAACATTCAGAATTGCAGCTAGGCTGGAACATCAGATGATTTTAAGTGGTGCAAAAATGATGAGGATCTGAATCAGTTTAAGATTTGAAATTAAGACAGTCATTTTCTTGAGTCCCATCTGGCAGATCATTGTTCCCTATTAAGTAGCAATTTGGAAAGAAATGCAGGGGAAAAAGTCAGATTGAAATATTTAGAAACATATTTCTTAAGTGTTTAAAGCTGTCTTTGAAGTCTTTGGGAAATTTATCAAATACATCTTTTTTTAGGACAACAACAATTCAACAACAATTGCATAGAAAAGTAAGGCATTCAGAAAATGAAAACTGTTCCTTTATAAATACAAACCTTAATCCAAAAGTTGTTGCGTATTTGGTCAGACAAAAGGCACAGTCACTTTTGTTGTAAAGATATGGATTACAAAATACACTTTAAAAAACATGCTAGCTACTTTGAGAACTGGTTTAGCTATGTTATGAAGCAGCAGCTTTTTATACAATAGAGAATAACATAGTGCTGGTTCTGGAAATCCTCTACATTCAGGAAATGCTGTATTCCTATGGGGAGAATGGAGGGATATGTATTTACATGGATACAAATAAAGCAAGTGCAAAACCCATGACTCTTCTACATTCTTTCTCCCAATAAAAACAACATACATGAGACACTTTCACTGTTGCTCAGATCTTACATTTTGCTCATTCTCATGGAGAAAAACAAAACCAGGACTTTGTATTTCATTGCAAGTATCTTCACAAGCAATTCCCCTCCTGGCAAACTCGACTTCCAACACTCATAACTGCCAAAAAAAAAAAAAATCTTTCTGATATCTTCCCACTCCCATTCCACTCTCAGACTGTTTACATATCATGAATGATGATTTTTATTCTATGTATATTTGATGCAGAAGTTTATAGAAGCTCATCCTGTATTCGCAGCCAAAGCTCGGATGGAAAAATGGAAGTTAAAAAAAAAAATACACACACACACACACAAGACAAACAAAAAGAGATGAACTTTCGACTTCCAACATGCCCCATGAACTTCACATGGTGCAACTTCGATGGAAAATGCATTAGAGTTGTTCACCCTGCAGACAAGATATTTGTAGGCCTTTGGTACAATGGCAGGAAGGCACTGTGGTGAAACATTCAGATAACTGAGGAAAGACAGAATTTCCTCATGTGCAAATATGGCTATCTTCCAGCTAAAGTGAGAACAAATTGCTCACAAAAATGCTATTAGCTCTTCCAAGGTTAAGCTCGTGCTTCTACAGAGAGAAAGTTGTATTAACAGAAATTGTAATACTGGAAAAACACTGCTCAGCAAGAACAGGAAATAATTTAGTACTGTATATATTGAAATTCTTCAGCCTAGCTATATAATTTTAACATACCAGTTTCCTTTTTAAAGAGACAACAATGCACAACATTATGTCTGAGGATGCTCCTTGTCTCTGGAAATAAATACAAAGTTGGTTGAAGCTGAATTATTTAACTACTGGTGCATGGAAAAGCAGATGGGGCAGCACAGCCTGAACCCCTAAAATACAGAATACATGGGGTGAAGCCTCCAGGCTGAGCTGCTGAGAGAGGCAGCTCCGTGCAGGGTGTTTCATTTCTAACCATGGATAAAATAGCACAGCCACAGAGAGCAGGGACCTCCAGCATCACCCAGTGCCACCCCTGCCATGGCAGGGACACCTCCCACTGCCCCACCTTGGGCACTGCCACAGCTGCTCTGGGAATTCCATCCCAGGCCCTCACAGGGAGGATTTTTTTTTTATGCTGATTTCTGATTTAAAGCTGCTCCCTGTGAGTTTGAAGCCGTTCCCCTTTGTCCTGGCACCAGCAGCCCTTGTGGAGAGTCCCTCTCTGTGTGGGTGTTTTATATAAATTACATTGTACACTGTCTATGTACACAGATGAATACCTGTGCATTAAAGATGAGAAGGAGTACAGTCAAGGCAAGCGTGGCTAGAGCACCTGTAGCACATAAAATACCCCTTCCTCCCAAAAAAACCCAAACAGACAAACAAAAAAAAACCCCAGCCCCAAAAACTAAAAAAAAAAAAAACCAAACAAAAAAAACCACCCAAAAAATCCTAAAAAAAAACCTCAAAAAAAACCCCCAACAAAACAAAAAAACAACAACAACAAAAAAAACCCCAAAAGAAAATAACTCCCCAGAAATAAATCCAGTAAATCAAAACCCAAGCCTCTCTCCCCCTCTCTAGCAAAGTGCCTGAAGAACACCTAAGCACAGTGGAAATCTGGTGTATTTTGGTGGCAGAGCTCTCCAAACCCAAGGTTTCAGCTACTCCTTCCTTTAGGGGTTAATTTATTAAAATAATATTTTCAGTATCTACAATTCAGAAGGCAGAACTGAAACACTGACTTTTCTCTTTGCTCAGATCCAGCACTAGATTTTACTTCCCTCCTTCCCTTTTCTAAAGTGGCATTATCTAAAAATAAATATCTTTGGATATTTTAAAATATCTTAAAAAATTATTCTCCTCAATTGATGAGTAGTTGCTGCAGACAATCAGAGCAGCAGCAGCACATCACAGACCTGAAAATACTTTCCTGGGCTTCTTTGAGCAAATCTTTTAAAATCTTTTAAAATCCAGCAAGAGAGAAGGTTCTACCAGGAATATGAGGATAATTTTTTTTGTTTGTTTTTTAAATTTCTCTTATACTTTACAGGTTGGATCATGGAAAATGTTTGAGATATCCAAGTGTGAAACTGGGAGATGCATTCGGTCTGGTCTTTTACTCAGCTATAGCAAAGAACTTCTGACAGGCAACTTTTGGCATTTAGAATATGTCAAAATTGTCTAATTCATCAGACTGCACTAAAAACCCTTCATGTGTGTCAGATTCTGGCCCTCTGCCAGTTTATAACAATCCAAAATATCTTCTTGAGGAATGTGAGCCAGTCAGAGTCCTGCTGAGTGCTGTCTAACAGGAATTCCCCTCTTCAGCAAGGCTGGGCCTCTGTTTTGTTTCTGTGAAAGTCAGCATTAAAAATTAAATTAAATTACATTTTAAAAGGCCATTTTCACCTCTGCAGGTCCAGGCTGAGGCTTGGCCATGGCACCTGCAGGGCAGAGCTCACAGGGACAGCAGCAGAAGGAGGCATCCCAGGGAGTTTTGGGTTTTGGGATACAGGGAACTCATTTTGGGGTGAAAGATTTGAATCTCACAAAGCAGAAATAGAAGCCAGGCTGTGCCATCAGTGCCAGGCTGGGATGTGCAGGGCTCTGCTCTGGTTCTGGATCTGAGCTGGGGCTGAGTCTGGAGCTCAGAAATTCAGATTTCTGTTCAAGAGCCAAATTTTAGCTGAGCCCCAGGTCAGGTGTCCTGAAGAACCTAATGCTTCTGTTTCCCACTCTAAACCCCAAGACTCTGCAGAATTTAAGCACCACTTTTTAGTGGCAGGAAATACATTCTTCCTGATAGTCCTGAAGAGATTTCTGTTGGACCAAGCACATGCTCTGCAGGGACTCTGCAAAATCTTTCTTGAGACATTGGGGAACCAATTCTGAGGCTGCCCTGCTGTATTCCCATTCCCTAATTCCTGCTGGCAGCAGTGGGCACGCTGGAATTCTGCAAAATTTACTGTGACACCACTGAAAACTGCAATAACCTCACTGTGCTTTCTAGAGCAGAGCTCAGGCTCTGCCTTCCTGAAAATATCAGCGTTCCTTATTTATAAAACCCGGAAAGATTATTATGTAACTCCTAAAATATTATGGTTATCTTTTACTGTACACTGATCACCCACTCAGGAAGCCTTTTTATCCCACTGAGGAGGCCCTGGCTCCCCTGAATATTCTAACTTGTAGTTCTACAACTGCAGGTGGCAGTGGTTACCTGGAATGTGCTAAGCAGGAGTCAGGACAGGATATTCTAACACACGAAGCAAAACATAACAAAATATTAACTCCCATGGAAATGTAACCTTTCCAGGAAATGCTGGTAGCTTTGCAAAGCTAAAGAGGCCAGGTGAATATAAATAAATGTATATTTTCCTCTGGAATGTATGGCTTCTGTAAGATGCAATTATTTTCCTCTGCAGCTTTGGGTGAGTAAATGTTCCAGCTGCTAAATGAGACAAGGTATGAGCCAAGAGCAGGTTCTACTTGAAAAGAAACAGCAACAATTTGTTAGAGAGAAAATATCTAAGATGTGTTCATACACTGCCTAAATACTAGTAAGGATCAATCATAAAATCTTTGGATTTACTGTGACTCCTATATATTAATCTCTGTTTTACCTGGGTTTATTTTACCTTGGGACAGGCATTGCAACTGCTGAATTGCTCTTTTCACTGGTTGCTTTTGAGAATCCCTCTCCTTCAAACTCCTATCCAGTCTGAGGAGAAAAACGCAGAAAACTCGTGGATTCAGCTGACATCTCCTGTTTGAAACACCAATCCCAGTGCTCAGAGCAAACTGGCTTTTGACCCCAGACTGGATGAAGGCTGAGTGAGTTTGGGCTGCCTCGGTTTCCTACAATAATAACATTTCTCAGGAGGGCGAATCACAGCGAGTGCCCTGCAGGTCGGTGCTATTCTCCCATGGAATATATTAATTACTCTTTGTCCCCCTCTCCCCACCCCCAGTTCCACCCCCAGGCTCTGAGTGAGCCCTGCCCAGGGGACAGCTCCCGCCTCCCGAGGATGGACGGACACACAGACAGATGGTTTGCAGCAGGCTCGAAGTGTTTCCTCAGACAGATGCTCGGTTCCAGGAGAACAATGTGATCTCTGGATGAAAGGAAGGGTGTCCTTCGTGCTGTTTACACACAGAGGTGGCGAGTTGCTCAGCCAAGGCTGTCACTTGGTGCCAATTCATTGTTCCTTGCACTGAGTCTCTGCCTGGAGATGAACTGCAAAGGAAGCCAGAGGTTGCAGGGGCACTGGAAGGATCTAAGAGGTCACTTGTGGAAGGATTCGGTAAAAGTTGTCTCACAAATCTCTTCTTCTATGTCTGGCTTCTGGCAGGGAGTCCAGAAAATTCCTTCCTGATAATTTCGTTAACTGGGAAATAAAAGAAAGGGGAGGAAACATTAAAGCACTTCCAACATCACGACAAGTAAAAAGTAAAAGCAACCCTTGGGCAGTCAAGCCGAAAACATCCCCTCTGCATTCATAACTTAATTTGATTAAAATCTAGATGGTCCTGTTTGCCCAGATCACACATTTTTGGAAGGCAAGGAGTGCAGAGAGGGGGTTCCACTGTACTCAGTGAGATTCAGGTGCCAAAAACCACAGAGACATGCCCAGGACCTGCCACATCCTCACACACATCCCCTCTGCCACACACACTGGGAGAAAAAGAAAGAAACATCTCTAGGAATCTAAGCATTTGAACATTTTCACTAGGCTGAAAGAAAAATATTCCAAAGAGGAAAAAGGCCAGGTTTGGAGGAATTATAATGGACAGTGAGGAAAACACAGAGGCTGCAATTCAAGTGAAAAAGTCTGCATTTGGGTGCTTTATGTTTAGTATTTTTTAATCCCACTCTAGACTCTACCTGCTTTATATCTTTATTACCATTTATTTGCAGACTGCAAATAAGCACAAACAACTCGCCTGCAGCACCAGGGCACTGTGAGAGGCTGGCACAGGCTTGTCAATAAAAACAAAGCTCAGGAGAAGACACTGAAGAACTTTGGTGTCGGTCTAAAAGTCACTATCACTTCATTTACAACAGCCAATGTCTCCTGGCAACTTTTCACACTCACTTGCCTAAAGCTCCCTTTGGCACCTCCTGGAACAACAATTCCCTCTCTAGAATTTAGCTGCTCCCTAGAATTTAAGAGCAGAAATCTCTGCACTTTGATGAGGAGTCCTAAACCATGAATATTTTGATGCAGAACTCCAGAACTGCCTTTTTGGGGTTCCCTTTCACCTGCAGCTCCTTGGTGCTGGACTCATCATGGTGTGGAAACTCTTTAGTTACTCTGACAAACTTGCCTTAAAACCAGAAAACAAAATTTTCTAAGTTTCAGATCCCAAATCTAAAAAACTTCTCCCTATGGATATTTAAGGGCTGAAACAAGGACTAACTCAAACCAAAGCAGGCCCTCACCCAAGACTGATTTATCCTCAAGTTTGCAGCTGTAAAACTCCTCTATAGTCTATCCAATTAACATTAATTAACATAGTATTAATTAACACAGTATTCCACTACTTCCCCCTGTGTAAAAATCCTGGTGCCCAGTCTCTGGCAAGTCTCTGGCAAAGGGAACACATGAATTAGTTTTTAATAGTTATGATTCATGGTTTGGAATCACATTCCTCTCTGCATGCTGGGATTTGTCTCTGAGAAAGTAAAATCTGTATTTTTTTCAAAGCTCCATGTTGCTACTGGATGTGGGGGGCTGTACTCCAGGAACTCCACACTCAAAAATCCCACCAAAAACAGCCCATGGCTCAGCTCTTTCTAATTCCAGCTGGGAAATGCCTGATTTTGGTTCCTCCAGGAGATGATTTGGGCAAGAAAAGCAGAACTGCTGCCCAGCATCCCAACCTGCCGCTGCCAGCTGGGAATTTGGGGTGAATTGTGGCAAAGGAAGAACATTTGGGTGCTCAGAGAGTGCTGCTGTGCAGTGCAAGGCAGCAGCCAGAGGGAGGGGAGGTTGGTCCACACTGGGGACAGAACCTCCTGCTCACTCACAGCTTCCTGCTTGCTCTACCCAGGAAATGACAGGAGCAGGTCCTCAATGGAAATTGTTCACAGCCCCAGCTGAAAATAGCAGTGAGGTAAAAGAAGTGGGCACCCCCTCTTAGAGGGTCATTTCCTTCCCAGAAACAAGTGGGCTGAGGCTGCAGGAGATTTATTTATCAACACTTTTGTGCTGATAAATACAAAAAAAAAAAACAAACCTACCAAAAAAACATAGATGAGTTTTATCTATTCCTTTTATCTAACACAACCATGGAAACACCAGAGCCAACAGTCATCTGCATTTAGGAAGGGTGAAATATTAATGAAACGTGAGCAGATAATGAAATGGAGCTCACTGGAGAGGCTTTGAGGGGCCCAGATTTGGTCGCCCCCTGCTTGGGGTGGCTCCGGGCAGGTTGGATGCTGCGGTGAAGTGCTGACTCAGCTGCAAACTTCACTTTCCCTCCCCTGAGGTCAGCAGTGGCTTCTGTGGGCTGAGGTCACAGGGGGCTGCAGGGCTGCAGGGCACAGACAGCACCCCTGGGACTGCTCCCTGACAGCTCCTCCACGGCGAAAATTGGGGTTTTTTTCCCTAAGAACCAGGGTGACAAGACTCCCTGTTAGCAGCTGACCTGAATGTCCCCCAGTCCCCCTGAATGTCACCCAAATCCGGGTGGTGAGGGGAGTGCTGGGTGCAGGTCCAGCTGGGCATCACTGATGTGTGTCAGTGCTGGTCCAACACTAAAATCTACAACCAGAGCGTCCCTAAACCCCATGGGTATGGAAATGACAGCAATGGATCCCCAGGCATGGATTGCTCTCCAAGCCTGAAATCACCTCCAGCCCAAGCCTGGGGAAATCAAATCTTTGGGCACATGCACCCAGACCCAGGTGTCATCCAAAAACCTGGGTTTCAACAGGAGGCTGAACAAAATCAGCAAACTAAGCCGTGCCTAAAGCTCAGAGCAAGCCCAGAGCATGTCCTGACCCTGCTCTGCTGAACTCCCAACTATCTTTTTTTTTTGGTAGCATGGTTAAAATATATCTCAAGTATCAGTTCTCATTATTTGCTCGTTTCTAGCTGAGAGGAACTGCAGATAATGTGATTAAGAAATAAAACATTGTTATTTAAGGTGCCTGGCCCTGGTTGCTCTGCAGCACAGCGTTATTGATCCGTTTAATGAGAGAGAACTGATTAAATGAGGCCACAAGCACACATGCACAGATAATGAAAAATTAAATCATAAAAAAAAAAAAAGATATTGAAATCACAGCTGCCATCAGCCACCCAGGCCAAGGAAATGCCTGGCAGTGTGTCCTGTGTCACATCCTGCTGCTGGAGGAGTGGCACAGAGCCCTGGAGATGCCCAGGGAGGTGCCCCAGAGGCTGCTGGAATTATGGGGGGGGGTCTGTGCCCCCCTCTGCTGGGACCCCACAGCCAGCCAAGGCTGCCTCACATCCCCTCAGCTGGAAATGGGGGTGTGTGCCAGGGGGTGACACTGCCCTGTCCCAGCAGCACAGAGACCAAAGGAGCCCCTTGGAGGTGGCAGTGTCACCTGTGAGGGTGCCCAGAGGCCAAAGGAGCCCCTTGGAGGTGGCAGTGACACCTGTGAGGGTGCCCAGAGACCAAAGGAGCCCCTTGGAGGTGGCAGTGACACCTGTGAGGGTGCCCAGGGACCAAAGGAGCCCCTTGGAGGTGGCAGTGTCACCTGTGAGGGTGCCCAGAGACCAAAGGAGCCCCTTGGAGGTGGCAGTGTCACCTGTGAGGGTGCCCAGAGATCAAAGGAGCCCCTTGGAGGTGGCAGTGTCACCTGTGAGGGTGCCACACTCGCATCCCTCTGCACCTGTGCCACCCCAGGGATCCCCTGGGTAACAGGGATGTCCCACAGCCCCACGTGTGGCAGTGACCCCATGGGGACAATCCTATAAATCCCATGGATAACAGGGATGCCATGGATGTCCCACAGCCCCAGAGACCTTCTGGGGACAATCCCACAGATCCCATGGATAACAGGGATGCCATGGATGTGTCACAGCCCCAGAGACCTTCTGGGGACAATCCCACAAATCCCATGGATAACAGGGATTCCATGGATGTGTCACAGCCCCAGTGACCCTCTGGGGACAATCCCACAAATCCCATGGATAACAGAGATGCCATGGATGTGTCACAGCCCCAGTGACCCCATGGGGACAATCCCACAGATTTCCCAGATTTCCCGGGTATCAGGGGTGCTGTAGATGTCCCACAGCAGGGAGGGGCTCTCAGAGAAGGCAAAGCTGAGCCCCAGGGGCTCCTCCCTGCAGGATTCCAGGTCCTGCCATGCCCAGGAGGAATTCTGACACGCAGAGCAAAGCCCTGGGCAGGCAGTGATGGAGGAAAAGCTGCCCCTGGGTTTGCAGAGTGCCCCCAAACCTGGCCCTGCCCTGCCTGGGAAGGATGGGATCCTTCAGATGCTTCAGCCCAGCATGCACAGCCCCACCTCTCCTTCCCTGCCCACCTCAGGACAGCTCTGTGCTTCACAAGTGGGGAAGAAAAAGAATGAAAAAAAAAAAAATTAAATAAAATTAAATATTTTAAACCCTCTACGCCAAATAAAAAGGGGCATGACTTTTTAATTGAAAAAATAAATAAATAAAGATTAAGAGAAACACACAGCTGGAGAAAAGGCAGAAAAATACCAATTACCTTTCTTTTTGATTGCTTGGATCAAAGATCACAGTCATTCTTTTTCATATAATGTTTTGTATCCAGCTAAGGTGTGTATCTATCAGCTCTGAAAAAGATTTGCAAAACCATTTTTGAGAAAAAAAGGTAACCTTTGACCCATGTTGCATGGCCAAGTGTTACAGCTTTCAGCTACTCTTTCATTTCGTGGGTTAATTGAATAAATGGACATTTCAGCATATACAACACATAAGGCAGAATTCAAACAATGACCTTTCTGTTTGCTCAGATCCAGCACTAGATTTTACTTTTTTTCCCCCACTGATATAATCTAAAAACGAATATTCAAAAACTTACACTCCTAAACTGGTGACAAAAGGAGAGAAGCTGATAATTTGATCTGAGACTCCAGGAGCACAGGGGGGGTCTCTGTGATTTGTGAGTCAGGTCAGAGACTCGGCACTGCCTTTTACAAAATTCACTTTTACCTCATCCCAGTGCCCAAGTAAGATCCAACCCATTCCTGGCACATCCAAAGTCAGTCCTTTCTAATTGAGAGATCCAACCACAGTGGCTGTGAAAAATCAGACTTGGCTTCATTGTACAGAACAGGAAAGATCTGGGCAAAGAGATTATGAAAGTTACAGTCTTTGCTTCAAATGCAAATAAGGTGAATTATTTTCTCCAGGAAAAGGCAGTATTTAAAATTTTATGCCTTTTTTTTTATTTTTTTTTATTTCATCATCTTTTTAGATTTCTTTTGAATTCACCGTGAAAGCATTTGGCACTCCTGCAGAACCATGTGGAAATAAAAAAAAAAATAAAATAAAAAGGAGAAATAATTTCAATATTAAGGAGCAGAAAATGCTTCTTAAAAACTAAGTTTTGAGTGCAAGATTCAATAGTGTTTTTGCTGCTGCATTTCAGGTGACTATATATAGAAAAGAAGTATTTTACTTGGCTCCCAAGGACTGGGCAGCCACGTTTCATACCCTGGAACCTCCCACTCAGTACACAGCCTATTTTATATTCTGCATCCTGGAAAATCAGCTTTTGCACACGAGAGCACAGCAGCTCCTTGAGTGGGAAATACCAGTTTGGGTGCATCAGGCACAAGGAGCCCAAACCCAACAAACTGTGCTGGGGAAAAGTCCTGGGGTTGTTTTAGCAATTAAAGGTTTTTTTAATTTTTTTTTTTTTTCTGTGAAATGAGGACACATAATCACATAATCACTGAGATGTTCTCAGCTGTTTAAAGGTTTAATTGCACATCAAAACCAGGGTTTCTTCCTCACTGAAATAATGAAGAGATGCAGCCTGCAATTTTTCTACTTGTCCTGCTTGTAAGTGGAGTCTGTGTGAACTGTGAACCTTTCAACACCCCCCAGCCCAACAGCAATCAGGTCACCTCCTTAATTAAGCAAACTCTTGGAAGAGGCTCTGACCTCAGACTAAGTGGCAACTCCAGTCCCACGATGCATTTTTGCTGTAGGAGTATCAATAGACTCCAAAGCCATTGGCATGTTTCCATGAATTTAGCAACATAATACAGATATCTGATGGAAAACAGAATTTAAATAAAATGCATATTTTTGGCTAAAGCCCATCCCAACTGAAATGAATATCTGAACTGCTCTGGATTTACAGGATCTGGATTGCACTCATGACATCTGAATATCCTTCCCTTATATTTCAGTACAGTGCCAGAGTGAGGTGCAAAAATCAAACAATCTTTGGTACTGTCCTACCCAAAATACTTAACAGGAAGCTGGGTGTGCCTGCAAGAAAAGAGCAAAAAATAAAGATAGCATTTCTGCTAAAAAAAAAATGCAATGCCCTAAACGCACTGTAGATCAAAACTAGCAGGAAGGAAGTACTCAAAACACAAATCTGTCTGTGACACCACCTCAGAAACGCCGAGGATTCTCTAAGCACTTTCATTATTGTCACTGTACTTCCAGAAAAGATCAACAGCCACTACAACACCACGACCTCAAAGCTGGCAGGAAAAAGTGTGACCTAGAGGGGACCGGGGGGACCCCAGGGCTTGGAGCTCTGTCATCATCCTGCCACATGGCCAAAGCATCCCTGAAGGAGCAGACCTGCTCCAGATCTGCTCTGGGCTGAAAAATGCACAAAGGCTGTGAGGTCACACTCGTGGAACTCCAATAATCCGGGCTCAGCTAAGAGGAAACAGCCTGGGAGGATGAAGAGCTGCACACAATGAGCTACACCCTACAGCAAATCCACTCTGCTACGGGTGGCTGCCGTGCAGAGCAAGAAAGTCCCAAGAGTCCCTAAGGGCAGTTTTAAAGCCCTCAGGTAGGACTTTAGACCCTTTAGATCTCAAAGCACCACGAGGTGCTGAGCCCACTGGGGCAGGAGGAGAATTCCAGCAGAAATGCCAAGTTCTCCTGCAGAAACAGCTGCCAAATCGAGCTAAGGGAAGAGTCCTAAGGCTGATGGGTGCCATTTGTGGTGCTTTCAGATATTCCATCCATTTGACCCCTGTTTGAATCTACTGGCAATCAGTGGGTTAAGTTTTCCAGGCACTTTTCCATGCCCCAGGCAATGGAAAAGTGTGACATTTGCAGGACACACATGCACACACTCATGGAGCTGGGCTTCTATCGTGGGCTGTTGGCTGCAGCAGCCACACAAAGAGCAGGTTTTGCTCCAGAGTGTGATTTCCTGTTTGCTGATGGATTTCTGTATTTAGTCATCACTTTTTTCATCAGACCATTCTGAGACAGGTGCCAGGCCTGCCTACACATGGACTGGAGGAAGAAAGGGGCACCTTCAGGAACAATTTCATGGCTTTTTTTTTCCTCCTGCCCCACCAGGCTGCAGCAATGGGCAGCCCTGGGAGCTCCTGTGCAGGCTCAGACTCCCTGAGCTGAGTTTAGAGGGGCTGTGTCAGACACTTGGAGCAGAGCTGGGAGAGGCACCCCAGCAAACCGGGATGTTTCCTTTTCTTTAAATCTCAGTCTCTGCAGCCTTTTCCTGCCAGTCCAGAGCACTGCAGGCACTGAAACCAAACCCAAGGATGGTGCTCAGGGTGCCAGGCACTGCCCAGGTCCTTCCCAGATTACCTGACCAAGGGCTGGCTCTGGGTATCACTGCCAGAACTGCATGAGCATGAAACAAAAGCTCTTGCACGCTAGGATGGTGAAAAATATCCTGAGCTGTATCAGGCAAACCCCCTGAGTGTGTTCAGTCACCACACAGGAGGCAGAGAGGGGCTGCAGGGAGCTGAGCTGGCTCTGGGCAGCTCCTCCACGAGTGCTTTGGGAAGAGTACCTTGAAAGTGGAAAACTAGATCAGCCTGGGTGTGATGAGGAACTCCAGGCCACCGTGGATTTGGTTTGTAGTAGCTTTCCATAACAAAGTCTTTTTTTAACTGACTTTCTTTCTGCTCACATATATTTAGATATGACTTTCATTCTGCAGCACTCTGATGCCAGAGAGTTTTGGCTGCAGCTGCAAGGAAGGGACACGTGTTTGAGTCATGGAGCTGGCTCTCTCCAGTTGATAGTTAGTGAGTTACTGAGAAAAGATGAAGTTTGTATTTAGCTTTAGTTTACATGCAACGAGACCAAGTAAAATATTCCAAGTAGAATGAGCACATAATAAATAAATACACAAAAACTTATACCAGAAGGGGATGGAGTTCATTTTATAAACCACATTACTTGGCTAAACTCACACAGAAATATTAGACTGATGGACTGAAGCTTAAGAAACACAAGGCAAGAGTGCTCATTTTGTCACTGCTAACTCTTGATTTGACTCTTGCTGCTGCTGCAAAGCACAAGGGTGAAGTGTGCTGGTGTCTGGTTTATTGTACATGCTTTGGACCTGATGGATTTGATCCACAGCTGCTGAGATAAGCAGTGCCATTGGGTATTAAGACATATTTCTTTCAGATCAAAACCAGCACAGCCAAAGGAGGCTGGTGGTGACTTTTCCCTCCAGCAGCACCTCATGGTTTAAAAACGGATGAAATTGGTATTGGGTACCACAACACCTCTAAAACAGCAACTGCAGGGAAAGCACAGAGCAACAACTCTATCCACATGTCACTGTGCAGTTTCATCATTCTCCCAGAGTTAACCTATTTACTGGGGCAGGATGAGTCATTCAGCAAAGTGATTCAAAAAATGGATGAGAGAAAGCGATTTTTTACAGGAAATAATTGGGGGGGAGGACAGAAGAACAGTTACAGCACGTTCAGGATTAGCTGAAAGTACAAGATAGGCAATGCTGCTGCTTTTTTATTTCTGTCACAAAGGAACAACCAGAACAAATATTTAATTGAGGGGAAACAAACCATTTAACAAATGTTTAATTAAGGGAAAACAAACCATATTAGCCTTCCCTTTAGGCAGTTTTGCAGGGGATGAACAGTCAATAATGGAATCTGTTTCCCTCCCTTGAGCTCTAGTGCTTATGTCTATTAATCCACAAAACTATTCACTGGCTCTGATTCTCTGGCATTTTGTGCTGTGTCTTCACTCTGTCATGTCCCCTTTGAAGGGCCTGAGGATTCCTGCAGAGCCTCTCCACAATCCAGCTCTCCCTCCTGACGTGTCTGACCTGAATCCTGAGCCTGGTTCTCAGGGGACAACAGCAGAAAATCCCTGTCCTAAGGTAATGGGGAAGATGCACGAGTGAGCAATTCTGCCAAGCAAACCCAGCTCCTCTCTGGCCACACGTGCAAATCTCCCAGTTTGCAGTTCCAATTTACAAACAGCCCCAGCCCAGCCTGCACAAGGCATTTGCTCCATCTGCTCGATTTCCAGGAGGACTATGGGCAGTAGCACCACACTGAGCAGGGCAACACACAAAATCACTTTAACACCCAGATTTCTTTTCTATTGTGCCTCCACATCCTTCCACAAATGAATATTTGGGGGAAGATTCTTCCCCTTCTCAGGAACTTTTCAGGAACTGCCTCCAAGGGCAGGGGCAGGGATGGGAGCAGCTCTGCAGGTCCTGGCAGCAGGAGTCCAGCACTTGGGGGCTGCAGTTACTGCTCCCAAGTCAGCTGGAAAGCATCCAGACCATGAAATATTTAACTGCTTACTGACAGAGTGTTACAATTCACATCTCATCATGTCAAGGAGGTGCCACATACAAGATCCTGTGTGTCTGCCCACATCCAGCTGCTTGCTCTTATTTTGCACTTTGACTGGAACTCCTTTGAGGGAGGAGCTGCTTTTTTTTTTAAACTTTGGAGTCAAAGCAGCATCTGCCACAACAGAGTGCTGGGGTTTCTACCATAAAATAATGTACTAATAAAAATACTATATAATACTGTGGGGCATATGTATAAATCAGAGACCACAAGACAGACCTAATTATAAGAGACACGGATAACTGGAAAAAGGAGCACAAAACACCATGGGGAGCAGATATTGTAACTGCTTCTACATCTTGCCTCAAGAAGGCCAGGAACATCTGACAGTAAACAGCTTGAGAGAACAAGAAAAATGTTATCTGCATCATCCAAAGCCTTCAAACTTTCAATCTGAATCAATGGCATGAACGAGAAAACTTTTGTTCTCAATATGAAGATGCAAGAAAAGAAAAAAGGGCGAAAGGAAAAAGAAAAGAAGGGCTATCAATTCCCAGAAATAGAATGGGCTCCTCCGTGGCCAGTGGAGGTTCACCTTTAGCTGAAGTGCAGCCCATACTGCTGAGGTTGGGCAATTCCCAACCTCACCACAACAGCAATAACCTACATTTGTTCAGAAATCAGCCCTCAATTATTTCCAGATCTCCCTCAATTATTTCAGATATCCCAATCCCAGATCAAGATGTAGGAACCACCACCCAAAGAGACTGCCCCAGGAAATCCTTCCCAGGATTTAAGGATGAGCCATCCCCAATTTTCCAGCTGTGAGGTCTGGGAGCTGCGTGCATCCCCACGCAGCCCAGGCAGGAGGTAAATCCTGTGCTCGGGGCAGTGTCCCAGGGGCACACTGCAAGGTCTGGGCTACCTGGCAAGCCCGTCCTGACCTCTCCCAAGTTCTCACCAGCTGTGTAACCACATTCTTTAAACACGAGCCTGCACAGCCAGCTCAGAGCTCTGTGCCTCATATTGAAGCCATTACTTTGCAGTTAACCATGCACTGCTACACTTCCTGGGAGAATTCCAACCTAACAACAGCGGCTTTGGAAGCACAGCATGATAAAACACCCTCTTGCCTAAAATAAAGATAAAACTTGCTTACGTTTGACATGATCTCATCGAGCACAGCACACATCCAGCAGCAGTGGGGAACGTGGATTCAATGGGAACAGTGTTTGTGCCACAGTGGGGAGCCAGCCACAGACAGCTGGAACACACAGCAGCAGCAGAAGGGCCGTGGGCAGGTCCCCAAAGTGTTCCTGAGCAGGGCTGGCAGCAGGGTGGCTGCCAACAGGAGTGAACTGGCCTGGCTCACACACACAGAGCCACCACACACAGCAGCAAGACCACGTTCCTAAAGTCCTAAAGGGGCTTTGGTAGCTCAGTCCCAACTGGGTCACTGGGGTTGGACAGCCAGCCACGATCCAAACAGCAAATACACCCAGGGACGAGCACATGTCACCCTCGGGAGGTGGCACTGCTGTGCCCAACACCTCCTGCACAGACAGCATGGAAGGAGACTGGGAATGGCACAGAGATGTCCTGGAGAAGGACTGGGAAGTGTCCTTTGGGATGGCCCAAGGGAATGGCCTTTGGGATGGTCTAAGGGAATGGAAGGGTCTTTGGGATGGTCTAAGGGAACAGCTCTTCTCCAGCTGAAGAGGGTGGTTAAGCCTTGGCAACTTCAGAACAAGTTCATGCCACAGTGGGAGCTGGGAGAGGGCAGGAGGAGCATCACAGAATGGAGAACTTCCCATTTTGAACTGGCGGGCAGCAAGCAGAGCCTTGGGAGAGCCCCCTGAAGCAGAGCTGGGCTATGTCTCATGGCCAACATCCTGCTGGTGGGCTGGGAGTGTGCTGTGCCCTGCTGGGTCACACACAGGCCACACCACGAGGCTTTCCTTGGGGTCCCCTCCACAGCAACCTAAGCAACCCCTCAGTGTGACTAATCAGCACTGACAATGATCACACAGTTTATCTTTGGGCTGGAAATCACCACGGGGAGTGCAGAGGGTGAGCAGTCTCCAGAGGGTTTGCTCACTGCTGACCCTGGCTGAGGGTGGGATGACCCTCAGGAGAGACAGGGCTGCAGCTTCTGGCCACACGGAGAGGCGATTCCTGTGGCTCAGGAGGGTGGCTGTCCCCAGTGGAGGCTCCCCTCCTCATTTCTAGGTGCCCACAAACACCCCAGTTGTTTTCTTTTTCTCCCAGTGCTGTGAGGTGCCCACTCTGCCCAGCATGGGAAAGGGGCCAGAGAGCAACTGCTTTGGGCTTTTCTTTTTCTTAATTCAAGAATGTCATCTGCATCCAGCTGTCAGCCTTTTGGAAATCTGCTGGGTTTTGTTTGCCTCGTGTGGCTGATGCTCCAGCTGCAAACCCCTGGCAGCCAGTGAGTTTCTTGGAGGACCCAGAGATGAAAGCCTGTCCTGAGAGCACCCTGGGGCTCCCCTTGGGCAGCCCCCTCCTCATCATTCCTGATGGGAATGGGAATAAACCCCCCTGCAGTCACACCAGGGGAGTGTGGAGACGGGGAACTGCACGAATCTGTACTCATCAATAAAACTGCAAATTATTACAGCATTGCCATCCACTTTCTGGTTTTCTGGGTTTTTAAAATCCCACCTTGTGATGGGAAAAGTCAATGCCATCTATGACTTAGAAAGAGGACAGGCTGGATCAGAATGCCTTGAGAGGGCAGAGAAGACTGCAGTGCTATGAGGAGGGGGGGGCCTTGCTGAGACTTATTTCCAAGGAAAAAAATTTTAACAGGCTAGGGGTTATATATGTGAAAACATGGTGATTAGGAAAAGTTAAGGAACAGAGCTTTACTACCTGAACAAGCCTTCCATCTGACAGCTGAATACCAAATCTCCCATTTTTACCCACAACAACTCCAATTCCATGCTCAGTTACTCAGGGACATGGATAAAATCATCCACCACTGAACAGTCAGGTAAATACAAACCACCACTAAGTGCAGCCTGATCACGAAATTGGCCTTCACATCTTTGCCACCCCTGAGCAAGCACGGGAACATTGTGGGGTGATTAATAACCCCTCATCATTGTATTTACTGAGTAAGCTATGAAAGAAAGTCTGAGTGATAGGAAAGTGTGTTTGGAGCAGTGCTGGGCTGGGAGTGCTTCCCTGGCAGGGGCAGGAGGGCCCTGGGGGGAAAAGGGAGGCAAAATCCTCTCTAGAGAATCCCCAGCTCCTGTACATTGTACTCAAAATTAAACAAAGCAGAAAATAAAATACAGAGTGTGGGCTGCTTGTAAGGTCACGAAGCCAGGGAGAAGGGACTACTTTAATTTCCCTTTTACCTGGAAAGAAAAATAAACTGGAGGCAAAAAAAAAATAAAACAACAAAATAACCCCAGCACCTCTTCTAAGGGTTAGAAAACACCTGTGTGAGAGGGGAGATAGCTGCAAACACCTCGTTGAACACAGGCTGCTTTCCATCCCCCACAAGAGGCTGTGCTGTGCTCCCAGCTGGGCTGGACACAGGCAGAGGAGCAGGAGGACGTGAAGTTGGCTGTGCTGTTCAGAAGATGAAAACACTACTGCTGTTTATAGAGGGAAACCCAATTCGTCAGCCCAAATGAATTCCTCTGCTAATCCATGCAGGCTTCATGTTTTCCACCAGCCCCAGCCACTGTAAAGACTATCTTTAGGAGGCACAGTGTGTTTGGAAAGGAGCAGCTGGAAAGAGGGGACGCTTATGCCAGCTTGGAAGGCTTTCTGGTATGGAAAAAGAGGAATGCTCTCTTGGGTCTCCCCACAAAATTAAAGCATCTTCATCCAGAGCAGAGCGATGCCAAGCACAACAAACAAAAGAGGCTTTCCCCAACTCTCCTGGGCAGCCTTGCTCAGGCTCACAATGGTTTCCATAGAACTTGTTTTGCTATCATAACAAATTCGATCTGTCCAGCCGCGATGGCCGCGCTCTGTTCGAAACACAAGGAAATTAATTTCCTCACTCGCTGCTCTGCCAAAGCATTTCTGCCTCTGTGCCACAGCCAGGGACTCCCCAGGAGTGTCTGAGAGCCGTGGTGGGGTGGGCACAGAGCTCCTGGGTGCCCTGTGGCACTGAGGGGCTGGGGGAGCTGCCCTTTGCCAACCCTTTATCCTACAGGATCAAGCAGAATTCAGTTTATATTTCGGAGTGCAAAGTTTCTAAATTAAAAATCCACGAAAGGACACGGCTTGATTAAAACGGGAACCGTGTGGATTAGGAGAACCTGTAAGAAGATGGGGAGTGCCAGCCTTGTTTGTCACAGTGCCCAGGCTCAGCTCAGGCACTGCATCCACGTGGGCAACAAAGCCCAGCCAGCACCGTGTGCTTCACTCAGGGGGAAATGAACGGCTTGTTCTATTCACACAGACTGCAGAAAGCCAGGAATTACTGCAGCCTCACTGGGATTAAGGGCTGGATTATCTGACATGGAATGTCCCCCGTGGGAGAGGCTCCTTCCAGCCCCTGGTGCTCGGCAGCAGGTTCTGAAAGCAGAGAAGTGTTTCTGCATGGCAGACTGCAGGAGCATTTAGTGCTGCATCTAAACCACGACTGTTATCCGAACAGCCTGAAATTCTCTGAAGTCATAATCTTGATCTAAAATTTGCATTGGTTTTGAAGAGCTACAAAGTGTAACCAAGTACAAGGCAAAGGGGCCAGAGATTTCTAAAACAGGCATAGCACTAGTTTTAATAATAGCCTATAGAAACTGTCCTGAAGAAAAGTTTGTATAAAAACCAATGCCATTTTTTTAAAAAGGAGACATATCTTACAACACCACTAAGTTATTTGAGGGTCTGAAGCTGCAGGATGACCTCAGAAGAGCCTACCTAGCTCAAAATCAGGGTCTACTTGCTGGAGTCTTAACTGCTGCAATCTCGGGTTCCTTTCCAAGGAAGGAGACACCACCCCACTCAAAGCAAATGAACAAGGGTGCAGAAGAAATCAGATAAGAGAAAATGAAACGTGATTTTAAGGAAGAAAGATACACCATCCAAACTACAATTAAAAGATGCAGCTGCCAAAAGTTCCCCTCATATTTGCCTCAGCCCTGATTTAAGCCTGGATCTAGCCAATGCCTGGCGTGTCCAGACTATTTCCAGCCTTTGCAAACATCAATTTGTGCAGAGTTATAATGACTCCATCTGCAGGGACTTGACCTGGGGCACTTCCCTGAGCCCTAAGCACAGGATCCCTCCCTGGTGGCCAGGGACACTTCAGCAGAACAGCCCTGCTGCCTCCTGGGCTGGACTGGGAGCCCTCAAGGGGCTGATGAAGACCCAGCACTGGGAGGTATCTGACCACAAAGCGAATGCAATGTCTGATCCATCCCCCAGTGGCTGTGGGGTCTCCTGGAAGCCAGATCATAGCAAAGAACTGACACTGGGTTGCTCATAATGACAGATGCTGAGCCCAGGGAGGTTTAACTGTCACACAACTTTCACCATTGACCCCCATACTTATGAGGTGGCTCCCCTTTCTTTTAGTCATTCTCACTCTTTCCAAAGAAACTTAGAAACCACCTAAATAAACCAGCACCCATCGAGACTCTGCAAATGTCACAGGAGTCATTCATGTGTCTCACTATTTGTCCTACATTTGACTCGGTTCATTCATGGCTGATGAAGTCATTCATCATTAAGAAACCAAACCAACCAAACCAAACCACCCCACAATTTGGGAATCTTTGACTAGACTCCCCTGGCAGAGCAGATCAGAGGCAATGGTTGCAAACTCACACTTTTCTAATTTACTGCTGCTTGTGCCCTGGCCCAAGTTACTCCTTGCAGAGAGTCAGAGCAAGTCAGCCCTGAGAGAGGAGCAGGCTGCTGGCACTTTGCAGGGACACCACCCCACAGTTAGTGCAGGGTCTCAGCTCCTGTGGTCATGCAGAGCACAACCAGCCCTTCCCAATGCCCCCAGCCCCCAGCCAGCCCCTTCTGACCTCTCCTTCCACGCCTGACCATTGTCCACGTGGAAAAATTCCCCCTCAGGTGGAAGCCTAGCACTCCAACATCCACAGACACAAGTCAATAATCCTCTTCTCACTACATCTCATCTTAATTGCAATCTCCCTCTAAAGAAGAAGTGTTGGTTCAGCTGAAGGCAGAATTCAGTTTAGATTTTGGGGTGCAAAGTTTCTAAATTAAAAATCCACAAAAGGACGTGGCTTGATGAAAATGGGAACTGTGTGGATTAGGAGAACCTGTAAGAAGATGGGGAGTGCCAGCCTTGTTTGTCACTGGGTCAGTAAGAGCTGCTCATGGTGAAGCCTTTTGATCCTCAGTGCTTTGGCTCCAGTTAACAGTAGCTGTAGATTTAACTCTTTTATACCTAACACTAATTAAATCCAACTCAAGGCCAAGTTTTCAGTCATTTGCAGACCATTAGTCATGCAAATTTGTAGAGATCAGTGTTTTAATTCCAAACAGACTGCAGCATCCCTTGGAGATGTGCACACAAATTAGAGGACATGAATTCTTGCAGAATTGGGAATACTTGGATTTCAGGTTTTTGTGCAGACCCCTCTTAGAGAGAGGAGTCATCTGTGAAATTCCCAGCTGGATGCATGCCCAGATTTCTGAGTTTGCAAAACTGAAGCAAGAAGAGTGATGATTCAGACACAACTGCATTATTTATACATTTTAGGTCTCTTCTTGGTAAACACAGAAAAAGTTGTATTACAGAGAGAGAGAGTGTGAAACCAGCACCTGCCTGGAAACCCAAACTGGGAGCTGACGTGCTGGAGGAGTTTTATGGTCCCCAAGCACTTGTTCTTCCCTATCCCTGCCTGTCCCTGGCACAGCTGGGGATGTGCTGCTTGCTTTTCACACCAGAGAAGCTGCAGGGACCTGTTGGGTCATCGAGTGCCTCTCACAGCCAGCCCTGGATTTGGTTGCCCATTTGCTTTAGAAATGCCTCTAAGGGCTCACTGCACCCAAATGTGAGCACAGGAGTCTCCTGGAACTGGTGAGGAAACAGCAAAGCAATGGTTGGGCAGTGTGAGGCCACACCAGCTTCTGCTGGCCACAAGAGCAGCTCTCACTGCTCTGAGTTCTCGTAAGAAAACTAACTCAGATGGGAAATTCAGATGACTCATCCTCATTTTCTTAATTTAAAAATGGCCAGAGATTTATCAATAAATACTGATTATAAATGATTGTTATGTTTCTATATGCATAGCTAATTATAAATAAATAATTACATTATTATTTATGACAAACTATGCAAAACAGGTGGAAAAAAAATGGATTTTAAGCTAATCAGTTCTAGGTCTTCATTCTTGTGAGACAAGAGGTCTATACAGACAAAAAATCCCCCACCAACTATCCCTGCTCCCTGGCAGGACATGACCTGAGCTGAGAAAGTTCTGTTTGTGCAAGTAATGCTGAGAATCCAGGCATTTTTCTATGGGAGAAGACTTTCTAACTGCCTTTCAGTTTGCACCATAAAAAGATTGTAGATCTTTAAGATGGTTATTCTTGCCAGGCACTTTATTTCACAACAGTTAAAAAAAAATGTGCAGATGTTTTCCAAACTTTTCCGAGCAGCAAGGCTCTGTGCAGCTGCTCCCAACATTTCAAAGTGCAGCTCAAAAAAGGACTCGAGTTGCCTTTTCAAAAGCCACTGCAGGAGGAGCTGAACCCTCCCAATTATTACATTGAGCTTTAAGGGGAGAAAAGACCTTTTCCCCACCTCTGCACATTGCTAACATTAACCCAATTCGTACCAAATGAAACTGTGAGGAGCAGCAATGCCAAACCTATTCAGGGCTCATGAGTCAGGCCTCCAACAATCATGAGACTGCTTTTTAAATCATGCAATCAACCTCCCGCCCCCAAAGTTGCATCATTTTTGTCTGTCTGAATTCTGAAAGCCCAAAACATCCAGGTTTGTATTTTTAACATTTTGGTTTTTTCTTAGATCAGACCTGAAAAGATCAGTAAGAAAAGTCACCTGCACAGGGATTTTAAAATTCCAATTTAATATTCCAAGAAGTGCAATGAAATTGCAAAGAATTAGCAAAAGCCTCGAGCTGCCATGTGGATGTGAGCTAGTTCACTGATTAATATTCACTCACATCATTCTGAAGGGGAGCCAGAAGGATTTTATCCCCCTCCTCCCTGTTTGTGAGGGCAAATTCACACCTTGCTGCAGGTACAACTCCCCTCAGCAAAGCCTGGTCCTAGAAATGGATCCAGCTCAGTGCATCACCTTTGCTGGGAATTACTGGCATTCATCCTGAGGTGCTCAACAGACCTGAGCTCATGCAATTACTGTCACATAAAAATCCCTTCTATTTCCCCTTATGTTCATATTTATATTTATTCTCTCAGACCCCTGCCTGTGCAGTCACCCCAGTACAAATCCCTGCAGTGAAAGAGCTGCTGGTGGTGTCCTGGCTTGGCCTGAGCTCTGCTGATTCCAGGGTTTTACACCAGCAGAGCTGTGTCTCTACAAGGGTTTTTACCATAATAGCTGTGTTAGCAAAATAAAATTTAAAAAAACCCAACCACCTTAACCAGCACAGCTCTGTGGTGAGCTGCTGGAGTGTAAAACAAGCCCTGCTCGAGGTTTCCAGAGAGCACTCCTCTGGTTCAACACAAAATGGAGAATTTTGCACTAGAACGAGTTAATCCCCTTTCCTGCTTTGCACAGTTTTGTTATAAACCATTTTCTTGCTGCACATCTCTCATCACCAAAGTCCCCATTCTTAAAAATTGTTTGTCCAAACTGTTCTGATTTTGACTGCACTGAAAGGATTTTAGTGTGAAGCCCTCAGAGTCACTCCCAGCTTGTAGGAAGATCCCTTTTCCTCACACCCTGCACTTGCTGACACAACAGCTCTGCTCTGTCTCCAGACTCATCCCCAAGAAATGAGAATGTTTCTGGCAGACCTGACCCCAGTGACCATCAGCCATCAGAGCTCACTGCTGGAAAGCACCTACAATTCTTCGGCAGATACAGCAGCAAAGGAGTGAGCCTGTGGAAAGGAGAGAAAGGAGACAGGAGCTCTGCCAGTCCCTCCCTCCAGTGCAGCAAGTTTTAGCCACCTGCACACCTGGGGGGACCTGGAGGTCTGGGATTCCCCAGGAAAGTCACAATTCCACCACAGACTTTTTGCCTCAGCTGGAGCCAAGTCCCTCAAAAGTTCTGATCCCACTTCACCCCTCTGTGAGAGCTGGGGACAAGCCTGTCTGCCTCTTTCTGCAGTGGAATAATTTTAATTCATTACCATTTCTCTGCACTGGAGTGAAAAATGTTATTGTTATTATCCCTTTAAACTGAAAGTGGATTGAAGGAATAAAAGTAAATGTATGGTCTGTTTTGGCAGATGCCTCCCCACAGATGGGTGTCTATGGTCTCCTTTGTAAGAGCTGTCTGCTGCCTGTGATTCAGACTGTCTAAGGAATGCCATGAGCTTGGACTAAATGGACAGCAAGTCTGGGAAAGGACTTTATTGTGGTTTAGAAGCTTTCAATTCCCAACTGCACGAACAAGTTCTTTTCTTTTTTTTTTTTTTTCTCAAGTAACTCTTTGCCAGTATTTCAAAACCCTCCCTGAAAATTGCCTGATGCCTCCCGAAAACGGAGCACTCTCAGCTGATAACAGCCAGCCCCAAAGGGGGACCTGCCTTCCACCTCAGCTCCCTGCAATTGGGGTTTATTGGCTCGGGCAGCAGGTCCTGGTGGGATCCTGCTCCCAGAGGAGGCTGCAGTGCCCCAGTGCAGCTCTGGGCTCCTCATGTCCCTGCACAGGAAACGCTTTGTGACACAGCTCGCCTGTGGGCACTTACTGCACCAATTAAAGATTCCTGAGCTCCAGAACAAAGAGGTGCCAGAGGAACGATGGTTTTAATCACTCAATTCATTTTCTTCCTTCCTCTACTGCTGATTTGGGATGTATGGGTTTTTCTTCTTCTGGCTTTGTTTTGGTTTGCATGCTTTGAGGCTGCTGGGGAAAGGGCAGCCTTCAATGGGGCTGGATTGCTCTGAACTTTTTAACAGGGAATTGTTTCTAGAGGTGAAGAAGAAGATCAGCTGGAGCCTGCTATGACAATGCAAATACATAATTCTCATTCAGTGTAGGCTTTTTTCTGAGAATCCATGTATGTGTTACTAACACAAATGAATTAATGCCTAACTGTACAAGAGGGAAGGATAAGGTACTTTTTAATAATGGTACACTGAAGCACAGGGAAGTTAAATTCTTTGCTGAAACACCAAGATCAGACTCAACCCAGACCTTCCTCCTAATGGACTGATCTCTCTACTTCCTGCCAACAGACTTCAGGGTTTTGGGAGCAGAACCACGTTTTTGTTCTCTTTTTATATCGCCTCTAGAAAAGCAAGACACAGGACAGGGGCACGGAGATCCTAACACGACAAACCCACAAGAGCAGTGATCCAAAAATAAAGCTGCAGAGTACCAAGGGAGTGCTGCAAGGTCCCAGCAGAGAACAGAAAATCTGAAATAATGTGAGTCAGAGCTTCAGGAATGAGCCTGATGAATACGTAGATCTGCTAGAGTGCTTGAGCAAAATGTTTTGGAGAACATACAGGATTCACTCTTAGTCAAACTCTGCCTGAGCAGAAGTGACCACACCTTCTATGAAAAGTAGTTCTAATTAAAAACAGAGCACGGCTTTTTTTAGATGCAAATTGTTGCTCAAAACTGACCCTCAGCCCGTTTGTAGGATTCAAATTCACCCCTGTCTAAAATGCCAGGAAACAAGAACATTTCCCCTCTGCCCTGTCTTGCTACTGAACTCTATGCATGGACACAAGATGAAAACAACTACAAACCAACCTAAAATCTGTCCCTAAAGCCACCATGCTCTGTGCTGGCTGTGCATGGGCTCAAGGCAGTGTTTAGAGAGAAAAGCAGCTTTTCTCCAGCCAGGCAGGACCCTGGCCCTGCCAGTGCAGCTCCAGTGCCCAGAGGGTTCCCAGTGGAAGCTCAGCCAGCAGGAGCTGCCAGAGCTGGCTCTGCCACCCCCTCCATCCATGGGCAGGCTGGCAGGGCCAGCAGGATGCTCAGGACGTGCCAGCATCAAGCAGAGCCCCCAGGACTCCCCAGCAGCCCTGAGCTCAGTCCTGGAGCAGCACTCTGGGCTCTGACAGCCCCAGAACAGCCAGGGCTCCCTGGAGGTGCTGCCTGCCCAAGGACAACAGAGCTGGCCAGAAAACAAAGCTCCCTCCTGAACGTGAAGGAAAGAAGGGATCTGAATTTAATTTTGTGGTACCATGGGGACAGACTGAGGGTTTTCTTGTTGAGGGAAAGAACACAGGAAGGAAATGCAGGGATGTAAGACACTCTGAGCAGAACTGTACAAATGAACACTCAGCTTGCCATGGAGCTGATCTGAGGTGCTGGGTGATGTGCAAGGACCACACTGCACATCCTGCACAGCCGCTTTCTACAGAAATATCTGACGTGTCTCCAGTTTTCTGCGAAATACCTGAGCTCACTATAAAACATCTCTGCTGATCAGCAGCCTGATAAACCACTACACAACATCTGCCTTGCTCTTCTCCTCCCCAAAAGAGATTACTGGGCACCAAAAATAATCTCGAGCTGCTGGATCCAGCGGACACTTGAGTGTCAGATGTGGTTAGACAGTTACCATTCGAATAATGACAATCATTTTTCTTTGTAAAGTTCAGCCTGGCAGCAGAACTGAAAAGATTTCAATCTAAGGCAGGCAAGCTGATAACACCCAAGCTGCACCACCATGATCTGTGTGTGTGGAATTGAGCCTTGTGGCTGTGTCCCAGATGGGGAACTGGCCCATGGCAGCTGAGCTGCTTCCCCAGGGCTGCACAGGAGCCTCTGGCTCTGCAGGAGGGGCACAATCAGTGCCCCCAGCCCTGGCTCACCCCTTTGATCCTGCCCCACCTGGGCACTGCACACAGTGCTGCAAAGAACTACATTTTGACCTGAGTTTTGTGCTTTAAAGAGTTAATCTCAGTGCTCTGAGGGCGCCGGAGGAACAACATTCTATTTGTCAACATACTTATGTGGTTGTTTGGGTAACTTTTACCATTGTGGGTGGTTTGGTTATGAATAGTATTAAGATGGGGCCTCGGCTGAAAGGAGCCTATCACTCTGTCACCCCATGGCTTTCACTTGCATTTGAGGCTGATCTCTGCTTGCCAGCACTAGCCTGGGCACCTGAAGCATCCTCCAGGATCTCCTGGCACTCAGGGTGTGGCCACTCCCAAAGCCATTCCAACAGTAATGCCCCTCTGAGGCAGAGATCTGTGTGTAATAAAGATTTCCCTGTCCATTTTTCATGAACAGTCCCTTCCTCTGGGGATTCTTCAGAGTGTTTAATACCAAAAAAAAGTTACCAAAAAGTTACAGATAGATCTATTTCACAGAGAAATATGGAGGAGTATGTGCATGGAGGCAGTCGTGTGTGGCAATGTTGAACTTGCATCAGTCCCTGATGGTGCAGATCCAAATCCACCCTCTCTGGGGAGTGGAGCCTGCCTTCCTGTAACCCTGTTTTGTAATCCTGGCTGGGAGGGGAAGGCTGGGGAGCTGCAGGAGGGCACCACAGGCTCCTCTCTGAGGAGGAGAGGGGCCAATGTCTCCTTGAAGAAAGCAAGTGGCAGGTCTGGACATCTGCAGCAGGGTCAGACACAAGCTACACATCTGCTGGAATTCTCACCAAGGGGCTGGGGAGGGCACAAACCATTCCTGGCACACAACAAAACCCATCTGAGATGGTAAATCCTTGCCACCACCTGCCTTGGGGCACAGGCTGGTTTGGCTGCACTCAGCCTCAAGAACCCACAGGACTGGAATTCTCCTGCAGAGAGGGAACAGCTCTTGTCTTTTCAAGGCAGGGGTGGACAGGTTAAGTGTGCTGAGTTCCCAGTATTTTCTGCCCTGTGGAGCAGTGCAAGCTCTGAGCAAAACCAAACCATGCTCTCAGGAAGGACAAATAAAATATTTTCACAGCAGGGAAGAGAAGAAACCCATGAGGGGTCCTGCCAGCAGTGACATGAGGAAGATGAGAGGCGTGAAGAGGAATAACCAGGGTGCCAGCTGAGGGATGCTGTGCTCTGGTCACTGCCAGCACAGCCTGAGCACTCTCAGTGTCCCCAGTCTGAGAGGCACCAGCTCCAGGAATGAGGAACCACCAGCCTGGGGCACGTCCAGGTCACCACAGGAGTTTGTGGCAAAGCCCAGAATAGAAACGAAGCCCAGAACAGCCAGGCTGAGTGTGTTAACCATGAAGGCAGTGGCCAAGAGCTGATGAGAGGAGGCCACAACAGCAAAGGGACGAAAGCTGGAGTGTCAGCAGAGCTCTGGAGAAAGAAGAACAAGGCAGAGGGAGGAGGAAGAGGGGGGAAGGGAGGAAGAGTGAAGGGAAGTGAGAGGCAGCAGCAGTGATTGCCCAAGAGCCTGGGCAGCAGCAGCAGCAGCCCTTGGCTCGGCCAAGCCTGCCTGGGGAAGCACCAGCTCTGTGTCTGCCCATGAAAATCACTGCAAGACCTCACAGCTCACTTTATCTCACAAGAGCTTTCTGGATAAAAGGGATTTGAGGGCAAAGCCTCCATAATCCTTTGGGTTTGCTTTCTTTTAATACTATAAAGCACAAACCCAAACTTTCTAGTCAGGAAAAACATGGCTTTTGTTACGTTCTGAGTCACTTTTCCCCAGCAGCAAACAATGTGGCTTTGCAATTCAAGTCCTGAACATTTCAGAATGAAATGCTTTGCAAAGCCCTAAAGTAAATCACAATTCTCCAAGTCACACTTCCAGCTGATGTAAACTCACTGAGGTCAGTGAAGAGACTGCATGTGCCCCATCCTGGCCTGGTTTGGGTGGCATGATTGATAAAGTAATGAAATCAGATAAACTAGCTGAAATCAGTTCAGGATGATCCAGTCAACCAAGGAGAAGCCTGGGATTTCATGAGGAATTGCTGGAATTGAGGAATCCCTTAGCAGGGAGGCTGAGTGCATTCTTGGTGAGCTGTGCTGCACTTGGGTGTCACTGGCCTGATTCAAAACTCAGGAAAATTCACTTTGCAGTCCACCTTGGGAGTTCTTTAAGTGGAGTATGGCTTGATTCTGAAGTTAGCTTTCACTCCAAGATGCTTTCTTTCTTCTTTCTTTTACAAGGTGTGTATCAAGTATTTTTATAAATGTGGAAGAATCTCTCAGCTTCTCATAGTAAAGTTACCCTAAGTAAGTGTTTAATTTTCCTATCAGAAAGATTCTCTTGCTTTGTTATCATGCCCAATTCCCTGAATGGAAAGCGAATCTCCCAAGTCAAATTTAGGACTCCTAAATCTCCTGCTCAGAGAAGGGAACCAGTAAAAACTCTCCAGATTTTACTGCCATGGCACCAAAGCTGCATCCACCACCCTGCAAACACAGCTAAGAGAGGAAACCATCCAGACTGTGCCCACAAACCCAGCAGGGAAGGCTGCACATCATACAGAGCACTCAGGACCCAAGCTGAGGAAAGCAAAACTTTCCCAGGCACAGCTCAGGTAAATGCAGTAAAAATCCCAAACCAGTGGGTGCTTAGAGCATGTCCCAGTGCACATCCAGGAGATCAAGGCTGGAATTGCACTGAGAGGAGAGCAGAGTTACCATTTGTGACAATAGGGTCTGGACTTCCTGCATAAGAACATCCTGCATTTCCAGCAATATTTCCAGTATCCTCACTCTTCTCCCACTAAAATCAATGTTGGGTTTGCTGCTGCTCTCTGTGATTGCAGTGTCCAGCTGCACTATTAATTTTGCATTGATTTCCTCCTGCCAGAAACATGCTTTAATAAAAGAACCAATCAACCAGACTGCCAATAGCTGCCTACCTAAGAATAAGCAGGATATGTTCAAAGAAAGCTTTACTCCAGCTTCTGTTCATTCCTAAAAGCTAAATCAGCTGGCTCACAACAAAGGAACAGCGTTGTTTTACTTATCAATGTCCCACTGTTCATCTAGAACATCTGCAATGGTTTTGCCTGCAGCACTGCCCCATTCATTACAGGCCCTGATAGATTGCTCAATGGGCTTTTTTTTTTTTTGGTACAAAATGTACAAGAGCATTTCACAAAGTGGACTTTGCCCTGATATGAAAAAATATAATAAAAGAATGAAGACGTGCGCTTCGTTTCAGATCCTCCATTTTCCAAACTGGCAATGGAGCCTTTGGCAAAGGGAAACAAAATGGGACCAGCTCAGCTGGCACAGAGCAAGCAGAGGGTTCCTGTGGGCCAGTGGCCAAAGTGCTTTGCTATCTACCAAAAATGCACTCAGTGAAAGACCCAAACTCATCCTGAACACACAGCAAATGCCCACACCCCCAAAGGGGCCACACAATTTATTCTGTATATAATGCATATACCACCTCAATGGAGGTGAATCGAACAGGTTACAAGGTCTCTTAAAGCTAAACAGTCCAAAAGAAAAATAACACTTATACTATTTATACTTTTGACCCAATAATCAAACTCCTGTGACCCATAATGCAGCACTAACTGCCCAACCAGAAATTACTGCCTGAAATCATGAAGAAGGAAGAAAGAGACAATTCCCAAGAACCTCCATCTTGTCCATTACTATATTCTAAAAACCCCAGATTCCAAATCCATCACTATGAGACACCACACACTTCTATTCAACTACACCCCAGTGATTTTAACTCTATCACTCAAATTTTGAAGCCTTCTCCAGTGTACTTTTGGGGGGCCAGGGTCGGAAGTCAGTTATATAAAAGGGGACTGAGAACCCCAGGCTCGCCCCTCCCTCCACCAAAGCAGCAAAGTGAGAGGGGCACAGCACTTACCATCATCCAGGTACGCCTGGTCCAGGTTCTGCTCCTGCTTGATGGTCACTCCTGCCGGCAGCACGTCCTTCTGCTCGCTCCCTGGTGGCCCATTCTTGGCTGCCCGCTGGCCAGGGGCCGCCTGCTGCTGGATGACCGTGGGGTACGAGCTGGGGCTGAGCCTCTGTGCCTGGCTGGCCTGGGGCTGGCTGGACCTCGGCACGCTGGCCGTGAAATTCTCACAGCACATGATGTGCTGGAACTCCTGGTGGCTGCCACACCTCAGCTGCTGGCTGGTTGGAGAGTAGTGGATGACAGGAGAAGGCTGCTGCTGGCCTGGGGACTGGTGCAGCACGGCTGAGCTCTGGGCTGGAGAGCCAGCGTGCACCAGCACGGACCTGTGGGCATCTGCAATGGCAACTGGGGTGGCCATCAGGTTGGGCTGCTGGTAGCCCAGCTGGCTGGGGCTCAGGCTCTTGCTCCTTTGGTAAATCACAGCTGGGTTCTGCTGGTGGTACCGTGAGTCAGGAGAGGAGAGGCCTGAGCGCAGCTGCTGGCAAGGAGCCATGGTGGCCACCAGGCAGGAGGGGGACTCGGTGGCCATTGTGTGCTGTGAATAGTAAGGCTGTGTTACTGTCCCCAGAGCACTGTGCACTGGACTGCAGATTAGGGCTGGATCATAGTCATCAATGGGCTCTGTTTTGATTGATGGTACTAGAATAAAGCATGCAAAGGATGTTATTTGTAACGAGCTGAGGACAAACAGAGAGCTTTTCCTTCAAGTAATAAGAGATTTAAGCCTTTTACAAGATTTTTGTGTATAAATTCATGTGTCACAAGCATTGAGTTTAATACATCACCCACTTGCAACCACAGCAAAAATTGTTCAAAGCACTCTGTGCTAAGAGGTCCTTGAAAAATCTTTAACGTACTAACGAACCACAAATTTCTAAAATTGAAAAATTCAACACTTCAGCTCCTGTCTTAATTCATTTAAGGGCCATTCTGAAACACAGACAAAATAAGAAGTCACAGATAGGTGTTTCATGCAGCACTTCCATCTCAAAGAGACTGAATCAATAGAGATCCCAGGACAAAAACAACTCCCCATCTTTCTGTCAAACATTTAACAAGGGACCAAAGGCAGAGCAGAGCTCGTTTAGAGCTTTTGTCTCTGCTGCACGAAGTTTCCTCAGAGCTGAAGACCTGTCTGACACCATCACTTAAAAGACCATGATTTAGTAAGAGTTGTATGAATCCTGGTTGGGTAAATGATGGTCCTCTACATTTCCAATGATTTTTTGGAAATCTTCCCCAAAACTCACTACAGAAACATCATACAATGGAAACCACACAGTGGTCATGCAAAATTCCTTTTTGGAAGTAGAGATTCCTTCTCCTAAGCGGTCTATTTTAGGGATTGTTTTGAGGTAGAAGTGTGCTTCTCAATACTATTCCAGAGCAGAACAATTTAGCACCTGTGCAAACCCCAGGTGATACCCTATAGAGTTCATCATTTCAGGGAGAGGACCAGAGATTTTCAGGCTGGAGGAGACCAAAATAAGAGTCTGAATAAATGTGTGCCCCTCCTTAGAGACAAGTCAAATTAAGACATCATTTGAAGCTTGCATAAAATCTGGTGCTGTTATTTTATGCTTTCTGCTTTCCACAGACACAATACTCTGATTTTCTCACAACATTTTTCCCCCAGCCAAAGCTGAGAAATTCTGGGAATCTGGGAGTCTCATTAGTAATCCTGTTGCATTTATTGTGACATGGCTCACCAATCCCCCAGAGGAAGAACATCAGAAAAGCATTGGTGTTTTTCTCAACTAGCCTCATTCTGAAGAATATATATTGCTTGTCTTCCTCCATCCCAAGCCCTTTCCCAGATCTGATGTTTTCTTACTGCTGGACCCGTCAGGGAAGGCAACACTCATGGTTTTCAGAGGGTCACATCATGTCCCACACTGAGCCTGTTCCCACTGAGGCTCCTGGCAAACTTCCACCAAGTGAACGGGGCAGCATCAGCCCATGGCCAAGATAACAGAAAACTGACACCTCAAACTGATGGAAATTCCTGATCACAAATCACAGACATCTTTAAAACCAAGCAGCTGTCGAGTGCTGAGCCAAATTAAATCAGCAACATTTAGATCCTCAAAGAATGGCAAGAAAACAACAGAGCAGAAAATCAAATCTTGTTCATGAAATTAGGCAACAAGTGGCTCTGTCCCTGAGAATTACCTGGGTGATAGGTGAAATGCTGGGGTTGGCTTCTTTTTCTCTTGCCATTGATGACATAGAAATTCACCTTCACTGCTGTGCGGATGTGCTTGTTCCTGTACTCGGGTATTTCCACAAAAAGCATGCTCTGCAATAACACAGGGACAACCAGCAATGAGCACCCGAGGCTGAGCAGGGCTTCTGTGTGCAGCTCCCCTTGCTACACCTCCAGGCACTACAAGAGGAACCTCCCTGTTCATCCCCATGAAGAAGGATATGAGAAAAAAGGGACAGATGGTGAAAGACCAGAAGATTTTTGGTGCTGGCAAGTTGGTTTCTATGGACTGCATCCCTCCTGCACTTGGTGTTGTCCTGAACTTGGAGAGAGAATTCTCAGCTACAAATAAAACACATAAAATGGTGACAAATGCAGAAGCACTGCTAATCCCACAGTGCTTGATAAAGGAGTGGGCACTGCAGAATTCTCTCTTTTCATCAGAATAACTTAATTATTCCGTCGGTTTTTGATTTATGCACAGGCAGACCCCAGTGCCATGGCAGCTGCCCTGCTGTCTCCCATGGCAGTGTCACTGCTGGCTCCTCAGAGCTCTGCCTGCCCACAGCAAAGTCCAGCCAGCCAAGGGAACAGAGAGGCTCCTTCCCTCCCCAGAGCAGTGTCCACCTGAAATCCTGCAGGACAAAGCCCTCAGGGCTGGCACAGGGGTCAGCAATCCCTGCAGAGCCTGGGATGGCACCAAGAGCTCCCAGGACACAGAATCCAGGGCTGGCACAGAGCCTGGGATGGCACCAGGAGCTCCCAGGACACAGAATCCAGGGCTGGCACAGAGCCTGGGATGGCACCAGGAGCTCCCAGGACACAGCACCCAGGGCTGGCACAGAGCCTGGGATGGCACCATGAGCCTGCAGGACACAGAATCCAGGGCTGGCACAGAGCCTGGGATGGCACCAGGAGCTCCCAGGACACAGAAACCAGGGCTGGCACAGAGCCTGGGATGGCACCATGAGCCTGCAGGACACAGCACCCAGGGCTGGCACAGAGCCTGGGATGTCACTGTGGCTCTGCAGGACACAGCACCCAGCAGTGCCCCCTTTGCTGGGGTTTTGCTGCAGGAATCCATCCTTTCTGCAGCACAGGCACTGCTGCAGCATTTGGCATTTGTTCTTTGTGGCATTGCTGCTCTTTGGAAGCCTCCCCCTGAACACAACTTGCTGCACAGCAGCTGCAGGACAGGACACCCAGAGTTTCATACTTACAGGCTGGCTCTTGTCTTTGTCCACTGTTGCCTCCATTTCCCAGATCTGCTGCCCATCTAGAAGAATATCACAACATTAACCTCACTGTGAGTTTTTTTTAAATCACAGAACTTATTAAAAAAAAAAAAAAAAAAAAGAGAGGCAAATCAAGGGGATTAAGTTAGCAAAGCTCTCAAAATGGACTTAATTTCAAGCACCTTTCCTAACCAAAAGCAACAGCATTTCATTTAAACACATCACTGAACACTTCTCTTGCCAGGAAAGAGCTTACATACATATTAAAATTAAATGTTTATGTAGAAATTGGCCAAACTGAGGAATTAAATATTTAGCACAGGTGCAACATCTGCTTTTTACCAGGCCTGAGTCCAGCCAGCCTGACTGGAGGAGGGCACCAGAAGGTCACAAAACTTGTTCGTGGTCACACTGGGTCAGCAGCTCAGCAAACTTTGAGCTGCTTTAAGCCAAGACCACTTGGATTCCCAGAGAATGCCACTGACAGCCCTAAAGCTGTGCTAAAGCACCAAATATTCACTGTACTCAGTGCAAAAACATTTCACTGCATGTGAGACAGCCTCTACCCTGAACCACTGCAAGCTCTGCTGCCCTTAGTTATTACATCCACACAGCTTGTCTCCATCCTGACTTACACAAAATTCTATTTAGAGAGGAAAACAAAAATGTGATCCTCCTGCATGGAATACCACCACAATAACCCCTGTGCTGTAAGAGTGTATCAGTAGTGACAGGACATTCATTTACAGCCTGGGTGCTTCCTCTGGTTACAAGTATTCCTTAAATACACAAACTTTTTTTTTTTGCAGTGCTTTCCTTATTTTATTTTTTTTTTAGATTTTAATCTTTACCCCTTTGACTTTCATACTCCACCTTTTATCCAAGCAACTTGCAGAAGAAAAGTACTGATGGGGGAAAAAAGTTGGCTCATATCTTTCTGAGAGCTTGCTCTTCAAGTGGCCAGGGGACAGGTATGCCAAGGAGCTGATGGACTGGGAATGTGCAGCCAGGGGGCTGCTGCCTGCTTTGGGGGCTCCCCAAACTGCCCAGGACGAAGGGGAAAATCTCCTAAAAATCTCCTCAACCCAGTCCTTCTCACAGGGCTTTTTATTTTTCCCAATTCTTGGAAGTTCTGCAAGAGCTGCTTTTGTCCTCTGTTATTTAAGCACTTCTGCTTCTGGCGAAAAGGGAAATGAAAGAGTATTTTTAAATGCATTTTGCATTTTTCTGTTGTTGTACTCTTTGTTCTGTGCTGGGCCCAGACAATGAGCTGACAGATGTGCTGGGCTCCCTGTGCAGGCTCTTCCCCAGCTGGGCTCAGTGGCCAGGACACAGCCCCAGGTCCCTGCCTGTCCCAGCTCTGTGGGACAGAGCCTCACCTGCCCAGCCCTGCACACCTGGGACACCTGGCAGCTTTTCCTGGAGGTCAGGGCTCACATCCCTCCCTCTCTCGGGATGGGCTCCTGGTGGGGCAGGGGGGCTCCCTCACCCCATCGTCCCTGGGCACTGGAGACAGCCAGGGAATAGCTGGAAGTGTGGCTCCATCAGGAGATCCCAGCTGCTCCTGCTGCAAGGGAGGGAACTCTGAACAACTCAGCGAGAGTTTTCTCTCTTTTTTTTTTTTTTCAAGTGTTAAGTTCCTCCCTGTGAGTGATTTGCCTTTCCTACCATGGGGCTCAGCAAAGCTGTGGCACTGGAGCCAGCACATCCCAAGGGACTGCTGCAAAGGCATGGAAAAGATTCCATTATTTAATGCCATTCAGCATCAGCATCCAGTGCTATATTCAATCTGTACCCCTGTCAATGCAGCCAGCTCCTTGCTGCTGTTGGGACAGAAACAGGGAAGGGAGAAGCCAAAATCCTGGGGGGGTTAATCCAGCAAATCCTTGTCTGATTACAAGGCAGTAAATGCTCAATGGGGAGATTCCTCTTTTGGGTGATTTTTGAGGAAAGCAACCATCCCCATGTGTTCAGGAAGCTCCCCAAACACCTAAACACCCCAAAGGATAAATTTTTAGATTTCTCCAAGGAAAAAAGGAGGGAAAAGGAAACAAGAAAACACATCATGAAGTAAGAGCTCTGACAGGGACATCAGAACTGTCTCAGCAATGCCACATGAAGATGTCCTGACAGCAAGGACAGCCAAACAGGAATATTTGACACTGGTTTTGCTCCAGGCAGAATGTTTTCATCTTCATTTCTGTACTGCTAAATTCAAACAGTCTGTGCAGATACAACAGCACTAAATTCACAAAGAAGGTGGAAATCAAAAGGATTTGTTGGTCCAAAATGCATAAACTAAAGTAGAAATGGGCCTCCAAGTCATGTGCCACATTCAAGAAGCCTGTGGAACACATGCAACCACAACCACAGGGGATTTGATTTAGTGACTGAGCCACTGAAATTGCACTAAAAGCTAATGAAGCCAGCCATAAAAATCAAATGATGTTCAGGCTGAGTCCAAAGTCTGTGCGGGTCAAAAGTAAGAATGAGAAAAGGCAAACAAGAAAGAATTGTATTTGGGGTTATCATTCCAACAATGATAGATGCTTCTGTTTGGATAAATTCCATATTTGTGGCAGCTAAACAGGTTTCTAACAAATCTGTCAGCAGCAGCAATCCCTGTTCTTTGAGGGCTGAAGCCCTGGTGAATTTAACCACTCTGCAGTTCACTCCCTGACCTTTATGCTTAAATATGATGATGTGGCTCCATCTGTCTCACTGCTTCACTTTAGCTCGAGACAATCAATATTTGCTTTTCCTTTAACTGCTCTGGATATGCACATTATGGGGAGCTTTTGGCAGGAGGATGAGGGAGGTTGTGAGGAAAATGAAAAATACAACTGCATTCAGAAGTGTCTCTCTCTCTCTACTTTAACCTATTCTTTTTCCTGGTAATGAAAAGAAAACTTTTGATTATGCACACTCTGGGAGCTAACAGAGAGCAGGAGGAATAAACTGAGAAGTCTCAGGATCATTTCAGAGAATTCTGAATAGAGAAAACCTGCACCAAACTGTCAACACATTTATCACCTTTAGAAGGTACATAAATGAAGGGGTTTTTTTTTAAGGAGGAAATTAAAGTGGATGTTTGAAGAAAGTCCTGAACAGAAATGGGATTCTTATTGTAAGGAGGTACTAAAAACCCTGAGGCTGATGTGACAGGGGAGCACAGCCCCCAGTACAAAACCTGCCACACCAAAGGCATACCCTGAACCCAATGTGTTCAGCTTCGAGCAGGAGGTTGTGCTGGACCCTCCAGAGATCCCTGCTGCCCTTTAATTACCCCAAAATTGTCCTGCCACAAACGGGACAAACAGCTCCTGCTTGGAAACAGAGAATTAAACCCCAGCCTGATTAATAATTTAATCTAAAGTCTACAATTGCTGCTTATTGCACGGAATTAAACCTTCCTCAACAATGGACAGGACAGAAAACTGCAGAAGGACTCTCAGTGCCAGGTCCACGTGTGTGGTGCCTTTCAAACTGTACCTCCAGCACAGGGAATTCAAGCCCTGCCTCTGCAAAGGGCAGGAGTTGCACTCAAGATGATAAAATATTCTTGGATTTAGACCCTGAGGTCTTACCAGCCATGGCTGCCTCATGCAATATTTTTACTGTTGTGGTTCCTTGCTCATTTAATGGTTTGTCTTAGTTGGCAAGTCTTTAACACCACAGGTCAGTGAAATGTTCAGGAAGTAGAGATTTTTGTGCTGCTTCAGGGCTATGAGACTTAGCATTAAACCCCGATGAGAGATCTGATTGTGTCAGCACTCTTTGGGGGAATGAATGAGTTGTTGGAAGAAAGTAATTCTACCCTTTCTAAGTCAAACTGCCATCATACCAAAAGTCTTGCTTCAAACTGGGGGAAATCAAAACGTCAGTCTGCATTAGGAACATTCTGGGTGATTCTCTGCAGCCCCTTATAGGACTTTTTTTAATTAGCCAATTAAAGCTTTTCTGAACCGGTTACAGCCTTTACACATTACTCAGGATCCCTTACTCATGACTTTGGGGTCAGAAACTAGCAGAGAAACAAACTCACTGCTTTATTTGAACAAGCATGACTGATGGACTGAGAGGCTCAGGAAATGTCCTTTGCAGTTCTCTGCAGCTGAAGACTAAATATACTATTGTGCTGATTCTGGATGGGATTCCACTCCTGCCTGTGGTTTTAGGCCTGCAAATGTACACTGCTTCCCAGTCAAGCTTTACACAAATGACTTAATGAACAACCTGTTCCTGGTTGCCCAAAGAAGCCCAGCCTGAGGAGCAGAGGGGCAGGTTCTGACTGCACATTTCTGCACAGCTCCCCTGGACCTGCAGGGAATTGTCCCCATCCACTCGGTTTCTTGGAAGGTCTTCCAAAAAAGCACAGCAATTATCTCTGTCAGCTTTTATCAGCACATGACAGACACCTCTGGAAAACAAAGAAGGGTTTTTAGAGTCACCCCAAGAACAAAGGGAGAGCAGGGAATGGTTTCCAGTAGGACAAAACCACTCTGGGAAGCAGAAACCTTATGGGGAACCCTCACTCAGTATCTCTGCTGCTCTGGACAAATTCCAGACAAATTCAGGGACAAATTCTGATTTCAGCTGGGAAGTTACTCTGCTTCAAGTCAGCACAAGGTTGCTCAGCATCTGGTCCTGAGCATCTGTCTCCTTCTAAGCTCTTCAAAATAAATTTCAAACTTTATAGCACGCACAGCATGAATGTATTTAAAACTCATGAAAAGTAGAACTATTACATTTATTCCTGAGCTTCATTTTCATGGATTTCTTTTTTCTTTCTGAAGCAAGACTGCCCACTGCAGTTAATGGAGCTCTGTTTGTTAGGAGCAGAGGCCAGTGCCTTCATTGCTCTGAGGACAGAAGTTTGACTCACCAAGGCCAAAGATACAAGGCAAGGTCTGGGAGGTAAAAGGGCAATGGATTAGTCATCCACCAGCCAGCCCAGCCCCAAATCTGACATTTTGCACAGTGAGAACAAGTCTAGAGGCGAATTCTCCCCATCTATTGTTGAGGAATTCAATTCCCATTAAAATAAAACATCAATACAGTAGTTGAACAGCAAAGCAGGAGGAACAGTATTTCATTGCAGAGCTCTTCCAAATGACTCCTTATTGCCAATCCATCAGAATAGATTTGTTGTATTTTTAAGATTATAAGTGTGTTTGTGTGTGTGTGTGTGTGTGTATAAATTATTAAACAAAAGCTTCTCTCAAAATAAAACCACTGGGAACCTCCATGTAATAAAATGAGTCACACCAGGATGCGATGACTAAGTGGGAGAACAGGGAATTCCACTCCCCATGCCAGCTTTCTTCATGATCAATTTTCTGTCAACAGGTGATGGGAGCTTGTCTCTCTGCCTTTTGTTTATGCCAAGAATTATGATTATTTTTTTTAATATTCTCCCTAAACAATTAAGCTGAATAATCAGGACCAGGCACACTTCCATCAGGCGCCCCCATAGTAAACAGTGAGCCAGGGAATCCAGGCCAGTAGTGGCTGCCTGTGCTAATAAGGATTTACCAGCTGTAAAATTCCAAAATCTTGTGTCATACGGGGAAACCTTCCAAAACACTGGATTCCACCCTGTCTCGCTGAGTCTCTAACAGCTATGGCAACTCCGTTTCTGCAGCCACACTCTGCTGCATTTTTCTCTGTGTGAGCCTTAGATTTTTTCCTGTTTTGCAGTGTTTTTCTGGAATCCCCCGGGGGGTGATTGCCCCGTGGGATTACAAGAGCACCTGAGGCAGGCAGCACATTCCAGCCAGGGGGAAACCTCTGGGGAGAAAGGTTTGCTGGCTGTCAGCAGCTACAGCAGCAAGGTGCCCCATTACCCTGAAACTTTCTAATGTGCACAGCACAACCAGGCAAACCAATCCTCCTGATTCATACTCGTTACCCTCACATTCAATATTTAAAGTTGTACATTAGTTCGAGTAGCAAACACCTCCTTTGAATGAACCTGGGAAAACACTGGAGTTGTTTTTTTTTAAAATCTTTCTGTCTATTTTATCTTGAATTTACCTGAGAAAATTGCATCATTAATGTTGCACTATTAAGTTCACAGAGTTAACTGCTGAAAGTAATTTGTTATTTTCTGCACTCCCCAGGAGTTTTTGGATCATTCATGAAACTAAATCCCTACAGAAAGGGATTCAGCTCCCTGTTTGGAGCACGGTGAGGAAGTGACTGAGCAGAAAAGGGGAACACTGCTGTGGGCAGTGCTGGGATTTCCTTTCACCTCTCCCACAAAGAGCACAATCCTGCCATCAAACCAGCACAGCAGCAACCTTCTCTCCACATTGAACCTGCCCTGGTGCCATCCCACCACAGTGTCCTTGTCCTGCAGGAATCCCCTGGCACAGTTTCCACGTGGGGTGCAGCATTTTGGGCTTTTTGTACAGACAATAGCCTCAACCCAGCACCCCCACGGGGAACAGCACAGCCTGACCCTGCCCTGGCCGAGCTGTCCTGCAGCCAGGACACATCCAGGTGTGCTGGGCTCCAGACAGGTGGCTTTGGTGACAGGGGCTGTGAACATCCACACCTGGGGGCCCTGGCAGCTGCCCCAGTTCCAAGGGCACAGGCAGCACCTCCCCTCCTCACCCTGCTGGCCCAAGGGTTTATGCTGGAGCCACTCCAAGGATGGACGCTGTGTTTGGGTTGTTCCTCCACCACCCACATTGTCCTAGAGATGATTCACCATGTCCATGTGGCCACCAGAAGAGTTTGGCAGGGGAAAGCTGAGTCCATTTGCACTTTTCTCCCCGAGAAACACGAACCTCCTCTATCGCTGACAGCAGAGCAGCAGTAACCAGTACACAAATGGGAGTAAACACAATGCAACCAGCATCTGACTTGCAAATTATTACATGACAATTAAAATAAATAAAAGGGGGAATTCCAAATCTCTTCTTTTTTTAACTGCACTGTAAGATCTGGGCCCCAACCAAACACTGACACCCTTGACCTTCACCCTATTCCAAGTCCTTGATAGCTCCAAGACTGCTTTTCAAGCTTTCTCTTCCAGATCAAAATTAAAAGAACCCAGTCCAGTCTAGCTGCTTCTCCTGACCTGCTTTAATTTAGCTGGGCTCAGTTACATGTCCCCAAGTTCAGATCTTCAAACTCCCTCAGCCAAATTCTGCTTTTGTGTGCTGGGCTTAGGGAATTCATGAGTTCCCCTGGCTCACAGCAGCTACATTTTATCATCTTGCATCCACCAGAGATAACCACGAGAACTCAGACTTCTATGCCCTGCGTGTCGATAAACTTCAGCATTCAGAAAAATTAATGCTATTTATGCATCAGCATTTCAAACACAAGAGCTTTATCCCCTCAGAGCACTGAGCTCCAGCCACTTCACTCTGTTTCCTGCTGCCATTTCCTGTCGTGAGCCGAAGCTGAGACTGTCCCAGCCCTGTCCCCAGCTCGTGTGACACGGGACACTCACTTCCACAGTGACATCCCCCCACAATTCAGGGAATTGTTCTTATTGTCCAGGTATTTCTATGGAAAAAAACATATCTGCAGATCTGTGAAAAGACAAATAAAACCTCTTCATTACTGCTCACAGAGACACATTTTTGTCACAGTATTTTTGCCACAAATGTGACCAGTTCCACGTTCCTCTGCACTGCTAATGGTGGGTAAAGAATTGTCTACAAGATCCAGAGGAAATGGAAGGAGGTTCTGAGTGTTCCCCTGAGGGAAGAAACCTAATTTACAATTGTGACCCTAAACTGCAGCTCCCTTGGTTTTGTAGGACTGATGCCTCCCAGCATCAGCTTCACCCAGACCCCACACCCAAGGGGCACCCAGAGCTTGGAGCCCGTGGAACAACGGACAGGAGAAAACCTGGCTGCACAAAAATTCTTGCAGAAAGATTTTCGGGGGGAAAGAAAAGCCTTGCCACTCTCACCTTGAACACTGGACACCCAAGGCAAGGAGCTGTGTGGAGCCCAAAGCTGTGGGATGGTTACATACACCACTGCTCTCACCCTTGTTACCAGCACAGCAAAAATCAGAGGCAAAAGTGGGAAACCCAGCATCACTTACTAGCACAGACAAGGCTTGTGAGCTGTTAAAATGAAACTCTAAGCAAACCAAGTTCACCCTGCAAGCTTGCTGCATCTTCCTGCCTTGACAAAGGTGTGATTGTTTCACAGGCTCTGGAAGAGACCCAGCCTGCTGAGCCGGGGTCAGGCAGAGCTGTGCTGCCATCCACCCCCAGAATGCTGCTTGTGGCTTCCCCTGGCCCTGAGCAGCTCATCAGCACTTTCTGCATGGGCTGTGCAGGGCAGGGGAGCCGTGGGTGAGCTGCTCCTCCTCCTTCCAGCCCAGCACAGCTCCGTGCACATCTGGGGCTGCACAGCTGGCTGGGCTCACTGCTCCGGGCTCCTGCAGCCCAAGGCAATGGCAACTGTGAACAGACAGCCCGGAGGTATTTGGAATTGTCCTCGGTGCAGAATGGGGGAGGCTGAAAGTCTCAGCTGCACAAGGTCCTGATTTTCAGGTGAGCTGGGACACTCAGTTCTGTTTGCTGCACTCAGTCCATGCGTGTCCAGCTCAGCTGGACTCAGCCCATCTGCACGTCCAGCTCAGCTTTTTAACCTTCCTCACCTTAGGATACACTTATTAAATCAAGCAATCTTCATTTAAAAGCACTTGAAGGCACCTCTGTGAGAGGTGCTGCTGCTTTATGGAACACACACAGAAGCACTCAGCACAGAGACCCCCAGATAACCCAGTGCAAAGCACTCAGACTCCTGATTCAGCCCAGGGATTTGACTCTGGGCCTCCCATCCTCTAAACTGCCCTTCTGCCAATCATTTATTCAGAGTCCAGCAGGCTGAGACTGCCTGCAGAGGCCGAGGGCAGGGGGGGAGGCAGGATATGGAACACCAGCAAGCAAATCCCTGCTCCAGACTGGGCACTGCCTCTGGGATAAGTCCTGTCTCTCCCCTACCAGGAGGTAAAAAAAGAGGAAAAAAAAAACCCGAACCCTGCAGTTTCCCCAGCAGGGAAGAAAAGCTTTAGATTTAGTGTGGAAAATATTGTTGCTCTTTTTTCTTTCTAATATCTCTTCCAGCCAGAGCCTCCTCTGCTCTCATATGGAAATAGGGGCAGGGCGTTTGGGATGTTTCCTCGAAATGGCACCAGGAGCTCCTCTCCTCTGAGTGGATCATCTCCTGTAGCTGCTGCTGTGCATTTTTGGGACAGGTAGCACTGCAGGCTGCCAAGATGTTCCCATGTACCTTCCCAAGGTGCTGACATGGTGGAACAGTGGCAGCACGGTGGGAAGGAATTAATCCATGGGCTTGAAAGGAAACAGAGCATGCCAAAAGAACTGCTGTGACTGCACAGGCTCCTCTGAACCTCCACAGCTCTCCAGAGCCTTTCATACCTGCAAAAACTGCCTGGCTTGCTGCTGGTGTGGGCAGGAGCTGGGAGCCACTGAATGCTTTGTTCCCCCCACGTCACCAGCTGGTGCCCATGTACATTCGTGGATGTACACTCATTTTTGGATCAATTCTCTCTTTTTACCAATGGCATTACCCCTTAGATCATGCACATGCTGCTCACTTGGGCAATGCAATCTCTCAAGCTCCTTGCAAGTCACTGGATATATCATTTAAGATGCCTCTGCCTCAGTTCACTGACAGAAAACTTCCAAGCACCAAGTTTTCTTAACAGCACAAAGTTTACATTATGTTTGTTTTTTCTCCACAGATTTCTATAGGGAAGACAACACAATCTTTGCCTGTAGTTCACATCAATTAAAAAAAGTTCATTTCAATAATTTCTCCAGCAGCATTCATTAAACATGAGATTAAACAAGCAGAGAGGAACATGTAGTGCTCATCTCCTTTCTTTGATAACAAATCCTGTCCCTGCTGACTCCCAGACTGAATTCTTATGAAGCAACAACACAAACAGTTGCTCCCAGGTCTAACTGTACTCACACGGCTTTACTTACATGAACTTGGATGGCACTCCTCACTTGAGTAGAGTTAATCATGAGCACAAATCTAATTATGAGATTTGGCACTACAGATCTGCCTTGTCCCCTTAGGCAAAGTTAGGAAACACCTGCCTTACCTGATGTTTTCTCTGTGAACACCACCTTGGACTCTGCTGTGAAGTTCTGTCCAGTGAGGATCATCTGCTGTCCTCCATAAACCAGGCAGCTGTCAATGTCCTGTCTTTCAACCATTGGAAGCTCATGGGCAGACCTTTGGGCTGTGGACAAATTGCAAACATGAATGAAACCAACTCTGTTTTACCAGGACTTTCCAAATCTTCCCAGAACTATCCACAGATTGATCTTGTCATCGTTACCATCCGCTGACTGCCAAGGCAGCTTCTCCAAGGTGCTAAATTTAGGTCTGAGAGGGAAAAATAAACTTACTCAAGGCATTTTATTTGGAAACGTTCAGGAGTTGGCTGCAGTGGCTCAGCTGTGCTGGCCCTGCTCCTTGTCCTTGAGAAAGGACAGCTTGGATGAATGAGCTGAAACTTGCCCATGCCTGTTTCCAAGTCAACAGCCAAATTTTCAAGTGCAGGCACACTACAGCCCCAGAGCCCAGAAATTCCACCTGCACAGAGGATTCCACTGAATAACACTGAATTCCTTCAGAGGGGAAAAAAAAAAAAAAAAAGAACTCTTTTCCAAAATCCCAGTGGCTCCCACAGGACAGGCCTGGCACAGGGGGTGGCTCCATCTCCATCTCCATGTGTGGCACCTGGGCTCGCAGGAGGGGCAGCCACGAAGCCCCAGCTGTGATCAGGAGGGGTCACACCAGGACTGCTGCAGCCCAGGGTGCTTCCAAGAATGTTCTGCAGAAGTTCTGAACATCTGAGGAGCAGTGCCCCGTGTCACAGACTGAGTCTGATTATAAAAGGAAGGGAAGGAAAGGCAGGGTGGGATCCAGATGGACAAGGACATCATCAAAGCTTTCTAAGGTCTTTACTGGTCTTGGCCATGGATTTGGAGCCTGACTTTAACAAGTTTTTCTCTCTTTCCCCAGCCAGAAAACCAGGACAGCACCATCTCTCCACCTCCTTTGCTCTGATGCCATAAAACAGCCATTTGCATGGTGAGAAAAGCTTTGGGAACCCTGGTCCCCATCCCTGCAGAGCCATCCCAACTGTTTGCTGTCCAGCAGCAGGAGCTGAAGAAAGTGAAGATGTGAGAACTGTTCCCTACAACACAGACAGCTGGAAAATATCAGGAGCTTCCCTGTGAGCAGCCCAGGTGGGCAGCAGCTTGGGGCTGGTGAACTGTGAGTTCATGACCTGCACTCAAACTCCTCCAGATCCATCCAGCCCAACTGGAAAGGCCTCCAGAGGATCCTGCTCATCTCTTTCCCAGCTGTCTTGGCTGGGTTTTAGCTCTCCCTGACAGAGACCCTGAGCACTTGTGTCTTCACTGAACACGGCTGGGGGCTGAGCCAGAGCTGAGGAAATGTGATGCTGGATGTGCAGTGCAGCCCTGACTCTCAGCCAGGCAGGCTGTGACCTGACCTGGCACTGCTCTGCAGCCCTCACAAACACCAAATCCCCTCGTCACCTGGAGAAAATGCTGGAGCATTTGGTGAGAAAACTCAAGCATTAAACCTTTCATAGCAACTTTTCTAGCTCTGCTCAACCCTTCAGGCACGAGACAGAGATTTTGCTCTTATTAGAGAACAGAGGTAATTCAATAGTTGTAACTTCCTTATGCCATTTGAGAGGCAGTTTTGAAATCCATTTAAAACTACCTTAGGACTCATTGTTCTTTTCAAGCATATAACATCTGGGCTAATATATTGCCAGTTAAGAATATATATTCAGATTATTTTCAAAGAAGCTGATAATTTTTTTCACATGGCTGTGGGATTAATTTCTCTCCCAAAATACTAACATTTTTGATGAGTTCCTAATTGGATTAATCACAAAGACAGATCTGTAACCTCAAAGCCTTAAGAGGAAATAGCAATCATCAAAAAGCATGTCTATAACAGTCAAGAGAAAACATTTAAGTATTTAAGCATTGCCCTGGACACTCTCTATTCTGATTCAATCACCAAATTTCACTTCCAAAACATCCCAAGTAATCAAAATTCCAGGTTAACCTACATGTCTTTCCAGCTGCACTGTGTTAACAGAGAGCTTGGTACCTGCCATCCCAGATCAGTGATTTCCAAGGCTCCTTTGGGATGAGGAAGGACAAATTTTAGCCTGGAAGTGACTCTGACTCATCTCAATTGCATTTTGGATGACTTTGGGCATCCCCAGAGCTGTGCTTGCCCTGAGACAAGTGTGCTGCAGAATGATCCCACCTGGAGGAGTTCCAGCTGAGCTCCCCAGGGCACACACCACACTGAAGGGTTTCCCCTGCCCTGTTCCACCTGAATTCTTCTCCTCTCTTTGGGTGGTTTGAAATCCTTTTCTAATAATAAAAACCCCAGCCCCTTTTCATTTTCCAAGGTCTCTTTTTTTCACCCAAGCATGTAAGAAGGCTTCACCCCCTTCCCCATTTCCACCAGTACAGAGGTTCAAGGTTCAGTGTGGAGCTGCCTCAATAGGATTATTTTTTTTCCTCTGCAAGAAATATTAATTGCTAATAAATCCCCTTCCTCTAAGGCTCATGATGGGTGCACTGCATGCAATAATTTCACACTATTCCTTCTCTTCCCCTAGGGGCTGGCACTTCATAAAGTGACCTACAGCTACTGGAGTTTATGAGCTTTGAATAAACAAAACACTGTTGATTTAACCAGTTGGGGTGTTTACTTTCAATAGCAACAGTTACTGACATAAGGCAGCAAAGCAAATGCTATAGAAATACTCACACTTGGCCTGAAGCAGTGTGTCAACCTATTAACAGGGGACATTATTTTTCTATTTTATTTGACCGTTTGCAAATCAAAGATGTCATGGATTCGTGGTGCCAAGAAATACAATGCATGCAGTGACACAGGACAGAAAGGGAGCCACTGTCTGAGAGCCCTGCAGCACCTCCATGAGCTCAGCCTGCAGGGAGCAGCCCCTGCTGCCCAGAGCCCACCCAGGCTCCCCTGAGCCTCTCTGCTCAGGGCTCCAGCCTCCAGCCCCTCCCTGGAGAGAAGCTGAGGATGGCTCAGATCCCTGGGCCAGCAGGTTGAGCAGCTCCCATGGGATGCAAACTGACCCTGAGGGACTGTGCCAGGGCAGGCAAAGCTGGGTCCTGCTTCCCCACCTGCCCACAATATCCACACCTCTCCTGCAGCAGAGAGATTTGGCTTTTAGGGGGGGAAAAGGGCTATTTGGATAAAACTGGTTACCTGGAGAAGTCTGTTCCAGCTCCAAATCTCCCCCATAAGAGTGTCACCCATTGCTGCTGGGAGGTGACAAGGGACAATCTCAGCTGGAGCAACGTGGTCTAGTGGAAGGGGGTGGCACTGGGTGAGTGTCTTGGGGACAATGAGCTTCAAGGTCCCCTCCAAGCCAAACCATTGTGTAATTCTGTGATGAACTCCTGCTAGAGTGAAGCCCCTCCACGCTCTGTCCAACACGTGCAGCACTGACTCCAGCTCTCTGTGAACTCTTATGTTCTCTGCTGGCCCCACTGCTCACAATGAGGCACCAGAGATTTCATCCCTGTGGTAAAGATCCTCCTGATCAGGAGGAGCAGGACTCACATGCAGCTCAGTGAGGACAAAGCCACTGCTACCTCTGAGTAACTCACAAGCCAATAAGCCAAAAATGTGGCTGTTAAAAAGGGGTGGGCTCACAACTGGCACCCTTGAACAAATATTCAGATCCCTCCCTGGACGCTTCTGTCCCTGCCCTGCCCAGAGCAGCCCCAGTTCACCCCAGCTTGCTGGAAGCCTTCAAACTGGGACTCACCACCCCTGACATGTCTTTCCAAACCCCCAAAGGCTCTTGATCCAGCCACTGATTCCTGCTGGGTTTGAGAAGAGCAGATAGAGCAGGATGTCTGCTGCTAAAAAAACCCTGACCCCTGGAAGCAATAGCAGAGGTGTAATTTGTTATGGGATTAATTCTTCCACTTCAGTGCAAACCTCAATGAGCCAAAGAAAATATTTCATTCCTGCTGTCACACTGGGTTTATTTACCACGAGCTGCCTGTGGTAGGGTTGATAGGAGCAGAGCTGCTGTGCTCAACACTTATCCAACTCATTCATGTTTGAGAGCCTTTGATCCCCTCCATCACTCCCTGAAGCATCCTGAGCTCTGCAGTGGGAGGAAAGACAAAGGCTGGGCAGGACCAAGGGCAGGAGACATCTCCAGCACCAGGGAGACATCAGCAAGACACCCTAGAGAGAAGCAAATTTCTGATCAGAGGGATGGGATAATTTACCTCCTGGAAGGAGTATGGAGCAGTGGAAGACCTATGAACCAAGTAAAAAAAGCTAATTTCCAGCCCTGGTAGGGAAACCTTGAAAATGTGGTCTAAACAGTCTGAAAAGAAGAACACAGTGTGACTGACAACAGTTTCTAATTTGCTGCCAGCAAGACTTAATCAGCAGTTTGTGCAGAGCCATCCAAGCAAAAAGCACCAAAAATAGAGAGCTTTTCTGCACCTCCTCCTCTGCAGATAATTTATGATGTCCTCGCAAAAGAGGAGTGACAAGCAGCCATGGCAGCAGTGTCAGATAAGTGTGACACTCTCTGTGAACTGCAGCCAGCTCAGCAAGGCAGGGTGTGATGAATGACAGCAAAACCGTGGCCTTGCTTCACTTCTGTGTCAGTCATCCCTGGTCTGCACAGCATTTCCCCCCAGTCCCTCCTGGAGGGGACCAGCCTAGCCCAAACCCTGCTCAGCCCAAACCCTGCTCAGCCCAAACCTGCTCAGCCCAAACCCTGCTCAGCCCAAACCCTGCTCAGCCCAAATTCTGCTCAGCCCAAACCCTGCTCAGCCCAAACCTGCTCAGCCCAAATTCTGCTCAGCCCAGACCCTGCTCAGCCCAGACCCTGCTCAGCCCAAACCTGCTCAGCCCAAACCCTGCTCAGCCCAAACCTGCTCAGCCCAAACCCTGCTCAGCCCAGACCCTGCTCAGCCCAAACCCTGCTCAGCCCAAACCCTGCTCAGCCCAAACCCTGCTCAGCCCAAACCCTGCTCAGCCCAAACCCTGCTCAGCCCAAATTCTGCTCAGCCCAAACCCTGCTCAGCCCAAACCCTGCTCAGCCCAAACCCTGCTCAGCCCAAACCCTGCTCAGCCCAAACCCTGCTCAGCCCAGACCCTGCTCAGCCCAGACCCTGCTCAGCCCAAACCCTGCTCAGCCCAAACTCTGCTCAGCCAAATTCTGCTCAGCAATCCTGGCTCTGTGTGCTGTGCTGGGGGATTGCTTTTACCACCAGCAGCACCAAAGACAAGAAGTAAGCAGGAGTTTACCCCTGGAGCAAGGCTGGCAGCCTGCAGGACGGGCAGGCATTCCCTTTGCTCTCACTCTGACTTTAAACACTGAAACACTTTGGTTGCACACTCAAAGTGGCAAATGTTGTCAGAATTAGCTTTTACATTCTCTGCTTCAAGAGAGAGAAAATGTTCTTTAGAGAAAGCACCAGTTTTTCTGTCAGCTGCATTTGCAGCCAACGGCATGACTGTCTTGAAGTTGAAATGAAAGGGGGAAAAATTCATTTAATTCAACTGGAAACCATGATACTCCCATAATAATCATGGTTATGGTTAAACTTGCAAATAGGTATCTCCCAAGGGCAAAGAGACCATTTGTTTCTGCTTTTCTATCTGAATAAAGCAGAGCTCCTTCTTGCCTGCTGCTGTGTTCCAAGCAGCACAACTCCCAGCTGAGGAAAAGCAAGCACTGCCTTGCCAAGACAACATTCTTTTACATGACTAGCTCTTTCCTCTGTAGTTATTAATGTGTCACAAATCACAGGCTCAGATTGTCTAATATTATGGGAAAATCTACTAGAAGGAGAGAAAAATAAAGGAAACTTCCAGGGAAATTGATTAAAGGGAAATAAGAAATTTGACCCAATTTAACGGAACAAAATACAGTCAATAATAGAAACTATTTAAATTCCTCTAGATGGACACACGGTTCTTTAGCAATAAGTTTTGTTTGTTTTGCTTTTTTACCACCTCGGAACATCTATTATAAGAACAAGATTTTAGTGTCCTTCCCTCGTGCCAAGTGCAATTTAGGATTGCATTTTAAGAGATTCAGGGTCAGCAAACACGGATTCTACAAAGCAAGAACTGTGGCAGATTTTGGGAAGCTTTAACAGGATTCATTAGAATAAAAACTGGGGCACAGTGGAGGACACTGCTGAGCCTCACACTCAGGCATTTGCATGAAGCAGTTTTTGGTTGCTGGCAGCATGAACAAGCAGAACAAGCTGCCCTACTACCCTGGATTCCATCCTGCTCCTCCTCTGCTCCAGGATACTTCAGTCCAGGAGTGGAAACACAACTGCAGATGTTGGGGCACCCAGCCTGAGTCCCCAGAGATGATGGCAAACCCATCTCTTGGAGAGGCAGCCCAGTGCCAACAATTTCTGTGACACCAGAGACCACCCACATCCCAAGAAACGAGCTCCAGCTCGTGGTGAACGGCAAAGGAACGGAACTGATGCTCCAGAAATCATCCTCATGGCTCAGAAACAACGATCTGCAAGTGTCAAACCTCTCCAGGGGTGATTTTCCACGTGGCTGTGCTTGAAGGGACACTCAGCCCTCCCCTGCCATGTCACCAGCAGCTCTGCCACAGAGCTGGCCCTGCAAGAACTGCCCCAGCAGCAGCTGCTGCATGCCTGAAGCATCCCTGTCCCAGCAGGGATGGACACCTGGACACAGAGCCCTGAGCAGGGAGGGGACAGGGAGCCAGGCCAAGCAGGACATGGGCTCTGCATCCCACACATCTCCCTGGCAGCTTACTGACTCACTGTGGAATAACACCACGAGAAGGGATTTGGGGATTTTCTCACCTTTCTACACGAGAATGGTCTGCCAGGGATTTTTCTCACCTTTCCAGCACACACCTACGAGAGAGTGGTTTCCCATAGCTAACTGAGCAATGGCCTGTTGCTGCAATTATCCGAGGCATTTCAAATGCCTTTGCCTCCTCAGTGGCATCAGGATGAATCAACAGGCAGCAGGAGAAAAAAAAAAAAAAAAAAAACAAAAACTGCTGAACTGTGCAGGCTTGTCTGGGTCTGAGGTGCATTTTAAGGCACAAGTGATCATTTAACAACACATCACCCCCTCGGTCCTCCCACGCAGCTGCCCGGGGAGGAACTCGCTCCGGATGATGCTTTGAACCTGTGAAATCCCCTCCGAAAATCTGTCAAGTGCTGAATGTGACACAGATGAGGTGGAACGGAGCAGCCCTCTGAAAAGCAGCTATTTCACAGTTCTTGCTTCACTGCAGCTGATGATCTGCTGACACTGGTGGGACTTCCTCGGGATCAGCTTCTGGGGAGGAGAGCACTCGGATGCTCTGCTGGTAGCCACAGTGCTCAGGGGCAGCCCAGGGCAGGGAAAAGGATCCTGGAGCTGCTGCTCATCAAGGCTTTCCCACAGGGACATCGTTCCTGCTGCCACACGGGAGTGATCCTGAGGAGAGCCCCTGGGGATAAGGGGCTCTCAGGTGGCCAGGTCAAAAAAACACCCAAACAAACCAGAAAACAAAGGGGGGAAAAAAGTGAATCCCGGCAGCACAGATGGTGGGACAAGAAGAAAACATCCCCCAGCCCCAGTGCCCCTTCTTGGGGGCAGGGCTCTGAGCTCACCTGGGGGCTCTGAGGTTACCTGGGGCTCTGATTGTCTGGGACAAGCTGAGCTTGGTTATCACCTCTAGTGAGATTTAAGTTGCATTGCCAATTCTGCCTGAGCCCACTGATGTTTTTAACTTCCCACAACAGGGCTGAGATCAGGAAGTGCTACTGAAATGCAAAAAAAAGTGCTAAATGTGCAATATACACACTAAATGGCAGAGTAACTAAATTGTTACTCCAGATCACTTCATCCCCTGCTTCCTTCAGTTCAGAACAGCACTGTGCTTATATCTCTCCAAACTGCCTGTATATCCACTATTCCAAAAATAAAAGTTTCTTACTTTATTTCCTTGGGGATCAAATGCATTCTTTTCTTGTAAGAGCTTTGCTGTCTTCTATTCAGCCAACATTTTAATACTTTAATTATTTAAAAAAAAAAAAACTACCAACAATAAGCCACTTATACTGGTATCTCCACTCTTGGCTTTTTTTATGCCCCTAAGACTCATCAATGCAAAGACATCTCAGAATAAATGCCTCAACATCTTAACCAAGGCTCTGCCACAGCAAAAGCAAATTAGGTGTGTGCACACAGTTCAGAAAAAATGTGATTTATTCTGCAAACCATGCCTGGATTTCTGCTTGAAATGCAGCGATGGGCACAAATACAACGTGCCATTGTGGAAGGGATCTAGAAGTGCCTGGCTGACTCATGCTTGCTTTTCCTGAGGAGGATTTGAGTAGGTGGGGGGTGATGTGTGGGGTTCCCTGAGGGATCCAGGACCAGCTCCTCCTGCCCACAGGGTGTAGGAGTCACACCTGGAGCTTCCCCACCCCAGCAGCTCCTCACTGAGCGCTTCCTTTAGCAAATGGATCTTTGTTTCAGCAGGGACACGGTTGGGGTGGAGGCCACTATTGTTTCAGCCATCTGCTCCCACGGAGGAACGGGACAATTTCCTATGGACAGAGGTGGTGGCTACTCCCACTGCTGTCCCTTCCCCATCACAGTGCCCAGAGACTTCACTCAGCTCCTAAAGTGCTCTGACAGCTGGTACCTGCTCAGAAACGCTGCCAGGAGGTCATTCAGAGCCATCATCCCCTCCCAGCCTTGCCTTGCTTATTCATTTGTACTGCTTTTTAAAATACTGCCATCCATAATTCACTGGCCAGCAGTTTGGTTTCCCAGCCAGAACTGGCTCTTCTCATTCTAAGCTGTTGTGTTTAAGTAAAGTCTGCATCTCAGTAAATACAATTCACACATGAGAGACTCAATGGCTTTCTTCACATGACTTATGGCAAGGCAGGTTCTGCTAAAGGGGTGAGTCATTCAGCAAAGGCAGAGGAAAACTGTTCATTACATATTTGTGAAATCCCCAAACCACCAAAAAGGCACCATCGAACAACAAAAAGCATCACAGGATGCACAGGAAGCAGTAAAGTGGGCAGAGCCCTTCCAGAAATGACTGTGACACGAGGGGCCTCATCAGAGCCTCTCTTTCTCAGGATCCAGTCAGTTATAACGAGTGGGAGGTGCAGGTTCTGAGCTCACACACTTATGGGATTTGTACTGCAGAAATCAAAACTGCCAGTTTTCTTCTGTCCCTCAGGGGAATCCCAGAACAACCTGTGCTTTCCCTGCCTCAGCCTCCTGAGCTCTGCACCCCTTGGCACTGACAGCTAGAAAAAAACAATGACCTGAGTGCACCTGAGCCTCAGAATCGAAGCTGGCCCTCCATCCCAGCTGTGCTCCTGCCACAGCTCAGAGCAGACGACTCTGGTCACTCCTTTGGCCACAGTCCTCAGAGCTGGCCCAGTGTGAACTCAGACCTGCAGCCACCTGCCAGTTTGTGGGAAACAAGTTCTGATTGTGCTCCACTCGAAATAAAGCCAGGAAAGCAGACAGCTTGCACACTTTACCAACAGGGACAGTGCATGTGTGTCCCTACACACCCCCCACTGCTCCTAGGAAACACCCGAGAGCCAGCAGCATCCAGCAGCAACATGCTAATAAATAAACTTTGCAGCAACCCCCAGACTTGGAGCTTGCTGTGATGCCTTAAGTTTTAGCTTTTCTAAAAATACCACACTGGTGTGTAACTCTGAAATTTCACATTGGGTGTTGGTAAGATCTCTTCACAGGGTAGTTGGATACCACAATCCCTTCCCAGCTGGAGAATCAAGGATAACCATACCCCAAAAGCAGAAACAATGGCAAAGGAAAGGGGGTAAGTCATGGTGGCTGAGACTTCATGACCTGGAGCTGTAATTAGACACTTGACCCCAATGTGTAAATGGACCAAAACTTGTAAGGGTGTAAAAACTCGTGACCAGGATCCATCCTGGGTGTAGCCCCAGCCAGGCTCTTGCACTGCCCAAGGTGCATCCTTTCAATAAATACCTATTTTATTATTTTCACTGCCTAGTCCCTGCTCCAGATCAGCCTCTCCAGGCACCAGCTCTGAGCACCTGGAAGAGCTCCCAGCCCCCTAAACTGGGAAGGGAAGGGAAGGGAAGGGAAGGGAAGGGAAGGGAAGGGAAGGGAAGGGAAGGGAAGGGAAGGGAAGGGAAGGGAAGGGAAGGGAAGGGAAGGGAAGGGAAGGGAAGGGAAGGGAAGGGAAGGGAAGGAAGGGAAGGGAAGGGAAGGGAAGGGAAGGGAAGGGAAGGGAAGGGAAGGGAAGGGAAGGGAAGGGAAGGGAAGCATGGCAGGGTGTGCCAGCAGGGAGAGCAGCAGGTGCCAGGGATACTCACAGCACTCGATGGGGTTGGAGGCCGCCTGCAGGGACACGACCCTGCCGCTGGGCTCGGGGATGTGCACTCGGAACACGAGGCGCACCCGCGTGTTCTTGCGGCCGATGTCGGTCTCGCCCTTGCGCAGCTCGATGTCGGCGTTGCGCAGCTTCAGGATCCCCGCGCAGTCGATGCTGCAGCACACACAGCACACACAGCCCCAGGTCAGCACCTCTGCTCTCCCGTTCTGCTTCTCTGCCCTCAGAGCAGCTCTAGGTACTCGCTCCCGTTAGGATTCAGATATTCCCGTTTCAGCAGCCACAGGAAGAAGTCCCAGATGTGCAGGACATGGGGATGCTCTGGACCTCTCCCCATTGCTGCTGAACCTCTCCCCATTGCTGCTGGACTCTCCCCATTGCTGCTGGACTCTCCCCATTGCTGCTGGACTCTCCCCATTGCTGCTGGACTCTCCCCATTGCTGCTGGATCTCTCCCCATTGCTGCTGGACTCTCCCCATTGCTGCTGGACCTCTCCCCATTGCTGCTGGACCTCTCCATTGCTGCTGGACTCTCCCCATTGCTGCTGGATCTCTCCCCATTGCTGCTGGACTCTCCCCATTGCTGCTGGATCTCTCCCCATTGCTGCTGGACCTCTCCCCATTGCTGCTGGACTCTCCCCATTGCTGCTGGACCTCTCCCCATTGCTGCTGGACCTCTCCCCATTGCTGCTGGACTCTCCCCATTGCTGCTGGATCTCTCCCCATTGCTGCTGGACTCTCCCCATTGCTGCTGGACTCTCCCCATTGCTGCTGGATCTCTCCCCATTGCTGCTGGATCTCTCCCCATTGCTGCTGGATCTCTCCCCATTGCTGCTGGACTCTCCCCATTGCTGCTGGACCTCTCCCCATTGCTGCTGGACCTCTCCCCATTGCTGCTGGACTCTCCCCATTGCTGCTGGATCTCTCCCCATTGCTGCTGGACCTCTCCCCATTGCTGCTGGACTCTCCCCATTGCTGCTGGACCTCTCCCCATTGCTGCTGGACTCTCCCCATTGCTGCTGGACTCTCCTCACTCTCTGGGGACAGCAAGAGCTGCTCTCCAAGCATTAAAACCCCAGATCTTGTTTCCCCCAATAGTGCAGAGCCCACCCCAGGGCAGCCAGCTGAGCTGGTGACAGAATCCCCACTCCTGCACCACCCAAGCATGTGGAATTCAGCTCCAAAGCAGGAGCCAGACTGCTGTCTCCTCCTTTTGCATGGCGTGGGTGCTGCTGCTGCAGCTGGGCTCTGCAGCCTGGCCCAGGTCACTGTGTCACCCTCCAAAGCCCTGGGACATTGTTCCCAGGCAAGGCAAGAGCCTGGCAGAGCAGATATTCATTCTGCCATTCACTGTGTCCCTGCACAAAGGGGAGGTGCAGGGAGCAGGATGGGGCTGAGCAGCAATGAAAGGATTGGGATTGCTTAAATCAGTACTGCAATTTAATACTTGGTGTAAGTGCAGGTTGGCTTCTCCAGAGTCCAGTGTAACCTTGCAAACATGCCTGTGTTAGGAAAATGTGGCAATTATTTGTCAAGCTCAGCAGCAGTTCTGAGAGCAGGCAGTGAGCACTGCTATTAAACAGGCACTGCCAGCCCATTTTGATATCAGTTCTAAAAACACATAATTTCTCTTCTTTTGATATGAATTAAAATCACATTTGGGGAGGTAGAAGCCCCAAGCTGCTTCCTACACCCACACTGTTCCTTGCTCTTGCATATGTGCAGGGGTTTATTATTCCAGGGTTCCTTGTTAGGAATGAGGTATGTTTTCTAAAAAAATATGAAAAAGAATGTGGATTTTGTGATGAAGTAGGGGGGGCTTAAAAACATAACTGTTCTGCCAATTTTGTCAGGATCCTCTGAAGGATGGAGATACAGCTCTTCCCTCTGCAGAGCAATCACTCTCATGCCTGGCACACATTCAAGCCTGAAGTTTTCAGACTGGTGCCCACTTTATCCCTCTGCCTCCATAAAACTGGAAGGAGTAATACAGACAAGATGTGCCTGTACTTGCTTTTCTGTTAGCCTATTACAAGAGGAGATTTCCTGGCCAGAGCATTTGGCTGAGTTCAGAAGAGATGTTTTGTAGTCCAATAAATGTTGTAAAACACATCCCACACCTTTCCTCTGTCTGCTGCCTTGTTCCTCACTGTGTCCCTGCAGCTCAAGGACTTGAGATTCGAATCTCCTTCTCCTGAGTGCACTACAAACCCATTGTGACTGTGAAGATGATGGATTATTAGTGAGACACTGGATGCCCCATCCCTGGCAGTGCCCAAGGCCAGGTTGGACAGGGCTTGGAGCATCCTGGCACAGTGGAAAGTGTCCCTGCCCATGGCAGGGATGGCACTGGATGAGCTTTAAGGTCCCTTCCAACCCAAACCATTCTGGGATTACAGCACAGTCACAGCAGAAACTGGAATACAGAGCAGAAGTGCCTGCGTGGTCACCTGATGGATGGGGACTATTCCAGCAGCTTTAACCCAGGTGCTTGTAGCTGGTTTTTGAAAAGGGTCTTGCCCTGATAAACCATCCCAACCTCTTGCAAAGGGGAGTCCCTCAGAGCACCATTATTCTTTTAAGTGACTCCTTTCCAAAGAGAAAGAACTTCAGAGCCAACACAACCCACCTCAACCTTGCTCATAAGAAGAAATCCACTTACGTTGCTTTCATGTTGTTTTTGGGTTCCAGGGGGATCTCCAGCACTTTGGTGTTGCCAATGATCTTCTCATAGCTGGTGGTGGTGACAGTTTTGCCCGTGATGCGATGGACCTGGTAGAAGGCGTGGGGCTTCAGGATCCGCTCATCTGCCGTGCCAATGAAGATCTGCAGCCCCAGGGGCTTGTTCTCCATGTACCCATGCAGCTGGCAAGACATTGAAAACCTGCCATCACACACTGGGCCTTCAGGAAACCAAGATTTGTAGACATACATAGATAAATGTGGGTTTCTGGCATTGATTTGCTGCTCTTTGAAACTCATCCTTGCCCCAGTTGTTGGTTCACCTTGAACCATTCCTCTTGCAGGACATTAAAACACCACCTGTACAGGTAGAGATGGCATTTTGGGACTGAATAGCACAAGGATGGCTTAGCTGACCTTAGAGCCTGGGGTTTCTAGGCCTCAAGGACACACACTCTTCTGTCTTTTTTTGTTTTTTTTTTTATAAACACCATTTGTTGCAAGGAAACCAGAATGCCTCCATAGACCAGGAGACAAGGAAATTTCTCCTTCTTTATTAACGTTCAAAATTACAAATCAAACCATTCTAAATTTCTCACAAAACCAAAAATGAGAACCAGACATTTATCTACCACATAGCCAGGGATTGAGCTGAAAGGGAACTTTATGGTCTGAGACATGCTAAATTTGTTTTCAATTACTCTGTCCACATACTAAACCTTGATGAAGCCATACAAAGCAAATAGTACTGGAAGATCAGAGAAAAGGAAGATTAAGCTAATGGCATTCATGGCCAAACCAGGGTTTTTTATCTTTTTTTTTTTGCTTTTCACCAGTCAGCAGGAGGTATCCTTGCACAGAAGGATTAATTCCCCCCTGGAAGGGGACCACATGCAGCATCAATGCAATGCTGGCAGCCTTCCTCCAGCATGGCAAATGGAAGGAGACACTCCCACTCAGAGCTATCACTGCTCATCCAGCACGTTCTTTGGAGGCACAGAAAGACAGGGGCTGTGCCCCAGGGACCCCTCCAAGCCAAGGCAGGAGTGAGCAGCCTCCCCTGGCATCAACAGCTCCATGAGCAGCTCCATGAGCAACAGCTCCACCAACAACAGCTCCACCAACAGCTCCATCAACAGCAGCTCCACGAGCAGCTCCACCAACAACAGCTCCACCAACAACAGCTCCACCAACAGCTCCATCAACAGCAGCTCCATGAGCAGCTCCATCAACAACAGCTCCACCAACAACAACTTCATCAACAACAGCTCCACGAGCAGCTCCATGAGCAGCTCCATCAACAGCTCCACCAACACTCCATTGAAGGCAGCAGGACTAAGCAAGGCTCGTGCAAGATCAAAGTGCAGAGCCCAGCCCAGGCACAGCCCATCCCTCGCTGGCACCAGGGTTCAGGAGATGGGGAGCAGGGCAATGGGGCAGGGGGCTCTGTGCAAACCTTCAGCTGGCTCTGGGAGCCAGGGGAGGAGCAGGGAGCTGGGCTCAGAGCACCAGGGTTGGCACTGGAGACACAGCATGGCCAGGAGTGTGATAAATAAACACAGCATGGCCAGGAGTGTGATAAATAAACACAGCATGGCCAGGAGTGTGATAAATAAACACAGCAGCAGCCATGGGCACGTTCAGAGATGGGTAACACCTACAGGAGATAGGAGGCAACAGAGGAAATGACAGATCTGCTGGGAACAGGCACTGATGGAGGAATCAGCCCCTGCTGATCCACAGCCCAGAGCCACACAGAAACTCACCCTAAGTATGGGACTTTCAAAACCCAACATTTCCTGCCCTTCAGTGCAAAGCCATTGTATCACCAAAAGCCATCCTGTCCTCACAAGGGGCGAGGGGGAAGAGCAGTTTTAAAGTTCTGAGTGTTTATTGTCATGTCTGACAGGGTAATTCTTTGTGCATCCAGCTACAACAACGAGAGGATCCTTTGGACAGGAGGGGTTATTACAGTGACAGCAAAGCAGCTTTTGCTCTCCCCTCTGCCCTGGCAGAACAAAATCCCAGAGTTATGGGTGGGAGACTGAAATGGAGGAAAACAGATCATAAATTAGAAAAGAAAATCTGCCCCCAGTGAGCACAGTCAGTAGCAGCTGTAACAGAACTGGATACATACACAGGCTTTAATACAGCCACCTTTAAAAGTCATTTTAAGTGGTGTTTGCTCATGTACAGAATGAGTTCCCGAGACAAAAATGTTCATGGTTGTCCAATAATGTGCAAGTCTGTGGGTGTGTTTTGTATAAATGCACACAGACTTAAAGAAGAGAGGAATTGATTCCCTGTTCATATGGCAATGTCTGTATTATCTGCTGGCCCAGGGGCATAAAACACACAGTAAAAGCCTCCTGATCCTCCACAGAACCAAGTTTTAAATCAGTTGTTTGGTCAGTAGAAGAAAATTACTTTTTACTTTTTGTAATTTATGGTATTGTGGCAATGCTGTGGGATGACATCATTGTAAAATCAGAATAGCATTATAAAATTCAAATACAAAGAGAAAAAATATACGTAAAAGAGTCAAGTGTCCCATTTAAAAAGGTTCATCCTTGAGCTCACTGATTACATTTTCAGGGCTAATATAAGTGATCATTTACCATAAGCATTACCATCTACCTTTCACTTGCTACAAACACAGCAGGATGCCTGAAGAACAAAAAAAAATGGAGATGAACAGCTCACAGAAACACTCCAGGAGCTTTAAAATCAGAGTTTTACACTCATCCTCACCACAGCTCTCCCTTTACCTGCACCAGGGAACAGTGATGCTCCCCCTGCTCAGCAGGGGACAGAGTATTTGTGCTGCTTTTTTACAGAGAAAATTCACTGTGAGCTGGAATGAAAGAACACATCAAAGCTATGCTTCAGAGATATGTCTCTTCTTAAAATTGAACTGCTAAAGATTGTCCCTGTCAATAAACACTCATCTCCACTATGCCAGGCAGCTGCTTTAATATTTAACCAAAGCACTGATCTTTCCTTTGGAGAAGCAAAAGCGGAATAAATTTGATCCTTAAACAAACTTTGAGAAGCGAAGATTTTAAATGCTTTTTAAAATACTAGCTTTGAAATTCATTTTTTTTTCCTCCCTTAGCAACAACCAAGCTGCTCTAAAATCTCAGCGTTTCAGTGTTGTTCTTCTGCTCATCAGAGCTGCTCCCTCCAAGCCCTTCCAGGGCACATCAAGGTGTGCCTTCACTCTTTCTCACTCTTCTTTCCATGAAGAAAACAAAATCATCTGGATTTCAGTTTCAAGAGAGCGAGGATCAAGAAAGATTTATGAATACAGAATTCTGGGAGGAAATATTTTTGTGTATTATAAGGTGACCTATTCACAATAAAACTCCCCCAAACTGTATACAGATCGAGCCGGAAAAAACCCAACTCCTTTGAGTCACATTTGCCACAAGGGGAAAGAGAAGCCAGACATGATGTGTACCTTTCCATACTCTATTTTGGGACTTTAAGATCCTATTTCTTTCATTTTTTTTTTTTTCTTTCAGATTTTTCTTAAACTTTGCTTTTGCCTAACTCTTACAATATTAACAGAGCCAGACATGGGCTGGTTTGTGACCTGAGGAAATGCAAAGCACTTTGGCAGATAAACAAATAACATCATTCAGAAAACAAGGAGACTTTTCTTGTTTGGTTTGCTGCTGTGATTGGGTTTCTAAACAAAATGGAAATGTGTGGCAATATTAAAAGCATCATCCCACCTCTGCAGAAACCAAATTCATCCTGCACTCCATCCATAGATCAATACCAGTCAAATTTGGGAAAGGGGGTGGGTTTGAGTGCCATTGGCAGGAAGGCACCTGTGGAATTCTGCATGCAAAAAATGAGCAGATGTGCCTTTAGCTGCTGGGTTTGTTCAGATACACACCCAAAACCACCCCTGGCACTGCAGCCATCAGGAGCACACATCAGCCACGTGGAACACTTTTCAAAACTCCTCACAAACTGAGACCCCAGCTCCAAACACACAGCACTTAAAGCCAGAGTTGTTAATTCCCTTCTAAGCAATTCTAATTCCATTCTAAGCCCAGTGCTGAGATGATCCAAACCCTGCACCCAAGCAGCTGGCAGTGCCCCTGGCTGGGGGGATGTGACACACAGGGCTGCACAAAGAGCAAATCTCTGCACAGGTGGAGGCTGCAGAACTGCTTAACTGCGCTAAAAATCAAAGGATAAATTGACAGCAGAGTCAGAAAGCAAGGTAAATTCTTTAAAGATTCTGTAGGTAGTCACCTACAGATACAACATCTCTGTACAGGGAGAATTCAGAGCAACTTTTGAAAACTAGCTCTTTCAATCTGGGATATGCTTTCTTGAATTTAAATATTATTATAATTTATGCAGAATTAGCATTATTAACAGGAAAAAGAGAGATTCACAGGAAATAAATACGGTAACTTTTTTTATTCTTACCCAGAAGCCAGGCCAGAGAGGGGCAGTGATTTCCCAGGTCCTGCAGGGGGTGAGCAGCCAAAGCCCAGTGAGAAACCTGTGGTGTACATGCCCTGGTGCAGGGAATTCTGACCCTGCCAGGGAATGCTGACCCTGTCCTGAACCCCAAACTGGCACTTCAGGCACTGCTCAGCAGCTGCAGCACCTCAGTTCCCAGTTTCCAGAATCGAGAGCTTTGCCTTTTCACTGCTGGGCTGCAGAGTGAAATTTCCTTGGGGATTTTTAGTTTAGCTGCTGCACATCAAAATCCTCCCTGCAGTGCTGGGCTCTGCACAACGAAAGCAGCAGCATCTGCAAATGTTCCTGACGTCTTTGGAGAGCCCCTGTAAGGTCCTGTGTGAGACCGACTGCTCTAGAGAGGACAAGGGAATAATTTATTCCCCATTCATCGCAGCAGAGCTCTGCCTGCCGGGCATTTCGGTCTTTCTCCCTGGGACGGACAAAGCTGCATCTTTAAAGCACCTTCCTGTCTAGACAACGCAAACCGTGGCCAGGAGGAGAAATACGAATGTGGGGAATCGATTCTCTCACTCAGCTCGAGGGTTTTATCTGCTCCGAAGCTCTCTGAGCCCAGCCTAACACGGGGTTTGGGCTGTGACATGCACCCCTGGCTGTGTCCCCTACACCCCTGGCTGTGTCCCCTGCACCCCTGGCTGTGACCTGCATCCCTGGCTGTGTCCCCTGCACCCCTGGCTGTGTCCCCTGCACCCCTGGCTGTGACCTGCATCCCTGGCTGTGTCCCCTGCATCCCTGGCTATGACCTGCATCCCTGGCTGTGTCCCCTGCATCCCTGGCTGTGTCCCCTGCATCCCTGGCTGTGTCCCCCGCATCCCTGGCTGTGTCCCCCTGCATCCCTGGCTGTGTCCCCAACACCCCTGGCTGTGTCCCCTGCACCCCTGGCTATGTCCCCTGTATCCCTGGCTATGACCTGCATCCCTGGCTGTGTCCCCTGCGTCCTTGGCTGTGTCCCCCGCATCCCTGGCTGTGTCCCCCGCAGTCACCGGGCTGTACATGTGTGATTCACACGGACCATCCCGGCCGGCAGCGACGAGAGGGAAAACAGAGCCGGGCGAGCAGCATTTAACGAGAAGCGAGCACAAAGCCGTGAGAAATCGCTTCCTGCCGGGCTCCCCTTCCTGCTGCTGTGCCGGAGATAAGCGGGGCCGCTGCCCCCCGCCCACCTTCCCCCAGGAGCCGCGGCACCGCAAAGCAGCGCTGCCCCCCGTGCCTTTCGGACCCTCCGAGATGATGTTCCGAGCCCACAGCCCCGTTCCTGTCCCCCCTTCCTGCTGCAAGCGGCTCCAGCCTCGCATTTGAGCGTTTATCCCCATCGTTAATAACCGCTGACTGCAACGATGTCAAGGAATTTTTTTTCTGGGGAGGTCTTTGCTCAACAATGCTCGTAGCGAGATGGAAAATGTCGCTGCATTGTCTCAGGGAGAGGGGCATATCAATAACTGTCAGGAATTTAACAAAGACCTCGTCCAGCCACTGTATCGTGTAGCAGCTCCTCTGCCTGCTCCACTTTGGGCTGACATTGAGCAACAAAGCTGAATCTTCTCACATGTTTTTGTTCAATTTAATGTACTTGGGACACTGCAAAAGAACGCAAACCAGAAGGAAGTCTTTGCCTTAGTTCCTTTTGCTCCCTACCAAAGCTGTCTAAAAAAGCCTCTGAAGACAATCCTTTGAACATCTGATTCTGATAAATTATGACTTTTTACGATACTCAGTTTTAAGTGTTTCTTATTTTGGTGACAGCTTTGTCAAAATTCCAAGGGCTGAATCTCACTTGCTCTGCTGTTCCTTACAGTAAATGACAACCAGACTCCCAGTGTCTTACTGGGATTTCTGCTTTCAGATGGGGTTAATACAGGTCTGGAGAGACAGCAGCTCTTGGGAGAAAGCAGTCAGGAGGGTTTGCCCCTGGCTGACCTCACAGCACAGTGTAAGCAAGTTGTTTCCTCTCTGGGCTTCAGCTTCCCTGCCCCTGTGAAGAGCTGATCCTGTTTCAGGATGCTTTGACTATCTCAGATGACAGTTTTAAAGAAGAGGCACAATGCATCTGTCCAGTGCAATGTACAGGGAGGAGGATTTGGAGATCTCATTTTCACAGCTGGATAAGAAAACCAACTGTGCCATTAAAGCACTTCCATGCACATCATGACAAGAGAGCTAAACCTCCCCAGCACGACAGAACTCGCTGTGCCACGAGGAAATCAGAGGGTGAAAATTTGACGATTTTGATAGAATCACACTTGGGGGAACTCCTCAGCACGGGGGTCTGGCACCAGTTAGCAAAGCTAGGCCCTTGCCAGCTGTCAGAGCTGTGGAAGCAGCCCCAGCCCAGCTGGAGCAGAACAGAGGGTGCCAAGGCAGGGCTTTGCTAAAACCTCACCTTCCTCTGCCACACTCAGCTCATCCTTCCCCGGGAGCATCCCTCTGTGAAACCCAGGTGTGGCACAAAGCTTAATGTGACAAGGGGCAAGAGGTGGAAGCACCAAGAGCATCCTGGAGATGAATCCCAACCCAAAGTGATCGATTTGATTGCACAGAACCAAATCTCCAGAGCTGAGCCCTCTGCCAGGGCAAGGTGACTTTGGGGTCCAGGAACCCACCATGGCCTTGGCTCAGGCACTGGACATGGGACTGAATGTCAGCCAGATCTTGAAAATATCTTTGCCAAAAAGCATTTTTGCAATAAAAAAAGGAAAAAAAAAAAAAGAATAAAAAAATAGCATGGCTCAGGAACCTCTGCCCTCCCCAGTTTCTTTCATGCTGAAACCCACAACACGAGGCATGGTCAGAGAGAACAACTCAGGTCTGCTGGAAGCAGCAGGGTTCAACAGTTCATTCAGCATGAAATAGAGACCCCAGATAAATTTCCCTGAGCAGCAGCAGGCAGGAGGAGCCCTGTCCCCCCCTGAACACCCTGGCCCTGGTGAGCAGGACAGGACACTCCCCATGGCACAGGGCACTTCCCACTGCACAGACATCAGTCCTGAGGGAAAAGGGGAGAACTGGAGGCTCAGCTGGGCAGGGAAACCCATGAGCAGAGAGCTCTGGTGTGAGTTTCCAGGACACTGCCCACCCTGTGTGAGGTACTCCAGCACGCCCTGAGTGGGGTGAGTTCTGTGCTCACATCTGTGACACACAGCCAGAAATTCCAGCTTTGCTTTACAGCACACTGACCCCCCCATGCACAGTCCTGCAGTGAGAACCGACAGGAAAGAGGAACTAAATCCTGCATCTGCCTCATCCAGGAATATTTCTAACCCACAAAACCTGCCCAGCACAGGCATCCCCCTCAAACCAGCTGGTACACTCTGCTTCCCCTCACCTCTGCCAAAAATCCTCTCCATTAAAAGCAATGCATTCTGAATTAGGCTCAAAAGTTTCAGTGAGAGCTTTTCATTCACCTCCACCTCAGAATTATAGCCATGCTTGCAGCACAGCCTGAGGGCTGCTGTCCTGCCCTTGCATTTGATGGCATATTAGTTCTGAAGAGAATTTCCCAGATGCAGCTAAAATCTCTGGTTTGGCCACTGCACACGGACCAGCAGTAAATAAACCCACAACCCAGAGCTCAAAGCTCAAGAGGCCCCTAGAGCCATCCCATTGTGCAAACAAGCCCTGTAGGCCTGCAGGTAAATCAGGTGTGAAAGGTGCAGGTGGTTTGTCACACTGAGCTGGGGACAAAACCCAGCCCCAGAGCAGGCAAGTGATGGTGGCACAAAGATGTTGTGCAGCACCAGCCGGGTGCATTCCCTGCACGGGGGCCTCGGGAAGGTGGGAAAAGCACAAACTGAGCTGCTGGGATGTGCCCTGGGCAGCAAACCCCCCTGGGCTGGCCGGGGATCCAGCAGCAGCCCAGCCCCACGTGTGAGAGTGAGAATCACCCTGTCGAGCTGGGATTTGGGTTTGAGTTTCCATCAAAGGCTCTGCTTTCACTAACACACCAATGAATTAGCTGAATGTTGGAAGTCACATACAGTTAAAAGTCAGAGCCCCATGGGAAGCCCAGGCTGAGAAACAATGTCTCCTTTGACTGCAAAACCACAAGAAAACACAGACGGCAAAATTCAAATATAAAAGGAAAGTGGAACATACGTTTGTTATTGTAAAGCAGCTCCTGTGAGCTCCACTAACAACTCTGCCATTCCAGCTTCTTTTTAATAAGAAAAATAAAAAGAGGCAGTGAAAGTCACCACAGTTTTCAAAGTTAGAACCCAGGGGAATGAGTTTTTTAGGCAGGCTGTGCTGAACAGGAACCCCTCTCAGTACAGCTTTCCTGCTCTGGAGAGGAGAAGTGAGTTGGAGCCTGGCACACAGGGCTGGACGGGCTGGGGGTGCCTGTGCCTGCCCCTGCCCTCACCTGAGCACTGGGGTTTTGCAGCCCTGCTCTACCTTTGGATGTTGTCCCAGGGTAAACTTTGGGTCGTGGATTTAACCTCTGCCATTACCCTCCAGGTTTGTGTCTGGGCTGCCACCTCTATCCCAGCCACATCCTCAGGAGCAGCCACTGCCTTTCCCACTGCCCAGGCTGTTCCACAGCCTTGACTGGAGCAGCTGGGTACAAATCAGCAGCTTTGGGAAAAAAGAGTTGGGAACCAAACGTGCCTCCCCCTCCTCTGTGGTGTCACTGACCAGGGGGACCTGCAGGATGGAAGGAACCTGAAAACTTCAGCTTAGTCCTTACTACAGAACATCTCCTGGCTATTCTCAGCACCTTAACATCCAGGGGATACTCACAACCCTAAACCCTGACTTTCTCTCCAGCTACCACAAGCTGTAGGCTCCTCCCAAGAGAGACTCAAACACCTGAGCTGGGAGCCTGTGCTCCTCCGTGTGGTGCTGGAATCAGACATGTGACCATTCCATGGCTTCTCCTCCTCCTCCTGGCACAGCCCATGTCCCACCTGGTCCAGCTCCCCAGAGGCTTTGACCACCCAGACTCTTCTCCTGCCATGCTCGGAGTGCACAACTGGTGCAGAGCCTTGAGCACGAACCCACAGGGCTCGACACGTGAAGAAGAGGAAGCAGCATCAGAAAGATAAACCACAAGATAAGGCTTGGAGGATATGAGAGCTGCTGGTCTGTAGCTTCAGAGCACCCAAAAGAAGAAATCTGCATGCAAAATGCACTTTCCAGAAAAATAAATATTGCAGGCCAACACGGTGCTGCAAAAACCAGCCAAGATCTCTTCTGCCAGCAGGTTCAGCTGGGTAATTAGTCACGTGGAGAGTTAATTGAAAGCTTTTTTAAAATCAGATTTGTTTCAAAAGAGATTGCATTTTAGAAAAATACTCTGTTTGCATTTAACAAGAACACAAAAGCTAAAGTTCACTAAAGGGAAAGAAGGAGAAGGAAAAAAAAATCCCTTGAAGCCAAATAACTTCTGACATAAAAACTTTGGATTTTACTAGCCTCCCCCAGTCTGAGATGTCATAAACCATACAGGTGCAACTATCTCATTGCTTGGCATCCAGATGAACCTGGTTATGTTCAAGTGAACACAAATTCAACAAATACTCCCAGCTTTACAATAAACCTTCAGAAAGAATCTGTCCATATTTTCCCCAGATGCAGGCACAGCTGTGCAGAGGCACATCTGCTCGGGGAACTAAAGTGGACATTTGAATTTATAGCCTTAGATCCTGAAGCTTGATGGCAAATTATGATAAAACTAGCAATATTGGTTCCTGTCTTCGACAGAAAATAGAAATGCCTCTTTGATTGATATTGATTGCAGGAAGGAAACAAATTCTATTTTCCCATGTCACAAGAAACTCCTTCAGTGCAATAAGGAGCCTGTTGATAGGAGGACCTTGGGAAGGTAAGTGATACTGCAGTTGCAAGAAAACTGAGAATGGAGCAAGTGCTGATTGGTATCATTCCTGCATCCAGGTAGCTTCAAACACACCACAGGAGCTTGTCAGACCCAAACCAAAATCCTGCATTACTGAGGTATGGCAAACGTGACTGCTGGTTAATGTTAGCCTGCACCCTTTACTCAAATACCCAGTCCATACATGTAAGTCCAGCTCCATCAAAGCAAACAAATTCATTGATTTACCAATTTATGGCTTGATTTTAAAAGGGGGTGAGCCTGCAGGGGAATATTGAACATGTGTTTGAAGTTAAGCATAAATCAAGCCAGTGAAATTAGTGGTATTGATCACATGCTTGAAATTACACATAAATGTTAATGTTTTCCTGATTCCTGCAAGCCCTGAGTGTGTCAGGAACATCTGTGGGATGCAGCCCAACTTTGTTCAGTGAAGGCTGTAGCTGTGGCTGACCTGTTCAGCTCCCACACATCATTCCAGCACTCTCCCCCTGACACAGCACAGCCTGCCTTTGGCTTTCCTTCAGGAAACATGGGCTGAAAACAGGGGAAATGAGGGAAATGACTGATGTGCCCCCACTTGGCTACACTGCAGCTACTCAGCCAGTATTTCATACCACCCTTTGAAAGGTGAAGGAAAAGCTGTTCACACTCCAAACAGAAGAAGGGTTCAGCTCATTCACCTCTCAGGTCAGCAAAGGGACGAATTTGTTCTCTCCACACTGGCAGCCTGAATTTTGCTCACTTGTTTTAGCAGTGACTCCCCAGGTACCTTATGACAGTTGTAAGGGGATCACACGAGGTTTATACAGCCCGGGAAATGCAGCAAACACATCAGCCACATTTCTGAGCTTTCAGAAGCCAACCCAAACCGACCTTCCCCAAGGCTCGGCTCATCCAAAAGCTCAGAGGCTGCTCCTCTTCCAGACACAACCCACACCAAGAAATTCAGGGGTGAACTTGTCCCCAGGGGATCATATGGGTTTTATAGAGCCCAGAAAAGGCAGCAAACACATCATCCACATTTCTGAGCTTTCACAAGCCAACCCAAACCGACCATCCCGAAGGCTCAGCTCATCCAAAAGCTCAGAGGCTGCTCCTCTTCCAGACACAACCCACAGCAAGCAATTCCGAGATGACCTTGCCCCCCTCTTTTTCCTGCAGGGGGATGCCCAGTGCCTTACCTGGACCACGGGGTGTCCCCCGGTGGGAGCCTTGACGGCGCCGCGGCTGCCCTCGGTCTCGTAGTGTGCGCGGTGGTGGGGCTTGGGCTGCACCTCGATGCGCAGCTCGTACGAGCCAGACTGGCTGGCCAGGGGCCACTCCAGGGGTGGGAGGGACTGCACGGGCAAGCTGGGACACACACACACGGAGACACAACAGCAGGGACACTCCTGAGAACGTGGCTTCACAAAACTCCCCCATCCCTCCTTCCTCCCAGTGCCCCACCGGGAACATTCGGGAGCTCCCGTGGGGTTTTGGTGCACTGCTCACATCTCTGCTGAGATGATGGCAGTTTCTGTGGGCCCATCTCCTTTCGGAAGAGAATAAGGTATTTCTGCTTCTCAAACAGAAATATCTATAGCAATTACATTTTTTCAAAGATCCCCCTCTTTTATCTAGCTTCTGCTATGTGTCACCAACTTGGAGATCACAGAATACGTATTGTGAAATATTACCTCCGTTTTGTCATCACCTGCCAGTTGTGCAAATTAATAATCGTTATGATTTCCATAAATATTAAAATGCACATCAATAAAATGCTAAATATTCTTACCTGGTACTAGTTTTCCTGTTATGAAAATACATAAGGGTTTATGGCATGAAATGAATACACTGCAGTGTACAGCTAAAGGCTGCACTGGATTTTAAACCACTCTTACTCGGTGGCTGCTGCCAGAACCGGTCTGACGAGTCAAGGGAAGTCACAGCCCGTGCTCTGTCACTCACAGCTTGTGTTTGCAGGTCAGGAACACCCTGGGATAACGTCAGTGTGGGGACAACCTCTGTGCCCAGCAGGATGGCACTGACAGGGTGCCAGCAGGGACTAGGAGCCGAGTCACTCACTTGGCACCCTCGGTCCTGGCAGATGCCACGGAGCCAGACAAGGGAGGGCTGAGATTTGGGCTAAGGGACAACTGGCAAATTAACAACCAACACTAAGTCCCTGGAGGTGACTGAATGCTCAGTCTGACCTGGAGCTGTGAGCTTAATGTTGAATCAGGCATTATTTAAATTTAAATAAAAATAAATTTAAATATTTTCATCCTCGATGGAAATTTGTAAGCGACTTTAGAAAAGCAATCCCACCATTTTAAGAGCAGCAGGATGTCACCAGAGCGTTCAGCCTATGCCAAAGGCTGTCTGCAATCTGCTATTTAGACAAATCATTTGGAAATTTGGATTTGTAGTGTACTGTGCTATCAATGAGCCTCTTTGGTGATGTTTCTTCAAAACCCTGACTTTTTCATCTCGGAATCCTAATGGACCAGGCTCTGGTCTGCAGCAGGACCTGCCCAATAAAACACTCCCTAGGGATCACCAGCCATGACAGACACCAAACCATGAAAAGAACATGGAAAACACACCCACGAGAAGGATGACATACCTGCAGATCGGTATTGCAGGCACCAGCTGCTTTGTCCAGGACGGAGGAACCAACAGAATGGATTCTGGGGCTGAGTTTCTCCTGTCCTCCTGCTCACAAGGCCCGTGGAAGTCAACAGTCTGAAAGACGTGGCACGGAATGCTGTTTTTGTGGGAAGACATGGACGAAGGATCGGGGCTGGTTTTCCAGATTTTCGTGGGGACGCCGCAGGAAGGATCCGTGGGGAGGCTGCTCATGGCATCCATGGGCAGGGGAGCGCTGGGCAGCGGCGTGTAAGCGACTGCTGAGGTGTCCTCTCTCGGGGGCAGGCGAGGAGAGGGCTGTGGAGAGGGGGTCCGTGACTGCCGAGGAGAGCTGGGGGGCAGCTGGGAGCTGTAGAGCCCAGTGCTCGAGTACCTCCTTTTTGCACCTGGCGACGAAGACCTTGAGTTGGGACAGGGTGATGGTGAGTGGCGTCCCAAGCAGGCTTCCTCCGTGATGCTTGTTCGTGGTGACATTATTGGAGAGGTTCTAGGAGAATAATGAGTATGGATGTTTTGAAACTGTGGACAAAGGTCATCACTAGGACCATTATTTGGTGAAACACATGGTGAGGTGCAAGGAGATACATTTGTCTCTGAAATGAAACTTGCAGAGGAGCCGCTACTAGCTGGGCTCAGACACAGTGGTTCTCTGTAGCCCTCAAAGCCAGGGACAGGCAGGGTAACCCTCGGGCTAGTGGTGGCTGAGTTGGACTGATGTTCTACCAAAAGAACATCTGTGTCTCTGCTGCGGAAGGGACCCCCTGAGTGAATCAGTTCATGATATGGAGTTATTTCAATCCTAGGGCTCGGAGCAGAGGCCCCTGCAGCGTTGGCAGGGTGTGGAGGTGTTGGCCCTATGCTATCTGGCTGTCCATATCTGCCCATGGGGTCTGCAGAAAGGTTAGGAAAAGGCAGGGGGCATGGCTTGAGGCCACAGTCCAAGACATCATGAACGTATGTAACTCCAGAGGGTGGGCTGGTGGTTTTATGTGGAGTCGGTTCTTCTGGAAAAAGAAGGGTCTCTTTAAGACTGTAAATATTGTTACAGAAGCTGAGCAATCATGGGTTAAAAAAATTGCATATTTATAAACTGGTTGTGATCTGATATTAGCTTATTATTTCATTCTTTTTAACTGCAGTTAATGCCCGTGAGAAGTACTGGATTAAGAGCCAGGGAAGCTCAAGTGCTCCGGGCAGGTGCAGCATGGACAGGAGCAATGCAAACACCTCCAGGCAGGCTCCTGATGCCTGAGCCTCACCTGAGGGATCCCTGGACAGGTCAGCCCCTCTGTCCACAGCAGGGCTGCCCTCCTGCCAAGGACACCCCATAGTGACACCTCGGGTGCTGTGACTTCGGTCACGTTTTGCCAACTGGGAGCTGGACCGAGACCAGCACATCACAAAATCGCTTCCAAACACATAAAACCAAATGTTGAGGAATAGCTTTTGGAGAGGGATAAACACCTTCCTTACACAGCCAGACCCAAGCAGGAAAGGCTTCATGGCCAAAGCTGAGCTCAAACTCTTAAATTGAAAAGGCAGTTCTGTGTGATGATTTGTTTGGCTCTATCATGACAGCAAGTTTGGTGACAGGTTTCATGTGAGTCAGAAAACACATTCACAAATATTTGTTAGAGAAGAGAGAGAGGGAGAAAGAATCCAGCCCTGTGGTTAAAGGGCAATCACATTCCAATTTCAGCCCAAGGAACGTTTTCAGACAGGAATTATAAAATACACGATAACAAATAGGTGTTCAGTAGAACCCTCTCTCTGCTGGTACCAAAAATCCTCAATTTTCAGAGATTTCCATTTTACAAACTACCCCCAGGTTGCAGAGCACAGGGATGCTTCCAGAGAACACAGAATTCCCACCAGCACTGCTGGGCCCAGTTCCAGTCTGGTCCCACAGCCAAGGGGGCACAGTGGCAGTGGCATCCCAGAGTCATGGCAGGTGTTCCCATGGACATCAGCTCCTGGAGCTGAAGAATATTTGTCATCACACAAAAACATGCAAAACATTACCAGGATTTGTATAAGTTTTTTAAGATTTCAGTGTATCCAGGAAATACCTGAAACAGCTCCACATTCTGGATTAATTCACACTATCTGCTCACTCTGGGCACAGATCAGCAAATGCCACAGGCAGAGGGTTTCATTTAAATATTTAAATTACTGTTCCAGCATTTTCTCTAACTCCTACACGACATGAGACAGCAATTCCCATGAGAAAATATCACACAGAAAGCCAGGCAGGAGCTGACTGTGCTTTCTGCAAAAGTAGCAGAAGTTCCTGGTGAAACTTTTACATGCAGAGAGATTTGGACTTATTTTCAGGGGGTTTCTGTTCATTTTTAGGAACTGCTGAGCATTCGTGTTTATTGGGAAACCCCAAGAGCCGAGCAAACAAACCAACACACAGAATGTCCAGGACAGGAGGGGAGCTGCACAGGACAGTCCAGCCTTGCACATTGCTTAAGGTTCCCCTCTGGCTTTTAATCCCAGCACACAGCTGTTTTGGGGATGGGAAAACAGCAACGAGTCACCGAATTCCGAGCCAAACATATTTTTAGCGCCGTGGATTTCAGAGCTTTGGCACCCAGGAGTAGTGAGTGTGTCATCCCCATCACTCAGGTCTGACACATCGAGCCTCGAGATTGCTGCTGAGATTCCCTCTGAGCAGAACTCGTCAGTCTCTGGAATGAGCAGAGTAACACAAACCCAGAGGCTCACACCATGGCTCCCACTGCTTTGGGGAGAATCTTTAGGCAGAATCTCCCCAATTCCAGCTGATGCCAGCGAGCAAAACCAGCACCATGCAGAGCCAGGCTCGAGGCAGGATTTGTGCCATGGCCAGCAGGAGCAGAAAAGCCTCTCCAGGCTGAACAGCTTCACCTCAAGGAGCAGGTGAGCATTTCAGCTAAACTGCCCCACCACAAACATTAAACTGAATTATCTGTGCCAGACACAGACAGCAGGTACAGAACCAAAACTCAACACACCGAGCTGCAAAACCAGTGGGGGGAGGATCATGTTGAGGAGTAAGGGAAAAGCAAATGTATTCATTTGTAAGTGCACGTGTCACTTTAAAAGTCTGCTGAAAAACAAACACACCCCTCAAAAACTGGGCTTTAGACAACCTACATTTTCCTAGCTCATCCCTGAAATACTGCGTTTCAGAGAGCACTTTCACCCCGGCACTGCCCCTCCCGGAGGATGCAATTCCAGGTATGAATAACAGCGTTCACACACACGGCGAGCCCCAGCCTGCCCTGCCACAGCCCCCGCGCAAGAAAACACCCACAGCTTCTGTGCAGCAACAATATTTACTCTGCCCCACATGGCAAAGCGTCAATAAAGCAGGGCTGCAGACAAACCCGGCGCTGGTTTGAGCAGAGCCCGGAGCAGCAGCGGTGATGCCCAGGGCTGAGCCTGCAGCCCTGACTCATCGGCACGGCTTCGTCAGGAGCCCGGCTCGGGCTTTGGGGAAGCTCCGCCGACCCCGCAGAGCTGCAGGGCACAATGAAATCACTGTCCCGGCCGCTCCTGCCCACGCCGGTGATGTCGCGGTCTGTGCCCATGGCAACGCCGGTGATGCTGCGAGGCGAGCTCTGACCTCAGCGGGGAGGGATGCGGGGCGCCGGGGTGAAGCGGCAAGTGCTGCTCCCGCGAATAAACGCCTCTTCCATGGAAATCAGCAGGAATTCTGCTTTTTGGCTTCAGTAGGAGAGGACTGGCTGCTCCGCTCCCGGCCAGCCTGGGGTCAGGAATCTGCTGGAGGGAAAGGCAGAGCAGAGCCAGCAGCCCCAGGAGAGGAGCAGCAGCAGTTTGCTTCTGTAAACAGCGTCGAGCCCTGCCTTGGCCAGGGGCAGAGGATGCTCGCCAGCATCCCAGCTGCTTTCTCTCTGCCCTTGCAGATACCAGCGGGGACACAGAGCCCAGGGCACGGGAATGGCTCAGGCACACGGCCCCAGCACCACCCAAAATTCTCCCTGAGCTGCCAAGGCGAGCCTGGCTAGGGCTGCAGGAGCTCAGGGCAGCCAGGCTCACACTGCTGGCCCTCTGCCACACTGGGGGTGGCACACAGGGGGGAACAGCCCTGCCACCCCCTCCAGCTGGGCTCCCCAAGGAGGGAGAGCCCACTGCACCCCCTGACAAGAGAACAGCTGCGTGAGGGATCAGCCCAGCAAAGGTGTTTCCCAAGAAATGAAGCAACTTGGAAACCTCAGTGCAGATGCCTCGGAGATAGAGCTTTGCTCCCAAGGCTGTGCCACCTGCAAGAGTTCATCCATTTCTGCATATTGCATGCCAGAACACAGATTGAGATACTCCAGCAAAGGATTGTCCTCTCCACTCTTTTCTGATGGACATCTCACAGACATCTCCCTAGCACGGGCAGCTCCAGCACTTGCCCCCCTCCCTGCACTCAAGCATTTCCCAGCCTGAGGTTTCACTGCTGATTCAGGACCAAAAGATCCTTCTGCTGTCACAGGGGTTAACACACCGCGAATTTCACAACCAGGCAGCACTGGCATCTCCCCATGCTCTCAGTCAGCTTCACTGTCAGCAAACAGCCTTCCCTGTGTCACTCAGCTCCTCTTCCTACAGCAGTCTGACCCCCCAAGCCCTCTGGGATCCCACCCAAGCTGCCAGCTCTCACTGCCCCTTTTTTTCCACAGGTTTTATCCACATGACTGTCTCTCTTATCACAGCAGAGTTCTGGGTGCTCCTGCACTGCAAATAACCACCAGCCCAGCTCCTCTGGGTGCAGGCAGCTCCATCAACCCTCTGGAAGCCAGGCACCCTCCCCAGGTACAGACCCTCAGGAGTGCCCCTAAGAACCCAGGGACAGCTGAATCACAAATCAGGGAATGTTAGTTTCCAAGGACTTGACCCTTGATTTACCAAACTCCTTTTCACACATGCCTGAAGGAAAAGGAGGAGGCTGCCCAGATTCCCCAAGCCCAGGGCCATAGCAGGGTGAGCACACGTGCCTTGGTGAGGGCCACCCTGCCCTGTTTTAAAACAAGGCAGCGACTTCAAAGGCAGCCACTCAGCCAAATGGGACCGTGCCAATTAGCATGAAATTAGGGAATAAAGGCTGCATTCCGTGCTGGGTTTATGCAAACCATGCTCTAGTAAAAGCCAAAGATAGCCCTGTGCAGGCCAGGGGCACAAGTTGGGTTTTGACCTCACATCCGCTGGCTGCAGCTCCCAGGATTTAACCGGAGTCCCTCATTTGCATAAGTAAAAGAGTCGATTTTCGTTTTCAATTAACTTGCTTATTGTCATTTGAAGGGGCCAGCCCAGAGCTTCTTTCATTTTTCAAAAGCTGAGTTGTCTGTTATTTACACTAACTGCTTGGAAGCTCCAAGTGAGAGCTGGTTTCCTGAGTGAAATCTGGAATTCTCTGGTAGATGTGCATATTTGTTTCCTTATGGCAGGGCTGAACACTGCCTCCTGTGTTCCTGAGCCAGCCCCAGGACCCAACTGCATGCACTTTCAGTTTTTTTTTCCTTTTAATAGCTTTGCATCTGGGAGGAGAAAAAAAGGAACGAGGCAAATTATTCAGGGCTTGACACCTACAAGACGTGGCAATGTCCCTGGGAGCCTGTCTACATACAAACAAGCATTTGGAGGAATATTAATATTTATGGATGCTCCCTGCTTCCCCTCTCTACACTACACACACACAGACCTTGTAGATTCATATCACCAGCTGCAGTCTGAGCCTAATGAGCTACAGCAAGGGCCTGAGCCTAGAGAAAATATTCCTTCCCATCTGCATTTCTACCTGTTGTCTCAGGGCAGGATTTCATCTGGAATATTTTTAAACACAGGTTTTGTTTGGATTTGCAGAACACCCCTCAGAGGATCAGCTCCCAGAAGGGCTGACCTCAAACATTAAAAATGATGTGGCAGCTTTACCTCTCAGCAGATCATCACACAGTGAGTGCCCAGCAAACCTGCAGGGAGCTGCTGGAGCACAGCACTGTCTGCATTTCAGTATTTTGTGTCTCAGGCAGCCAAGAGCAGGTGTTAGGGAAGAACACACACAGCACTTAGCAGAACTTACTCCTCTGGGAGCCCTGCTGTAGGAGTTCATTTGGAAATGCTCATTAACTCACCTGCCACGTTTGAAAGGAGCTAAAATTTGGGATACCACTGCCAACACCTGCACAGAACTCTGCAGTGAATGCATCTAACGCTTTTTTGTTTAAAGGACAGAAAGCATCCTCAATGGCCAAATGAAATCACAGCTTCCACCTGAAAGCAATGTATGCCTTGCCCACACTCCCCAAATCCTGTTCACCTGGGCAGGCCCCTGAGTTCAGCAGATGTTTCTTGTTTGCAAACCCTGAGAAGATTGCTAATTAAAGTCTGGCGAGTAAAGGTAAAAAGCTTTTGGAAATGGCTGGCTTCAAAAGGAACATCTAATATTAATAATATTGACTGCAGGATTTTTGTTGACCCTTCTTTTCCCTGTTGCTTTTATAGCAGTCCATGTTCCTGTTGGCCCAGGCACACACAAGCACTACTGAATGCCAGTCACTTTCAGGAAGGATATTTCTGGCATCCCCATGACAACAAGTTGAGATATAGGTCCTACTTTTAAAACAACCTTGGATGGATACTGCCAAAGTCCAGTCTCTTAAAAAATTGTTTATCAGGAATAAACATTCACCCCAATCCATTCCTAGAGCTCAACATTAACATTTTTCCGTATTTTTATAATTTTAAAAAATCCCTTTTAGCATGCTTATAGATTTGTTATTTTAGGACTTGTCATGAGCAGTGGGTGGAGCAGACCAGGCTGGGAGGACTCCAAATGCAGGAACCAGGCTGAAGTGCTGGGTCCCACTCCTTTGGTTTTGGTTCCACTTTGAATCCTCCTCTGCACAGGATTTGTTTGCCCAAGTGCAGTTCAGATGGGGCCAGAGCTGCACATGAACAATGAGCATCAGTTACCAGCAGCATGTGCATAAAGCCCTTGCTCAGAATTTGATCATTCTCTGCTCTCATGTAAACACACTTTAATCTTTTGTACATTAAAGGTTGCGGATGTATCCTGGATTGCTTACAGACTGGAGCTGGTGCCTTTTCAAAGCCAGGCAGAATGTTCTCCAGATTACAATACTCATATATATGGTTGGGATCTTTTCTTTTTTTCCTCTTTTTTTTTTAAGTTAATGATTCCCATCTTTAGAACAAAATTACTACTAATTATGGTTTCCAGTCATTCAAAAGTGAAGAAAGCAGGCTCAAGAAGGAAGCTACTTCTACAACAAGCACACGCTGCTCTGCATTTATGTGGTTTGAAGATTAAACTTTCTAACCCCCACCTACGTACGATTATATTCTGTAGAACTTCCCACTTAAGGCTCCACAGCAGCACTGTCTACTGCAAAGATGTGAACACACCAGCATCTGAAGCTTTCACTGACATTCCATGTATTTTCATTAAAACCATTAACCCCTCCCCAATTATTCAGTCGATTTATTCCAGCATGTTCTGATGTACAGGAAACCTTGAATGAAAATTCAGCTTTGTCCATCTGATGGTATGAACCATCCCCAATCAGCTTCCATGCTGGTGCACTTAAACGAGGACAGAGACAATAAAACTCAGCAACAACTCTCCATTTCACTAATGACACCACGATTCAGGCCTCAAAGGTCTCCTCCCTCAGAGGAACACAACATCTCTGAGATGCCCCAGGGAAACACCACTCTCCACTGTGCAGAATCAAAACCAACGTGTCTTAGAGACAACATCCCAACAAATCATTCCTCTGGGTCCTCTCTTCCAGCTTTGGTTTACACAAATCTATAAACCTGTAAAATCTGTAAACCACAATCTGGTTTACACAAATCTATATTTTATAGGAAGTATACCTGTTCAGTACCATCAACAGACAGAATCACCATTTATAAAGCCAGGCAACACTTGCCACTGCACTTTAAAGTATCCCAGCATAAGCTCAGAAAAGCAGAACAGCCTGAAAAATCTTTCTTTTATCCTCAAATTCAACTTCAGCTGGCCGTGTTTGTCCCCATGCTGGAGCCAGCTGTGCCACCCCTGCGGGAGGCTCGGGCTCAGGGCGGGCGGTGGCTGCCAGGGCTGCACGCCCCAGCGCTCGGGCTGCCCTGGAGCTCGCAGGGCTGTGCCAGGATGGTCCGGCTGCCCCCGGAGCTCGCAGGGCTGTGCCAGGATGGTCCGGCTGCCCCCGGAGCTCGCAGGGCTGTGCCAGGATGGTCCGGCTGCCCCCGGAGCTCGCAGGGCTGTGCCAGGATGGTCCGGCTGCCCCCGGAGCTCGCAGGGCTGTGCCAGGATGGTCCGGCTGCCCCCGGAGCTCGCAGGGCTGTGCCAGGATGGTCCGGCTGTCCCGGAGCTCGCAGGGCTGTGCCAGGATGCCGTGACTACCCCGGAGCTCGCAGGGCTGTGCCAGGATGCCGTGACTACCCCGGAGCTCGCAGGGCTGTGCCAGGATGCTGCGGGCAGCGAGTGCCCGGCCGAGCGGCTGAGCCCCTGCCCTCCCTGCCATAGCTCCTCCCGGCTGGTGCACGGCTCTGGGGACAGCAGCGATGTCCCCCGGCCGTCCCGTCCCGGACACTCCATCCCGGCACGGACACGGAGCCACTCTGTGCCAGCAGCCCAGGGCGAGCACCTGCCGGGCAAGCGGTGCCGCCGTGCCCCGAGGAGCTCCGGGGGCTCCTCACCAACCTTCGATCGGCTTCAGGTAGTCGTAGTCGAAGAGGATGGAGAAGTCGAGCTCCTCCTGCGGGCTGCCGGGCCGGGCCGTGCCGGGGCCGTGCCCGGGGTCCCGGTCCTGCGGGCCGGGGTCGGGACCGGGCCCGGGGTCCGCGGCGCTCATCGCGGCCCGGGGGGCGGCGGAGCCCCGAGAGCCGCGGCCGCGACCCGGCGGTGCCTGCGGCAGCGAGAGCCGAGCGCTCGGAGCGGGGATGGAGCGAGGAAACACTGAGAAAGAAATGTCCTGGCTTGGGGGGCTGCGGCGGACGCGGAGCCTCGACGGAGGGGGCGAGCGGCGAGCCCCGGGCGGCACGGCTGGGCACGGCACGGCTCGGTTCGGCACGGCAGGGCTCGGCAGGGCTCAGCACGGCTCGGCACGGGCGGCAGCGGGGCAGCTTCCTGCTCCTCTCAGCCACCTGCGCCGGGGCCGCCCCCGGGGAGGAGCCGGCACCGGCCCGGCAGCACCGCACCCGGGCTGGGAACGGCGGGGATCCCCGGCCCGGGAGCCCCCAGAAATGATGCCCTTTAGCCGAGCATCTCCCTGCCCTTTGCCCGAGCATCTCCTTGCCCTGTGGCCCCACGTTAAGCATGACCGGCTGTCCTGCCCGCAGCCGCTCTCTGCGGAGGTTCCGCGGTCCCCGCCGCTCCCGGCGGTGCGGGTGCTGCCCTCGCCTTCTCCAGGCTTCGCACATCCCGCACCATGTGCTCCCATCGCAGGCGGCTGTCTGTAAGCACAGGACGGCCTCTCGTAGCTGGAGCAGCTTTAGAGGCAGCAGCGGGTCCGTGGTGCACAAGGCTCTGTTCTCCTCCTGCCTCGCTCCCAAGCAGCGTTTCAGAGGATGGGCGCTCCCCGCGTTCCCTGCTGGCCACAGCCGGGTGCTGCCAACTTGCCCAGGTGCCCCCAGCCACCTCCACCACCTTGACTCCATTCATCCCATCCCGCCCTGGCCCTGCTCAGGGTGCTGGTCGCTGCCCCCCGCCAGCCTCCTGCCCCTGGGATGGCTGCTACAGCCAGCAGGGAATTCACCCGTGGGTTACTGGGGACCCTGCGTTTGTGTGCTCAGGGCTCTGTGGTCAGAAAGCTGCTCCCTCGCTTACCTGTTTGTGTGGTGCCCTTTATGAGCTTGCAGATGGCTGTCATCAGGTCTGTGGGTTTGAAAAATGCTCCTAGTCTGTAGACAGGGCAGGGAGGCAGAGGCCAGAGGGACCAAGATAATTTTAAAAGTATTTTGGTGTTTACTTCAGCTTGTTTTTATTTGCTAAGCCTATCAGCAGGACAGCATTAACTACAAGACAAATCCGGTTCTGCATTACTTGTCTAAGGTCACAGAAAGTCTGTTTTAAAGCACACATGAACCAAAATCTCTGCAGTTGGGCTTATAACCTACTGCCTTTCTCATTCATGTGTCCAGCCAAGTAATGACAAATTGCCCTCTCATCACACCCTTCTGCTCCATCCTTTGCTCGTCCAGAGGACAAGAACTCAGACTTTCCCTACAGTTTGCAGTCAGGCTCTTCACTGAGTGTCTGACCAGTACTGGCTGGTCCCCCTGCAGCCCTGGGTGAGCAGAAACACCACACAGGGCTGGGGCTGAAAGGGCACTCAGGGAGCAGACAAACCTGCTGTGAGGTGGGCAGCAGTCACACTGCAATCAACATTAATTGTGGCATTAATTTGTTGCTGGAAGGTGCCAGAGAATAGGGAAAAGTGGCAGTCAGAACGGGCAGGTGAGCCTGCAGACACAATGTTCACTGAGGTATTTACAGGCACTCCAGCCCCTTGGGGAACCTGTGCTGCTCTCTGTGAGGGCCTGATTTGTTCTGAATTGTTTAAACATCTATTAAATTGGATTGTTTATGTCTCTTGTCCAGTGATCCTTACCGTTTGCTGAGCACTGGCCTTTTATCATTGGCTCTTCTATTTGAAATTCTTTAGAAAAACACAATATACTTGCTGATCTTGGCTTAGCACTAAAGAGAGCTGTCATCCTCACAGCTAACACCACAAGGAGCACGATGGGAGAGCATCAATTGTATGAGCCACAGAAAGAAAGGACACAAACAAAATCATTGGTCTTTTAAAGTGAGATACGGGTGATTGGCAGGAGGGCACGGGGAGACGACCCCGACTTCTGCTAAAGCTCTATCCCGTCCTTTACTTCCCAGCTTGCCTGCAATCCATTAGGCATGTGAAGTTTCAGACTTATCCTCAGCTACTCCCAGGATTAGTAGTACTCCACAGATGGAAAATGTACCTTTTGCTTTCCAAGAGGACCGTGTCATGCAGAAGAGTTTCGCTGCTAGCACACGTAATCATCAATTCTGACTCTGGCCAGGAATGAGGGTGACAAGACAGCAATGAGAAAAGTGTTAGAGAAACGCAGGAATTAGCTCAGCTTATAGGATTCAAGCTTTTTTGCCCAGCAGACAGCTTGACAGATGTCAAGGAGCAAGAGGCACCAGGCTTTAACGGAGTGTGTCCCTGCTGCTCCCCCTGCAGCTCTCAGGGCACATGAGGACACTGGTCCCATATGATCCCTGCTCAGAACCTACAGGAGCAAGAGTTTGACATGCCCTGAGTGCACAGAGATGGGAGTTTGAATGCTCTGCAGGCTGGGTTTGAACCTACTTGTGTGTTATTTCTAGCAGAAATATTACAAATGGACAAAATACTGATCTGGCCTGAATATTAGAGGGGCATGAAGCCACTGGTAGGTGCAGGCAGCTGCAGAATTCAGCTCAAATGACAGCTGTAGTTTTTGGAGCCTTCCAAAGGCTGAGTGGAGTTTAGTTTAGACCCAAAACAGGCTCTTGAACCCACAATGAAAATAAAACATTATAAATTGTTTAAGTTTTAACTGTTAATAACTACATAACTGACAAATACTGCCCACAGTTTGTCATTAATAACTAGTGGTGAAGGAAAGGCAGGGGAGCTCCTAGACTTGAATGGGCTGTGGGCTCTTCAGCTCAGTATATACACTCAGGAACATCTCCAAATCAAAGAAAAAAACCCAAACAATGTGACAGACACTTCCCAAAGCTTGATTTCTGTTAGGACTGGAGTGAAAGGCTGGGATAGAGTGTCCAAAGAGCAGAAATACTGCTTGGTTTTCCTAAATCTCAGTCTTTCTCACATCAGACTCTTCCTTTCTGCTAGGATCCTCCATGCATTTCTCCTGTGTCCAGGATCATGGAGTCTGGTCCCAGCTCTGCTCGGGCTCTCAGCACCCACCCTGAGATCTGGAAGTCAGCATTAACTGCGGTTTTTTTCTATAAAGCTGTTTTCATGAGCCAAAAAGGTGTTTCAAGGACTGAAGCAAAGGCTGTCCTTGGCAGCATTAACAAAAATTGCAGCCACGTATGCTTGCAGCAGGCTCCACACAGAGCAGAGCTGGAAATCCACTGTGCTGCCATTTCAGGGAACTGCAGGATGGAAGGAGTCCTTTTCCACATACTTGGATCTGTGCTGGCCTTTGGCAGGGCTGCACTTTAATAAAACTTTAGAGGAATGTGAATACTGGACTACCTAGGCACTGGGGGACGGGGAATCCAAAAACAAAGCTGAAAAAGAGCACTTCTAGTGTAATACAAACTGAGACTTACAGAGCACTTAACATATTGCTCAGTGTTTAAATGCACTGCCAATGCAACTTCTCATTTACTATTTTCAGTTTCTGCTTGTACTGCCTCTCTGTATTCCCTGCACCAATAACTTCACTAATGCAAGGGATCAGAGGATGCTCTGAGATGAATAAATTTTATTTCATCTCAGAAATGTCTGTGCTAATTATTATTTCTCCCACATGATACATAATTTACTCTGGATATCTCCAATACTTCAATACCTTCACATTAAACTTTTTAAAAGAAGAAGAGGTAGAGAAAAGTGGATTAAGAAAGCTGCATGTCTATTTAGCTGCTAAAACCCAAAGAAAATATGAGTCAATGCTGTCTTAAAAATCTAAGTGTTCTAATGGTGTATGTGGCAGGCATTAGAAATTTAACAGGCAACTAAAACTTGCACATGGACTTAATCCAAGCTCTTTAAAATGAGCTCAGACTGTGAGTGACTGGTTGCTTGGTCTGGAGTGTGGGGAGTGTTATTAGAGAAAAAAAAGGAGGGAGAGAGAAGGGAGAAATATCTGGTAGTTCCTTTGAGAGGCACAGGCACACACACTATTCAATTTTGGGGTCAGGTTGAGTCAGAGATATTACCCCCCAATTTCAAGCTTAAAGTGGTTTGGCAAGAAAGGACAATGGAAAAATTGCTCATATCTCCACGTTCCCATTAAGTTCTGAAGTCTGCTGGGCAAACCAAAGGAATGCACATATCATAGTTAAAAAAAAAAAATAGATTAGGCCAGTAGTGGAAAAGAAGTTCTAGGATATTATTATCCTTGGCTATTTTTTAAGAAAGTGAGTGATGAAATTTCACTTAGAATATCTATTGGAATATTTTAAAAGAGTGCTCCAGTTCTGTCAGTGTCCCATCTGTGAATGTGATTCCTGCCCTGCACGCAAGACTCTGGAATCATTTGCTGACTGTAGCTGGTGTCCCACAGGAGACAAAGGTCAAGGGGCAGAGAATTAACAGCTGTGGGACCCCAGGGTGACACAGGCACCCAGGGGCGCCTGGGGCAGATCTCTGCCGCGGCTGAGACTTGCTGAAGCCCAGCTCGGGGAGCAAAGGCACCGAAGCAGCTTTTTACTGGCAGGGTGTTTGTGCAGAGCCTTCATTCCTCATCCTGAGCCTGCTCCAATCATGAAAGGGGAAAAGGGCTTAAAATTATTAACACATCATCATTTACACACCCTGCATTAGTAAGCCTCTAACACTTTGTTGTGGGTGCAGGAATCCTCCCGAAGGCAGAGACTGGATCCCAAAAGTGCCCTGTATTATTAACCCCTTGCAGTTTCGTGCTGCTTTTTCCTCGTGGAAATGTTGGGAGCAGCCTTATGGCACAAAGGCAAGCCGGGGGCAGAGACTGCTCTGATCACCCCTGCAGCACTGACAGGAGCAGGAGTTTGCATAAGGCAAAAATACATTCTACTCATTCTGGAGCACCTCAAGGCTCTGTCGTGCAACTGTTTGCACTGCTCCACTGGCTACTGTGGTATCAATTATTCCATCTGGAAACAAAAAATAATAAATTAGTGCTTTTCATTCTGTGCTGTGGCTGCAGGCTGTGGGGAAAGCAGAGCTGCCCGGCACTGGGAGGGGATGTGCTGCTGCCCCCGGTGCTGCCCGCTGCTTTGATGCACTGCTGTCCCTGTGCTGCAGCAGGTGAGATCGCTGACAGCAGCACGAAACCTCCTCATTCCCTTTGCTGTTCTGCAAAATAACTTCCACGGGCTGTTGTGAGAGTGACTAAGAGCAGCTGGAGCGCTCAGGAGAGAGGGAGTTTTGTCTGGAGAAAGCCGAGGAGACACGAGGCAGGGCAATGGCCTGATCCTAAGGCGGTATAAAGCCGCTCGAGAGCCTTTCCATTGGCTTGTCCGAGAATCGGAGCTCTCGGACGATCCCCTCTGGGTGTAGGTGTTAACGAGTGTGTTTTGGCAGGTGCCCTCAGAGCTCTCTCCGGCAGGAGAAAACAAACAGCCGCTCCTAAGGGCTCTCAAAGGCGGCCGTGCCGCGCTCGGCGCGTCCCCCGGAGCCCGCTCAGCCTCCGGCCCCGGCTCTGACTCAGCGGCCGAGCGGCGCTGCCAGCGCGGGCGGGGAAGCGGGGATGGAGCGGCCGGATGGAAGAGCGCTTCCCTCCTGCTCCTCCTGCTCCTCCTGCCCCTTCTCCCAGCACCGGCAGCGCTGTCACAGCCGAGCCCCCCGCCCGGAGGGGCAGCGCTCCGAGCACCGCGGCTGCGGGACAGCCGAGCTCGCCGCTCCTCGGGCGCGATGCAGGAGCGGAGCTGCGGGCCCCTGGCAGCGAGCATTCTCCACCCGGCCCCGCAGAGCCCCGCACGGCCGTGCCCGGAGCTCAGCATCGCCCGGAGAGCGGCCCCGTGCCCCGCTCCGTGCGAGCCCGAGCCCCTCCGCCTCCGCACGCCCGGTCGCACCCTGCCCTGCCCTGCCCTGCCCCGGGCCCGCAGCCTGGAGGATGCCCGAGGGAGCCGCAGCATCCCCGGAAGGCTGCCCCTGTCCCCGGGATGGTGGCACGGGGCTGACAGCGGGGCTGGCTCCTCCTCTCGCCGCCTTTAACTCTTGCCTCCTCCCGCAGCCCCGCACGCCGCCCCCAGCCCCGACCCCCGCCCGCAGCACAGCCCGGCCAGCACCCCCGGCCACTCCCGGGCACCCTCTGGCATCCCGGGCACCGAGCCCCGGGCCCGGCCGCGTTGCCGCAGCCTCCGCCGGGCCCGGGGCAGCGCCGCGGAGCCCCGAGCCCCCGAGCCGGGCAGGCGGTGCAAGGGTTAAGCGGCCGGGTTAGTCAGCGAGACTCCTGGGGTGATGGCTTGGAAGAGGAGAGTCCCCCTGGCTGGAGTTTAAAGGAGGCTGCTCCAGACAGATTTGTACCGCCGTGGCGGATCGCTTCAAACCAAACCGAGCCGAACCTAAAGCCAGCCCCGTCCCTTCCCCGAGGGTCCCTGTCGTGAGCCCCTCCTGCCCACCCCGCCTGCTGGAGCCCGGTCCGAGCCTGGCCCGGGGGGGACCCGCCGAGCCCCGGCAGGGGAGCGACACACGGACACGCACACAGCACCCAGACAGTCAGCATTCACACCCTACCTTGATCCATAGACCTCATGATGTGGTGGTAGTGTACCAGCCTGCAGGCAGTTTCTCGCTGCATCAGGAATTAAAAAAAAAAAAAAAAAAAAAAAGAAAAAAAAAAGAAAAAAATCTATAGCAGAAAAATAATTTAAAAAAAAAAATAAAAAGGAAAAAAATTAAATCTCCTTTAAACCATCTTCAACCAGTGCTGCCCGGAGAGAGGGAACCCCTCTTGCTCGCCTCCTCAGTAAGTGTTTGGAGGTGCACAGAGGGATCCGAGCTGAGCTGAGCGTGTTCCTGAAGTGAAGTCAGTTCTCTGCTCTGAGATGAGGGTTACTAGAGAGGGAAAGGCCACTTCCTTCCCTGCTCCGAGTGTTTATAGTCTTTGAATGCTGTAAAATAACGGGATTCCCTCACTGTTTCCTCCTGTTTATCCCAGTGCCATGGAAACCCCTGGATCGCCTCCATCTCCCAAACTGAGGGCTTTCCTGCAACTTCACACTCAGGAATCCATGACGTCTCCCAGCTCCGGGCCAAGGCAGCTCTGCGGCTTTCTCAGTCTGCAGCACAAGCACTTAATTGTTGAGCAGAAAGTTAGAGAGCGAGTAAGAAAGAAATATGGATGATGTTAAAAATCCCAGTGTGTGCTTTTTAAACAAAACTTGCAGGAACTGCAAAGCCTTTCAAAGCAACGGGGCTTCTGTGCAGAAGTTTTCCTTCTTCCCAGCAGAGACAAGCTCAGGCTGCTGCTGCTTTTACCTTTGAATAAATCATTCAGAAAAGCGAAGTCCCCAGCTTATATTTATGTCTTTTAAATTCAGCAGCACTCTATTAATACCCATCTTGTTACTGGCACAGGTTTTGGCTTCTAATTACCACTGGCTCAATTCTTCATACAAAGACGAAAAGAAAAATTAAGAAACGGTGAATTTGTTTAGTGGCATTTCACAGACCTCTCTCTGTTCCTAATTTTAGATCCATTTAGGAGAGGAGCAACCCCATGGATTTCCACTGATACACGTGGAGCTTAGCAAGAATGAAATAGCCAAGGAAGCCTCCGAAACCAAGACAACCCGTGTGTGTTTACATGTCCTATGTATAAACAGGAAAATAAAGCAAAAGAAAACAGGAAAATAAAGCCGGGGATGTCATGAACTGAGGCTGTCTCACAATGTATGGTTTTCACTGGTGTGTAAAAAGAGGAGCATCTGCCTTTCACTCCGGCGCTATCTCCGTGCGACTGCACTTGCCCAGAGCTCCTTCCAGCAGGGATGAGGAGGTCACGGACGCGAAGGATTCTCCGGGGAGGGGGGCAGCTCTGCCGCCCCTCGGGGAGAGCCGCGGGGTCAGCGGAGCCCCGGCTGAGTCACGGCAGCCGCGCTTGGCCGGGTGAGCGCCGAGGGCTGCCTGGCACCCGCCCCGCATTTCCATTTTTCACTCCCTCGCTCCCCAAATCGACTCGAAGGAGGTATCGCAATCAAACTTTCTGCTGCTCGGGTTTGTTGTCCTGCAGGCTAGCAACTGCAGGCAGCCCAGGGAAACTCAGCGCACCTCACTTTCCTATCCTTTGTCATCTTTGGACACGTCGGGGCGGAAATACCTTCCCCAGCCCCGAGGGCCCGTTATGCAACGGGGGAGAGGGGGAGCCCCGGCCCGGGGACCCCACCGGCCGCAGCTCCCCCCGAGACCCCGCAGAGAGACCCCCTCGCACCCCTCGGCTCTCGGGGAGCCTTTTCCTCCCCGGCCCGCTCTCCCGTGAGGATGCTCCTGCCCGAGCCCTGGGGTGGAGGAGAAGGGCCGAAAAGTTGCACCTGACCCTCAGGCTCGTACCTGGAGGATTTTCCCGTTCACAGCTCTCTCCACGAGAGACTTTAAAGCAATGAGAGAGGTCCTGCAAAGCCCCAGCGCTGCTCGGCAGGCGGACCCGGCATTTCCCGGCACAGGTGTCACACCTGAGCTCCCCCCAGCATCCCCCGGCACAGGTGTCACACCTGAGCCCCCCCCAGCATCCCCCGGCACAGGTGTCACACCTGAGCTCCCCCCCAACATCCCCCGGCACAGGTGTCACACCTGAGCTCCCCCCAACATCCCCCGGCACAGGTGTCACACCTGAGCTCCCCCCCAGCATCCCCCGGCACAGGTGTCACACCTGAGCTCCCCCCCAGCATCCCCCGGCACAGGTGTCACACCTGAGCTCCCCCAGCATCCCCCGGCACAGGTGTCACACCTGAGCTCCCTCCAGCATCCCCCGGCACAGGTGTCACACCTGAGCTCCCCATCGGCTCTGAGCGCATCCACCACCCGCAGCAGCAGAATCGGAATCACCAGATTCCCGTTTGGGAACAGCTAAGGGAAACCGAAGTTTTTCAAAGCTGCTGCTTTGCTTGGAGAGCAAAACGATTTTAATTAATTACTAGTCGGGAGAAATAATTAATTAACCTAGCTGCCACCGCCACGGCCCCAGCTCCTCAGTGCAGCTCTGAGCAGTCACCCCAGCATCCCTGTGAGAATTGCACTGGGGAGCGCACGGAGCACTTGGGACGGGGCTCCAGGCGGTGCAGCAGAGCTGGGAAGGGGCAAACTGGGGGCGAGCAGGGGGAGCCCAGGAGCCGGGGGGGAGCCGAGGGCACCTGGCCGTGCCAAGGGGATCCCGGGGCGAGCGGAGAATGGGCCACCCCGACGGAAAGCTCGGCCTCCTCCCACGCGGAGCTGCCGCGGGGGAGCAGCCCCGGCCCCGCGGTTCTGGGCACACAGGTTGGCTGCCCTAGGCTGCACCGTTTAAAAATACAATGTCTTTCTTTTAATAGCTCGGTTTGATCGGCTCCCGCTAGTTCACATGACAGGCTTTTCCTAAAATATCTTCTTCCACTAAGTTTTTTCCAACTTAAAACTGCTGAATCCTGCTACCCAAATTAAACTCAGTGCAACGCGAAAAAAAAAAAAAAAAAAAAAAAAAGAAGAAAGAAAATAAATAAATAAAGAAGTGAAAGAGGGCTGGCGGCTGCCTCCGGACTAGCATTCCCCAAACCAGCATATGACACAACTGTAAGATTTCCAAGGCTTTTGGAGAGTTCAGCGAGAGAATCGTGTCCTCCACTGGCTGCAGCTTCCCCGCTGAGTTAAACTTTCCTGACGGAACCTTTCTCCATCTGGCCGCGGCTCCAGCGCGTTGTGAGCGGCCGCGGAGGAGAGGGGGATGTAGTTCAAGTCTTATATAACAGTGAAAGCTGGATGCGGGGGCAGAGACTTTCCCTAGAAACGAGAGATTTTTATATATATATAGTTATTTTTAGCTTCCTTTTTCAAAGGAAGGCCAAATACCTCCGACTTTCCTTTGCTTTCTTATTTTGGTATCACTAAGGGATTTTATTTTTGGACCTAGGGAGCTATTAATAGCTAATATTTTTAGCTATTTATTCCCTCTTTAGGAGAATACTTCCTCTTCCTTTTAGGGGCACATGCTGGACTGCATCCCTACCCCCCAAAAACAGACCCAGCTCCCCCCCCATGCCCATGGCACCCTCTGGGATATGCCCAGCGCTTGCCTGGCTTGGGGGCCAGGGGAGAGATGAGTCTGCTGGCCCCGAGCCCGAGCATCTCCTTGGCTCGGGGGATGGATTTGGAAGCTGAGTTTGTCCCGGGAGGCCGAGCAAAGAGCTCCGTGCCCGGCCAGGAGAGCTGCAGCCGGCCCGGGGGGTTTGGGGGCCGGGGTTCCGGGGGTCCCTGCCCCGGGGGGGGTCCCTGCCTTTCCCTGGCAGCCACCCACAGCATTGCCCTGCCGGAGGATGAGCCTCCCTGCCCGGCTCCACGCAGGCATCTGGCAATAAAACCGATTATTTTTTTAAATTATTATTATTTCTCATGCTCTTTAGGAGATAAGGCATCAAGGCTTCCTGAGGATGTGCTCCCAGGCCATTGGGGCAGCTGCCTGGATTTTATCATCAGAGACTTCGTGGAGACATCTCTGTTTTCCACTTACAAAAGGTATTTTCAGTCTCACAGCAACAATAAGTATTTTTTGACAAAAGCTGCTCGCCCTTCCAAAGTAAATACAGCTCTCCCGAGTGTGCCCTGGCACACGAGGCTCCCGGAGCAGCCTCCACACATCCCTGCCGTGCTGCAGAGTGGGGCTCAGCAGGATCCCCACCCTCGGCCTGTGTCCTCCTGGAGCCCCAGCAGTGCCCAGCTCCTGCAATTTGGGACCTCTCTCCCCTTCCTGAGCACTTCTGGAGCATCCCCAGAGCCTGGCACCGCTTCAGGCTCATTCCTGACCGTGCACTTGTCTAAATAACAATGTCTAGATGGTGTTCACTCACCTGAGTTACAGAGTGGCTGATCTGGCACTGAGCTCCACGGGGCCCGGGGATGCCACCCACACGGAGTCTGGGACTGCAACCAGAACTGCCTGAATTTCCTCCAAATCAGAACTTGCTTTTCATCTACAGTTGAAAATTCTGCTTTGGGAGGAGCTCTCCAGCTGACAGACATTAAGTGAGAGATGCCAATTCTACTTAGCCCCGGGTTTTCAGGCCCAGCTACCTGGAAAATTCCCATTATTGGTGATATCAGGATTACAACTGGCTTGTGCAGTTGGATAGTGCAGGAGGGAAAGGGAGAGGAAAAACAACGAGGCCAGGCTGTGCAGGTCCAGAGGCACGAGCTGGATCCACCCACGGCATCCCTGGAGCTGCTCTGGCCACTGCCCATCCCTGGGGCACAGAACACCTGGATTTCTGTCCTGCCTGCTCTGGCCACTGGAGCTGGACACCACTGAGATCTGTCCCCAAATGTCACGGCATACAGCAGCACAAGGAAAGATCAGTTCCCTTCGGTACCTTGCTCCCAGCTCATGGAAGGGTTTATGGAATGACAACAGCATCATTAATTAATCGATTTTTTATCACACAAATTCAGAGGGAATTGTAGTTTAGAGTAACATTCTTGAATCTAAAGCCAGCCAACCACCCCCTATCAGGGCACTGGCAAAAACGTGTATAAATTGATAGCATTAATTTCAGTTACACTGAGACATAAGTTAGTTTCATAATAATAAACCCACAAATTAATGAAGTTAAACACCTGTGCATTAGGTTCAGGATGGAAACAGTGATGCAGTCATTCATTATATCATATGATGGCTAAACTAAATAAAGATAATAAAGAAAGGTTATGACTGTTTTGAAAAGGTGGCTTTAGTCCTTTCATATCAGCGCCAGGGCAAGGGAATCTGATATTATATCCTGAACAGAATTTACAATTCATTACTGGGGCTCTGGCCACACCCGGCAGCTAATCTAGAATTTCACACATTTAATGAACTTCATACTTGAAATATGTGGTCTGTAAAATCTGATTTACACTGTTGTTAAAATAGCTGGCGTTTGAAAGAGAATATATTTTAACCTATGTATTTGTGCACAAAGTTTGTTGTGTTTTTTTTCCTTTCCAAAAACCCCAAACCTATTCATTAATTCACCCCAACACATATAAAACCTTGCCCACAGTGTAATTTCTGCTGCAGTATTTCTTTCAGCACCTCAGATTTACTCCCCACGTTTCTTTAGGAGCACACTGGGTGCAGTTGTGAGAGGGGCAGGGAGCCCCCAGGGTGACCGTAGGCACTTCAGTCCCTAAGTTAAGCTGACAGGCCAGCCCATGATGGAGTGCAGGGTCTATAATTAGTCCTTACCTGCCACCTCCATAAACCTCTGCTTTAGGTCAGGCTTAAAGGGCCGGGCTCTGCGATCTGGGCTCAGCCAAGCGTGTCAGCTTTTTTATTGCGTGTTAACACCTGATCTTTCCTGCAGGCTCTGCTTTTGCCCGGGGCTTTGTGGCATTCTGTTCTTCAGGGCTGGAGAAGGATGGGCTGGGGCTGTGTAAATCAGTGCCGGGTCCTCGTGGGGGAGATCACGGGGTTGTCACTCACCCGTGAAACACAAGAGCTTGCTTTCTTTTGAAGGCAATTTATGGAGAACACGGCACTTGTAAGAATTAGCTCCACGCTTCAGTAATGAGCGCTGGCAAGGATTCAGCTGGGGCTTGAGCAAACCCCAGGATTGTGTGAGGGGTGGGTGAGGGTGACCTGCTCCTTTACACCAGCCCTGGATTCTCCAGTGAGACACCAACCTGTGCTGTGGGACACTCCTCTCCCCAGGGTCAGTGCTGCAAATAGAGATTTCACTCTGACAATTTGTCCTCTGGAGCGTCTCTAGGAAAGATCTGGTATTAAAATCTGACAGAGGGAATGCTGATCCTTATAAATGTGCCTTTTTACTCCAAACCCTCATCTCAGATTTACAAAGGTGCAGAGGAGTTCTGCCTCTCCGGGCACCATCCCTTGCTTTCCCAGAGCTTTTTTGAGCATTATTTCTCCCCGTGGCAGTGACATCATTGCTGCTGGAGCAGCAAAACGCTTCAATGAGACCATTACAGGGCATTTATTTATTCTTATTTTTAATAGGAGTCCTGGTCAATAGGAATTTGCATCGCTTTTTGTCACAGGTTGGTGGCATCTGCACAAAAGGAACCTGAGGCGATTTTAAAGCCAGCAGAGGCAGCCCAGGACAGGCAGAGAAATGCCACACCTCCAGCACGGCTCTTTGGAGCAGATGTGAAGCACACGAGTCAATCTGGTGCCTGCCAGCAGCACAAGGCAGGACATCCCCGTGTCCCAGTGCCACCAAGGTGAGCTCAGGGTGCTCCTGAGCTGACTGAGCACAACCACTCACCTCCACTCCTGCTCTCCATTCATCCCTGGGTAACTCTGCTTTTACCCTGCTAAACAACTCTCTGGCTATGGTTAAGCTACTCAGAGTGTACATTTAAAATAAAATCTGTTTCACATAAAAGGACAAATGAGAATGACTATTACCCCCATCTTTACTGCGTTAAATTCTTTTGCACAGATTGTTCTTGTTACTACTCCTTTCTGAGAGAATCTGAAGAGCAGACAAAATTCTGCCTTACGTGGACAATTCCAGCAAGCCAAGAGCAGGAGGCTTTCAAGTGGAAATGCAGAGATTTAAAAGCCATTTTTTGAAACCCTCTCAGGTCTTGGGTCACGAAGGGAGGAAGAGCAGCAGAGGGAAGGACATTGTTCTCCAGATCCTGCAAGATGCTCATCACCTCTAACTTCAATTACAGCACCAATATTTTGGAGATGTACAACGTAACCCAGAGAGCCCCAGAGCACCCAGACAGTTTAAAGGCCATCAAATGCTCATGGCCAAAGGCAGCCCCAGCTTTGGAAGTGCCCTGGAGCAGGTGCTGCAGCAGCACAGTGTGAGTGTCACTCACTCTCCAGCTTTTCCTGGATTTCCTGTGCTCCCCTCGGACTCTCACAGCTCCCACAGGCACTGACATTTAACACTGAGCACAGGTGTGATTTGGATCTGCAGTTCCAGAAGGAGACAGAAGAGAATCCACTGAAATGTTCGGATTGGGGTTTATCAACACTCCCAATTACAAGGTTTTTAAAGCCTGCAATCACATTTCTCATTTAAAACCAGACATCTGAATACTCTGTGGGAAAAGGAACTTTCCTGTAAGATCGACTCCCATGTTTAAGGTGCTGAGAAAGTCCAGTCATCAAAACAGAAATATTTTTCTGCTTTCTGTGCTCTGCCTGTGGGGCCAGCCCAGACCACTGGCCCCATCTCCTACCTGGGAAAGGGGAACAGGAGCAGTTCCCTCCCTCTGGTGAAGATGTAAGACAATATTTAATGCCACAGTAGTGCAGGGGAGAAGAGGCAGTGGCAGGTGTCGTGTCTGGAGCCATGAGAAGGTGAAACCAGAGCAGGTCAATGAGGTTTTCCTCTCTCCAAATGGTTCATGGGGCAGAGAGGCTTCTACGGCTCCATCAGCCTCAGGGCCAGAGTGAGACACCCAAATTTCAGCCAGCACCTATTCCTTCTTCTCAGAAAAAAAGGAAGAACAGAGACCCACCAGTGTACAATACAACCACAATTTGATAATCAAGGCCACTGGCATTGTTTGGTAAAGCCCAGGCTGCAAACCTAGCCCAGGATGTGTCATCTTCCCAAAATCTGCCAGGCCCTGCAGCGCTCAGGCTTCTTGCATGATCACAGCCACATGAAGAATGAAATGGAACCCCATGGAAATCTTTGACATTTCTACTATTATGCAATGTTTGGGTGAAAAAAAAAATTTGCTGAAATTCTCCTTCCCTTCCAGAGTGGGTTTAGAAAAACTATTTCTAGCTTTTTTTAATTACGCATTTCACCATTAAAAAGAAACCGTCCAAAAATTAAAGGAACCACTAACCAGGGCTTATGTAACCCATTTAGAGTGGGAAATTGGTAACACTTGGGAGCAAAGGCTGTTCCTGTGATTTCTGGAGTCTACACCATTCATTTGATGTGTGCAAACATCACAAAAATGGCTTATTTAATATTTGCATTAACTACTTTATACCAAAAAAGGTTACTCATTAAAAAGGGCATCTGTGTCCTATAGAATCTAAAAGAAACACTTCCATAGATGCTCAATAATCTGAGGGATAGTTTGTCACTGCTTTCAATAAACAGTCTCCCAAGTCAGAGATTTACTTTATCCAATTGCACTCTTAATTCCCTTTTTTTTTTTTTTTTTTTTTGTTTTGTTTTGTTTTGTTTTGTTTTTTAAGAGTGTTTATGGCTCTATTACATTTTTGGTAGAAAATAGCTGTGCTGTGTTTGTACTCAACGTTATTGACGTTTCCCCTGTGGAGGATATTCAGTGTTAAATCCTGCCTCTCCCCCTGTTCCTGACCCTGGGACTGCACTCACTGAATCAAATGTCCAAGGGATGAGAGCATTCCCAAAATAGCTGCTCCTCGTGCTGTTGCATCACTGCTCTTCCCAGGGCAGGACATCTCTGTGTTCCAATGAAAATTCCTCCCTCCTTCCCAGCACTGGCTGCCAGCAGCAATGACCACCCCTGTTAAAACCAAAGCTGGCTCTAGAAAGAATTAAACGAAGGAGCTCTGATAATTTCTTTGATTTTTCCTTTATCTCGTGCATTTCCCACACGCAGGCTAAAGGCTCACAGTACAACCCCTCCATATCCTGACAATTCCCACACATCTGGGACTCATCATGCCAGGACTGACCAGGTGCATCATACAGGGGTGAAGTAAAGAAGTTGCATAAAATTTATTTTTTCCACCTTGTTTTACAACATTCCCTTTTATGTTCTTACACATCTGCGACATGTAACTCCACAGAACAATAAATAATTGGCATTCGTGTTTCTCTTGACTCAGGAGTATTTACAGGTTGTTTAGCTGGATGACAGGTACAAAACATCAGCATCACAGTAAACACCATTTTGACACCAGAATCCATTTCCCCGTTAAAAATTAAATTAACTTAACATTGATTTTTAAAACAATTTTAACAATTAAAAATATTCTCAAAGGCATATAAGTACACAAGTTGTCGTAGGCAGTAGTAATGGACCATATTGGCAAAGCTGTGAACCACAGGATTTCATGCAAATCATAGAGTTGAACACTTATGAAATAACTAATAATAAATAAAGAGCCTGTCCAGCTCCTGCTGCAGTGGGCAGGGCTGGCCCCAGGCACTGTGGGCTGAGCCCAAGCCCACAGGAGCAGCTGGGAACTGCACAAGGCAGGGCTTCACATCCCTGGGGCAGAGCAAACCAGGGGTGCTGCAGCAGAGCTGCACAAATTTTCTTACGCAGAAACCCCAGAGAGCAGCTTTAGGGATCCCCCCCTCCAACCTGGGGCTCCCTGACAAACCCAGCTCACCTCCAGCACAGCTCCAGAGGCTCAGACAGCTCAGGGGGGCACAGGAAAACACCTCTGGTGCAGCTGCCAGCACAGTCCTGACCTCGAGGGGACACAAGGATGGTCCTGCCCACCCCAGGCAGCTCTGACCACACCCGGCACAGGCTGAGGCTGCTGCTGAACACAGAACGTTGGGTTTCCACTGCACCACGAGCTGAGCTAAACCAATGATTGCACAGATGAACAGGACAAGCTCAGTGGAGGAGAGAAATCCAGAGTTAGGGGGATAGAGAGGGTTGTGACACACCTGGAATTACTGCAGAGGTGCAGGAGGAGAACAGAGTGTGTCACAGAACCTCACCCTGCAACAGCTCAGCACGGGGCAGCAGGAGCAGGGTGAGACGCTGGCACCCAGGGACATCACCTGGAGCCAGGGGCAGCAGGAGTAGAGTGAGACTCACCCAGGGACATCACCTGGAGCCAGGGGCAGCAGTGAAACTCACACTGGTACCCAGGGAAATCACCTGGAGCAGCCCCAAAGCACACAAGTCACACATAAACTGCTACAGCACATAACCCACACAGATAAAGCAATAGGAAGAACACTAAGGCCACAAACAAGATACTACACAGAAGAAGAAAACAATGCTTCACTCCCCAAAAGTACAAATTATGAGCACATTAGAGGAAAAGATGAAATTTCCAGCAGAGAATCCATTTATTTTAATGTACAGTAAATAGGATCATGTGTATTAAATTTTTAAAAACATTTTAAAATAACTTAAGAGAAATGGGTTGCAAACATAAAGTGCTCAAGTTGAAAAATACAAGTGCTCCTCTTTGCTGCTGTTTGTTAGATGGCAGTTTTAGGCTCTGACTGCTTTTAAAAATGTAGTGCATATCTAGGCAGAAATGACTTCCTGGATTTACTACCTTGTGGAAAAACACGAGCTGCAAAGAACATAATCCACACCCCAAAACACAGCTATAGATCACTATCAACTCTACTAAATATGCTACTAAACTTATGATTCAATAAATACAAATGAAATCACAGTTCACTCCCTTTCTTGGTGTAAGCTAATAGTTTGCAAATATGGTCCACTCAGTGTAAACTGTATTGACTTGAGGAAACAGTGAATTCTACCATTTATATGTCTCAAATATTTACACACAGTAGCTTGGCACTGTTGCAGGACACTGAGCTACCAACACAGAAGAGAGAGGGACTGGGCTGCTCAGCCACCCCCTGGGACCAACAGGAATTCTTGGTTCTTGTACTTAAACTAATGAAAGCAAAATAGATGGGATATTGAGAAGAAATTCTGCCCTGTGAGGGTGGCCAGGCCCTGGCACAGGGTGCCCAGAGAAGCTGTGGCTGCCCCTGGATCCCCAGCAGTGCCCAAGGCCAGGCTGGACACTGGGGTTGGAGCAGCCTGGGACAGTGGGAGGTGTCCCTGCCATGGCAGGGGTGGCACTGGATGAGCTTTAAGGTCCCTTCCAACCCAAACCATTCCATGATTCTGTGAAATGCTATCTGGGGACTCCAGAACAGTGGCATGGCCAACACTATTCATTCATGATGAAGACAATGTTAATGATTTTTCTGGCAAAATGACATTAATTCCCAGGAGGCTGTGAGCCCAGCTCCAAGAAGGGAGCTCAGGCTCTGATTTGGGACAGGAGAAGGAGCTCAGGCTCTGGATGCTGATTTGGGACAGGAGAAGGAGCTCAGGCTCTGGATGCTGATTTGGGACAGGAGAAGGAGCTCAGGCTCTGGATGCTGATTTGGGACAGGAGAAGGAGCTCAGGCTCTGGATGCTGATTTGGGACAGGAGAAGGAGCTCAGGCTCTGGATGCTGATTTGGGACAGGAGAAAGAGCTCAGGCTCTGGATGCTGATTTGGGACAGGAGAAGGAGCTCAGGCTCTGGATGCTGATTTGGGACAGGAGAAGGAGCTCAGGCTCGGGCTCTGGGACAGGAGCTCAGGCTGTGGGCTCTGATTTAGGACAGGAGCTCAGGCTCTGCTCTGGGACAGGAGCTCTGGGCTCTTTCCCTCCTGTGCAACCAAGGAACAAGGGCACCAAGCAGTGCCAGCCCTGCCCGTGGTTCCTCTGATGTGGCAAGAAGACAGCGAGTGACTAATTCAGCACAGCCTGAAGAGCCTCACACAAGGATGGCTGCCACTAAGAGCCATCCTAATTTGATGCAGCAACCCAGCTCTAAAAGGCCCCTGTAAGTCTCTGTCCTGCTGAGAAGCCCAAGCACGTGTTGCTCTCCTCATGACATTATAATGTGGACCAAAGTTTAGAATAATGACAGAACCCATTGAGTTTAACTTTGAAAAATTAAAAGTGCATACATTTGCTCTGCACACAACCTAATGCCTTTGTACGAACCCCCTGCTGTGATTCAGGTTTGGTTTTTAGAGCCAAGCAAGCACAAGGCTCCAAGAACTGCCTCTCTGCAGGGAGTATGTCATTAAAACATCCACCTAGGAGTGCCTCTGCTTATTTGCAGCTCATCCTCAAAGTTTCACACTAACAGGAAACAGATTTCATGGAGCTGTGAGGAGTAGCAGCTCTGTGACCTCTCCTTGCAGTCTCCAAGGATTCAAGACACGTCTGCCACATTGTCTGCAGAACAGTACGAGTCTCTTCTCACGTTGTCGACACATTTCAAGGATGATCAACTGCAAAGTTCTGTTCCAAAGAGGATTTGCTTTAGTTTAGATAATTTTCTGCTACACAAATAAATAGAGAGTAAAACTATTATGTCACTGGCTCCTTTTAACAGGAAGCACAAAAGCTAAACAAAACTGAATTCTCTGGTTTTGAGCTACCACTTCTCTGCCTTTATCAATGGCTGGATACCTCCAAAATCACTGGGGTGAGCACATTTCAACGGAAGGAAAATCTCAGACGCGCTCAGATTCTCTCTCCAGTGTGTGTGTAGATCCGACAGGCTGGAGCCCCATTATGGAAACAACATGCCATAAATCAGGAATCAGCTGTCAGCAGGGTACTGCATCACCTACATTAAGGGATTTCCAAGATGTAAAAAGAATGTAACTACTTGAATCAGAAAGACAAATAACATAAAAAAAAAGGTAACACAATGCAAAGAACAGCACAGACACTTCAAAAGTTCACTGTAAATTGTCAAATGTAAATCCCAAGGTCGGGTAGCAGCTTCCACAGACTTTGAACCATGCAAGAGAAACCCATTGCCATCGCAGTTCCATGCATTTGACCCCAGTTAAGTAGAACAAAAGTGCCAAGAACTGGATGAACTCAGAGCCTCCACCCTCCAAACACTCCCTTCTGGTGTTAGGTTCCTGTCCAGGGCAGTCTGGAAGTCTCTCACCACAGCAGCAGGTAACAGAGATTACCACGGGGTGTGTTCATTTTGGGACAGCTGGGCTTTGTCTCTAGGCCCTGGGCAAGCTCTGTCTTGTGCCAGGAGCAGCCCTAGGACGTGAGCTTCGAGTAGCTGGGGGGAGAAAACCTCCGTCTCAGGTACTTGAGGACGTAGAGGGGCAGGCAGCTCACCAGCGTGATGACAGTGACCTTCCACAGGAACGACAAGGTGGCAATGAAGTAAACATCTGTGTGGGGAAACAAGCACAGAGTCAAAAACACACGGAGGACCTTCTGGGAAGCAGAAAAGCAGCTCCATCTGCCACTGCCTCCTCCTGCCCATGGCACTAGATCATCTTTGAGCTCCCTTCCAACTCAGCCCATTCTGTGATTTTACAATTCTTAAAACTGCCCCACCTCCAAATTGAGAGCTCTTATGATACCTGGCTCCTCACTCCTCTTGCCCAGAAGATGCAGAGATGTGCTGAGCACTGGGGTGTGGGGAACGTGGCTCTCACAGGTAAGTGCCCTCCCAAACCCCACTGAGACAGGGATATCCTCCTGGCACTGCCAAGCACTGTGTGTCCTCCCACTCTGGCAGTGCCTCTGCTGCTTGGCTGAGCCCAGCAAACACAGCTCTTGACTCAAGACACCTCAAAATATTCACCAGAAGAGTTAAAGCATCGTTCCAAATGGAACTGGCATAACCACATGGAAGAGACAGATCCAGCCAGGGGGGAAGTTATCCCTGTTGTCTTCAGCTAGGAAAGAGCTTTATGGAAGAAGCAGTGACATCTTGTGGTTCCTGAATGAACACTGGAACAAGCCCATGGTCTGATATTTGCAACTCAACAGTTACTGGGGGAATCTGGAACTCCTCACCCTTTTTCCTCTAGCCAAGGAATAGGATTAGCTCTGCTTCAGGAAACTAAAACACCATCAACAACCAAACCCATAAGAGAATGGTCCCAGTGAACAGATAAGGTAAGTTTTAGGAGGCAGCTCCTTCACCCAGTTTAAAAGACCAAATCTTTCAATCCAACAGCAGAGACTTCAATTTTCCATCTCAAATTCCCATTTGGAAATAAAAGGTCATTGTTACATGAGACACCTGACATGTGCTGGAACTCAAAGAATGGATGGATGAGAGCACACTCTGCTGACCACCTTCACCTTCTCTCTAGCATTTTTCTGTGAGAAGAAACCATAAAATATCTTCCAAGTGCCTTGAAATCACAGAGAGTTTACTGTGGTACCACTGTCACTGTGCCTACTGTTGGCTCCACCAAGAGCCTTTTGCTCAGCTCAGCCCTGAACTGGCTGGAGGAGAGCATTAAACCTCACCAATAAACTCGTGCAAGAAGACCAGGGAGGCGATGTAGCAGGAGAGGCTGAGCAGCTCAGCCACGATCATGAGCCAGTGCCACGTCTGGATCGTCAGTGCCACCATCAGCAGCTCGGTGAGAATCAGGGACGTGAAGGAAATGGCAACAATGTGCACAAATTCCGATTCAAACAGGAGGAGAGCTCCATACATGATGATGCTACCTGCAAGGGAATGGAATTATTTCAGTCAAACACCAGGCTCAGCTCTAAAACCCACAGTTAGGTCTTGGAAAGGTTGAAACAATCCTCTCTTGAGGCTGTTTTTCATGAAACCTGATGAACGTAACGACAACGAATCAGTTACTATTTAGGAGACAGAACTGATGAGAAGACAGGGAAAAGTTACAGCAGAGGTACCCAAAGTTTTCTAACAGTCTATCATACTCATAGACACATGGAGATAGGAAATTAATACATGCTGTTTTGGCAACTGGAGATCTCTAACATCATGAAACTCTATCCTCCCACAAAAGCATTTGGTCACTACTCAGAAGCTAAAAGATATCAAATCCTTCTCTCTCCTACCGCATTGCCTCGGTGCCAAGAGGCAGCAGAGTGTTGAAAAGCTCAGTGGATACAAGTGAGCCTCAATTTGCACTGCAAGAGCTCTCCCCTTTCCACCTCCCCCTAAGAGAATGCCATTAAAGCTCTGCTAACGAGGCATTGTTTGTGCTCCTCTCTCTCCTGGCTGGCCAGGGCTCGCTCCAGGCCACCTGCACAAATAACTCATGTGAGTGAGCAGCATGAGTAATCCACACCAACATCCATCACTCAGGCTGGATGGGAAGGGAAAACCTGCGAGGGAACCGAGCTCGAGCCACAGAGTTCAAACCCAGCTGTGAACTTTCCAAACTTTGGGACTGCTCAAGTTCTGGTCGGGCTCATCTCTGCTAGCAACTGGCCCTGTTGTTTGGCCACTGTTTGCTGGTTATTGAGCACAGCTCTGGTGAAGTCACTTGAACCAAGCCCTGTAACCAGAGAGGGCTCTCAGCTCAAGGAGGAATCTTTCCCTCCTCTGGAATCTCATCACCCTCTGGCTGCAGCCTTCCACCACCTGGGAGCGTTCTCTCAATGCCCTGGCTTTGCCATGGGGTTTTCCAGCATCCCCAGCCCTCGATCCCTGCTCTAGGACCCCCGTGACAGATTTCAGGAAATCAAGATAACCCTAGAGATTTCACACTCCTACATTCACTCCCTGCTGAGGATGGCAATATCAATGAAATCCGTAAGAATTACCTGCTTATTTTGATCCCTTATTTTGACTCTTGTTGATAAAGAGTTTTGGAAAACAATTAATTTGGCCACTCCAGCTTTTAGCTCCACATTATCGACCTGTTTTCTACAATTCCCTGATTAATACTTATAGAGAGCATTGGAGTTTGAGGGTACTTGATTAAAAAAAAAAAAAGACAAAATGAAAGAAAAGACCTTCTTAGATATATACCCAAATTATTACATCCACTGTTGAAAATGCATTGTAATTAAGGCATTTATTTAATTGCTTTAGCCTAATTGGAGTGCAGGAGATATGATCAAGAACATGAGCTTGACTCTGAGTTATGGATGCCTGTGAAGCAACCAGAACTATTGTCACTTCCATTTCTGGATAAAACACAGAAGGCTACAGATGCTGCATTTTCCATGCTGACAAAAACATGCAAAACCCACAGATTGGAGAACTTTTGGGAAAAGAAGAGGCAGGAGAGTCATGAGCTCTGCTTTACAGATGAGGCAAGTACAGCAGTGCAAGGAACTTGCACAGAATTCCAGTGGATGGTTCTGATGGGAAGAGGCTCAATGGTTTGAATTCTGCATCACAGGCTTGGCCAATTACTGCCAATATTTGGGTTTAGATCATTTTTTCCTTTGGTAACGTTACCGACATTTTCCGAGACAAAAAAAAAATATATTTACCACCACAAGGATACTTTGGGAAATTCACTTCATGCCTTCCTTAACTTCTGCAACACCAAAACTTAGATAGCCACACACACCACAACATCTAAAGCACAAGCAGCAGTTGATTTCTTACCTTGATAAATGCTTATCAAGACCCAGATTAAAAATGTTTTGTATGACAACGGTCGTCCCTGGGTGGGAGGAAAAAAAAAGACAAAGCTCCATTGGGGTTTTCTTTCATGAAAATTCACTTACTGGTCAACTTAGAAATTAATAAGACAATTGGAAGATGATTTGGAAAAATAATTAAATTTTAAAAACCAAGCGTCCCTGAGGCAGTGCCCCTTTATTCTCATTTTTCTGGTGCATGAAGGAACTCAGGGCTCCCCCAGCACAACCTGGCCCTCTCTGCACACACAATTAATTCAGTGCAAAGATGCCTCAGGAGTTTAGTCACTGTGCTGTGAAATATAAGATGTGTGTACACACACTGATGTGAATACATGAATATTGTATTCTAGACACACACAAATCACCCTCATATTGAAGGCAGATAGATTTTAAAAAACCATCTCCAGCCAACACAGCTATACCAGCACAAAACCCCCTATGTTTAGACCAGGCCTAAGGATGGTTGAAGAATTAGTGGTTTATGACATAAGAGACAACATCCAAGTGAAACCAGATGGAGACTTATTGAGGCTCTGGAAAAACAGGCTGTGCTTCTCAGAGTATCTGCTTAACAGGAACCCTTGAGGGAAAGGATCTGGGGAAGACTCAGTCCATCCTTTCCTCCAACTAAGAAAGATGTTCCCAGGCTGCATACCCCAGTTATTCAAAACATTTTCCAGGGAGGAAGAAAAAAATTAAAAAGGAGCCTAAGACAGGATTTACCTTCCTGGTATTTCTATAGTAAACATAAAATAAAGTTTTCTTTGTCTAAGGAGAAGGACCTGACTTAGATGCTAAAGCTACAAAAATGGCACAGCAAGCAAACCTTTAGATCATGCTCCAGTCAAATTTCTATTGAACAAACTCTGGGATAACCCCCTGCCTCCCTCAAATGAGCATATCCCTTCCCCTCTCCCCTTTTCTGGCTTCAGGACAGTGCCAAATCCCCAACAATTTCTCTTTTCCTTTTATGATGGAACAAATTGGTAATATTAAATACCTAGAATTTCCCACAGAATGGAACTTCTACTTGCCCAGCCGTTTTTAATAAATTGCATTTCATGCAGCATTCAATAAGCAACTGCCAGCAATTCTGGTTCTATCTGTTGATTCAAATTTAACTTGAACAGAATTTTGCCTGGAAGGGCCCGATAAAGTTCTGGATCTCCTGGCAATATATTTGATTTTACACATTTAGAGTTTCAAATCAAGATGAGGATCTTGCCATAAAGCAAAACACACCAATAAGAATCTCCCACACCTTAAGAAGATCTTTGTAGAGCTCTGGGTACAACATTGCCACTTCAGATTTCACATCCTTGTCCAGGACAAGAGAAAACACAGGAAACATGGTGTAAATGGTGGAGTACCTGGGAAGAAGGCAGGAGAGCAGTAAATTATCTCAGGTGGAGAGGAGCAAACACATGCTAGGCTCCAGAAAGGAAATACAATATTCTTAAAGTGCCCAATAAATGTACACATCATAAAAACTGGCAAATGAAGCACACCAGAGTTTTGCAGGTAGAAAAACATCAGGATTGATGTGATTGCTTGATTGTTTTTTTGTGACTTTTGATTGACTGCTTTTTGAGTGGTTTTTGATCAGGAACACTCATACACAAGTGATTGGTTCAAATACTGCAGTGGGTTTTTAATGGAGCCAAGGACTGACCTGTGACCATCCCAGAGTCTGTTCTACAGCTCAGGGTTGAGTCTGTTTGCATCAGAAGGCAGTGGAGATGAATTTGCTGGGTTTTTTAAATTAGGTACTCAAAAGTATAAAAAGTCATAGCGGGATTACAGTTGCAATGGTCTGTTTTAGACAGTTTTTGGACAGGAACTAAGGTTGGGGTGTCCTTCTTCCTGGCACTGCCTCTCAGTGCTGTGCACACACCAGCCCAGAACAACTGTCCCTCTGCTTTTAAAGGGATCAAAGGAGCAATTCTGGAGGATGGGCTGCTTCCCAAACACGACAAACCATCCTGCTGAAAGGTTTCTGGAAGTGTCTGCACTGGAAGGGGACAAGGCTCACATGCAGCTCCTGAAGCAGTGCTGTGAGCAGAGAGGAGATGTGCATGGCTTGCATGTTAACCAGCCCAAAAGGGACCACTGTGCAGAGGTTTTCCTCATTCCCAGTAAAAAGTGGGCTCTTACCCAATGATGAGGAAGCCTTGGTAGAGAGGAACTGAAGCAAAGTAAAACACTGATGAGAAAACAGCCTAGAAAAGAAATGAGCTTTTTAGGCACTGAGATACTGCAGGAAAAGTAACACCTCAAAAATACACTCTGTTCAAACTGGAGCATTCCTGAAATGAAGACAGACTAATGGGATATCAACCCTTTTTGTCCTTTGGAGCAGTTGCTGGTATTTGTCCAATACCAGAAATTTTCTCGTGTGTTTTCATATCAAAGTAACAACCTCAAGTCTTAACCCATTAAAAATTTTCAGGAGAAGAAATAGCAGCGTTCCAGATGAGACACAAGACCTTTCCTTTATGACTTGGCTTCTCTCCCTCTCTTTGGAAAGCCCCTCCCAGCCCATTTACCTGCATGGTGCTGATGCAGAGGCTCCTGTGGATCACAAACTGGCTGAGGGCTGCAGACCTCTTGTAGCTGTTCCTTCCATGGACCATGAGCAAACGACCCAGGTGCTTGAACTGAGTGATGGAGAAATCAGCTGCCAGCGATGCCTGCTTCCCTTCCTGGGAACCAGAGCAAGGGAAAGCACAGTGAGATCATTTCAGCACTGGAAACAAAGAATATCGTGTTATTATTGAGTTATCACTGACAGAATTTCCAGGAATATTTGCAGTATCTTAGGTGAGGGAGAGCATTGCCTCAGTACTTCTCCTTCCACTGTGGGTTTTAAGCAAAGAGCAAAAATATGAGGAGAATTCCCATTTGAACCTTGGCCTCCAACTGCAGGCAACCTCTGGATTCTGATCCACAACACACATGTTAATGTGACACTCCTATCAAGTGCTGAACACAAATTCTCAGTCTCCAAAGTTCACACAATTTTGGCTCACTGCAAGCAGAGTCTGTCTGCTGCCAATCCAGTCCTGCAGCTCCACACAGCTCCAGGTGCAGGAATCAGAGTTCTAACCCTGAGTTTGTTCTGCAAACTGATATAAACGGTTTTTAATTAATAAATAATAATCCCCCAAAACTAACCACGAGGGCACAAATTCAGGGATTCTGCCAAGAACCAAATAATGAATTTGAACTCCTTTAACAGTAGCCTCCTTTATAGCCAAATTACTTCTCATGACAGGGCTACTGGTCTGATGATGTTTCTTGTTCCCTTTCTTGCACAAATGTCTGAGAATTCATTTAAGAGTTGTTTGAAAACTGGCCACAGAAATTCTCATTAAACATGAGGTAATCTCACCTTTCCTTCAACTCCAACACCACAGTCAGCCTCCTGAATCATGCTAACATCATTCCCTCCATCACCTGCAGGGCAGAGCACAAACAAAACCGGGAGTTCAGCAACAGGGGCAACCTACAACCCCACCAAAGTCATCTGCCCCACGCTGGAATATTATAAGAAACACTTAACCCAATCAACCAAAGCAAGATTTTACACAAAAATCATGAATTTAAATTCTTAAGTTTTGTTTTAATAAGTAGGTCAGTGACTGATGTATCTCACTTGTAGGTGGTACCATTATATCTACAACGCTGAAACAAATTTCACAGATTAACAGTGGCACTTCACTTGATCAGGTTCAAGCTCTGTTTTGCAAAGATGCCACCTGAAAGGCTGATGAGGGAGGAGCTGGGCATTGAATTTCCACGTGCAAAATTCCAATCATCTTCTCCATCATCCCACAAACCCACCGCTCCCTAAATCCCCATTCCCAGGTGGTACGAGATGACGTGTTCACCCAAAAAGAAGAAACTGGAGGTGCCATTCTCTGCGGTCACTGCTCCTGGCTGCTCACTCACCCACGGCACAGGTGAGTTTGCCTGTCCTCTCCTGCAGCAGCCTCACAATCTGAGCTTTCTGCGTGGGGGCACAGCGGCAGCACACGACAGCGGGGCACTGGCACGCCAGCTCCATGAACTCGTACTCGTAGTACTTGAGGCACACCTGGGTACACACAGCACACACCTGGGTTAGCCTCCTGCCCACACAGCAGGTGTTCCTCCAGCCCAGGCCGGTCCTACTGATGCCTTGAGAGTTTACCTAGAACAGGGGCTGGATGGAGTTACAGGAATAAAGCAGGGATTTATTAAAAACCCTTCAAAGGATTCACCTTGGGCAGTGCAAGAGTCCAGCCATGGCTACACCCAAGGTGGACCCAATGGGTCAGGAGTTTTCACACTTTTATCAGTTTTAATCCATTGCCATCTTGGGGTTCATTGTCCAATTCCAGCTCCAGGTTCTGCAGTCCCATCCTCCCAGATTCTCTCCTCCATTCACTGCTGTTTTCACTTTTTGGGGCTGAAGCTGCAGCGTGTCCTTGGTTCTCAGGTTGGACAAGGATTGTTTTATCTAACTACACTGTGAGGAGAACTTGCTAACACTGTCTATGAAGTTCAGAGTCACACACTAAGGCAGTACAGAATGTGGGAAATATGAAAGCTCCAACTCAAGGCACCAGTACCTCCAGGGAGTCCCCCGAGATGACCAGGGCACAGTCGTGCTTGCGGCGGAAGGCGTTCAGCTCCAGGTGGGCTTCTCCTCGGTTTGTCACCTGGGGGAGGATGCAACTGAGCAAGGTGTGCTTCACTGGGGTGAGAAAACAGCAAAGAATCCCAGAGGGAACAAAAGTGACACAGCCAGGACAGGCAACACACTGAGTTAGGGCATGCAGTCACAGAAATAAAAACTCGGGGTAGAAAGCTGGGTCAAAGGAATAAAAATACCCTGCTGGAAATCAGCTGTGATGTCACAGCCCTCCTGTCCCCGAGTCTGGGCCCCTGGAGAGAGGCTCTGTGGCTGTTACTCACTAGTCTGAATATATGGATGTCCTGTGTCCGTGTCACCAGATGAGCGTTCTTGGCTGTACACGTGGCTGTCTCCAGCTTATCCCCTGTCAGCATCCACACCTAAAACCCAAACATTTCATGTGTTAAATCAAGTCAACAACCACGACTGCAGGACCTCTGCAAGTACCACCTGCCCCTTCAGGCTTATAAAAGGACTGTTAAAATACACATACAAATTATTCTTCTAAAAAACTTCTGTTTCAAAACACACAAGAAAATTCCCACAAGTGAAAGAAAGCAAAGCTCTTAAAGAGGCTGAGACACAAAGGAAGTTACAAACTCTGTGGAACATTTTTCCCACCTGTAATATTTCAAGATTCTGCTGATAAACCCACAAAATGCAAGCTAAAAAAATGTGTATTTATGTGTTAATGTGTCCCTCCCCAGCCATTTCTCAACCAAGCCCTGCTGCAGAAAGATCCCTCCTGGCCCAGCCTGAAATGTGGATGATGCAACTGGGGTTAGCTCAGTGCTGATGTGTACGTCTGGAACACACTCACTTGGTTGAGGTTTTTTTTAAGGCTTTTTTTTTTTTAAATCTACACTGCTCCTTTTATTTTGTGCTGGTGAGGGGAGGGAGTTAGAAAGCAATGTCAGCAGCAATGGCTGGGAATTCCTTCTCCAGTGTAAATATATCACAGTGACTTGGGTTTTTTCCACTGGTGTTTTTATTCTTTCAGGACACTGCCCAAGAATATTTAATGAAAAATACAAAAACCCTAAGAAAACCCCAAAACATCAACAAAAAAACCCACACAAAGACTCGTTTATTTGTTCATGAACTGCAAGACCCCCTTCATTCTGGATTTACCCTCACATGCAAAGCCCTGACGAACACTGCAGTGCAAGGAGTGCTCAGCCCATCCCACACCTCCAGCCAAGGTGAGGAAAAAGGGAAGAAGGAAAACCTTTGGAGTGCTGGGCCAGCACTACAACATCATTGAGAACTCTGATTCCCCTGATCTCACTTCTCTGCTGAAGTCTGTGTTGTTTACAAGGATGGCCCCAAACAAAAAGCATTTTTGGAAGCTCGTCCCAAGAACTGAATTCCCCTTCCTACCTCAGCCCCAGACACACAGCCCTGCTTTGCATTCACAGCACAGCTTCAGATTTTTGCTCACTTTGCAACTTAAAGCAGAGAAACCACAACCAAGACCTTTCACCTACTTTTCTTACCCAAATCTGAATGTTTAATCCATTTTTCACCCTTTTTGCAAGGCTGACAAAGTTTTCAGAGAGAGAACCTACACAGACACCACAGCAGCTCCCTCACTGCTGAGCACAGCTCAGGCTGTAGGAGTGGAGTCACAGATGCTGGAGACCAGAAAGCTAGGAAAAAAAAAATCCACTCCCTGATTCTCTTGGCTCAGACTCCCCTCTAGTGGCTACTGAAAACGTGGATATCCACAGCTCCAAGCCCCGCACGGAGGTTCATGCACCAAAAGCCAAACCTGCCATGTTTCATGCAACTCCCTGAAAGAATTGCCCAAAAACCTCCTTTTGGATCCTCCCTTGTGCCTTTCTCTGCAGGAGAACACGAAAAGCACAAGAGGTGACACACTCATGTGTCAGGATTTACTACTTGCAACACGTTTTGTTCCCAAAGTGATGTTTAAAACCCTCAGCTTTTAACTGAGTGCCCGTGGGACAGTGCCACGCACTCCAGAGGGTCTCTGCTCTGCTGGAGCAGCCCTGGCTTAGGCAGACCTTAATGCCAGCGTTCCTCAGTGTCTCCAGCGTGGGCCTGACGTCTGTCTGCAGCTGATCCTCCACCCCAGTGAGACACAGCAGCTCCATCTCCATCTCCAGGCTCTCGATGACCGTGGCCACTTTGAGGGAGCGGTCGTGCACGCTCAGCTTGGCCTGGACGTAGCGTGCCTGGGGACACACAGCACTTTGGGGTGAGCCCTTGGGGACACACAGCACTTTGGGGTGAGCCCTTGGGGACACACAGCACTTTGGGATCAGCTTCTGGGGACACACAAGCACTTTGGGGTCAACCTCTGGGGACACACAGCACTTTGGGGTGAGCCCTTGGGGACACACAAGCACTCTGGGGACACACAGCACTCTGGGGTGAGCCTCTGGGGACACACAAGCACTTTGGGGTCACAGCCTTTGGGGACACAGAAAAAGGTCAGCTTGTGGGGTCACAGGGCTGCCCAGTTCCAGGGGGAAGCAGCCAACCTCCCTCTGTGGCCTTCCACCTGCTCTAGGGAAAGGTGTCCCTGTACACCTTGGAACTACATCCCCTTTGAGGCACCTTCCAACCCAACTCTGGTTCTGTGATTCAGAGATGGAACCTGTAAGGGCTGGTGAGCTCCAGGTGCCTGGTACAGAGTCAGGTGGAAAACGCTTCAGGGAGCTGTTGCTGTTTAGTCCCTGGGCAGTCCCAGGAGGGCACAAAGGCACAGCAGCTGCTGGAGTGGCACCTGCACAGAGCCTGCAAGCAGCTCCCTCCCACCACAGGCAACAATGACACCACAGAAACAATGGCACCACGGAATCCCAAGCAGTTCCACCCCATCCCTGCACTAACTGAAGTTCCCCTTCCCGTTCTGCCTGCCTGGATAAGCCAGGCAGTGCCCTGGGCAGAGACACAAACCCCACACGTGGAGCCTGTGCTTGCAGAGCTGACTGGGTTGTGTTCTGGTTGTTTGCAGTTTCCCTGGATGTCAGAATACAACACTGGAAATGAAAAGCCAACATGTTTCCCAAATCTTTTGTCTAACAATTCATGAGAATTTGCAGAATTTATAACCACAAGAGACTACAAGGCAGGATTCAGGAAATGCTTGGGAGAGTCTTTGCTGGGATAAACACTTCATACTTGTCACTTGGAAAGCAACTTTGATTAAAAGAATATCAAGACACTTTAGAACAACAATTCTAGCAGAGAGCTGGGAGGTGAGAGGCAGCATTATCACAAGAGTTTTGTGAGAATCATTTCAGTGATTCCTTGTTTAAAATCACAGGGAAAAAAAAAACAAATAAAAACTTACTTCAAAGTCTTGATACTGCTCTTCTGTCAGAGACTTCTTGGCCACGACAAGAACCCTCAGGCCTTCCCGAGCCATGTTACCACACTGCAAAGAAGGAGCACATTGTAAACCATCAACTGCAGCTTCACTGAAATGATTTATGCACAGCAGTGTGGAGATGGCAGTGTAAGATAGCAGGTTAAGAAAATAACCATCCCATTTGAGCAACCCCAGCGAGTCTATAACATCTGATAAAGTGCATGATAAACTCGAGAGGAAAGAGGGGATCTGCAACGCTTTGTGACCCAGCCCAGTGATCAGGAAGAAAAATGTCCTCTGCTACACCAGGGTGGCAAATACAATCCCACTGATTACATTGTCTCTAAGCAAAAGGCCACAGGTCTGGGATTTGTAGACTTCACATCTTTGGCAATTAACTCTTTAAAATAAGACCAAGTTATTATTATTCCTCTGAACACCACAGAATCAGTAACTGAAGCTACTGCTGAGGATGCCCCTGGACCACTAAAAGTGTCCAAGGCCAGGCTGAAGAGGGCTTAGAACACCCTGGGATAGTGGAAGGTGTCCCTACCCATGGCAGGGGGTGCAATGGGATGGGATTTAATGTCCCTTCCAACCCACACCACTCTGGGATTCCATGAACTCTGTGCCACCATTACTGCTAACTGACAAACACACCCCAGTACAAAGGTGCCAAATGCAGTTTTGAAATTAGACCCTTCAGGCTAAAAGAGATCCAAACACAGAATCAAGCCCAGGACAAATCTGGTGAGTGTCAATCAGTTTTGAGTAAAACCCACTTTATTCACAGGACTTATTCTACATTAAATATGCTGAACTGGCCACTGACACCCTTGCTCCTGTAGATGTATTTGGCTGAGGACTAATGCAGTGGATTGCCAGGAGCAGTGACCCTGTGGCTTGCAGGTATTTCAGCAGTGAGGTCCCCCCTCACAGTGGCAGCTCTGTCCCAGAGCAGAGAGCAGCTCTCCCCCTACCTCCTCCTCCAGCCAGTCGTTGTACTGCACGATGCCAGCCATCACCACATCTGCCCCCTTCATGTAGAACGTGATCTCCCCCGAGGATTCATCCTGCAGACACAGCACAGACACACCACCAACCTCAGCTGGGACAGCAGGAACACATCTGGGGGGCCTCAGCAAAGGGGGCTGAGTTCTCAGCACAGCAGGCACAGAATTGTCTGCTCTGGGGCAGGTGAAGGGCCACCAGCTCAGCTGCTGCTCTGGGGCCAGAGGAGATGCCTGCTCAACTGCAACTCAGCTCCTGCCAGCAGGAATGAATGCTTTAGACAAGGAGGATCAGCTTCTTAATCAGCATCTCCACACAGACAGACCCCTCCCAGCCCTGACTGCCTTGCCTTGATTCCCTGCTTACCTGGCACAATAAAACAGATGCACAAAGCTCAGCAGAGTAAAAATCACCCTGATTTACCTGCTCTGTTACACCATATGGAATAAGCATAATTGAAGCTTAGATTGCTGCCTGCCTTATCTGATACAAGGAGTTTATAGACTGCAAGCAAAGCATATTTACATCACCACAAATCAAAAAGTCCTTTCTAAGCAGGCAGATATGTAAGGAAGCCACAGCTCTGAGTATTACAAGCTAATAGAAACCCTGGCAATTTCCTCAAAGGACTCAAAACAATGAGTAAGGAGCAAACTTCTCTGCAAACCAAGACAACCACTAGGGATAGGATGAAAACAAACTTAAAATGCAAAACAAAAAAGCCCAGGAAGGTCTGAAATAAACAGCTGTGAATGAAGGGGCCAAAGTACTTTAGGAATAAGAGAAATGAAAGAAAAGCAAAGTGGACACTTCTTCATTCTCTCAACTAATATTTGGGTCAGTCTGTTCCACCATTACAGAAATTAGTGGTGAAGGTTCTCATACATATTAAATTAAAAGCCCCAGGTCCTGTGGCACTGGCAAAACAGAGTTTAAATTCACAGCAAAAAAAAAAAAAATTGGCATAATGTAGCAGCTGATGTGGACACTAAAACTGCGAAGAAAAGGAGAGTCTTGACTGAGGAAATTAAGAAGTAGCCAAGGATAATGAAGCTCCTTTGCTGAATATTTTTGCCAAGCTCACAGAAATATTCACAAGGAAGATGCTCATAATTAAGAAGTGTGGTTTTCAATGTCCTGGAACATCCAGCCCTCACACAGTGATACACATCCCACATCCCCAGAGGAAAACGGGTGTCACTCTTCCAAAACAACCAGACTCTGCTTAAATAAAACACACCACTTCTGGCAGCAGCCAAAGGTAAAGGTTTATCTATGAAATTATTTGATTAAAGAGTGTCTCACAACATCTCTGTAGGAAACTGAATAAAGACTGCACTTCCCGTGCTGCAGAGCTGGCTTAAGAGAGTTTAGATTTTTTGTCCAATATAAATACTGTATCAGCTATCTCCTTGCATTAGTCATTTCCTCTGCCCGAGTTCAGGAGGAGGTTAGTGCGTTCTCAGATCATGGCAAGATCACTCTATAAATCTGCACACAGATTTGCCAGTTATATTGTTTTGGGGAAGCATCTTTTTCCACCATGGTCTGTGCCTCTGGCCACGGTTCAAAGGCTCCTTTCAATTCCAGATATGACAATAGCACTATCTCTGCTCCACAACAAAGATCATTCCACACGGGTAAGGGGGAAAAAAAAAAAAAAAAGGCAAAGAAAACGAAGAATGGAAAATATTGTGGTCAAACAAACAGGCCTTCTTCAAAGAGGAAGATAAGTCAGTGCACACTTCGGTGAGGAGGCTGCTTGGGTAGAACAGGATTTCTTAGAATTGAAATAATCAGGTACAGAAATGACAGTTGAGTGCAAGGAAACACTCGGATATTGCAAAAATATCCCAAACCGGGCAACATCTGTGACTTGTTTTCACTATTAACTATTGCTTTATTTCCTAGCAGTCGTGCTGAAGGAGATCTTTTCCTAGGGGCAGAGCAGACAGGATGTGCAGGGAGATGGTGCCTGCAGGGCTGGGCTGGACACACTCTGCTCACACTCTGTCCCCAGGCTGTGCAGGAAGCAAAATTCTCACAGGGGCTCTCAACAGCCCAAAAAATTGCAGTTTGTAAGGATAGGTAATACCTGTGCAGGTGAGCAGAAATTAACCCTTTGGGTTCTGCTCATTGCAGTGCTGAGTGCAGCTTCATCTCCCTCCCTGGGTGTATTTTCTTCTGTATTTCCTGCTGTATTTCCTCCCTCCTCCTATTTCTGTTTTTAAACAAGCAGCACAGTTTAGGAGGTGCACTGAAAAGGTGAACACCCTTCAAGCTGTGGATCAAACCAAATGAAGTGCCTACACATACACACATATATATTTAATTAAGTAAATTTTACTTGCTAACTACCTATTTATAAATGCTTGTTTTCTGTTGTTTTGGGTTTTTTTAAGGAAATTAAAACCCTGCTTGAAGATATTATTCTGGAGTATACAGAAATGTGGCAAAGTAATATGCAGGCAGTCAGCATCTGCCACTCAACCCTAATTCTGCACAGGGCACACAAGGGAGCTGACTTTAGTGGCTGAATGGTTACAAAATAAAGACACTTCACACAGTGGGTCCAATGCTTCTTTAAAGAAATTTACAGTCAGGATTTAGGCCTGATGTTGCTCCCACTGACCACAAGTGGGAGTTTTGCTGGTTTTGCCTAAAATGCAAACTGCAAAATCGAAACAGAGAAATACAAGCTAGAAACCTTTTTCTTCCTGGTGAGGGAAGAGATAAATAACAGGTAATTTAAAAGGAATAAACTTCAAATCCAAGAAGGGAAAAGAAAAAGGAGCACTCTTACACTCATGATAAGACAATTTCAGGACATTCATTTCTGTTGAGCATAAAAACACAATTTAATGAATCTCACCTTGGCTTTGATGGTTTGTCCACCTCTCTTATCTTTGATAAAACAGCATTTCATCAAAAGCTTACACTTGCAATAAAAACAATGAGGAGGGAGATTCATTAGTCCTCTCTCTTTTCTGTTGATAATATTTTAATTCCAGGTCGTGAAAAGACTGCCCAGAGTCTCCAGATAATTTTCATTACAGAAGTAATGAATTTGAAGCACTGACACTTGTTGCAGGTATCCCCGGCAGCACAAGGTGTTTGTGGGAACACTCAGTGTGTGTTCAATGCATTCCCTGGATCTGGGATTCCCAGATTTAACAGAGTGATGAGTCTGTACCAGCTCAGCCTCTCAGCTCACTTCCCCTGCCATCCCAAACTCTTCCAAGCGTTTCACCTCGTGTCCTGCCCAGGCAGGAGTGGATTGCCCTGGCTGTTGGTACCCCAGCCCTGCCTGGCTGCCCTCCTGTGCTCTGGGTGACACCTGTGAGCAGGGAGGGCAGCCCAGGTGAGCCCTGGCTCCCTCCCAGGTGTGCCCGTGCCCCACCCTCAGCTGGCACACGCAGCCCTTACCCGCACGATGATGCCCATGCGCTTGCTCTCGTAGGTGAAGGGGAAGATCTGCAGGATGCTGAAGTTGAGGATGTGCCCCCCTGGGCTCCTCAGCTGCACTGAGGACTGGTCTCTGCCCACCAGAGTCAAACCCACGCTCTCTGTCCACTGCACCAGGGCCACCTGAGAGGAGAAGGGCATGGTGAGGGCTCCTGGCACACCACACCTCCCGAGGGGAGGGACAGCAGGTGGCTGCAGAGAACTCATCAGTCAGTCATTAATTCATTAGTCATTAATGGTGCTATCAAACAGATCCATTGATAAACACAGGTGCTCCTCCATGGTTCTTCCTAGTGGCTTTTTCCAGATCCAGACCCTTCCTGCCAGTATGGGCAGGGTTTGGGCAGCCCAGCTCCTGTGTGACGCAGCTGTGGCACTGCCCAGGGTCACCTCCCTGCCTTCCACTGCCACATTCCACTGCACACCAGGAATTTCACCATGGAAAGGGTGCTCAGGCCTTGGCAGAAGTTGCCCAAGGAGGTTTGGAATGCCCATCCCTGGAGGTGTCCAAGGAATTCCTCAGTGCTCTGGGCTGGGGACAAGGTGGGCACTGGGCACAGCTCAGACTCGACGTTCTGGGAGGGCTTTTCCAATCTAAATAATTCCAAAGGACAACTCTCAGCAAAAGGCAGGCACTGGAATCCTCCACCCAGCCCCAGGGTGCCCAAACCTCCGTGGGAGCATCAGGGAAATCCCTTCACAAACACTTTTGGAAACAATGATTTCTCAGCTTGCTGTCTATGAAATTAAGAATTCAAAAGGATGCATCCACCCTGGATTTACAATTTCAAAGCCAGAAAACACTAATGCAGCGCATTAAAAATTCATATTAAAAAAACCCCAAACAAAACAAGCTCTGTGTTATTCTCTGTGTGTTCAGTAGTAACAGCTCATCAACAGATGACAACAATTTTGCAGTGATCAGCAAGACAGCTGAAGGCTGGCTCAGACACTTCTTAGCAGAGAACTCTTCTCCCTAAACATTAAAAAACAAATAAACCCCCTAAGAAAAACCCAAAACAACCCCCAGACTGTTCAAGGTTTAACTGAACTGACGTGGGCATCATTTTGACTGCAGCCTCTATTATTTCAGGACCTGAATTCTCTACAAGCTTTCACTCAATTGCAACCAGAGCAATTCCAGAAGACCAAAGCCTTTACTTTGCTTCCCTGAGAATGGCCCAGAGTGCCCAGCTCAGCTGACACATCCATCTCAGCCTGAGCTTGCTGAGATTTAACTCCAGAAGCTGTCTGGGCAGTAACAGATGGAGCAGCAGCTGACACGAGCCCATCTATCACTGGCCCCCAGAAAGGATCAAGGGATCCTAAGCAGACATGAAATACTGGAAGTGTTTTACAGTGACATTTTCAAAGGAACAAGAGTGCTGGGCACATGGTTGCTGTCGACTTGAAGGTTAATTATCCCTTCTGCCTTTCAGGTTCTGCCTCTACTGCCTCAAGCGAGCACAAATACCTCAGTTAAAAATGAAACTGATTTTGGGAAATCACACACAAGAGGTACCAATAAAATCAGAATCTCTAAATACTTGCACCAAGTTGAGATTTTATTAATGAATTGATACAATTGGGACTAAATGAAGAAGCTTTTTCAACTCAGCTCCTTTTCATCCAAAAGCTTAAAAGAGAACCTAAACCGAAGTTTTCCTTTCATAAAGTAGTCTTAAATTGTCAGATTAAAAAAAAAATGGAATTGAGTTGGCTTTGCCTTGAAGACCTTTAAGTCAATTTGAATCAATATTTGGCTTAATATTAACAAGTTTGTGCAGGCTTACTCCATAGATTACAACAAATCAAAGGCTCTTTCAAGCTTATCTTTCTCAAAAGTTTCTTCAAGCCATCCTCAGTGCATTAAAGTGTGCAGTTAGATAATCCTCCTAGCAGCCTCCCAGAGCAGAGATGGAGCTTGGCTTTCTAATACTCTGGTTAATAAATAATTATTGGGAATTATTTCCAGCATGATGCTGTGATGTTCAGCATGTGCAGCCCTGGCTGTTCTTCTGCCTGTATTGGTGAGCTCCAAGTGCCTGGAGGTACAAACCTCTGCTCGCAGCTCAGCCTGGGAAAGATCTTTGCATCCCTCCTTCCCTGCCAGCATCTCACTGCAATCCCATAAAGCTCTGGAAAGCACAGCCTTGTGCAGAAGAACAAATGGATGAGGTGACACCAGGGGACAGCTCCACTCATGACATCAGAAGCACTGACAGCTCTTCTGGCAGTGTCTGGGATGGGATGGGTGGGATGCACATCCCAGCTCCACATCAGACAGAACAGGTTTGCCCTGCCCCTTGCAAACATCTAACTCAAGGTGCTCTCAGCCACAGCAGAAAAATGAGAAATATTCAAGATGCAAAAGTATATTTACAACTTAGAGGAAGGAGAATTAAAAGCAGGCTTGAAATCCCTCAAACACCTTAAAGGGAGCCCAATGCTCACTGATGAGGGAAATCAATGAAGTCCCTGCCAGCATTTTGCAGCTCCAACCAAGCCAGGCCTGATACAATGTGAGCATTTCAAAGCACAGCAGCCCAGCACAGGATCCTCCAACTCTGCTCTCTCCAACAATTAAATTACCCAAGCCACCACTGAAGTGGATATCGACTAATAAATTTCATTCTAAAGGGACAAATTGATCCTTCTGTGCCATGAGCTCTCTGCAGGGTCCCCTTTAGGTTGCCTAGGCAGGCAGACAGAAGGCTGAGACCAATTGATCCTGCACCCTTTCATGTCCTGGCAGCTGCTGCCCTTGTCAGGGTTAAAGACTGTTTGCCCAGGAATCCCAGGCACTCTTATCTCTGATCAGATTATATCTATTTCATTTCCCCTGTTAGTTACTGTATGGCTACAACTGACAACTAGCTCACAGAGCCCCAAGGCTGTAACTGATATCTGAATAAAGATACTTCAAGACTTCTAAATGGCAGCGTGCACAGGAAACAAATTTAGGAAATCCTGCTTTCTGTTACAGGAAATGAATCCTATGCCAACTGGTAGAAATTACCCTTGCTGTTAAAGTAAAGAGAATACAAGTTTTTGTACTCATTTCATAAACTGACCTTCCCTGCCATGGCAATATTTTATTGATATAGGATTTCAAAGGCTGGCTTTAACAGGAGTCCAAAGCCATTCCCCTACAGGGAATGTTATTTAACAGCATTACTCCCTTCTCAAGGACTCCACTTGTGTAGCTCCTGCATTTTGTACCATCTAGGATGACATACTGAGCACAGCTAAATAATATTTGTATATCTAAGACCTACAGACAAGATTTCCTCAGTGCAGCAAAGCATATCTGATTTCCAAACCTGCTGTAATTCTCTACTTAAGATATCACAAGAAAGGAAAAAAGAATTTAAACAATAATCTTGGAAGGATTAGTTATCATGCTATAGTAAAACAAATAAACAATATCCCCTGGGTATTTCAGACAAATTGCTGTGTAAATATTTTAAGGGCAGAACAGTAAAAAGAGCAAAAGTAAAAGAAAAATCACTGACTTTACTATACATCACAGTACATATGTAAATAAACAGAAACCTGTGCAAAAATATCCTGTAAGCTTTAGGATAAAAAAAAAAACCTTAAGATGGAGATCACAAAAATTACCATCTGGAAATCATTCAGAACTCATTTCAGTGCAAAGGCAGTCACTTTCTGCACACTGCCTACTCAGGGGAGAGCAACACATTCTAGAGGAGAGGAGCAGGGAAGCAAACCCTGCCCCAGGCCAGAGGGGACAGGACACCCACACCTCACCATGGAGCTGCTGCTGGAACTTCACTGCAGCCACAGCCATGCAGGGGGCACAGCAGAAATGTAGCTTTTGGATAATGCACAGAAAAAAATTAATATATATAAATATCTATGAAATGAATGAGTTGCCTACTTTGGGAGAAAAACACTATAGGGAATATTTGGAATACATGTAAATGTGCAAACCAGCTCTGTGCCACTCTTTCACTACAGCCCCAAAACCCTCACTCAGCTGGGCTTTCAACGAGGGCATTTCATTCCATGCAAAGCATTTCCCCAACAGTGAGGCTAGCCAGCTTCTCTGCTGATGGCAAAGGTGGGAAGGTTATTACCAGAGGCAAAGCTGGTTTATTTGAGGCAGCACATGGGAGAACCCTTTGAGTGCAGTCAGAAAGGTGATTTATCTCACACTGTCAGTGGGATTCTCAGGGGAAGTCTCAAACTTCAGTGTCTCTCCAGCACACAGCAAACTTAATTGTACAAATTAATAGAAAGCAAAATGTGTTACTTTTGTTGCACTAAAAGGTATTTCCAAGAAGTAGAATCAATACATGAAACCACATTTTATTCCTCCTGTTTTCAGCACAGAAGGAAGCAATGCTGTAATTACAGTTCCCAAATTTTGCAGGGGGTGGCAAACAGCACTTAAACTGTAAATCTTGTATTGAACCTGACCTCTCCAATGCTCATTAAAAGTCTCCAGTGAGTCTCTGGAGAGCTCTAAAGCTTCTCCCCACTGTGCCACCTGCACAGCCCTGGCTGCACTGGGTGCTGCTCTCAAACAAACCTGTGCACTTCACTCCCTCCAGAATCAACCTGAGCACTGGCTCTGTACACCTGCCCGTGGGATGTGCCATGGTTACAGTGATTTTTACAGCTTTTCACTGGCCTGGAAGGTCACACATCCTGCAGAGCTGAACTGTGGGAGCATTCCAACCCTCTTCCACAAGCTGTCCTCCCCCAGACATGGTAAGATTGCTCACAATTTACCAAACGTGCTCAAAGGGATTCACGGCATTGAAATGAAAAATACACCCAGGACAAAAAGTACAGAAACAGGGGCAAAATTCTGAGGTGCAGAGGCAGAGATACCGGTGTGGAGCTTCAGGCAGAGAGGCAGAACTACTGAGAGGGCACTCATGGCCTATTCACAACTTATCAGAGCAATAAAGACATTAAAATATCATCCCCTTCTGTTGGGGTTAGCTCCAACAAAACTGCAAAGGATCATGGCTTAAGGCTGTGGGAAACCCTTTGCAGTAGGGGTGAGTAAAAAATCACCCCCAGAATCCTCCAGTTCCAGTATGTTGATCATTTCCAGAAAGTTCTCTGCTTCCTTTTTGCCGCAATAATTTTAATGTTCCTAATCGCCCTTCCCTATTGGACCCCCTCCCCAAACTCAGCCTAATTCCTCTCCTCTTCCAAGTTTATAAATCCCCTTGCCCTGCCCTAACGCTTTTTACCATTATCCTTGTGCATGGAACTAACCTCCCTGGACCACCTTTCCCAGTTCATGCAGTACAAACTGTTCGCCCTGCTGTTTGTTATTTTTTTATTATTAAAGCTTTTAAGTACCCAAACAATTGAGTCAGATTTTCTTTCTGCATAAAATCACCGAGTTCAGTGAAACCACCGAGCCGAATATCCGGGTTAGGACCGACCAGAGGCATCACCCTTCACTAAACTGGAACGCATCCCCTAGAGAATTGTAGGGTTTTTTGGGCAGCCCACGGATAAAATTCAGATAATTTGAGGCTGACCTCGTCGGGGCTGGAGGCCTGGTACACCCTGCAGGAATCCTCGTAGTGGCGCTCGGCCTCGGCCTGGTCGGTGACGCCGTTGGATTCGTAGACGGGGGTGACGTTGTGGCACAGCGCGATGGCCTTGACGGCCTCGTGCACGCGGCTGCTCATGGTGCGCCTCACCTTGGTGGCCAAGGACAGCCCCTTCACGGCCGGTGGCTCCTGTGGCTGCTGGGGGACAGGGGACAACACAGCACGCCCTTACTGAAGGGAAAAGATGGCGTTGAGTGCAGATTGTTCAGACGGTGCAGCTCAGTTTGTGCAGGCCTGTGTGCCCAGAAAGCGGGCACAGCTCAGTTTTTGTACAGGCCTGTGTGCCAAGAAAGCGGGCACAGCTCAGTTTTTGTACAGGCCTGTGTGCCAAGAAACCGGGCACAGCTCAGTTTTTGTACAGGCCTGTGTGCCAAGAAACCGGGCACAGCTCAGTTTTTGTACAGGCCTGTGTGCCCAGAAAGCGGGCACAGCTCAGTTTGTGCACAGGTCTGTGTGCCCAGAAAGCGGGCACAGCTCAGTTTTTGTACAGGCCTGTGTGCCCAGAAAGCGGGCACAGCTCAGTTTTTGTACAGGCCTGTGTGCCCAGAAAGCGGGCACAGCTCAGTTTTTGTACAGGCCTGTGTGCCAAGAAAGCGGGCACAGCTCAGTTTTTGTACAGGCCTGTGTGCCCAGAAACCGGGCACAGCTCAGTTTTTGTACAGGCCTGTGTGCCCAGAAAGCGGGCACAGCTCAGTTTGTACAGACTGTGTGCCCAGAAAGCGGGCACAGCTCAGTTTGTACAGACTGTGTGCCCAGAAACCGGGCACAGCTCAGTTTGTACAGGCCTGTGTGCCCAGAAAGCGGGCACAGCTCAGTTTGTGCAGGCCTGTGTGCCCAGAAAGCGGGCACAGCTCAGTTTGTACAGACTGTGTGCCCAGAAAGCGGGCACAGCTCAGTTTTTGTACAGGTCTGTGTGCCCAGAAAGCGGGCACAGCTCAGTTTTTGTACAGGTCTGTGTGCCCAGAAAGCGGGCACAGCTCAGTTTTTGTGCAGATTGTGCAGGTCTGTGTGCCCAGAAACCAGGCACGCTCTGCTCACACCCTCACTCAGCTCCAGAAGATTCACCTACATTTTGGGACAGTACACCAAGAAAAAGCCCCTTTACTGCAAATCCAGTCCATTTGTACTTCCATCTCCCTGCTCCTTCTATCCCTCTGCCTTCGAGGCTGAAAAGCACAAATAACTGACTATAACTAGTAGATACAGTAGTAGTATTGACAGTAGTCAAGCAGTGAAGAAAGAAATCTGAAATCAATGGGAAACATGACACAACACATATCAGATTAGCCCAAGAAAAGGGAACAAAACAAATCCCATATTTATCTATTAAAATATATATTTTTTTAATCTTCCTAGATTATTTGTACTACCAGGACACCAGTGTCCAAAGGGAACCACTTATATGCTTCAAGACTGTATTTTATTTATCTTAATGTTTATCTGTGCTGGAATAGATAGTTGTATATGATTACCAATTGAGAGCACATCCAGTCTGATACTGTCCAAAGGAGATAAAAGGTCTCACTGCCTCTTGGTCACTCTCAAGAAAAAGAGTGACTTCAAACGACTCAGAGAAACCACTTTTTTACTCCACAAAAGACCAGTGGGGTTTGGGAAGTTTAGAGTCACTTGGGTTTGACATGCAAGAGAATATAATTGGTGAAAACACAAAACAGATGACTCGTATGGAGCTAGAAAATCTTAATTGCATTCATTTATTTTTTAATACTATTTTTAGTATCAGAATGGGAGTCTTCAGATAATTGCACAATTACTAAATTATCCCAGTTGAAGAAGGGACACACAGTGATCCAGTTTCCTGCTCTGTTAACCTTTAGTGTCAAGAGGACAAAAGTTTCACTTCCAGGTCAAAGGGCCACAACATGGTAAAAATAAGAGCAAAGAATAAGAACTACAGTTTGAAATGAATCATGGCCACCAAATGCTTCTCATTATAAAGACTCTCACTTGAAGGTTTTATAAGACATATCCATTACCAGGCTAATTCCACACGTAATTTTCCACACTAGTGATTAAGACCCATAAGATCTTCAAATTTACTATCACTGCTCATCAGCACTGCTGCCAAAACCCAGCAGCAAACTCAGAGCTGAGTGCACTCAGTCACTGCTCACACACTGGAGTAGTCAGTCACCCAAATGTTCCTGACAAATATTGGACACTTGGGCAAATAATTAACCAGGAGTCAAGTTTTTTCTAAAGAGTCAGTATAAAACAAAGGCAAATAAAGCTGAAGTCTGGGGGTGGTTTTGTTTTGTTTTTTTAAATACAGTTCTGTCATTTAAGGGTCTCACCACCAAGAGAAGAAGCAAATGCTAGGAAGGAGAAAGAAAAGAGATAGCTGGATATCTAAATAAAAGTTATTTTAGACCTCAGCAACGGGACACAGGCGCACACATCTGTATGTGATGTGAAACAACCCCCAGAGCATAATGAGCAATCACAACATTATTTATGCATTAAGCACTCACACTTTCCCAAAAGCAGCTCATAAGCAGATCCCTACCACAATTCATTCACCAGTAACCCAGTGATGTGGAAAACTTTTTTTTGGGAGCAGGGAATGCAGTTAATTGTACCTGTGTGTAGATGCTGAAGATGTGGCTCTGCACCTCGTCCATGGAGTCCAGGCCATAGGCCACCGTGCCCAGGTGGAGTCTCTTGAAAACCATCTCGTTCTGGGTGAGAGTCCCTGGGAAAAGCAGCACCATGGAGTGGGAACAACACCCCCATTCCCCAGCACACCCCCTGTCCTGGCTGTGCCTCGAGCACAGAGAATCTGAATCTGGGTCACTGCACCACTCCCAGCACTGTCCAGGCTGCAAAAAAACCCAATATTAACAAACCCAAGGGCTCACTCTCCTGGGAAGAGAGGGTGTATAAATAAGAATGAGATTCACCCCAAAGTCAATGCCAGCAGGAGCTGCAACTATAGCAACTATAGCTCTGGTCCCACTGGAACAAGAAAAAAAAAAGATTGGAAATCACTCCAGTGAGACCAGGATTTCATGTCAGACTGAGCTTTTCATTACAGCTCAGGCCTTCAATTCAAGCTCAGCTTCAAAAGTCTAAGGACAGCTAAAGCAGCAGAGAGCTTCTGCCTCTATGTGTAAATTATCCTAACCTAGATTTCAAAACTAGCTCTAAAAAGCTGACTTTATTTTTACTTTCAGCTTCTCTTTTAATAGGATGCTTTAACTATTCCTTCAAGTAGTATAATATTCCTGTCCTACCTTACCTATAGCACATTCAGAACAAAAAAAAAAGCGGAACTTTATTTCAAAAACTGATGAAATCATATTGTCAAAGTGACAGGAAATGCATATTTCTTCCAGTCCCAAGAAATCTCACACTGTCCACTTTTCCTGGCCAAAACCACAACAAAATCCACACAACATGCCATGACCCAAAGCTGTATTTTCTGCACCAATACCTGTTTTGTCTGTAAGCAAATAGGAAATCCTGCCCAGCTGCTCAGGGATGGTGCTGGAGCGAACCACAGTGCCAGGGATTTTGGAATCTCTGCGGATCACCCAGCTGTACACGATCTTCCCCATGTCCAGATTCACACGTAAACTGCACAGGAGGAAAGAGAGAAAGGAAAATTAAAATATCACCAGGTAAACTTTGGAAAATCCTTGTGAAAAAAAAATCCTTGTGAACTGCCACGGTGCAATGAAAGGACAACGAGTTCCACAGTGAACCTGAGGTGCCAAAGGAGAGTTTCAGGAGAAGTTTATTCAAAGTCAGTGCCCTGGTGGCAAATGTAATTACACTGTAATTCAAAGACAGATAAGAAAATTACAGTGAGAAGAGTAGACATGATTTGAGGGGAAGGTGGACACAGAGTAAGGACAGTGATGGATACCAGAGAGCAGATTAAAAATGGAGCTGAAATGAATCCCAGTCCTGCACCCAAAGTAAGTTACTAATCTACTTACTAATAAAGTACAATTTTATATTAAAGTTTCATTGCCCTCTAAATGCATAATACATTACATTCCATATAAAACACTCTCCTTTTGCATTTTTTGCTTTGCTGTTATCACAGAAACTAGCTAATCCAAACACTGAGAGAAGGGAATTTAAATGCCTAACCCACAGCCTGAGGCAGTGACTGGGTTAATAAGCTGCACAAATTCAGCAGAAACAGCAAAGCCATGGTTATGTTTGAACAGTAACTTCATTTCTCCTCCTAGCCTTGCTCAGCTGTGGAATGAGGAACAGGTAAGAGCTCAGGTGCCTGTCTGAGCTGGCAGTGCCAGCTGTGCCCTCACCTGATGGGAATGATGTTGGAGAACAGCAGCAGGAATCTGATGATCTGCAGGTACCAACGGCCTGCAAAGTGCTGAAGGGCCACCATGACCAGGGACACCACCACCAGAGCCCCAAACAGGATCTTGGTGAGACAGTTCACCTCCAGATCAAAGAGACCAATCTGCAACAGCAGGACAGAGAGATTTCAGGCACACAGGTGAAGCTGCCAGCTCAGTGCAATGTTCACAAAGGAACTGAACTGCCATTCCATCCAAACAGCCATTCCCCACTAGTCAGCTTCTCTTCTTTCAAAACACAAACACATTCAAATTTATAATCAATACTCTTGCCAACTTAATTAAACGAGATTTCCATCCCTTAGAAGCTGAGCAGAGGATGCAGAGGTGTGAGAGGACTCATGCTGCCAAAAGCTGTGTAACCATCCCTGCACCATGTCTTAGCTTTGCTACAATGGCAGAATGCAGCAAAAGAAGCTTTTCTATTCTAACTGGGACTGTCTCATCATAAACATATAAAACAATGCTTTTGACAACCTTAAAAAAGTGAGAAGGCACACGTATAATAGGATTTTAAAAATCAGGAGAAATAGTTACCATAACAGAACTCACCTTAAATCACAGGATGGAAAATACAAATTACTCCTATGAGGTTGTCCCTATTGTGTGTGCACAGAGTATCTGGAAGGGTTTTCTTTTTAAAAATGATACATTTCTGACCCTTGCTATTTATTATAAACCCGTTCCTTCACCATACCTTACTTCTTGGGTTGGAAGTATTCATCACACTGCGCAGTTCCCTTCCTGTGTAGAGCACAACTCCCACCACAGTACCTGCACAAACAAAGGTTTTCTCCATAAAAATTCTTGTCAGGTGAGAAGGATTTTCAGCAGGCTAATTTCAAAAGCAACCAGAAATTCAAAAACGTGCTATCTGCAACACAACACCTGTGAAAACAGACTGGGACAGCAAACATCCTTCCAGGCAGTATTTCAGTCGCAGGGCTGCACTTGATGCAGCATCAAGGCTCCATCAGTTCATGGGAAGAGCAGCCAGCTCTGCTCTACTTTCCCTGAGCCCCTTTTGATCCACTTGTCTCTCCCACACTATAAATAAAAGTTGGTAGGGATGGAGGAATTCTTGGATTTCCTCCCACCACTTGGAATCCCACTTTGGTGCTGCCTTCCACCAGACCTTCATTGTGAGTCAAAATTAAACCAGCTCTGGGCTATGGCTGTTTATTGGTAATCAGAGCAAATCCAATGAATTCCAGAGCTCAAAGACAGAATTACCTTATTTTAAAGTCTACAATTTACTTTAAGTGTTCATCTAAATACTGTTCCTACCACAAAATGAATCATACCAACTCCTACCTTCCTGTAACAGATGGAGCTGCTGGGAGCTCATCAGTGAATTTGAATGCTCTGTCCCACAGTTGCTACAGAGCTGAGAGCAACAAAGTTCTCCATTTTCTTCTTGCAAAAACATTATTTGGTTTAGCACCAGAAATTACAGGGATTCTATGGGTTTTCTCTTAGAGACTTTGCAAAGAGCCATGAAGAAAAACCTATCTACCATCAACAGTTTAAAAGCTGCTATAGCCCAGTGTTAGGAGCCTGTAAAATTGGAGAAAACCAATCTAAAAAAAGCACTACTGCCAATACATTGCTACTTTATACTCTACTATTCCCCTGCTCTCACTAAAGAGCCAAGTTTGAGCAAACTGCAAGCGACTTATTTTTAAATAAGGTTGATTCAAGAGAGGTGGTTTCTAAAAATATGCTGAGAAACATTCCTTTAAAAAAAACACCCTCAAAAACAACAACAAGTCTCTGGAGCCAGATGGCAGGTGGTGGTAAGATCATCACAATTCAGATCAGCAGATGGCACAGCTACTCCAAATCCACTGCAAACAGAGTCAGACCCAGCCCTCCTGCAGCAGATGGAGAAAAGACACATTGCTCTGCTTCATCTTACAGGGGCTGCCCCAGTGAGATGGCACCACAACCCCACAGCTTCCACTCACAGCAGAAGAAAAATAATACCCACATTTTCTCCTAACAGAAATAACCTACAACATGCTATTTGTTATTACCACGGGAGAAACAAAAGTGAGTATTGTATGGATAAGTCAGTCAAGATGAGAGGAAGCACCTGTCAGGAGTAGAAAAAGCTGGAAGACACATTAATCTGTAAAAAAGGAGTGTTTCTAGTTGGTTTGTGGCCATTTCAAACACTCAATTGCAGAAATCCTTTGAAATTATATTTGCAAATGCACTGTCAAGTCTCTCCACTTGACAAGTTTAATTCCAGAACTGGACTCCAGAATTCCACTCTCCTCCAGCTACTGCCCAGCAAACTCTGCAAACACACAGGGCACGAGAGGAACTTTTACTTTGACAAGCCTCTACAAGGGGGCATTGATTAATCTCAGACCTTGGGAGTTTATCCTATCTATGAGTCAGAATCTGTCAAAGACTTGGTTTTTTTTTTCCTTTTTTAAGAGTACATAGGACAAACTCAATGGAAGCACTTACCTGGAAATCTTTCATCTCAGCTTCTGTTCCCAGAATCCATTTGACACCATTTCTGTTACAGATTAGGATGTCAATGTGCACAGTAATTAAGTGCTATTCTGCTCCTAGATGCTAAAGAAGGGCCCCAAAGGCCACTCCACCTCTTTCTCATCTAGGAATGTCCAAGAGGCAATTAGATGTCAGCTCAGCTCCCCAGAGGTGTCAGGACAAGGGGGAAAACCTCATTTCAACTGCTATTTTCTCCAACTGACAGAATTATTAGTCCATCACAGAAATACCTTTAAAAATTGCTAACATATTCCCTTAAAAACAATTTTACGTGGGTCTCCAGCTTACCTGATGCAATCACTGTGCTGGCCCACAGGGTATTTTCTATGCTTAAGCTTTCATTCACTGGAGGGTCACTGTCCTCCTACAACAGGAAAAAGAAAAAAATAAACTTGTTAGTAATACAAAAGAGCAGAGGATGAGAAGAGTGCCACAGAGGTGTTTGGAGAGGGATGCTGGGTGAGTTGGCAGAGGGATTTCTGTTAGGATGGAGAATTTTCATAAACCCTGGTGAATTTCTGGTTGAATTCAAGCCTGTACCAGCAGACTCACCCTGGTGAAGGTCCCCACGAAGTTGTGTATGTCAATATTGGGCTCTTCTGCATAGACATAGGAGCGGATTTGCAGCAGGTCCTATCAAACAGACACATCTATCAGTTCCTATCAGTCAGCCACAGCTTAATAATGTACAAAAGTTTTACCAGAATACTTCACCAAGAGTTACTTAGCATGATTTAGAATTATCTTGATAGCTACAGCAGCCCAAGGGTCCCACAGAAAACACACCTGGGGCAGCAGAGCAGGGAGGATTTCCTGCGGTGACACCTGAGAGACTCCTGGCACTCACCAGGTGTCTGTGCCCCAGAAAAGGCACTGCAGCCTGCAAACAGGACTGCAGCAGCCCCAGGTCTGCAGGTGCTGCATGTGCACAGCTGGCAGGCACAGGGCTGCAGGCAGGAGCTTACAGAGGCCGTGGGCAGGCGCTGGGTGCAGGTGACGGGCAGGCGCAGCTTCCAGTCTGTCTCCCCGTCCAGCTGGTCTGTGCGAAGGAAGCAGGACCCTGGGGATGGGAACAGCAGTCAGGGATCCTTCCACTCTGCCCTAGGCACATCTACACAACCCATGGCACGGCTTCCCCTCTAGGATCCTCCTCTCCTTTCTCTGGAAACAGTGTCTGGTTGACATTTGTTAATAATGGAAGGGTGATATTCCTGCACCATATTCCTTCCCTCACCACTAGGCCAGAATTCTCTGTGCTATATTGTTAAAGACACTTGAAATGTTCCCATTAATCTGTTTTCTAATCCTTCTGATCAAACATTTCCTTATCCCACACTTAAAAAAAACAAGCCTGAACAAAAACATCTAAAATGCAAGATTCATTTACCCTGGACTCAACCCCTACAATCTTTGATTATCAAACAAAACTAGAATTTAACATCCTGAGAAGTGGTGGTCCATAAAGCCATTTGAGTTCTCTCTCCCTCTCTCTAAAATTTTACTATTATCTATTTCTCCCACATTTCCAAAAGATAATTTTCTCCAAACAACCAGTGAAAGGTTAATGGCCATTTTGACAATTGGTTCCAGATGTTTACCATTCTTCTCCGACGTCCTCAGGAAGATCATGTCAGCAGGGACCCTCTGGTTCTGGGAGGAGAAGAAAGGCCATGATTGTGCAGCCAGCCCTGCACGAGTGTGCAGCGCCTTGCCCAGAGCAGCAAAGGCACAAAGAGGATTCTTTTGTCAGCCTGGAGCTTGGATTCAGTTTGCTTTGAATCCTGAACTCGCTTCCCTGCAGAATTCCAAGTGCAGGATAACAACTGGTGCCAGCTCCCACTGACCAGACCCAAGGGTTAGGTTTACAAAAGGGCTGGAGAGTAATTCTAGAAGTATGAAGAAATCTTAAACGAGTGCTGGTTTCCTTTCAAAGAGTCCCATGTTAGCAGAGAGGTTGTATCTGGAATCTGCAACTACCAAGTTTCTCTTTTTTTACCATTTTCATACTAATGCTTTTAGAGGTCATAGCTGCACGCAGAGAGTGGGTGGGAAAAACATAAAATCAGTGGGCTCAAAAAAACCACATTAAAAGTTGCAAAAAGGGGGAAATATACCTGTATACACCAGTACCTACAAATGGTCCACTGGGGCTACCAAAACTGCAATGCTTATACCCAAAGAAACACCTGGATGCTGCATTTGTTCCAGGTATTTAACCTGTGTCCAACAGTCACAGAAAGGATAGGGAAGCTCTTTATCATGCTACAGTGTAAGTAAAAAATGAGGTTATAGGTGCATGCCTACAGATTTGCCCTCACTTCTAAAGATAATGATGTTATTGGCAAGTGGGGGAACCCTGTAAAGTGATTAAATATTTTAACTTGTGTTCAACACCTGATATTCTAAGCCTATTGTAAATTGAGTAGGAATTCAAAAGATCTCGTTTCCTATGGTCTTGCCAAAAAAAAAAAAAAAACAAAAAAAATCCACCAGTGCACAGGAAAGATGACTATGAAGACAAACCTTTTCCACAATGATGAGGTCACCCACTTGAATGTTAGAGCTCTTCACCTTGACAGTCCCTGCAAAGGAAAGGCGTTGGTGTTAGAGCAGAGCAGGACAGGCTTTGAGGTGCTCTGTGCTGCTCCTCCCCTCCCTTCCTTCCACTGCACTATGGGGGTGAAAATGGGAAATGTTTCCACCACAGGAACTGGGCAATGCTGCCCTGTAAAACTTCCTGAGCCCACTGCTCCCAGCTAAGGGTTGGGTCTCCCAAAAAGGGCTGAATGCCCCTCATGTGACAGCTCCAGAAAGCCCCAGCCACTCCCTAATCATAAGTCTGCAACAACCCCTTAAACTCCTTTTTGTACTGCTTAACTCAGGAACTCAGAAATACTTCCAGCATCAGGCAGATAACAGAGCAAGAACAGAAAGTTACAGCAGGGAACCATCAAATCCAACTCCTTTTCCTCAGGTGCCTGAAAATGTAAAGCTCGACTCTCAAGCCAAGCTGAAAGCACAATGGGTCCATCCAAAATCCAGGCTCATTTCCTGCCCTGCTGCAGCTCCAGCATCTGGCTCAGCTCTGCCACCTCTCCTTTGCCTCTTGCAGGACCAGCCAAACGAGCAGAGAACAGGTCCTGCAGAAATCATGTAAATATTTATTCCTGTGCAGCTGTCAAACATTTCCCAGTTGCTTTAAAACAGGGGATTAATTTAACAATTGGCTAGTAATTTCAAATCATTAGCCAGCTCTAGATTTGGCTTCTCAGACTAACTAGTGATTTATAATCAGTTAATTTGAACCCTGCCTCTACGTGTCTGTTATATTTCAACAAAAGCCTCTTTAATCTGCTGTGATTTGAGTGGAAGTGGGGGAGGCACGTGGAGCTCACCCTGGCACGGACAACACTCCTACTGTACCTCAAAATTCACGGGCTAACTGGCCAGATAGCAGCTCAGGGGGAAAGCAGGAGGGGGAAGGGAGGGGGAATAGAAATTAGCACAAAGCACAAAGGTCACTGGGATTTTACTACTGGCAGTCCCTTCATTAGCATCCTTCTCAGGATATGCTTCAGTGTTTCTGCTCCAAATTAACAATGAAAGCCATTCTGGGCTGGGGGCAGCCTGCTGCTTTGGTGACACACTGTGTGCTTAACAACATGCTTCATCACTGCTGCTAATAAATGCAGACTTCCTTGCATGCTGTAATTATTCCTACAAATTATAAGCAGTCATGGCCCATTTCACAAATATCTCATAGGTCTTTTGTGGATTCTGGAGTTTGCCTTGTGAAGTGCTTTTTTTAAGTTTTTTTTTTTTTGGTTAAAAAAATAAAAAAAAGGTAAACAAAACGAATGCTGGGCTAAAGACATCTCTGCCGGGGCAGGAAGCAAACCGGGGATTAAGAGTCCATTACGCTGGGGCTTGAAAAGAAAAGCTGCACTCCAAGAGGATCAAAAAAAGCATCCCTGGCAGTCTTCTGTATGGGCTATACAAAGTTAGGTACTATGACACTAAAAGGGTCTGACAGATAACATCTCTTCCTCCCCTTTTAATACGGTTATTCACAAAACAACAAAAAGTGCTTTTGAATATTCTCCCGTGCAAAGGAAAGGGGGGGCAAAAAAAAAAAAAGCCGTGTGCTCTCTCCTATACAGGCACAGCCATTCCCAACCCAATGTGCAAAAAAGCTGTGGATTTGTTTAACCATATTTTCTCCATTCTCTCAAAGATCACAAGGATTTATCTGGTGACTGTCAGCAAAGCAGCGCTACCTGCAGGGTTCAGGGAAACTTATTTTGGTAAGGTTTTCCTTAACGAGGTAAAAAAATCATTCTGCAAAAGAAAAATTAATGCCTGGACAAAGCTGTAATGTGATGATTTCCTATCATTACCCACATAAAAGGCTTTTGGGATCATTATTCTGCAAACAGGATCATCTGCTTCAAAAATTTTCCAATATGAGAAAAACCCAAAGCAGCTGGAGCAGATTTGTCTTGTTCAGAACCCTCCCAACCTCAGCTGTTGGGAGGATAAAAACAAAGAGGGGACCTTGCTAAGCAGCACAGTTTTTCTAACTGCTGGATAAATGAGATGCCTTTTTTAGGTAGCTAATTCTGCTTTTGGAGCTCCCTGGCCCCGTGGGTGACATCCCTGCAGTGTGCACCACACGTCCTGCTAAGAAAGCCCAGCACCAGATGTTTCCTTTGACTCAGGACTCCCATAAAGCAACTTTACTTGAATTAGTTTTATTTTGATCTTGGGAATTCTGTAATTCCCTCTTCTTTCTGTGGGGAAACTGCCACCTAAACATTGGATGCTTTCTCATGCATGTTTAAAAGCAGCTAATAGCACAACTGTTCCATTTCCCAGTAGTGCTCTGCTATTTAAGTATTTTCGTAATTATAAACTCCTGTTTTTCTAAGTGAGACTAGAAATGCTTCCTCTAAACTCACACAGGTTTATTTAGCATTTATATCATTTTCAGTTTGTATTTCCTAAAGTTAATCAGAATAGAAATTGGTGTATATCACTTTTAAAAAGGAACTAGTCTTGATCTCTCATTCAAAAAAATCTATTGTTAAAATTTGTCTGGTATTCGTTTCATTCTCTGCTGTATCCTGATTTATCTTTCTTAAAGAAAACAAAGTAAACACAATCAAATGCAAACAGTTTGCCCTAATTTAAGCTATGGTCTTTGAAATTATCACCAAATCTGCAGCATGATGGATGTACCAGAAAGCAGATCATTTCAAGTAATAAATATATCAGCCAGAAAAGATGGCCTTTTTTAAGTCAAAATTTCCCAAAAATCTGCAAAGCTGCACTGAAGTACAGATCCAAACACTTAATTTGGAATTAAAGATGAAGCCAGAGGTTTACTAAAACAAGTAAAATGCATCTGAACAATTAAAAAAAGAAAGGGGGGTGGGTTTGTTTGATGTGCTGCACCAAACTTTTGGCTTTTGCAGCCTTATGCTGCGGAGCAGGACTCGCAGAGTTTGGGAAAATATTGGTTTTTTTATGGCTGGTAAATGCCAATGATCTGTATCTTAAGTAGCACCCCTCAGTAGGAGGTCCCTTTCCACTTTTCTGTGGAGTTTCTCTCTATTATGCAGTGTTACCCAGGGAGGGGGGCTGCAGGAGAAGAAAAACAAGCCAGGAATTTGCAAGCACAGTTCGGGCTTTCCATCAAGCAGATCAGAACACAGACCCCTGAACACAGGGAGGCTTGTGACTTTATGAATAGGGGATTGAAATTTGATTATTTTTTATAACAATCCAAACAACTGTCCTTTAAATGCAGAGCTTTCCACTAAAAAAAAAAAAAAAAAAAACCAAAACTTTCCAGAAGTCTGCTGGTTTCATCATTTTGGAACATAAATGGATTGTCTGGGTAAAAAGATAAAAAAGGTTTAGGGTGGAGGTTTTTTTTGTCATTAGGTCTCAGTACATGGCTGTGCCAAAACCCTGCAGCATGGCCTGTGCTGTTCAACAGCAGCAAAAAAAGAAATAACCTCTAAATAGCCCAAGTCCTACTGCCAGCCACTCTGAAAATTAATTGTTCAGATCAGCTGTTCCAAATTTATTTTCATGTTTGCTGCTTCTGTTTCTGAGCTGCTGACACTCTCCCTTGCAAACCTGGCTGCTCTGACTGTACAAAGGGGTGAGAGAAATCAAACCCCAAATTTCCATCCCCAGCCTCACCAGGCCCTTCCCTGCTCCCAGGTAATTCCCAGAGGTGCTGAGTTTCTAATCAGTGGAAAAGGAGATGATCAGCTCTCCCCAAAAATTCAGTACTGAGATTCAATGAGGGACAGAAAATTACTTTTTCTCCCCAAACCAGACAATCATAAATAATTTTCTACATTTTTTTTCTACTCTAAACTATACCACAGAGTCTCATTCCTGTTTCTGCACAAAATTCATGTTAAATACAGTGGCTTGAAATTGTCAGCTAGTGCCCAGCTGCCAATCCTCCTTGGTTTCTTTCACAAAATTAGAAAAGTTAAAGGACTGGGGGAGGGAAATCATTCATGGGAAACGTAATAGCAATATGAAAAGAACTAAAAGAAAGGTCAGGCCCCTTATAGATCATTGAATAGAATCCAGAAGGCAACTCTTTTATATCTTTAAATAGATGTAGTACTCCCCTCTTGGATGAGGCTTTTGTTGGTTGCCAAGCATTTTAAGTGTTGTAGTAAGAACACGTTATTAAAAGGGGATTTAATATTCACAAACTCAAACTCCCCAGTTTGGAGTTGCCTCATAACTCCTGGCATGTGAAATATATCCAGCCTTAGGCAATTACATTTGAAAAGCAGCCTTATTCCTACAAATACAGCTTCTTTTTACTACACCTACATCACTGCATCTTAATTCAGGGGCATGAACTTTTATAACTAAGAAACTGGAAATGGAGAAGAACCCAAACTTGCTCAAATTCCGTTCATTCCCTTTTTAAAAAAACAAAACCCTGGCCTCACCATCTTTGTCATGATATTAGGAGTAACTCCATAGTGAGGCAGCACTGGATTGTTGAAATGAGAATTTAAATGTCTTTGTTAGGTACAGCACAGCTGGAAACAATGGCCAGAGCAGGGTCAGGCTCAGCTGAGCCCCAGGCTGGGCTCAGTCACAAAGCAGGGCTGGACAGGAGGCTCAGGGGATGGACACAGGAAATGCAGGAGCTGATCCTGCCAGTCCTGAGGAACTACATCACTTCTGCTGACAAACACACACCTCGGGTCTTTTTAGGGTGGGGAGGAATAGAAATGCCAAAGCAGCTGTGGCTGCCCCTGGATCCCTGGAATGCCCCAAGCTTGGACAGGGCTTGGGGCCACCTGGGACAGTGAAAGGTGTCCCTGCCATGGCAGGGGTGGCTCTGGGTGACCTTTAGGATCCCTTTCCACCCAAACCATTCCACGAACCCCTGAGCAAACCCCAGCCTCCAGCAGAGCCTGCTGAGCAGCCACCCAGCAGCAGCAGCAGCGTGGCCACAAAGCCACGTGCCTGGGAGCCCCCCAAGCCCCCTCCCAAGCCCCAAGTGTGGCTCTGGCTGGCAGCAGCGATGGGGTCTGGAGCCACGGAGCCGACCTCTGGCTGTGAGCTTGCTGTAGATCTGCGAGTTCACTTCCTTGTCCCGCATGTAGCATCGGATCTCCTCGGCCGCCTCGCGGATCACGGTGACAGCCAGCACGAACCCCTGCCAGCAGCACGGGGGGAAACAGCACGGATCAAAAGGTCAGCGAAAAAAGTCACATCTGCCTCCAATAACAGCAATATTTATCGGTGCCAACGGCAGCGAGCTGCATTTCCTTACTCGAGCTGATCTGCCTGGATCAGTACAGGGAGATGTGCAAAGCCCCAAACACACGGCAGCTGCTTTAAAACAAACTCGCTGCTTAAGAAACCTCCCAGTTTTAGCACAGTGCTCTCCCCACGCACATCTTTGGAAAGGTGATTCCCCAGGCAAATCTTGGTAAAGGTTATCCCCATGAAAATCTTTGTGAAGTTTTTAAGTACCATATCTCATTTCACCTCGCAGCTGAGTCACTAAGACCGAGAAATCCAAGGTAAGGCAGGACCCCTCAAATCTCAGTGCTCACCACCTCAGGGCCACTGAGTCAGCACAACTCATCTGGGACGTTTCTTTGTATAAAAATGTACACAGAAATCTGTATAACCCCCTTTTTACATATACAGATAATCAGAGAATGCATGTGCCCTCATGAGTGTGCATACAGACACTCCACCTACACAAATGACACTCTCAAGATATTTATGTGCACTACTCATGGTATAATTACATGTTTGCCTGACTGAGGCTTCAGTCCTACTTTTCTGTGCATATGAGCAGTCACTTCATTTCCTCTTGCCATGAGGAAATGCCCGCATCACATCCTTCACTATATAAAAAATTATTAATTAATGTAAACCAATTCTTTATGGGCTTGATCTCACAAAGTCATGTTTCTAACAGAGACTATTAGCTCAGATTCATTAAATAGTTAAGACACTCCTCATGCATCACAGAAAATGAACTTTTCACAACTTGTGTTGAAAGTTGCAATCAGGTACTGATCACCTCTTTCAATAAGGAACTTTAAAAAGGGAGCAAGGTGATGTCAGAAACTGCAGGTTTCAGTATGTACATATACATCTAAATGTGTGATCTAATTAATTTATATAGTAATGAAATGCATTTGTTCATTTACCTTGAAATTCCTACCTGCTTTCCAAAATAAAACTAAAAAAGCAGCAGCTATTTACAGCTTAGGATTCAGCTGTTTGAAGAGCCTTCAAATAATGACCCCAAAATATTCCCACAACTGACTGTGTCACCTCATGTGTCATTCCAGCCCCAACACCTGTACTAGCAGCAGTAATGAACAAAGAATTTTCTTATCCTGCTTTCTGGCAGCTCGTATGCAAATTCTAATTGCTCACCTGGCACAGAGAAGTCATAACTGCCCGTACAACAGAGAGAGATCCTCTGTGGTCATTTCTTTTTCATTTATTTAATTTACAGGACAGGATCCTGTGAAACCAGCAGCAGATTCACATAGCAAATGCAATAAAGCATTTGAGAGAGAATTCATGGAGACCCAGGTTTTAAAACAAAACTTTAACAGCAGTGTCCCAAAGCTGCTCCTTCACTTCTTTCTGCCTTTCACCAGGGATCTCACTGCACTGAAAGTCTAAACCCCACAACATGCACAGCACAGGCCTCAGGAAGCAAGTTAAAATATTATTTAAGGTGTAAACTTACACCCCACAGAAAAAGCAGCACAAGAAATTTTGTCAAACACCAAAACTTTCTTGGATAAATAAAGCTTGAACGACCTACCAGAGGAACCCAGTACGTGTAAAGTGCACCAAGCCTCATCTCAACCACGAACTGAGAGCAGGCCAAGAGCAAGAAATAAAGGTTGAAGAAGTATTTGAACTGGTTAAACAACACCTAAAAAAAAAAAAAAAAAAAAAGTGGGGAGGATGTTATGCATGTTGAAGTAACCCCCAGGAACATTTCTGCATGCTCTCCTAGTGACTAAACGCTGGCTGGGGGCAGCTTTAAAGCAGTCGTGGACACTCAGGACAGTTCTGTGGCTGCTTTGCTGCTGCCCTGAGGCAGTTTTTGCCAGAAGCCAACCAAACACAACCCCATCATTTTCTCCAGCTCCAGATTCTGCACTTATCTACTGAAAAACGGGGGAAAGCAATGGGGTGGGATGATGAAAAGCAACTTTAGTCCTGCTTACCCCAGGGAGAAAGGTGAAGAAGTTGTATTTCTGGTTGTTGATGACATTGCGAGGGTATCTCTGGTCTCTCTTCTCTGGGTGGCCAAGCCACACAGTCCGAGGCCTGGGCTCTCTCCTCCCACAGCATCTTAAGCACTCACAGCACCTGCAGAAGGACCAGGAATTAATTAATTAATGAGTTCATTTCTAACACACTTCTGTGGGTGTGTTGGTTACATCTGGCTGAGCAGACTTAAAGGAATTTTTCTCTGACTGAAGCATCTTTGTATGCTGTTGTTAAAAAAAAAATGGGAAAAGGGAAGAGGGAGTGGTCTGAAGATCTTATTCTGAATTTACTGTTTTCTTTTTCTTTATATAGTTAATACATTTCTTTTTATACCTTTTTAAGTTTGAAGCCTGCCTTGCTTTAGCTCCTGGCTCTGTCTCACAACAGAAAACGAGTATATTTAAATTGGCAAACCAAAACTATAACGTTATTTAGTGCATTGGCCGACAAATCAAATTAAACCAAGACATGGGGTCACACCCCCCTGCAGCCCCAGGTGCCTCCCAGGACCTTCAGCAGCTCTCTGCTCACACGAGTTTTGGTGGAGAAAACCCTGCCCTGCCCCATGTCACAAATCCTTACTCCAGGCATGCAATCCAACCGAGGTCAGGTCCTCCAGGAAAGATGCAAAGATGGATCAGCCATCCTTCCTGAACCTTGAAAAAGGTTCAAAATCACCTCCCACATCCCAAAAAGAGCATTTTTCTGTGCTCACTGCTGCTTTCTGAAAGCCAATCTCATCCCAATGCCCTTGTTCCTTTAAGAACAGACCTACTGAATTTCACTGACATTTAGGAGAGCCAGCATCAGCCAGACTGGTCAAAAAAGCTTCAGAGCTCTTATGTATAAATTCCACATTGAAAAGCAGTTGGTTACCAAGACCAGACAAACAGCAAAATTGGTGTTTAAACAGTCAAATTCAGAAACTTTACTAGAAAAGTGTATTTTATGAGCTGGGTGCTTTTTAAATGTAGTTTGCTTTTAGGTCTTCACCTGCAAACACAAGACAAATAGCCACTTACATCCCAAATATATTCAAATAGAAAGTATATTAGAATATATTAGAAATAGAAAAATATATTAGAATAGAAAGTAGTGGAAATGTTGGTATTTGGATTACAAGAGAATATAGATATGCTCTACAGAAAAAAAAGGAAAAAAAAAAGGAGGAAAAAAAAGTGCTTTTCCTTCTTTCACAAAGGAGAAAGGGCTCCAAAAAGAATCTTTACCCAAGGGAGCAGATCTGGTGTCCACACACCCTATTTCATCACAATGTGCTTTCCAGTTAGGAAAAAAAATCAGTCAGTCCTTTCAATCAGACATCTGAAACCATTTACCTTTGTTTATTTTTTAGGTTGGGCCTCTTACAGGGATTGTACTCAACAGAAAAACTCCCCCACACCTGTACCATAATATTTACAATAGGCTGACCCCTTGTAGCATTTCCACCACAAATAAACTTGTTGCTGTAGGAATGCTAATTTACCAATGCTGTGCTACTACAGGGTTTGAGAAACAACCTAAAAATAATGCAGCTCCACGAATAAGCAAGAAAGGGCACGGGAGAATGTGCTGAGTAAAAAAATAACAGGTGTGTGAAATCCCTGCCTGGCTGGAGTCAGTTCTTGCAACCTCCTGAATTACAGGGAAAGCAAACTGAAAACCTAATTAGACAAACAAAAGAAAAACTTCCTGCCTAGCAAGTTTTGAAGGCAAATATCAGGAGCATTGATGGCCGAGTAAAGAATATCCAACATTTCTGCTGGCAATTTCCTACACAACCTTTACAGCATGAAGTTTCTGCTAAGTATTTATAATTTTAAAAAAATCACCAATGGACAGAATAGTACAACCAGCACTGAGAGCCCCACATTGCAACACTTGACGTGGGGAGGTTCCTCAGCACTCAGGAATCCCAGCTCAGGAATCCCATTACATCACAGCCAGCAGCTCCCGTGCCAGGGGCTGAAAACGCTGACAGCAAATCCTGACTTTTACCCCATAAACCTTCCCAGATTTTTGTTCTGAAGGCACCTACTCGACCCCAGCGCTGCTATTTAACCCCCACCTACCCTGTGACCGTGTTTTCCCCTCCTGTGCTTGGCTGGGTGGGCACAGAGCAATCCACCAGCCAAACCCTGCACTGGCAGGAAAGGTGTCTCACAACAATTGCTCAAGTGCCAGCCCATGAATTGTTGAAATAGATTAAAAATGAAGTTTTGGTAAGGACAGAGTAATTTCTCAAGCACAGAACCATGTGCTCATTCTTGCAGGCAGATGTTTATCACTCCTCCCAAAGGTAGCCAATTGCCTTAATTTTTAATTATTTTTAAATTTTTCATTGATGTCTTAAACTTAACTGGGGAAGAATCAGTAAGTTCATTAGTTCTCCTTTTCCCTTTCTCCACTGGAAATGGAATAATTTTAATGTAAAAAAGAAAAATCTGTCCATATAGGCACCAGAAACAAACTACTCTGAGCACATACAAATGTGTTTTCAGATTAGCTTTGGTGCCCATTAAATAAAAAGTCCTTTTGACTGGAGCTGTCAGCCTTTTCCAGTTACTTTATCTGTTCCTCCCTACAAGAATTTTGCAGACATTGTGTAGTTCTGTGATCTGCTGTTTCTCTGGCTACCACCCTAATTTTTAAGTCACAGGCTTAGAGATGCAGATGATGAGGGAAAGTTTCATTACTATAAAATTCTCTGCTCAGAGCTAAGGCAGTGGCAAAGGAAGAAGTTTCTGGCAGAGAATTATTTGCATTATGAGGAGTAATAAAATGTTTTCCATCATGAAATCTGCATCCTGGAAAGGGAAAGACTGTCCAGAAAAACAACTGAGAGTTTACACTGCTGCTGAGAAACGCTGATAAAATTAATGTGCACTTTCCAAGAATAGGAATCACAAAGTTACACAAATGTAAACAGTTTTCTGTAAAAGTCTAGGAACACCTTCCTGAACATTTCTCCTTCTCCATTTTGCAACTGAAGAACAATCCTGCAATAACCCCTGAAATATAGAAAACTAGCAAGTGAGGGTAAATAATGGACTTTAAAAATTACCACCTTAAAGAAATACCATGAAGAGAGCTTATACAGCACCGTGAAATTCACATTTTAAATCATAACTTGGCAAAAATAACACCAGGAAACAAACTCACAAATCCTCAAACAGAGTCACAAGCACTGAAAAGAATCTGTCTGGATGCAAACTGTACCTGAAGCTCAGTCCTGTAAGTGATGCTGCCCTTGCTCTGCAGAGAGATCCAAATGAGCAGCAGGCACCGAAGAACAGGTCTGCTCTGCACTTCACCTGGGATTGTATTTGCTTACAAAACCACGTTCCCAGTGGTGATGTAAGAGGCAGTAACACAGCACACTGACTGCCAGTTGCCAGGTGAACAGCCACTAGCAAGAAGCAGGTTTTATTTCCAAATGCAGCATGTTTGACTGAGGAGTATTTGAAGATCAAATGAAAAATATTTCCATGTAAAACAAACCCAATGGGAAAAAAGTGCCACGTTTGTGCAATACTGAGGTAGCATTTGTCAAATTAGTGCTGATGTTCACAGACATACTCAGTCACTTCCAAGCCAAGCCCATTTCTCCTACTTTGTTTCTATGGCCCTCATGGGCTGTGCTTGGCACCTTTAACACACAAACCAACCCCCACGTGGCATTATTCCAAAAGTACAGGACAAATTTTCCATTTGCAGACAGAGCCACGCACGACCACCTGGCCCTTTTATGCACCTGCACACGAGGCACCCCAGATGAATCCTTCTGGAACGTTCCAGCTGCCGGCTGTGCAGCTGGGATGGCTCTGGAAGGAGCCAGGAGAGCTGCAATTCCTGCAGCCTGGCTGGGGGAAGGCAGCCCTGCCCGTGCCAAGGCACACCCACACTGGCACAGCGAGGGCAGGAGCTGCCCCGGCTTCTCTGCTGACTCTGAAATGGAATTTGCCATTTTAAACAGAGCCAGAGCACACAGGCAGCACAACGGCACAGCCCCATCCAGGGTTCCTGTAAAGCTCCTCCTTCCCTCTCCCGCAGCTCTGCACCGAGCCCTTTTCCAGGCGGCAGCAGCAGCTGCTGCTTTAAAAGGAGCCTTGCAGGATGGAGGGCTGACACCACGAGCTATTTAGGGGAAGACTCGTGTCATGTGCTGAGAGGAGCACCCGGGGTACTCCAGGAACCTGCAGCTCCCTCCCTGGCAGAACTGGGCCCTGGGAAGCTCAGGCTCACTCTCATTCCATTCCCTTCCATTCCATCCCAGCACTGCTGCAGTTCATCCATCCTGCCCTCACCAGCACAGTGCTCACAGATTCCCAGAGTGCTGCAGAGCCTCGGGATGAACATTCAAGGCACACAGCACGGGAATTCAGAGCTCAGCCTTTGATGGGAGCAGGAAGAGCCACACTGAAGTTGTGCTCAGGAGCAGATCCCCACTTCTCCCACTCGGTTCATCAAGCACGTGGCTTCTCTCCAACACAGACCTGAGCTGTGTGAGCCATCACTCATCTCAAGGCCACTGAGCCAGATCCTCCCTGGCTTCCTTACAGAGCATGCCAGAGGATGAAGGTAATGAAAACCTTGGTGAATGGCACCTGCCCTACAGGTGAATTAGGCATTTCTCACTTTTATTTTAACAGAAACAAAGATTTCTGTAGAGACATTCATGACCAGAAATCTGCTCCCCACTCTAGAAGACCACACCAATAAAAATCTGTCTGAAAACTCACCCCACTGGTGGAGGAATCCCCACAGCAGCTGGGGCCATGGTAAAGTGAAGCCCATCAACTCTTTGCTTATCCTGAGTTTTCATAAGCATTGAGGAACATAAATTGGCTTTTGCATGGGTTTTTCCTCAGAGGGAACAGAAGAAAGGAGGCCTTGATTATGGCTTAAGATTCCCAGGACTATGTTTTGGTTGTGACACCAGGGATCCCTCAGCTTGCTGGATGATTTCTTCTATGGTTTATAACACTGGCTTGGATAGGCTTGACTTCAACACTTTGTTATCCATCACTTGATCAAATACCATCACTAAAACAAGGGTTCCTCATGTATGACAAATCCTACCCCCAAACAATTATTCCACCAAACAGAAACCCCAAATCCAATTTATTTCAACTGCTATTGAGTAAAAACCCTAGGCAAGCTTCCTTCCCATGCTGCTGGAATTTTTTTGCTGCCACAGGAAAGCCTCTCTGTGGCTGCTAATCAGGCAGGATCCACAGGCAATGAACCATAGCTTGGGTTAGCCGAGGGCAGGTTCTGTTAGGCAGCACTAACCACATCGGAACACCCAAGAGGCTCTTGCTGGAGATTAGAGAACTCCAGGAAAACAAACCATTCCAGCAGCTTGGAGAAATTTCCCAGGCCTTCACCTCTCCCCGCTGCCTTCAATCACGTCACCAAATGCAAGGCCATGGTGGCTGCACCTTGTGGCACTTGCTCAGTGGTGCATGTGACACAGGCAGGGGGATTGCTGCTGCATCACACACACCTCCCTGCCGTGGCTACCACAAACAACGCTGCCAACAAGGAACAAACCTAATGCTGAATAAACTATGTACAACAATGTCAGCTGCAGGACTCTGAACCCAAAGTGCCAACCAAAAACATCAACAAGGCAAACGTATGTATTTCCCCTTGTCCTAACAACGAAGATTGCCTTCAATATTTTGGTTTATTTTGCTAACATCACTGCCACATTTACAAAACCCACATTCTCCAGGGACGGATGAAATGCTGTGATAATTGACAGCCAGGTGATTTGGATACCACGCACACCCTGCTGTGTGCAAACCAACCTGTCTGCACTGTGGCGCAATTTCATAATGGAAGACTATTGGAAAACCATTTTTCTTATTGAACTTCCTGCACGGGAATACCGCGATGAACACATCCATACATCTCCTTTAGAGACGCACCGCACACTCGGGCTGTGGCAACGCGGCACGCAAGGATATTGCATTGCTGTGCTAATACAGTTAATGGAGCCGGGGCCTTTGTTACACACACCATGGATGCTCCTGCGCTCTTCCCCTGCCACGGCCGAGGGATTCTCCAGCCCGGCCGTGCGACACAGCGGGGATGGATGGTGACAAGCAGGAGCGGGGGGACACGGCGGAGGGGACACGGCGGAGGGGACACGGCGGAGGGGACACGGCGGAGGGGACACGGCCGAGGGGACACGGCTCCTCCGGGCGCTGCTGCCCCGCTGTGTCCGCGGCTCCGGCGCTCCAGGCCGGCCGGGCCGAGCCGCTCCCCGCCCGGATCCTGCCCTGCGCCGGGCGTGCCGCGGCAATGGCGTCAGGAACAACCTGTCAGCGCCCGCCTGCCTCCCCCTCATCCTCATCCTCATCATCATCATCCTCCTCCTCCGCCGCCCCCGCCCCGCACAGCCCGAGCGCGGCCCCGCTCACCCGCCGCGGTGCTTGCTGTCCATGCGCTTCTTCTGCCGGACGGGCTGCAGCGGGATGTTGTCGGTCATGGCCGCGGCTGCGGGGCGGAGCGGAGCGGGGGATGCGCTGCCGGCAGCGCCCGGCCCGGCCCGGCCCAGCCCAGCCCAGCCCAGTCCAGCCCGGCCGCCGCCGTCTGGCGGCACCGCCGAGGGGCCGGCCCGGAGCCGCCGGCTCCCAGCACGCAGGTGCCGCGTCCGCCCCGCTCCGCCCGCCGCTCCGCCTCCACCGGGCACCGCGGCACCGGGCACGGCAGCGCCGGGTACAGGGCAGCACCGGGCACAGGGCAGCACCGGGCACAGGGCAGCACCGGGCACCGCGGCACCGGGCACAGGGCAGCACCAGGTACAGGGCAGCACCGGGCACAGGGCAGCACCGGGCACCGCGGCACCGGGCACGGCAGCACCGGGTACAGGGCAGCACCGGGCACCGCGGCACCGGGCACCGCCGTTCCGCCTCCAGCTGGACCGGGCACCGCCGCACCGGACTATCAGTGATGCTCCGCCGGCCACAGCCCCGAGCACTGGCACCTGGCGGCTCCGCGGGGCCGGGTGGGGTTGGGTAGGGTCCGCTCCGCCCTGATCTGCCCCACCCCGATCTGCCCCGCCCCGATCTGCCCCGCCCCGATCTGCCCCGCCCCGATCTGCCCCACCCTGATCTGCCCCGCCCCGGTCTGCCCCACCCCGATCTGCCCCGCCCCGATCTGCCCCACCCCGATCTGCCCCGCCCCGATCTGCCCCGCCCCGATCTGCCCCACCCCGATCTGCCCCATCCCGATCTGCCCCGCCCCGATCTGCCCCATCCCGATCTGCCCCACCCCGATCTGCCCCGCCCTCGTCCGTCACCCGCTCTGCCCTTCTCCCCATCCTGCCCTTTCTTTCCCCGTGCTCGTTTCCCGTTCTCTCGCAGCCTCAGCAGCTGAGCCCTCCTGTCCCAGCCCCTCCTCTCCACCCCCCACCCGCCTTACAGGGCTGGGATTTTTGGTGCTGCTGCTGCTCTCGCCCTTCTTGCACTGTGACCTTCACCCACTGCTCTCAGCACCCGTTCCCGGGTCCAAATTCTGATATCCTCTGCAAATTTAGGCAGAAATTGCTCCAGCACTTCTGTTTCTGATTTCAAGCATCTCGTTACACTATGGATTACACCAGCACAAAATCTGCAACTGTCATTTGATGTTTTTCCTTGCAGTTGAAGCAGAGTCATCCTGACATTTTGCAATGAGGACATTTCAGCAAGACAATGAAGAGTTACAGCAGTTTCAGTCATCAGTACTGAGACTGTTTAGACAGATATTTCCAATGCTTGGGCTGTCTTATTACAAAAACCGGTTGTAGGATTGACTTTTAGACTGTATTTCAATTAAGTAATACCATGTTTTAATTTCTTATTTCCCAGTCCCACAAACCCAGTGCCCTAACGCTGTACAGGCTGAAATGCCAGTCTGAGCCTCCAGCCTCAATGAAAATAAAACTTATCAAACGCCATCTTTTATTTGCTTTGATGTGAAAGTGGCACTGGTTTTAAAACACCCAACATTCTTTTAAGCACTGCATTTTGGCCTTAGATACCTTTGTGATCAGACAGAACTTCATGACATCCCCCTTTCACATGGAGCAGCTGAATTTCCTCCACGTCCTTCCTGCCCAACTCCAAAATCCAAGAACATGGGAAGGGGGAACCACTGAGTGCTGTAGGGTGACTCAGTCCCAGAAATCCTAAAGGAGGAGCACAGGGATGCCCTGCAGCCTCACAGCACCTGAGGAGCCAAACAAACCTTCAAAGCCTCCCTTACGGGCACTCTGATTTTCTGCCTTGTATTGAGACACTTCTGATTCTTAGTTAGGAAATCACTCTGAAGTTTCTAGACCAGGCTGTAGCCCAATGGACTAAACCCACTCCTTGCCATATTTCTGCATAGCATTTGCTTTGCTGGGAAGAATTCACTTGTGACCTCAGCACTGACAGCAGGTACGAGCTCTGCTGGTTTCCAAGTCTTTGATTTTCATTCTCCTATTGAAAAGGAATGCCCAAGGGAAAACCTCCAGCTTCACTCTGAGAAGTTAGAATTGTTAAATCAAGTGAAATATAACCAATTTTGGTTTTTTTCTGGTGCCACTGGCTTGCTTTGATGCTTGATGTTTTTGCAAGCACAGAACTTGAGGCTCACAAAGCAGCCCTGCAAGCTCCAGAATTCATACTGCACCACTGCTAATTAAAAGGAGCTGAGATACTTTCCAGAATATATAACCAGGACTGGTTTTTTTCCCCAGATGATTAAATCAACAGCAGAGCAAGCAGTTTTATATCCCACCAAGTGATTTATCTCAGAACCAGAGCTAGGCCACTTGGTCCCCTCTGAGGTTGTCCTGTAGGGAGAGTCCATCAGATGCTGCCACAGTTCTCAGCACTGCACACCATAAATCCCATTTCAAACCCAGGAATGGTTTATTGGCAGATCCAAGGCTGAGCCCCATTTTTAACACCAAGGGTTGGATGACAGTACCAGGCTGTTGATTGGGATGATTTAATACCTTTGGGATGATTTAATACTGCTTTACCAGTAGGATTTATGTTTTATGGACTGAGTCTCCCATGGTCTGGTGGTGTTCAGGCTCACAAAGGGAAGCTGATCCTGGCAAAGCCCAGCCTATGGTCACAAGTGGCTGCAGGTACATCTTAATCCAACCAGAAATTCCTGTGTCCATCAGCCTCTGCCACACCTTCCCACTGGTTTTTGGAAGCCTTTCCTGCCTTCTCTCTTGCCTTTCTCCCCCACTCCTCCCCTGCAGCTCTGTGGTGCAGAGCACTGTCCCCTGCCTTTGGCTTTGCCTCCTGCTCTCTGCCCATGACACCAATTCCTCACCCACACTGAGGCCTGCCAGGGCCTCACTGATCCTCAAATGCACCCAGGTCTCTCAGCTCCACTGACCAAAGAACATGAAATAAATGGTATTTTGGGGGTCTGCCTGTACTCCTTCAAGGAGCAAGTCCTGCTGCCAGGTTCCCACTCAAACAATGGATTGGTGCTTCTGACCATGTATTTGCAAATTGTACTCATTACCTATTTAGCACAATATGCTATAAATTTTCTTCCATTATAGTTTTGCTACTAAATAAATAATTGGGCTTTTTATGCATAGGACTATTTTTTTTCCCTGATGAACAGACAGGAAAGTCATAATAATTATATCCTGTTTGACTTCTTATAAGCTGAAAGATTAATTCAATTTTGGAACTACTTTTGGGTTTGTTTACTTTATTTTTTTCCCTAACCATGAGTATCAAAATATAGGGAATTCTGACATCTAAGGAAAGGAGTTGGCTCAGACTAAGGGTGTATGACTGAACAAAATGTTTATAATTCCACAGGCAGCCTGAGTCGTGCCATTATTCTTTGTACCTGTTATTATCTGATTCCATAAGTGCCTGTTTTACAAACACCAGGGTGCACCCTCTTTGTCTGGAAGCACAGCCCGTTGCACATGGGATTTCAGCTTTGTTTCAGGGCTGTGTTTGCAGCTGCCCCGTTTGTAAGGGAGGCAGGAGAAGGGGTTTGGTTACCAAGGGCAAACGTGCAGCACTTGTCTCCTACACTGGGACCATTCCCTGTGCTCAGGGCCAGGCAGAGAGGTGGGTTAGGTGTTGTGAAACATCACTGTTCCTCTAACAGCACTGAAACGAGCCTGGAGTGTGGCATTGCACCCCTCAAAATCAGAGCCAGCCTCCCAAAGCTGCCCACTCCTGGACAGGGAGCCACTGAGAGCCAGGGAAACACAGCCCTGAACTGGGAGAGCACAGCCCCAAACTGGGGCAGCACAGCCCTGAACTGGGAGAGCACAACACAGCCCTGAACTGGGAGAGCACAGCCCCAAACTGGGACAGCACAGACCCAGACTGGGAGAGCACAGCCCTGAACTGGGACAGCACAGCCCCAGACTGGGAGAGCACAGCCCTGAACTGGGAGAGCACAGCCCTGAACTGGGACAGCACAGCCCCAGACTGGGACAGCACAGCCCCAAACTGGGACAGCACAGCCCCAGACTGGGACAGCACAGCCCCAGACTGGGAGAGCACAGCCCTGAACTGGGACAGCACAGCCCCAGACTGGGAGAGCACAACACAGCCCCAAACTGGGAGAGCATAGCCCTGAACTGGGAGAGCACAGCCCTGAACTGGGACAGCACAGCCCCAGACTGGGAGAGCATAGTCCTGAACTGGGAGAGCACAGCCCCAGACTGGGAGAGCACAGCACAGCGCCAAACTGGGAGAGCATAGCCCCAAGTTGGGACAGCACAGCCTCAAACTGGGAGAGCACAGCCCCAGACTGGGAGAGCACAGCCCAAACCATCAGCACGGTGGGATCGTGGTCCAAGTGCCCTCAGCCTCCACGGGCTGCATTCATCTTGGAAATTTATCTCGGAGAGGGCCGAGCTCAGACAAGACTACTGCGATTAATTGGGGACTTAAACACTCCCAGATTATCGGGCACTGTTAACACCTGCAGCTCGGGGCTGCTCGCAGGGCTTTGATATTATTTTTGCTTTTGACAAGTGGGCGATAGCGGATATCCTTTAAGCCTATATTTAATGAAGCCCTCCATAAATCCATCAACACTTGCTAAGGGAAACTACAATAAAGCTCCCACTGCTATGGGCTCTGGTGTGCAGGGAACATTTGGCATCCTCATAATGAAGTTTCAGAGCAGATACTGCTCACGCTGCTCTGAGGAAGTGCAGTCTTTGTGTAGGATCTTTTTCTTCCTCGCATAATTATATGTTGTGGATCAAGAAGAAAACAACCCTTTAGCACCTAATTTTTAAAACCATAATAGTCAAACTGTCGTTCAGCTAGGACAGCTGACAGCTTAAGGAATGAAGAAAGAAAAAGGCTTTCTAGACAAATAAACTCCCACTTGCACTTTATGTTTGTATTTTGTTAGATCTTGAAATGATCTGGCTATTTGCTGTAGCTGTTCTGTGATTTCTTGCCGTATTGTTTTTGTGTTACACCTCCTGTAAACGTGATAAAAAAAATGCAAAGCTATAATCTGAAAATATTTGTTACATGTGTTATATGTGCAACTTTTATAAAAAGTAAAAAACAAAATCCCTATATAATGTAGTTACTTTTATCATTTAAGACTGGAAGAATTGAGGGGCAAACAGAAGAATAAGTAATGAAGGAATCTGATGTTTTTGAAATCTGGACTTTGGGACTTGAGAGGGGTGGAGTACTTTTAATGCATACAGAAATTTAGGTACCCTGAGGCAGCAAATCACCTGAATGTGTGCTGAACTTTAAGGACCTAAGTAATCAAACTGGTTCCGTGGGAAAGAAAACCAAAACAGTGTGTCAAAAAAAAAAAAAAATTAAAAAGTTATGTTTGGTATTCTGAACATCTAGACTGCATGGAGACAAATTTTTCTAAAACAAACTTTGCCAAGTGGATCGACAGGACTCTGAAGGGCTGTAAAGCCAAGCCAGGTAACTTGATTTACAAACATCCCCTGTCATCACATGCACAGGACTGCAAAGGCAGGGAGTATCTGGGAAGAGCAGGTGAATAGAAGATTTCAGGACTGATTCTGTATTACTGTGCTGGGAACACAGGTTATTTGTCATTCTTTTCCCCATGCATTCCTCCTGCCTCACCTTCTGTTCACAACACCCCATGGTTTGTGTTCCTGGCCCTCAGAGTGTCGTGAGTTCATAAACTGAGTGCTTTGACTCAGCTCAGTTTTGTCCCTTTCCTGGAAAGGGTGGTCAGGCCAGTGCTGGGGACAAAATAAATAAATATATGTATTTAATAGCGCTAGATGTTGTGGATTTACTGGATTTGGGGTTTTCGTTTTATTTAGAGAGACGCTTACCAAATGTTCTGTCATGTCTGGATTTTGCCCAAACCAAGTATGGAAAAAAGGCCCATGATGAGATGCAGCTGTCCTCATTCTGACTTGAGACTTCACTTTCTGCACAAAGTAATTGAGTAAGAGAAGCGAATCCTTGGCCTGTGACATGTTACAATCAGATATGTTAATAAAGAAATTTAAAAGTGATGCTGCCAGAGAGTGGCTGGGAAGTCCAGCACAAAATCACTTATACCAGGCATTAACAAACAAGCTTTCCAATAAACCAGACAGCAATCAGAATATTGCAAAGAACACAGCCCTTTATATGCAGTGAACTCAAAGTGCACCAAGCAGAAGCTGTGATAACAAAATAGATAGCATGGTAATGGGCTCCAGGAGTGTGTAATTGCTGGTTCTTTCTGTGCCTCTGAGCTGTTTCCTGTCCTGCTGTGGCTGTGCAGTGCCAGGAGCTTTTCTAGGTCAGTGGTGAATGTGAGCTGAAGTGAAACACGTGAGCCCAGCACTCAGCACACCCCGGCCAGCAGCAAGGGCAGGCACAGAGGAGCCCTCTGGGCTGAGCTCACAGCACAGGAAAGCACCAAGAGAGTCTCAGCTGTGAGCAGGAACCTCTTGGGATCACACAGACCCTAGCACAGCTTTCTGCCTGCACTGTGATTTTGCAGACAGAAATCATCACCTTCCCTGACTCCAGACTGCAAACCCTGCCAGGAGCACCATGCCCTTCAACAGAGAAAAAATATTTGAAAATTAATGCAATACCCATCTCTTTTCCTTTGTTTCAGCCCCTCTCTGCCATCCCATCAGTTCAGGCACCTCAGCCAGGTCCTTTCCCCTGTGCTGATCCCAGATCCATGATCATCTACACTTTGCTCCATCCTGGATTTACCAACCCCGCTGCCAGCTGTGGGACAGGCAAATCAGCCTCCCTGAGCTCAGCCCACAGCTGCTCATCTATAATTGTCAAATTCCCTCCCCAAAGTTCTCATCAACTTTTTGGGAAGCTTTGAACAGAAAGGGCAGATTAAAGAAAGCTTTCTTTAGAGGAATACTTGAGGTAATACATTAAGGTAAAATGTACTTACTGTTTAGATTTTTTGTTTGTTTTAAGCAATGCAACATTGAAGTTCAAATTTAACATTTCAAGCAAGCCAGATTTTACCTCAGCCCATGCAAGCACATATGCTACTTACCCAACAGCAACAAATCCTCTGTGTGAGGGGCAGGGTAAGCAATAACAAACACGAGCAGCAAAGTCCTCCAGGCAAGAGGAGAGGCTGATGAGCAGAGACAGAGCACACACCGAGCTCACTGCTCCATCAGCTCCTGGCTCACACCAGCAAAGGCCACGAGACAATCAGCTGTCTCTTTTAATTGTTAAGATGTAAGTGTAGATGTTACTGGAAGCTGAGCACACTTGCCACTGTGGGGAGTTCCACTTCAGTGCCTTTCTGAAGGCAGAGCAGCTCAATCCCAGCCCTGCTTGCTTTGCAAACACTCTCTCCTGCAGCAGGAACATCCCTGTGGCCCAGCTCAGATAGGTCCTACCTGCAATCCAGGTGTTGTGGGAAGATCCAGGACTTGCTGGCAGGGGCTTAGCCAGGGGATCTTGCCCTGCTCCAGCCTGGAGCTGCCTTGTCACCAGGCTGGCACAGCTTTGGGCACACCTTGGAAGGGACAGAGCTTCCTGGACCCCAGACTTGTCCTTCCTTCAGAGCTTGGGGGCAGAAACGAGAAAACAAATGCTTGCTTTCTGCCTTTCTTTGCACTGCCAAGGACTGAGCAAGGAGCACCATGACCAGGCTGCTCTGATGTTGGAAAGGTGCAGCTTTTAGGGTTCCCTGGTTCTGCACCCCTTTTCTTCCTCTACCTCCCAAGGGCAAAATAATACAGTTGCTGGTTTAAGTTGCAAGAAGCAGGATCTCAGCATTTTTCCATTTTATCAGGGCTGCTCTCAGAACTGTTTTTCTTTGCTCTTTAGAGGAAGTTATTTATCCCTTTTCTATGCAGCCAGCATCTTCAGCCACTGGCAATTTGACAACCCAGTATTTTTTCCCCTTTGTAGGATGATCACAGTACAAAAATGATTGTACATATTCCTGTCATTCTATTCTCGTGTGGAAATCAACATCCCTGGCACGTCCCAACCCCTGCATCAAACCCCAGCTGCTCCTGAGGAATGGATCTGACTCCTCCACGCTTTCCTAATTCCTGTTGTTCTAAGCAATGAACTAAAGCTAACTCTAGCTCCTGGATTTCAGGTCCCTGGAGTGAAGCAGCATGCTGCCTCTTGAACTCACTCTTCAGGAGACAAAAAGCTCTTTGCCAGAAAAACATTAAGCACCAAGTGTGAAAAAGCCATCCCAAAATTTATTCTCAAAAATGTCAACAGAAATGCATCAGTAGATACTCAAAACTACAGAATTCTTAGAAGTCATACATTCACAATGTAGAAACGTGACAATTGGGATGCCTTTTGCGTGGTCTATGTAACAATATCCATTTTACAGTGTAAACAGTACTGGTATGTTCTTACCCACCAGTCCAGCAGGAAAGGCACAACTCGGCATACAGAGATCATTAAGCAAGAATCAGGTGCAACAACATCACACAAACTTTTGGTAATCTGCATTTTTGGGGCCTTCCACAACAGAGACTGGACTTGAAGATTTCCTGCAGTCATCAGCCAGGTTTCTTTCCCTCCTCCAGTCCTTCCACACCAAATGCTCCCTTTGCAGCCTGGTTCAGATCCCATTACACATCCAGTTCCAGCAGGCATTCGAGGAATAGTGAAAGGTCAGTCCAGCAACTCCTCAGGTGCTTCCACTAATAATACATCAGGTTTTGGTTTCACATAGTGCATGGAAGCATCTGCTTGAATCTCAGTCATTACAGTGGTCATTATTAGAAAAAATAGACACTACAACTACAAAAGGAAAAAATGAGGTAGATAACTTAGAATCCAGATGACTATCCCAGCAACCTTCATACAACACACATGGATCATTAATTACCATTTTGGTGGAATGCAAGCTCACAGACCACCAAAAAAAACCTTAATGACCAGAGCAGGAATGCCATCCAAAAACCCACAAAACATTTAACCTAAGCATGAATACTTCATATTTAAATACAGGTTTACATAGACTGATCTCCTAAATTACCCAAACAAACAAACAAACAAAAAAAATAAAAACAAAAAGTCTCTTGCTAAGGAAACCAGTTCCCGTGGCAAATTGCAACAGTCACCTGAGATTCCTTGCAGAGCTTTTTGACCTGACTTCCCAAGGCAAGTCTTCCCTTTCAAGAGGAAACAAAATAAGGAAAAAAAAGTATATACACATACCCACCCATGCTTGTTTGGGGCTCTTGTATTGAAATAAAACATCTGGGAAAAACTGCACATCTTTGGAAGCAGGAATTTTGGCACTATACTTGAAGGACTGTCCTAGTAAGTAGTAGTATTAAATAAGCAGCAGTCAACAACATAAAGAAATCATTACTTAGGAGCAATGACTAAAAAAAAAAAAAAAAAAACAAAAAAAACCCCAGCAACTTGCTTTTCATAGAACTTTTGAGGCAAAAAAAAAAACCCAAAGGAATTTAAAAAAATAAAAAAAACTTTGTCGTTTTCATAGCCATTATAAAGAAAAAGTACATTCAGAAACCACGCAGAGCCAAAAATCCAAACAGAAAAATTCTAAGAGGGTGGCAGACATTCTAGGATATTTACCCGCATTAATAGTTTCCATTTCTCATCAGTAAATAGAAGCTTTTCCATCAACAGTAGGTTGTTTCCACTCTATTCAAAACCCCCATTATCACTCTAAACAAAGAGGTAAATATTCTAACCTTTGGAATTTCAAGTTGTAGAAACTTCTGTAAGGCTTGTACACATTAAAGTCACACGCAAGAACTACTTTGCAAGACCCGCATCTTTCCAAATAGAAGGAAATCCTATTCTTTATTAATTACTATTTGCAAAGCAATATCATGATTGTACTCTGGGCAACTCTTACAAAGACAACCATAAAATCATTTGCACGTCAATAGGAAAATAGGAGGCCGAAGTGGAATCTCTTAAAAATATATGTTTGTGTCTATATATATTTGTTCTTTCTGTAGGTGAACTCCTCTCGAGTCTTTAGCTAACGGCGATTTTGTTCTCCTCCAGGAAGAGAGGGAACTGGTGTTTTGGCACACTGTCTGCAGCAGCCCCAGCAGCCTTCTCCGTGTCAGAGGCAGTGCCAGCCTGGGCTGTGTCCACCTTGGGGGCTGGGGCAGAGTTCAGGGGCGAGCCCCCGGGCACGGGCAGGGCCCCGCTCTGGATCACCGAGATCTCGTTGTTCTTCACGGCCAGCCCGTTGCTGAGCACGGCCGCGTACTGGCTCCACACGGCCGGGTCGATGCTCACCGAGGGTGCCACCATCTCCTTGGGGAACATCTCTGACACCTTCTTGGGGTCATTCCCCAGCAGGGCCATGGGGTTGTCGATGGACAGGCGCCTGCCCCGCCTGGCTGAGTTGTTCCACATGTGGGTTCCTACGTGGACCTTACAGAGAGGGGGGGAAAGCAAAGAGGGTTATTAATGCTGCAGCTCTTTCCTGGTGGACCCAAATCCTGCTCTGCTTAGCCCAAAGAAGTCAGGCTTGCTCCTTTGAATTCAGGTAAGTATTTAAGCTGAGTGGTTCTTGTCAGAGTTCCCTTCCTGGCATGTGTAAGGCAAAGTCACTCCACTGCCTGACATCACCACGGCTCTCTGGAGCTGGCTGCTAGAGGGCTAGTGTTTTACACTGGGAATAAATGGTGTTGGCAGGCACCCTCTCTCCCTCCAAAACAGAAGCTACATTATCTACTGCAAACAGACCATACTGAAAAAAACTGGGTAATGAAAAAACCACCAAGTAATTTGGCAGAGAGGTTCATTTAAGCTGAAATCTTCCACACAATATTTTGCTGGTGCTTCCAGCAAGGTGCTGCTCACACACTGCAGAGGATTTTTCTCTCCCTATCAGCATTTGTGTAGGACTGAAGAGCCTGAAGAGGTTCTCACAGGGAGGGAGAAGCCTCTGTGCAAGGAGGGAGCTGAGTCCCCTATGGGGCAAATGGATTCATCTGGCAAAAGAACAGACTCACAGCACTTCTTCAGCGTGTGCTTAGACACAATCCCCAAGCACTTTGTGCCATCTCAGGATTATCCCAGTTTATCCCTCTTCATCTCACAAAATTCCAAGCAGTGGAGTGTAATGCATTTACTCAGCAGGCAGCATTTCATAGCAGTTTATGAAATGCTTATGTCTTGACACATATCCAAATTAAAAAAGAAAGCAATCTGCTTAGTGAGGGCTAAGCCTTCCCTTCCATCCCAAAAGGAAAGTCAAGGACAGCAGCAAAGACCTGTGGGTGATCTCAGAAACACACAAAAAAAAAAAAAAAAAAAACAACAACAACACGTGGAGAAACTCAGAAAGGAGACAAGAGTAAAAAAAAAGTATTGGAGAAACTAAAAGAAAAATCAGTGCTGCCTCAAAGGCAATATATTAGAAGCAGTCCTTCGATCTCTAGTCTCAGTCTCAGAGACAAAGGAGATGACAGCAGGCAGGACCCACCTTCAGGTTTCCTTTGGTGGTGAAGGCTCTCCCACAGATGGTGCAGGCAAAGGGCTTCTCCCCGGTGTGGGTGCGCTCGTGGATCTGCAGGGCGCTGGCAGAGGAGAAGTTCTTGCCACAGGTAGTGCAGATGTGCTGTTTGGCAGGACGGCAGAACTTGGGCCGTGGCACCAGCAGAGGGGCGACCCCAGGGGACAGAGCTGGGGGGCCAATGAAGTGGCCAGTGCTGAGGGGACGGTCGCTGGGCAGCTCCATCTTGATCAGGGCTGGAGGGGCTCTGACAAAGGCAGCTGGAATACTGCTTCGACCTGCAAAGAAAGCAAAGGTGATGCTTACCCCAGCCTAATTCTGCTTCCCAAGCTTGAGCCTGGCTGAGACTTGAGGCCCTGCCTTTGAAGCTGTGTGTGCCTGAAGAGCACACCTGCAGAGCCCACCCCAAAACAAATCAGTTCATCGCTGGGTTTGCTGGTGAGCTTATGAGACAGAAAGTCTTTCCGCTCAAATTTAGATCAAATCTCGATGCTAAAGAACCTGAAAACCCCACCAACTGTTTTAGGGCTTCCATGTCACACTATTGGGATAAGCAGTTTTCCCTTAAAACACAAGTGGGTATTTTTAAAGAGCAGTAAGGAGATATCAAAGTGAGCCCATGAAACACAACAAGAGCACAGTCTACACTAATTTTAAGGAGATGGCAGTGCTCAAGCCTTTTAATTTTAGGCCTGATTTAGTCAGGAAAACTTTACAGGGCCTATGCCTTCATCTAAACAGAGAAACAGGAAGAGGGGAAAGCTGAGGAAGTTTTGTTTCCTGTTGTTGGTCCTTTTAGGATTGATTTCCTACTGCCCCACCCCAAATCCCTGCCAGCATCGTTTTTTTACTCACCGTACTCTCCATTTGCAAAGTGGAGCCCAGGCTCTTCTTTAATGACCTTCCGACCAATATTGCCATAGGTTAAATCCAAAGCTCCCACAACCCCTTCCATCTCCGCAGGAGCATTCTCGGGACCCTCTGATTTATTCCCCGTGCCTGAATCCTCTTGGTTGTTGAAGGCAGGAGACTTGGACCTGACGCTCTCAGCCTGGCTGTTGGCCGGGGACAGCGCCTGCAGGGACGCGGCCTCGGAGGCGGCGGGGCTCCTGCCGTTCTGGTAGTCAGCATCTCCCACCACCGAGGACGAGTCGTTGGTCAGGCCATCGCTTTCTGCCGAGCCGTTGTCGCTGGATTTCAGACTGTTCTGCCGCTGCAAATTCAGAGAGGACGAGACAATCTTCATCTGACTCTCCAGCGCTGCAACCCCAGAGAAGGCGGCGGCCGCGGCGGGAGACTCCGATTGTGCATCAAAGGGAGTAGGAGGCTTGGAAGAGCTCCTGGGGCCGTCCTGAGAGTCCAGGTCATCCTCCATGTCGATGCTTTCCACCATCTCCTCGGGGCGGCCGAGCTCTCCGTTCTTGTCGGGCGCGGCAGGATCGGCGTCGGCGCTGTCGCAGGGCGGCTCCGGCATCGGGGTGTTGGGGATCTGCCCGCCCATGTGCATGCGGATGTGCTGCTGCAGCACCACGGCGTTTGTAAACTTCTTCTGGCAAATCGGGCACGAATGCTGCATCTTCAAGGGGGTGTTAGCCCGGTGGACACCATAGTGAGTTTTAAGGTTCCCTTTGGTGGAGAAGGCACGGCCGCAGATCTTGCACTTGAACGGCCTCTCCCCGGTGTGGGTGCGGTAATGCATCTTGAGCGAGCTCTGGCAGCTCAGCACTCTGTGACAGATCAGGCACTCGTTGGGGTCTGCAGTGGATTTGTCGATATTCTCAACCAGCTGCTGGAGCTTTGATGTCTCTGAGCCTTGCTCGTTTGACCCACTTACGTGGAAGACGCTCACGCTGCAGGCAGCTTGTGGGGAGCTCAAGCTCTGCTCCGTTCCCGACTCGTGACCGACTGCCCCCGATGAGGAGGAGCCACCCTCGCTTTCGGGAGAGGGCCTGGACTGCAGCTCGCTTGAGAAGGTACCAGGCAGAGACTCCTTGATGCCTGCCAGGCTGGAGATGGTCTGAGATGTGCCGGTGGCCGCAGAGGTAGGCAGAGTTGTTAGGAGAGGTTTGCTGTCCACAATCAGGTTGGACTCATCCAGTGGCACAGACATCCCATAGGGGATTCCAGTGCTGGTAGGAACATTGTCCAGGTGCTCAGGAACTGGGTAAGGATTCATCTTTATGTGGGGGTACTTGTCTTTGTGACGCTGAAAATGCACTTTGAGGTTTCCTTTGGTCGTGAAGCGGTTCCCACAGATGTTACATTTATAGGGTCTTTCCCCGGTGTGGGAGCGGAGGTGGATCTGCAGGGCACTGTCGTTGCCAAAGACCTTCCCACAGAACTTACACTTGTGTTTGAAGAAGGGCTCCTCTGCGTTCGGCTTGCTTTCAGACACGCTGATGTTGGGGGGCTTCCCTTTCCCCTTCTTGGAGGAATCCATCACAGACGAGACCGACAGCGGGTTCTGGAAGATGACCGAGCTGGAGGACTGAGGTAGCAAAGGATTTGGGAACTGAGAGATGGAGCCGGGGAGGCCTCGACTCCCATCTGGCTTCAGGGGGAAGGAGGAGGAGAGCCCAGCAGCCAGCGAGCTGGCAGCTGCAATGCCAGTGTTAGAATGAGGTAGTTTTCCTTGCTTCAAGGATTCCAGTGATAGGCTCTGGCTCCCAGCCTTCTGTCCGATCAAGGCCACAGCAGCTGAGAGCTGCTGGGACATGTGGGCACCCAGAGCTTTGAGAGGGTCCGTAGCAGCTGCTATGGAGGGGTGCAGGGCGTGGGGAGCCATCATGGCAATCTGGATGCGGATCTGCTCCGTCAGCTGGATCTGCTGGAGCTGCTGCTGCTGCAGGCACACCAGCTGCTCCAGGATCATGGGGATGGCGTTGAACCCGGCTGCTGAGGAGGAGATGGCATCGGACGTCCGCTGGTTCACGGCCACTTTGGTGCCACGGATGGTCTGCAGGGTCACGTTAGTGTTTGGTACTTTGGGTTTTGGTAGATAGCTCAGGCCGGGGGCTGCAGGTGTCAGGGGGGGTTCTATTTTAAGGTACATTCCTCCCACGGGTTCAGCATCCATTTTTCCTTCTCTCTTTTCCGCGGAGCCCGTGCAGCCCTTGGCCTGAAGGTCCTTGCGTGCCCTGCCGTCCATTCGGTCGCTCGGGAAGGTCCCCAGGGAAGCCTCGGAGAAGCTCTCGGGGGGGACTGGCCCCTCACTGTCATTCATGATTAGAACTGGCGGATTTTTAGTGCAATTTTTCTTATGCTCAAGGAATTCGGAGAGAACAAAGAATTCTGCACAGCATTTCTCACAGATTTTGGTTTCCTCCGTGCGGCACCTTTTGGAACTCATTTCACCATCTCTATCACCTGGGACGTCTTGTGGACTCCCTTAAAATAAAAGAAAGTCACATTATTAATTGCTAGATTTACACCAAGCATTCACTATTAAGATCACTGACTCCACCTGAATTGCAAGTTAAAGATACAAAACACTGGAATCAAGTTTGCATATCAATCTGAAGTTCTGCTCTTGGTCTTGATGACAATTCCTTCACAACCCCAAACAAATCTGCATCTCAGTTCAGTTTACAAGAAAAAACACATTATAAAAGGACTCTCACAAGGTTCAGTGAAAAGAGATTTATCCCAAATCCCTTTACACAGGTAAAACACCCCTGGAACAGACCTGCAAAGCAGCATCTGCAGCACAGCTTAGAAGGAACACAAGGACAGAGGAAATACCGAAGCACTGAGCAAAACACCACACAAATTATTTGCTGTTTGCAATTCACGTTCTAATTATTTTTCTGTTACCCATCTCTCAGAAATTCATAAAAGGCCTTAACACAGGAATTCTGAGCAATTCTTACTGTACTGATCTGAACAACTTTCACTCTGCCATTATGAAAGTAATTACAATCCAAGCAGGCTGACAAAAGCAAAGCAAGGCCAATATCAGCTCTCAAATCCTTCAAAAGCAAACACACCCCACGAATAATCTCTCCATAGACACAGTAGCAGAGATGATTAAATCAGAAACTTGACACTCCACTGTGAGCCTCCTCTGATACTTATGATTATTAAAAATAATACAAGTAACGAGTTTTGCCTGCACAACTACACCAAGGCATTTCCAATCTTCACAGGAGGCCTCGCTCAGCTGCACCCACAACTCACCCACTTTTGGGAAGGGCCAAGGGAAACCAAGCTGGGCTCCAAGTCCACTCCTGCCCTTCCACCACCAGCACCCCACAGCTTAGACTGAGCAGAATTAGCACGTGGCCCAAAAAAAAAAAAAAAATTCGGGGAAATATCTGAACTGGAAGAGGTTAAGAGAAATGATAACCAAAACAGGATGTTTTTGCTCAGCCTTGCCATCCTTCAAACAACAGAGTCAGGGTGTGCTCAAGGCAGGGCAGAGCTCAGGGCAGGAGGGAAAACTTCCCAAGGAGGGGGAAAAAGGAAGGGAATCCAGCAGGATTCCAGCCCCCATCAGCTGAAACATCCTGGAGTTCACTGGAATTGCTCCAGTTTCGGTAGGTGCAGTGATTCCACCTCGCCCAGCCCCAGTGGGACACCTGGAACGGTGTCACCCATGTGTCACTCATCCATCCTGCCACGACCAGGTGAAGCCAGGACTCGGCAAGCTCAGGAGCTTCTTGTGGCTTTGGTTTGGGCAAGGTGTGGCCAAACCACCCCGGGTGTGTCCTGAACGGAGGGGAACCGTGTCCGAGACAACTCGAATATTACCGTGCTTTAGGGGGGGGTCAAACCGCTCCGAGGGAGGGCATTGCAAACCTCAGGGCACTGGGTGCACCCAACAAAGCAAACTTCAACCGTTTAGTGCTGTGTGGCATGAAGGACGTGTGAAAGTTTACTTTTAAAAAATAAACATCTGATCAATTACAAATATTCGACGTATCAGAGGCCTGTTCTGCTATGATCTGCAGAGCAATAAATCTAAACCTGCAAAAGTCCTTGAATGGGGAGGAAAGGAGTTCTCAGCACAGCTATGATCAAAAATGTTTGGATGCTCCTTATCTAAACAGGGAGAATTAAACACTTCCCCTTCAGCCCAAACAACTCCTCTAAGTGAAAGAAACAAGAATAGCAGCACACATCTCCCATCCCAAATATCATTAAAGCAATGTCTCTAAAGCTCATTTAACTCTAAAAACACAGAGAAGTCCAGCCTGCAGACAAGCACAACTACTACACGACTTGGTCGGAGTCAACCAGGATCAAGAATAGATTAATTTAAACTTGTTTTGTAAGAGTCTAAGCAGATATACTTGGAAAGAAGGTACCTGGGTTAAAAAAAGAAAAAACTTCCAGAACTACTGGAGATTTACACTGACCTGAGAGAACTACATTGACTTGAGAAGTCTCTGACTACTTTCCTATTTTACAGAATACGCTAAAACATTAAAATCTCTTTTCCAAATCTCTTAAGTGTTTGGGGCTTTCCCAGTCCCATCTCTCAGGCAGAACGACACTGTTTCCGCATCACGAAATTTTAAAAAATAACCTCAGCTTTTACTTCTTCCAGTGGCACAGAAATGTCTGCACCAAACAGTGTTGCCCACCCCCAAGGAGATATTCCAGGATAATGTCTAGACAAGTCCTCAAACTTTAACTGCTTCAAAGCATCCGATCATTTATCTCCTTTCCCTGGATAATACTTCTTATTTTTCTACTTCTGTGCTGATAAGATCACACAAAATTCAGTGCCCCTTTCCCAATCTCCAGCACAGCCCACGTTCCTCATTTTCATAATTCTGAAGAACTCTGTAAACTTTTCTGGTTCGGAGCAGCAGTTGCCATCTCAGAGAAGGAAACTCCAGTAAACTGAAGGTCCCTGTGCTGGGCAGCAGCACGCCGAGGTTGGCAGCCCTGTCCTGTCACATATTTTCATTTTCCTGACATCGGAGCATTAGCTTAGGACTCTGAATAAATTCAATTCAGAACTTGCTGCATGACAAATAGGTAAGTTATGCATTATTTTCCCTTTTACCTTACAGCAAGGGTTTCAGATAAATTCACAAGTAGGACACGGGGTTATTTTACAGTAGCTGGGATAACAAAGGAGCAATTAATTGACTGTTTCTGTAAAAAACCCAACAGCTTCTGTGAAAATCATGGTGGTGTGTAACCACCTCCTGTCCCCTGCAAGTGCAACAATCAGAGCACCCCAGCCCAGCAGTGGTCACTGAATAAAATAAAATAAAATAAAAGCCTGAACTCGGGGCTTCCCATGCCAAGAGGGCAGCTCTGCCACCGACTGCACCAGGATTTAACCAAGGACTGCCCTTGCCACAACAATTCCTTGTGCACTTCGCTTAACCCTCTCCAAAGGCTTCCCAGGGATAGGACTTCGACTGTGGTTTTTTTATCTCCCCACCCCCGAATTTCAGGAATGTTATCTCTCAGCATCTCGTTATCCAATAAGTTAGAAGAATGCAGTAAACCCAGCAGGGGGGTTAGATTGAATCACTGGCAAATGGATGGATAAAATCCACTATTGTGTAGGACAAGGCGGTCATCGACAAGGAAGGCTGATAAAATCCACACTGCTCGAATATTTTTTTTTTTTAAGGAAAACAGTAAAAGGGGTGAAGCAAATCTCGTTTGATGTGATTTCGAGAGGGGTGCTGCTGGCCTACCACTCATCTAAACCATTAATGATTTTTTTCTCAACTTTATTTCACTTGAACGGGATGAAACAATACTCACGCTTTCCCACTCACTTTTTTTATTCACTTTTAATACCTTTGGTGAGCTTACTTTCACCACAGCCTATGACCAACTACTTGTACTTTAAGGTTAACAAAACCGTGCACTTCCCCGGTTTAAATTAACTCACGGAGGATTGATTACCAGCCCTGCACTCCACTCCAAGACATGAACCCTGTGCCATCAGCTCGCTGTCGCTCTCAGGTCGGGCTCCCCCGGTGCTTTTCTCTTGCTCCAGGACTTCCAAAAACTCTCAACAGCCCCAAATCTCCCTTCTCCCACTTTTAAACACCATTTAACGCATTTTAACTGTGACAAAATCACTTTCCTGAGCAAGTAAAAGGCACGAATGACAACTTACAGATATTCCAAAGGCCTCGATGCTCTCTACGCTGAGTTCATCGGCCGCGTTTTTCCACCCAACAACGAGGCAGAAACGCGTTACACCCACACTCAGCATTTCACGTGCTTACAACAGGCTCTCTCAAAAGGCTTTAATTATTTTGTTAACTACTTACTAATCCACCCTTTGGCCTATCCACAACTTCAAGCGAGATATTCAGCCGGACACAGAACGAACCACAGTGAATAAACGCTTGTGAAGAGCGAAATAAGCGCTGAAAGTCGGGGGGGAAAGCGGGGACCCGAGGTGGTGACCCCCAGGGGCACAGCCCTGCTCCGGAGGGGCTCGGAACAACCCGGGAGAAGGGGCTAGGAACCAATTCCCCCCGGGAAAAGGGCTAGGAACCCCGGGGAAGGGCTCAGATCCAACCGTCCCCGGGAAAGGGGCTCGGAACCAACCCCTTCCCCGGGGAAGCAGGACTCAGAATCCCCAGAAAAGGGCTCGGACCCCCCTCCCCCCGGGGAAGAAGGGCTCGGATCCCCGCCAAGAAGGGGCTCGGAACCTCCCAAAAAGGGCTCGGACACCCCCCTGGGGGAAGGAGGGCTCGGAACACCCCGAAAAGGGCTCAGACCCCCCAGGAAGGAGGGCTCGGAACCCCTCTGGGGAAGGCTCAGACCGCCCCTGGGGGAAGAAGGGCTCGGAACCCCCCGAAAAGGGCTCGGACACTCCAGGAAGGAGGGTTTGGACACTCCCCGAAAAGGGCTCAGACCCCCGTCGGGGGAAGAAGGGCTCGGAACCCCCCTGGGGAAGGCTCAGACCGGCCCTGGGGCAAGGAGGGCTCAGTCCCCTCCCGGGGGGAAGAAAGGCTCGGACACTCCCCAAAAAGGGCTCAGACCGGCCCTGGGGGAAGGAGGGCTCGGAGCCCCCCCGGGAAGCGGCGCTCGCTGCCCGGAGCTGCCCGGGCCGGTCGGTGGAGGGCACTCACGGCCCACGCTCCGGCCCCTCCGGGCCACCGCCACCCCGGGCGGGGCCACCACCAACGCGGGCACCCACCTGAGCTGCCAGCACCCCCCGCTTCACCATCTGCAGCCTCGGCTGGAGCTCCTGCCGCCTCCCAGCCCACCGCCCTACCTGCGCCCCGGACCACACTTAACACCCGGCCGGTGTTTAAGAGCGAGCTAAACGGCACAAACCCCGCTGCCAAGGTCAATTGCATGAGAGTCCTAATTGTGAGCCTGACATCAACTTACCACCCACAGCAAGCAGGAGGAGGCAAAGGTTAGAGCAGCAGCTCTGTCAAAACGTCACATGCCGCCGAGCCCGAAAAAGCTCCATCCCTGCTATGAATATAATGTTTCACTCACGTAAAAAAGGAAAAACAAGCTGGGCATCGCCCCCCTGATGCCCCCCGGCACCCTCTCCCCCTTGCCAGGGTTGGAGCACCCCGGGGATGCTCCCACACCCCGGGACTCCCGGCTGGGCCAGCGAAATCAGACCTAAAATAAACCACCACAAAACTTGGGCTTTCCTTCTTCAGCCTTTCCTTATCCGACATACCTCTCCAGTTCTACAGAGCTCAGCGCACGACGCGGGAGATATAATTGCAGCAAAGCTACGCTAATTTTACCCTGATTTAAAAAAAAAAAAAAAAAAGAAGTTGCAGTTTGATACTGTATTTTTAAGAATGAATCCGATTTTTAATGGCAGCAATCCAGCACAATGGGCATTTTCAAGCCCTTTGTGGAAATGCTAATTTTCAGTATGTAGCATTATTCCCCTGTGACCACCTGCTGATTTTTTGACCTGTTAATGGATCCCCAGGTTCGCGGGACACTTTAACCCGCTGCATTGTTCACAGAGGTGGGTCCCAAATCGCTTTGCGAAAAAAGGGGAATACTTGCAAAAAAGGAGATAAGGGCTTGATTTTATTATTACGATTATGTGTATATCCTCGCTAATGCCCCAGACAAATCCCTGCGGAATTTCGACTTTGTTATGCAGCTTCATCACTTATTATTTACGGGCACACCTGGAGCGGGGAATATCAAGACTATCTGGGAGACTGGCGGGCGGTCCGAGCCGCAGCCCCGGGTTGTGTTTTGGAGAGCGGAGATCCCGCAGGACGGGGCTCAGTGCGGGACCTGCCCCGACCCCCCCAAAACGCAGAGCACCCCACGAGCAGCAGAATCCCCGCAGCTTCCCCAGGTGCCCCGGCCTGGGCGGCCGCTGAGAACTCCCGGAGGGATTTCATCCGGGGTTTGGTTGTTAAAATCGAGAACGGGAGGGGAAAAAAAAAAAAAAAAAAAAAAAAAAAAAAAAAAAAAAAGCCCGAACAACAATAACAAAAAAAGCAGCTGGCCATTGCCCGGAGAGCGCGGTGTGGAGCGATCCTCCCTCCCTCCCGCACGCCTCCCCCGCCCCAGCGGCCGCATCAGGAGTGATTAACCCTTTTGTTTCAGCGCGGGGCCGGAGGTGCCTTTCCAGCAGCGGGCAGAGATTTACATGTGGAAACATCACCTCCATCCCCCAACCTAACCATATGCACAAAGGAAAACAGTCATGCATTAAACATGGGATTTATTGCCTTCTGGCCAGCATGCTGTTTCTTAAGTCACCATTAACCGGACCCAACAATTGCACATTTCGACTCAAAGAAGAGAAGGGGGAGGAGGGAAAAAAAAAAAAAATTAAAGAGCCCGAATCTCCTGCGGGCTGGGAATAAGCAGCTCCCGTAACGTGAATGGGTTTTGAACAGTTCTAGGCACGGAAACAACACCAGTCCCAAACGCAAGCAAAGAACCCAAAGAAAGTTCTTGGGGGGTCACACGGAAACATTTGGGCACAACAACCACAACAACTCCGAACAAACGCTGCCCAGGCGGGACGGGACGTGCCCTGATCCCGGCCGGGAGCGGGACGGGCACTGCGGGAGCGTCCCGAGCCCGCAGCGGGGCCCGGGAGCCGCCGGCCCCGGGAAGATGCTGCTCCGCTAGCCCCGGGCTAGCCCCGCTCCCGTGGGGGCCACCGGCGAGTGCCCCCTCCGCCCTTCCCCTGCACGCCCACCCCATGCCGGCTGCTTCTAGGCAAGGATTTCTGCTTTTCCCGGTGCACGGCCCAGGAATGCGAGCTCCCCAAAAAACGGGGAGAGCGATCCGCGCTGGCCCAGTCCCCCACGCCGCCCAAATACAAAGCGCTAGCGCACACCTCGTATTAGCTCACCGGAGTTATTTTAGGAAGTCGGAAATCAAAGATGGCTGGAGGTCAAGCTACAAAAGGTCCAGGGCGATTGTGATCTCCAACAAAAATAGTCCGAGCGTGGAGGTTTTCTCCCCCATTTTTTTTTTTTTAAAAAGCCCCACAAAAATTCTCATCCAACTCCCGACAAAGTGCTAAGCACACCGATCAAACCCAGCCCGAGACATTTCCTACCCCTCCGAAGTTGTGTGTAATTCCTCGCTCTGCTCCCCCACCCCTTCACCCCCATGCCCCCCAATTCCCTTTTGGGGCTCCGCTCCCACGCGGGACCCGGCGGAGGCTCCGCGGGTGCGGGGCGAGCGCTGCGCTCGCCCAAAATCCGAACAACCCCCCCCCAAAATAACGAGGAGAGCGCCTCGGGAAGAGTTCACCACCCAAAAAAGAAAAAAAAACAAAAAAAAACCAAAAAAAACACCCGGGGCGAGCCGAGGGTCGGTTCCTGGCAGATCCAGCGGGGAGAAAGGAGCGGGGGGTGAAGCACGAGGGTGGAAAAATCCCCCCGGGAAGCGCCCCCCGCACCAGCCGAGCCCGGAGCCCCCTCTGCGCTCACCACTTGCAGCATCTGGGGGCTGCTCCTCGGAGTTGATGTGCTGGGGCTTCGCCTGCTTCCGTCGCGACATGGTGCACCAGCATCGGGAGCGTGCAATAGTAGCAATTATTTTCCTCTTCACAACAAATTCCTAGAGTTGGGAAATTTGGGCGGAATGCGCATGTCAGAGTAATTATGATTATCAATAATGCATTGCGATTTATCATGGGTCCCTGACGGCTGATTGGCCTGAGTCCAAGGGCTCACAGATTATTCAAATCAGCCCCATTGATCCGCGCAGCGGGGCACGCTGGGCCATGTAGTCCGGCGGGCGACAAAGGCTGAGCCCCGGGCCACCTCCCCGGCTAAACAAACAGCCCGGCTGTGCAGCCCGCACACCGACTGCACCTTCACCGCCTCACCTGCGCCTTGTGTACCGTGCTTTAAAGAGTTTTTCCCCCTCGCTCTCCCCTAAAGCGAGCAGAAGCCCCGGACAATGCTCGTTCCCCGCTTTGTGGCTCCATAAGGTGGCCAAGGGGCGAGCCCGGGTCCCGCGGCGGGGTGGGCGGCTGGAGGGGCTTTAAAAGCGGATGCAGACGGAGCGCAATTAGGCTGCTTTGGTTCAGCTGTTTGAAGACTTTAAAGTCTCACTTTCTGCCAAGCTGAGCCAGTAGTATTTTTAACAGCGAGTAAAAAAACGCGAGGCACGTGAAGGCTCTGCGTGAAAAAGTTGAAGCACCGGCGCTTTGAGAGTGTTTTCCCACACTGAGTTAATACAGAGTGGAATAATTTTCATCTCTGCTCCCCTTTTCGGCTGTTGGGTTCCATGGGAACGTGAGCCACGAGGAAATCTTCCCCAGGAAGGGTGGCCCCCGGCGCTGGGTGGCACATTGGGGACAGTCAGGGTGGCTGGAGGTGGCTGCAGGACCCGGCTCAGCTGAGCCCTGGACTAAAGTGTGCTGTGGAACCCCCGAGTGTCACAGCAGAGTCACCCCAACCCCTCCCACCTCCCTGAAGCCACTGATCTTGCATAAGAAAAAATGTGAGGATGCTTGAATCTATTGGAGATGTGGACTGCAAAATCTTTGTGGGACACGTGATGGCTCTTTTACTTATTTTTTTTATTTAGTGTAGAACAACATACACGCCCCAGGTCTGTCTATGAAAAATGAAATGGTTTGCTGGAAAACACTGGAGAGAGATTTCTTTGATGAAGAGATGATTTAGTTTATTTAGAGGGGGAGGACACGGGGTAGGACCAGGAGAATCAGGCTCAGCTGAAGGCGCACTCGGTGTGCACTTGCCATGGCATTCATCAGCAAATTATCGAGCAGGGTCTGTGCCTCAGTTTCCTGCCTGTGCACCGAGGGCTCCCCAGCTGCAGAGCTGAGAAACACCCAGGGGACGTTCAGAAAGGTGCTGCGGAGTGGAAAACCCAAATCTGACTCGAGGTGATGGGGAGGTTCAGAGAGGTGCTGCAGAGTGGAAAACCCAAATCTGATTCCCCAGCAGGAGGGAGGAAGCCATGGCACCTCAGGCAGCCACAGGACAGGACATTGCACAACACCACAGGCTCATTTCACCTGGTTCTTCACTGCAAAACCCCCAGGGGCTGTACAGCATCTACTCCGTACTAAAATTTGTGCTTGTGCACAGTCATGCCAAGTACTGGTCAGGATTATCTTTATTTTGGTGGTGCTTGAGGAGGGGGGACCTGGATGGGACAGACATGAAATATCTTAATGCTGTAGATCAAGGTAAGCATCCTGATCTAATCAGTCCTGTAGCCTCCCGGGGGCTGGTTTTGTTTTTATAGTGTCTCATAAGGGGGTTTTATTTAGCTAAGGATAACACAAATCTTGCAGAGCAGGAGGTGTCACCCTCCTCCTTGGACAACTACTGAACATGGAGGTCAGGGGACAAATTTTGGTTTCCAAAATTTCTTCTGCAAGCAGAAAAAATGGTTTAAAACCCCCACTCTTGATGCACTTGAGTGGGCACATTACATCAAGAGAAACTGTTTATAATGTAAAATGGAAGAGATTAACAGGTATTTGAAATCACTGACCATTTTTATCTGCTGTTTACTCCACCCCCATGTTGCCCAAAGAGCTTCTCTATATTTGTTTGTTTAACCAACAGTTTGAAATGCTCTTTGTTCCCAAAGTGTGTCCTGAGGAAATAGACTGTTAAACAAGATTGATACCAATCGATCCTCAGATAGATATTCACATTGATGAATCCTCTCCTTTTACACTTGATATGCTCAATGTGACCAACAGATTTTCAGTTATTACACAGAAAGCTCCCAAGCCACACCAATGAATTTATTAAACCACGCTGGTTTATGTATCCAGCTGAGAGACTGGCAGCTCTGTACAGTAGATCCATACTTAAAATAGACAACTCCTGTGGAGCATTTGTACTGAATTTAAAGGAATATATTATATGAAATCAATAGAAGTTTTGGTATTGATTTCACAGGGCTGGGATTTCACTCAGCACGGCTCTAAAACACGGATAAAATACAATGCAGGGGAAGCATTACTTTAAAATAAAAAATTAAAAGTTGCTGTATTTAAGGCTGGGAAGACGGCAAAAGTAGGCAAAAGAGAACAAAGAAAGTGAAAAATATGGGGAGGAAGAATGTGACCAAGAGAAAAGCTGTCCTGATTGCATTTTTCTGGGAAGGTGTTCCCAGCCAGTGGTGTTATAAATAGGCTGCCCTGGCTGATTACATCATATGCAAAAGGCATTTTGCTTGGCTTCAGCACGATCATATGGATTAGCATGATTACAGCTCCTGGATTTGAAAAATAGCAGGCTTCCTTTTCGGGCTTGACATTTTATTTATTTTTTTAAGAGAAGTCCAGAGGAACAATCTTCTACCACCAACAGAGCTGCAGCATCGTCCCTGATAGGCGAATTTCCAGGAGCAGTGATAACAGGAGCTTTTCTAGGGCCCTGCCTCAGCAGCACGTGGAACTCCTGCCACCAGGAACCCTCGCCAGTGGCTGCCCAGCCCTGGAAATTCCTGTCCTCCAGACTGTCACCACAAAATGGTTACATCCATGGAAAAATCTGACAGGGTGCTTGCTGAAGATTCATATGTTGTGTATATCCCTAGGCACATCTACTGACTCCCACCAAGGTAAAGGATATTGTCTGAAATCCTGCCTTGTCTCCTCTGACCAGCTCAGTTTGTTGCTGGGAAGAAGACACAGGTTTAAAACTTTTTTTTAATGCAGTCACAATCCAAACGTAACTAAAAATGTCTTTTTCCTATGTGTTACCTACACCTTCATAGCTCATAGAGCCATAAAAGAAAAAAAAACAAAAAACCTGCAGTGTCCTTGAGGCTGAGGTGTCCCTCCCCTGCTCTTGATGCTGCTCACTGCCAGACAAAGCTCCCAGGGCAGCTCCAGGGCTCATCTCCACATCCTGGAACACACCCTGCAAGTTCCCTGCTGGAACATGTTCAGGGAGCTGCAAGGTTGCTGATATGAAGTTGACCACAGCTCTGCAGGCAATGTAAATCAGGGTGATTAACATTCATTGTTGGACCAGTTAATCAAGATTGAGTGCAGAGACCCAGACATTCAAATCCTGCAGCAGTTCTTAAGGGTGTTAAATTGAATGTTGGCAAGGGCAGTGACTCCTCCAGACTAGACTCTATCCCACTCCAAACCCAGGAGACTCCTTTAAACACCTTTTATACCATTATAACTATGATAATGGAGGGATTTTTTTTCTCCTATTTAGTAAAATAAAAGTTATGTTTTCCCTCCATCCATTCTCCATCTTCTTTTTTAGAAGCTGCTGAGCACCTCGGTCAAACCTGGTCACAGGGGAGAAGTTCTGAAGACAGGAATTTGTGCTTATTGTGTGACAATCATCACCTGGGGAGAGAAGAAAGACCCGAATTAAGGTGGACATTGGAAGCAAGAATTGGGGTTCAAACCTTCCCCACACTGCAGCCAGCAAGGCTGAGGCACCAGAGTGGGACTGAGCAGGGAAAACAGAGGAGTGGGAGAAGGATGGAGAACAATCCTCAGGCACCACTCAGGGAACAACTCCCTGCTTCACCTGGTGGTGCTTTTTGAAGCTTTTTTTTTTGGTGGTGCTTTCCACGTGGGAATTATTAATGCAAACATGACTGGGCTATCACCTGAGCCATGTTCCTGATTTTTGTATGTATTGTCAGGCCTATATAATTACAGGGTACCTGTTCATTTCTCAGCTTTGAGCCAAAGTTAGAAACTTTCAGTCCAAGCTGAGCTGTCCCACACAAGGGAAGGGAATAACTCAGGAATTGTAATTTTTTGGAAGACCCACCAAGGAGCTCCCAGGCAGGAGGAATGAGAGGCATGTGGGTTAGGCAGGTAAACAAACAAATCCCTGGGTGTTTGTTAAAATGCCCCAGCGTTTCACCTGCACAGGAGTGAACTTTATCAGCTCTGATTTCTCACAGCATGAACAGTGTCCTCATGCAATATCTTGTATTAGATGTCAGATGCAATCTGAGAACGAGAGGTCCAGCACTCCCCAAGAATACCAGGATTTTTCAGAATGGATTACCTGGGTGTTAAGTGAATAACATTCCCTCTCCTCTGCAATATTTGTTCCATTTCAAACACTTACTTGCTTCGGAATAACCCCAAGATCAGGGGTGGGTGTAACATGGCTTTGTCTGCTGTTTTCTGTGAATTTCATGGCCCAGCGATACCTCAGGGAGAGTAACAGGAATCCTGTGAGATCCTTTCCTCCCAGACAAGGTACACAAACCCTTTCTTTAGCACTCTGCTGTAATGGAGCCTTGGCAGAGGTCTCATTATTATCCCATTTTCAGGGGGATGTAGGTGGTGTGGGGTGAATCAGTCCTCTGCATGGTTTGGAATTGGATCATGAGCCTTTTTTTTTTTTTTTTTTCCAGGGAATACCAAACATTATCTGAATATGCCAGTGAAATATTGAAATATTGAATCAGATGGCAGTGAAAATACGATTTAGTGGATAGCAAATGAGGACACCTCCCCCTGTGTCCTTGTCTCAGATACACGGTGGGATTGCAGGCACTGTTGCTCCATAATCCATTTGTTGTTCCACTGTGTGTTCTCCTAAAAAACAACTCATGAAAGGCACATGGAACTCGCTGCCTGTCCTGGCAGAGGACTGAGCTTGGTCCCAGGTTTGTGTTCCTGGTACTTGCAGAGAAAATCCTCTCTGTGGGGAGGGCTTGGAACAGCAACTCGAGAGAGAATTATCAATTTCCTTGCTCATGTCAGCACAGCACCAAGATCGAAACTGAATTATTTTCAGATGTCAAAATACCACTTAGCAGGGGGCTTTTACTTAGTAAAATTAGCTTTCATTTTCTGCTTTTATGACTATGATTAATAACATTTTTTTTAATGTGGTAGACCTAATTCCATTTCTTCTGCTACAGCAGTTTTTCCAATTACTTTTATCAGTTATATCCCAGTCCTAAGTTTGGCTACTTTCCATATGGGTAAATTTGGTTCATGCCACACTTTGTGAAGGACTGGCAACCAGTTGTTAGTGGAGATTCAGAGCAGGTTTGGGAGTTGCCATCTTCTCTTTGGTAACTCAGCTTTTAGTTTTAAAAAAATATTGTCACCAACTAAAAAATCCAAGTTCCTTGTCTTCAGTTGTTATGGTTGAAAGTCAATAGGAAAAAACCCAACCCAAAATATTAACACTTAAAACCATGAATAGAAATCAACACAAAATGATCCAAATAAAAGCTGATAGAAAAAAGGACATAAATTGATTACTTTTCTGTTGTTGTTGTTTTTGGGGTTTTCTTATGAAGTGTAGCTTGGAATGATGACTTGATTATCTGAAATGATCAAATGTAGTGCTCTACTCTCTATTCCAGAAGGGAGGGGAAATGCAGATAAAACAGAATGATCCCTCTTCAGCATCTGCATCATTTCCTCTGAGTGTTGTCCCCTTCTCACAATTTATAGATCTGCTACCAAGAGTAAAATGTGTTAGAAACTCATCCCTTCCTTCTCCCCATTCCAACTTTCCTTGTCCAAAACTCAGAGCTGGTGTGTTCTGCCTGCCATAATTGTCTCAAGAAACTGATTTCAATGCATTATCTCCAGGTTTGATGGCATTTCCAACACCATTCTTTTAAATGATCTGAGGGATTTTTGCCTGAACTTTTAGAGCCCACTGAAGTTAAGATTACACTTTTAATATGATTTATTAGATCGGGCACAACTGTGTGTATGAGCTCAGCTGAGTGCCTTAGGAAGCTCTTGGGGTGAGAGGAGAGGGTGGATTTGTGCCACCCTTGGGTGCCAGCCTGGCTGTTCCAGCTGTGCCATCCCTGGCTGCTCCAGATGTTCCCGCCTGGCTGCTCCAGCTGTGCTATCCCTGGCTGTTCCAGCTGTGCCAGCCTGGATGTTCCAGCTGTTCCATTCTTGACTGTTCCAGCTGTGCCATCCCTGGCTGTTCCAGCTGTGCCAGCCTGGATGTTCCAGCTGTTCCATTCTTGACTGTTCCAGCTGTGCCATCCCTGGCTGTTCCAGCTGTGCCATCCTGGATGTTCCAGCTGTGCCATCCCTGGCTGCTCCAGCTGTGCCATCCCTGGCTGCTCCAGCTGTGCCTCCCTGGCTGCTCCAGCTGTGCCATCCTGGCTGCTCCAGCTGTGCCATCCTTGGCTGCTCCAGCTGTGCCTCCCTGGCTGCTCCAGCTGTGCCTCCCTGGCTGCTCCAGCTGTGCCATCCTTGACTGCTCCAGCTGTGCCAAGGTCACAGCTGAGCAGGGAAGGTGCCAGGGAAGGTGCCAGGCTCCAGAGAGTTTCAAGGTGATGCCCTTGTGGACGTGGCTCTCCCTGTGTGGGGGGGAGCTGGGATGAAGAATTCAGGAGGATGAAAACCACCAGGCAAAGCTAAATCAGTTGATTTGGCTCAGAACAAAAGTGCTTTTTAAGGCCCTTCATAATTCTAGTGCTGGCAGGGATTTGGCTGCCAGGAGAGCTGGTGCAGGGTTTGGATTCCAGCAGGACAAATCCATTTCCATTAAAAACCTCCCACTTTTCAGCTGGTTGTGTCTTGTCACTTGGTTATCCCTGGATCAACAGCTTAAATTTTAATGTAGTTATGTTAGCTAAGGTCCAGTCTACTCCACAGACTTTAACTAGATTAAGAGGCAGATCAGCTATAATTGGAGTCCCTGATTGAATTAGATTGGGATTACAAATATAATTGGATACTACCCTATTTGAGACACTTCAAAGGAAATATATCTTCGGAGCATGAAAGCTGAAAAATCAGCAAACCTTTGGAAATCCTTGAGCCTGTTTCCTGTGTGGATGCAGCCAGGCCCGTGGAGCTCCAGAAAGATATTTTCTAAGAGAGAGTTCACTCCTAAAAACCCTAAATCAGATTCCTGATGTACATCCAAGTCGAAGGCAAGGTAACCTTGCCACTTTTTAATCTTGCCCGTGGTAGTAGCACAGCCAGATTAGGCTAAAAGTGTTCCTGAAAGAAGCTTTAAAAGGCAGTACCAAGCCCTAAGTATAGACTAACAGGTCTCAGGTTTTATTGTGGGCTATGGAGCCACAGTTCCAGCCAAGAGCTCCTTTTGCTGCCATGGCTTTTGCAGATATTTCCATTTGAAAGAGGCACTTGGGTGAACAATGGTCCCGGGCTGGCTCAGTGCTTGACACCTTGCAGCACCTAAAGGACAATAGCCTGAAAACTTTGGGTTTCTATATGATATCTTTTCCTGTTTGTGGCCTTTAGCTCGTTCCTGTGAGCCTCCAGCCACTGGTTAAGTAGGTCACACCTTGAGCAGGTTTATCACAAGAACAGCAGCTCCTGAATACAGTTTGGGGAGAAAACCAAAAATCGAACTGCCTGTGAACTGCCCAGCCATAAGACCAAAGGAAATTACGATTCCAGCTCCAATACCCAGCCCAAGTTCAAGGAGCCTGCGTGGAAATCCCAACATGACCGAGAGGATGCTCCAGCCTGGTCCAGGCACCAAATGACTTCACTCACATCTCACCCTCCTTCAGCCTCCTCACCCAGGCTCCCCCAAAGCCCCAAACACCAAACACTCAGTTTTCATGGAAATAAATGATGATGTGAGAGGTATTTTCAGGGGAACACCCAGCCTGGGGTGCTCTTTGCTCATTTTCGGTTGTTCCCTTTCTTCCCCTCCTCCTTTGGACTGCACAGAAATTTGCCACACACAAAAGGAGCTGCGCTGTGGTTGTGGAAATTCAGCTCAGCCCTGAAAGTGCCTTCCACACATGAAATATGGTTTAGAAAATAAAAATCAGCCTCAGCAAACCCAAATCCCCTGGCCCGTTCTCATAACACAGTCCTGGCTCTCACCACCAAAACTCAAGAGCAGCAAAGCACCTTCACAGGACACAGGAATAAATAATAAATTAATAGATAGTTAATAAATTATCACTAAGAATATATAATCACATATAAAATTTATGACTATGATATATAATTTTATTATTATATTATCAAAATTAATAAGGAATTAATTAAATTGTAAGCCCCACACTCGTGTTTCCCCTTTGCTGATTAACTGTTAACAACATCCCTGTTTAAAAGTGTGCCAGGACAAACTGGGTCCTGATTTATTTTTTTGACATCCCACAGTTAGGTATTTTTAGGCCAAAATACAAATGCATTAAAGTAATTCTGTGGCCCAAAGTGAGACCTGTAACTATGAAAATAAATAAATAAATAAATAAATAAATAAATAAATAAATAAATAAAAGGAGATATGGAACTCTTGGCTCCTTTGTGTAACAGATCATGGGTGTCTGGAGAGGTTTTATTTATGTGTCATTCGTATACACAAGATTTATGCTTGCAATTAAGTTTCAGTGTAAATTAGCCTGGCCTGGGTGTCTGTTTAATTGCAGGTGCAAATCAAGCTGGTAACACATTTCCTTTCTGCCCCTTCAGGTTTGGAAGCAGCTCACATCTGAGCTCCCCAAATCCCCAAAAATGGGGATTTTACAGATTTTCACAAAAAGATCTGAGCTCTTACCTGTAAACGGTAATACATTTTACACTGGTAAATACATTTTAATTAAAGAGGTTTTTCCACAAGAAGCCTCTCTTGTTAGGTTCTGGTGTGTAAATTCACTCAATTTTGCACATCAAGAGAGTAAATCGTCTCCAAATATTGATACATGTTGAAACTATTGATCCAGCCGAGCAGGGATCTTCCCTGTAGCTGAGATTTCCAATTTCTAAGGCCGGTGTTATGTGACATCTTTAGCATGAGCAATCTTTATCTTGGTGCTGGTTAATTGAGAGGGCTCAGATTACCCTGAGGAGCCAGCCAAGAACAATTCTTTTCAAACTTCTCTTTTCATCTCCAAGATTAACTTGAAAATTTTCGGGGAGGGAAGGGAGAATAGCTGGGAAGCACCAGAGAGATTGGCAGTCACCTTGCTTGTGTTAAGGGTGACCAAAGAGAGGGAAAAAAAAAAATGCAATTTCCTTTATTTACTGAGCTTGCTCCATTCCCGGTTGTGTACGACTTGGCAACAATGTATTGATTTTTCAGGAGTTTCTTTTTTACAATTACAAAAGAAAAGAGAATTACTGATTGGGGAGGAAAACTCCTTTGTTCTGTTTTGTAAAAGAACCGGGGAGTTTTGTGTGTTCGGAAGAAATAGAAATGCATTAAAGGATGAAAAAGGGAAGGAAGAAGATGATGCCACAGAAATCAATACAGAGAATTAGGTGAAACAGAACATCTTGTATATTCTTCAGAAAATCATTTTCCATACACTAAATACATTTGCAGACTCGTTTCCTGCAAACCTTTTCGCGGTGTTATTGGAGTCTGAAGCCACAAGTTTTAAAACGGCTAAGAAATATATTTTTTTATTTTTTGGGGAAGAAAAGCAAAAGATTGGGAAGCACTTGGGCTTTCAGAGACCCGCTGAGGTAATCTCCAGAAATGCACAAATATTATCTTCACTCCTTAAAGTTATTGCCCGGGGCTGGAAGAGCTGATCAAGGTTTACCTGCAGGTAATAATGAAAGAACTCGAGGTGGCACAACCCCACCACCCCCTGCTAAAAATCTGCAGCGTTCTGGCTTTAAAGAGAGACCTTGTCCAACCCAGGGGGAGAAATGGTGAAATCAAGGCTGAGCAGCCTGAATTTGGGTGAAATCAAAGCTGAGATGCCTGAATTTTGGGTGAAATCAAAGCTGAGGTATCTGAATTTTGGGTGAAATCAAAGCTGAGGTGCCTGAATTTTGGGTGAAATCAAAGCTGAGGTGCCTGAATTTTGGGTGAAATCAAAGCTGAGGTGTCTGAATTTTGGGTGAAATCAAAGCTGAGGTGTCTGAGTTTTGGGTGCTAAAGCCTTTGTCAGAATTGGAATCACCACTCTCAATAAGCAGGGAGCAGCCCCATCCCCATTCTGCCCCTGGTTTTTAACTTTCTATTTCGTTAATATTTTTATTCTCAGTGTGCCCAGGGCTGTGAAACCAGAACATGGCAAAGCCCAGGAGCCCAGCCAGGAGCCAGGATGTGCAGTTACAGGTTGGGATGAGCCAAATTCCTGCTCCAGCCAGCCATGGGCAGAGGAAGGATGGTGACAAGGCTTTGGGCAGGGTTTTGAGCCCAGAGAGCCAAAGGCTCCGAGTTCAGCTCAGTGACATCTGAGCATCAGCACAAAGAGCATCATGGCCAAACCAGCCCCTGCTCCCACCTCGCTTTTGTTCTTTTTGTGCTGCACTGGCTGAAAAATAACCCAGTTAAAAGAAAAAAAAAAAAAAAAAAAAAAAAAAAGCTGCAGGCTCAGCTGGGCCATTTCCTCAGCCCCATGGGCACAAAAAGTGAGTGTGGGTCCCTCAGGGAGGAGGGGGAGCTGCACATGGGGCTGGAGCCCTCCAGCCCCAAACCTGCCCTCCCTGATCAGCTCTGCTCTGTGCAGGAGCATTCCTGCTTTTGGAAAGACTCTTTCTGCCACCAGGGTAACTTCACCTCTAGGAAAGGGGAAATTAGTCTGCAATTATGTCATTATCAACCACCCTGAAGCTCAATTAATGCATTTTGTAACTCTTCCGGAGAAGGGGGCAGTCTGTTGGGTGCGTGCTGTAAATATGATCCACGGGGATTTCTGCCTCCAGCTTTGCCTGCCTCTGTTTTTAGCAGCAATAACAGAGTGCTGCCCAAAGCAAACTGAACTCAGAGCAGGCAGGGCTTGCCTCTGCACCTCTGAGCTGGGCTTAGTTCAGACCCTGCCTATGTGAATGGAGCTGCTGCAGCTCCAGGAATTCTGCTGGAATAGCCCAAAGCCAAGGAATGCTCTGAGTGCCTGGGATGCACTCCCTGGGCCAGGCTGGGTTCACCTCCCCATGGATTGTACAGCAGAGCACAACTCCTAAAATCCTCTAAAATCCTCTGCTTTGCAGTGAAGCACTGGGGGTGCTCCTCAGCTTTTCCAATATTGAGGTGTCTGCAGAGTTTAGCAGGGCAGTGACACCAAAATAAGGTTTGGTGTAAATAAATAACTTAGTAAGGCTTTGAAATTTCATGTAACAAGGCAAGGTTTGGTCCTGCCACTGCACAAACACCGAGTTCTTGTCCCAAGGGCTGTTGCAGCCTCCCCTGCGATGGATTTGCTCCCTGAAGCTGCTTTAGCAGCTCCCAGCCCGGCCAGGGAATGCCACTGCAGACAGGAGGGAAAGGACAGAGGAGTTCAGAAATTCACCTTTTCAGTCTTGCTAAGCCCTGAGGGCTGGGGTGTCCAGCTCCTCTGCTGTCCCAGAGAGCAGCATCCTGTCCCAGATCCGGGCTCCAAAGCTCAGATATCCCCCAGCAGAGCCCAGCTGGGATGGGTGGGGTGCTCATGAGCAGGGGGGGTGATAATTGATAATTGGTAACAGATTCGTGTTAATCACAGAAGTACTGAGGTTTGTGTAAACCAGAATACTAAGGTGTGAAGCATGGACACTAGATAAAGGAAAATATATGATTACATCATTCTGTTTTAAATCACCTTGTTATGAATATTATGTTTTCCAAATAAGTTGTATCTACTAGCAGCTTGCAAAATCAGACTTCCCAATATTCCTTCCTGCCCTTGTCTGATCAATGCTGTCTCAAGGACCACACTTCCAGAACTTCGTTCCCCAGTGCTGTTTGCTCCGTCTATATCAAATAAAGCAATCTAAATTTTGTTGGATATCGAGATTTTGTTTCTCATTTATAACAATGGGGAACACCTGAGGCTCCAGCCCCACAATGCTGGTGACCCATCAGCTCCTTTGCACCTTCTGCTTTCAGCATTTACTCCAGAAAAAAAACCCGATTTTATTGCATAGAAGCACAGAATCTGCTGATTTGGAAGAGAGTTCAGCTCCTGGCTCTGCACAGACACCCCAGAGCCCCACCTGAGAGTGACCCTTCAACTCTGGCACTCAAATCTCACATGGAAACCAAACCTTACACCTCATTCTGTTATCTGTGAAATATGATGGAAGTTCCACCCACGTGTGCTCAAAAAAAAACAGGGAAAAGGGTTTTAACTCACGGCACGAGGGGATATTTGTGCAACCTTCCATAATTTTGGGGATCTACAATTACAGAGCCAGCTGATGGCCACTCTCAACATGAATGAGGACTATTCAGAGCCCTCACTGTTCATATCCAGCAGTTTCTTGATACAAACTCTTTGGTTTCGGGTTTCCAGCTCCCACGATATTTGAGGTTTCATTTAGAACTGAGGTTCTTAGAGAAACAAATGCTTGTAAGAGAAGCCTTTCTTCTGCAGATCTCTAAAGTAATCTTAAAATATGGGATAAGAAAGAAAAGCTTGAAAATGTGGGGTCTTGGTGGGGTTCATCCTAAGGTCATAAACCCTCAGAAAGTAAACAGAATATTTTCAGTATATATATATATTTCTAGTGTATAGGTATGTCCAGTATTTATATATAACCTCTGTGTGTGTGTGTATATATATATTTATATATATATTAAAGTCTCAGGTAACTTTAAGGTAATTTTGGAGGTTTTGGGGATAATTTAAGCTAATATCTGGCAGTGTGAGTGTGTATGCCTGTGCTCTATAGGGATTTTTTTCCTCCTAGGACTATGACCATAATGCTGTGTTTATCTCTTATGTGCAATTTATTCATCTAAACCCAGTGAATATTCAGTTTTCCAGATACTATCAATAAAAGAGGCAGGAAATCAGATTTCAGCCTGCTGGGAATGCGAGCTCCAGTGTCTTTCTGGTTTTAGTCTGATGATCATGGATTGTGGAGCTACAACTTGGGAAAGGTATCAAGAATAAGGAAAAGAAACGCTGAGGGAGATAGATGGCAGGAAGGGAGGGAATGGTGAATAAAGTGAAATGTTGGGCAAGGACCCTGTGATGGATGGGCTCCCCGTGACAGAATCCTCGAGGTGCAAAGATGCCTCAGCAAGGCTGAGCTTAACTAAGAGGGCACAGAGATCCACAGTGGGCCTGCAGCCATGGGACAGGTTTGCCAAATTGCCTTTGATTCATTATATTTATGAGTTTAAAAAGCATTCTAAATATTTTTTTCTTTTTTTTCTTCCCCCCCCCCCCCAGGAAAGAATTGACATAAATAATGCAGCAGCAGCAGGCTGAGTGCAGCAGTGCAGGGGTGCCCTCCTGAATGCTGATGGATCTGGAATTTGGGCAGGTGGCACCAGGTGTGTGTGGTACAAACCAGCATCCAGGGAAGGAAACTTATCTGAGCTGCTGCTTATTGCTGGGCTTTATCTTTTAGAGGGACATTTCACCTTTCCTGCAGGGTGTGAGCACCAAAACTTGATTTTAGGACTAGAGAAATGAGTGTGTGGGACAGAAATAACTAAACCAGGAGGAGGGGAAGGTGCCTGTCTCATCCAGTAATGAGTTTTGATACCTGACACCATTTGATGCTCAGGAAGGATGGTGTCAAAGACCAGCAGGATAATCAGCCACCACCTTTGCTTCTGTTTTAAGCAGAAAATCAGAGTACAGATCAGACTCTGAAGCCTGAGGTTAAGCAAGCCTTGCAGAAATGCCATTGGTAACAGCAGTTAAACAAAGAGAGTTCTGCTATCCAGTGTGTGCATGAAACTTTTAAAATCCTTCTCTGGGTGGCCATGAGTCCCACAGTTCAATAAATCACTTCTCTGAGAAAGCATTTCCTATGAAGTTGCTGTCTAATGGAATAAAATATCTCCTGAATGTCATGTCCCTTTTTTACGTGTCTCTCTGCAAATTTTAAATGATTTTACTTCCTGCTGGAGTGGGGTTCTTGTTTAATTTTTAAAAGCCCGATTTTCAGAAGTGCAGAGCACCCACAGACAGAGCCCAAGGTCTCTTTAGGATCAGGGCAGGTGTTGATGCTCAGGCAGCTCAATTGAACAGATTCCCCACTTAGCTGGCAGGAGGATCACAGCTCAGGAATCCACTTTGTAAAGGGATGTACTACCTGCCCTAAAGACACATTTGAAGAATTAAATCCAACCCTGGGTCCAAATCCCAGCTGCTCTCCTCCAGCTGACAACTCACCTTTGCATCTCGGGGTGGTGTTTAATAATTCCTGCACAGGACTGGCCACGTGCTGCAGCTCTTGGCTCTTGCTGTGTGATGTGGGTGGGCTGGAGGCTGAATTCTTAAATAAAAGATGCACAGGGAGAGTGCTGAACCAGCCCGTGGCAATGAGGCTGTTCTGTATCTGAACCCGCTCCATGCAAGTAAAATATTTTGCTTATAAAGAATTTTCATAAACATGTCTTGGGATGTGTATGAGAGGTGGGTCTGGGGATGTGCATTAGGAGGAAGCTGAACAAGCTGCTATAAACACAGCCTGGCTCTGCAGGAGCAGGATAAATGGCCTGGCTGTGCTCACAGAGCCCCAGCATGGACCCAAACCAGCTCCATCTGTGACAGACACCCCAAAACTGCAGATCCTGGCTCGTCCACAATCCCTGGATAAAACATCTTTAAATTGCAGCCACGTCTAACTCATCTTCTGCTAAAATACAAAAGGCCAGATCGACCTCAAGGGGTGTCTCAGTGCAGAAAATATCTGAAATTTCTCAGGCATGGAAAGGACAAATCACAGAGAATGGGGAGATTTTATTGGGTTTGCTGGTAAACACTTCTTCAAAGTGTCCTGCCAGGTTTTGGAAGGGATTTAGGCACTGGAGGGTGCCTAAGGCAGGGCAGGGAACTCCCAAAAGAGTCTGAGCATTTCAGGTGCCCAGTTCCCCCTGGAATTCAGACACTCCTCAATCAGTGTCCCTTTACTTTCATCAATTCCCATTAAACCCCACCTTGGGCAAACCTCAGCTGGAAAAATCAGATGTTCAGCATTTAAACTCTGGTAGTTGCCTAAATATAGATGCAAGAGCCTAATTTGAGACTTCCACTAAACCTGTGTTTAAAACTACCACCACATCTAACCCATACAAAGGCACAAATCCACCCTGAATAATCAAACCAATAATTGAATTCAAATGCTTTCATCCAGATAAAGGCAGCAATTGAATTAAAATCTGCGAGGATTTTTGGAGCCAGAGTGGACAGTGTAAGTTATAATCTAGTTTATGGTATAAAGTACTAATTATGTGTCCATGGTATTCATCAGACTAAATGCTTCCTGTGTGAGGTAAAAACAAAGTATGGTAAAGATTAATTTAATTATACATTTTATAGATGAAACTATGTTTCTAATATTTTGTAACTAACAATAACTTTAAAGGGCAACTGTAAATATATCGTATTTTGGGACCTTAAAAGAATAAAATAAATAACATATGGAGCAAAATAACGTGTGAGGGCCTGGATTACAGTTTTGCCAACATCCCTTTCAGAAGTACAATACCTTCCTGACAAGTGTGACCAGCAGAACACCCAGCTCAGTATAAACCCTGAAATATTGCCCAGAAAAGGACTTTTTACTGGGGGAAGTTGGGAGGCATTTAAGCTAAACTGACAGCAAGTCAGGCTGGGAGGGCTCAGAGCCTGGCTGTGCTGTATTAGCAGAGCTGCCAGGCTATCTGCATTTCCCAGCTGTCAGCACTACCCATTGAAAGGGCACAAAATAAATCCCAGTTCCCACCTCGCTGAGCTCGTTTTCCTGTTCCTGCTCCCACCTCGGTGGTGACATTGGGGACAAGGTGGGTCTGGGTGTCTGTGCTGGGTGTCTGGGTGCTGGAGCATCCTCAGCTGCTCAGGAAGGTGAATTCAGAGCTCACATAAACTCAGATCCCTCTGCTCCTTCTCATTCCAGCTGGGAATTCCTGTCCCTGCCCCGTCTCAGCAGTGCCACATGACAAACCCATCAGGGACGGGCCCTGCTGACCAAACACCACAAGTTTGCTTTCTGGGCGCAGTAATTAATTGTGATGATTATTTTTTGGAGCCTCTGCTCTGTTCTCTGCCTGGGGAGAGCTGTTAAATTACTCCTGTGAGAAAGGAGAATGAGGGGGGCAGCAGCAGCTGTGGAAACCATTGCTGCTCCAAAAACCCCAGCACAGAATGAGCAGAGGCAATTTCCCTGGGACAGCAAATAAAGAATATCTATGTGAAGATGTCTACGTGTGGCCACTCTTCTCCAAACCCTTTTTTCCCCCTTCTTTTTTGCCCTGTTTGTTTTGTGGCCTCTGTCTGATTAAGGTCCCTTTTTGTGTTCTGCTTGCCCTCGTAGGCTGCATCAGTAACAACTTGGTGCTATTTAGTTTTATTTGCTCTTAAAATGAACAAGGCATTCTTAGGATGTGTTATGTGATACTCCTGTTTTGTTACTTCCCCTGGATAATAAACAGTCTGGAAATTAATGATTTATAGAGGGTTAGTGTTTGGGTGACAGAAACTAGGACAAGTGGCTTGACTCAGATCCCCTGTGCCTGTAACTCCAAATATTTCAGCTGATTCTGAATGAATTGCCATTTATTCCCACTCCTGCCCACTGCACCTCTTTTAACACCCAGAAATCAGATGAGCATTTAGCACTGATGTCGTGGCCTCTGCTGAGGGAACCCGGTGCAAGCCCTGCCTGTATTTTCTTTGCAATGAAATACACACACAGCTGAGTTCTATTAGGGGGACAATTCTGCGTGCTAGACTCCAACTGGGCCTTGTTTGATGTCCAAATAAGCTTCAGCCCTGCAGGAATTGGGAAGACAGAGTCTGAGCCCTGTGCACAGCCCTGCTGGGAAGGGATTCTCCCATGGGAACAGGCTGGGGCCATCACCACCCTCAGCTGCAGATTGCTGTCACCGTGGGGTTGGACACAATCGTGGTTTCCAACAATCCAGGATTCCCTCCACTCTGCCTCTCCCATGCACCAAATTCCTTCTTGTGCTGGCCCACCTTGTTCTGAAATCTGTCACCCCATCCAGGGGACTGATCCAGCTTGAAAACACACTCAGAAATCACGGGGTGGGCACTGGGAAAGGTGTGATGGGGCAAGAGTGCTCAGAGCCTTTGCTGCCATGAGGCCACAGCCACAGTCCAGAACTTTTGGGCTTCTTGAGCCCAAACTCCTCAGGATGAGGATTGTGCTGCCTGGCACATAAAGCTTGGTTCTGCAATAATTGTTTATTAACTAAGAGAGCATTTGCACTAAAATGAACTTATGAATAGCTGCACCCATCCTCAACTGCCTTGGACTTGATTTAGCACTGGCTGCACTGCACAGACTGCCCCCAGCTATAAAACAGATTTAAAAGAAAGACACTCAAACACATTATTTTTAAATAACACTGAGCAATTCTCACTGATGCAACACAAAATGTGGAGATCACTGTTAAAAACCAAAGTTTAGATTGCTGTGAATGGCTCTTGCTCCGGCTGCAATTTGGACCAGCTCTGTGGACTGACAAGAAAAAAAACCCTTTTTAAAGCTGTGCACCTGCACAGATGCCATTAAAAACCCCGAGAGAAATAAAGAACAGTTCTCATGTGAGCCCAGCCCACTTTGATGCTCCAAGTGTAGGTGCTGGGCAGAGCACGTGGGGGATGTAACACCCCCAGACAATGAGCTTTTGTTCAGCAGCTCAGGAGAGGCTCCAATAAAATTTACCATACAATGGGGCAGCGTGAGGGATGTGCAAGTCCACAAACATCCCCTAATTCTTTGGGGGTTTGGAGCAGCACAGTGAGATCACATAACCCAAACTGCAGAGGGAAGGGCAGGGGGGCATCACCAGCCCCCCCAGCTCAATTACTGAGACTCTGGGTCAATGTCTGTAAAACACTCCCAGCCATGGGTCAGTGGCTGCAGGAGCAGGAATGACACGAGGGGCTTACAGGGCTTGGCATCCTCCATGGATTTCTGAGGATTTCTGCCCCAGGAAGGGACACCTCAGCCCCCAAACCTGGGTTTTTGGCAGCCAAGTGCATCAGCAGCTGCTGAATGACAGATTGAAAGCTGCTCTGGACACTGGAAATTGTTGCTGTATTTTTCTAATAGATCCGTGGCAGCTTTTCAAGATAAGGGCCTGTCTCCAGGCTGCTAATTTATTACCAGTAAAGCTTGGTTTAATAAACTTGTGGCAAATATTTTCTGCTTTTAAGACCCTCTCAGGCTTCAAAGGCCCCCGTTTGCTTTAGGGTCCCTGGGGATGCTGGTGCCAATGAGCCATGTTTCATTAATTATGTTGCACAAATAAGCCAAATATTGCACAACTGTGTGGAGCAACGTGCTGAGGAATGCACACCCAGCTGGGGGCTCTGTGGAAGGACACTTGGTGCCTGGAGCACATCCCTGGGACCTGTCCACACCCCAACATTTTCGTGTTCATCTTTAGGGCAGCACGGAACTGCCAATAATTTTTCCCCCTGCAGTTCACCAGCACCAGACTGCCTTTCCCAGTTAGAACTGGGATAGAAAGGAACAGCAAACTACAGAGATAGTCACATCTCACCTCCTAAGGCTGGGAATTCTGCAAATACCATGAGATACCAGAGGATAAGGAAGCCTGAGGTGCTCCCAGGAATCTTCTTTGCCTGGCCAAGGTTCAGAGTGGGACATCTTGCTGACAGCAGCCTGGGCTGGGATGTTTGTGGCTCAGGTTCAGGGTCCTTTGGTGCTGGAAAATGAAAACAAGCAATGCTGTGAGCAGGTACAGTGCAGTGACCCCAGAAGAGGGAAAGGGGATAACCAGGGATATTCCACAGCCATTCATAACAGGTCACCAAAGCCACACCTTTCTGCAAGAGCTACAGGCAAAGATGATTTTCCCACAGGGGCATAAAGGGATAAAAAACCCCTCATTTTAATGAGGTTTTTCATTCTCACCTCACCTTCCTGCTCCTAAGCCACAGCCAGAGCTGCAGGTGAAAGCCCTGTTAGCCAGAAACTGAAAGGCTGCAGATAAACTCTTGACCAGGCACTCTCTAAACCTACCACTCTCACAATGTGTGCTTTCCTGGTAGCTGGGGAGGAAAATTAGCAGAAGCTCAGCGATAAGTGGGCAATGTGGAGATGTTGTTTGACTGGCTGGACAGGGGAGCAGTCCCAGAGAGGCTCAGAGCACACCCTGTGGCGTGTGCCACACGTGTGCTGCTTTACAGTGCCCTGGCAGGGAGCTGTGCCTGCCCTGGGTATGAATTTTAAATGAATTGTTAACACGTTTTATGAATCTGGTAAAGGCGTGCTGGTGTGGGAGAGAGCACACGTCTGTTCTGCAAGATGGAGTAAATAAATCATGACTTGCACGAGATAAAACTTTATTGAGCAGCAATAAACGACAGAAATGCTGCTCGCAGTGTTTAAAGCCACGTAAAAAGAAAAGCTCAGAGCGCTGATTGCCCCCAGTCCTTGTGCTGGGGACAGGGTGCCCTGCCAGGGGGACAGGGACTGTCACACCCTGCCTGTCACACCCCGGGGTTGCCTCCGACCCTCCCAGCACCTTCATTTGCTGCTCGCAGCCTCTGCAAGGTTTTGGTGCCTTTCCCCACACAGAATCCTTCCCTCATTCTCTTTCCCAACCCTAAATTCCTCTGCTCTGTTGTCCCCAGGGCAGCTTTGGAGCAGAGGGGACATTTGGCAGTGCCACCCTCCTGCCTGGGTTCACACTCTGAAGTTGTTCTCTGGATTATGAATAATAAATAAATAAATAATAACAACAATAATAAAAACAAAAATACAAATACTACTAGTAATAACTCAAGGCCATCAGGGAGCAGAACATCAAAATTAGGAAAGGGAGCAAACCAAATTCTCATATTTGTTTTCCTAAAATTCTTCACAAAGGTGCCCTGACTCTTGTCAGAGCCTTCTGGCCCTTCCCAGTGGGGTGGGCAGGAGCTGCTCCAGGTGCTCTGGGGGGACTCTGGAGCATCCTGGGAGCCCAGGTGTGCAGGGATGGTGCAGGTGACTGACATCCTGCTGCTCATCCTGAGCAGAAAATTGCCTGAATTTGCACCAAAAAGCTCTGGCAGCTGGAGCAAAGTGAGCCAGTGTCCTGCCACACCAAACCACACAACCCCTCCTAGAGATATTTACTCCACCTGCATAGAAGCTGGGCTCTAAATAGAATATTTTGCTGCTATTTTTACCAGTAAATGCAGTGTCAAATCCTCTCAGGCACCAACAGATTCTCACTCCTGTTAGAAAGTAACCAAAGAATTTATCTGGACATTGAAAACTGTACAACTACAGTTCTGCATTATTGACACTGATGTTATGGATTTACTTTACAATTCTATTAAGGAAAATCTCTAGGTCTAATTGACCAGCCAGTCCCTGGATTGCTGAATTCTGTTTACATCTCGGGTTCTCTTGGCAGCATCTCTCTGGCACCAAGGCATCCATCTGTGCTGCAGGGAGCCTGTTTGCCTGGGGAGCCCTGCCCTGCTCCCTTCCACCCCCAGAGATGCCCACAGCAGCAGGCACATCAATCTTCCTTCTTGGTAAACTCTGCAGAGTAATAAAATTAAAAAAAAAAAAAAAAAAAGGGGGAGAAGCCACTTGCCTGATGGATCCCTTTCTGCTGAAGGTGCAGTGGGATGGAAGCCCCTGCCCTGGGCCAGCCTGGCTGTGCCCTCCCTGGGGCTGCAGCCCCATAAATCTGCTCCTCAGGGCGTCCCCAATCCCACAGCTGATCCAGGGAATGCTGCACGAACACTGCACGTCCTCTGATGACACAGCAGAGACCCCGGATAAGTAACTTTACATACACACGGCACTAATCCCCTTCCATCCAGACATTTATAAAACATCTCGATACAGAATTCAACCGGGGAGATGTGAAACGAGGTGAAATTATTCAGGATATACAATGGAGGAATTTTATTACCGAGCTGACTGCATTATAAATCAAGTGCTCTGTAAATGCAATAAAACAATTGTTTAGTCTGCATGATTCATACCACAAACCTCAGTATTCTGTGTTTTGATCTTATTGCAGCAATAAACTGTCTAGACAGCAATTAACAAACTGTTTTTTCTTCAGATGTTTGGAGTGCCTTTGCTGCCTGATCAGCACTCAGCAATACAGGGTTTTTTCTCTATTCCTATTAATTATCAGGTTGATCAAGAAGCAAGGTCAGCAGGAATTGTACAGCATTTCCCTTCCCATGAATTGCTACAAAAAGGTACGATATTACTGTATTGAAAAAAAACCCAACAGTATTAGGTTTTTATTAGTACTAAGATAAGGGTTTATTTTACTATGATGCTCCAAAATGAGCATTAAAATGTAATTTATATGAGCAGGAGGTGCCATTTCAGGTCCTGATTCAACAAACTGCTTAAGCTTGTAGCCAACTTTAAACATTTCAGTAATCCCAGGAGAATTGTGCAAGTAAATTATTCTGGTGGGGCAGACCCCCAGTGCAGCCAGGGCTGGGAGCAGGGGCTGCAGGGACCAGGGATGTGACCCTGGGTGAGTTTGTGCTCCTTTCCTTTTTCCTTTCCCCTTTCCTTTTTCCTTTCCTTTCCTTTCCTTTCCTTTCCTTTTTCCTTTCCCCTCTCCTCTTTCCTTTCCCCTCTCCTTTTTCCTTTTTCCTTTCCCCTTTCCTTTTTCCTTTCCCCTTTCCATTTTCCTTTCCTCTTCCCTCTTTCCTTTCCCCTCTCCTTTTTTCCTTTCCTTTCCTTTCCTTTCCTTTCCTTTCCTTTCCTTTCCTTTCCTTTCCTTTCCTTTCCTTTCCTTTCCTTTCCTTTCCTTTCCTTTCCTTTCCTTTCCTTTCCTTTCCTTTCCTTTCCTTTCCTTTCCTTTCCTTTCCTTTCCTTTCCTTTCCTTTCCTTTCCTTTCCTTTCCTTTCCTTTCCTTTCCCTCTCTCCTTTCCTCTTTCCTCTTTCCTTTTTCCTTTCCCCTTTCCTTCCCTTTCCTCTTTCCTTTCCCCTCTCCTTTCCCCTCTCCTTTTTCCTTCCCTGCAGCTGCTGTGGCTCTGCACAAATTCCCAGAAGATGAAAACACCCAGTCCCCAATTTTTCCCTGGATTTTCCCAAGTGCCAAGGCAGGATTTGGGGGTTTCCAGAGCATCCCTGGATGTGCTGCTGGTGGTGCAGGAGCTGCTCCTTGCTGGACAGCTCCCAGCCCAGCTCAGCTCACCTGGGCTCACTGCAGGACAAAACGGGGGGTGGATTCTGCTCGCACACCTCAATTCCCGAGGAAAACCCACCAGGGGCTGCAAGGGACACACAGAATCCAGCTCAGCTGCTCCAGGAATAATTCCACGGGATCTGGCTGTAAGTCATCAGTAAATACGTGATGGCTTCAGAACAAAATGGAGAAAATAACTTCGAGGCTGCTACTCTGAAGTTATTCGAATAATAAAAAGTGTCCCCCAAGCCACACGAATGCTTGTTGTGTTGGTTTGGATTTTGAATTTCAGTTGTGCTCACAATTGCACATCACCCACAGAACCCTCCTCCTCCTCCATCACCTCCTTTTTCTTTTTTAACCAAACTCATTCCTTTGGGAACCTTACAAAGGAAGTTGTTTTTCCTTCAAAAAAAAAAATCTTTTTCCTCTATTCTGTACAAACGCTGGACAGATTTTGCAGGATTGCCCATGAAGTCAGACCTGCAGCTTTAATATATTTCCCTGGAGCAATTTTTTTTTTTCTCCTTCAAGATAAAAAAGATGTAGAACTATGCAGACTTTCCAATCATTTATTAGGGAACATGCACAGCCAGTCAAATCAAATTCTGAGCTTGCCAACCTTGGCAGTGCCCCTTTAAATTCACTTTTTAAATTCACTTTGCAGCCTGAAGATGCACAAACAAAAGGGTTTAAAGACTTTCTCTGAAGCAGCAGCGTGGAGGAGGAAAAGAAATCCCATCCTGAATTTTTCCTGATTTGTTAATTTTAATCTTGGGCATGGAAACTCATTGTGTCACTGTTCACTTGGAGATTTTTATTTAGTTTAAAAACAATGCAGAGAGTCAGGGCTGTGCTGATGAGTTTTGGGAAGGTGGGTGGAAGGGGGGAAAAAAAATCCAAAGTGTCCCTTTTGTCCCAAACAGCAAAACAGCTGCATTGTCAGGCTAAATGGCCGAATTTAATGAGTTTCTTCATTTATTCCTTTCTTTTACACAGAGGTAAACCCTTGCTTTTATGGAAAAGGAGGCTACTTTTATTTTGGAAATTTTTTTTGTAGAAGAACAAAATAGTTTCTCCAAGAACTCTCTGCTAAACTAAACTCAGCTTTTACAAGTTTGGTTTTTTTTTTTCCTTTCAGGTTATTTTTTATTAATTAATGCTGCATCCTTCAAATAACACAAATATTCCTGATACCCATCTTGCAACTGAAAATTGAATTTTCAGACTGAGTTTCCTTTCATCTTTGTGCAGAATTTTCTGATGACTTTTATCAGCATCCATTTCACACGGCTCTAAGACCAGGCCTAAATACAAGGCTGGCTTGGGATGTCCTCACACTTGTCTGTATAAATATAAATATAGAAATAAATAAAAATAGAAATATAGAAATATATAGAAAAAAATATAAAAATAACTATAAATAAATAGAAATAAAAATATAAACAAAATATAAATCTAAATATATAAATAGAATATAAAAATAAAAATAAATAAATAAAAATATATAAATAAAATAGAAACATAAATAAATATAAATATATAAATATATAAATAAAAATAAAAATAAATATATGAAAATGTATATAAAATATAAATATAAGCCATAAAAATATAAATATTATCCATATAAATGGAAATAAAGTCGATATAAAGATATAAATATGAATATAATATAATCTATATAAATATAAATACGATCGATATAAGTATATGAATAGAAATATAATGCATATATAAATATAGAAAAAATATTAAAATTAGAAATATTATATTAAGTATATAATAGAGAAATTATGAGTAAAATTATAGATATAAGATAAAGTTAGAAATATAATTACAAATCAAATAATAAATATAACTAGAAATGTAAATATAAACAATATATATAAATAGTAGAAATAAAAACACACAATATAAAATAAAAATGTATAGATATATCTATATATAAATATATAGATATATAGAGATATAAATATATAAAAATATAGATATATAGAGATATAAATATATAAAAATATAGATATATAAATGTATAGATAGATATATAAATATCTATATAAATATATAGATATATAGATGTATAGATATATAGATATATAAATATATAATACATAAATAATATATAAACATAAATATAAATAATATAAATATAAATTAAAAATATAAATATAATATAAAAATAAAAATATACATATAGATATACGTATATAAATAGAAATATAAATTATATAAATATATAAATTATATAAATATATAAATATATAAATATATAAATATATAAATATATAAATATATAAATATATAAATATATAAATATATAAATATAAGTATGGTCAAACGAGCAGGGTCTGCTCCTCTGTGCCCTCTCTCCCTGCCAGGCCTGGGGTGGGCACTGGGATTCTCTGCTGGGCCCGGGTGATGCCAAGAACCCCCAAAGTTTCAAGCAGGACTTATCAATAAATAAGCCTTAATAAGATATTTAATAATAAAAAAAAATCCACTTTTCTCCAGCTGCCCAGCGAGAAGGGAGAGGCGGAGCCTTCCCCGGTAAAGCTGCTCCTAAATCCCGGCAGCTCCGGGCTGGGGGATGAGAACTGGGCAAAGCTCGCGCCTAAAGCCGGGCTTTACCCTGGAGCAAGGCTGGCAGGTGGTGCAGAGTTTAATGATTTTTGGGGGTTTTTTGGGGCCAGCAGCGTCCCCCACCAAGTGTCCCCTGAGCTTCTCCTTGAATTCGGCACTCGGAATTTGTGCTGAATCGCTGGGGAGAAATGTTGGGATTTCCTTCCTGCCCCTTCATTTCCACCCACAACAGGCACAACTCTCCAGCTGCTCCTAAGGACAGGGGGCTGAGGGAATTTGCTCCACAAACTTCGCAGAAAATTCAGATTATTTCTGTGAGGTCCCCGAGTGAATCAGGGCAATGGGAGCTGCACAGCAGCACTCAGTGCAGGGCAGAACAGACTTTTATTGGGGAGTTCTGTCCCCCCAGTTAACAGGAGAATAAAATCATTTTCTTTCAGCTCTGAGTTCCTCCTTTTACTGCATAACCCAGCTGCACTGTAAGTCACTTTTGTAAGTCACAGCAGAGGGAAGAAAGTGAAAGAGGTGTGATTTCAGAAAAAAAAAGAAAATTAAATCTGACTGATTGCTAAGCTCACTGTTGAGCTGCTTCGTTTCTCTGCACATCATGAGGGTGAGCAGCCGTCAAATTATTGTGCTGTGTTTCCATGCAAATAAAATTCCCCAGGGAAAGAACATTTTAGAGAATCAGAATCCAGCTGCTGTGGGCTTGCACCACTTGATTGTCACCCTTGTCCCAGGCTCTTCCAGCAGCCCTGGGAGCTGTAAGGAGCTGGGACAAAATGCTGGGCGCATGGGGAATTGCTGATGATTGCATTCCACACAAAGGGCTGGAGCCCAACAGCAACACAAGAAAAAAAATCATCCAGCAGCTCCAGTGCTGTTAATGCAAGGAGGGATCATCTCAAGTCATTCAGTCAGAGTCAGCCTGATATTTCAGGGGAATTCAAAAATCAAAATTCGATTGTGCCTGAAAAAATTATAGATCAGTGGAAAAATCACTGAGGGTTAAGATCCTTTATCAAACTTCCTCGGAGACAGAAATAGAAAGAACCTGTGCTGGTATTTTAAATGAGACAGATCTTTATTTTTGAGCTCTATTCTCTTACAGCAGAACAGAAGTGACTACTACATGTAACAATAATGCAAAGGCAAGTTACGCATTTGATTTTTCGGTAAAAAATAGGTTGTAAGTGATACATTTCAATCCAAATAAAGCTCATGGAGCGCCCTTTGGAACCTGCTGGAAAGCCAAGTGTAACAATGGCCTGAATTCTCAGTGCCCAGGTCTGTTTGTGCCAGAGTGGTACCAAAATCAGGGACTGCTCTCTCCATCCCCACTGGAGATTCCCAGCGCCCTTAAAGGACCCGGGCAAGGGAAGGCGTGAGTCCCTGTGTGCCAGGCTGGGGGGAGTTCCTGCACCCCAAATTCACCAAAGCCAGGCTGGGGGGAGTTCCTGCACCCCAAATTCACCAAACTTTCCATTCCTGCTCCCTCTAGCAATGTTGGGCAAGGAGCCACCTCCTGTTCAGACCAGGGGGCTGGGAGCTGGCCAAAAAAAATCCTCTTTTGGAACAGCTTTTGGGTTCTTCTGCTCTCTTTTTTAACTGGAACCCACTCAGCACCTGGGGGGTGTCACAGAGGGATCCTGGAATGAGGATCCTGGCAGGGAGTTTCTCATCAGAGGCACTTGGAGCTGTTTGTTGGTTGGGTTATTGGCAATTTTTTTTTTTGGTCAGTCACTATATCCACTTTCCCTAGGTGCTTTAATTAAGGATTTGAAGGACTTTTCTCTCCTCTTAAGGATGCTCCAGTGGCCCTACAGGATGCTCATTGCACACCTGGGCTGTGCTGGGATTTTCTGGCCAGGAATGGGAATGTCTCAGTGCAGGAGATGGTCTGGTTCTGTTAAAAGAGAAGATCTCCTGTATAAAAAATAACATCTCAAGAGATACTTTTCAATCTTTCATTATTCTAATTACCTCCCTTGTTTTGCTTAGGAGTAGAAGCGATCCCAGCTCCCAAAACAGGAGCAATCCTGCTGGTGTAAGACCCCACTGGTTCATGTCTGCTCAGGCAGCCAGAACAGCCCGAAATTCCCGTCCCAGGGACAAACGTGCCCGAGCCACGGGCAGGGCGAGTTACTGAGCTGGTCCATACACAGAGAAATGTCATTTGTCATTTACAGTAGGGGATGATACAGTGGTGCAATGTTTGCTCTTTTCTGGGTGTCAGAGATAACACCAAGGTCTCTGCCTTTGTCCCAAATCTGTGCTGGTCCCCTCAGCACCCCAAACTGCAAACTCTTGTGACCTGTGCTGGCATTTCCCCTCTCCGAGGGACAGCAGTGCCCAGCAGCTCACACCCCTCTGCAGAAACTCTGTCTTTGGGCTTTTCCCCGGGGGCTGAGTAACTCTCCTGTCCCATATCTGAGTAAATTCCAGTTCCTCCGCACTTCCCATGCGCACCCGGCTGAGCACAGAACATCTGCCTCCAGCCAGCCAGCACAAAACCAGGAATTTCACAAGCTGATCGCTGCCTACTTGGAATTTGATGCTATTTATTCCATCCCGGGCGTGAATGGGGAGCTTTCCCTGAGTCATGTCCCCATTCTGCAGCGCTGCACATCACAAGGAGCTGCGAGCACAGGCGGTGACATCGCTCCCCTCCCGGGGAACGCAGGGTGGGGGCAGCCCTGAAATGAAAATAGCGAATTCCACAGTTATGACTCCAGTAAAAGTTACTCAGGCATTTAAATAATGGGACTTCCTAGTCCCCTGATATCTTCCTTTCTGTGGGATTGTCTCAGGAAGGGATAGCATCAGGGATCATAAATTGTCTTTTGGCTTTTCAGCACTTTACAGGCTCCCATGCATCGCCAACAATAGGACTGGGGAATGACTCTTAACAGCTCATTAAGGCTGTTTTTGCCAAATGCAAATAATAAAAAGGCCTCTTAAGAGGCTGTCTCATTTTTATTCAGAAAAGGCTACTGCAGAATATAAAAAGATGCCATAAAATGGAAATGCAATAGAAGACCCAGTGCAGTTATCTTTGGGGTCCTTTGAAAGATTTCCAGGCTGACTTCAAATCTCATGGGCATTTTTGGGAGGATTCTGGATGGTTAATTCAGGAGGAAACTTTAAAAAAAAAACCCCAAAATCAGATACTGATCAGATACTGTGCTGGCAACACACAAATACCTGGGGAGTACGGGAGCAGAAATAAATAGGAATGAGAGTTTCGTGGACTTGCCTCACATTTGCCAGGTTTTTTTATACTCCCAATTCACTTCTCCTGCTTTGGTCTGACTGCAGATCTGATGCCTCAGTGCTTTTGACCTTCCCACAGACAAAGAAAATGCACTTTGGCCATGCATGGAGCACGATTTAGTGTCTCCAGACAGGAAATTCTTTCCCCCCTCAGGTGCCAAGTGCTGGGCTCAGTTTCCTGGAGCAGTGCACGCCATGGAGGAGCAGCAGGGTGGAGTTTCCTGGGGTTTCCCAGACTCATCTCCCCCTTCCCCACCATCCCTGTGCTCCCATTTGGCTCCAATTGCTTGGGAGGAAATTCCCAGTACCCTCCATGGCCCATCCCAGTGCTCGTGTCTACTGGAGCTGACACCCAAATCACCTGGGAGAGTTTTAGCACCGAGATTTCTTAATTTTTCCTCCAGGGAAAAAGGCAGGATTTTGGCTTGATGACATTATCTAATTTTTAGAGATGTTTTTCTAGCTCCTCTACATATTCCTTCATTCCTTCATTCAGGGGGCTGGAATATTTATGAATTGAAAGCCAGGCCTGCAGGCAGCCCGTGGTAGATGAGATATCTGCAGGATTTTTGGACACTGTGACACATGGTTTGTATGGGCAGGAGCTTTGGATCCATCTCCTCCTGCTGTTAAATCCCAGTTTGCACCAAAGTCATGCAACAGAGATCCATGGATTTCAATTGAATAAGACAATTCCTCCTGAACAGCTTTAGAATTACTCCAGAAAAACCAGAATAACAATGCACAGTTGTCATTCCCATACTCCCATTAATTTACACAGGTGACCAATGGTAATATATTTAGGAGATATTTACTTCATTTCTGCCCCAGAAAGACTTTCTTATATTTTCTGGGAAAAAAAAAATGCTGCCCAAAATCTGAACAATTGCTTAACTATCACTGGTTTGAATATTGGTAGATTTTCCTCATTTTTGTTATAAGATTTGAGATTTATTATGTAACAACAGCAGAAATCCCCCAGTAAGAGCCAAGCTGCTGTTGTGGGAATTCAGTGTGTTACCAGAATTCCCCAGAAAATCCCTGAACACCCCCATGGGGAGCCTGCAGTCTGCAGAATTCAGACTCTTCATAACTTTGCTCCTCTCTCTTAAATCAAGTTGAAGAATTAAATGAAAATTGGATCTGGTTACTTCTCTTGAGCAAGGCTTGAAAAAGAAATGAAACGGGAGGAAAATCCACTTGTAGAATTTGGACCAGGCATGATCCATGTCTGGGAATGATTCTTGGGCCAGTGCTGGCCCGGATTAACTCCTTCATCACCTTACTCAGCACTTACCTCTGCCCAGCCTGAGCAAGCAGGGTCACACCTGAAATCTGGGTTAGGTTTTCCTGAAACAGAAATGGGGAAGAAAAAAAAAAACAACACAAAACAACATGTGAACAAATCCCAGCCAGACAACCAAACAACAAAAAGATGAGGAGAAACAATATTAAAAAAAACTTTGGTTTGGGGCTTTTCTCTGGTGTAGGACTCAGGGAAGGAACCCCGGCTGGTGCTGTGCCACACACAAGCTTAAATGTGATTTATTGCACTTTTCACTTGGTCTTTCAGAGTGGAAGGAACAGGCAGACTTGACTTTTTTAAAATGCAAATGAACCAGAACCTTGAAGGACCTTGGAATATTTTCCTGACTTCCCGAAGCCCATAAAAATGTGTCTCTGTTATGATGGGAGACCCCCAAGAAGCAGCAGAACGAAAAAATGGAGCTGCAGAGGGCAGGGATGGAGCCCAGCTCTGAGCCTGGCAGCTCCCAGTGAGTTCCTGCTGTCCCTGTGGTCCCACATTTCGAGATCCCATCCATCCCACAGTGGTTCACTGGCACTGTGCCCTCCCAGGGAGGGACAGCAGGGTTAAACTGGGAGCAGCCCCGAGCCCTGAAAACTGCTGAGCTCCTCCATCTGGGCTGCTCCATGGCAAGGAATATGCTTTATTGGCACGGCTCGGAGGTTTACAAGCAATCTTCTTGAAGTTTTAATGGTTGCTCGGGTGATTTATCCTGTCTTGGGAGTCAGTGCTGTTAGGAGGCACCCAGTTCTTGAGCTCTCGCTTTCCTTTATTATGAAAACCTTTAATCTTTCCTACATGTACCATAAATAACCCCATTATGGCCACACAGAGAAAATGGAACAGTCCCCGTGTAAGTTTGGACTTTTTGCTTCACGCTTTTATGAGCTGCTTTAACTTCACGAGGAGGGGGATGCTTAATATACAGCAGCAGGGATTTGGAGCCTGACGAGTAGGAAAGTGTCATTTTCAATTGTCATATTCGATTTTTGGCTTTGCAGCCATCAGGCCCAGCACCATTTTTCATGCAGGGTTGCTGGCATGGACACAGGCACAGCTTCCTACAAATTCTCCAGGGCATCTTGTGCTGCTCCAGAGCAGAGTTTGGTACCTCAACATCTGCTACCTCAACCTCACCTTTCTCTCCCATGTCATTTAAATCTGCTCTGCGTGGGAGGCAGAGGGGACAGCCTGGGATGCACTGACAGCGTTAAATTAAAGGCAGAAGAGTTGAGGTTGACAGCAGGAGAAACATTTCACTCGAGATATTCCCTGCAACCAAATCCACAAACCCAGTGGATCTGCAGGAGGAGGGAAGGCCAGGCTGACCCTTGCTGTATCACCCCTTTATATCGTAATTCAGGAAAAAAACCAGGGAATAATGGCTCAGACAACAAATTCTCCAAAGCCCTGGCTCCCCATCAGTGTCCTGATCTAGCAGATGTAACTTTTTATCTCAGCTCAGGCACCTCCAAAATGCAGATGACAACATTTGCTGCTCTTTGGAAACTCTGTCAGCTCTATTGAGAGAAAAACTCTGCATTAATGGTCGGCTCCAGTACTGCTATTTTTTCTTTTCTTTAGCTTTACTGATTCTGCCCCAGGGGATTTTCTTTAACAAAACCTGGTCGCAGTTCGCCTTTGGGACTGTGATTGCCACACCCGTGGGTGGAAAGCATGAGCCAAATCTCCGATAAGGAGGGAACAATTAAAGAATTGGGACTGATGCAAAAGGATGTTTAAATTAGCACGGAGCAGCAGAGCCGAGAGAGGGGGAATCTGTAATTGAAGCGAAGCCCTAAGTGCATCTCTTGAGCTAATTGCCATCTCAGAGACTGTAAAAAAGAGAGGGAGAGAGAGAGACAGAAAAGGACTGCAGGGCAAATTACAACTTTGGAGTAGGGATGGACTAAAGTTAGAGGATGCATGCGAGAGTTATGCAGGGAATTTGCAAAGGGTTGGGCAGTGTTTTATGGAACATTTGCCCTTAAGTTTTACATTTGTCCTTGGCTGGGTAAGGGGGGATGGGGAGTGCAGGCTCTGAGGCTTCTCTTTTTGGACAGAGAGCATTGGATTTGAAATGGGATAGAAGAAACACGTGAACAATAACAATAATATATTCAATTAGGCCATCATTTCCTTACTTGCAGCAATCCTGATGCCACAACGTGAAGACCAAAGCCAAGCTCCAGTCCCGTGTATATTCCCAATATTCCAGCTGTGCCTGGGAGATGTCCCCCCTTGCCCAGAGCACAGATGTTGTCCCCAGCCAGAAGCAGGACCCAGAGCTGACAGAGCAGTGGCAAACTGGCAAAACCCCACGGACAACATCCTAAATAATCCCGGCTTAATTAGCACCAGCTCATTTCTGTGGGGGCTGCATTAGTACAAAGGTAGATGGGGATGCTTTATCAATATGCCCAATGAGTTGTCCAATTAAAATGCAATCATAACCTATATTGCTGGAATTCCAGAGGTTCAGATCCTTAACCCAATCCATTTGCTTTCAGCCCCACTTTCTTATCTTTTCTCACAAAGAGATTGAAGCAATTTGGAAAAGAAAGCACTTCTTATTTTCCCCCCCAGAAATATTTTCAGCACCTTATACATTCAAAATCTGGGATATTATGTGTTTATATACTCCTGCAGCATGGAATAAGCACCTGATATTAAACCAGGATTTTAGCTGTACTTTACTACTGTTATCACAAAAATGTGAATAATTTTCCCCTTTGTGAAGCTCACTGAGATCTGTGGATGGAAAAGGTGTTATAAATGAGCAAAGGGACACGTGATGTCAGTAGTAAAGTTATTTTTTCTTCCCGTGAAGCGATTCTGGTGAAGGAAGTTCCATGGATGGCACTCAGGCAGCGATCCTGGTGCATTTCCAGGCTCTGGGTGAAGAGAAATTCAGCAGGAAGGAAACACATCTGGGCTCAGTCCCTGCCCCCAGTGCATCCACGGGGGAGGGATCAATAACCAATCCTGCGAAATGATTCACTTCATTTGCATTACGGGAGGAATTGTCTCATTTGGGGGAGCTGACTGCACTCCGAGCTCTGCTGCCCCTGGTTGTGCTGCTCTGATGGCTGAGCACGGAGCTCACCCTAAACTTCTCCCTCGGCTGCCAGGATTCAGCCTCCAGAGGCAATTTGCTGGGATCAAGGCAGATTATACCAGTTCCAATATGTTATCAGATGCTCTCTGATACTCCTGCTATCGAGGCAATCAGTTATGGACTTTCACAAGCTGATCCCCCTGACAAACGTGCCATAATTTCCCCCAAAAGTCAGTGTTCCCTCTTTGGGGCTCCCACCCGTGGCTGTGGCTGTGGCCACACAGTCTGTGAGAGCTGTTTACTTTAACCCAGCAGCATATTCCCACCAGTCTGGGGCTATTTCCCAATTTTGAAGATGGTGTGGGGAGGGGATTGGGAGCTGATGATAACGGGATGGAGGAGATTAGGCAGCTAAGCCATCCATTTTAGTTCCAGTGATCAAATTTCACAGTCTTTATCTGCAGCACTGCCCAGCTAACTCTTCAAGTGAGGATAAAATGAGGGAGTGCAGCTATAACCAATAACTTAATGCCTGCTGATCAGCACCACGAAATCTCCATCTACCCAAAGGTGCTGGGTCTGTGTGCTCCAGCTGCACGGTTTGATCTTATAAATGTTTATTCTTGTTATCTGCAGAATTACTTATGGCAAAAAGCTCTGCTCCCACTTGTGATTGCAATCTCACAGAAAGCATCAGGCAGGGAGATGGGGTTTGTTAGATCACTGCAGATACCAGCACCAGATTCTGCTCTGAGGCAAACAAAATGCTCGAGGTTGGAATAGAAAATCCTGTACTGGACCATTAGGTAGAAAATTCTCATCAAGAAGAGTTAAAAACCAGCTCAGAAGAATTAAAAGTCAGTGTTGCCCAGACATTTTACAAGGAACTGTAAAAGCTTAATACTATGGGTGCAAAATGCCATGAAATACAATTAAATGTTATTAAGCTTTTTTTATGGTAAGTGGGAACTTTTTCTTACAAATAGTTTTTAACTAGCAGCTTTAGTTGTTTATCCTCAAAAAGAAAGGTCTTTACATGTTGTATTTAAAACTGAAAATGCAGTGTTATACATATTAACATTCTTTGAAAGCTCCCAAGAGTTTTCCAGACCTCCCATAGGTACCCTGAGGGGAAAATCAAAACCACATATGGGGAAGTGTGGGGGTGAGAAGAGAAAGAAAAGTTAGTTCCACGTGGATTTTAATGCATCTGATCTCAGGAGGCATTAAACAAACAAAAAAAAAGTGCATTTTACAAGGTGAACGCTGTATTGATTTGAGACTTTTATATCAGAAGGAGCTCAATTAATCCGATTCCAATTGACTGACAAAACATCCCCACCTCTCAAAACCAGAAGCGACTACCATGGCAACAAAACAAAAATAACTGTACACAGCAAAGCCCACCACAACAAAAGCTAATGATGTGCATTGTTAAAAATGGAAAAGATTTGAGCTGAGGTCCCCAGAGCTTCCGAGGTGTTCCCAGCAGTATTTGTGTCCCAGGAAAGACTCGAGGTCACTTTTAAATACAGAGGGTGATTTGATCTGTGTTGTTATTTTATTCTAATGATTACATGCTCTATAAACAGAACTAGACAAGTCATGTTTCTTGTGAACTGCTGAAGTAATAAACAGGTTATGTGAATGAACCCTGCAGGACTGGCTGTAGGGAGGTGGGATGAAATGAAAAGGTGGGGAGGGAAGGGGAGAATAACAAACACAAAAACTCCACATCCACTCTGCTGTGTGGCTCAGGAGCTCTCTCGTGTGCAGAGCTCACAGAAGCTGCACTAAAGGCATTTTCCCAAGGATTTCCATGGGCACTGGCATCATGTGTGCCCACCTGGGACACTGCCAGTCTCAAATCAATACAGCCTTCACCTTGTAAAATGCACTTTTTTTTTTTTTGTTTATTTAATGCCTCCTGAGATCAGTGGCATATCAATGGCAACCCATTGGCATTGCTAACCCAGAAACCTCATTTTGTTTGCTTGTGGAGGGAGAGAGGTGTGTTCTGGAGTTCTTTTGGTTGCTTTGCCACTGAAGGTAAATAAAGCATCTCTGTATCCCAGTGCCCTCAGCTGCCCCCCAAAATCAACAGAGACACTCGGGGGCTACTGCAGTGCCTAAAGTAAAAACTTTTATGCACATCTAAACATATTAAAATCGACTTTTCAAACGAGATTAGAATAACTAATTTCCATTATTTTGCTTTAAAGAAACACCACAAACCAAAGCCACGAGAGCAGTAATTTCTGCCCAGTTTGCTCAAAAGGGGTGACCAACAATTTGGGCTCCAGGGCGACCTTGGCACTGCAGAAATTACAGGAGGCGCCTGCCAAGGGACTGTCCCCTTCTCCAGGGACCTCCATGCACATTTTTACAGAGACTCTCACCCCCAGAGTGCCAGGACAGGGATGTGACCATGAATCTGCTGCTGCCCTGCACCTGCTCAGCAGAACATGACTGAGACCTTCCTCAGTCTTCCCTCAAAAAAGGAATTTCTGGAGCAGGAATGTTCTCTTATCGAGAGCAGCAGCCACTTTCAGACAGGCAGACTCATGACTGCTGCATCAGATAAAGCAGCTATGGAATTTATATGGTCCCCATTGGGGAGTAGCTGCACATGATGTGTCACAACAGCACTGCTGGCATTGGGAAACTTTGAAATCTGCCCATTTTCCTGCACAGAGGGGGAAACTGAGGCAAAGGGAGCAGGGAGGTTGCTCCAGGTTGCCCAGGAAGTTTCCAGCTGGGAGAGGCCATGACCAAGGGCTGAGGCAGCTGTCCTGGCTGAAAACAATTCCCTCAGACATCACCAGCCCCAGATGTCAGCTCAGCCCACACCTCAGGACGAGTTCCTACACTGCAGGTTGAGCATCAGGACCTTTGTGTCCCCTCTGCAAAGGGCTGAGCACCAAAGCTCTCCAAGGGACTGATGGAACTCAGTCTCAAGCTGCATCGAGGGAAAATTAGGTTGGATATTAGGAAAATGTTTTTCACAGAAAGAATAATAAAGTACTGGAATTGTGTGCCCAGGGAGGTGGTGGAGTCACCACCCCTGGAAGTATTTTAAAAAAGACTGGATGTGGCACTTGGTGCCACGGGTTAGGGGAGGTGTTAGGGCTGGGTTGGACTTGATCTTGAAGGTCTCATCAACTTGGTGATTCTGTGAATATTCTGTGAGTTCTGTGAACTCCCAGGGAGCTGCTGGAGGCACATCCTGGCCTCACCCAGGGCTCTGCTGCTGTCCCCAGGGTCAGGAGGTGCCTGTGGCAGCTCTGCTGGGCCTGTGGCTTTGTGGACAGGGGTCCCCAGGCTGAACCCAGCTCTGGTTCTCTCTGTGCTCAGTTCTCACTAAACCCAGCTCTGGTTCTCTGTGCTCAGTTCTCACTAAACCCAGCTCTGGTTCTCTCTGTGCTCAGTTCTCACTAAACCCAGCTGTGGTTCTCTGTGCTCAGTTCTCACTAAACCCAGCTCTGGTTCTCTCTGTGCTCAGTTCTCACTAAACCCAGCTCTGGTTCTGTGTGCTCAGTTCTCACTAAACCCAGCTCTGGCTCTCTCTGTGCTCAGTTCTCACTAAACCCAGCTGTGGTTCTCTGTGCTCAGTTCTCACTAAACCCAGCTCTGGTTCTCTCTGTGCTCAGTTCTCACTAAACCCAGCTCTGGTTCTGTGTGCTCAGTTCTCACTAAACCCAGCTCTGGTTCTCTCTGTGCTCAGTTCTCACTAAACCCAGCTCTGGTTCTGTGTGCTCAGTTCTCACTAAACCCAGCTCTGGCTCTCTCTGTGCTCAGTTCTCACTAAACCCAGCTGTGGTTCTCTGTGCTCAGTTCTCACTAAACCCAGCTCTGGTTCTCTCTGTGCTCAGTTCTCACTAAACCCAGCTCTGGTTCTCTCTGTTCAGTTCTCACTAAACCCAGCTCTGGTTCTGTGTGCTCAGTTCTCACTAAACCCAGCTCTGGTTCTCTCTGCTCAGTTCTCACTAAACCCAGCTCTGGTTCTGTGTGCTCAGTTCTCACTAAACCCAGCTCTGGTTCTCTCTGTTCTGTTCTCACTAAACCCAGCTCTGGTTCTCTCTGTGCTCAGTTCTCACTAAACCCAGCTCTGGTTCTCTCTGCTCAGTTCTCACTAAACCCAGCTCTGGTTCTCTCTGCATGACCACAATAACGGCCCCAGGAGCCTGAGAAGAGTGAGGAGCACTCTGAATTAACCCCAGAGCTTTGTGCTTACAGGCAGATCTTATCTGTGCTCAGCAAAAGTCATTTTTTGTGCGAGAGAGGAAGAGATAAGAGAATATGAAAAACTTTCGAGTGTATTTCCACTGCTCCCATTCGGATCTGCAGGGCTTTGAAGTGTCAGAGGGCACTTTCTTAAGAGATATCACAAAAGATATTGCCAGCCTAATCAAAGTTTAAGGAACAGGCTCACTCAGGCAGCAAATTAGAAGTTGATAGACAGCTCCAACGAAGTTAAAATTATTTCTATTCTAACAAAAAATTGCCGATCAGTAATTGCTTGGTTTTAGTCATATTAAGTAAAAGGAGCTACTGAATAATTGCTTTTTAATGGTCACAGTACATCTGTAGAGAGAATGAGAATATCCATGTAATATGGATTATTTCATCACACGGATGCTGTAAACCTAGAGATAAACCCAGACCTCACATCTGTTATCTCCACTTTATTTATTTTTCAAAAGACAAATATCATATTTATGTGATTTAAAAACCCCAGAATCCTCCCCCTGGAAACTTATGAATCCTGTCTTTGTTCCAGGTGACTGTAACACTTCAGAATTAGCCAAACCATTTGGTGTGTGCGTGCCAGAGTGGCGAATGAATTTTATTACAGCTACAAAACAGATTTTCGGGAGTCTCTGAGTAACTGCGAGCAGATGAAAGGGAACCAGCTGAGATCTGTGCACTGCAAATTGTTTCCCCATGATTAAACTATTTCATCCTCGGGGCTAACATCTCTGTACTTGTTTGGCAACAAGTGATAATGTTGGTGATAAAAGTCCCTCCTGGATGAGCAGGGAAGGATGAGAACAGTTATTGGTACCTTTTTTTGTGGTTAGTAATCACTTCTTTTGCAGGTATTTTGTCAATGAAATATGATTAATTTAAATCATCATCATAATAATAAAGATACATTGTCCTACTCTAGGACAGAAGTTGGTGATGAGTTTCTAGAGTTCTGCCTAGGGAGAATGCTGAGAGCACTTTGTTGCTATTTAAAAAGTACAGTGTGTGGCTGTGTTCCAGTTTGGTGAATTATTTTTGCTTCGGTAATAATTTTTTTTATTTTTTGCTTAATTAGAAATAATTAATGCAGATTGTTCCTGTGTACTCACAGCAAAACCTACAGCCAACTACTAAACTTACAGCCGACCATACAGAGGGAGAGAAATATTACTTATTGCCCAAGGTAAAAATTAATTAATGCTTCGAACAAATGTTGTTCATTGCTTTGTTTTTAACTTTTTTTTTGCAGTGCTACGTTTTGGACAGAGCACTGCAAACCTGTGGGCCCAGCCCAAAGCTGTGCATTCGTGTTCTGCTCAGTTCAGTGGGAATTCGAAGCATTCTGTAACTTTGCAAACCAAATCACAGTCGCAGGTGCTGTCCCAGCCTGAATTTTGACCAATACTTAAAAATATGGTTTGAGCCATGTTTAAAGCATTCCTGAATAAAAGCTTAATTATCAATTCAAATGTTCGTTTTCAGCCATCCAAATTTACAGTTTGGGCTTCATTTGCGTGAGCGTGGAAACTTCGAAATCACGTTTCAAGAAGCACAGCTAAGCATAAAGAAAGGCTTTTCGAGGCATTCAAAATCAGACAGAGATTTTAAAAAAAGAAATAAATCACACCGATTGCAATGGAGAATCACTGCTGCAGGGATGTGAGCAGTTGGATCCCAAATGCTGCTGGACATAAACCCCCCCTCACCCCAGCATCCATGTGTGAGCTCCTGGGAGCTGCTGCCTCGCCAGGGAAGGTTTCTGTGCAGCCTATTCAACAGCAGAACTTCTGCTCCTAAATGGTTTTCAAATACAGTTCATTTTCATGGCACGATCTTTAATGAAAAGTGCCTGCTGAGTGCAGTACAAACCATTTGGTGCCCCAGTGTCAGGGGAGGAAAAGAACAACATTCAGCAAAGCTGAAGGTTTTTATTATCACGTCGTAAATGAACAAATGGCATCTGTCAATACAAAGGAACTCATAGGGGGTATAGAAAGGAAGCTTAGTTATTACACTCAGGGTGTGCTGCTGAAGTGACAAACTGGAGTTTTATTAACATGCCAGTTATAGATCTCCTCTTCCTCCCCCACTCCCCAGCCCTCTCCTTTTACCTCCCTCAATTTGGTCCGTACCAGGACTGCTGTGAAATGGGCTTTGCTCAGACAGTGCTCACCACCAGCTCGTGCTGGAAGCTGCAACCATCACCAGCAGCAATTAAAAAAATGCACCCCTGCATTTGGGAATTCAAACCCGGCCCCACATTCAGCTCCCCTCTTTTGGGGAGGGATCAGGGAGTCTCCAGCAGCACTGATCCCATCAGAGCTTTCTATCTGCCCAATAAACATCTCTCGCTGCTCTGATAAATGGGGAAGGTGTTTATGAGCTCCAGGAAATGTTTATACCAACTGCATCAAACCCAGGGATGAGCAGCGAGGAGCTGGAGCTGGGAAGGGAGGCTCAGGGGGTGGCAATGACTTTTACTGGAAGGCATTCAGGTTTTGGCTCATAAAAGGGTTTAGTGGCCTGGAGCAGGTGTGGCTGCAAGCTGGCAAACAGCAGCCAGGGATGCTGGCCCGGGGCTGCCCTGGGGACCCTGCTCCCTGCCTGGAGAAGGAAGTGGGGCTGGAAGTGCCCCCCCTGCCTCTGCAGGGTCACAGCAGGAGCGTTTCTGCCCATGGGGAGGGGGAAACCTGGGGATTCTCTTTGGGAAAAAAAAACCCCTGTACAATTAGACCTACAGTAGAGTGAAAAGAGCTTAGCAGGCCAGAGCGAAATCGCATTGGCAACCGTGCAAATACAGGAGGTTGAGCATTTTTAATGGGAACAGGAAAACACCAGAATCACTTATGTGCTTTCCCAGCTTTTTCAAGTGCAGGGACCAGGCTGCATTTATGGCCAGCGAGCATCAGAGCTGCATTTAAAGGGAGGCATGGAAGGAAGTGCCTTTCAGTTATGATGGGAAGCAGCAATTTCAGCAAGATTTCCTCTCCAAACTGCCCAGAGCTCCAAGGCAAGCTGCCTTTGCTGCTGGGCTAAATGCAAGCAGGACTTTCACACCGTCCCCTAAAGAAGGGATTCCATTCAAATGAAGCCAAAGGGCCAAATAGTGAAGCCAGGAAATTCAGAGGATGCACAAGCAGGTCCAGATCAATTTGCAGCTCAGACTGACCTTGTAAATCCAAGGCTCGCTGGTGCCTGGCAATGCTGGGATGGTTGTGCCCATCCTGGGCTGGCCTGGTGGCTCTCCCCCTCCAAAGGAACACCTTTAGCTCCATTTTCTAGGATCCCCCAGGTTTTTAGGGAACATTACAGTTCCCAAAGGATGTGTTGTCCTGCTGGGGATGATGCACAAGCAGCCCCTGTCTCACCTCTGGCAATGAATTACAGCCCTGAGTGTTGGAGCCAACTTGTGACAAGTGGAAATTGTGCAGACACTGAACAGACTGCCTGGGATAACACCTACTCATTATTTGTCACCTTCACCTCCTGATTCCACCTTGCTCTGACATTATTAACGAAAACCTGTCATGACAAGAGAAGTGCATCTCTCAGGTAGGCTGTGATATTGAAGAAAAACAACCCTAAAATGTTTGATCAAAGCCTTTTGGAGGTTAAGCTACACTTTGCAGAGATCCTGCCCTCAGCTGACAGCTCAGGGTGGGCACAGAGCCCTTTCACACCTGCAGGGAACTTGTCCCTGTGACTTGTCCACTGCCTCTTGTCACAAAGACATTTATCAGAACCTCTGCACAAAACCCACATTTCCTTTCACCCCATGGACAAATTAAAAATCCTCTTAAAACCCGAATAATCTCAGGGATGTCACCTTCTGTAGGGGATGGCTTTATGTGCCTATTTCCTTCTGATGCAGACTCCTGCTTTTACAGCTTAATGACAGCAGCCCCTCACTGCAGCTCTGCAGAGGCAGAGAACAAACCAGGACACCTGGCTGGGGCTGGGACCGTCCTTCCCCCAGACCTCCCCACCCTGGGAACACACACTTGGCTGACACGGAGGGAATAAAGCTGAAAAAAAAAAAAACCCCATCGGAGCACTCCTCCAGCCCTGAACGAGCACAGCACATTTCACAGGCTCCCAGAATATTAATGCAGGAATCTCGCCTGAGTAATCACCATCCTACAGCAGAGCTCCACTGGCTTTCTGGAAAAGCAGCCACCTGTGCCCTGCCAGGGATGTGGTGACACTCTCAGAGAGAGGAACTTGCCTTCAGCAGAGTTTTAACTCAAAATTATCATAAAATGCTGATGAGTGAGATAAAGAGTGCCAGGCTGCTCCAGCAGCTTGCTTGGTTTTAGTTTTACATGGTGGAGATGAAAGGGATTGTGTGTCTTTGGCACAGGGAGGGCTGGGAACAAACTGCAAGGTTTGTTTCAAATTTAAAAACCTGCCTTCTAGTAATTTTTCTTGGTTGTGCTCATGTCCTTTTGGTTTTGCCCACTGTAAGGGGCAAATCTTACAGAAATCTTACAGAAAGAGCAGCAAAGAAATTAATGAAGGTTAATTTATTAACCTTAACTTAATTTATTAATTTATTTATTATTTATTAATTTTAATTAATGAAGGTGCATTTTGCTGTTGGATATTTCATAGTCCAATAAAGACTGAACACATCAGAGCCCTTTCTGCAGCCTGGAAATAAAAATGCCCTTCTCTGATATCCAACACTTCTCATGAAATGAATCACAACCTTTGAGACTTCTGCCTCCCCCTCAAATTCAGGTCAGACCAGGCAACCAATTCGAGAGTTGCTTGGGGTGAAATGTCTCCAAAAAAGAGACAGACACCACGTTATCACACGGGGCTCCTCTCCTGCATAAATCAGGACAGGAGGCTTTAAATTAACAACTTGTAATTCATAAAAACTTCCTTTACACCGTGAGAACTAGAGGCTGTGATAAGAATTCTGACTGCTCCTGTAGGTGCCACAACGGGACCAAAATGCTTCTTTTGCTGCTTGTTTTTGCCCTTGCTGGTACAGCGGTTGGAGATGGTTAATGAGTTAATTATTGTGAGTGAGATACCAGTCACGTAAAACTTGCCTATTTTCTCTCTTAATGGAGATTTATGCATAACATGCCAAAGCTCCTTTTGTAGCTGATACATGTGACAGTGTCACATGAGCAGTTTAAGCACAAAACTCTCCCCCCCACAAATTGTCATGTACAAACAAAGGAAAAATCCATTCAGTTGAGAAGGGGGAAAAGCTTCAGCCGAGGGGTTTGGTGGGGGGTTTATTTTAACGAGAAAGTAATTTTTGGAATCATGTCAGGAAAGGGGGTTTTATGAAAGAAAGGCCAGGCAACACCATCCTTATCTAAGGAGCCTAAAATAAATAGGGTGAGATCACCCAAAGAAGTTATAAAAGTACATAAACTGCTGAGCACAGGCTCTGTGAGCCACGGTCATCTTTAGAGCAGTAGAGTGACTACAAAAGGGATATAAAATGTATGGAACTTTTTTCCCCTTTTAGCTCATGCAGTGGTAAATTGTCTCGTCCTGCTGATACATTGCTGTTTGTCATGAGTGATCTAGAAATGAAAGGAACAAACACAAAACAAATCACTGAAACATTTCACACCTCATCATCAAACCCATGTTCAGAACTCTTTTGTTGTGCTCTGCCAATAACCAGGAGGGGACAATCAGCCCATATATTTTTTTATGAGAGGCACTAAAAGTTCTGCTGGCACTGGATAAATCTCTAGTATGGATTTCTGAAATCTGCAAACTTTTTAAGAAACAAAACCAATACGGATTTATTGCTGCTGACACTTGACATCTTTTCAAGAGTTTTCACCTACCAAACTTCACAAACTATTCCAAATGAGGGAAAACACTCTTGTGAAATGAATATAACTGAACCCTTCTTGTCTTTTTGGGTTTTTTTGCACAAGAAAATTGAAGCACTCACACAATTTCTATACATTTTCCAGCACAACTAAGGGTACACTGGGAATCCTCCCTCTCCTCTTTGCATCTATAAATAGTTTATTTCGCCAGCTGTTTAAGGAAATTTTCTTTTGCCATTCAGTGGCAGCACTGATGGTTTTCTGGGACAGGCTCATTGTACTTGGAGCAGATCAGATAAACCCCAGGCTCACTCAGGACACTCCAGACTGCTCACAATAAGAATTTCCCACTTCTCAGATCCTCAGTCAGAGAAATTAATCTGCTTAAATCTCTCCAAAAGCCTCTGGGTGTTGAATAAAATTGTCAGCAGTGTCCCACCAGGGATGAGCCCAGGACTCAGCACTGCCAGGGTGGCTTCAGACACCAGGAGCTGGTGGAGGGGAGGTGACACTTCAGGACATCCCTGGGGACCTGGTTCTGCCAGAGCCACTTGGACACCTCAGGATTTATCCCCTGCACAGGGCTTGGGGCAGGCACAGCCTCCATGTCCTGAACTGAACAAGCCAGCAAATAAAGTGATCATGATTTTTGTTGTTGTTGTTGAAATTTAAGTCTTTTTCCTCCCTGTCCCTACAAGGGCTGTGCTGGCACACAGAGGTGACAGTGGCTAAGCCCAGAATTATTATATGCATATCATATAAATCTGCATTATTATATGCATATCATATAAATCAGCATTGTTATATGCATATCATATAAATTATAAGTGATTACAGGCACATTGACATCAATTCCCTGGCAGATCCTGTGCTGAACAGAAACTTTCTGTGCTCAGCACTAATGCAGCTCCTCCAGAGGTGAGGAAACTGCCTCAATTCTCAGAAAGGAAAAACTCCACTCACATTGAATTCGAGGAAATTTTGTGTAAATATCTCTCACCCTCTCCTGCTCCTCCTGCCATAAACTGCTGCATTCCTTGAAGATTTATGAAAGATGATTTGAGTGAGAAGCAAATGTCTCTGCCAATGACTAACTGACCTTCCACCTGTGATCATGACCCTAAACCAGATGAGCCTTTTGAAGAAATATTTCGGACTGAGTTAGGAAATGGCAGTGTAATTGAAACAGACTCGGTGGGGCTGTTCAGCACCCTGGGAGGACAATGCCAGGGTTGGGAAACCTTTGTCCACTGCTTTGTTTTCTGCACTGAACTCAACAGCCGATTTTTGTCGTTCAAGACAAGACGTGAGGAACTTCTCAGACTGCAGTGGTAATAACAAAAAAATTGAGTAATGTAAAAAAAAATATTTCATGTCAAGAAAAGAGCTTGCATCAGGTCTGTAAATCAGCTGGAATTGAAGTACTTGAAGTGGTTTTGTGATTTTTTAAAGAATTGTTTTACAGTGTCTGTCCATATTTCTGACCAGGGAGCACTGGGCATCCAGGAGTTTATCTTTCAGTCTCACCAAAGGAACCCAGACATTCAGACAATCGGTAATGCCTGGGTTAGGGACCTTCACGGGATAAAAAAGGGAAGAGGTAGGAGCACCAAAACCACGAGAAACTGCGTGGGGAGTTAGAAATGATGACACTTCCAAATCCTGCAGAGCTGCTGAGCCAAAGGTCTCGCACACAAATGGAGTTTCCAGGGTCCCCAGCAAGCACAGCAGGTTTTGCTCGGGGTTTTTAGTGCCACAGGGGCTGTGCAGGGCTGAGCTCATTCCCCACTTTGGGAACAGCCTCTTCCATTCCCAGCAATGGGCAAAATAAAAAACCTGGGAGACTCTCCAAGACTGATTTCATGGAGGGATTGACTTGGGTGACAAAGTCTGACATGAGGAAAACTCTCAGCTGAAGGCACAGTGAGTTACAGACGAGCAGGAATTAACCCAATTTATAAACTGGAGCTGAGCCAGTGCCCTGGGCAGGGAGAGCACTTTGCATCATCTGAGTCTGCAGCAAATACATTTCAAACCGTGCACAGAGCTCAGACACAGCAGCACTCCTCACCTCCCCAGGCTTAGCTCTTGCTTTCTTGGTCTTAATTTTATTTTTATTTTCATTGTTTAAGTGCTGCAGTTCAGATTCACCTTCGCTATTATCGCCTAAAAGAGGCTAAAATTCCAGATTTACTATTTTTGCATGTTTAAAACAAGGAGGGGGGGTCCCAGTGATTTATCACAAACTGCAATAAAATACAGCCACAGTGCAAGGTCTGCTTAGACATTTTAGTCATATGACCTTCATCTTTGCAAGGATCTATTGTTACATTCCATTTATTTTTGTCAATATTGACATCTGACCATGGACACAAAATGATCTTTTTTCCCTGCCTATACTCTCCTGTCCAACTTTGCATTAAGAAAGCAATTCAAAAGCCTAATGCATGGAAAGTGAATCTTTTGTATTCACTATAATGCCCAATTTTTCCTTTGGAGTTACCAAAGCTGTCCAAACAAGAGCTAGATTTTCCTTTTCAGGAGAGAATAATGGAAACTTTAAATGAAATCAGAAGGTTACTTGACCTGTTAGAAACTCTGAGGTAAAAGTGATGTGAAATTATAATGTGAAGCCATGTGAGGCTGTTATATAAAACATAGGAGTGCATTATGCAATCTCATATTTTCAACAGAGCTAAAGATGAAAAGAGCTCAGAAACTTGCAGTGATTAAACCAAACTAAACTGTCCTAGGTTGTGCTGTTGCCAGCATGGGAACCTGAGTGTGATTTTATTTCAATTTACTCACAGCAAAAGATTGATTCTTTCTAATTAATCTGTCCAAAGGCTTTCCAAAGAAGGTGAATTTCTAAATTTCTCTGATCGTTTGCAGGATGAGAACATGCTGCTCACCCCAACATTCCCATCAGATTCCCAGGCTTACAGTCCTGAACCTCAGCAGCATTTTTATATTTCAGCTCCTGAAACGAGCTGTAATTTCAGATATTCAGAGTCCGGCTGGAGGACTCTCAGAAAGCAGGGGTTCCACCCAAAAGAATAAAACTCTCCTTGGAGATGTCTTCCCAAATTTTGGTGGGAGAGGACATGGAAAAGAGTGGAGGGGAAAAGCTGATTTTCATGCACTTCAGCAGATCTAACCCAGGGCTGTCCCACTGAATGTACAATAAAGAGGAAATTGGGATTTTTGCTCCAGGTTAGCTCGGGGTGTGTTAAATCACCAAGGCAGGATCACATCCTGGAACTGAGCAGAAAAAACAACATTTACTGCACTCACTTCTCTCCTGGCTCCCTGATATCTTGTGAGAGGTGTCCCCAAAGGAAGGAGGTGGCAGTGTGTGACAAAGAAGGGGAAATGGTGTTTTCAGTCGTTTTCCCAGCCTGTCCCTGGCTCAGCAGGCAGAGCCCAGAGAAAGGAGCAGCAATCCCCTGCCTTGGGTCACTGCAGGCCCAGCTCTGAATTCCACCAGGTGACAGTGACAGAGCCACCTGAACACCCTCTTCCTTTAGTTTTCAAGAGAACACAGAATATTTTATGAAGGTGGTGGGTAACACATGAATATTTTGCCACAGTCATTGCAAACTCAAGCATTTCCCAGCATTATCCAAATGGGATCACGAGTCTGGCTTCACCTATCCCTGGGAACTTTTTGTTTTACAGAAAAAAAAAAAAAACAACCAAACAAACATATTTCAACAAATTATGATTATATTTTAATGCACAAAAATTAAAGAAATGGGTGATACTGTCACTGTGTAGAAAGGTGTTTGCCCTTTGAGTCTTTTTATCTTTCCACATTCATTTTGCAACCATTTCTTTGGGCTGAAACTGTTTTCTCCCCCATTCTGTGCATTAGGTTGACAATGCACAGAATTGCCAGACAGTTTTGTCGCTTATGCCTCAGACTTTACTCTTCCTTTGAACCCTGCTCCGTGTAAAAGAAGTTTTTCTTAATAAGTAGTTGTTCATCCTTTGATATGCACATCTGGATGTGCCTCTTATCTGCAGCATGGTAATGCTGCTTCCTGAAGATAGTGATAAAAGAACAACTGCAAATAACACACACACACAAAGAAAAAAAGGAAAAAAAAAAAAAGACCAAAATGCTTTCAGATTTCTTAAAAAAAAAAAAAAAAAATCTGCGTGGAGAAAAAGGGAAAACTGTCTGCTCTCATTTCTTTGGGCTTTTATAGAAGCAAAACAAACACAGGAAGCCAAAAGGAAAATTTACACCTAGAAATCCACGGCATTATCAGTGTGATGATCTATAATGCATTTGAAAGTCTCACACAGCTCAAACAGGCCTTGTTTTGAACTGACTTTGCTGCCTGGGATAAACCATGGCAGAAATGTGAATAATCCCAATTCAGGCCCATATTTCCCAGTGCAGCTGATGAGCAGGAGCAGCACCTGGGGCTGAGCTTTTCCCATCTGTGATGCTGGGCTGGACTTTGTGCCAGGGCATTCCTTAACTTTTGGGATCAAATTGCTCAGCATCACTTGAATCACACCCCACCAGTTCTGCAGCCCCTGATCTCAAATTTCTGCATCAGGATCCCCCAAAACACCTCTGAAATCCCTGTGCTTCCTGCAGAAGGTGACATCTGCCTTTCCCCCCCCAGCCTAAAACTAAGTGCTCCAAAGAGAAACTTTCCAAATTCAGCCAAATTGGCAGAAATCTTGAGTTTCCCCCACGCAGCTGAAGGGATTCCTTATCTCTGTGAATATTTCACAGCTGCTTTTCCCCCAGCACAGATCAGGAAATAGCAAATCAAACTTTTTTTTTGGTGGCTGCTCTGGGTCGTTAGCCCTGGCTGCTGCATATCCTCAGCCTGGATTAAAGGTGGCCAGCACAAAGTGCTCCCTATAAAACCGGGGCTGGAGGTGCTGAATGCTGCAGGGACCTGGTGCTGGGCCCTTCCAGATAACACTCATGAATTGATCCCTCATTAGTATGCAGCAGGCATGGGAAAATGATAAACTCCTATTAACACTGTCATGGCAACTGAAAAAATGGCTGCTTTGGAAGAACAAGGTCCACAACAGAAGAAAAGCAAAGGCCTCTTTCCTTTCTTCTGTCTGACATCTGTTGTTTAACATACGAAATTGTATTGTAGTGGCACACACTAGCACAGGCACGGTTAAAGGTTTGGCAGTGATTGTTATCATTATCAGCTCCTATTTGCAGGGCTCATCTCTGAAATTTCGCTCTGGGCTGTGACTTGTCATACAGGATTTCAGCCCAGGGGCAGAATTCATTGTTCAGATTTTGGCTGGATTGTGGCTGAGAAGAAAAAGAAAAGTTGTCCTTAATTCGTTCTCCTTGGGGACAAAACCTCAGCAAATATACTGTACATTTTCTTAATCCAAACTAACTTAAGTACATCTCTCAAGAAACTTAGAAGTCGAAGATCTATTGAAAAATCTTGGGTGACATAATTATTTAAATCCAGTGTATTTGTTTATTGCTACGACACTGTTAACGTATGATTTACATATTTTGTATTAATTACAGGTTTTTCATAATCTACTGAGTTTCCCTCCAGAATAAAGACTTTGTGCCATTTCCCACCCACCTCATTGTTCAGAATGTGGATTTTTACCCCCCACGGATAATACCTCGTGTTGTACCTGACTGTAATTCTGCTGACATTGGGGCTCAATTTCCTTGTTTTTAAACTGAGGACAATTACCCACAGTTATAAAATGTTCCATTTGTCACCGCAGCACCCAAAACAAGTGAAGAATCGTCAGGGAGTGGGAATTGATTTGGCTGATAATTACTGTCCCTTCCTCATTAGGGGGGTCTAAAGGAGGGAGATCCATGGGCTGGGGGGTCGTGCCCACCTTCCCTGGCAAATCCAGCTGGCACAAGGGACTCCTCTAGGATGGGACAGAAGGAAAAAACCCAAACCAAGCAACCCAACAAATGAGTGAGCACTGAGGGTCTGCCTCAGGCTCTGTTCAGGTCTCATCATCTTCATCCCCACGGGTCTGGGGCACAAAGTTCCCGTTGGCACAAAGACCTTTCTTCCCATGGCCTCCTGTCGTGTTTTCAGAAGATCCATTTTCCTTTTTAACTGCAGCCTCCCCTGTCCCAACCACACACATTCATTTTGTCTCTCATCACTCCTGGCTGCGGCAGCACTCCAGAATTTTTGGGAATTTTTTGGGGGGATTTTTGGTGCCACATTCTGCACCACACAAGGCTGGGGTGTCTCTAACAGCTTTCTGCAGCAGCTGCAGATGATTTACATCCCCTACCTTAGACAACTGCATCTGTTACCTTTGGAAAAACAAGACATTTTGCTAATTATGAAATTTGTGTGAAATAAATCAGCCGGTATCTGTGAAATTTGGTGATTAGCATGTCAAAGAGCCTAAATATCATCTGCATCCTTCAGAGATCTGTAAGAAATGCTTTTTTTTTTTTTTCCTGTGCACCTGCATCTATTAATTGCTTTCCCACAAGAACTCCCTCTCCTCGAGACTGAAGCTGTGCTGTGTGCAGATAAATGCACAGAGGTGATCTAATTTAATTTCCTCTCATTAATAGCCTTCCTCCATGGCAACATATCAACATCTCAGCTGTGACAATGAGGACACCTGAGTATACACATATTCTGTGCAGCCTCCTCATGGGCAAGAGCCTGTTCAAGCTTATTAAACGAAATAAAAAAGAGAATTTTGAAATGTGTTTCGAGCAGCTGATGGAGAGTTTCTTGATCAGGGTGGTGTTTCGAGCAAGGCATGGGTTTGCAGGCAGGTGGAGGGGAAGCTAAAGGACAGGAGTAGGATTTTAGCTTTTTATAGCTGCTGCTGGATCTTCATTATCCCTGCAAAGATCCCAAACAAAGGGGGAGAGGCGCTGCCTGCACAGCTGAGGGTAGGAAAGGGCCAGAGGTGTGAACCCAGCTCTGCCACCCTCCCATTACTCTCACCCAGTTGTTAACTACAATGCCCCCCTATTTAAATGCTAATATTATTTAGCATGCAACAATCATTCAGGTTGCAGTCGCGGATTTTCTGAGAGGAGAAAGAAAAAGAAGAAACTTTGAAAACGTTGCCTTACTGTTCCCCAGGACAGCTCCTCACTCACGGATTTTGGGATTTTGGGGAGGAACTGCTGGCAGTGCCTCACAGCTGGTTTGGGTTGTTAGTTCTGCATGTTCTCACCTTGGTAAATACAGACAAGTTTTGCTTTTCTCTATTTTTCTGTCCTTTATCTGAGTGCACGCTTACAGATTTTCTTTGTGTCACTCCTCCACTCTCTCTCTGTTATTTTTCGGGGGAAATTTGGAAATGGAAAACCCATCACAAATGGGTAAAGTGCAAGGCCCAAGTGTAATCCCATTGTGTTCCCCAGTTTGAGAAGAGGAAGAAGGGTCACAGAATTTGTGTGTGAGCAGTCCTCAGGCAGCAGCTTCCCCACAGGCTGTGCTGAATTTCCCAGCACAGAACCCGTTCCTTGCTCCCATCCCAGGGGCAGAACAACCAGCACTAGAGGAAATCATCACTGGTATTATGAAATAGCCACTCTGGAGCTCAGATAACACACAAAAACGACACCAAAATCTGCTGCTGTCCAGGGGAAAAAGCAAAACCAGAGGCCAGGAAAGCAGAATCAGGTGAAGAGCTGAACAAAACCCACACCCATCCTTGCAACATTGACATCCTGGGTTTAGAAATTCCTTTCCCAAAATCACTTAATTCCCTTCAACTTCCAAAAAACAAACAAACAAAACAACCCAAAACCAAAACAAAACAAAAAGAAATTGTGAGAGGGTAACTGTGCTCCCCAGTCTCCAGGAGATGCTGCTGTGCTGGCCAGGTGGAATTGCTGCCACAGTTTGAGGGAAACTTTGCTGTACATGAGTCACTTTAAAGCACAGGAGGAATTTCAGGAGCCTTAGGTCAGCTGAACCATCTCAGAGCATGCCACACTTCCTTCAGTCCCTGCCTAACAGTAATTCACATCACTTCATAAAAACTGAGGGGAACCAAACTCATTTAATGAGCTGATTTCAACACTCAGGTTTTTCCCTGCTCTCATATTAATAGGGACCTTGAAGTCTGCAATGGCTGTGATAAGATATTTGGTTACATTGATGTAATGTACTTTTTCTTATCAATATGCAAACAGGACCCTAATCTATTTATCTCCTCCACATTTTATTTGGAGGATGGGGGCAAGGAGGGTTGTTTGCAGGTTGCTTTCAAACTTTGGTATCTAATGAAACCAAGTTGGTTTCTAAAGCAAATAATAATAGTGATGTGCAGAGGGGATTGTTTTATTTATCAGTAGCATCTCCCAGGTTTTCTCAAACAGCTTTTGGAAGAGCTGCATTGGGGGTTTGTGTCAGTCACCCACTGACTAACAGTCACCACTATCATATTCCCTTGGCAAAATAAGGGATAATAACACACAGCTGTCCCTTGGGAGACCTCATGTGTGAGGGTCAGTGCAGGAGAGTTCAGCTTTCCAAGGGGAGAAGTCACTCTGGGAGCTGCTGGGAGCCAGTGACATCTGGACAGCTGCAACCCCTTCATTTCCAGCCAACACTGTGGTTGGGATTGCAGCAAACACTGGTGTGGGTGATCACAGCTCCTGGGTGCCATCCACCCCTCCTGTCTGTGGGGCTCTCAGCTCTCCTGGGTGTGACTGGAAATCCTTGGCACGGGGAGAGCTGCACCAACGCTGAGCCTTGGGGCTGAGGAGGGAGCTGAAGAGAACAAAAAAGATAAACTGAGGGGTTTTTTCCCCCCATTCATTTTCTCTCCAATCTTTTTTGCTATTCCTTATCCTCACTCAGCAGCCCAGAATATTTTTGGTCCGACAGATCATTGCCAAGTCCACACCTCGTGCAAGTGGAAGCACAACACAAAATCCTGTGCTTGCAGTAGGGACATCAACCCCCCATCCTCATATTTTCCTGGTTTCTTTCAGGGCAGGCCCTATTCTAGTTTTATGATCAAATCTTTCTCTTGCTGAGGGAAAAAAACAAAACAAACCAACCAAAAGCCACAAGAGGTAAAGGCACTGAGATATCTTTTAAGGCAGTGTCTCAGCAGGGAAGCCCAGAGGCTCTCATGCTTTAAGGACCATCTGCAACCCCCCTGAACTCATTGCTCCCAGGCACTCACAGTTATCCCTTTCCTCTTCAGGCTCTTCTTTTCCAAATAACAGCAAATTGAGGCTGTGTATTTTCCCTCTGCTTATCAGAGGATCATTTGAAGTTGAGCCATCTAATCCAAAAGATTTTTTTTTTTTTTTTTTAGCTAAACAAAACTCCTGCACTTTATTGACTTGGACTGTGGCACGTCCCCAGAGGCTGAGCTGGGGCTCTGGACAGCCACCCTGCCCTTGGGGGTGCAGCATCCACTCCCTGGGGTGCAGCCCTCCTGGCAGGAACCAAATCCCAGGGATTCTATATTTCACTGCCGAATTTGCACTGCCCCTCTCTCTCTCTCTCTCTCTGGCAGGAGATTCTCTGCACAGCTCTCAGCTCAGCACAGTGCACACCACGCTTCTGTTCCATCATTCCAGCAGCCCAAATATTTACTTGAAAAATATCTGCAAGGAACAATCAGTGTTTGGCCTGGGCAAAGAATTGCCACCAGTCATAACTTTGTACCCTATCCCTCTGTTTCACAGAATCATGGAACCATCTGGGGTGGAAAACCCTCCAAGAACATCAAATCCAGAGCTCTGAGCACCTCCAGCCCTTCCTGGGACACCTCCAGGGATGGGGATCCAAGGCCTGACCACCCTTCCCATGAAGGAGAAATTCCTCCTGATGTCCAGCCTGTTTCCTCTTGTATAATAGTGACAAAGCTCCCTTCACAGTCTGTTCTCATAATAAACCACAACAAAAAAATTGCAATTTAATACTCAAGGATCACAGAATGGCCTCTTTGCCAGTCAAGTCTTTGGCTGCTTTGTTGCTAAAAAGCAAATATTTGCATTGCTCCATCATAAGAGAATATGAAACGTGCAGTTCCTGCATGAGCAGCAATTCACTGCAGGACATTTGACAAACAAATCCAGATTCTGTGACTCGTGTCACACCATGCAGGTCCCTGGAACCCCAAACCTCCTGGGACAGACAGCAAATACAGCTGTGAACATTTCTGCCTTGCTTAATTCAAGAAATGATTTTGGAGCATAACTCTGCAGGGTGTTTACAGTTGGAGCACTAACACAACACGGCCACATTTCCATACAGTGTATGGGAAACACCTGGCCCCAATCCTCAGCTAAAAACTGCTGTCACCCCTCTGTTTGTCAAAAGGGTATATTTATCCTCTGCCTTTTTGGCATGACCTCTGCATTCTGAAATGAATTAAAGGTTTATGTGCAGGAATGCAGAGAGCAGGAAATCAGGAAATAGCCTGGGAAATGGCTTTCCTGCCCCGTTTCACTGCTTTACGTACTGCAACGTCATGGGCAGCAAAACTCTGTCACTCTGGGCTGGCTCCTGGCTGTCACAGCACCCTGTCCCCTCCCTGCAGCAGCACAGGCACCAACTAAAGGCCATGGTGATGGTTTAAATTCAGTGCCAGGCAGCCAGAGAATATTCAGATTTCGACACCGTGGTGCTGGTTTAAATTCAGTGCCAGGCAGCCAGAGAATATTCAGATTTCAGTGGTGGTTCTGGTTTAAATTCAGTGCCAGGCAGCCAGAGAATATTCAGATTTTGACACCGTGGTGCTGGTTTAAATTCAGTGCCAGGCAGCCAGAGAATATTGAGATTTCAGTGGTGGTGCTGGTTTAAATTCAGTGCCAGGCAGCCAGAGAATATTCAGATTTCAGTGGTGGTGCTGGTTTAAATTCAGTGCCAGGCAGCCAGAGAATATTCAGATTTCAGTGGTGGTGCTGGTTTAAATTCAGTGCCAGGCAGCCAGAGAATATTCAGATTTCAGTGGTGGTGCTGGTTTAAATCCAGTGCCAGGCAGCCAGAGAATATTCAGATTTTGACACCGTGGTGCTGGTTTAAATTCAGTGCCAGGCAGCCAGAGAATATTCAGATTTCAGTGGTGGTTCTGGTTTAAATTCAGTGCCAGGCAGCCAGAGAATATTCAGATTTCAGTGGTGGTGCTGGTTTAAATTCAGTGCCAGGCAGCCAGAGAATATTCAGATTTCTGTCTGTGGTTCTCTGGAAAGCTGCCCATGTTTGAGCCACAATTCTCATCACTGTGGAGCAGCTGGCCAACATTTTTAAAGTAAAAGCAGAAAGACCCAAGTCCAGCCAGGCAGCAGAGAAATCACCCAGCATTGTCATTGCCATGATTTCTCTGAGGAGTTCTCAGTGGGGAAGTAAAGTTTGTAAACTAAAAGTGCAAGAAGAAAATGGAATTTTGTAACCAATTTTTTATCAGACTTCTATGTTCTTAAGCACTACACACCAAAGAACCAGGTGGGCAAAGTGCACGACCTGTGTGGTGCTTAACAGCCTTATTGAAATGCATTGAAATACCCTGGTGGGGGGAATTGCTCAATCTGTCTCTCCATGGTAGCAACAATAAATTGCCTGAATTATTTTCAAGTTGCAGCATTGAACTAAAGGATATACAATTTACAAAAAAGGCAGGGGAAAAAAATAGTCATAAAAAAGAAAACAAAGAGGTTTTACAGTAGCTGGATACTTTCCATGGAAACGAATTATTAATATTTTCTGAAAGTCTTTGGTGGCTGCTGCTTCGTAGAAAATGGAATCTCTGAGTATCTTAAACATCAAATCTCTTTCACTCCAGTACTTAAATATGAGCATCAGGATTTAACCTGAAATAAACTTCACTTTGGAATGAAGGAAGGTCTGTGGAGCTCAGTGGGAACAGGGAGAGCTCCCAGACTCAATAGTCACTCTGAGACCCTGAATTCTGACTGTCCTTCCTGCTGAATGTCACAGCAATTGTCATATGTAGGACAGAAAAAAGGCCTTTTTCTCAGCTTTCTTAACAATACCCCTCCAAAGATAAAAGGGTCAAATACTACAGTAAAGGTGATCACAAAATGTCCGTTAAAATTGTGTTCAGCTGAGCTTTTCCTTTGAGAACACTGCTGCAAACAAACTCCGAATCCACCCACATCCTTCAACTCCCTCCTCTCCAAAATAAATCTTGCTATTTGTTCCCATATCTAGATGGCACAAAAAAAAAAAAAAAAAAAAGTAAATTTTAAAATATTCTGGTTTCTATGCCTTTGTTTTAAACAAATCGGCCAAACCAGAGAGGTTTTGATTTGGCTGTTTAAACAGAGCATTTGGAAGTAGCAGGGTGCTTACAGGAAGCTCCAAAACAGGAATGTATATTTTTATGCAGTAATTAGTGATTTGTTTAATATACCAACTGGGAAGGCAAAGCACAGCATAAACACATAATTGTTACCAGGCAGGGAGAAGTAGAGCATTAGGAGATAGCAGAAATAGTCCAACGTGACCTCCAAAGGTCAGAAGAGAACTAAACAATTTTGTCACAGCACTCGCTTATTTAAGTCAATGCAAGTCCAATTTCCTCTCTGCTGCCTTGCCTGGGATTTTTTACTGTCCAGTGTTCCCCCCTGTGCCAGGGACACACAGGAGCAGTTGTCCTCAGCACATTTATAAGTTGTTTGGGACTGCTTGGAAGAATAATCCAGAGCATTTGGGGAGTCAAAGATGAGTATTTTAAACACAACGCCATGCAAGCACTGAGCTGAAAGTGTCCACGTTATATTAATTTCTAGCAATGATTTACTGAGGTCAATGACAATAGAAATGCAAGTCAGCTACTGAGGCATTTTGTAACCTCGCTGATTTTTTTTTTTTAACCCCCTTCATGCCACCATGTACAAGATTACCCTGGCACTGGCTAGCAATCAAATTTAAAATTTAATCTCTGAAACAAACGATTTTCACTGGATTCATTCATGCTTTACCCCCCCTCCCCTCCCTCCTGAGAAAGAATCCCCTTTCTATTGCAATGCAAGGCTAGGATTTCACTGTGGGGGAGCAGCCCCTATGTATGAACCACATGGAAGACAGGATTATTTGGTTACACTTTAAAACATGTTCATTTTTAGACCCTGTTCTTCATAACAAGGCATTTTATCCTCATATGCTTTCTCTTTTTTTTTTTTTTTTTAAGTTTCCTTGGAGTGATTATAAAAATCACTTAAATCCTGAAGGGGAACTATGCCTCAGTGACAAAACAAATTTGCCACAAATCATTTTACAAAAGAACAGCAGGACTTTAGACCAAACTCGGGAACTGTTCCTATTCATCATTCATTTGTTTTGGAAACTCCACCCTCCTCCTGCCATGTTCAATATCTAATTGGCATTCTGACACTTCAGATAACTAAACATCTGCTGCATGGATGCTTCTTAGAAGTCTTTTGTTCTCTGAGTTGGAGTTCAAGGGATACAACTCACCGATACACTACATTCGTGCCATTGTTAGGGCAACTACTCTTCCTGAATGGAGAGAAAACAGTCAAATAAAAGCATTTTGCACAAATACTTCCCCCCCTCCCACCCTCCCCTCCTGATCAGCTTCCTAAGGGCTTGTGTATTAAAATTCAGATGTCAGAGTTCTGCTGCTCCTTGGCTGTTTCCACACTTCAGGAAGTCTTTGCAGCTCCTGTTAAGAGCTGTTGACAAAAGGTTAATTTCTGTTGCAGTGCCAAGGACGTTTCATCACCAAACAGAGCTGGATACAGACTTAATTTGCTTTTTTTTTTCAAATTAATATAGTAGTTCAATGAATGTAAATGAACACCACCCAGTGCTGCTGCCAGACCTTGGGAGTTTCTGTTTTGAAAGAAGTTTGGAGCACTTGGATCCAAAGATGTTGTAGCAATATTTGTGTAAGCAATATTTGGTGGATCGAGAAATAAATCACAGGTGAAATTTTGTGAGTTTCTGCTGCAACATAAAGGCTTTATTACCTGGTGCATCCAGCCAATATTGTGAATGTATTATCTGTGTTTTAGTAGCTTCCAGAATTTTCAGAGCAAGTTGAAAATTCTTGTGTGCTGGGCTCTGAGGAAAAAGCCACCACGTTCATTTTCTCATGGAAGGACAAGACAGGGAGAGCTGAGAGAGGAGCAAGGCACAAGTTGGTGCCTAAGCTTGGTAAAACCAAGCCTAAACCCCACCATCAGATGTCTCACAAAGTGGTTCCTCCTTAATTGCAGCTCATGCACCACACATTCCCCTACCCATAACCACAGCAAGGACATTCCCTTCCCAAGCACGCCTAGAAACTGGTTTTTAAACGCCCAAAGGACCTGAGCAAAAACCACCCCAAGGCCCAAAGAGGTGCAGTCATCAGGCAGTGAAATGGTTGGGCTTCGAAGCCTCTGCCAGGCTGAGCAGCTGCCCAGATGTGCAGCATCTCCCTCCCTGCCTGCCCAGATGTGCAGCATCTCCCTCCCTGCCTGCCCAGATGTGCAGCATCTCCCTCCCTGCCTGCCCAGATGTGCAGCATCCCCCTCCCTGCCTGCCCAGATTTCCAAGCCTTGCTTGATGCATTTTTCTGTCTTTTTTTTTTTTTTTTTTTCCCCCACTCCCTGAAATGAAGTTGCAGTGAACTCAGTGGGGCAGGGCACAGAGGAGGGCACTGATGAATGCCCCTAAAACCCCACCGTGCCCAGGCTGCTGCATGAAAAAGCCCGAGACTGCTGAATACACTGCATAGGAAACAACTCACGTCATTGTCCTCCTGCACACACAATCACTCAAATGATGCATGTAAATAAGAGATTTTATAGGCACATTCACTTTGCAAATCCTTCCCATCTATTCCAAAAGAGCCACGTTGTAAACATTAACAGGCTGATGGTAAGCCTGAGTTTAGTTCCAGTAACACATGAGTGGGACTGAATTAGTCAGGCTTCTGTATTGCAGACACCTCACTGCCCAGCAGCCTCAGAACTTGCCTTCAGTGTGTTCAAAATCTCCTCTCTAACATCTAAATACCCTGGCCAAGAGCTGAGGAAGGGGATGAAATTGTGCTGTTTGTCCAGATAGAGAAAGGGGTTGAAGAAAAAAAAAATAACATACTTATTCAAATTAATGTCCCTGCAGGAGCTGACACAGAATGGTTAGTTCACAAAAATACATTTGATACTTCCCTGTGCTATTTTTGAGGAAAGATTGGGTGGGTATAAAGAGCCAGGTGAGACAGGTGAAAGTGGAATAGCCACTTCTACCTCCAGGTAACTACAGCCAAAAGTGATCTTGCCCCTTGTTAAAGGTTGATTTTATTCACTGTAGGTGAGCCCAGACTGGCAGGCTGGAATTTGCATATGGATTTGGGAAATCTGGATTTAATTCCTTGTTTTGCTAAGCAAAATCTCTCTTGATCTTGGCCAAGTACCTTAACCACTGGATTTTCAATTTATATATTTTTAGTGCTGCTGAATGCAATAAAATACTTGCAACAGAGCATGAAACAGCAAATACATCCCATTTCCCTTGGTTTTCTCAGGGGATCTCCTAGCACAGGACTGGGATCATGAAATCCTCTGGGTCATTTTGCTGAAGCACTCTGGCCTGGGTGTGCCATGGCTGCAGGGCTCTTCCAAACCACACTTCTGCCTCCCACGTGGGGATTTGCCACCTTGTTGGCCCAAAGCATCACCTGAATGTTTTTCCATCCCCTCCTCTCTCTCACTGGATCCCTCTCTGTGGCTGTTGGTGCCTTCTGTCAGTCTGTCCAACCCACTTTCCCTTTTCTCCCCCCTGCCTTTTTATTTTTTTTTTTTCCCCCCTTGTAAAGAGGAGAGATGAACATCTATGTCAATGAATCCCTGACCTACATAGGTTGACCCTGAGGATTCAGAGATAATACACCAGAGTAAATGAGGTCAAAAATGGGGAGAAGCCCCCACAGGCTGCCCTTCCCTCCGAGGTTTGGCTGCACTGGTGAACCTCCAGCCTCCCCACGGCCTCTCAGCTTCTTCTGGCAAACTTTTTGGCAAGTTTTATAGCCAGAAAGGGCCACCCCAGGGGGAGATTTCCCCGCGCTGTCCCTGCTGCACCCTCGGCGGGGCTGACATGCTTGAATGGATGTGACAAACTCGGTTCTGCTGAGGACAATGCTGGGGATGGCCCCGCAGCCCCAGGGGAGGGGGGACCCCCCTGTCCTGCCTGGGAACCTCTGCTACACCCCTGGGAACTCCTCACCCACCTCAGGGTGCCCCTGCCCTGCCAGGGAAGGTGTGGTCCTGGACAAATATGGGTAAATATGGGCAAAATATGGGTAAATATGGGTAAATATGGGTAAATATGGGTAAATATGGGCAAAATATGGACCAAATATGGGCAAAATATGGACCAAATATGGGCAAAATATGGGTAAATATGGACAAAATATGGGTAAATATAGGCTAAATATGGGCAAAATATGGGCAAAATATGGGCAAAATATGGACCAAATATGGACCAAATATGGACCAAATATGGACCAAATATGGACAAAATATGGGTAAATATGGGCAAATATGGACCAAATATGGGCAAAATATGGGCAAATATGGACAAAATATGGGTAAATATAGGCAAAATATGGGTAAATAGGGACAAAATATGGACCAAATATAGATCTGGAGATGACCACACAGCATCAGCTGCTCGTACCTGGCAACAAGGGCTCTACTAAAGCATTTCATCGGGATCTCACAGCCATGGACAAAAAGAAGGGGAAGAAGGAAAGGAAGTGGTTTCACAAACGAGGTGTGAGCAGTTTTACCTGTGGCTGGCAAAGCCACAGTGTCAGGATCCCATCTCTTGACCCCCAGCACGGAACAGGCTCCTCTGCTGCTGCTAACACAACATCCAGGTGTCAGGACTCAACCCCACTTCAACTATTGTTTATTGCCATTGCATGGATTAATCCCTGCTGTCAGTCCAGCCTGCGAGATGCTCTCAGAAAGAAAGGTCTGCATAGCATCACGAGTGTCAGATCCTTCTTTGATACACTTTATCTTCCCTTATCCCTTCAAACTCACCATGACTACTCTGCCTGACATGCTAAAAATGCTTTAGAATTGGTGCATATACTGAAACTCTGGTTTCAGGGAAAAAAAAAAACCCAAAAAACCTGCCCACCCCCCACTTTTCTTTTTCCCTCCCTCTTTTTTTTTTGACAGAAATCATTGTCGATCTGATAAGGAGTTTGTGGAGTATCCAGTTACAAACTGAGAATCCCCAGAGTCGGTGATTCATTAGTAGTTATCCTGGTGTTACAGGAAGTAAACAGCTTTTAGATGTGCATTTTGCATCTAATTATGTCACAGTCCACTGGCCTTCTCAAAGGTGTGTTGTTTTTCAGGGTAATACATTAAAGATAACAGATTTTACAACAACAGCTGGGAAAAACAAAAATAGATAAGTCATGGAAGCTTTGTGAAAGAAATGGGGGATCTTTGCTACACAGAGGAGACAACTGGGTGTTGTTGGAAGGATGTGAAACTTTATCCAGAAAAAAAGAGGGCTGGCAAAGCAACTCTGTTTTTGTGCTCATATTCACCTTCCAGAAAGATCCTGAATCCATTTGCTTTTGTACTTCATCACTAAATGATGAATTGTGGTGGCTTTGTCCCATTCTCAGATTTATCAAAGCAAACTGTTCTGGATTTACATGGCAGCACGGGAGGACAGAGCTGAGCCCACTGGGATTTCTCCCACCGGGAGTTTTAGTTCACTCTGGGGGTCAGACCTGACCTGCCTTTTATTTAATAATGTGAATTATCACTGGTTTTACCCGAGATTTTAGGGACTCAAGCAGCAACAGGCTGGCTGCCAGTGCACTGTTCCCACTGCTCCCAGGTTTTTCCTGTTGCCCATTCCCCAGCCCAGCTGGCCACGACTGTCCCTCACCCCTCCAACCCCAGAGGGGCACTGGGGCTGGCAGGACCCTGCTTGTGGCCAGCACAGAGCGGGGCTGGTGCCACAGACTGGCACCCTGAACGTGGAGCATTAAATCCCAGAGCCAGGGGGCAAATCGAGGAGGATGAGCCAAGGGCAGCAGGGTGGGAGAGCAGCTCCTGCAGGCACAGCCTGCCCTGGCACCTCCAGGATCCTCACTGATGTTCAGGGATGCTAAAAACAGGAGGACAGCCCCGTTTGGACACAAACAACGACATTCCTTTGGATGCTGTCCAGGATGTATTTAAGTAGGGGATGACTGATCCCATTAGTCTGCTAAATCCCAGACTCTGGGGTGCGAGGGAGCAGCATTCTTAAAAAGCAAGCGGTTTTATTTAGTTCTGCTTTTAACATGAAATTAAATGAATAGTCTAAATTGCACTGAGATAAATCATAATCTGATAGGGAATAAAATTCAGAGGCTTCATTAAAGCACTTGTAATTTCTTTTGTCATATGTCCTAAAATTGTCACCCATGTGCCAGGAAATTGTTTAGTGATTTTAAAGCACTCATGCATCCCTTTCCAATCTGGGAGGCTTCTGGTCTGTCATTTTGCCCTGTTTTTCTTTGCTGGCTTGCCCTGCCCAGAGCTGTCAAACTGCCTGCCTGCTCTTCCCAGCCAGTTCCAACCTTCTCTCCAAGAGCACCACCATGAACCATCTCCCTCCTTTGCCTCTCTGTCCTGCTGCCCACCTTGGGCAGCAGCTCTGAGCCCCACAGTGCCTCACTGCCCCTCCCATCTCAGAAGGGAAATTCAGATTTCCTTCCTCATCCTGGCAGGGCACTGCCAAGATCTTCCTGCTGGCTGTGAAATCGTTCAGATCTGCTGATGGAGAGGCTGCAGAAAAACCACACTCCTCCACCTCTGCAGCTGCACCCTGCTAGTGCACACAAGACCTGAATTTATTTTTATTTATTACCTGCCCTTTGTTTTCACTTGTTAAAAACAGCGTTTCAGTACCACAAACTAAACCAATCTGCTTGACCTCCTAACTAAACCAGTGGTTATGTTTCTAGGAAACTGCCAAATGAATGCATTCGAGAGCACTGTTAAAAAGAAATGCAAAAGTCCTGCTGGCAATGACAAAACAAAGTTTGAGCTGAGAATGGAAACTAGATGGGTTATAAATAACTGATGGCAAAACCCCAATTGATTCAGTTCCACAGTTAATCTATTATATTCTTCCAGTGGAATTTGTTTTGCTTCAAAAGGATTACATGAAATCATAACCTTCATTAACTTTGAGTGATTCATTTTTTTTTTTTGTAAGCAGATGTTTAGTTACAGCTGATAAAGCATGAAAACCTGCATTCCTCACAGCTTGCTCTGCATGGGTGTGTTGGGTAATGATGACAAATATTAAGGTACAACATTGCTCTTCTCAGCTGACATGGCAGTGACTGATCTGCTTATCAGATTCAGCTGGGGACTGGAATGCCAAAAGAAAGGCAAATATGAATTTATCTGATAGGAGCCTAATGGCTCCTGGGAGTATTTATAGCTCAGAACAAGCCGGGGAAAAAAAATGAAAAGCAAAACAAATTTGAAGAGAATTCGGTGGGGTAAAGAAGGCATCGTGTGGCTTTTGAGATGGAATTGCTGTCCAGAGTGGAGGTGAAGGTAAAAAACAAACTGCAGCTGCTCACTGCTTTGCACTGAGTGCCACCTCCAGGGATGGGGATCCAAACCTCCCTGGCAGCCCCTGCCAATGCCTCAAAAGCAGGAGAAAGAGTACTGGGATCAGAATTTCTCTGAAAAGCAACTTCTCAGTCTCGAACAAACGGGAAATGTAACTCAAATGTAACTCAATCTTTAAGAAATCAATGAAAGCGTAGAAGGAAACTATAAGGCTTTTCTTAGCTGAACTTTTTCTAAACAGATTAATCATTTCCAGAAATAGAAAATGTCAGTCAGATCATCTTGTTTGACACAAGGTCAGCTTTCTGCAAGTGAGGCCAGTGGCATGTCAGATGTGCAGATAAAAGCAGGGCTCTGCATTATGTGAGCCCAAGGTGCAGTTACCTGGGAAAGGTTTCATTTCCCTCCCTCCTGTTCATTCCAGGGCTCTGCCCAGCCCTCTAGGGCCAAACCGAGGGACACAGTTTGAATATTGCTCTTTTTAAGGTGCCTGTTTAAATGAGCAGCGCCAAAGCTTTGGGCGAACAAGCAGCAGTGTCAGACTGAGCACACAGCAGGCTGACAAACGCGTGTACCCGAACAATTGAAGCAGCCCCCCTGTTTGTTTGCTCCCACCTCTCAGCCAGTTATCACCCAGGCAGAGTCAGAATGACACCCGGGCAGGCAGGGAACTGCACCAGCCAGACCTGCGAGGATCTGTCAGTCAGCACTCCCTGTCCTGACAAACTGCAGCTCTGACAGCCCCAGCCTGCCCTGCTCTCGTGCAGGGAATTTTTATTTATGCCACAGTGATGCTGTGGTTTGGGAATAGAGCAGCACCTCACCACAGAACTCCAGCCGGGCTAAGAATTGGTGCAAAAGTGACTATTTTAGTGCTTCTTAATTAAGTAATGAGGTATGGCTCAGATTCACGTGGAGCATTTCTAGCAGGACCACTGATTGCCCACTCCCCAAAAACTCAGGTACACCTTATCCCTGAGCTTTAGGCTCTGGACACTAGAGAGAAAAATATGAAAGCTCAGAAACAAGGACATGTAAATTAACATTATTTTTTTCCTCCATTAGAAATGGAAAGTGCATTTTGAGGTAAAAACCCCATAGCTTCTCCATACTTAGTAATGAAACTTCAAATAACTTGAGTTCTGCTAATGCAGATTGATGCTTTGCTGTTAATTGTGCCATCAGAACATAAAGGAATTTAAGGCTGCATTTTCTGAAATATTGGCTGAGAGGAACCCAAAACTGGGGCCTGAGTGCTTTGGATGTTAAATTCTTGCAGCAAGTGCCTTGTCAGTGCTCACCCCCTCCTCCCCACCTCTCAGCAAATGCTGATGTCTCCCTCCTGATCCGAGCTGTCCCACTGCCTGAGCTCATCCTGGGAGGGAGGATGGGCATGCATTTCATTGATTAGGAACAGCATTTACTGCACTTCAGGAAGGTGCTCAGATGTGCCCTGACAAGGTGAATCAGAGCAGGCTCACACTGACCTTAGGTAAAACCTGGACCATTGAGATTTATGAAGTACAGCTGGACCATTAATAAGTTCATGTATGGCAAAGATGAAACACTGCAGAGGCCAAAAGATGCAGATGCAAGGAGGGGCTGAGGCCAGGCTGTGCTAATAGAGACTGACTGGTGTGAAAACAGGGACTGGAGGCAGAGCCTGGCTGCAAATCACAGCTGCAGCACACACTGACAGCCTGGCAGGCAGCAGGATTAGCAGCAGCACGTCCAGCTTTATGTGCAGCCCCAGAGCCAGGCTGGCTCCCCACACTGACAGGTTTGCCCTGGCTCAAACAGCAGCTGTGCTCTGTGCAGCTCAGGTACAGCATCAGCCAGCCCAGAAACCCTGAGGCCAGCAGAGAGAACGAGGGCTAGCCCAGCACTGGCCAAAAGTGACAGTGCAACCAGCCATGCCTGAAAAATAATGGGAATTGTCAACAGTTCATAAAACTGCTTTAAGAGGTGGATTGATCTCTTTTCAAAGGCAATCTTGCACCTGTGAAAGCCTGTCCCTAGCAGTGTGTGTCACTGAGCTGCACAAGTGGCACTGCAGTGGGATCAGCTGTTTGCACCTCCAAAGTGGGAATGCAGCTGCCTCGAGGGCAGCTGAGCCCAGCCCTCCTGCTTCCTGCAGCTTCTTATGATTTGCAGTTCAGAGCAGGACATGAGAAAATAAAGTTGGTTGCCGTGGTAAGTTCTCTGCTTAATAAAAATAATGCAAATATTTGCTAGAGCAGAGCCCCCTTTACCTCTCCAATACAGCGCCCTAACCCCAAGGTAGGGAAATTACACACACTCTTGTGCTCTCCCTACAACTCCATTTTAAACTCTCATTATTCCACTGAAAGTGAAACAGTTCCAAGAGGAAAGAGTGAGGATGTGCTGCTGGTCAAGAGGTGTTTTCAGGCAGGCTGGAAGAGCTCAGAGCCCCAGGAGGGGAGGTGACCCCTGGCAGCAGTGCTGGCCATCCCAGGGGATGCTCCTGAGCCTGGATTCAGGAACACCCAGGGCTGAGCCCCTCACATTCCCATCTCCTCCTTCTCTGTGGGACAAGGCCAGGGTGGCTTTTGCACAAGAAGTGACACTTGGGGACAACAATTGCTGAAGCTGCTTTAGATGGCACTGGCCTCTCCTTTCAAACACCTCCAGAGAGGAAACAGAGACACTCAAACCCTCTCAGTGCAGGAGGCATTTAATGAACCCAAGGACTAACTAAGAGACTTAATTTCTTTTTTCCTGCTTGCTTTTCTCCTCCCCCTTCCCAGGCTGGGGTGCATTTCTTATGCAATGCTGATATGAATGACAGCCTGCAGAAGGCAGAGCAGAGGATTTCCACAACACCCAGGCTGGTATTGTGCTGCACCTTATTATCATTCCCTAACCCTGCACATATGGTCATCTTCCATTCTTCAAACTGGTTCCAGGGCCCTGGAATTCAGCATGACCCCTGAGGGCTATTCTAATGCAATCAGTAGGAATACTATATCCAGGGCCAGTCCAAAATCAAAGGCCTGGCCAAAGCCCAGGATAAATTACAGCTGTTATAAAGAAATCACCTTTTCACCTTGGCCCTCATATTCTTTCAGTTTACAGTCATAACTCAGCAAGGCCAGCAACATTTGTCATTAATAAACCTGGTTGGATAAACAAGACTGATGGATTAACAAGTCACATGTAAAGAAATCTGAGAAAGTGAAAAGCTTTAGACAGAAGGGAAGGATAAGCTGATTTCTCTTTTCTCTCAGGTATGAGAAAAATCGACACATTTTTCCATCTCTTTCCCTGTACATTTTGTTCTCCTGACGTGACCGACAGCTCCAAGTACAGTAGGGCTGAGCAGCTGCTGGGAACACACAGCCCTGGCCTGTGGGATTTGGGATTTCAGAGCCATGCTGATGACCACATGATCCACCAGACACCTTGGCTTCACTAAAGCAGGGACTTCTTCCCTGTATTTATCATTTCTCCTACTTGGACACCACTGTTTTCCTTCAAACAAAACCCTTTTGTGATTTTAAGTGAGAGGAGAGGATATCTGACTCAAAAAGACACATAGGCAGTTAAGTCCCTCATTTCCAAGTGAATTAAAGGAACACCTTGCATAAAAGTAATTTCTTAAGAATTAAGAATGTTAAATGGAGTTGTTCCTTTATATGCAGTTCTCCCGTTTGGACAACACATGATTTTCAATTAATGAAACAAATACTCCATGGAGAGAAGGGCATGCCAGAATGGGAAGGGTTAAAAAAGAGCTCTTGGAGACCTGTGAGAAAGAGGAAGAGCAGATTATATTCCCTAGCTCTCTTGGGAAAGCCTAGGAGGGAATGATTTTTCTGTATTAATCTCTCTGTGATTCAGAGGATCTTGATTTGAAAGTTGGTAAATACCTGCTAAAAACAGGGAGAGCAAAAGGCTGTGAAACATCCACAGTATATCAATAATTTATATAAAAGATATATAGGGGTATATTACATTAAAATAAGAACAAAAGTTTCTGAACTGTACAGTAACAACAATCTCAGATTAAAAATCCTCTGAGAGCACACAGGCAGCAAGGGACAAGACAGCTCTAAGAAAGTGGTGTCCAGGTGTTCAGAGATGTTTGCATCGAAATTCAAACTGATCGAGAAGTCTGTAACCTCTCTATTTTTGTTTCTGACACAATTTGGCCTAATGAGTCCTAATTTGCCACTGGAGGCAGGGAGGGAGGCTGGGCTGGGGGCAGGGAGCTGGGAATGAATATGCAAACACCTCCAACAATATCCGGGAGGGAAAAAAAAAAAAAAATTTATTGGGTTTGGGATGGGTGGTTTTTTTTTTTCTTTTTTTTAAACTATTTGGCCTTAAACCGTGTTCACGTGGCCATCAGCTGTTTACTCTGCAAACATCCCCACCCAGCCCGCACAATGCGGCAGCTGCACCCGCACCTTTTGTGCTTCTCCATTTAAAGCCTTGGGGTTGATAAGTTCACATTAACACGGGGAGAAATATACAACTTGCGGGTTTGAAAAGCGGTTTTTGCTCATAAAAAAAAAAAAAAAAAAAAAAAAACACCAAAAAAAAAAAAAAAACAACTAACCCAAACCTTTGATAGTTTAGCCATCTGGTCAGAGTGAAAGAAGCTCATAAAAGGGGCCCAAATAGGGTCAAAGGTCTCTTGCTACGTGGGTCAAGGGGGCCGAGGAGGGTTTGCCGTAGTGGACTTTACTAAAAACTTGTCAGTGAGGATCTCTGACAAATTATGGCACATTCCACGGCTTTTTTTTGGGAAAGTATTTGATTACAGTGTGCAGGAATGTTGTTGATATTTGCGGGTTTTAAGGAAAAAGAGGCGTTTGAACGGGGAGCAGAGCGGGGCCCTTCGGAACCGTGGCCTGCGCCAACACGTGCCCGGAGGATTTTTATTTCACTCCCCTTTAATTTTTTTTTTTTCTCCTCAATATAAAAAGATTCAGGGGAAAACAAAACAAAACCCTCTCTCTGCTGCAGAAAGCACAAAGGCTTTGACCTTTGATTCAGGTCATTTATTCTTTTAAATGGTCACAAATTATAAACCATCCAATTACTTTTTTTTTTCTCCCCCCCTTCCAACCTTTGGTAAGTGACAAAGTAATAAACAGAATGGGGGGAAAGAAAGTTAAACATCTCCCTTACTTTTTTCTGGTTTGTTCTTATCAACCTAAGTTAATTACACTGCTTCTATTTAGAAGAGGCTGTTATGAAAAGTAACAGGATTTGAGCAGACTGAAAGCAATTTTCTTGTAAAGGTTCAGAAGAAAGCAGAGGAAATAACATTTTTATGAGGTGTTTCATGGCACAGCATTATAATAAGTCATAGTACAGTAGTCATGGCTTAAGGGACAAGGCTACATCACTAAAACCCCACAGAAATCCTTGGTTTGGAAGTTTTGGGTGGTTCCTCCATCCTGAGGGAGGGGAGGAAAAGCAGCAGAGAAATGAATCTGTTAGGACTGTGTACTCAAAATATGCAATACTAACATTCCTTAGTAGAATTCCACCTATTTCAGCTTAATCCAACTTCCAGTTGCACACACACCATGGACTGTGGCCTCAGAAATTTCAATGCATATTCATTTCACTCGGAGCAAAACCTGCATGGCATTTTCTGAGGAAAAGAACCTCAGTTGGGGCGGGGGGAAATTAGGATTATTGCAATATGCAATTATACAGTGCAATATAATATTATTGCAAGATGCAATTATACAGTTATTAAAACTTGCCTGGCTGAGCTGGCAGTTCGAAAAGCATTTTGCAAGCTCTTGATGGAAAGGTATTTTGTTGTTTTTAAGGTGGACAGGGCAGTTTACAGCTCCTGGGAGTGCGGGGAGGGGGTGCAGTGTTGCAAAAGCTGGTTTTTTTTTTTTTTTTTTCTGTGCGTGCACACAAAGCAGGGCTGTGCTGCTCCTGCACCACCCTCCTTGGGACAGCTGAAATCAGACTCTGACCTGAAAACAGCGAGACATCAGAGCTGCCAGTGCAAAACAGAAATGCAGGATTACACCAAGGCAAATAAAGATATGCATCAGTCAGTTGTCACCTGACTGTTTTTTAACAAACATAAATCAGCTTTAATAAGTTGGATTAGTTAAGTTTTCTTTTAAAGGAACTCTGATTTCTGTTCCTACTGCTGACCCTGAAATGTCTGTGTGTCATACAAACACACCAATTCATCTGACTTCTGCATATCCATCTATCTTCTACCTCCTGGCTGGAATTTATTTTACATGGAGATTCTCAGGGGATGTAAATCAGTAAAGCCCCATTGATTTCAGCAGATCCTGGCTGCTGGGGGCAGGCTGATGTATCCCCAGAGGTTCTGGCCTAGGGTGTTTATACTGCCTCTAAATAAATAAATAAGAAGCATTAAGAGGTCATTATGTTTAGAGTGCAGCTCTGCTCCCAAGCAGGTTACAGTGGGACAGTTAAACACAAACCTGGCCTCCTTAACTACCCTGAACAGATTTATTATAAATGAGCTTGTCCATTACTCATAATGATCACTGCAGAGGGCACTGGCTTTTGGAAATTAAGAGAGGAATAAAAAAAAAGGTGGGAGGGCAAAGCCCCAAACTGAGGGTGTGGAATAGTCCTGGCCTGAAGCACAGAGCCCAAATAATTCTCTCACAACAGGAGAAGTTGGGCTCTCAGGACAGTGTTTGATTGACAAGCACACTGATGCCTCATCCTGCTCCTGGAAAGGAAAACCTTGTCCTGGAAAGGAAAACCTTGTCCTGGAAAGGAAAACCTTGTCCTGGAGACCTGCTGGGAGCCACGGGCTGGAGAAGGCATTGCCTGTCCTCATGTGTTTGCTCAACTCATGTATTGAGTTGCACCAGGAAGAAATTACCTTTCCTAAACCTGGAGAAGGTAACCAGTAAATGCTCTTCTTATTCATCTCTCTAATCCCTAAATCCTACTAAACTATTTGCCTCAGTAATATCCCACTGCAGTAAATTCCACGGGTTAATCATACACCAAGCACAAGATTATTTGCCTGTATCCATTTTTGCTGATTTATAAAAGGACTTTTTTGGATTCCTCTGCTATTTAGCTTTAATCATCAGACTCGTGGGGATGGGTGGTGGTCCCTGTGTGCTCCAAGACCTCACGGCCAAAGCTGCAGGCACAGCTGGCTGAGGCACAGGCAGGACAAGGCAGATGTGCTGTCATCTCTCCCCAGGACCAAAGTTGGTTTCTCCCACTGAAATTCCTCAGAGATCCATTCAGTTAATGTGGGACATCAGTTGCCCTTTGATGACAGAGTCCACGGAGCCTGGATGTGCCAGCAGCTGCTCTTTAATTATAACATTACCCCAGGACCTGTGGGGACAGGCAGTTGCAGAGCATATGTGGGTCAGTGGCTGATGAAGCTGAAATTTATCATTGGAATGATGCCCAAGTGCTTTGCAAAGTGGGAGAATGATTAAGTATGAAGGTAGCACTAAGCAAGGTTTAAAGATTAAGCCCAGAGGAGAGGTATTTAAACTCAGATAATGATGTGAAAGCAATGGACAGTGCTCGTGGTAAGATGTTAAAGGTTAGAAATACAAGGTTTTACAATAGAGAGGCACCTCTTGGCCCAGGAAAGCCTCTCTGCAGTCAGCGAGAGACCAAATCAGCTCTCAGTCACACTGCCTTAAATCACAGAGTTCCTCCCAGTCATTCCTGGGTGAGGGAAGTGGAACTGAGCACTTTCCACTTGTTCCCACCTTCAGTTGATCCTGTTTAATTGACATATGCAGATTATATCATTTGACACCATCCTGTAACACAGACACAGGAGTGAAATGAGCACTGCAGGGAGATGCAGATAAACACTCTGCATCTGCAGTCAGGAAACTGAAATGGTTCCACAAGAGTGGGAGAAGATCTCTGGCCCCAGGACACATCAGGGAATGGGAATTCACCTTTCCAGCTCCCAGACCCAAAGCTGCCCTGGCTGACAGAGCTCAGGCTCCTTCCCTTGGGGGAGCCACAAACGCCCAGGTCTGTGCTGGCTCATCTCCACCTGGGCAAAGCTTTTCCCAGTCACGGCCTGCCCTGAGCACACACTGCAGCTCTTTTTGGAACTATCATTTCCTACAAGAAAAAAAAACCAAAAAAAAAAACCCGAAAAACCATCCCAGAACTTAAATCAACAGACTGACAGGTGAAACCAGGCTGCAAGGTGGACTTGGAGTATTTCAGTCACCTCTGGACAGCCTCATTTTTACATGACAGCTCAGGTTACGAGACTTCTCTGACAAATGCAACAGGAAACACACAACAAGAAGTGAGTAAGGTTTGAGTCACCCTCTTGAAATATTTCCTCCCAGAGTACTTTGATACAAACAATATTCCTGAATATCTGCACTGGGGAATAGCTGCTATTTTTAGGTGACTGTTTGATACAAGCAGTCTCATGACCAATGATTTTTTTTTTTTTTAACAAATTCTTAACTCATCTGGTGCTCAGTTATCAATGGCTTTGTACTTCACCTGCTAGTTAACACTGGACACCTCCTTAAAAGTCCTTGACATTCATAAAACTGCACAGACGGTAGCCTGAGAAATCTGGGACCGTTTAGGTGCTAATACCACCCAATTTACACTTCTTGCTTTGTTCTGCTGCTTTTTGAATCAAGATTTTAGATTATCACCTTTCCAGCACAATAAACAAAACATGGGTGTTGTGCTGAACTTATCAATCTCCATTAATGACATCGGCAACAGTGGTGAAACCATCTCTGGAATATTGCTTAGCTTCAGGTTTGGCTCTCTCAATCCGATTTGTAGATACTTATTCTTGCACTCCTGACCTCCTGATTGGATTATTGGAATTCTTTGCTGACAGCCCTTCCTGATAAGGCCTGCACAGGATTCAATTAATCCAAATGCAGGAGTGAAGAAGTTCTGTGGAACAACTCTTCTCCTCTGTGGTGTGTAGAACCCTGGAGGAGCTGTGCTGAGCAGCAGCAGAGGAGCCCAAACTGCAGCAGGAGCAGCCAACATCTCACTCTGCCCACTGGAGCCCTCTCACCAACCTCCTCCCTGGCCCCACAGCAACATCTGCCACTTCTGGGTGCTCTTCATCTCTTTATCCATTGATTTTCCATTCACTATGCCCTAAGCAATGAAATATTTTCATCCCCAGTGTCACTCAGTGGTTAAGGTGTAAATTTCCCTCCTTCCTGCTCTCCAGTGTGGCACTCAGCTCTGGAGTCTGGGAAGTTGAGTTTCCACAAGAGAAGACCCTGAGGAGCATCACAATTTCCCAGCCCTCTGTGGGCAGCTGAGATTGCTGTGGTCTTTCCACTGGTCCTGCCTTTGGGTGAGGGAAGGAGGAGAAATCCCCTGAAAAAAAGTCTACAGGCTCTTCCAGTAGGTCTGTACAGAATCACTGAGGTTGGAAAAAATCTTCCAGCCCACCAGGTCCAAGCTGTGCCTGATCCCCACCCTGTCCCCAGCCCAGAGCACTGAGTGTCACACCCAGGAATTCTTTGGACACCTCCAGGGATGGGGGATCCAAACCTCCCTGGGCAGCCCCTGGCAAGCCCTGACCACCCTTTCCATGAAGAGTTTAAATTCATTTTTAAATTAAAATAACAGAGCAAGACTCCACTGAATATTTTTGAGACTTTTCCTCACTAAACTCTTGCCTCAGGACAGGGAGAACAGGTCCTGATATCAAGCAGCCTGGAGTGCAGCAGCCCTGCAGTCAGGAATGCTGGAAGGATTCTTCCACAGGATCCAAACCTGCAGCACGAGCTTTCCCTCCTGCTCCCAAGCTAAAATCCCCTCCTGGATTTGAGGGCCGTGTTCTTTGGGCCTTTACCTTTAAATGAAGGAGAAGAGTCCGGGGGGACACCTGAACAGGTCCGGGGGGGGACACCTGCCTTTGCACAGAACACAACTGATTTCCCTGGGATGGCACCTGAAGATTAATGGATCTCTCCCAAACCGTGCTGAAAGTTCTTTTTTTATTTTCCTTATCATTCTCAAAAGGTCTTCCATCATTATTTTTAATACGACTTGCTATAACAATAGCAGGGATGATACTTTAAAAGGTTGAAATTGTGATATAAAAGTATCTGACTTCACTGACAGACACCAGAAAGCCAGATAAAGAATTTCTGTTCCTTTTGCACAGAACATTGATAATATTCATCAGTCAAAACAGTAACTGGCTAAAAAAGATAGGGCTTTTAACTGATATAAACCAGATTTAGACCTCCTTGGTTGTGTTTTCAGGACACAGAGGGGTGCAGAACCTGGCAAACCAAACTGCTGCTCCCATTTGTAAGACAAAGAGGAGAAGCTGGAGGTTATCCACACCAGGGGTAGCCACACATCCTGCTCACATACAACCTGTGCAAATATTTTTAAAATTCCAGAGCCCACAGTGTGTGTGGGAGGGAAGAGGGGACCCTCATGAATCTTGCCAGTAAATCCTGGGGCTTATTGAATATTTATCAGAACTTAGCAGCTGCTTTGCCAAGGGTTTATGATAGATAGAATTCAGATAACTTCTGAAAATGAGGAGGGGCTGATGCAGCTCACACGAGGAATTTGTTGGTGCTGCTCAGGAGCATCACCTGGCACACAGTTCAAGGGTCCTGGCCTTGTGACATTTAAAGAAACCAACATTTCACTGCAAATTTCAGCTGGGTCTATATTACAGCAGGGCAAAGCAAGCTTGTGGCAGCCGAGGGTGACAAGCAGAGATTCAGCTCCGGGGTGGAGGGGACCTCTGGAGGTGACCCAGGCAGGTGACACAGGGACGTGCCAGGTGGGTTTGTTCCAGGAACAAAGCTGCATGTGCCAACACCCACCTGGGTGCACTCCTGGCCTCTCTTTCTCCAAGTGAGATGTTCCCAGCCAGTGGATTATAAATGCCATGCTTCATTACATTTTCAACAATAAAAATGAATGAGCCATCTCAGCAAGTGTCATATTTCTGGAAGGGAGGATAACCTGTGTGGTTAGGAACGTGTCCTAAATCTATCTGCTCCATTAACCTTTGGAAGTTGGAGCAGCTCTGAGGTTTGAAAAGCAATTAATATCTCACAGGCAACAACATTCTTGAATGGATGACCCAGGATTTCAGTTACACCTGAGCAGAAAGTAATACCTCCGCAAGCTCTCACAAAGCAAGAAAAAAAAACAAAAAAAAACCACACCAAAACCTCATTTGAAAGTGCAGTGAGAGGTCATAAAAATTGTGGGTTACTTTAGTTAGTCATTTGTAACAGGTAAATGCAGGAGTATAACTTCCTGGAGTGGGGGGAAAGGTCTTTATGATTTTTCCAGGGTTATGAATACATAAATAACAATGGTCACTTAAGAAGGACAGAAGCTTTGGGATTAACCTTTCTACACATTTCTAACTAACCTGTTGACCCAGCAAAGGATTTTTTTCTTGTTTGCTCTCCACATCAATCATATCTATAGGAGATGTAAACATTTCACCATCTAGCTCAAAATGAAAACTAGAAAATAATCGCTCGACCTTTACAATTAGTTGTTTACACTCAAGCTGCCTTTGGGTCAATGCATTACTACAAGAGCTCTTGTGTAAGAAATGAGCACTTTTAGCTCTGGATTCCTCCCAGTTCAGCCCCACAGATGTTTGCAGTGACCCTCCCCACCACAGCTCCTCCAGCAGGGTGGATTCAGATGTTGGTGTCTCAAGGTGGGTGTGACCCCAACCCAAAGGGCATCTCCACCTTCCCACTGCCAGCCTGGGTCACCAGGAGCACCAGTGAAACCCAGAAATGCAAAACTGGATGTGTTGTAGCAGCCTTTGCCAGGGGATATTTTTATTTAAACACACGAGCTTGCCTGGGGAGGGGAGAGGAGAGACCCAGACTCAGGCTCTGCCTCTCCCTGCCAGTGTCCAGAGCTCACAGAGCTTTCCCATGCAGCATTTCCAACATAAAAACACCACCACGAGTCCAAAGTGGTCAGTCGTGAAGACAACACCAACTTCTGCTGGCACTGGGCTGGATCTTTGTTGAGTAGCAGCTATTGAGTAAGAACTAATTAAAGTGTCTCAGTGCAGACACTGCCTCACCCGGGAGAGTTTTGCTCATGGTTCATTTGTAAACACAGCTATTATTTATAAATTGTGACTCAGACAGAGGGACACAAAAAGCCCTGCACTGGTGTTTTATAGGAGCCTCCATCTAGTAAATAATCAGTGAACAAGGTTTGTTGATCTGAGAAGAAAATCGACCCCAGACCAATGGCTCCATCCTAATCACAAAGATTAATCTCTTCATAACGTGTCAGCTCCCTTTGGAGTCATCCTGCCTTTGTGCAGGCAGGGGATTTTTTCTGGATTCAGTTCGTTCTGGTTTTGTGCCTTCACAAGGCACCATCGAATCCAAGTGCTCCACCAGTTTCCCTCCTGTTAAACCACACTGTGAGAATTATCAGGACACTGGTCCAGGCTGGAGAGAAAAATCTGCCCAACAACTGCCCTGTAATGGCACCACAGAAATGCAGCTTCACACTCGGGTTCATCAAAGAGCAGCCACAGCAAAAAGCATCAAACACCAAACTGTGCCTTTAATTCGTACAGGCATTGTCCATGAATTCATCAGGAAACAAGCTCATCAAAACCTAATTACCCAGGCAGCAGTGCCACCACTGCTGCCTGCAGTAAATGCACCTCCAAATTCAAAGTAATCCACGTGGAGACTGCAGAAATATAAATTTGCAATGATTTCACACTGCAAAGACATTTGCAGTTTTTAGCTCCTTCATTTTTGATTAAAATACTCAAATATCACCTACAAGTATCAGTTTGGCACCCATGGCATAGCAGCACAGCTGAGCCCGAGTTCCACTCAAGAGTTCTGTTTCTATTTGGAGAAGAGAAACAAATAGACATAAACAGATATAAATAAGATTACTTGTTTTTCTGTAAAGGTTGGCTAAGCACTGGCATCAGAGGTACTCTCAGATTTCTTCCTTTCAACCCCAAAAGCTTTACTTAAAGCAGCCTCTGAGCTCTTTGCAATCTTTAGTGGCTTTTAGCCACATTCTGGAAAAGCAAAAGGAGCCACAGCTTCTGCTTGGGGGAGGAGGCTGAGGCTCACCGTGGGCTGAGCAAGGTGCCCAAGGTCAAACAAGAACTCTGCATCCAACATTTTTGCTTCATGACTTATAAATTTATAAGTAAAAATCGGTAAATCTTGAGATAACTTAATTTCTGCCTTTCCCCATCCCACCCCACCACCACTGAGCAGTGCTGATGCAAACTGCAGAACTCTGTCCCCTCTTGTCTGACAGCCAAGGAAATGGGGCAGAAAAACGGAAATTAACTCTTCTCTAGGAGAGTGAGAAAATGTGGCAGGGAATGCTTCCCTTCCTGAAGGAACCCACATCCCTCCCACTCCTCATAAGGGGACATTAGGTGACATTATTTGTCTGTTTGTTCTAATAAAGGACTTCCAGGCCTCCCCCCATCACACAGCTTTTTCAAATCCCTACAGCCAGAGGAAAAGTGCAGGGATTGCAGCATAGAAAATCAGCAGTGCCTTTAGGCTAACACAACATAGACATTCCCAGGCATTTAGGATTTCCATTCAGCTCCAAGTGGAAAATTCTTTCAATCTCAATCCATCAAATCCCAAACTGATCCTTTATCATGGACACATTTCCAGGAGAGCAATGAGATGGAGCACACAGACTAACGAGCTAAAACCCATCCCAGAAGGGGAAACACCCCAACTCCTCACTTTGAGAGTCCCACACTGGATTTCTGCTTAACACAGCAGATGCTTTTATTAATGCCCAGAGAGCAGCTGAAGTGGGGCAATAATTGGCAAGGACTGACCTTGGGCTAATTTGAACAAACCAACTCCAAAGGAAACTTGTGTTTTCATGGAGCACCTCTCTCTATTCACATTCCTCTATCCCAGGCACAGCTTTTTTTTTGGTGGGGGAAAAAATTATCCTAAGAAAGGATTTGAGGTTTTGATGTTACTGTTTATCTCTAAAAACAAACTTTGGGGTTTTGGGGTTTTTTTCACCTCCCCAGAATATACACATTGCCAGAAGTTCCCACAAGTTAAATGACAGAATTGTCTTCAAATGGCCACAGCACCAAAGCTTGCTGCTAATGAGTTGCAGATCTGCATCATAATTGAACATTCAGATTTCCACTTACAATAGAAGGATGTGGTCAACAAGAACAAATAACATTAGAGAGCCAAAGAAATAATAATTGAGAAGAAATTTGCCGAGCGGAGAGTACAGTAACTACCATAAATATCGGCCTAATTGCTGAAGACACACTCGTGAAAAGACCAATCAATATGGGCAACGCTTCCTCCTGGCGTGCCTGCAGCAGTGGCACTGGAAATATCAGCTCTAATGGAACAATCCCCGGGAAATATTCGTGCAGGCTTTTCCATGCTCCTCTCCCCTTTGAAAAGGGCAAGGCACGAACACGCCAACAAAGGGGACAAGGAGGAAAAATGACAGAAATAAAGGCAGGGAGCTGGCCATGATGTTTCATGGTAACAGGCTGCCTGTCCTGCTGCGGGGCCATAATGCTCCATCACAGCCACTGCCAGGGGCCCATGCTGGGTGGCTAATTAAAACAATTACAAAGACAAAGAAGGTATCAATAGCATTCCAAGCAGCAAACAAAGAGATAAAGTAGTGAAGATTTAAATCATCAATGGTTGATCTCTCCAGGATAGTTTTGATTCGGTCCCCAAGTCTCTCTCTCTCTCTCTCCCCTCTCAAATCAGGGAGCTGGCTCATTTTAGGTTATTTCATCACAAAAGGGCCTCGAAAATAGTTTCAAAAAAACTGTGGTGAAGTAAGGGTTTGCTCTTTGGAAGTTTCTGTCTTGTAAACTTGGGGTGGTTTTGTGTTGGGATTTACAAGATGATTTGTTTAAAGCTCACTAAAGAGATTACAGCCTTTATGCATAACCCCCATCTCTTCCCTACCAGCAATTACAGGCATAAACCAGAAATGCTTGGGTTTTAATTCCAGGTTTTCACAGGCAGGAAGGATAAACATATATCATGGAGGGAATCAATAGGAGGAGAATAGACAGCTGCATAAATTAGGCAAGTCTCTCAGATTCTGTTAAAGATTTCCCCCAAAGTTTTGATAAAGACAATTCCACAGAGCAGTCTATATATAGAAAAATGGTCAGCGAGCCTGGAGTGTTTGCAAGGCAGGCTGGGGTAATACTTTAGACAAACACGCTTACCTTGAGTGAGGAGTGTAAACAGTGACAGTTGTTTTTCTCATACACCCAATTAAAGGCAGCGTCTCCAAAAGGGCAGCTCCATTTCAGACCATCCATGTGCCCCAGCACAAAATGTTACTTTACAGAACCCCACTTTTCAACAAAAAAAAGCTTTTTGGAAGCCTTTGTTGGACTGATTTAGTTATCTCCAGGCCAGTTTGCCCAAGGCTTACTCCCAACTATAGAGCAACTATGGGCAAAAATATGTGAGTTTACAGGGGGTTTTTCATTTGCTAAATTAATCAGAGTAAAGCAAAGAGCAGGGCCGGGTGTGGCAGCCCTCTAAATGTATTCTGACTTCCACTCAGCTGTTCTTTTAATCAACAGGGTAAAGAATCAAAAACTCCAATTAGCCAATGAGAAACCTGGAGGGGCAATGGCAGCTTTTTCTGGTTTTCCTCTGATGGGAAAAAAGTGATCGGGGATGCAATAATTAGGGAGAGATCAGCAGCTGAAATAAATCAGTAAATAAACTGTTAACATGAAAAATTACAAGCATGGATTCTTTTTCCAGAACTGTCTTCGAAAATGTCTTTAATAAACCTGGAATTAAAATCTGTATTAAAGTGTCTACATAAGTGTGCAGTTTCCCACCAAACCACTCCTGCAACTGTTATTAAGAAAACACAAACACTCAACCCATGTTTGAGAAATTGAGGACTAAGGATGGTAAAAGAGGATCTCTGTTTTTAATGGGTTCTAACAACTCTGCAAACAGCCAGAGAAAAACATGATTCTTTCTGAAAAAAGATGGTAAATCTGATTTTCCCTGCAGGTTCCATTTGAGTACATGTTTATATGTGCAATTCTTTACTGATGCTGATGGATCCCCAGAGGACAGAATGCAGTTTTGTAGCTTATTAAACATATTTTTACATGGGGAAGATTACTGGGTTCATAGCCTCAGAATGCCAAAATGTAATGGAAGCAAAAATTCTCTGAATTAGACTCTCACAATTTATTTGGAAAGAACTGAACGACAGGAAAGATCTACTGGATGTTTTAAATGTTTTAAATGCAGTATGACATTGTGAAGAGGTTGCAAGAAATGATTGTTGTTATTGTTCTTTCATTGCAAAAGCTCCATGAAACCTCTGATTTCTGCTGGGAGATTTCATGCTAATTTTGTAGTCACTTCTACACGAGCAGGATCTGAATAACCTGAGGATTTCATAAATGAAAACCTCCCAAACATCACAAGGATTAGGCTGACACGAAACATTTAACTGCTCTGCCAAACAGAAAGAACACATTACTCCTAACACAGAAACACAAGCAAATGATGAATTCATTTCAACCCTCAAACTGAGCCGAGCCTCATTTGTTATCTGAATCCAACCCGCAGCAAAACTGGCACTGGCTGGATTTTACACAGCTCCAGGCCAGATGTGCAGCAGGGTGGTGGCACAGGGCTGGTCCCTGGGCTCAGCAGAGGATTCCAGCCTGGTCCAGCCTGGTCCTGTGCTCAGCACATCCAGCAGGGACAGCTGGCAATGCCCTTCCTCAGTTCTGTGGGTGTGAGGGTGTCTCAGAGTTCTCAGATGGTTTAAAATTCTCTGGGGAGTTCTGGATGTGCCTCCAAGAGCATCTCCAAAGCCCTGTGTAAGAGCATGTCTAAATATCCCCCAAGAGCATCTCCAAACCCCGTGCCCCACTGCTGCCTCCTGATCTGCTCATCCCATAGCTGACATCAGGGACAAGAGGCAGAGCAGGTTGAGGTCACTGAATCAAAGCAAACAGGGACAAAAGGGAAGATTTGCTGGCCAAGTGAGTGCTGTATGTTGAACCCATTGCTCCCACAGTAAAATATTCCATTATACAGTCCCCTGTGTTTTCTGTCTCTCTGCAAGTTTTCCAAAGTCTCTGTTGGCCGTTTCACTTCTAACAAGGGAACTCCTTTTCTCAGCTATAAGATGCAGTTATTAACAAAATTACATCTCACAGCTTCTGAAGATGCTCCAGCCACTCCATTTTCTGAGAAAACCCAGAAACTTGTCCCTGATTTTTATTAACCAGTGCAATTGCTATTAACACCTCGGGGAGAAAGACAAGGGCTTTAAGCCTTGTTTGTATAATAATGGCAACACTGTGGATACTATTGGGCCTAACTCTTAAAACATCCCATCCTTTGTCTCTGGCCACCAGCAGCAGCTTCATAATCCCTGCCCCACCGTGGTGCTCTGGAACACTCCCCGTGGCCACTGCTGAAATTCTTGCCAAGCTTTTCATCATTCCCACAGAACAGAGATTAAATTCATGCAGCTGCTCCTGGCACCTCCTTGGTGGGGCAGGGAGGTTCATTTTTCCCAAATCTCTGGATTCAGGGAGGGCTGTGAGTCTCTCCTCTGGCACAGGACGGCACAGCCACAGCTTTGAGCAGCCTGGGAGAGTGGGAATCCTCTTTGCCAGGGCAAGACCTTTGGGATGCTGCTGGGATTCCCAGCACAGGTGAGCACAGGTGAGCACAGGTGAGCACAGGTGGGTGCTGCTGCCTCCACGAGGCATTCAGGGTGTCCTGGAGTTGTGTTCAGTGCTTCCTCCTGCATTGATTTGGTATTCCAAGCCCAGCACAGCCTTTTCCACCCATCCTGTCAGGGTTTGCTGAGGTTGCTCCTTGCAACACCAAGTTTTGCATGTGTGAGAGTTTCAAACCTCAGAGCATCACAGGGAGGAGGATTGGATCAGTCTGAACACCCCAAAATTCCTTTTTCCTGCAATTCAGAACTCTGTGTGTAGTGCTGATACAGTGACACATTTTCTCACTGTGTAACTTGTTCCTCAGAACAAGAAGTTTAGCAGGGTCTGCCTTGGATCGTTTCAAAACTCAGAGCATCCCCAGCAGAATTTCTGGCAGCAACATAATCAAAGTTGCTAAATAAAAGGAATTAAAGCTGCTGTATTTTGACAATTGTAATAGACATAAGATTAAAAATTCCCTAAGAAAGAATTCCTTCTGCTTTTAATAATAGCTTCAGTTAGAGCCCTTTTCTACTTAATCAACCTGCTTAAAACTCTTGCCTCCAGCAGGAAAGAATCTCAGTCACAGGGAGACAAACATTCATTAAGCCTTGTACAATAAACCTGCTCTGCAGCTGAAGTGCTATTAATATCATTTTACAGAAAGAGGAAATGGAAGAACAGTGAGATGGGAGTAACTTGCTCGGGGTCACAAGGAGGTTCATGGAACCATGGTGGAGCAGTAAGGCTGGAACCAGAGCTCTCCTCTACCCCTGCACACCCTCCCTTGCTCTGCTCTTCCACACTCTGCTCTTTGCCATCCATTACTTGTTTTATTTTAGAGCCATAAATTTTCTAAGATGTGGATATATTGTTTGTGGGACACATATTGAGAAAGTAAGAAAATTACAGCCTGAAAGATATTCCAGGCTGGAGCTTCTCAGCTCTGTTCCCAGCTGATAAGCTGGTCCAGCTCAAGGCTAGGGAGAATTTCTCCCAGGGTGATAATTTGGTCAAAATAAAAAGGAATTAATAACAAACAGAACACCTGTTGTGGTGTGTGCCCAGGCCCTGGCCATGGGGTGTCTTCTCTCTGAACCAATCACCTTTTCTCTACTCTGGGAGTTGCAGTCCTGCTATAAAACCAAGTGTGTTTCTGAATAAACTTGGCTCTTTCTTCCTGTCATGACAGACGACCATGTAGCTGTGCATCTTATTTCTGCTGCACTTAAAGGGTTAAAAGCCCTTTCCACGGCTACAATTGTTTTCTTGAAGATCTAAACGTTTAACACCAACACTTCAAAAAAGTTCCTGTGAGAGAAGATGGACGAGCTGGTAGAATAGCAAAAAATATTCCCACATATCACAGATGTGATGGGTTTTGTCATAGATTTGTACTTCAGAGAATATTCTTTAATGTGAATTTATACATTGATTTTATTCCAATATGATATAGATATAGATATAGATATAGATATAGATATAGATATAGATGATATGGAGTTGTTCCTACTGTGTTATACTGGCTGGGCAGGAAACAGAGCAAGGAGAGCTCAAACTGCAACATCTGACAAAATATTTTTTAAATCATAATTTTATTTCTAGAAATATTTTATATTTTTATAGACTTGAAATATTCAAATATACATTAGCATTTCTGTATCTAACAATTGTAAATATGGGCAAAGGGGATAAAAAGTGGAACATCTTTCCCAGTTTAACCAGTTTAACCTTGATTCAGTGCCATATGCTCAGGGGACATGCAGCATCTCTGAATGCACTGGAGGAGAAATTCCATGTTCAATTCTACTGTTCAATTTTACTGTTCTAATGTTCAATTCTATTCGTTGGAGTGCCCAAGGACTTCTCAAGCAAAGAGAGTTCTGGCACCAGTCCCAGCTCTGTGGGTGTCAGTATGAGGGATACTACGGATTTAATTTAAAGATCAGTGGAGGTTGTCAGTGGTTGTTCTTATTTTGGCCAAGTTCAGGGTGGCACCACCGAGATGGGAAAGAGCTGAGAGGGAAAGGATTGGCAGCTGGTGCCTTGCACAGATCCCCATCCATCCCCTGGCTCTGCACAGCCTCTTCCCACTGCAGATGGAGAGTGAAGCATCAGTTAACACTGTAAATGAAACATGGATTAACACTGTAAATGAATCATGGATTAACACTATAAATGAAATATGAATTAACACGGTTTGCACAGGTTTACAATCCTGGGTTTCTCCACAGACCTGGCACTGCCCAGCCCTGCAGTCATGCAGGATGAGAAATGATGTTGTCCCAGACTTTTACTCACTCTCAATAAGAGAAATAAGGTTGTCCCAGACTTTTGCTGACTCCCAGGGTTTATTCAGCCCCAGAAACCTCCCTGCAGCATCCCAGGGCAGCAGGGGCTGCAAGGACCTGCCCTGGAGCAGGATCACCCATCCCACCCTGAAACACTTCCCCGTGTCCAGCTGCAGCCATCCCCTCCCAGTACAGACATTAAAAACCATCACAGCCCCAAAGAAATGTGTTCCAGCAAGGATTCAGCTCTGGAAAGGCAGGAGAGAACAAGGAAACTCCGGGAACAAGGTGAGCCCAGAGAGAGGTTCAGCAGCTCAGCACAAGGCATGGAGAGAACACAGAGTGGTGAAACCTGGAAAAACAACAGGGCTGGAAAAAAAGAGGAGTGAAACCCTCTGAGATATTGGGAAAAGCCTGACAGGGAAGGTGCTCAGCTCCATCCCAGCACAGCTCTGCTCCTCTCCAGCGCTGGAACCCAGCAGAAGGAAATGGAAACTAAAGGGACTTTTAGCCGAGTTAATTAATGCCTGTAAGAGCAGCCAATTGACATCAGCACCTTGTCTGTCACTCCCCGGAGGAGGGGGAGATGTGTTAAAAATAACAGCCTGTTTCCTGCTGCACACAGCGGCCAAGGCAGGCAGTGACATCTTAAGGCTGCTCACAGAACTGGCTGGGCACTTTTTGGGATGGATTTGTGTTCCACAGCGGGAGGATCAGCACATCAGAGAGCTCAGCCAGAAACATCTGGGCACTGCTTGGTATCAGCCTGGCTACCCAGACACTGGGGCAGCTTAAAATGTTCAATCTGTTTTAAAATAGCAATAATAAAAATATAACCTCCCCTGCTAATAACAGTTTTTATACTTGAAAATTGAAAAGCAGTATCTCTAAACCAAGCAGGGAGTGAAAGGAGGGCGTGTGTGAGACATTTCTTGTCCTTACAGGGAGTGTTTGCAAAGCTCAGCTCCAGGCTGCTGAGTTTAACTTCACTGAGTATGAGTGCAGAGAGAAAAACTTCCAAAGGCTCTGACTCAGCCCTGGAGAAAAGTGTTCCCTGTGTGCCAGAGAGCAGGCAGGATGTGAGCAGGCCAGCCTTTGTGCCTGTCCCCATCGCTCTGGACTGCAAGGTTATGAAAGGAGTTTTCAAACAAAAATGTTTTCAGAAGATTATTTGTTTTACCTTTTGTTTTGTACAGCACGGAAAGAGCAGTAGGTGCTTTATAAACGGAACAAGGTCACTTTTATCAGCCTAAAGTGATAATCCTGCAGGTTTCCCATCCAAGGAGGACTCGTTGCTATCAGCCAGGGCTGATGTTTGGCAGGAGGTTCTGTCCCAGACCGAGGAGATTCCCCCAGGTACTTCCAAACATTGCTGCTCCTGCTCTCTCCTGGAGGCTCTGAAAGCTTGGCCCCACCAGCCTGGCTTGCAGCACAGCACAAGAGCTCTGACCACCCACAATAAAAATAATTTTATTTAGGAAGATGGATCAGAGCAGCAGCAGGGCAGCCAAATGCTGCACACAGTGCCCCTGTCCTAGGAGAGGAACTAAAGCCTTCTCACACAGGCATCTGCTCAGTGCCTGGCATGGCCACGACTGCAGCACGCACCTGAGAGGATTTTGGGGTGGTGGAGCTGGAATATGCAGAGAGAAGGAGGAAAGGGGATGTTCTCCACCTGAGGACCAGGAGCAGCTGGGTGATCCTCTGGGCTTGGCTTTCAGCTGAGGAAGGTCTGAAAAAAAAAGACCTGAGTACTCAGCAATTTTAAACAAAAACTCCCTGATCTCACTCCTGTGGGAGACTACGAGGAAGAGGGGGGAGTCTTCAAAAGTCCCTGTTTATCTATAATGCATAACACAGCTACACCTCAGCAAAAGCAGCAGGCAGAGCCTTCGGAGAATTCCAGCATTAAATTACTTCCTCCAGTCTCAGCACACCGTAATTTATGTAGGATACAGCTGAGAGGATTCAAAGAGGGAGCTGTCCTGGGGGATGTTTCATTTCCCAGCCTGTGAGTTCACACTCAGGCAGAACAAGCTGCTGAAAAGCAGAGGTTGCCCTCCCTGCACGGAGCAGCTCCACACCTGCTGCCTGAGGACAGCTTTGCTCGTGTCCAGGGCAGGGAAGCTTTATTCCCTGCTTTATATCCACTCCTGGCTTGAAGGCAGTCTTTGAAAAGCCTGATTGCTCTGTGGAAGCAATTTGAGTACAGCTTGCTTTATTTAGGGAGTTTGGGCGAGATGAGATGTCTGAGTGGCTCCATCCTGGCTGTACTCTCACACACAAAAAAAACGTCTGGTACTTTTGAAAGGTCACCAGTGACAAACACAAGTTTAACACCTTTGAGTGAGCTACACCTTCACTTCCCACAGCAGAGGTGTTTTGGGAGCAACAGTTCACAGCCTCTACCTATGAGGGCACCTATTAAACCACAGAGCAGCCATCCTGTGCAAATAGGAATTAACTTGTTCTTTACTCGAGGTTTAATTCATCCTTTGATTGACAAACTCCTGCAAGGACCCCTCCTGCACTGTGGCAGCCTCAGCCTCTCTGCTGGCATCAGGGAAAGGCTGTGAGAGGTGTGCAAGTGCAGCCTGCACTGGCATTTGGCTGAATTCTTATTGAAATCGCTCAGATGTTGCTGTTATCAATTTACCAGCCGAACACATCCCTCGTGTGATCCCTCTGAGCCACGGCCAGATTCTGTCAATCAAGCCTGTTGGGACCTCTGGCACACAAATAACAAATCACAGTGCTACCAGAACTATTGACACACATTTTTAATACATAACCAGTGCTGTTATATATAATCAGAGCTGATAGAGTCCAGCAGAAAAGGGTATTTTAAAGTGCCAATAAAACCACTTAGCTTTTACAACACACTGCGTTTACCCCGTTCCCCCCTTCCTCCAAAAAAGCTTTTCTTTTGAACTGAGCAATTTATACATTGGGTCAGTGTTATAAAGTCGGTATTTATAGCAGATTTCAATGGAGCAGGAGCTGGAATAAAGGCAGCTTGCTTTTAAATGCAGCACGGAGGCATCTTTGCATTGATAAGATTAGCAGCTGTTTGTACATAGGGGATGATGTGCTCACCCAGGGGCCTCACGTCCTCCCTCTGCAACTGTACCCACATTTATTTGCTTTTCTAACAAATCACTCCTGCTTCCATTTTTCTTCGATTCATTCGGTGTAAACTGAGTAACTCGTTTAACGACCAGGAGCCGAACTGAAGAATTTGGCTGATAACACCACGATGCCTTTTTAATTGAATCCTTTTCTCTGCAAAGCCCACAATAAATGCATCACCAGGCCGGTGATAAAAGCAGCTCTGAGCTGTGTAACCACTGTAAGATGATCACATAAGCACAGTTGGCCATCACTTGGGCTTTGTTATGCCTCAGTTGGGTTTATCTTGGAAATCAGTTTGGTATTGATGGCATAACTCATCAGCAGGATGCTAAACAGCCCCAAACTGCTTTGATTGCCACAGTGATAGCGTGCTCCTGCAGAAAAAACAGCTCACAGAAAAGTAATCAACACCCAGATTTTTGCCCAGAATGAGTACAGTAAATTATACTCAATATTTAAATTCTATACTACACTTAAATGTTTACAAATTTAAAAGTTTTTTGGGAAGTTCTCTTCAAGGAAATTCTGTTTTGGTAATTTTTTTTCTACTAATTACAATGCAGAGGGAAAGTGAGGAATGTTCTTAATTTTATGGTACAGTCTCTGTGTCTAAATATGAGCTAAAATAATGATAGTCCTCGGGATTTAAAGAAATTAACATCTTTCTAACATGGAGAGGCACAAAATGGAAAACCTTTGATGAAGTGGATTTTCTGCATGAATTAATACGGACTTAATAGGGAACATGTTTGTTTATTTATTTTTTTTTACTACTTGCTGTTAGTTGTAGTAAACAGAAGAATTGTGTGTGTGTGTGGCCCAGTTTTTTTCTCCAAATACAAAATATTTCTATTTACCAAATGCAAAAACTGAACTCACACAATGGAACAGAGACAGGGCAAAGAATAGAAATTTGCACATGCAAATTGACCAGTTCTGCACGAATGGGCCAAAGGCCTCTGGAATAAATCTGTGAAAGCTGAACCCAGAGCAGGAAACTGCCAAAAGGTGAAAGAACAAGTAAAGTTTTTTCTTCTGCTCGTTTCTGGTTTCTGTACCTGTCATTTCACAAAGCAGATTTTAAGGAGGAAGTCAATGGAAAGATCACTGCAAAGTTCAGTGGCCACAGGGATAATTTATTCAGAGTTTCATATAGACAGAAATTTGTATTTCTGCCCATGGATTTTATGGATCCTCCCTTTTCATAGCCACTGGATTGATAGCTGGATTTATCATTAAAGTCTTACCTACACGGGCAGGAAAAGAGGATTAATTCCAATTTGAAGAGTTTGCTGCCACTGCTCTGCAGCAGCTGGGGCTCAGCACTGCAAGGAGCCAGCTGGGCTTCCACCCCTGGGTTTGGAGGGATTTCATCCCTGAGTTTTGAGGATTTCACCCCTGGGTTTGGAGGGATTTCATCCCTGGGTTTGGAGGGGTTTTATCCCTGGGTTTGGAGGGATTTCATCCCTGGGTTTGGAGGGATTTCACCCCTGGGTTTGGAGGGATTTCATCCCTGGGTTTGGAGGGATTTCACCCTGGGAGGGATTTCATCCCTGGGTTTGGAGGGGTTTTATCCCTGGGTTTGGAGGGATTTCATCCCTGGGTTTGGAGGGATTTCACCCCTGGGTTTGGAGGGGTTTTATCCCTGGGTTTGGAGGGGTTTCATCCCTGGGTTTGGAGGGGTTTCATCCCTGGGTTTGGAGGGATTTCATCAGTGGGTTTGGAGGGATTTCATCCCTGGGTTTGGAGGGGTTTTGAGGCCTTTCCCTCCAAATTCTGCCCCCAGCCCATGCCAGGATGTTCCTGCTCTGCTGCCAGTCCTGCCCATGCCATGGGGCTCAGAACCACCCCAGAGCTGAGCTCTGCCATGGCACAAACCTTCCCCATGTGGCTGACGGGGTGTCTCCATCTGCTGATTCCTTGGCTTTGTGTATCCTGAATAAAAAAAAAAAAAAAAAAAAAAAAAAAAGTGGGGCAGTGAATTTATCAGGGGAAGGAGGAAGAAGTGCCAATTTTTTGTTCAACGTGTTCTATGCATTTTTAGGAATTTGGTATTGGAAGGAGGGTATGATTTCACTGGGGGGCATCATTGGTAATTTATGGTGCTGCCACAAAGGACAAATAAAAGGCAGGTGGGTTTTGCCTGGGTTTGATCCCATTTTGCCATGATCAATGTGCTGGACAGCACTCCTAAGGGAGTTTGGGGTTTGGTGCAGAGGATTTATAGAGCTGTGGAAGTTGACAACAAAAAAAACCCAAAAAACCAAACCATCACAACAACAAACCAAACAAAAAACCTCAAAACAACAACAACAAACCAACAACCAAAAAAAAAAAAAAAAAAGAAGAGAAAGAAAAGATTGAAAAGGAAAAAGATAAGTTTAGATGCCCTTTACTCCATTGCACAGGAATATTGTAGCACTGGAGTGGAATTGAAATTTAATCTAAACAAAACATTCTCTTCTTCTCTCTATCTTATGTAGACGAGTCCAGAAATCCATAGGAAAATCAGAGTAGAGGACAAGGGGTTCCAGTCCCCCTGGACAAACACCTCCTCTGCTCTCATCCCCAGGTATCCCTGAAACCACCTCCCTACTTTCCCTATTTTCCTTAGACATTTCTTCCTTCATCTCCAGTTTCTCAATGGGGTCTACACTGAACATTCTCCCTTCCTGTCCCTTATTTTCTCTTCTTGTGGAAACCTGGAAAATTCTGGACTTGTTTGGCCTTGAGGAGTAGGCAGTGAAAATGAGCAGTGAGTGTCTGTGCTCTGTTTCCACAGCAACAAAGATCAAAAATGAGGAAAAAGGCAACTCCTCACAGTTGTGGAGGTATTTGGGAGCTGAGGAATTCCTTGTCCACCTTTTTTCCCAGGGAGGATGGAATAAAAATTGTATCAGTCACTCTGGTGAGTCTTAAGCTGGGCCAAGGGAAATTTAGGTTGGGTATTAGGAAACAATTTTTACTGAAAGAGTAATAAAGTACTTTATAAATACTTTATAATTTTATTATAAAGGAATTGTGTGCCCAAGGAGGTGGTGGAGTCACCATCCCTTGGATGTGTTTAAAAAGAGATTGGATGTGGCACTCAGGGCCATGGGTTAGTGGAGGGGTTAGGGCTGGGTTGGACTCGATGGTCTTGGAGGTCTCTTCCAACCCTGTGATTCTGTGATTGATTCTGTGATTGATTCTGTGATTGATTCTGTGATTGATTCTGTGATTGATTCTGTGATTTAAGGGCTGTCAGAATTCAGGTTGCACTCAGGGAGCTGTGGCACCTCTGCCATGCCCAGGACACCAGGACTGAGCCACCCTCGTGTGTCCTCCCCTCCCTTGGCCACAGAATTTCCCTGCTGAGGCTCCCGAGCTCTGAATTCCCTCCTGACCCCAGAGGCAGCACAAAATGGGAGCCACTGACACCACACTGAACTTTTAGGGCTGCCAGGCCACTCAGCAACTTATTAATGCTGCACCTTAGGGAGGTTTCCACCCACCATCCCCTCCGAAGAGCTTTGTCACACTGCAACCATTTAAATTTCACTGCAGTTGCCCCGGGAGGAGCTGGTGAAAGTTATACCAGCTGTACATCCATTTTACTGGTTTTACCTTTCTTTTTTCTGATCATCAGTCTGTCAAGGCTATCGAGATTTACATTTAAATGTAAAACTGGACTGTCCACCAAATAGCCTTTGAAGCTATTAACTGTGAAAGATAATCAATTGGGAATGGGCCCCTGCAGAGCACTTTTCAAGCAGAGTCATCACCAAAAAGCAATTTTGCTGGCAGGCTTTTTTTTTTAAGGAAAAAAAATCATGAATATCCCCAGCCAGTTAAAGTTCTATCAATGGCTAATCTCCGTGATTTTACAACAAGAGCAAAATTTAACATTGTTAAAGCAAAGGGATTCACAGGATGAATCCTGAACTTTTTAGGAGGGACTAAGCAACAAGGATCAGCAAATTTTAAACAACCCCCCAGCAATTTTCTGTACTTTGAGAACCAGAATGATCCAATGTGCCCAGAGACAAGGAAAAGTGCAGCTATTGAAGGTAATAAGTCTTACATCAGTCTTGTAAAAATTTAAACCCAAGGTACATTTTTATCACCTCTTTAGCTTTACAACTCTAACATGGCATCTCGCATCGCTGTTTTGTTCTAACTGTGTCACCATTTGTAGTCGTTCCCTTTATTAGAATAAAAAAGCATGTTTCACAAAGAACTTTAATCTATTAATTATGACTGCTATGCATTATGCAGCTGAGCTTTATGCATTCCTGTTCTTTCAGATTTTCCTCTGGGCCATCAGGAGATGTGACTATCTCCAGGATCCATCTGGCAATTTGCATCTGGCTCATCACTGAGGTATCCAAGTAATTCCCATCCTCACCATATCCTTCTGAGGACACCTTGTCCAGGTGGGGAATCCAGCAGCACAGCTCCAGTGCAAATACTGACAGAACTGATATATAAATATAATATACTGATATTACTGAGAGAATTATGAACTATGGCCAGCACAGTAAGTGCAGACACACTTTGGGAGGAGGAAAAGGTGTGGGGTGGATTTTTTCTTTTGGTCTGACGTTCAAAAAGTGCAACTACAAGCAGCAGGCAGAGGGAGGTGAGGGTTCAGGGCTGGCCTTGCTCTGCCTCTGCTGGCCCAGGGCTTGGGGAGCAAAATGATGGAAAATTCTCTGACAGCTCAAAGCAACAGGGACCAGGGCCAGCCTTTATTTCACAAAGATTTATCAGCTTTCCTTCACTCTGGAAGACATCAGTGGGAAACTCAAGCTGAAAACGTTGGAGGTTTCTCCAAGGCTTTTTTAGGTGTCTCACATCAGGTTTGATAAACTGGAAGATATCAATAACAGGTTGTTTCACCCAGCAGCACAAGACACAACAACCAAATAAAAATACCTCAAAATACTTTCCAGGCCCCCAGTTAATTATTTCCCAGATCGTGTTCAACTTTTACCTACAAAATGCAGCCACTCTTTCTAACCAAGAGCTTTCACTTTCAGAATTAAAGGTGAGTTTACACAAGGTGTGAATCGAGGAACTCAAAGACCTCTGTCAAAGCTGAATCTGCAGGCAATGATATTTCCTGGTTTCAGAGGCAAACACAGTTCCTGGGGCTCGTGGGATAATTTGGTTGATGCCACAGGTTACAGAATTCAGTGACACTGCAGCAGCAGAGCCTGAACATGAGCTTGTAAAAAACTCACCTCTGCTTTGCCATGGATGCTTTTCCTTCCCTACAGCATTGTGAAGCCTCTCAAGACAGCCATGTAACCAAATCCTGGATGTTTTATGAGTCCTTCTCCATGTCAGCCACTGGAATAAAGACAAAGGCAGAACTGGATACCTGAGAGACAGAGAAAAGAAAGCTTTTCCTGCCACAGACTTTTAATTCACGCTGATACCTGAGCCATCATTTCCTCAGGTCACTATAGAAACCTTTATCACCTCATGAAAGGTCATTGGGTAAGTGACAGGAGACATCAGTTTCTTCTAACAATATTGGTTTCTCTTCTTAAAATTTAAATAACAAGGCTAAAGATTTTCCAACTGGAGATGTAAAAAGCCATTAGAGTAGCCAGTCAATATTCCTGAAATTATAGGATAGAGATCTTGCCATTGAGGACACAGAAAATATTTTTGCAGTCAGCAGAGCAGCACAGTGCAAAAAGGATGACTGACTATATTTTGACTTCAAACACAAATAAATAAAGAAGCAGAAATACAGAATAAAATAAAGGTATCTAAATTAAACAAACAAACAAACAAACAAACAAGACTTTCCCCAGTTCTTTGTATTGTAGAGAAAAATGTCTTGGCATGTCTCTGACATTTTAAACCCCACAAGAGAAGGTACTTTCCAGTGCAGCCAGATGACAGCAGCAATAAACAGCTCATCCCCAAACTGATTGGGAAATATTGTGATTACAATTTTTTTAATTGCAAGCCACCCTTATATTCAATATGTTTCATTTTCTCCCAGCTCCCAAAGGAGCCAGCTTTGGACCAACTTCTGCTGCTTTCAGGCCTCATCCGAGGGGAGGATTTGATCCCATCCAATCACCCAGGAGTGTTTCCTGGGGCATATTCAGGAACCTCCCTGTGCATGGGACAACCTGAGGCTGGTTTTGAGCAGGAATCTCCCATTTTGATGGAAAAAATAAAGTTTGTATCAAAACCACATCAAAGATACAGCACCACTGATAAAATTTAATCCAGTGCTGTTCAAGCCCCACTGGGGACACTGAGCTGGGGCTCAACACAATTAAAGGTGTCCAAACACATTTTCCTTCAGATTTTTTCCTGCTGTGTATTCCTGCCTCACAAAGCACAAGAGAAAAGCACATTTCAGAGGTCTGGGGGAGGATCAGGTCACATAGAACCAGGTCTGGCTTTAAAAAGCAGCATCAGGAACAGCACAAAGCCCCAAAGGGCTGGGAAAGCCCAAGAGCTGGGCTTGGCTTATTGGAAATGCACTCAGGTTTTGCACCTCTGCCTGCCCAGTTTAACCTCAGATCTCTCAGAAATTCATCCCCAGAGAGGAGGGAGGCTGTGACCACCATAAACTCACACCTGGGAGCCCATGGGAAACTGGGAAAAGCCTGGGCAGAGAGGAGAGCCTGCCAGGGCTGTGCTGGGATATCCAGATTTTCCCTTCCCCAGGGCTGTGCTGGGTGGGATATCCAGATTTTCCCTTCCCTCTGGGAGTCAGGGATGTGCTGGGTGGGATATCCAGATTTATCTTTCTCTTCCCTCTGGGAGCCAGGGTACTGCTGGGATATCCAAATTTTCCCTTCCCTCTGGGAGTCAGGGATATGCTGGGTGGGATATCCAGGTTTTCCCTTCCCTCTGGGAGTCAGGGCTGTGCAGTGTGAGCAGCACTGGAACCTCTGAGCTCTGTTCCTGGGGCCAGCACTTACCAGGGGAGCTTGGGGATCTCCAGGCAGCAGGAACAAAAATCCATCCCAATATTTTGTCCAGGAAAGAGCCAGCTTGCTCCAGAGCTCTGAGGTCATGGCAGAGCTCTGGGGAGGGAGGGATAGGATTTATTTACCATGTGCTCAAAAGCAGGAGAGCTCTACAAGAGACACTTGTTCTGAATTACCAGGCTCCCTCCTGGGATGGTTCTGCTGATAACATGAAGAATGTATTAAGTGAACATCAGAGATTAAAACAATCTGCTCCTGCCAGCTCCAAAACACACAGAGCATTGCTGTCACACACAGAAATCAAGCCAGAATATTGGAAGAGAAAATTGAAAAGAAATTGCCCCAGTGTCAGCCCTGGTTATCAGCTGGTTTTTTTTCTCAGGGTGGAGGAAGAAGCCTCTAGATTGTTCACATGATGCAATCAGCCAAAGGACGTTGAAGCAGCAGCACTGAGCTCTGTCTATCCATTCACACCATTCTGTTATCTTTCCTGTTTATCTCTGAGGCCCAGAACCAAGGTGGGTCTTTACAATATGACAAATCTACCGGTTTCCTACTTGAGAAGGTTCTCGAGGCTTTTTGAGCAGCTGCAGTGCAGATAACAGAGCTGGGGTGGTTCAGTGGGACACTGGACTGCAGGTGAGGCTCCTGGCCAAGGGCAAGCACAGATAAACTGCATTTCAAACCGGCAGCTTTGCCAAAATCCCTCGGGTTTTCTCATTCTTGTAGTGCCCGACAGGTCTACAGCCGTCAACTATGAACAGGGTAAAATGAATTAACAGGGAGCAAAATATTATCAATTTAACATAAATGCTGAGGTTAAGTTTTGGCCACAGATTTGCTTCCTGTAGAAAACTTTAGGTGTTTCTTTTTATCTGCGGCTTTTTCTCTTAAGTGACAGTGAGATTTTTACAGCTGAGCTTTTGGTAACATCTTAAAAAACTGAATTTTGAAATATTTTTACAGGGAAGTGTTAAACAGGAAATATCATCCAGGAGCCAAAGCACACTCCAAAGCTTCCCTGGGCCTCTGGCACCACCTATGGATGGCACGGGACACTAGGAGCTGAGGAAATCCTGAATCCTGCCTGCAGAGTTCACCTCCACCACTGAGGTGGAGGAAATTCATTGCTCTTTGCTTGTGGTACATCTACACGGGCAATTGCATAGTTCAATTCAATAGTGGAATTCTTTCATCAGAGATATTTCCATAATAAATTATAAATATAATAATATTTATTATAAATATATGAGTAGATATAATATTATTATAAATATAATAATAAATTACCATCTTCTCGTGATCCAACCTGAATTTCTGCTGGAGTGATGGACCTTGGATTAGAAGTTTTATAAAAAATTAAATTAAATGAAATCTTTTCCTTTAATGAAAAGAAGACCCAAACTCTAATGCACTTTTACCACCCATGCAACTCCCAACAGGCAGCATCAAAATAAAAACAAAAGGTAAGAAGTGTTTGTAAAAAATATATTTCCAGTTGTTTTGCTCTTTAATTCACAGGCACCTCTGACAGCCACCACCATGCCAGAGAGAATTTGTGTTGTTGCTAACAAAGTTAGTTACTACTGAGAGAGGGACAACATTCTTTTGCTTTCTAAAAACAACCACCTGGTCTCTGCAGGAGCATTTCAAGTGCCAGGTGCTACCAATTGCTACAGACACTGAGGAGCAGCCCCTCAAACCTCAGCTGGGCTGGAGCAGAGCCAGCACTGGGGGCTCCTCAGAGCTCAGCCAGGAGCAGGGAATGCACCCAGAGCACAGAACTGAGACTAATTCACTTCAATTCCAGAATGGCTCAGGTTATTGTCTTTTTGTGTGTGCATCAAACAACAAGGCTGCTCTGGAGGTAATTCAGCACTAGGTGAGGAGTTCTTCTTCCAGGCAGTACAAGAGCCATGCTCAGAGGATGTCACTGCTTGGGGACACTGGCAACAGCTACTTCCATTTTCCAAGGAGCAGAGGCACAGAAATACAAACACATCCTCCTTCAGTGTACCAATACAGTGTGGAAGTGGAAGGTATTTGTCTCTGGAGGACAAATCCTGCATTCAGTTGTTCCTGTGCATTGCTGGCAGGCTCAGCACTGCCCCAGGAGAGAGCAGGGTCCAGAGCAGCCCCGGTGCTAGTCAGGGATGGAGTCTGCAGGACACAGCAGGGCCGTGTGAGCCCCGCTCTGGATGATGGAGTAGCTCTGCTTGGATCCCTCAGCGTGGGAGGAGGACGAGAAGATGGGGGGAGGAGGAGCAGCCGTGGACACGGTGATGCTCTGCCCGCCGTCACTGACCACGGTCACCTCGGTGGCTCCCTCCTGGATGAGGGCGTTGAGCCCCTCCAGGTCGGAGCAGCTGATGGCGGAGCTGGCGATGAAGGCCTGGCTGGCGGGGGGCTCGTGGGGGCCGGGGGCAGCCGCGGGGAGCAGGGCCTGGTGCAGGGCGCTGCCCTCCCCCTGCTCCTGCGCGCTCAGCAGCACGGCCGGCTCTGCCCCCGGCCCCGCGTCCCCCGTGGCCACCGCGGCCGGCGCCGGGGCCAGCACGCTCACCTGGCCCAGCAGCTGCAGGCGGCCACCGGCCAGCACCTCCTCCTGGCCCGTGCCCAGCAGCGCAGGCGGCACCACGTTCACAGAGGCGGCCTGCACGAGGCTGTTGGCCTGAGGCACCTGGTGGCCCACGATGATCTTGACCCTGCCCTCGTTGTAGGGGGACACCTGAGCGGCCTGAAGCGGCACCTGGAGGTGACTGACGGCGATGGGGGCGCCGGGCTGGCGGCCGGCATCCATCTGCAGCTGCAGCACCGCCAGCTCGCTGCTCTTGGAGCCGCCGTACAGGCTGTGCTGCTTCTTGTGGCTGCGCAGAGAATCCTCCCGCACGAAGGACGCCTCGCACAGGTCACACTTGAAGGCCTTCTTGGCGTCCAGCTTGGCCACTTGCCTGGAGCCGCCCTGCTTGGGCCTCTCTCCTTCCCTGCTGTCCAGCGAGTGCCTCTTGCCCTTGGCCTTGTCCCCGTGGGCCTTGCGGACGTGGGTGGTGAGGTTGCTGCGCTGCTTGGTGTCGAAGCTGCAGAACTCGCACTTGAAGGGCCTCTCCTTGCCGTGGATGCGCTCGTGCACCTTGAGGGCCGCCTTGCTGGAGCACGAGTAGCTGCACTCGGAGCACTTGACGGGCTGCTCGGGCTGGTGCCCGCGGATGTGGTGCCTCAGGCTGGTCTTGTTGCCGCACTGGAAGTCGCACTCGGGGCACTTGAGGGTGTTCTCCATGCTGTGCTTGATGCGCACGTGGGATTTGAGGTTGCCCTTCATGGCGCAGCGCACCTCGCAGAACTCGCACTTGTAGGGCTTCTCCCCCGAGTGCACCCGCAGGTGCCGCTTCAGGTCCGAGTTGATCTTGAACTTGGCGGGGCACATCTGGCACTGGAAAGGGGCATCCCCTGCCAAGAGAGAACCTGCAGGTCACACGGGGACAGCAGGAGCCACTGCTGCCGTGAATCCCGTCCAGCCGCCCTGTCCTGAGCTCCCAGAGCGTCCTCAAAGCCAACAGAAATCTCCTGACACAGCATTATCACCTGGTCTGACACACTCTAAATTATTTTGCATTTTCTGTATTTTTCAGGCTGCTGTCACAATATCCATGACCACGATAAGGTGGAGCTGTGCTAATCCCTCATCAACTCCAGTGAGTCTGTTCTAATGCCATTTAAAAAAACCCCAAAGCAAATTTAGCAGCCTAAATAACTACTCTCTTTTCTATCTTTAATCATAAAATATAGTTCTCCAAAATTCCTGAGCATCTTTAATCTAAAAATGTAGTTCTCTAAATTCCTGAGCCTGAAGTCTTTAGGTAGGCATTATTTTGATCAAGTGGAAGAATTGTGTTATTAGGTTCTAAGATACTCTTGGTGAGAGGAGGAAAAAGAAAGTATATTTAGTTCAACAAGCATTTATCCTCTTTAATAATCAAACTGCAAATGGCTGATTTATTTTAGAAGTTAATATTTTATAGAGTTTGTGAGAGCTGTATAATTTTGCATAATTTGCTTATCCAGCTACATATGTCATAGGTTTAGCTGCATATTTTTCAAATCAAGTTGTGGCCTACTGTGCTAATCCATGTATCTGTTTAATAATTGAGATACATGGTGTGCTATCTGTATTAAACAGACTTTATTAATGAAGATACACTGTTTGTTCATCTAGTTTATTTTACAGCCTCAGCTGCACACTCAGCTACTGAATTTTTATCTGCTTTGCTGATGAAGGCACACTTCATATTTCAATGACTTAATTTTCATATACACGGTAGCACAATGTATGAAAAAGAATATAGCAAATGCTGGTTCTGTTTGTTTAAAGATAGATTTCTTTACATTTCTGCCCATCCCTAAATGACACTGCCAGGATTTAGATAAAACTTGTGTCTGACCACAGGATTATTAATTCTAAGAGTAGTTTCAATCAAATTAACAGGAAGCTGGTGTTTAGTGACTAGTCCAACAAGTAATTCTGTGAAGATAATCTCACTCTGAACAATGGGGATTACCACTCACCTTCTAGAGGATTATTAATTTAATTCTAGCAAGCAATATATTCTACATACCAGTCTTACTTTTCTCCTAAAATTGGGTGTGTGCATGACAGCTTTGCAACCTAACAAGAATAAAATGATTACTTTCAAAGTTCTTGCGGCTCCTTTCAGCAAATAAAGTCCTTTTACAAAAAAAAAAAAAAAAAGATTGATTTTTGAGAAGTAGAAGAAACAACAAAACTAAAGCTTGAGTTTTAGCATAATTCATGTGAGCATAGCCCCACCTGTGTGTGAGGGCAGGTGCACGGTGAGCTGGCTGGAGCTACAGCTGGGTTAGGGGCAGATCTGACAACAGAAGGGGCACTCAAGAACTCAAATCATCCCTTTTGGGGATCTGGACACCTGACCAGGACTTAAAATAATCTGTCACTCTCCAACTTCTAGAGCCATGGATGTGAGCCCAGCCCCACCTGTGTGCGAGTGCAGGTGCACGGTGAGCTGGCTGGAGCTGCAGCATAGTGGCAGATCTGGCACTTGAATGGGAACTCAAATCATCCCTTTTGGACAACCTGTCCATGATATAAAACCATCTCTGTGACCCTCCAACCCTTAGAGCCAAGGATGTGAGCACAGCCCCACCTGTGTGCGAGCGCAGGTGCACAGTGAGCTGGCAGGAGCTGCAGATCTGGCTTAGGGGTAGATCTGGCACTAGAAGGGGCACTCAAGAGCTCAAATCATCCCTTCTAGGGATCTGGACACCTATATATGATATAAAACCATCTCTGTGACCCTCCAACCCTTAGAGCCAAGGATATGAGCCCAGCCCCACCTGTGTGCGAGCGCAGGTGCACGGTGAGCTGGCTGGAGTTGCAGCATAGTGGCAGATCTGGCACTTGAATGGGAACTCAAATCATCCCTTTTATCCTGTCCATGACATAAAATCACCTCAGTGACCCTCCAACCCTTAGATGCACAGACGTGAGCGCAGCCCCACCTGTGTGCGAGCGCAGGTGCACGGTGAGCTGGCTGGAGTTGCGGCTGGCGTAGGGGCAGATCTGGCACTTGAAGGGGCGCTCGTTGGAGTGGATGCGCTGGTGCTTGTTGAGGCTGCTGCTGTCGGCCGCTGCGTACTCGCAGTGCTTGCACTTGTAGGGCTTCACTCCCGTGTGCGAGCGCATGTGCATCTTCAGCTTGTCCTTGCGGCTGAAGCATTTGCTGCACACCTCGCACTTGTGGGGCTTGTCTCCTGCAACAGCAGCACTCACACGCTCAGGGGGTGGCCAAGGTGGAAAAGCAGAGAGCACGCACTGAATGCTGCCTGTTGGGACCCTGGGCACCGAGGATTTTTAAGGCTTTTTGCGCTGACAAGCACACGTTGTCAAAAGGCATCGTGCAAATTATTTTTGTAATTGTTAAAAAAAGAAAAGTTCGGCCTCTTTCAGCTTTAATATTTTTAGGTGTTACTCACAAGAATAACAGGTGAAAATATGTGCCCCCCCCCCGGAAAGTACATCTAACCTGAAGCCGTGAAGAAAGCTTCCAAAATGAAATAATAAATCTGGGATTATAGCTGTGTATAGTTTGAATAAAAGTGTGTAATATCACATAGTAAAAAAAATAGAATGTAAGGTTTTAAAATATAGCAATATATATAAAACAAGATAAAAGTTTTAAGGCAGAAATTTGTCCTTTTTCACCTTCTTCTTCATAAATCTAAATAGTATTTTGTTGGAACCCAGAAGCCTGGGAGTTTTGAACTTTCTGTGCTTTCTGACACTGACCCCCAGGGAAACACTGCTTTTGACTTGAGGCCTTGGAGAAGGCTTCCAAATTTGAGTGATGGAGTTGAAATCATGGGTGTGTAGTTGAATAGAAGTGTATGGTGCAACAAACCCCTTAGAGGCTTTATAATTAGATAAAAAAAGTCTGCATTGCGAGCCACAGGTGGTTAATTATTAAGTTAAAAGTAAAAATAATTCAAGTATTGTTTCTTAATTAAACAGTTTAAAAAGCCTTGCAAAAAGAGAAATATGGCTCCATTTTTAAATTGTTAGCTTAAAGTACTATAAAACTCACTGTTTGTGAAACTGTAATATAAATAAAAAACAATAAACATCTGAATACAAAAAAAAATACTGTCTCACAGATTTAATCTCGATCCTGACAAAAAAAAAAAAAAAATAAAAGGCAACAGCTGACCAGGAAAGGGACTCGTTGGTAGGAGCTGGACACCAGGCTGCAGGCAACAAAGAGCAGAGCCTGAAATTGGGAGCTAAAATCATGGGATTGCTTTAATATAAAGAGCAAAGCAGGTGTGTGCACTCCCACCACACTGCACCCTGATCAAAATAAAATGGTGTGCACTCAGAAATTAAACTGTGCCCCAAATCAGCCTCCAGCATTGCAGTGTCACAGCTGGGCCTGCAGCTGCCCAGAGCAGGGCATGTCACCAGCAGACAATTCCTCAGGACAATACCAGAAAGTACAGACATGTCCACATCCTGTTTATAGAGGCATGACTTCATAGGAAAATGGCTTTTGTGAAAAAGCTGAAAGGAGGAAACCAACCCAAAAGAAAATATAGGAGGATAAACCTGTGTGTGTTCGCCGGTGACGTTCCAAATCCTTCATGCCATAGGAAGTCTTGAACTGGCAACCTGGAAACAGGAAGGTAAAGATCACTAAATTCAAGGAAAATCTAGCAAAACAATAAAAATACATCACCATATTCTGGACATGTTTATTTTCAACAGTGTTTTCTTTAAAATTCACTGTTAAGAGAAAATGAATTAATCTTATTTAGTCCCATCTGCTTAAAACAGTGACCAGGTGTGAACTTGAGTTTTCTAATGCTTCCCCTTAGAGGCAACTCACTGCAGCAGTGCAGGTGTCAAATGTCCCCTGTGTCACCACAGGAAAGCTGCCCAGATTAAAAGGAAAAGGCAGGGAGTAAATCCCCATCTCACCTGGGTACAGGCAGCTGAGTTTCTTCAGTGGCACTGAGGAGGAGGATTTCTTGGACCTTGCTTTTGGTGGTGTAGAGACAACAGCAGCAGCTGGAGGCTCTGTGCTCTCACTGGGCAGGTAGGTCTGGTAGCCATGCTCAAACACAAACTCTGGGGCAGAAACTGAACACACAAAAAACTTCATGTGAGAGCATTAACTTCTCTAATCAGATTAAAAAAAAAATCTTATTATTGTCTAGTTTCATGAATTCACTATTCTGTTTTTTTTTTTTTTCCAGCAAGATTCCTGTTCCTCCTATTTACCTGGGGAAAGAGGAAAGGAAAAAACTTTTTCTCTTCCAAACACCAAATAAAGACATATTTGTTTTTCAACTCTGTGTTATAGCCTGAACGAGAAAAAAATATCATCATTTATATGGCAAATGTTGTCAAAAGGGATCACACAAATTATTTTTGTAATTGTTAAAAAAGTTCAGCCTCTTTCAACTCTACTGTTTTTAGCTGTTACTCACAAGAATAACAGGTGAAAATATCTCAGCCAAAGTAGCAGCTTTTAAATCAATTAAACAACATTATAGCCCAAAAGGGCAGATGGATAGAACTATCCTCATTTTAAAGATGAATAAATATGAAGCAGAAAAATGACTCACCCAAAATCCACACAGAGTTGAAGGATTATAATACAAAAATTCCTGGAAGTGGGCCCTGAATTCAGTTTGTTTCACTGCTCTTCCAGATTCCCTGCCTTAATCTGCCTATCCAAATTAGAGTCAAATAATTTGGGGTTTAGTAAGGTCCCACACCAAAATAAAACAAAACTATATATAGAAGGGCAAACCTTTGCCCACGGAACAAAATCCTAATTTTATTTAAATGTCTCCAGGATCAGGACCTCACTTCGAGTCTTCACATAGGCAGAAATTTTGAGTAATATTTTTCCTCCCAATTAGTTGTGGGAGCAATGTTAGGGAATGCAGTATTCACACATAAAAAGGTCTGGATGGGTGCCTGACAGCAATTCTGTGTCTGTTTTCCATCTAGAGCACTCTTAAAAAAATAAAATGCATAGTAATTACTTATTTTTCATAAGTATCGACAATTTTAATTAATTTGCACAAGCTGGTTTCACAACACAGTGAACTTGAGCAATTCTCTGAGAGAACTTGCATCTCAATTAGCAAATTAAGCAACTATTGTTACAACCAACCCAAGGAGGCAGCACAGCACTGTTTCATTGCCTTGGTTACATGACAGCTGATGTGAAAACTGTTATTTCACCTGGCTGATGGGGACACAGGGACAGAGGGCTGGCACCTGGCAGGTGACATGGTGGTGCCTGTAAGGTTTGGGTACCTGTGATGGGTACCTGTGATGGTTAGGTACCTGTAAGGTTTGTGCACCTGTGATGGTTTGTGTACCTGTAGGGTTTGTGTACCTGTAGGGTTTGTGTACCTGTAGGATTTGTGTATCTGTGAGGGTTTGCACACCTGCAATGGTTTGTGCACTTGTAAGGTCTGTGTACCTGTAAGGTTTGTGTACCTGTGGCGGGTTGTGTACCTGTGATGGTTTGTGCACCTGTGCAGGTTTGTGCATGTGTAGGATGTGTGTACCTGTAATGCTTTGCACACCTGTAGGGTTTGTGTACCTGTAGGACTTGTGTACCTGTAGGATTTGTGCACCTGTAGGATTTGTGTACCTGTGATGGTTCGCACACCTGTAGGGTTTGTGTACCTGTGATGGTTTTCACACCTGTAGAGTTTGTGTACCTGTGATGGTGTGTGTACCTGTGATGGTTTGCACAACTGTAGGGTTTGTGTACCTGTGATGGTTTGTGCACCTGTAGGATTTGTGTACCTGTGATGGTCTGTGTACCTGTGATGGTTTGCACAACTGTAGGGTTTGTGTACCTGTGATGGTTTGCACACCTGTAGGATTTGTATACCTGTAGGATTTGTGTACCTGTGATGGTTTGCACACCTGTAGGATTTGTGTACCTGTGATGGTTTGCACACCTGTAGGATTTGTGTACCTGTAGGGTTTGTGTACCTGTGATGGTCTGTGTCTCGGAGGCGATGGTCCTGCTCGTGCTCTGAGCCTGTGTGCTTGGCACGGTCTCCTCGGACACGAACTGGACGGTGCTGGTGGCACCGGCCGTGGCACTGGTGAGCTGGCAGCCGCTCTGCTTGTGCCCCACGAACGCGTCCAGGTTGTTGAACTGCTGCTTGCAGATGCCGCAGATGTGGATGTCGGGTGTCAGCTCCACCAGCACCGTGGTGCTGCCGGGGACTGCGGGGACAGGGGGACACAGCTCTGGGTGACACAGGGACATCCGAGCTGCGGGGATGCACCCCCAGACACACGGAGAGCACCCAGTGCCAATGGAGCGTGGACAATCCTCCAGGATCCATGGACCACCGATCACCCCGGATCCATGGACCAACGCCCGGGATCCATGGAGCATCCATCACCCAAGATCCATGGACCAATAACCAGGATCCATAGAGCATCCATCACTCCAGATCCATGGACCAACGCCCGGGATCCATGGACCACCGTGCGGCCACGCACGGACCACCATCCGGAACGCACGGACCATCACCCAGGACCCGCGGAGAACCGCCCGGTCCCGGTGCCCACTGCCCGGCCCCGGTGCCCACTGCCCGGCCCCGGTGCTCACTGCCCGGCCCCGGTGTTCACTGCCCGGCCCCGGTGCCCACCGCCCGGTGCCCACTGCCCGGCCCCGGTGTTCACTGCCCGGCCCCGGTGCCCACCGCCCGGTGCCCACTGCCCGGTCCCGGTGCCCACTGCCCGGTGCCCGCGGCGCTCACGCAGATTCCCGGGTTCCCCCCCCCCGCCCCCCAGCCAGGTTCCCGGGCTCCGCTCCCGCCCGCTTCATGCGCTACTCAGGTTTCGGGGCCCGGGCAGGCCCCGGCTGCCCGGCGCTGGCGCGGCGCGGGCCCCGGAGCGCGCATGGCGCAGCACTTACACTGCACGGGGCCGGGGAAGGCGGGCGCCGCCCCCGCCCCGCCGCGGTTCATGGCGGCCCTGCCGCCGCCTCCTGCTCGGGCCGAGCCCCGGCACCTGCCCCGGCCCCGGCCTCAGCACCCGCTCCGCGCTGCTCGGCCGCCGGGCGCCGGCGGATGTGCGGGAGCCGAGCATGCTCAGTTGCGGCCGTGAGGCTGCGGCGGTGCCGGCCCTGAGCGGCCCTGGGCAGGCCGGGCCCTGAGGCAGCGGAGCGGCGGCGTTAAACCCTGAGCCGTGCCTGGCTCCAGCCTGAACCCCAGGGCCCAGCCTGAACCCCGAGTCCTGCCTGGCTCCAGCCTGAACCGTGAACCGTGCCCAGCCCTGCCCTGAACCCCCGAGTCCTGCCCAGCCCCAGCCTGAACCCCAGAGCCGTGCCCACTCCTCTGACCTGAACCCCAGAGCCGTGCTCAAACTCCTCTGACCTGAACCCCGAGCCCTGCCCAGCCCCAGCCTGAACCCCAGAGCCGTGCCCACTCCTCTGACCTGAACCCCGAGCCCTGCCCAGACCTCCAGCCTGAACCCCAGAGCCGTGCCCACTCCTCTGACCTGAACCCCGAGCCCTGTCCTGCCCAAAACCCAGAGCCCTGCTCATCCCCAGCCTGAACCCCGAGTCCTGCCTGCACTCGCAGCCTTCACCCCCGCTGTGTCTGGTGCATTATTTGTTGTGTTATTAATCGGACACCACTAACAGGATGTGTTAAATTAACTTACAAGAGGTTCAGATGAGCTGTGGCATTGTGAAGAGGAATCCCTCCACCCTTTCCATCATTCCTCCCTGCTGTCCTGCAGAAAGTGCTGGTCAGGAGCAAACTGCACTGCTCAGCTCCCTGTGCTGCAGGGGCTGGGGAGGGAAGGGCTCTGTCCTGGGCTGCTCTGGAGCTGTGCTTCCCACCTCTGCAATTTCCCAGCACGCTGCAAATGTGGCTCAGCTGGGAATTCTCAGCCTCTTTTCCTTCAGGGAGAAGATAAGGTGGGGCCAAATTAATGCTTTTCATAGGGGTTCCTGAATTTTGGTCGTGGCTGTGCTGGGAAGGGTTTTGCAGGCTGTGGGTAAAAGCAGAGCGAGAGGCACCTGCAGCAGGAGCAGCAGTGGCTGGGCAGGTGTGAGGGTCAGGGCCTTTTGGTATCCCAAGGGAGTTCTGGCTGTCAGATCCTTCTCTCTGAGCTTTGTTTTACAGGGATGGTCAGAAGAAGAAAAACCAATCACTGGCAGCGACTTCAACAAATGCAGAGCTTGAAGTACTGAAGAAATTGCTGTGTGCCTTTGGGAGAACAGCAGCTTTCAGACCCACAGCTGTCCACAGGACCTCCTGAGCTTCAAAACAGAATTATGGAAAGACTGGGATAAAAAGTTGTGCCAGGAGAGGCTCAGGTTGGAAATCAGGAGGAATTTCCCCATGGAAAAGGTGGTCAGGCTTTGGCAGGGGATGCCCAGGGAGTTTTGGATCCCATCCCTGGAGGTGGCACTCAGTGGAGTGGGGATCAGGCACAGCTTGGAGATCTTTTCCAGCCTCAATGATTATGGGATTCTGGCTTTGGCATGAACCTTGCAAACACCATTATTATCTCATGAATAACTAAGAACTCTCTGAGCCCAGGACTTTATGGATGCTCTGGAGTTCTCCCTTGCCTGGCTGAGGATTGATGTCTGAGAGTGTAACACTGCACCAGGCACTTGAGTCATGGAGCAGAGCTGTGCTGAGATCACACTTGACACGATTTGCAGCCTCTGAGGCATAAATCAGTGTGCATGTGTAATGTTCCTCACCCTTAACCCGGCTGACATGACAATACTGCACTGCTCCAGGCTCCCCACAAGTGCAGTGCAAGCAAACGAGGCCCAGAACAGACAAATGTCAATCATGAGAGACAAGGGGAAAAAAAAAATCAGAGGCATAAAAAAGTCAGAGCTCATCAGAGCCTCGGAGACAGGCGTTCCCTGGCTCAGTTTGGACAGTGTGGCCTCAGTGCTCTCCTGGAGACAGGACAACAAGAAATGGGTGGACTTTTGCCTCCATCCATCTCCTGTCACCTCAGACCACACAGGAGCAGCAGATCCCACTCTGAGCTCAGAGAAAACCCAGCCCAAACCTGTCCAGGTGCTGGGAAGAGAGGGACCTGTTCAGCCAGCCAGGAGAACAAACCCTGACCTGTGAAATACCACAGCACTCATTGTTCCCTTTGCCTTCACAGCAGGTGGAGGAGGGTGTGTTTAAAAGAGAAAGAGAAAAATACATTAATTAGCAGTATAAATGAATAAATGATCAGGATACACCAATAAGATTAAAAAAACCCAAACCTCAAAACCCATCAGTATCATAGGGATAGAACAGAAACTTGGTTACAAGCCTGAGGTCACTGAGGAGGGAGAGCTCTCTCTTGAAGGCCCTGGTGCAAGATCATCACAAATCAGGTTGGAAATGTGACCTAGGGGACAGACAACAACCTGAAATGTCAATTGTAATTAAAGCTTTGAGGTATTGAAGGTGGAGACAAACAAATGACAGATTTGGAGAAAAAAAACTTAAAGATTCAACCCCCAATTTTTAGCATTTTGATGGATAATAACACACAGCAACATAAATGCTCTGAGCTCAAATTAATTATGTTAAAATAATAGGTAATTTGTCTCTGTTGAGATCATATAATTATGATTTTTTTTCGAATGTTTTAAAATAACATCATTCCAATTCATAATGCAGGGTAGGGATTTTGCTGCTCAGTGTATTTGCTGTTTATACAATATTTTCAATGTCATTGCTTTCCTGTACAATAAATAAAGCCAAAACAATCAGATATTCCTAAGATATTCCTTACTGCTGTAGGAACTGTAAAATAACTCAATATGAAAATGTTATTCACTGCAATAGCACATTGACAACTGTGATTAAGCCTCAAATGAACAGTGGAACAGAACAGAAATGTATTTTTGTGTTGAGTTGTTTAATTCTTCACTGTCAGGACACAGACCTGAATCCACCCAGGGGAAATCTCAGGCATTTATGGGGTTAAATGTGCCTCAGTGCCTTTCACCCCATGGAAAATGTGCAGTTGGGGTAGGAAAGTAAGGGATGTAATTTCAGGGTTGAATTCAGCTTCCTGCACCTCTTACCTCTTTGCATTTCTCCCTCAAATGTTTTTTGGTTTTGTTTTTCCCTAAATGCAAATCGCCTGCTGTCATATGAGTAAAGTTTTAAAACAAACTCACATGATGATGATGGTGGAGATGATGAATATGTCACACCTGAAAATGAACTCCTTAATTTATGGAACATATTTCAGCACTTTTTGTATAAATATAAAAGTACAGTAAAACTCCACTGGGATGAACATGATAACAAATAAATGCTGAATCTAAGGCTGTACAGCTCCAGTCTCACATTTAGTCATTTTTATGATTATATTTGGGTTAAAAATGGAAAGCAACACCAACAGAGAGACTCCCTTGATACTCTGTGGAGCTCTGCCTGCTCCCTGGCAGGGCATAGAGGTAATTTTATTCTGGAAGCTTTTGAATGCTTTACAAGTAATAGGAACCAAGTGGGAAAAGCATATTCCATATTTTAGTTCTGACATCCTCATAGTAAAGAATATAGGGGAAAAAAAAATTAAAGATTCAAAAGAGTTGCCTGTGATTCAGTACCTAAAGACTCGGTGGTGTTTTTCAGAATTCCCTTGGGATGTGTAAATGTTTCGGAGCTGGGAGTACCCACGGGAGCTGGAGTCACTTTTGCCACTTCATCAAACTAACGAGCCTTTGAGTGATGCTGTTCCCAGGTTCAGCTCTATTGAGGAGGGGGAAAGGAGAAAACAAAACTGAATTTTAGACAGAATGGAATTCCTAAGAGCTGGGACAAGCAGGATTTATTAATCCATGCACTCCCAAGCTTACCAAAAATAATCTTCTGCTTCAGTTTGGCTCGATAAATCTCACCATCCTTCACAAGGGCTGTGCTTCCAGAAGGCTGCAGGATTCCAGGACAAGCAGTGCCTGGCTGTGCCACAAAATTCCTTTTTGGGGTCAGAGCCAAGGGCTGTCCCATGGCCAGTGACACGAGGACTTCTCATTTCTTGGCTGTTAGAACAACCCTCTCCATTTCCAACTGACAGAACTAAACAAACTAGATAAAAAGAATTCCTTTTGTGCTCCATAATTATCCATCAGTTATGAAATACCACTGCAGCTACAGGAAGGAAAGTCCTGTTCTGAGTTTAGTGGGATTATCCAGGTGAGCAGGAGTTGAATCTCTATTTATGCTACTGTAGATGACATTTGATATTGTTAGAAGGATAAACAAAGTGTAGGAAACTCTTTCTTTGTGTGCAGATTTTAATTTATTCAGGTATGGCTCAGAGAACTAGTGTGACTGCCCATGTTCTTCATCAGAAATTAAATTTGAGCTTTGTGAACACACTGCTGTTGTAGAGAGCATCCTGGGGTATTTTAGCTTAAAAAAATCCAATTTACTGGTCTTTAGTTAGCAGGTATTTAGCCTGGTCAGCCCTGGTGTGAAAAAATAGTAATAATAATAATATGTTGGTCTGGTATCACAATTCAATGCTGCTATTCATGAACTCTGTGTTACCCGCTAAAAAAAAAATCTTTCTGAAAAAAGCTTTCTGTTCGTGCCACAAGATATTGGTACTTGACTTTTTCAGGCACTGAAAAGATCAAGAGAAGGGTAACAAAGATGAGAGGGTTTGCTATTAGAATAATGTCTGCACACAGAAATGACAGCCAGGGAAATACTATCTGAACTTCAACTGCTGCTCGTTGTCATTTTACAATTAAATCTTTATCAGGCTAATATTCCCCGTGGTCAGATGTGTTTGCTTTCCAGGAATCCTGTAAAAATTCATTCATCTATGAATTTCAGAGAATGTGGCAGAGTATTCATGGAGAGCAGCTTTTAAATGTTGAAATTGAAAACTTCACCATCAAACCTATTCAATGAAGAGGCAGAAACAGAAGAGCATCTTCCTGAATAAATAAGAGAGATTTTCTCTTCAAGCACTACAAAATAAAATGCATCTCCACAAGCTATTTTTCTACAGTGGGGAAAAAAAAAAAATCTTTTTATGGTCATCTTGGAAATAGATCCAAATGAAGCATCTGTTGGATACAGAAAATGATTAACCCCGATTTGCTGCGTGACCCACCTGAAAGCTCTCCCATAACGATAAAGCCATGCTGAAAATGACCCTTTCATAACTAATATCTCCTTTCACGGCAAACCGAGCCCCTACTTCTGGTAATTTTCCCATGACTTAATAGAAAACAGAGAGGAAAATAAAACGGGATGAATGTTTTCCGTGTGAGGAGATGGAATGGGCAGCGTTATCCACGGCGCTTACCGTGTCCGTGCGGAGCGCACGGTGATGCTCGCAGGGCTCCTCCCGCTGCTCTGTCCAGGAGAGGGTGCTCTTTGGTCGGATTTGGAGTTTTTTCCTCATTCTCCCGAACCCCTGATCCAACCGAAGATACTCTGAAATCTCCTTCCACACGTTGTTTTATTTTAGGCTCCATTAGGATGAAATTCCGTTTTAAATAGCGCAGCATAGCTCTGAGAACTTCGGTGCCAGCATAATTTCTTGCTCGGCTGTGTTGAGCGGAACACCAAGGAAGTTTAAATTCCAGAGGTCCTTTGTGTATCCTGCCTGGATCTTGTGACAGAAAGGTGACTTCAGGTAATAGAGTTCTGTTCCCTGAGGGCTTCAGAAAATCCTCGGGAAAATGAGAGGCACATCCTGCAAGGATATTTCTGGGAGCGCTCGCAAAGGGAAAAAAATATCTCAGCAAAACAAAGAAATAAAACCCTCGTTGCACACGAGGCTTAGCAGTTGTTCGGTTGAAAATAACCTGAGTGTTATTATCTCATTAACAACCTCGCTGTCCTTAGAGGTGAATGATCACCGGCATTTTGGGAAGGCAGGAGAGGGGAGCTGGCAGTGCCAGGCTGGAGCGAACCTCCAGCTGCCATTCCAGCTCCTTGTCCCTGCTCCCCTTGGGGACATTCCCACCTCCCCCAGCCCTGGAAACGCTCCCTGCTCCCCTCAATTTTGTGAAGTTCCTGCCTGGCTTTGGGTGGAAACACCCAGAGCTGGCTGAGCCTTCTGCTTCGAATTCTCGGCCGGCTCAGATGGGATGGATAAAACAGGGACAATTAAACCATCCTGTGATAATCACCCCAAAAGTGCTCCTGGGGGAAGGAGATCCCTCCTCTCCTGCAGGGTCACACCGAGCGCTATTTAAATTGAATACCTGGGGTATTTAATGGGAATTTGCATCTCTTTGGGAAGGGCTTTCTATTGCCACTGCTTCATTCTGCTTTCAAGCAGAAATTTGGAAAGAACTTGAGCCCTACAGCTGTCACAGAATCATCCGGGCTGGAAAAGCCCTCCTGGACCATCCCGTGCCCGACCCCCACCCGGTCACCAGCCCAGAGCACCCAGTGTCCTCTCCAGGGAGAAACGAGCAGCATTTTGTGGGATTTATGGCACAAACCAGCTTTGTGTGGGTTTCCCGTTACCAAAGTCTCCTTCTCCATTCCACAGCCCTGGCCTTGTCCGTGTTGTGGATGCTGCAGCTGTTCTGTGTTCAGGTAAAACAAAAGGTTTTAATTAAAAGTGACATTGCTGCACCTTATGCTGCCAGTGGCAGTCCTGGTGAAAAGTACCTGAGAAATGTGGAAGCCACTGGAAGGTCCTGCCCTCCTGTTTGCATCCCAGCATCCATGTGCTTCCCAAGCTGGCAAGTGAAGACATCCCTCGAATTTTTTTTTTTTTTTCCACTGGAAAATAACTTTTCTGACTAAAATCATCCCGCAAAGCATACAAACAAATATTTTTCATGCTAATTTTCGGCCAAAATCTGTAGGCAAAAAAGGTCTTTCAGAGCTCTCCACGCTCTCAGCAAACGAGGACATTATCCATCAGTTCCCAGCTTTTCAGGGGAGAAGAAAACAGCTTCACAGATGTAACTTTTCCAATTAAAAATCAATTTTTGCCAGAAAGCCGCTCTGATTAGTTTTAATGAGAGGTAAGCAATCGTAAATGACATCCTGTGTCTACAAATTACGCGTTTGGGTTCAGAGCTGCCCTGCAGCCTCCACTTAACACCACAAGGACCTGGATCAGCCTTGTTCTGTAGCGCTGTGACATTTGCAGGGTTCGCAGGAGCCGGATTTCTGCAGGGCACTGCCCATTAACCCCGCCTGGCAGGGCAGGGAATTCTCAATTACCCCATCTGCATTTCCATTTGGAGCTTGGCTTTCCTGCTCGAAAGGAATTAAAATATTTCCAGGCAACCGTCGTGCGGGTGGGTTCGTGTCCTGTCGTGTGCCAGCATTTGGGGTTTGCTGTGTAAAAGGGAATTTTGGGAGAGACCCAGAGGTCTTTCAGCCCCATATGGATTTAATTGGCCCCTAATTTCTTAATATGTGTCGGAGATGGAGCTTAAATGCTCCTAAATTGTGGGGAAGAAAGCGAGGCTTAAAATGACATTTTCTTCACAACTCATTTTGTGCACTCAGCCAACAAAAAAAGTTCTATTCCCGATTCCATTGTTTCTAATTGTAAATATAATTATGAGTGCATAAACTGAGATGTTGAGGCATGCATTTAATTCTGAAACACGAACTCATGTTTCTACCAATGTATTCCAGGGAAAAGTCAAGCAGCAAAGTTTCCCACTGATAAGAAACTGCAAAACTTCCATATCTTCCGTTTTTCATGTAATGATAATTTCTGTTTGCTGTTCCTCAAAAAGTGACCGCATTCAGAGTAGAAAAACCAAATCAACAATGATTTAATAAACACAAATGATTTGAAAATGTTCTGGAGGAGTTTGGAGTGATTGACTTTCTTTGGTGTCCCTGATTTTCCAGCTGGAGGGGGGACAGGGCAGGACACTGGCCTCTGGCCACAGCCAGTGCCAACATTTGTACATTTTATGTGGTTTATGCTCTTCATTGTGCAGGCAGAACCAGAATGATAACCCCAGCCTGGAGGAGTTTCCATCTCCTCTAAGATCAAACTCTGGCTGATCAAATCCTGTGTGATCAAATTGGCTGAATTTCCTTTCACAGCTTTTTTTTTTTTTTTTTTTTAATTGAACATTCACCTGCCAGAAGTTCTCCAAACCCACGATTCTGCCCTGACACCAAATCCCACAAATTTGGGAAGTGCTGTAATCGGGAGGGCACACCAGGGGACGTGACAATTCCACAGCCACTTGGTCAATTCCTAAGCCCAAACCATTCCTGAGTGAGCAGTGCCAGCTGTGACTCCTGTGTTGTTCAGAGATTCCCTCTGAATCTCTGGGACAAACAGCACAGGGGAAACCTCAGCGGGGGATTTTTCACCTTAAGGAGCCAAACAAAACATAGATCAAGGAGCTGATGAAGAGAGCACAAACCGGGGCTGAGCATCTCCTGGTCTCACCTCCTTCCTTTTCCTCTTCAGGGGCACTCGGTGGCACCGGGAGGATCCAGGGCTGCCCTGGACAAGGCACAAACCTCGTCTGTGTGCTGAAAACCCTGCAAGGCAGCTGTGAGGTGGCAAAGCCCAGCCCATGTGGATGTGCAGAGCAGGAATCAGAGCAGCAGCTCAGCCTGACACGAGTTCTGATCCGCTGAGGAGCTGAATGGATTCAGGCTACGCTTGATAAGCTTATCTTGAAGCAAGACAGAAGCTGGGCTGCTGGAATTCCTACTGTTGCTGTGTCATTATGCAGCTGAAAGTCAGGAACTGTCAAATGACATGAATAATATCTGTCCATATTTAATCCACGAGCTGCTGACAATTGCCTCTCACCCTTCCCCTGCGTGCCCGAGCTCCACCAAAGGGTTTGCAGCGATCACACTGAATTTAGGCAAATCTGTAGCTGCAGAACCACGCTCCAGATAAGACCCTCACTGTGTCTAAAATGGGGGAAAAGAGGAGATAGCAGCAAGCACAAAAAACTACGGAGATAATTCTTCCTGGACCACAGCAAGGAAAAATGTTGGAGATTGTGCTGACACTCGTGACGTTACAAATGCTACAGGGCTGGGGATAATGCAGAGTAGACTTTTCTCCCCCTCCCCATTTCAAAACAATCACATTCTATCTTCTTCGGAGATATGAGGAAGATTGTTATCTCGCATAATGAAAAGCAAATGACAGGCAGATAAACTTAGGAGCTGTTTATAAAGCCTTGTACAGTATTCTCCATGGTACACAGATAAGGAAATCACGTAATTGAAATGGCTACAAACAGCATTCAAATGGCACAGGAGAGGAAAATGAGGAGATCCAGTGCAGAAAGCAGACAAATTTCAGATGGCTGAGGGAGGTGTTGGGGCAAGGCACGTCCTGCTCCTGCAGGCACCTGCAGCCTGAGCTCACGGCCCCATCTCCCTCCTTCAGGGACCCCCCTGTCCTCACCCATGCCAGGCACCCCCGGGTTTGACACTTGGGCTCCTGGAACAACCCCCAGCTTTACCTTTTCTTCACAATTCTTTGCCCTGTGGTGTCTTCAAAGATATCTCAGTGCTTCTTCTGAAAGCTCGAGTGGAAGGCACCGGCTGCTGCTTATTGTTCTCTGCAGAATTGGGAAAAATTCAGGTCCTTTCCTATCTGAGTAAAGAGCAAAGTGATTTCTGAACTTTTTCAAGCACAGAAATACCGTGGAAATGTTTCCAAGTGTAGGTAGAATAACAGCAGAGGAGTTTCTGCTCTGAGGCAGATTTAAATGGAAACCTCATTGTTAATTTTGTGAGATTTTCTGGATGTCCCAGACTCCCCAGACCTCAGCCAGGGGATCCTGTTGTGTGTTCCAGAGCAGCATCTCCCAGGACCTGGAATTCAGGTCACACTGGAAGTCCTTACACTGCAATAATCTTCCCTAATTAGAGGAGGAAAAAAGAACTCAGCTGGACAAATGAACTAAAATCAGGAGAATCTTGAACAAACATCTCAAGCATTAATCATTTATAGAGAAAGAAGAAGAAAATCATCAAAATAATTGAGCAATTGCAGACAAATGTCACAATGCCTTGTATTGCCAAAATCTCATCATTGGAAATGTATACGTCTGATTTCCAGGTTTATTAATGAAACAAAAAGGCACCTACAATAGATAAATAATACATCATATGGAATTCACACAGTCTATTTATAATAGAGATCAGTGACACCTATCAACTCACATTAAATCACATCATGCAGATTTTGCCTCGTCTGCACATTGTCAATCTCTGCTTCCTCTTTCCCTGCCGTGGTGACAAAAAAGTAACTTGAAAAGAGTTGTCTCAAAAATCCCTGCAAGGAAACGTTTAAAAGAACAGCAAAACTCAGGCAGATTCATGGCTGGGAAGGTGCTGGCTCACCCCACAGCTTGCCCAGAATCCAGCTCAGGGATTTGGCTCACAGATTGGAAAATCAGGGTCACACCAAGAATCGAGGGCATGGATGAGTCAGTGGCAGGTCTGGGAGCAGAATTGGGGTATCAACCTTCTGAGCTGTAAAGATGAATCGTCCTCCATCCCTGACCTGTGCCCTGAGGGGAAAAAAAAGCATGGAATGAAGTGGGTTTTGAAGGAGAAGTTTGGGTTTTTACAAGCATCACCATTAAAACATAACGTGGGCTTAGAAACATCCTTCAAAAACAACATAAATAAGTTATTTTGCAGAAGAATTATTTACCATGAGAAGAGATAGAAATGTATAAACCAGTTCAGAGATGTGTAGGGGAAACTTTCTCAGTGACATCATCAGAAATGGGGGCTGAGGAGGCTGAAACCCTGGATTTTGCATGCAGCTTTTAAAACGTAATTAGTGATCTAACATCAACAGACGTCACTGGCTGTGGTAATGTCTGTGGCAAATAAATAACAGTGGAACACAATAAAACTCCCTGTAATGTACTCTGCTGTAATATTGATGGCAGCATATGGCAAACATCTGACAGCTGTTAAACAGATGTGGCAATTAGCAAACCTTCTGGTCATGCTGGTGAGATTATTATGCAACACGTTCTCCAGGAAAATCCTGAAATCCTGTGCCTTCCTGCTCTGTGCAGCTCTGCACGTGGGGACTGCTGCTCCCATCCATGGCCCATTTAGGCAGCATTGCTCACTCATTTCTCATAACCCAAATTTTTTTTTTTTTTTTTTTTTTTTTTTCCTGAGTTGCTGCCTCATAGAAGATTTAGAGAAATCCCGAATTTAAACAAGAACAATATCAATTCAGCCGTGGAGCAGATACTTCAATTATAATAGCTAATGGACAAATTGAGAGATAAAAAGACTTTTCTATCATGTTGAAATTCAATGAACAGTTTTCAATTAGGCTCTAAGTATAAAAGGGGAAAAAAGGAAGATACTTTTCCTTGATGTTAACATTGCAGGAGAAGATGAGAGTAACTTCACTTTTTCATTATACAGAAGAGGTGCATATAATGATGCATATTTAAATTATAAATCAGGTCACTATCTGCCAAATGAAAGCAATATCAATTAGAGCTGGGGTGGATCAGGCTTTAAAACTCCTTATATTTAATGACAAAAGTATGACTGTTACCCTCACCCAGCCAACAAAGGGATAATTTAAGGCAGTAAGAAATCAAAGAGTGATGTCACAAAAATAAGCCCTCACAGCTTTTTGGATGGGATTATTATAATTAATAGACTTCCAATGAGTTTTTTTTTTTTAATATTTTTTGCAGGTTATGGGCTTTCACAAAAGCATTTATTGCAGGCATAAAATATATAAAGCTCTAAAGAGTGGGTTTGAGTAAGGTTGACTTGAGGGTTCTTAGCCTTTCTACTCCAGTAATTCCTGTAAAATCAGAGTTTCATTTATAGGCTCAATTTATAACGTTGAATTTATGCCAGTTCATCTGATATCAATCATGATAATAGCATGATCTATTGTATGTCACTTGTGCTAATGCAAATTAAATATCATTACATTACAAAAAAAAAGCCTTATGTTAAAATAACACCGAGTGTGTAACTTGAACCAAAAAAATTAAGGATGAATTAGCAATTTGGGCTTATCATATGTACAGATAATAAAGGTAAACCCTTGCATATCTTATCTATACAATTATATAGATGCTGAAAAAGGGAAAGCTAAGCAAAAAAAATAAAATAGATTAAGGTTTGTGTAGCAAGATTAACACTGATTTTTCCTCTCCATTGTAGTTAAGGTCAAGTAGTGAGCAGTTTATTATCTTCCTTTTAACCACTGTGGTTTTGAACCTCTGGCTTTGACACAGGAGTCCTGGGAATCAGCTTTTAAAAACCTTCAGATTTGCAAATCCTGGTTTGAAATCCCCCCAGTAAATTACATAAATTACATCCTCACACACTCATCGTGGTATCTGTGCATTTGGGTATAAAACTCTCCAATTCAGGGCAGCTGAAATGATAAGTACAGCCAGGTAAGATCGTCCTGAGATTAAAGTGCACCCAAAGACTTTGTTGAAAATTGTTAAAAATTGGGTTTTTTTGAGTCTCACTGCAGTCCATGTTCTCTCTCCCCTGCTGAAGTGGCAGGACACCCTGTCTAGATTAAATAAGAAACATTTCCATGCATAACTGCAGGCAATTTTCCACATAAAATTTGGGAATATCTGATATTTGTGCAGATCTTCATGCTGTAAATGTCCTGCAGTTTTAGGCACAAGGAGCATTTATCAGCTGCGTGTCCTACACACATTTACACAGATTAAAACCCACTGTGGCAGTTTCTTCTTGAAATGAGGAGCAAATCTCTTTGCTTGGAGGTGTCTGTGAGTTCTCTGTGTGCTGGCAGTCCTGCAGGTCCATTTTTGGTTACATCATTTTCTTTTTCCAGCTCCCTGTGCTGATAAACTGCTGCCTGTGCTGTGAGGTTCCAGGAAAGCTCCTGGAAATGTTGTGTTTGGTACCTGTGGGACTTTTCCCTTTTCCTGCAGTGTCTGAGCACGTTTCCATCATTCCCACACCTGCCTGTTCATCATTAAACCACAGAAACGGGGGTGCTTTCCTTCCTCAAGGGAAAATGAGGTTTTGGGGTCACCTAATTACCCCTTACAGTACCTGAAGGGAGCCTAAAAGATGATGGAGAGAGGGATAGACAAGGGGGAGTGGCTTCAAAGTGCCAGAGGAAAGGTTCATTTCAGAGATTTGGAAGGAATTGTTCCCTGGGAGGGTGAGGAATAGAATTCCCAGATTTGCTGTGGCTGTTCTGGATCCCTGGCAGTGCCCCAGGCCAGGTTGGACATTGGGGTTTGGGACAGCCTGGGACAGTGGAAGGTGTCCCTGCCATGGCAGGGGTGGAGATTTCAGGTCCCTTTCATTCTATGATAGCAACTATTAATATACTAAAATAACTATTATATCCAATATAACATAACTGTTACCATTATCTGTTCTGTGACAGCAACTATGGGAATAAAAACATTCCCAAAGCTCCTGAATCCCCATCCAATGCTGCTGTCCTGTGGTCTGGGAACCTTCATGGGAAAAAAGCAGAGAATTTTTCAAGTTGTGGCCGCTCCAGTGAAGCTGAGATTGGCTCGTGTTGTGCTGTGATCCCTTTCTCTTCCTGACTTCTGGATGGAAAGAAGGGAACACAAAGCTCAGTTGTTTGAAGGAAGGGAACACAAAGCTCAAGTTTTTTGAAGGAAGGGAACACAAAGCTCAGTTTTTTGAAGGAAGGGAACACACACACAAAGTCCTTGGAAGGAGGGGAACACAAAGCTCAGTCCTTAGAAAGAAAGGAACAAAACTCAGTTTTTCGAAGGAAGGGAACACACTCACACAATCCTTGGAAGGAAGAGAACAAAACTCAGGTTTTTTTTGAAGGAAGAAAACACACAATCCTTGGAAGGAAGAGAACAAAACTCAGGTTTTTTTTGAAGGAAGAAAACACACTCACAATCCTTGGAAGGAAGGGGACAAAACTCAGGTTTTTTTTGAAGGAAGAAAACACACTCACAATCCTTGGAAGGAAGGGGACAAAACTCAGGTTTTTTTTGAAGGAAGAAAACACACTCACAATCCTTGGAAGGAAGGGGACAAAACTCAGGTTTTTTTTTGAAGGAAGAAAACACACTCACAATCCTTGGAAGGAAGGGAACACACAGCCCAAAATTCAGTGGCACTTTGTGCCAGGGTTCAGCATCTCTGGGCAATACTTTCTCCGAGTTTTGCATAATTAACTGCACTCCTTAGAGATGGAGAGGAGAAACTCGTGAGGTGAAGCCTGGCACGAGGCTTTGCACGTCCCCTGTTACACACAGCAGCCTGATCTGCAGAAGCATATTCATTATTTCACATTTTTCCTCCTTCACGTGGTGGCACTGCTTGTTTCAGAAGCAGAACTGACACTCTTCACTGCTCGTCGCTACAGATGTTAGAGAGATTCTTTAATGTTGGAAGGAAACACAAACCTCCTAATGGAGATCTTGGCAGCTAAGTGAAAGGAAAATAGATTGTTTTAAAATATATTTATAGGTCTTTTAACACATATATACTCTGACAGTGATCTGGGAGTTTAAAAAGTCTATTATTAAATTTGTTTTAACACCTCTGTTTACAAAGTTTCATGTGCTCCTTTCTTTACCTGCTTCATGCACTAAAATTCCAGGTTTTCCATTGCATTTGGACAAAGCTCAGCTTATTTTCGTGGACCTCTTGGAAATTTTATCCCAAGTTAAAATAAACCCAGTGCTAGTGCTGAGTTTAACCCTTTGCCACGAGGTAAAGCCCAGTGTTTACAGCCTCCAGAGAGGTCTTAGATCTTCATTGACTTTTCTGTCTGATAATCTAAAACCTGTCTGTGACACAGCAATTCCTGAGGTGTGCAGTAAATGATCCACACCAGCACTCTCACACTTGGCCCCACATCTGCTTAACTTTCAAGTCAATCTGCTCACATGATAAAGTTCAAAGACATGGATGTGGCTGCCAGGTTGTCCTGGTTATACCAAAACCTTAATTCCCATTTCTGCCCACTGCCAGGAGCCTCCACTTGGATGGGGACAGGATAAACCAGCTGTAAGATTCTTTTTTTATGGCTTTTCCTCTAACACCAGGTACTGGCTGGGGTCAGGGACAGGAAACTTTACCCACACATCTGGTTCCAGGTGGAAATTCTGCTGTACTCAATGGTGCCTTAGAAAATGCCAAGTTCTGAGGTGTCTTCCCCTTCCAGAGGAGCTGACAGCCCCAATCAAACCCCTTTAAATGCACCCTGGATTTCCCATGAATTATTCAGTCTGCAAATAATTTATTAGGTGAATTTAACCCCCTTTTTCTGTTCACAGATTGCCCCTGAGCATCTTTCAGCTTTCTCTTTGAAATTATTAAGTGGGTATTTTTAATGAATAATTTTGAGGATCAGACTCTCCATGACACACAACTGCTCAGATCTGTCTGAGGGGTCTCTGTGCTGCTGTTCAGGTGTGACAGGGCTGGGGTTTTGCCTCAAAAACCTCAAAAAAGGGTGAGGGGACAGGTGAGAGCTTCAGCATTTGTGGTTCCCAGAGCTTGGGAGCTGCCCCAGCAGCAGAGCAGGCACAGCCCTGAATCCCGGGCTCTCAGCTGGCACTGGCAATCCTGTCCTGCACCTGCAGGGGATGCAAACAGCTCTGAGGGTGTTGGCCCCAAAACACAACCAGCAAACCTGAGCTGAATCCTCAGAATGCAGAAATAAAAATCAGGGCTTGTGGCTCTGGAGCTCCACAGGGCAGGGCCAGAGCCATGTGCCAGAGGTTCTCCTGTCTGGCAGGAGGATCAGGAGCACATCTCTCAGGAGCTGAGACAAAACTCAGAGCGAGCAGCAACTCCCCAAAACTCCCAGGGAGGTCACGGAGCAGGGTTTGGTTTTGGTTGGTGGAAGCCATAAATGCCCTCCCAACTAATTCCATTCATTGGGAAATAAGAACTGGGGGAGGATGGAGTGGGAAAAGAGCAGCATCAAAAGTGCCAGCACAGGGAAAAGATAAAACCAAATCAGTATTCAAATTACATGCGTGTCTCAATTTTGCTTTGTTATTGTGTCACTATTTTGAAAAGCCCAAATTATGCTCATAAAAACTTAAGCTATCCATACATATGTATGAAAGTGCTGAGCATCAGCAGGGCTGAGACAGACAAATCTGGGAGTGGGATTCTTTTCAGGCTGTGAGAAGCAAATAATAATCAAGTGTAGTTGAGTTGTGTGAGATATTGGGCCTGGAACCACCTCCTTTGTCTTGTTCTCCTCCAGCAGACAAGGAGGAGTCTGAAGGAATTCTGCTGTCCCAGCTGGGGACATTCCAGAATCCAGTGAGGACAGTGGCAGATTGGCATTGGATGCAGTGCCTGGCACTGGGCTTTGTTAACATCCTGCTTTGTCCTGACCAAAGTTCCTCAGGAGTTTGGGGATGGAGCAGCTCCTGGAGGATGGCTTGGACAAGTGGGAAATTCCACACGTGTTTAGTTGTACATTTATAATGGATATATAATAAATATAACAATGCTTTCTCCACAGTTGGATGGGTCTCACCTTGAAGACACTTTTTTCTCCCTGTTGTTTTTGATATTCACCTTCTCATTCCATAAACCCAAGGAAAGGTTATTTACACAGAAACACCCTCAATGCAGCCTCAGACGTTCTTGTTGGAAGCTTTTCTGTGTGAGGAGAAAAAAAAACACACAAGCATATGCTACAGGAAATAAAAATAAAGGAACAAGAGCAGCTGCAGAGGAGTGAAAAGAAGGTGTCAGAGATGCCTGTGTCACCCAGGGCAGCCCAAGGTGCCAGTGGGAGCAGGGGACTCGTGGGGGTGACAGCAGCAGGGGCTGCCAGCCATGGCCATGGTGTCCCTGGGCACCCCTGGGCCTGCAGGGCTGAGCAGAGAGGGAAATCACACAGTGGAATCTCCTCATTCCAGAGGGAATCAGGAGAACTGGCATTGCCTCAAGTCAAAGCAAAGCACAGAATGGCTGGGGAAGGGGAGGTGACAGAGGCTAAAGGCGCCTGGGGAGCAAATACCCAAATTAAGGTGAATTTCTCTTTCCTTTTCCCATTCAAACCAACCAGGTCAACTCCGAACTGAGTGTTTGAGTCCACCCCCTTTAATCTGCTTTAATAGAAACAAAAAACCCCAAAACCCTGGGAGATGCTCAACTCTCCCAGCCCTTCCACCTCCAGCTCTGCTCTTACAACACTGGCATTTAAAAATCCCATCCAGGGATGGCAAACACGGACAAGAGGAGTTCCTCTGCTTCTCACTGAACACCAAAATGTCACATTTTATACCTGGGGTTTACCTGGCATTGTGTTTGGCAGCTCTCTGTGGCTCCTCTTCCTAAAACACCTCCAGGGTTCTCTCCCTGCCCTCTCCTCTGGCAAAGGAAGAGGATTCACAGCTTCTCCCTCCTCCTCTTGCCTTCAGAAGATCCATTTCTGTACAAACTTCCCACTGTTGGAAAGCCAGAGCTTGGGTCAGTTTGGGAGCTTTGACTCCAATTTAGAGAATTCAAGGAAAACCAGCAGAAATCTCTAAAACCATTAACAGCTTTGCTAAATGGACATATTTCACCACTTTCCCAAACTTTTGTGACTGAATTGTCCCGGACTGCAGCCCCCAGGTTTGATTAGGGCCTTGAAAGATAAATATTCAATAATAACACCTGTAATAAAAATGGGGAATGTAGCTCCACCCCTTCCTTCAGGAAAATTTTATCCCACTAAGTGATTGCAAAGTAGCCCCAATTCTAAGAGCCTCTGCTTCAATCTTCAGCACATTTCTGGGGAAGATGAGAATATTCTCCCCTGTTCTGTGATGAATTAGCTGTGTTTGGTCATATTTTCGGAGGGGGGCAGGGGGAATTACCATATCACTATATGCACAAGAGATCAAATGTATGATTAAAAATATTTATAACACTGATGTGGAAAAGAATGATATGTTAAACAGATAAGCATATAATAATGCATGTCTTACCCATAAAATTTAATTTATCCCTTGGGCAGGGCATAAACTTTGCTCAAGAACAACATGTTTTCCATCTATAGATTGCAGAGCTAAACTGCTTAATTTTACAGCAAATTGATCACTGCTGTAATATTTCAGGAGCAAAATGATCCTCAACAGTCAGTTCAGTTTCAAAAGCCCAAATTTATAGTTCTGCCTCTGATTTAGTGATAAGGTTTTTTAACATATTGGGCATTTCATCACTTTCTATCGGGAGTCAGCGTTGCACCAACAAAGAAATATTTTTTGAAATCAACAACAACAACAATAAAAAAAAGGGGCCATAAATAATATAGATCCAACTGACAGAAGAGTTTAATATTCCCTTCAGACTGGGAGGAGATTACTCAGGTTCCTGTCCTTGTAAACACTCGTCCTGTACAGGGGATGTGCTGCTCTGTTCCATGGGTGGAATCGTTCCCAAATCCCTTCCCAACTGCTCAGGAAACTATTCCACTCATTCTCCCAAGTGGCCAAACTTCATTTCACCCAGTGCAAATAAAATTTAGTGGATCTAAAGTTGCTTGACACTTTTGATATGTTTAAAATAAATGTAGAGAGATTTAATGATGTGAAAGTTCATGACTCAGTAAAGATTGCTCCCTAGCCAGGGTCTGAGGATAGACACCTATAAAATCAAATTATTATTATCACAGGAGCCAGGAGAAAAAAGTAGGCCCTGCTGAGCTCTATTCACAGAGATTTTGCATTCATTATGCTCCTCCTAGTTATGAAACAAAGGGACCAGGTAGGCTGAAATCTCAGAAGGTTTTCTCGAGTAATTCTTTGCAGCAGCTCTTTGTGATTACTGCAGTGAATTTTTAGAAATCCGAGGAACGAGTCTCCCTTAGCTCTGCGTGGCTGTGAGTGCTCATCTTGCAGCAATAATCTTCATTAGGGACAGTGGCAAAGTGGAAGTGGAGGCGTGGGTTGGATTTGTTCTCCTGGACAGAGAGTGTCCCTCTGGCACAGGGACAGGGACAGATCCCCAGCCTGGGGGATGTGTGACATGCACAGGGCAGGATTTAAAGGCTGGGTCCCTCTGAGAGTGTGACTAAGGAGAGCAGCAGATTTCCAAGCCCTGCTCACCCCACAGCTGCCCAGCTGTGCACCACGGGCACATCTGCACACACAGAGCATCCCTGGGGGCACTTCTGGAGATGGTTTCCCAAAGCTGCTGCTGCCCTTCTGCAGCATCTGCACCCTGGCCTGGGCACAGTAATTAAGGTGTTTGCTTGATGTTTCTTTGGATGCTTAAAGGGTAAAATGTCTGTGCACAGTGCAGTGTGAAGGTCTGTTCCTCATGGTTGTGCTGTATAATAAAAAAAAGAGAAAGAGAAAGGGAAGGATCAAATGCCAGCAGGTTTTTTTGGTGGTTTTATTTATTTTTTTTTTTTTGGTGCGTGAGCAAAACAATAATTAAGGGTGCATATTTCACCTGCAATTATTTCTGACTGCAGTTTAGATCAGGGAGATGTCCAAAGCCCTGATGGAAGCTCCCAGTCAGGGCTGCAGACGCCGTGTCTGGCCACAGGCTGCTGGGATTGTGCTGGGGAGGAAGGTGCCAAGCACTCTGGCTCCCTTGAAAATCTGAGCAAAAGATTTCAGCTGCAGGCTCAACTGATTGAAACGTTCTTCTTCGGTCACAAATAGCCATTAATTGTCCAAGCACTCCCACACCTCTGCTAATAAGCACTTACATAAATAGTTCAGGAACAGGGTCCTTTATCCTCAGCTTGTGCACTTTTACTGGGAATAGTGGATAAAAGGTGATTGATGTTAGCCAGTATTTCAAACATATTTTCTAAGGCTCCAAATGCAGCTTTGGAAATACATGCACTCGATGTTTTGAATCTTCTTTTAATTACAGGGTTAAGAGTAGGAAATCCTTTAGCTATCAGTTGCAATTAAAGAAGAACTGTCTCTGCACAATTTCGTGGATTTGTTTTACTTCACATCATCTTTCTCAGGTGCTTTTCACATTAAATATTTTTCAGGATTTAAGTTTTACAATTGTGCTCAAAGACCTGCTCAGTTCTCCTGCACCTGGGTGCTACAGAAACCAGAGTGAGAGACAGCAGAGCGAGTGTGAAACCTGGGCTGTGCTCAAATCAGCTCTGTGTCCCACCCTTGGGATTGTCCTCCTGCAGGGAACCTCCCAAAAATCCATGAACACCTGGGTGGGCACAAATCATGTCCTGTAAGGGTGTCAGTGAATGGCAGATGTTTGCCAGGGAATGTCCAGTGAAATATTTAAGGAATGTTTGCATTTTCTGTGGCTGTGTCAGTACCCAGATCCTGGGCTGAAAATCGGCCCACAGCTTGAAATATAAAATCCAAGGCCAGGCTCTGAGGAGAATGGGCTCATATTTGGGAAGCAGATCACAGTTTGGGCAGTGCCCTGGCATCCCAGAATCAACACAGAATCCTTGAAACTGGAAGGGAGCTCTGGAGATGCCCCTGTGCAGCCCCCTGGGCAGGCAGGGCCACCTGCAGCAGGTGACACAGGTGGGGCTGGGTGTCTCCAGAGGGACACCCCAGGGACACCCCAGCCCTCCCTGGAAGTTTTCCCTGGTGCTGAGGTGGAACTGGTTGTGTTTGAGTTTCTGCTCATTGCTGCTCGTCCTGGCACTGGACAGAACCTGCCAGCACCCCCTGGCACCTGCCAGGCACACACAGACCATTCCTGAGGCTGCTGGGTTTGTGTTTCCCAGGGGTAAAACTGGTGGTGAGGAGCAGATAAAATGAGGAGCAAAGGGAACTGAATGGGTTCAAGGAGCAGCTGTTTCAAACCCACCTTTTAAAAGGGGCTGTTGTGACTCTGAACCTCCTGTGTGTGCAAAGGGAGAGAGCCCCACATGGACATTTCCAGGAGACAAAGAGAATTAAAACTGTAATCTGATATTGCATCCCTGCAAGTGACTCATGCAAACAAAGCTGCTCCTGCACTTGTTACAGGGGAAATAATGTGATTTTCCTGTTAACCCCACATTGCATCCTTTGGTGGATATATATATATATATATATATATATATAAAAGTACACATAGTTCAACATTCAAATATTAATGATCACAAAAATGTTCCATTATCTTGGCTTTCGCTTTCAGAACAAACATTTTCATTTGCAGATGTCCTATTTGTAAAAGCTGTATTTTGAGTAAGAAGGGGAGAACCAGACCCTTTTAAAGTTGTCTCAGTGTCTTGCCAGGGTATCTTGGCTTAGCAAACTCAAGGCATGTTTAAATTTCTTTTAGCTCTACAACGTTCACCTGCTGAAACATTTACAATGCTTCTATTAAAAAAAAAAAACAAAAAAAGCTACAGGAGGAAATAAAAAGCAAATGTGTGTGTTTGGATGAACTGGGGATGTCTAAAGTGCATGCCAGTAGGTAGAATTAGATTTATGAGGCTGGGTTTATGTGTGTGAGCTTCAGAGGAAACTTCAAGAGTCTGTCTGACCAGAGCAGGGGGATTGTGTGAGTGGTCTGTAAAATCACAGAAATCACAGAAATCACGAAAATCACATCCTCCCAGCACTCCATCTTTGCTAGGAGCCCTTGCCAAATTAATCCAAATGGAAGACAAAATAATAAATTATAAAGTATTAGGCACAAATGAGCCTTTTGACTTGTCTAGACAGTCTGGATCAGATTTTCAAGGGAAAGTTATAGGAAAATGTTATTGAGCCAAAAGTCAGCTGTTGTGTTTGCAGAGGGGTCGTGGTTCCCAGTGCTGGGAGTGGATTTGCAGATCTTGTCTCAGGCTCGGCTGCCAGCTGGGGCTGAGCTGCATTTTCCAGGCTCTCAGCACATCCCCAGAGGGGCTCAGCAGGGTGGGACCTGTGGGGCACCTGGAAAAAGCTGAACCTTCTTTATTTACTGAAACAGCAGCAAAGCCCTGGTGGAAATCAGTTTGTTGTGAGCAATGAAGACTCAGAAACTGGCCCTGAGGTGCTCTGGAAATTTGTTTGTGAGTCTTAACTCTGTTAATATTTGTTGATGCTGATCAGCTCCCAGGGGTGAGAATCCCCTCTGCTCACATCCCCACCAGGAGCAAGGAATAAAATCCTTCAGCTTGGGGATCTCTCTGAAAATCAGAATCCTCCACCGTGGGTTTTGGCTGCTCACTCAAACCCGGCTCAGAAGAATGCCGAGGTTTTGGAGGCTGATATCAGGGTTTGACCCTCCTGTGGTCTGGCACTGTTGGTTTTGTCTGCAGCACACTCAGCTCTGCCCTGCTCCTTACCTTTGCAATTCCATCTCCTGGAATTCCTCTGGATTCAGCTCTTCAGACAGGATTTGTGTTTGCTCTTGGGCTGCTCCTCCTGTCCTACATATGTCAGTAACTTTCTGCAGAGTCAGACTGTCTCCCCTCAAGAGTTTTCTATTGTCATCACTTCTGAGCTCCACTACAGTTGCTGGCCCTGTTAATTCCCTGAAAAAGCTGCTCAGTTTTGTGTCACCAGGCTGTCCTCCATCAGCTGCCTTTGGCACACCATAGGAAACCCATTTTCTGGCCATAAAAATCACACAGTCTCTTGGCTGGCAGATCACACACATAAATGCAAATATTCAAATCTCAATTTGTTATTACGTGCTGGCGTGTGTGCTTTTCTGGAGATAGTCTTTGTTAAATATTGTAAATACCATAGTACTCCCCAAAACAAATACTTTCATTGCATTCTTTATACATTTCTGTGCCCCTGCTTTTTCAGCTGTTTCAGAATTGTAACCCAGGACATTAGAGAGGAGAGATTTTCACAGACACAAATGGGAATTAAGTGTCCAATTCAATTGACTTTTAATTGGAGTTGAACAACTAGAAAGCCTTTGAAGAACTCTGCTACACTGAACCTCTTAATTTACCCTGAACTTGTTTGTTGATGAAAATCCCAAGTCCTCAGCTGTAGGGAGAAGTTTCTTTTTGCTCCACTGGCCACATTATAATCCACAAATATCCAAGGAGTTTGGTTTTAGTTCAGCTCATATCTGGCTGAGAAATAAACTTGCTCTAATTTTTCACCTTATGGTCAAAACTACAATGAGCAGGAAAATCAATCATTTTTAAATCATCGTTATTTTAGCAAATAAATTTCATTCAAACATCATTTCCTACTGCCAAAAATCTCCCTGTTTTGTAATGGCAATGGACAAGTGGGGATATTTTTAGTAAATGGAATATTTTTGAAGTTATTTCTTCAAATTATAGTTGTGCTCATTAAGACGAAATCCAATTGCTGATTAAAAAGAATTACAGAAACTTTCATAAATTTTCCCAGGTTTTTTGAGCTTTTTGATGCATATAAAAAGAAATAAAACAAACCTTTAATAGATCAGAAAGGCAAACATCCAACCCAAACCTGTTACCAGTGAGGAGACAAAAAGAGAAGTCTCTGAGAAGATGAGTGGGATTTTAGAGATTCTGGCTCAAGTTACAGAAAATATCCTAAAACAGGGATAACAGAAACACATTTTTTCCTATTTTTCTCTCAAATCCCTCCCTTTTGCTTTATTTCTGCCAGTGTGGTACCTGAGGTGGAGGTGCAGGTGCTGAGCTCAGTGCCTGGCACGGGCAGACCCTCCTGGCTGGGTGATCTCTGCACATGCACATCAAATGCAGATTTCACTTCCTCCCTTTGTATTCCACATCTCCTGCAGCAGATAAGGGGAGACAAATGCACTTTCACTGGCAAAGCCTCACAGAAAGCTTTGGGGTGGGAAGGATATTTGGTGATGGTATCTGGAGCAGTTTGTCCCCTGTGCACCGTGGCAGGATTGATTGCTTTATCACTAAATGATCCCTGATGGATGACTATTGGGCCTGGGCATCAGTTACAAGTGAGGATGATAATTCAGTTTTACTGATGCCACTGAAAGGGGAAGTTAATCTATCGAATTGTTCAGAAGTTTTACAGTTCCCCATGAAGTGTTTAAAGCAGAGCTTCTCCACCTTTGCCACTGCCTGACCTGCCCTTTCCTCTTCCCCTCCCTTTTATCCGTGCTTGTGGCACAGAATTAACCTGCTGGCCTGCAGCAGAGCCTGCAGGGAGCCAAGGTGCTCCTTCCCCCTGGCAGGGACAGAAAGGATCTCATCTACACATCAAAAGTAATGGGGACATTTGTTATAGGATCACAGATTATAGGGGCTGGCAATGGGAGGGGCTTTGGGTTGTATTTAATGGCTGGGCTTGGACAGCCCCTGTGTGGGGTCAGGGTTTGGATCCCTGCCTGGGCAGGGGGTGCTCCAGGCTCTGCCAGGACGTGTCCAGAGCTGGGACCACAGCCTGGCACCTTTGGGGGCTCTGGGTACATCCCATGGCTGCCCTGCTCCTGGAATCGAACCGTGGATTGGGTTGGAATGGACCCTAAAAATCACCTCATCCCACCCCTGCCATGGCAGGGACACTTCCCACTGTCCCAGGGGGCTCCAGCCTGGCCTTGAGCACTGCCAGGGATCCAGGGGCAGCCACAGCTGCTCTGGGCACCCTGTGCCAGCCCTGCCCACCCTCACAGGGAAGGATTCACTCCTTATCCCTGTCCTAAATTCCTCATCTCTGCCAGTTTGAAGCCATTCCCTGTGTCCTGCCCCCCCATCCCTGTCCATCCTCTCTCTCCATCTTTCCTGCAGCTCCTTCAAGGCCACCCTGAGCTCACCCCAAATCTTCTCCTCTCCAGGTGAGCAATGCCAGCTGTGCCAGCCTTTCCTCCCAGCAGAGCTGCTCCATCCCTGGCATCATCCTGGAGCCTCCTCCAGCAGCTCCAGGTCCCTCCTGTGCTGGGGCAGAGCTTCTATCCCAGAGCCACACCAGTGTCCCCAGAGCCCTGTGCTGGGGAGCAGAGCAGCAGTGACCTTTTGGGGACACTTCCTTCCCTGGAATGCCACCTCCAAGGCAAAGCCTGTGCCAGCCCAGCCCCAGACTGATGAGGCAAAGGGACAGATGGAAATGAGAGGAAATTAGAATAAAAGAAATTAGTATTTGACGTGTACAAGCATATGCACATAAATATAAATACATTTATAGCTAAAATCAAATAGTTTTTTCCCCAGAGTGAGTGAGCTGGAGCTGCTGCTTGGGTTGTGCTGTCACTCCTGGAGATGATTGCAGAGCCCCTCAAATTGCAGCACTGCCTTTTACCCACCCTGGTGCCACCCATCTTCCCTCTGTGTCAAATGTTGATTAGGGAGGTCTCTGAAAGCTCAGCAGAGGAAAAAGCTGGAAGACAGAATTATGATAATGGAGAGAGACAAAGGTACAGAAGAAAGGGAATGGATATTATCAGCATGTTACATTTGTGTGCAAGGAGCCAGGCAGGATTAAGCTGTTTTGAATAATGCAGCTGACAACTGCAATGAAGAAAATTTGCCAGTGTTGGACTCCACCCCAAAGCACCCAATTTACTCCATATCTGACATCCCAGGGTGGGATGCATCAGAAATTCGGTTACAGAACCTTAAAAATACCGGAATGGTTTGGGTTGGGAGGGACCTTGAATCTCATCTCATTCCATGGCAGGGACACCTTCCGTTATCCCAGGGTGCTCCAAGTTTGTCCAGCCTGGCCTTGGGCACTGCCAGGGACCCAGGGGCAGCCACAGCTGCTCTGGAAAACCCAAGGCAGAGTCCCCAGTCTGCAGTCAGTGAGAGCTGCCACTCAAAATCACCTCAGCAACAAATCCCACATGGCTGTGTCCCCTCCTAACTGCACCAAAAAGGGTTTCAGAGACGATGAAAATTGAATCATGGCAGGGGAGGAAGTATTTAAAAACAAACAGATAAGCCAACGTTGGCTGTTGGGGGGCTGGAGCAGTAGAGGATGGGGCATGGGACAGTTTGTGCTCTCCATGAGCTGAGCAGGCACTGCCTAAGCTGTGCTCAGGTATTGCTGGCAGGGCAGAAATAGGTCAATTAATAGAGATATCTGGGTATTTTCTTACCCAAACAAGTTTTCACTGGAAATTATTCAGTATTCAAACTAATTTCTTGTGTGGAAAGGCACAAGTCAGAAGCAATGGTAGGTAAGTCACTCAGCAGCACTGGGGATGGGGGTTCAAATGCCTCCATGAGGTTGGTTGCTTGTTAAAATTCATCTTTTGTAGGTCCTCCTGACACAGAGCAAATAGAGAGAGAGATGAAGTAGAAATCACGATTTTTGGAGCATTTCTCTGAGCATTCTCTGTCCCTGCTGCCCTGAGGTGAGAGGCAGCACTGCCCATCCCCTCATCCCTCCCCTGCTGCTGGCTGCAGGAAGGAGCCACGGCCAAATGGCTGCTCCAGGAAATACAAGGATTTGTTGCTGGTTTTGGGGGCAGCTCGAGCAGAGGCGTGCTGCTGTGATTCCCCTCTCAGCAGGGTGAGGGGTGCTAATGGATCCAGGGCACCTCGGTGCTGCCTTAGCTGCAAATCCCCCTGCCCACAGCGCTCCTTCCTCTCTTCTGTTTCAACACCAACTGCCCCAGTTCCCCTCCCCATCCTCACACTGGCCAGCGCCGAGGGGAATAATTGGGAATAACAGGAAAAAAATCAATGTTTGGGGAGAGGTTTCTGACCTTTGCAGTGGTGAGGAGCCCAGACAGGGAGTTCCTGTGAAGTGGAATCTGATAATGCTGGTCCCTTCCCGTGGGCATCACTGAAACTCCTGCACAGGCAGGGGAGTGAAGATCCTGTTAAATCTGGGCTTTCCAGGTTGGAACAAGTCTCTTGGAACAGTAACTTCGCTCTCTGAGCTGCACTGAGGAAAAAGCAGGAGATCTTCAGGAAGCATTTTTAAGCAGTGATAACAAAATCAGAGTGATGGTCCCTAGTCAGGGGGCAAAGCAACACGAATACTGGGAAAATAAATAAAAATGTGTAAACTACTGAAATTGAACCCAAACCCTCAGTTCAGCCTTTGCAGATTTCCACCATTACTCAGTGGAGGAGAAAGAGTCAGTGGAAATGACAATTAATAAATCTGTAGAAAAAGGTGGTTCAGATAAAGAAAAAAACCCCGAATGCAACTTTGTCTCAAACTGAGCAGAAACTTTTTTCAGTTTCAGAAAAGTTTGAAGCATTTTTTTCTACAAGGAAGAATCTCAGGAGTGAGGAGTGCTCCTGGCAGGATCCTGGCAGGATCCAGAGATCCAGGTGTGCTCCTGGCACTTCCCTGCAGGATCCAGGTGTGCTCTTGGCAGGATCCTGGCAGGATCCAGGGATCCAGGTGTGCTCCTGGCACATCCTGGCACATCCCAGCAGGATCCAGGTGTGCTCCTGGCACTTCCCTGCAGGATCCAGGGATCCAGGTGTTCTCCTGGCACATCCCAGCAGGATCCAGGTGTGCTCCTGGCACATCTGGTAGGATCCAGGTGTGCTCCTGGCACAGGGGCCATTAGAGGGCAGCCCAGGCTCCTGTGCCACCTTTGCTGGGCTCTGTCTGGGCAGGGCAGTCCCCGAGAGGCTGCAAAGGCTCAGCTCACACAGGAACTCAGGGACAGCCTGGTCAATGATTAAAATCCTGCAGGATCCTCCGGGATTTAGCTTTTTTTGGGGGGAAAAAAAAAAAAGCATTTGGCATTTTTTCTCTCCTTTTGTCAGGTCCAAAGAGGATCTCCATTTGCTGAGTGCTCCCTGAGCTGCTCTGCACTGTTTCTCATGGCTAAAATGCCATTTTCCCTCTGCTGACCCAAGCATGTGGAATGACATCCCCCAGCACTGCAGAAGATGCACTTTCTTCTGATGCTGTGATTTTACAGAATGACACAAATCAATCTTGCCAAAAGCTGCTCTGGGAGCGGCAGCAGGGAGTCACTGCAGGAGCTCAGGGGTACCTGCAGCAGCTCACCTGTCCCTGCAGGAGCTCAGAGTCCCCAGCAGCCTCACAGCCCCTGGCAGCCACTCTGTGAATCCCAGAAGATTTGGGTGGGAAGGAGCTCTGGGGATGCTCCAGTGCAAGGCAGGGCCACCAGGAACACGTCCAGGAGGGGCTGGGGGTCTCCAGAGAGGAAATCCCATCCACCATCCTCAGGCACAGGGATGGGAGCTACAGGTGTGAGAACGAGGTAAGAACACCGAGGTTCAGGTGGGCAGCTTCAATAATTTAAGCTTCACGTGCCAGCGAGGTGAATGTGAAGCAGCTTTTAATTTCTTCACCAAAAATGTTTTAATTTCTTTTCCATTTCAACTCAGGGAAGATGGAAGCTGAATTTTTGCTGAGCTTTCACAGGCAGTGGCTGGGTTGGGGTGTTTGTGTCTGGCCACAGACACAAATGACAGTGAGAAAAAGCCTCCTGTGAATGCATTTCTGCTCCTCCAGATCTTGTCACCAACCCCGTGTGCAGCTGCTCTAGTTAAGATTAGGGCTGCAATTATTTTTTGCTGACTCCGTGGGTCTGAGCTTTTGCAGCAGAATTTCTCTAGAGGGCAGTCAGGACTCGGAGCTGCCTCAGAAGAAATAAATAAATAAATAAATTTTTATATATATATATTCTGTAGAAATGACAGATCATCTTTGCACAGCAGTAAAGGTTACAAGAGTGGGTGCACATGTTGCAGTGTAGGGTAGAACAGCTAAAAGCACATAAAGCAAACTGCACACTCTTCCTTCTCGTAGCATCACCCAGGCTGAGATTTCATTGCACATTTGTATTTGGAATTACTGAAAGCATTCTGCTTTTAGTTGGGAGGAGAAAGGGCCTTTCTGTTAGGGAAAGCTCAGCTTGGGTTTGTGGAGGGTTTGGAAACAGGGATGAATTGGGAAAATAAATCAGGGGTGCAAATGGCAACCTTTGGGCTGGACTGGACTTGCTCCTGTGACTCCAAACTGCTCCTTCCACAAAACTGAGGTGCCAAAACCAGAGCTTGGTCCAAACACAGAATTTCTGATCATTCTCTGGCCCTAATATTACATTTAACAGTGACAAAGGTAAGAATTCCTCTGAAATGGTGCTGTGAAGGACATAAAGCCTGCTGGATTTCACAGAGCAGCTACGACACGAGGGTACAAACAATTTTGGAGCTCTCTTGCACCTCCCCTGTCATCTTTGAGCACAGTGCAGTGAGGGCACCTCAGGAGATGAAATCTTCCATCAGGACACCCCAAAGCCATGCAGGAAGACAGGTGGCTGGAGAAGGGTATCAGCAATGATATCATGGCCAACACTCGATAACAATGTGCACCTGCCTAAGGCCGAAATCGGAGCTGTTGGCTTGGTGATGCCATGAATAACAGAAGGTATTTGTGTCACTCCACCGTGTAATTACATGACATAATAGAGGCCATCTCCATTTCAGTGGAATAAGCATTTACCACTGGTTCTAAATAGGTTTAAATGGTTTTAAATAGAGCAGGTGTGGCTGAATGGGAGCTGTGCTGCTGTCACCAGATGCAGGCAGGCTCAGTTCCTGCAGGTGCCTGTTTGTCCCTGCAGCCACAGCCAGGGATGGATGATCACACACACACCCTGCAGATCCTGCTGCTTACAGGGCCTGAACACCACAGCTGAGCCCTAAAACTGCAGTTCACCTTCAGGCCCTGACTGAAAATGGGATTTACAAACAAACCAGGGATTTCTTTTCTCTGTCACAACAGCAGGGTTTGCTCAGGAGCTCTCAGAGCAGCTGCTGCTCTTTCCCAGTGTTTCTGCACTCCCAAGCAAGTGTCCATCCCTTCCTTTGGCACCTGAGTGCTGTCCCACAGCCTCCAGCAGCATCCCCAGAGCTCTCAGCTCCTTCAGTCTCTGCTCCCTGCCCAAGTACTCGTGGTGTTGTCACCTCTCTCATGGCACATCTCTCCAGGGAACATTTTCCTGATTGTTCCATGCTCAGAGTGCTCCTGCCTGGAGCTGCCAAAGGCTCCCAAAGCCTCTGGGCTGCTCCACATACCTGGGCAGGTGCTGAAATCCCACCTGGCCCAAGGGATGTCTGCAGGGAACAGGAGCTGCCTCTCCCCCCAGAGCATCCCACACCAGCCCTGCTGTGCCATCGTGTTTTGGGAGCTTCAGGTGCTCAGCAGCAGCAGCAGATGTGCCAGTGCTATGCCAAAAATTCAAGTCTGGGGCAAAAATATCAGTGGGACGCTTTAAATAAGTGACCAAGACACAATTTGAAAAAAAAAACCCAGCTGGTTCAAGCAGAGAATTGGGATGTTAGGAACAATGTGAGAGCGGGCTAGATTTTATTGTAATATTATGTTTTTAAGGAATACTAAATTTAGGATCTAAAGATGTTCATACTTGAATATATTTAAATAATTACTCTGTGAAATATTCATCCTACAATCTGTATTCTTGCTTTTCAGGTGTCTTAGCATCTCACAAATCTGTATTCCTGGCCTTAAAAAGTGTGTTTCTTGCCTGAAACAAATTTAAACAATAATGTAAGATGCCATGAAACTTGAAACCTCCTATGTCAAGTCAAAAGGAGACACATCCCAGATAATTCCTTCCACATTTGGAAGAGCCTTTGGAGGTTTTTAGCTCAGCTCCATCCATTCACCTGAGAGCTTTTCCATTTCCTCTCAGTGGCCAAGTGTCCTCCAGGCTGCAGAGGGACAAAGCACATTTTAGGTGAGGATTTCCAGCTGGATTTTGAGCAGCCCCCAGCTCATGTCAGCCTCTGGCAGTTTTGCTGCTGCAGGTGTTTGCACAGCACTGATGGCACCACTGAAGATGAGATCTCATTAAAACCCACCCAGGTCAATTCCCCAGTCCCTCACTGGAGGACAAGGACACCAGGAGTGGTTTCCTGCCCCATGGGCAGGGTTTGAAGGCAGAGCTCTCCCCTGGGTGACGCTGAGGTAGAGCGGAGAATCTCCCATGAGAAATGGGTCACAGCCTTGGTTCTCACTGGGGCACCCCAGGTGACACCTGCACAAAAAACCTGACAAATCCCTGTTCCCTTCTCACCTCCCCGTGCCTGTGATGGAGATCTCTGTGCACATTTACACCCAGAGCACTCCAGGAACTTTCCCAGCACTCTCAGGTTATTCAGTACCAGCACTAAGGCTCATAAATAGGATGAGCAGAGCCCTTCCCAAAGAGGAGCATCCTCCTCAGGCAGATCTGTTTCAAAGGCACTGGCCCAGGAGTAATTGCAGTTTGAGGTGCTCAGTAAAATTCCCACTGGGTCCCAGAAGAAGTTTTGAGCTGAGGGGCTGTGATTTTGGGATTTTACACCCCAGTGTGCAGTGAAAGCTGAGCCCAGCAGGGCCTGACAGCGCTGTGGCTTCCAGCACTTGGATGAGAAAAAAGCCCAGCTTTAGGCAGGCAGTTAAGCCAGCCTAAACCTGTGCTTGCAGTACACAGCCCACTCCAAAAAGCACTTTTTTGGAAACCAGGGCCTTGAAAACTCTGCTTTGGACAAGTCCCTGTTCTCAGGTTCCACTGGGCGCCACTTCAGCCAGAGCATTCCCAAAAAAACCCATCAGTTTGTGAGAGCCCCAGGCCAACAAACACCTCATTCCATGTCCTGGGCTGGCCCAGGCTGCCCCCAGGAGCACGTGGGGCAGCCAGCCAGGCTTTAGGAATTCATCACCCGGGCATGCACACCCAGCAGAGCAGAGCTGGCTTTTCTGGGCTCCACCATCCCCTGTTGCTCGTGCCTCAGTTCCCCCTCTCCAGAGCTGCAGAGGTGAAGGGTTTGCACAGAGCACTTCTGCGCCTCTAAATGGGAAATATCCAAATGCCAAATGCAGGGAGAAGCATTTCCCTGGGCTCCAAAGCAGGAATCAGTGTTGGACCTGGAACTGGAACCGCTGCAGGGGCACTTGCAGAGCAGGGAGTGCTTTGCTCAGGAATGCAGAGGCTGCAGGGAATCGGCCTTGGTGCTCGGGGAGCAGTTGGGTTACTCGGGGTGGCTGCAGGGAGCTGCCTCATTTCTGAGGTACCTACAGGGAGCTCTGTGCCAGCATCCCAGCCTGGTGATTCATAAGCTGCTCGTCAGGAGCTGTTAAATATCTGCTTTTTGCCAACGCTCACTGTTTCAGTCTGCCAAAGATACTGGAGAAACAGTCACTGTAAAAAATTTATAGTTTCTCCCGGGAAAACAAAAGCTTTTTGTGGCATAAAACGAGATCATAAATTAAAGCTTTTTTTTTTTTTTAAATTAAGAAGTTACATCATGTTTTGATGTAATGTGATGTGGCAGGTCATGCTTTTAATTTTAATAAGCTTAAAAAAGAGAGAGAGAGATGGAGATTTGGGAGTATAAATATTGTTTCTGAACCTGCATCTTCTCTTGGTGGAGGCTGGCAAGGCAGGTTCACCTCTGCCATCTGGGTTCAGGTTTTATTTCAGCAAAACAATCTGAGCTGACTTCTGGAGGTAGCAGCAGCAGTTAATGAACTGAACTTCTACTCACAGAGCTTCCAGGAAATTACCAAACAGCATTAGCCCTCCTGTGGTATTTGTCATACTCAGGTATTGCTGTGCTTTAAAAACCTTTTAAATACCTTTTTGGGAATCTCCTGCATCTTCCAATGGTTAAAAATCCTGGTCAGAGAGACCCAGGGCTGTATTCCAGCATATTCCAGGACTGCAATGTGAGTGGCCAGAGACTGCAGGAGCAAGTGCAGGGCTCCCAGAGGAGTTGGTCCTTACACAGAGGCACCTCTGGATCCAGGGCTGGAGCCCATCCTGCTGCAGGCACTTGAAGACTCAGGATTTGTGGCAGTGTGAGGTTGTGACAGAGAGCAGAATTCACAGATCTTTAAACTGATGTGAGTTCTCAGCACGTCTAAGATTGTGAACAGGTACAGAAAAGTCTGCCTGGTGGTCAGTGGGTCTGGGCCCTTTTGTTTTATTCATGACAAAGGGAGATCAGCCTTCATTTTAACCTTGGTCACTGCCATAAGAAATGCAAAGGGTCAGGCACATCGCAGGACCAAACAGAGGGGGAATAATCACCTACTCAGCATTTCACTTCCCAAATTTGCTTCGTTTCTGCCTCAGCTGAGTCCCTGAATGGAGTTCATTCAGCCCTTTCTGACACAGCTTTCCTGGCCTTGGCTCTGATGTCCCCAGACCCAGAGGGGAATTGTCCTCATCCCTCCCTGGCTGTGGCTGCAGAGCATCCTGGAGCTCTCACGGCCTCCCTTGGCAGGAACTTGGCACTTTCTGGAGGAGTCTGGCACAAGCCTTGGGAGAGTGGAATAAGAAATGAGTGCTGTGACCCAGCTGAGTGATGGGGTTCACCCAGAGCTGCTCACCCTCTGCCCAGCCCGAGGTAATTGCCTTGGGGCACTTGCCTTTCATCCTCCTTTCTGATTTCTCTTGCCAGTCCTCTTATTTATTTTCCTAATAGTTCATTTTTCCTCCCATTCTGACTCTCATTTTGATATTTTTAATCCATTCAGAGTGGAGAGAAAAGGGTGACCCCTAGTCCTCATAAGTGACACCCAGTCTGAGCCTTGACTGACAGGAGGTACCATTAGAATCAGCATCCCTCCTCTGACAGGGCCTATCCATGTTAACATCTCTGTGCTCTGGGCTGCGGGTTTGATCTCCCAGAGCTGTAAATTATGAGTGACTCCATCAAAGGCAGAGGCATTCCTGCAGTGCTGACACGGGGAGGTCAGGGGGAGTCGTGCTTTCAGGATTTCACATGTCTGGCTGGGGTGCTGCTGGCCACTTGTGCCATTCCCTGGGGTGTGTGCTGGCAGTCAGCTGGCACAGGGACCTGCTGGGACTGAGCTTCTCCCTGCCCTGGGTTTCTGGAAGATCAGGCTCACACTGGAGAGCCTGGCTGTGGAGGCAGAGCCGTGCAATGCTCTATTGGAAATCATATCAATATCAAAACACAATAAAAGCGAACCAAAACATCTGAAATAATTTTCTCTGTGTACACAGAGTTTGTCTCCTTGGGGTAAAACTGATCGTGCAGAGTTCAAGAGGAAAGTAAACTACTGCAGGCAGGGAAAGTTCAGCAGAATTGGCTGAGAGCAACAGGCCAAGATTAAACATCTCCAAAGTTAAACTGTGAGGAGGAAAATGATTTTGCCTTCAGTTCCACAATTTTGCACCCCTGTTGTATGACTGGTTTCTGTGCTGGTAATTTCTTTGCATTAAAGAAAGCCATGAATGTTCTGGAGGAGGCTGAACTCTTAGAAGAGGCTCCGTGGGAAGGAGGGAAGAATGCAGAGTTTTGATTCATGCCAGAAGGAATGTGCTCACTAGGAACAAAGTTTACAAAACTCGTTTCAGGAGGTACCAAACCACAATGAGATCAAAACCTGCATGATCAGACTAAGTTGGAAAACAGAGTAAGGAGCTGCAGAGATGGGTACATAGGGAGACTGGGGAAGGTCAAAGGTGGAGGAGCCCTTAAATCTCTTTGCAACTGAGAGAAAACAGAAAAAAGATTTTTAAGAACTCCATACTTTGTATTCTCTTAGATAACGAGAACATAAAACGTCTGGTTTTCATCTTTTTTACACTTATGTAAAATTAGGATCAACTCACCAAGTTAATGGAGTTACATAGGTTTAAATCTGGCATAAGTGAGATAAGAACCAGGCCTGTCAGTTCATTAAGGGCTTCATTAACTGTGACTGCAATATCTTGCAGAGCCTGCAAATAAAAACATCATTTGAGGCTGCAGGAAGGGATCCTGCCTGTCCTGGAGTGTGCTCCACAAGAGCTGCCCATTCCCAAGGCTGGAGGTGTCCCTGGGAATGATGGATCCGTGTTTGCCCAGCCCCAGGGCTGTCCCTGGAACATTCAGGGTGGGAGCACACCCAGGAGGGTCTGACAGGCACACACAGGGCTGCACACACCCGGGATCTGCCATTTAATTCAACTTGCTCAGGACTTCTTGGCTGGCAGAACTCTCCTGTTTATGTTTATCTCAGATGTAAGTTAAATATAAAACTTCCTTCCACCATTCTGTGCTCTCTGCTGAGGGATTGCTGATGGTCTCATGATGCTTCTCAGCCCACTCTATGCCAATTTGACTCAAACATCAAGATAAATGTGCATTAAAAACCATCCACGAGAAGGATCTGAATAACAAAGCAATGAGCAGCTCCCTCACAAAGTTTATTCCCCTTCAGGACTGATGGGCTCCATCATTTCAGCTCTGCTCTTTGATCAGGAAATGATGCAAATATCCCACGTCCCTCTGTCAGGGCAGTTGTGAACAACTGCTAATTTTTTTGTTTAAGTTATAGGTCAAGCAGCAATTTCCCAGCACAGCCCCTAATGAAAGCAAAGATTTTCTTCCTTTTAAGCACACATCAGACCAATCTAATTTACTGGGCAGAAAATTCACTTTAGTGCAGAAGGACAATCCAGACGTATACACTACTTAGGCTCTTGTTAAGTGAAAATTGGGATAAGTGGTACTAAGTGGATGCATAGATCTTCAGCTTGTCCTCTTCAATAGGGTGAATTTTACCCTTAACAAGAAGTGTAAGTAGAGCATCAGTGTTGTCTGGGATCTTCTGAGGATCATTAACACACAGCTGAGTTTCCCCATAAAGATGCAGCACGAAATGGGAATTAATTGAGCTGTTTTAGTAGTTATGTACTTCCTGCTTTTTGCTTCTTACTTGTAAACTGTGAACTCTATTATGTCTTGTCCAAATTATTCTGGAGAAAAAGGTTTTGAATTAATTTCTATCAATCCTTCCTGGGATTTCCTTATGCATTTCTACCCCATTTCTGCTATTTGTTCTGCTGGAAATTTATCATATCACAAGGAAATCCTGCAGACACTTAATTTAGGCTTGGTGTGACTCTCTAGGTTTGCCCTTGAGAAGGTCTGCTCAGAATGCAGCGAGGCAAGCTCAGATATGCAGATTGGATATGGGCCCTCCAAACAAACTTCACAGCCACAGTTCCAGCCACCAGGGAAGGGCTGATGGCAACCTTAACCTGGGAAAGATTCAAACTGAGCCTGAGGGAGCTCCAGAGGAGTTTGGCTGTGTTTGTCCTTCCTTTAGACAGCAGCACCAGACACGTCCAAGGCTCAGTTCTCTCACTCCTGGGGAGCTCCGGGTGTAGCAGTGAGGCTGGTGTCACTCTGACAGGGATTCGATTTCAGAGAAGCTCTGCAAGGTCTGCACTGATGCCAGGGAAGATGTAATTCGGCTCCAGGCTGCCAGACCTCCATCCTGGAAAAGGGGGGAGCTTTCACTCTCCTCAACTCCTGCCAGGAGGGTGCAGCCCCTCCAGAAGGGGATCAGGCTCTTCTGCCATGTCCCACGTGAAGGGATGAGAGGAAATTGGTTTAAGTTGCACCAGGGCAGGTTCACATGAGATATTAGAACACTTTTTTCACTGCAGGAGTGGGCAGGCATTGGAGGGGGTGGAATCAGCATCTCTGGAAGTGTTCAAGTGGCACCTGGATGTGGCACTTGGGGACAGGGTAGGGGTGATGGTGCTGCTGGGTTGATGGTGGCACTGGATGATCTGAAGGTCTGTCCCAAGCCTGATGATTCTGTGGTTCTGGGACAGCTGGGCCCGGCTCTGCTGGGCTCAGTGTGGTGGAAATTCTGGTTCCTGGGGATGGGCACTGCCATCATTGCCCTGCCCAAACCCACACCTCAGGGGGATGAGAATGGACAATCCTGCTCTGTCCTGAGAGAGAATTTCAGTAGATGTCCCCAGGCAGGTGGCCTGAATTGCTAATAGAGCTTGCAAAATTCCCTTTTCCTGTTGTATTCTTTTTCCCACTTGACCCTAAATCAATCTTCTGGCTGGTTCAAAAAGCCCCATGGTCCCAGGGGAATGTAAATGACACCTTGGTGTGAGAGCTGCTGCTTTTGGCTCGTGGCCCTGATGTCATTTCAGTGCTCTGTCCATCAGGAGAACGTCCCCTGACACAGACACTGGGTTACCTTCGCTGCAGTGACTCATCATTTTCCCACAATTAAATTTTTGAGCTTTAATGCAAAGCAGACTTATCTGCTTTGACAGGACAGTACAGAACAAACAGAAAAGACTAAATTTGTATTGGCAGCTACCACTGAGCTGCAGTTATGAGTAATCCAGCACAACCAGAAAGGACACCAAGAAATCCAAATAGACTCCAGTGGCTGGGGAGCCAAAAGAGAAGCCAGAGCTGTTGGTCCCCAGGAACTCCCTGGTTAGAGTTGTACCAGGACACTGGATGGGAACAGCAGCAATAAATGTTTCCAGGATTTCTCTCCTTTCTGTGTATCTCTATATAGGGTTTGTTTAATTAAAAAAAACAATAAAATATTAAAAAACAACAAAACAAGAAACTAAAAAAACAACAAAAAACCCCCAAAACTAAAACTAAAACAAACAAACAAAAAACTCACAATGGCACCGTGGTTAATTTCTCTGTGTGCTATGAAGACTAAATGGAAAAAAATCTCTCCTCACAATGTGGACCAGCATTCAAACTCAGCAATTTCCTCCATCCTGTGCCCTCCTGCACCCAGAGCAGCCCTTCCCACAGTGTCCCATCTGCCCAGCTCTCCCTGCCCCTGAAATCTGCTGAGTGAGACCCAGCCCCACACTCCAGTGGCTCCAGGAGGCTCCTGGAAACCATCACTGCCCACACTGGGTCCCAGTCAGGTTTAATTTGTTCTGGCCACAAGCTAAAGACGGTTCCCTGCTGTCACAGCTGCTTTCTTGTGCTGGGGGACATCTGTCACACCTGGAAATGTTTGTGGAACAGGAAGGGAGGCAATTTGTACACAAAAAATTGGGTTGAATCTTACCTTGGAGATCTTGGCTCGCAGATTCATCAACTCAGGAATCTTCTAACTGAGAAAAGGATCCAGCTGGGTTTAGTTCCCCCAGTCCCATGGGCCCAGCAGTGCTGCTGGATGGCCCAGTCAGGAACTCTGGCAATGAGGAAAAACATGGAATTTCTCATTATATTTCTATCACTGGCTCCAAATGTACACGTGCAATTACTGCATCTGCATGTGCAGATCAATTAAAAAAAAAAAGTACAGGTGAACAGAACTTGCTGGCTCGTGTTTCAGCAAATTAGGACATGATTACACACAGTCAAAAATCTGGATCCTAAACCTTTGTACACTTCTGTTGTGATATTTTGTAATTGCTAATTGCAACAATATCCGTGCAGGGTACGTAATTCAACATGACAAGTGTTTTTAGCAGCAGGTGAATAAGATCAGTTATTGAAACAGCAAAATTATTGCCAACATTGAGGAAATTAGATAAAAATGCAAGGTCCAAAGAGCCTCATTCATATCAGATCTAACACAAGCTGGAGTAAACACAGAGAATTGTTAACTTCACATGTCAATAAATTATTTAAATAGTTTATAAGAAAACAGTGCCTTGGCACAGTTCTGACTTTTCAGCATCATAAACAGAGTAGTAATACTACACAGCTCCACTCATATATTTATATTTTGGACTACTCACCTCTTGTATTCCGTGTGTAAATTGGAAAGCCTTGAACATTAATATACCAGACACGAATTCCTGCCCTGACCAGCTCCCAGAGCATGGGGAAGCAGAAGCTCTTTTTGTTACACCTCAACTCTGCTTGCACTGGCTCACATCGAGCCTGACTTTTGGTCCTTAAGCAACACTTGGCATCATTTATTCCAAACCACCACAAGCCCTCATCTTGCAGTGCCTCCTCCAAGGAGGTGCTGCTGGAGAAGGCTGTGAGTTGCTTTTTGTGGAATTCCAGTTTGAGCCTTTGTGTCTGCACTGGGAGCTTTGGGAGCTGGGTCTGGGCAGGACCCTGGAAAAAATGGACCTTGTTCTGTGCCAGGGATTTTTTTGGACTACCACGAAGAGGGCTTCACTTTTAATTAATTTTTAAATGCCAAGCATCAAGGATGTGATATCCTTAAGGAGAAGGATGGGAGCACCTGGCCTTTCTCTTGCCCTCCAACATGAAATGAAGGCTGGGTGTCCTGCAGGAGCCCCTGGGAGAACAGGACAGGGCTGTGGCTTCACATTCCTTCCCCAGACACTGCAAAGGGAGCAGTTTTGGCTTTCACAGCCCAAGAAGTGCCCTCTTCATCCGTGCACAGCCAGGATGATGAGCAGCACAGATTCCCCTGCCCAGCTGCAAGTTCTGCCTTTGTGGCAACTTTGCTGTCAAAAGCAAAGGAATCACAAAGCACAAGTGAAAAGGATTAATCTGAGTGGTCTCTCTTAGCTGAGTTTTACATCAGACTGGATATTTAAAACCCATTATCCCGTGTCAGTCTGCTGCCATAAATCCCCCCTGGCAGAGGAGGATGTGGCAGGTTGGGGCTCTCTGATCCTGCTGCTGCTCCAGGAGCATTTCCCAGCTCCCAGCTCCTTCCTTAACCCTCTGCCCTGATCACCACAAAGAGTTGTATCTGATTTCTTGGTGTCCTGGTGATCAGGTGATAAATAAATGACCATTTCCATACCTGCACAGAGACAGCAGGCACTCAGGAAACGTTTGTGCCCAAAGTCAGCATTTGGGAACCAACAGCACAGGCCCACGGCCTTCCCACTTCTGCTTTCACTTTAAGATTCTTTCTTAATGAGGAATAATGAACATCAACACCCGGTTATTCAGTAAAGCAAAGCATATAAGCAATTAAATTAAATTAAATTAGCACAGCCAAGCAAACAAAGCAGTAATCATTCAAGTCCTCTATTTAGGCTGCAGCTATAGTGATAGACTGAAGAATAACAACACATTCCAGTAAAGACAATTACTATTAAATTTTTACTTTTTGAAAATCTCAAACACTGAGTAAATACTAATTTTTGTCACAAAAGGTTCCTTTTAAATCGTCTTCCCCTCTCACTTCAAAATGTGACAAATCCCAGACAGAAGTGGTCTTTTATAAGGTTCATTTTACAGGAGGATATTCAGCATTATCTTCTCCACACAGTTTGAGCTCGTATCCTCCTGGGAGTCTCCAGCACTTTCCTTGAATGTACTAAAACAAGGATTGGCCAGTCCAGAACAGTAAAGGATGGAGGTATTCGAGAATAGTCTTGGGTCAAGAATTATTATTGCTAGAGGCCTCCAAAATCTAGTTATGGGTTTCAGCAAACCCTGTGGGCTCTTATGATAATGCTTTTCTACAGTATTATTGTTATATGGCACTAAATCAGTCAGATTCATGAGCAACAAGAGGTCAATGTCTGATTGAAATTCATAAGGTCAAAAAGGAAACTAAAAATCAATTTATAAGATATGAAGATTTAGGTTCAAACTATATCCATGAGCAATAAAATTTCACATCCATAAATGTAAGAAATCAGTTATTAAACTTGAGGGGGGGAAGAAGACTTATTAAGTTTTACACACACATAAGGCAGCTAACACATAATTTTATCAGACATTACTGAAATCCTATGTGTAATATAAGAGATGATGGGCTAAAATGCTAAATGGTTTAGCACTAAATTATTAAGTGATGTATCCCTAAGGTATTAAAAAGATAAGAAATGCAGAGCAGGTGTCTCTCCCACCAACTCTTGATCACCAGTTTAAGTGCATATTGATAACAAATGCACTTTAGAGGCAAAATAGTATTAGTAATATTTTTGCAGTGTGAAAGCCTCATGTCAGAATAACTAAAAGCTTCTACCTGACAAAGGAATGTTCATATATATTACATATATATATATATATAAATATAAAATCATGTTAAGTGTTAGCTCCCTGTGGAACAGAAATGAACCTCCAGTTCTGTGGAGCTGCTTTGGTGCTTACACATGAGTAAATAATGGAAGGGAAATAACAACTCCACCACACTGAGAAGGAGAATTATAGCAAGGACTCTTACCTGGGCTGAAATGAAAATGCATTTTTATTAAAATTACAGATTGATGGAGATTGCTGGAAACCAAGAGGTATAAAAATGGAACGCTGCAGACAAATGTGGTTATTTCAAGCATAGCCCATGGATTCCACAAGAACTCTTTTTTCCCTTGCTATTAATTTTCCATTTGTGCCCCCTTTGGATTGGTGATTGCTCAGGGAATGCTGCTCACAATTGCTGTTTTGGTCTCTTGGTGCATCCAGCCTCAAAGGCAAACTAAACCTCGAGACCCTGAACTTCTCCTGCCTCCAACATTCCTTGTTTTCCCCTTTGGGAACAACCACATCTGCATCCCTTCCAGGCTGGGTCCTGCACTGCCTTCTGCCATCCCTGTCCTTGTGGGATTTGTGCATCCCATCCCTTTGCCAGGGATTCAATCAGTTTTACACTTACCCAGGGATTCAGTGCATCCAACCCCTTTGCCAGGGATTCAATCCATTTTATACTTTCCCAGGGACTCAATCCATCCAATCCCTTTCTAGGGATTTAATCCATCCAATCCCTTTCCCAGAGATTCAATCCATCCAATCCCTTTCTATGGATTCAATCCATCCAATCCCTTTCCCAGAGATTCAATCCATCCAATCCCTTTCCCAGGGATTCAATCCATCCAATCCCTTTCCCAGGGATTCAATCCATCCAATCCCTTTCCCAGGGATTCAATCCATTTTATACTTTGCCAGAGATTCAATCCATCCAATCCCTTTTCTATGGATTCAATCCATCCAATCCCTTTCCCAGAGATTCAGGGCATCAAATCCATTTCTCAGGGATTCAATCCATCCCACACTTTTCCATGGGTTCATCCAATCCCTTTCCAGGGATTCAATCCATCCAACCCCTTTCCCAGGGATTTAATCCATCCAGTCCCTTTCCCAGGGATTTAATCCATCCCACACTTTTCCTGGGGGTGCCTGGACTCTGACACGAGGACTCCTCAGCAATCATTTCCTATCCTTCAGCCAAAGGTTTCTTTTCCACCAGTGTTGGGATTTATTCCCATTTCCATTCCCATTCCCTCAGCACCCCCTGTTCTCCTCCAGCTGCTTCATCCCCTTCTTCCTCATCTTCCTCTTGCTCCCACTGCCCAGCTGCTCAAGTCCAGTTCTTTGTCTGGCCAGCAATTTTATCTTTTTATCAGCTATTCACTTCTGCATCTTCTCCTGCTGTGGTTTTATGAAGAAACTTCACAAGCTGAAGCCACAGAACCCTGGCATTGTTCAGGTGGCTGTAGGGATTTCATGGATTCCTGGGGGACTTCCCAAATTGCAGGACTGGCCAGCATTACATCATTGCTGGGGTACAGGATGTGTTCACAATAATTATGTGAAATTACAGCAAGTGATGATTTCAGAACTTTCTCCATTTTTTCTCTCTACATAAGCAAACTGCCATGACTTAATTACACGTTAATGTAATAAGCAACCAAAAAAATTCAGGTTTTACAAGGCAAAAGAGCCATTCTTATGCTTGTTTACAATGATTCTGGAGTAAAATTACCTAAAAAGGTTAAAATTGTTATATTAGCAATATTTTAATATAGTAGGGTTTAAATTATATTACAAAAATTATAGATAATTATGGAAAATGATACATTCTGTGTCTAGCAGGATACCTAAACACTCCTGTAAAAATGAAATAAGGATCTATTAATGCCATAAACCTACTTAATAAAAGTTGCTTTCATATTCAAAACCAAAATATTAAAGCATGCTCCATATCTGAAAGTCAAAAGTGAAAGAATAAATTAACTAAGGTTAAGAACCTTGTAGCAGCTGACTAACAAAGCTCTAGGGCATTATAAAATTTCATGCTCTTGTAATAAAAAGGATAAAGAATTGGCTAGAAGACCACTAAAAGTTAAAATAAATGAACATAAAGTAGATGAAAAAGCTTGACACGGCTGAGACCACAAATGTGTAAAGACCAAAGACACAGTTTTAAGCCATTAGAGGACTGAATTAAATGCAAAATGAATCCTAGTAGTAAATTAATAGAAAATTACAAAGGTAAATGAGCTCTTTTTCCCAGTGACAGAAAACTTTTTATATAATATTTTTTTCCCAGCACTTGAAAACATTAGAAGTGTGGTGAGTTAAATTCTGGCACCTGCCCAAGCCAGAATCAATCCCTAATACTTCTGCATATAGAAAAAAAAAAAAATCAATTTTTATAGAACAGACAGAAGCAGGATCACATGAGGTATTTTTTCACTTAATATCAGGTGGGAGCAATTCACCTTTTAAATTATTTTCTAGAGTGTGTTCAAGTTTTACCTCTGAGCTCAGCCTAACCTTCACTCATGCAAACCTTCAAAAGCAGGGATGAGAAAAGACCAAATATTTAACACTCGTTTTGTTGTTATTACTTTATCAATGGATGAGAGTGAGAAGAAAAAGGTAAAGGCACATTTTAACCAAAAGAAAAAGGAGAGGCAAGGCAGCCAAAATCTGTAACTTTGCAAGGCTGGGTGCAGGCACAATGTGGAAGGGAACACAGCTCTATTCTGACATGTTCTGTTCACCAGCACAAGAAATGTTTGCCTCTCTGGCCACTTCTGCATTTGGAAAATGCACCCTGTGGAGGGGGAGAAAACTGGCAATTATGGATCTAGCCTGGATCCCAAAAACCAGAGGGATGGGAAAGGAAAACACTTTGTGACCTCAAAGAATCAGCGCTCAGAACCCCAAAATGGTTTCCTGGCGAGGCTGGACCCCTCTGCTCGGGTTGCAGCGCCCAGAAATCTCCCAGAGCTTTGCTCTGTGCTGTGTCTTCCCTTGGGAGGTGCTGGAATAGGGTCTGGTTTGGTGTCTGCAATGCAGAGTGTCCAGAGTGCCACCAGTCACTGCAGTGAGATCCAGCTGGCCACAAACTCTGTGCAAAACCTTCCTGTGGCAGCTGAGTCTCACGTGGTGTTTGAAAAGCTCCCTGTGACACAGGAACAAATTGCCTCCATCACCCCACGGGCAGGGGTAAGACAGTTTTCCAGCTGTTTATTGTTGGAAAAATACATTCTCCCCCACGGGCTTCCAAATAGATGAAGTCAAGAGGTTTTCTAAAATCAGGAACCCCACGAGTGATTGGAAAAAAAAGATTTATGGGCAGTGCGAGTCTGGCCCTTTACAAGCTCAAGTTCAGAGGGTTTTTAGCGCTCTCAGCACAACTTCTGAACTTCAGGTTCAGCTGCTTTGAGGAACTGTCTTCCTCCAACTCTTATTTTCGGGATTTTTGGTTTGGCTTTCAGGCTCTTCGTGGTTGTTTTACCCCCAGGAGCTGCTGCAAGGTGAGGATGTCGTGTTGGAGTCTCAATGCAACCCCTTGAGTGACCTCTTTGTCATGTCCAGCAGCAATATTCCCTTTTCTAGGGCTGGGAAAGGCCTTTCCTGAGCGTAGGGGAGGGCACATCCCAGTGGGAGCCTGCTCCAGCCCATCCCAGCTGTGGAATGGTGAGAGAGGCACATGCAGCTCTGGAGGACAGGGATGCACTCCAGGACAGGCAATCCCCCGGAGCTGGAGGTGGGCAGGTCACCTGGAGGAATTCCTGCAGCCACCAGGTCTGCAGTGATGCAGCTGATGGGGTTTTGTGCCAGCCACCCCAAAATGTGAGAGAGGATCTCATTGCTCTGCCCATTCCAGCCAGGTAGAAAACTCACAGCAGCTTGTGGGTGGAAATCTTCGGAGTTTAGGTTGCAAAGGCACAAATGCAACTCTGGAAATTGAGGAGTTGGTGGGAAAAAATTGAAGTTCAGTGACGTTGGTGGTAAGAGACAGAGGACTCAGAGTGTTGAGCAGGAGCCCATCAGTTCTCTTCATTAACAAACTGTCCTGGCCCTGCTTCTAGAGCAGCCCCAGCACATCAATCTGACCATTTCTAATGAGATAGAGGCTGCTACTGCACGGGCCAGACTTGCTTGTCAGCCACTGCCTGATGGGTTTAAGTAAGAAATGATCCTTCATTAATTAACCTTCACTTGCTATGTAGATTCACTCATTGAGATGCAGGTAATTAAGCCAAGGTCATTTCAAGGACTGACAGAGCAAAAACAGCCATGCAAAGGTGCTGTGGCTGTTTTGATCAAGGGCTTTCACTGCAGTTGTTTCAGTGTGACAGTGACACATTCCAAAGTGGCCTTTTGGGGGGGAAAAGAAAACCACACTTTTTTTTAAATGTGTCACCCCAAGGCTAAATAGGTTTTGGACCCAACTATCTAGACTTGGTACATGGGGTAGGTTAGGAAAAGAAAATATCAGTAAACTCTAGAAAATTCCAGATGAAGAAACAGTAATATGTGGAAGAGAGGCAGGAATGAACTTATTGGGAGGTCTTGACAGTGACTGAAATATCCCTGCAAAAAAGACTCTCAATCTTGCATTTCATTTAAAGTAATAGTCCCCAATTAAAACAGAACCACTCCAGTTAGAAAACTTTCTGTAAAAAATAGAAGTGTAATTTGTCTTGGTGCCCAGATTAATCTCCCTGGCTTTTAACCCTTGCCCACGAGCTGGTGCAGCCCTGTGGGGAGCTGGGCAGTGCAGGCTCTGCTCCCTCCCAGGTGGAAAACTCCAATTATGAACTTGCTTGGGGACAGAAGAGCATTTTCTGCACTCCTCCAAATTAGCTCCTCCATCAGTCCAAGGCGTGTGAAGCTCCCAACTTTGATCACTGTTGAGAGCAAAGTGAATATATTGAACCTGCAAAATAGCCTTTGGCTCTTTCCAAGTGGCTCCCTTATAATTTGAGTGTTAGATGAAAGTTGCATGTTATAGATTTTAATAACTCTCTTCCATTTGGGCTGCTGAGTGCCACTTGCTGGGGATTATATGACCCTACTCCCCAGCATGTCCCATTATGGGCACTTAACCTTGAAAGTTGTAAAGACAGAACATTTAATCTGTTAAACACAGGCAGAATCAGAAGGTTATATAATTACAGGTAATTTGGCTTGGCACGTCTGGTGCTTTTCAATCATGAAAAGAAATTTTGCTGAAAATTTTCTCCTCAAGAAATGGAAAAGAAATATATAAAAAAAAAAATAAAAATTGAGCATTGCAGAGTAAAAGTATTTTTGAGCTATACACAAAAATGTCTTTCAGTTAAGGCCTTCAGTAATCATTAGTAAAGTTTTACAAGCAAAGAGCAAAATTCAGTGTTAACACTTGTGCAGAAAAACCTGGAGCAGATAAGAATGGATTTGAAATTCTTTTCCCACAAATATTCCTGAGAAGTGTAAATTAGAGCCTTCAGCAAATCACCATCTCCTTATGGAAATTCCACAGCTGGGCAAACAGCAAATTGTTTCCATTATGAAATAAAAAATCAATAAAATTAAAATCTCCTGAAAAGGAGGAAATAATTCACTACAGCAGAAAAGACCAGATAACAACAGATTATAACAGATAATAACCAAAGCATTCTGGCTTTATGGTGATGAGGGAAGGGCACAATTCTATAGAGATTACAGAAGATTTATTCATCCTAAGTTTAAGAAAATTGATGCTTCAATAAAGAGATTTTTGGAGGATCCACAGGTATTGCTGGACCTTTAAAACATTGACCTGAGTAAAGGATGCAGGTGTATTATTACTATTACTATTACTATTACTATTACTATTACTATTACTATTACTATTACTATTACTATTACTATTACTATTACTATTACTATTACTATTACTATTACTATTACTATTACTATTGAAAGGCCCCCTGAGATCAGATTTAAGAGGATGGTCAATCCTTGTGCCTCAGAGGTTTATAATCAATAAATACCTGAGAAAAGTTTTTTACAACACCTTTAAAGTGGGGGGGAGAGAGAGTGAGATGAGAAATGAGTGTCTGATAATCTCAGCCTAAAGTTCATTTTCCACAAGGAACCAACAACGTGCCATGGAAAAGAGGGAGAAATCCATGGCTGGACTAACACTTGGCCGTGCTCCACACACTTGGGGTTTAACCACTGGGTTTTCCATTTTAATCCTCTAATGTAACTGTTTTTTGAAAGAAAAATACAACAATTTTAATTTCTGGTCCCCCCCCCGGGAGCTCCTGGTGGCCCAGCACAGATGGACACTGGCCCAGCCACCCCTGCCCCATGTGGCACCCAAGTGCCACACGAGTGCCACTGTCACAGGCACTCAGGGCTGCTTTTGGCACATCTCACACACATCCCCAGAGCTGCAAAAATGAGCAATTAAAGCTGTGTTTCATTTGGAAATCTGAATTTTCAGCACCACCAACATTTTTTTCCCCAGGAAGGCAACACTGTCAAAATGTTTTGTTTATGCAAAGCTCTAAAAGGGAAAAAAAAAAAAAAAAGCCAACCAAACTAAAAATATGAAGTCAGCTGAACCTGAACGGAGCTCCAATTACACCCATTTTTTTAAAGCTTTTGCGAAAGTGTTTGAGCTTAATTAGGTTAAGCTATTTCAAAGCATGCCCAGTTGTTGTAATTTGTTTATGATACAGAGTTGCTCTTTGATCATGAATGTTCATTTTTATAGAAACCCTGTTATCAGTCCCTGGATAAGAAACAAAATGAGCAGTGTTTGTGGTAAGAAAATTTAGAAAAGTTTAAGAAGCTCAGAAAAAAGCTGTCTTCTTAATAAAAGAGAGACGTGACTTAATTTAGCATGTGATGGCAGGAGGGTAAATAAATGATTTTTTTAGGGAAGAAAGGGAAATTGAAGTGTGTTCATTTATCCACCATGCCAAAGATCTGGTGGTGGAGAATCTCAACCTGAACTTCACCACTTCTTGGGAAAAGCTCCTCAAATATCTGCTCGTCATTTTTATCATTGGAAATTCTCCCCTTCCCGTAGAAAGTGAACATAAATCATTCTCCAGCCTTGAAACTGCTCCTTGATAAGGATATTTTAGAGAGAGTTAATCAGAAGGGTGAGAAAGGTGAATGGAGTGTGAGTGTCCCCCTGAAAACACTCTGGCTCCTCATTTTTAGAGGCTGTTGGTGGAATTGGGGAACAAGAACATCCTCAGACCATCTTTATTTCAGAGCAGGAATCTGGGTTAGAGGCTGTGGGTTGACTCTCAGTTTCTCCCTCTGAAAAGCTTCTTCTCTCTGTTTTTTTTTTTTTTTTCTGGTGTTTTTGTTTCAATCTTTCCCGTGGTGAGATGGGTGCATTAGCTGCACGCTTTTCTAGCTGCAGATCATCCAAAATACATGACTACATCGTGGCCTTTGGGAAGGGCTGCATTCACAGAGCATTTAAATGAGCTTTTTTTTCCGAGATGGCATGAAGATATTTTCTCACTCCGAGGGGAATAATGCAGATCTGTCGAAGTTCCCTGTACCAGCAGAGCTCTCTCTCCCTGGAACACTCTACGGAATGGAGAAGAGCTTCAGATGCAAAAAAAAAAAAAAGGAGTTTTAAAGCTTTGCTCAGCTTTTTTTTTTTTTTTTTTTCCCCTAATTATTATTAATTTCTTTTTGAAACCCAGCTGATAATGTGAGTGGCCTGTGAGCATCCTTGCACATGCCAGGATTGGTCAGCTCAGAGCCACCTCACCTGATTAATGCACAAATTAGTCACGGATGCAAATGAGACGTGCAATATTTGTACACTTTCTCAATCCTCGGTCCTTAATGACTCACCTTCCAAAACAAAACTAATGATGTTGAAGAGCAATATGCAAATATTTGCTCTTTGACAATGACATCTCCAAGAAGCAGCCAAGGCTCCTGTATCATCAGTGAGGCCAATCACAGTTCACAGATCAAGTTTAGCCAGCTCAGTCTCTCCTCTTCACAATTAACTTCCAGTTACTTCCACGTTTTTCAAATGTGTTCAATATCCAACATTTATTTTGAGTCAGGGCCAGATTTATGAAAGTATTTTTGTCCACAGGAGCTGGACACAGTCCCTGCTCAGGCCCTTTTTCAAAACTCACCAGGTCCCTCCTGTGCTTTGCCTGCATCTGACCCTCATTTCTGGTCCTTCTGGTGGACAGAGCCTCCTTTTGTTTGTGGTCTCTGCACTTTTGGACCCTGAGATGATTTCTCAGATTGAAGGGCCTAAATCACCTGGTATTATTTTTACTCCAACTAGGCTGTATTTAGATACTATATCCATGTTTAAAATCTGCTTTCCATAAATGTTATGCAACATTCCCTTAAAAATTGCTGTTTCAGTTAACATTTCTGCCCATAAATCAGTGACTGGAATATTCAGAGAAAGCAAATATGAAAGGGGTGTGAACACAGCTGAAGGCTATTCAATGTTTTATTCAAAGGAGTTTTCATGGAAAATATTTTGAGGTATTTGCTTAGTTCTAATCATTACCATGGGACGCCTTGGAAATCCAATAGTGACAGAAATGCCAAAACTTGAAAGCAATTAAGTGTGTTTGAAGAAAAAAATTTTCATTTTCTGTTTGTGCTGAAGTTTTGGTGCAGGAAGGAGGCAGCCCAGCCGAGCCAAATTCCACAATTCTGGCAGCATCCAGCACTTTGGAAGGCCATGGATCCACCCTAAGATCTTGGAGACTTTCTGTGACTATGGGGAGCTTTTTTAATTATTTTTTTTTTCCCTTTTCTGTCAATATTTTTGGCTTACATTTCCCGGGACAACATTCCTGGGAATTCCCATTTTCGAAGGCAACAAAAGTGAGTTGGGATAGATCTCGTAGAGGGAAAGTTGTGGGTTTGTGTGCAGCCAGGAGAGCAGAGCAGGGGAGCAGCAGGGAAGGGCTGGACGTGGTGGCACTGAGAGCTCTGGGGACAAGGAGGGGATTGGACACCAAGGCTGGACTCGATGGGCTGGGAGGGATTTTCCAGCCTCGGCAGTTCAGGGATTCTGGGACATCCGAGCTGGTGCTGAAGCAGACCCCAAACAAAACACCAGTGAATTTATCAAATCCAGCCCAGTGTCCCCTCTGTGACAGGTCAGGCACCTTTAGGGGACACAGATCTTCAGGCTGCTGGTGGCCTCAAAGGTACCGAACCTCTGCAGGGCTTAATTCCCATGTAATGGGAGTCCAGGGAGCCGATTCCATCAGGGATTGACTCGCTCCATGATGTGATGGGTGGCACCTCCAGCCTGGCCGCGGTGCCAGGGCTGTGCCAGCCTTCCTGACGGGATTTCAGCCAGAGCCGAGATGGCAGAAGGCTTTTCCTGCTGGCAAAGTTCAGCTCCGAGCTGTGGCCGAGCACCGGCCCTTCCCTTGCTTTGCATTCCTGGCGTTTTGTCCGGGCTGCGTGTTCGGAGAGAGAAGCGCAGGGAGAAGCGGAGATGCGCTGCCCCGCTCCCCTGCCGCGACTATCGGAATAGAGACGTCGCATCTGAAACACATTCCCTCCGATTTTGGAAGGCCAAAGCATGAAGGCATTTCATAAATTAGGCTGGATGGATGAACTCTTGGAGCATAAAAGAGCGCCAAGGAGCTGCACGGGGTGGGTTTTCCCTCCAGGACTCGGCACTTAGCAGTATTCAATTACCGGTTCGAGATAATAAAGCACCAATGCAACAGCTACTTTACACTATACTTCATCTTTTACGTCCTCATGAATACGGAATTGCTGATCACACAGGCATCACACGGCTCGGTCCTGACATGCACAGCCTCAAAACCCCCTGGTTCTGTGCTGGGTTTGAACTCTTGGGCTTGGAAAAAGCCCCTTTAGGAACGGGACGTTCAGCAGTCCATAAAGCATCGGGATGAGGGTGTTTGTGGGACTGCCCTCCGGGCTGGGAGGCAGTGTAATTTGTTATTGTTTTATTTTTAAACAATTTTTTATTGTTATTAAAACAATAACAGCCAGATGACAAAGGGTAACCCTGCATAAAAACCCTGCATAAAAACCAGGCAGGAACACAGGGCACGATACACGAGCAGAAAATACAAAATCAACCCAAAAGCTCCATAGTATTTCTCACTGTAACCTGCCTGGTCCCATTCTGCCATCACTGTAAAATGACTTTACACGCTGTAATTGGGGGAATAATGGAGCCAATTTTCTATAATCATCTATACATCCCCAAAGCAAACCCTGAGCCACCCCAGGAACGCATTGCCATTAACTGTCTCTAGGCTCCACTTTTGGCACAGAACTTTTCATTCCAATGTTCACTTTGTAGTGGTGCCATTAGGAAATATTAAAAATGTTAACATTTTAATATAATGAGGCAGATGCAACTTGGGTTTTTTTCTTGCAATATGAACTTTCTGGAAGTTATGAAAACGTGACATTTTGCAATAAGAGAGCAAAAAAAGCCCCACCAACAAACCCAAATAAATGAAAAGAGGCAATTTAGATGCAGATAATCCAAATGTGAGGTGCTGATGTGCTGAGCCTCTGCACAGACTTTAATACTTCTTGAGGGAGGAGACTGGGGACTAAGCTACACTTTGGTCCAGGGAAGGAGGAGAGAGAGTCTCTTGTTCTCATTTAAAATGCTCATTTTAGATATTTAGATGCTGAAGTCAACAAGGTGCTTCAGCACACGCCTGAATCCCTGCCCAGGCAGTTCCCTCGGTGCCATAAAACAACGTTTGATAATTTGCACAATGCTTGAGAGACAACTGGTGATTTGTAATCCGTAAATCCAATGAACTTTTGACATCTCCCGTTGCCTGGGTGAGGCAAGACATCCATTCAGCTCCTAATGGGGGAAAGTTGAGGCACAGTATGATTTGTTTTCCTGATGTAAATGTGGCACAGAGCTATATTTTGTGAATGGCTGATGGATCTAATGAAAGCATTATCCCTTCGCCACAATACAAAGTATAATGAGATGAAACATTTGGAGGTGTTTAGGCACTCACAAACACAGGTAGGGACTCATAAAAATCCTTTTAAGCAGCTACTGGCAGACCTAGGCTCTAATATTTTAAATATCTGATTGATCAGCTACGAAGGTGGCAGAAATTGGTCCTTTTCCCTCTCAGACTGAGGAAAATCAGGGTTCAGAGAAATTCAGAGAATGCTGAATCATGTAAGATGCAAGTAAGAAAAGCTCTGGAAATTTCTTGCAAAGGTATTTTTTTTCCCCCTCCCCCCGTGGGGAAAATTCAAATTGTAAAATTCTGACTTCATGTGGAAATCTGGCAGTTTCAGTCAGGCATTAGTTGGGAAAGTTTTTTAGGTCAGCCTGGGATTGTGGATAAGGGAGGAATGAGTAACAGCCTCTGAGTAGCTAAAGCCCTTGTGGCTCTGGGATGTTAAGAGAGCAGTCTCAGCCTTATATATCTTATTTAATCAAAGAATATATAACTTCATCAGAGCTGGCTTCAACTTTCAAGTAGAAATAAACCACTTCTATTACTGGAAATTATTAGATACTTGCATTACAGCCAAACATCCCAGGGTTTTTTGCCTTTCTGGAAAGAAAGAGAACAAAAGGAAGAAAAAAATCTAAAAGAGAGAAGTAACAGCAGAAGCAAAAAAACCCAGCAATATTTATAGATAAATCCTCTTTTTACTTTTAATAAAATGCAAACCTCATCTCAGTTTGGGAATGTTTCCCTAGGAGGGGCTGGCTCTGAGGGAAAACCCGGAATGCCAAGCTCTGAAATCATTCCTGGGCTCTCCTTGGCTGAAGAGCACAAGGTGACCACGACAGCTCATCCAGGGAAAAGCAAGGCTCATTCCAGGGCCTGGGAATGGGCACACATTGGTGCTTGACACTGAGGGCACCCTCAGCTTTATACCCTGGTGTTCAGGAAAAACCAGCAGCCAATACATTGCATGTAGCTAATATCAAATATATATAACTAATATCCAGTATGTAATCTAATATATCTCTAATATTTATAGGCTCAAACAGAGCTGATTTACCAACACAGCCCCCACCAGTGCTCAGCTGAGCTGCACAGGGAATTCAGACTGGTTTTCCTTGCCAGCAGCACCTGTGTTCCAGCATTTCCAATCATCCCGGCCCTGCTGAGGACACATCACCCAAACCACCTGGAAAGGGAGCATTACCTAATGGGGGGGTGGGGGTGGGAATCCATCCTTCCCCTTGGATCTGCTTTCAAGCAAACTTCCATAAGTGTGAGGCTGACTCTGCCTGCAGCCCAGCTCCCCCAGCTCCCCCGAGCAGGTTTCTGGTGTATCTTTGATATCTGAATTAAAGGACATCCTGTTCCACTCCCAGGGTACTTGAACCTGTGGTGCCACAGCCAAGGACATCCATCAACAGCTGGGGCTCATCCCCTGCACCCCCAGATATCTGAGATAAACACCAAAGAGATCCAGAGATCTTTCCAGAGATCCAGGACAGGATATCTGGTGCTCTAAACTCTGGTTTCCATCCTCACTCCAGAGCTGGCATTATTGCAATAATCCTTGAGATGACCCCAGTTGTCAAAAATCAAATCAGATTTATAAAATGCTTTGGGTTCTAGAAGAAAGGTGCTGTAGGAATAGAAGGTGTTGTTATTATTATGACTGTAATAAGACAAGCTCCCCATGTCCCTTGGCGATAATGCAGCTCTGGGAGGGATAAACTATGGAGCCAACGTGAACCAGATTATTGCCTCATAAAACGGGACACCTGCCCTATTATCCCTTAAATAATAAGTACATAAAACAAATTTGACTGTAATAATAAAACATAATGGTGAAATATTTATGGGTAATTTTTCAATGCAGCACACGAGGATTAAGCCACGCAATTTCTGTTGGCTTTTACAAGAGTTGCTCTGGCAAATCCTCCCGGTGAGGTCCCACAGAAATGGTCCTGGAACGTGTCAGGAGGAGCACAGGAGGGGGTGGGAAAGTGAGATGGGGGCTTTAAAATGTGACAAACGAGCACAGAACCCACCCTTGCCCTCGGCAGGCAGAAAGGGAACGGGTGCTCCGAGCAATCCACCAGGAGCGTGGGTATGAGTGAGGAAAACATCCCAGCCAGGTCCCTCCTCCCTCTCAGGTGTGTGCAGATAATTCCAGCTGGGCAGGAATTAACCAGAGCAAAGGGTTAATTGGGGCCACCTCCCATCACAGCAGCCACCAAAGAAACCCCCCAAAAACTCCAAATGCAAGCTGGGCTTAGGTCTGTTTGCAGATAAACAGCGCCGAGCCCTTCATAAAAACAACACCGAGCACTTAATATGACAAACTAACAAGTAGTATAAAGAATTACTTTAGGGATCTCATCAAATTACATCTTTTACATCTCAGAATTTCTCACTTACCTCTCACCTTTGCTAAATTCTTGTAACTGAAAAAGCCACAGGGAGAAAAGAAAAAAAAAATTCATATTTTCTGATTGTTCATTTGGCAGAACAGTACAGATAAACAGGTTCCTTATTTCCTTTCATACAGTTATTTCCATATTCATTTCCCTACTCTTCTGTGGGATGACTTCTGATAGAGAAACAAAGAGAAAAAAAAATTTAAATAAGGAAGTGCATTTCAAAGCAAGAGAATTTATGAAAGGCATCTGAGGCAGCAGAACCTCTAACCTGTGAGTACTTTCAATGTACTTTAGATTTTAAGTTGTCAGGGTCACATTCTCAGTTTTTGAAAAGCACTCACGTCTGGCTCCCGAGACAGAGCCTGATTTAGTCTTTTATAGGCACATAGTACATGCTCTAATTAACCCAACTTAATTTTTGAGCACAGCCCCACTGTCTAATAGCCATGATGCAATATTTAGCAGATTATATCACTTATTATTTTATAAGCCACCAGATAAAAATAAAGGGAATATCTGAACTGCATCTTTCTTTAGCACTGTCTCCCAGATAATCAGATTATTTTGATTTGCCTTTTCTTAAAGCACGATGGGTTTGTTTATTGCTGGTGCCTTTCCAAAGCCGAGGAAACACCTGATATTTCCTGTAGGTGTTCCTGGGCTGTGCCCACACCCCCATTAAAACCCCTCCTGCAACCCCAGGCGTTTTGGCAGCATCTCTGCAGGTCCATGGCTCCAACGTGGCCAATTTTCCACCAGCAGAGCCAGGACAGACACACCCCCCTCGTGTGTGTGTGTGTGTGTGTGTGAAAATCCCTCCCTGCTCCTTCCCTGCGTGCTGCCTCCCTGCCTGAAGAGTTTCTGTGTTTTCTCTTTGTATCATTCTGGCTCCCAGTACTAAAAGCCACATCCTGTTATGTTTGGTTGCTAGGTGGAGAAATGTTATCATGGGCTTCAGCAATAATTTATCCATAGAGCTAGAGGAGCTGTCATGTACTTCTGACAGTGAGCTGCAGCACTTTATCAGCTTGCCTGTAAATCAACCGTGTGTGGGTGAAGATGCCAGCAATGTTTGATCTCTCTCAGACACTCTAATAATCTGCTTTTGTCTGATTGATTCCTTCACATCACCAAGCACATTGCAACCGAGAGTGGAGTGCCCTCTGTTTATCTCCGTTGGTCATCTGCTGGAGGGCAACAGGGCAGAAAATGCTGTTCTCGCCGAGATGGAAGAGTTTTTTGGAATTAGGGGCTTTACATCATATCCTGGAGCAGGTTTAGTCCAGTAAATCAATGATAGCAGAATTGAATGCACCATAAATACCTCAAACCGTATCTCTTACAAGAATGTAAGAGTAATTCATAGAAACAGGAAAGGTAACTTTGCTGGGAAGAATTACGACCCCTACAAGCTGGAGACATGCAGGTCTTTTACGGCCTGTGTTTACATCTCCCCTCTTGAACTTCAGAGAAATGCTCTGCACTGGCATTTGGTTCCAGGCACTTCAGAGAGAATATTGAGCAGAGCAGGACGCTGTCAGAATTGATCACAGCCTCTCAATGCACAGCTCGAGTTTTGATAAATTTCTGACAAATTCTGTCCCGGGCAGCAGAGGCCGATGCGGCCTGGCCTGCTCTGCATGGCGCTGGGCAGGGCCCTTCTACCAAAAATCCACATTAAAGATGCACTGCAAGCAGCAGCCTCAGCCCCTCTGGGAGGAGAGAGAAGAGGGACGTTGTCAAAATTCATCATGGCTTCTCAATCCTCAAGTTTTGATAAATTTCTGATGAATTCTGTCCCAGTGGCAGAGGCCAATGCAGCCTGGCCTGCTCTGCGTGGCGCTGGGCAGGGCCTTTCTACCAAAAATCCACATTAAAAATGCACTGCAAGGAGCAGCCTGAGCCCCTCCAGGAGGAGGGAGAAGCATTCCCGTGGATAAATGGAGCTGGTTTGTTGTGTTTTGTCCATCACAGTGTTCCCCCAGCTGAAATCAGGAGCTCTGGCAGCGCCCTGGGAGCCGTGGCAGCCCTGACCCCTCTGAGAGCTCAGGGCAGGAGATCTCATGGATGTGACTGAATAAATCCCATCACAGGAAGCATTTGGTGGTGGTGTCCCCTCCGTGGGTCATGGCAGGATGGCACAGGCTGCAGGATATTTGGGGAATGCTCTAATTTCAAGCCAGTACATTGAGGGGAAAGGCTGGTGGTTCGCAGCACCACTGAATGCTAAAAAAGGGTGAAAATTCACACTGCATAATGTATTTGTAATTGTGCTTAAGGCAATGAGAGGAGAGAAATTCATGGAACAAATCTGGCATACGGTGGAGCCCTCTGTGGATGCTGCAGGAGCAGCTCCATCTCCTCCAGGCTGATTGCACGGAGCCATGGAGCTTCAGGAGTGGATCCACAGCCTCCCCCTTGGCCCATCACGGGGATTTCCCCAAATTCCTTGCATGAATTGGGATGGAGACTGGGTTCAGGGGAAGGCTGGTGAGCACATGGGCAGCACCTTTTAGGTGCAGCAGAGGGGCCCGTGCTGCCTCTCCACATTTCATAACGCTCACAGGCAAACTTCAACTTCCATTCACAAGAGATTTTTTTTTTTTTTTCACTGCACACATCATAAAAGCAAGGAAAGTGATAAAAGCAAGGAGACCTGAAGTTACAGCGTGCAGCAGGGTGTATTCTCTGTTCTTTCACCAACAGGCAGCATGAAATGATTTTAGTTTCACTGAGTGTGACAAAACACCCTGCTGGCTCCTCAAAGAGCTGAAACTGGCCTCCTTTCAGCACTGCAGTGGGAGAGGGTGCATGTACAGACAGACTGATGGACACCGGGATAACAGAGACACCTTGGGAGGATTTTAAATCCAGAGCTGTATTCCAGTTTGGACACAGCTGCCTGACCTCTCCTTTGACCATTTACCTGCTGGCAAGGGGTCTGTGGGTCCCAAAGTTTGCTTGGAAAACACAGCCAGAACTCTACTGGCTGAAATCAGCAGGAAAACACTGAGAGGCCCCAGTTCTGCCTTTCCTTGTGTTGATTTAGTGCTGGTGGATGTCCATGGAGGCTGTGCTCACACTGCCTCAAATAACTCAAGTCTAAACCCTCCATGGTCTTAAACTTACACGCTCTAAACTGCTCTTCAGCTTTATAGCACAAATTAATTTAAATAAACCCACTATTAAGTCTCAAACCCTACTAATTTCTAGTATTGCAATATAAGGGTTGGAGTTTCCAAAGAGAATTAGAAAATTAAAAAAAAAAAAAGAAAGAAGAGAAAATAACAAAAAGGAAGAGGAGAACTAGAAAAGAGGAAAAAGGAACATGTCTAAGGAAACTACTCTTCCAATAACATCGAGATATCCTCAAGAGAGATGTATAAGTAGAAGATATTACATGGCTGAGCAGTAAATATCACATTTCTTTTTACAAGCATGTTTCTGCATTTTGTTATATGTTGACTGGCAGCTACATAAATTTTGAATATCCTGTCTAAGAAAGCTTAGGATCTACAGGCTGTGTTCTCCACGCCTCTAAGTGGTCAGTGGCATTTTGTTATTCCATACCAGATGGATTAATTGGTGAAATATGTTCCAATCTAGAAAATTTAATATGTTTTCATGAGCAAGGAAAAAAAATGATTAAATTCTCCAAGTGCCACTGTCCCACCCAGCTTCCAGCTGGCACTTTGTGGCACACTTTGGAATAGATGCAGCCCCAGAAGATACAGGAAGGAACTACTTGGGCAACTCTGGTTGTTTGGCCTCTTTCTGAAGTATTTTGCTGCTGCTGTCAGGCAGCACTGTGTTATTTCCTGCAGAATAATCCCAGTCAGGAGGATTTCTGGATCATCTACCCGAGTGTTGGCCAGTGCTGAGTGATTGATTGAGGTTATGACATGACTTTTACAGACAGCACTTGCAGGGCTGGTACAAACACATGAGACTCGCTTGTTATTTTGTGGTAGAGGAAAAACACTCGGTGCTGGGAAGGGGAATTTCCAGCAGCTGGGAGACTTCAATAATTTGACATTAGGCTGTGTTTGTTTGATGGTGGGAGACAGGTCTGATGAAACCAGACATGCAGTTTACAATTCTAATTAATATCATCAGGGTTTTAAAGGGAAAAACCTCACCAACTCATTGATTCAATTCCTTGGGAGATACATTCCCACAGTTTTGCTTTGTCCCAGGTAAATGCCCTTGTGCCCAAAGGAATCATTTTCTCTCTACAGGAAACACCATCAGGAAGGAAACATCTACACAAATACTATTTTAAATGCACTTGTTTCACTTTTCAGGGTAAATCAGAGACCTGCACATGAGCAGCCTCTCAGCTGTAAATTCCAGCTGAATAATTCCCCATCTATTGAGCCCACCACTGAACATTGTTAATCTCAAGGCTCTTGTAAAGGAAGGATTCAATTTTGAAGCCTAAATTGAGACAATTCTAGTAAAATCATATATTGGCCAGGCATTTAAACATTCTATAAAGGATATGGGGTGAACCAGAGTCCTGAGAACAGGGCCAAAACCACAGTGGAAAAGCAGAAACCTAAGTCTAGGAAATGAGGAAAGAAATAGGATAAATCCTGTATGTAGGGATAATATTCCTGTCCTTTCCTGCTCTCTCCTGCTCAGGAACCACTTCTGGTATAGGGCAGAAGGGCTCAAGCTCTTTCTTTTAAAACTGAAGAACAGCATCAATGCCCACTCAGATTGCAGGGTGGGAGCACTCAGGTGGAAATGGGGGATCCAGGATTGATTCCCTCCTCTGGAAAATGCCTTTACTGTGCTGCTGGTGCATTTTGTGGAGGAGAACGTGGCAGCTCAAGATGCAAACATGCCCTGAAATGAGTCCCTCAAAGGGGATCTGCTCTCACACTGAGATTTGGGGTGATATCGTGGGGTGATATCTGCTAACCCTGCCAAAAAGGGGGGGGTTCACTTGGATCAGCCCCCAAAAACGGGGCTGGGGAGGCACTGCAGGACAGCAGGGGCCCCCAGCAGGGCTGAATTCCCCTTTATCTGGACAAGGGCTCCACGCTGCTGATTTTCAGGGCTGCAGAAATATTTACCACTGACATATCTCAGCAGATCAAAGGAAGCTGCTGCTGCTTAGCATTTCTGGCCTGTAATCTGCATTAATGTCTGTGCTCCTTCCAGACTTATCTGAAATGTTAATGAAAACGCTGAATTTGCCCCAAAGCACCAGAAATTTGGAGAAGAAAGTGAAATTTTCCAGCTCTCTCTGTCGAATGCAGAGGTGAGGCAGGCAGGTGGTGGGTCACAAAGCACCCTGAGCTGACACCTTTTGCTCCCAGGAGGTGTCACAAAGGTGCAGCAGAGTCCACATTTTAGTCTGAAAATGTGCAAAAGGACAGTCCTGCATCTGGGGGGATGCTGCACAGGGGATGATTTTTAGTGTTCAGGTACAAAGGTATTGTTGCCCTTTCTGCTCCCACGAGCAAGGCACCTCTTGAGAACACACAAATCACACCAAGAGAGGAACCTGCAGCCCGACCCCATCCTCTCCTTCCCTGCCAGCTCTTCAGAGAGTCACTCAATCATTTAGCTTTGGGAAAGATCTCACCCAGTCCAGCCTTTGGCCACTCTTGGTACAAGGTGCATCAGTGCTGGTATCAAACAGACCAACATGGTGCTTGCCCTGCTGAAAATACCGAGTATTTAAGTTCTTTTTTTTTCTGAGAATAGATTAAAAATAGTAATTAAAAGATATAATGGATATAGAAAATTTAATGAGAAGTATTCTGCAGATAGAAATTAGCATCTCATGGCTCATTTCTTGTCTGGTTCACTCCCATAACACTGAGGATATCCCAGGAATCATCATGAGACTCTGGGACCACGCTGCAATGTCCTGCCAGGCAGAATCAGGGCAGCTTTCACTGATTGTGGAGGTCTAGGTGTGCAAAATCCATCAGTGACAGACAAGGCATCAAGGACTGAGAAAAGAGAATTTCATTTCAGCAGGAGGTATTCCCAGTGCAAATGAAAGCTGCTCCTCCAGACGTGGTATTAGAGATACAGGGAAACTGCAAATTGAGTATTTCAATACCTCCCCACTCCTAATTTTAAGCAGTTAAAAAAAAAAAAAAGAAAGAAAGAAAGGAGAATGAAGGCAAGCTCTTTGGTTGCTTTGAGAACAATCAAACACCCTGGGACTGGCTGGCTCAGGGAGCTGTTAATGGGATCCAGACTCTTGCAAGGTCCCTGGTTCCAGTGTAGCCCAGATTAGGAATAATTGGAAGTCATTATTACCTGAGGGCTGCTCAGTGCTTTTAGTGACATGGCTTGGTGGTCTTAGTGCAGCTCGGAGTGAGCATCTCCCCATAGATCACCCACAAAGGAGATTCTGTCCAGTCAGTGCTTTCCATCAGGAGTGAGTTCTGTGAGTAAATGCAAAGATAAAATGTAAAATAAATCCAAATAATGTATAAACAATCTGTGTCACCTGTTTTTTTTTCAGATATTGGTGCCTCAAAGTTGACATGGAAAGCCCTAACACAGAATCCCAGAATCACTGAGGTTGGAAAAGGCCTCCAGCACCATCCAGTCCAATCTGAGACTGATCCCCACCCATCTGGCCTTGGTCAATCCTGTCACAAATAACACCAACCTTTAGAGCACAGGGCAGGATTGGCTTGGGATTTATGGTAATTCACCAATAATAACAACAGACTTTGGGCTACACTGCATGCTTTGAATTTGGTTCACTAAATCGTATCAAAAATCTTGGGTAGAGTTATTCAGTGCATAAAACTTACCTAAAGGATTTCATTGATTTTTAAATTCATTCAACTCCCCCTGGAAACCTTATTGTCTTCTCTTTGGGTGTTATGATTCCACTTTTATGAATCATATTTGCCAGCTTTGAACTTGCTCAGCCTTGGAATGTGCTCAACCGTATAAAAAGCCAAAATAGTTTCTCCCAAATAATCCCAATTATTCTCAATACTTACTCACTATTAATTTATTTAATCTGAGCTATTGCTTAATGATTAAATGATGAAAGTGCTTTCATTGGGATAGGGCTCTGAATGGACAAGGTATTTTACATTATTTGCTGAAAACCCATTCTAGGGGGGAATGTTTACTATTCCTTTCACATACAATTATTCCTCTCAGTGTTAATCAGACAATTTTTCAAAGGTGTAGTCATGAAATTGGACTGGCTCCATGCCTAATCCAATATCTGCTGCTCAGTAAACACACACCTCTGGATATATGTTTCCAGCCAAAGATATATATTTCCTAGGCAGCTGAATTTTAGCAGAGTGACACAGTCAGAGGCAGGAGCCCAGCAGTACAAACAGATATTTCCTTGATGGAGATCTCATTGCTATGCAAGCTATTTTTAGTTTTGTGCTTTACATGCCTTGGGTGAAAAAAAAACCCCAAACCAGAGCTAAACTATTTTCCTAAGTAATCCTGGTCTGCACGTGCCGTGTTTGGGACACGCCAGTGACTCAGGGCTTTGCAGGAAAACACAAGACATCATTTCCCTGCTTCATGCTGCATTAGTTCAGCAAAAAGAAAACATCTCTGCAGAGTCATAGTGAGTAACCCCGATGTGCTACAGCACTGACTGCCATGAGAAAACCTCCCCGAGGGCTCAGGAATTAAGGCTTCATTCAGCAGCAATGCAGAAATTAGAAACTTGGCTGTCCAAGGGATAATCTGTAATAACTCTGCTGAGACAATGGCCCACACTGAAATCAGAGCTGGAGTAAATGTGGAATTCCCAGCAATGGAATTTCTGTGTTCTGTGATGTCTGAGGCTTCCCCCTCACTCAGCTGAGTGACACTGGAGGTCTGCGAGCTTCCTTTGGCAGGATTTCCGAGTTAAATTTGGAGGTTAAAGAGCATCAACCAATCCACGGGGTGGTACCAGGAATCCGAGTTTGTGATCAGATTTCAGCCAGAGGTTTGGAGCTGTGCATTGGTGCCTGCTCTGAGCACGTGTGTGAGCAGAACTGCCCAGACCACAGCAAACAACAGCAAGCCCTGTTTGCTCAGCCTGCCCTGGGCACCAGCTCCGGAGGAACAAAATCGCTTCGGGAATGGGATGAAATCACACCCTGCCCTCTGATGAGCACAGTGAGCTCTGGGCAGGAACTCTGGGACCATTCCCATGGACACGAGCTTGCAGGATCAGCTCCACTGGCCAGACACAGCCCTGTGCCCCACGGATATTTTTATCAAAACAGATTTCTCCTGGGTGTGCACTTATTAATGCAGGACATGCTTTTGCTTACCAATCCAGCAGCCATACAAGTGACTTCACCCCCTCGCTCCTGCACTTTGAAATATTATTTTGCTCTTAATTTTCAGCCTCCTCCACCTCCTTCTTTCCCTCTCTCTCCTTTTTTTTTTATTTTTATTTTTTTTTTTTTATTTTGGTTGGTGACCACAAGTGTAGTTTCAGTAAATAAAGCTGGTGCTTGATAATGTGGAACGGCCAGGAGCTTAACTCTGCCCTTGGAGATCGCTTACATCAAACCAGCAATCAAAAAGTGGTGCAGATAAAATTTGTCATCAGGGATTTCCTACAAAAGAATTACAGTGGAGAAATAGCCTGATCGATACTATGGATTTTCACTGCAGGGGCTGATAGTCCAATTGCTGTGAAACACTCACACAGATAAAAGGGCACGGCTGCCACTTTGTTACAGACTGCTGACTCAGCCAGAAGCCTGGCAGGTATTTATAGGCCAAAGTGATACAGAATTATCACCTTGCAGTGCCCAGCTCTTGTTAGTTCTGAGATTGCCTCCCTTTATGGGATTGCTAAATGCAGGTGAATGGAAAAATGATGGCTAACAGCTGTCAAAATGCAACAGAATGAAGTACTTAAATCTTTTTTTATCCATTAAAAGGGTAACAACCAAACATAGATCATGGTGCAGACGTTGTAATGATATTTGGGGCTGGTAAACGAGGGGTTATAAACAATGTACATCTGATCAAAATGGTAAGAAAAATACAAAAGGGAAAAAAAAAGCCCCAATAATAAAAATTCTTCTTGTTACTTTACAATATGTGGCTTGCCATTTGCTTTGCTGCTTTTCCAAAGGATCTCCAGGCCCCTCAAGGCTGCTCTGAGCAACTTCCAGCTCCATCAACACCACGATCATTTTATACCCCAGGTAAAAATCTGCCTTAAGAAACCATTGGGCTGGCTCCAGGAGCTCTCATTCCTTGTTCTAAGCCAGTGTTTTACACCCTCACCAGGATAAAATGCTGATGGATATTAATATTAATATTAACTGACTGATTCCAAGGGCTGTTTCACACACAGACACTTGGTATGACCAGGGTGTGATGAAGGAAAGGAAATACTTTCATTTTTTTGGTCCAACACGTAGCACAAAGCCTCTCTGTGCTGGTGAACACTCCAGGACTGACTCTCCCCAGCCATGATTCCATTGCTAGGACAGGCCCAAGGGTGGGGAGGAAGGGGCACAGTGACCCTGGGTTTATTTTTGGAGTTGTCTACAGTGAGAGGCTGGCCTTGACTGCACAAGGAGGACACCTGGAAGGTCACACAAGGAGCTCTAGTGAGATATAAAATGAGACAGGAGGATCTGCACGGGCTTTGCCCTGCCAGAGCCTCCAAGCTGTTCTCCTCATCACTGATGGAGGCTTTAGCAGCTTAAAACCAGTCCCAGAACTAGTTCAAATGTATTTTTCCAGGTGCTTTCTTAGCAGAGACAGAACCAAGCTGGCCTTTAACACTTACCATTATTTATAACCTCCCAGTCCAGCTCCCAGAAAACTTAATGCCCAGATAAATACTTTTTTTCTAACATTCCCTTGAAAAATCCTGACAATCCTCAGCACATCACCTACTCTTATACAACTGAGAATATTTCTTTTACTTGTAAATCCGTGGCATGTCTTGGTGTGCCTGCAGCCCCAAATTTCCCCTTTCAGCACTCAGAATATGGCTGGTTTTAAATACATGTAGGGAAGTGAACAGCAGTTTCCAAAGGAAACATCAGAGAGGGGAGGAAAACAAAGAAGAGAGAAGAATGAAAAAGAAGAAGAGGAAACATTTGATTTTCATAACTGGGCCATGCCAGGACAGGGATAATGGAGCACTGATGGGCCTGCATCTCTTCCCATCCTGTTCCTAAAATCCCTGTCAGGTGAGAGGAGTCATCCCAGTTTTTAGAGAGGTTTAGAGATCCATCGTGAATAATGCCTTGAAGATCTCATTTACTTGGCTCATTGTTCTTTCCCCCATTAATACTGGTTTTAAAACCATCTTGTGTGTCTTGGAGAAACACAAATAGGAGGATTAAAGAGCTGAAATTTTTTAAATGTTTCAAGAAGGTCATGGCCAGCAGGAGCTGGGATTCAGGGTGGTTTATGCACCCTATGTTTTAGACTTCATTTAATACATTTTAAACTAAAGAAAGAAACACTGCACAAAACCTACCAACAATATCATTAAAAACAGCACAAAAAAACCCTGGACTTGGGTAGCACTGGAAGAAGTTTTTGGTGAGTTTGACCACAATATTTGACTGCAGGAGCCTTAGAGGGAAAACGCACTGAGTTTAAATTAAAAGACTAGAATATAAAGCAAAATATCAAATGAAATCCCGATTTGGTTGCCTGTAAGAAACGCTGCAGGTTTCTAAACAAACATTTTCCGTAACCAGGAGAGAAGCCACACCTTTCTCCCTGCTCCACAGGGAAAATTACTGTAGCACTTGTCTGAACTGCCTGGTGCTGGTAGAATCATAGCTGCTCTCATCAGAGTGTTGTTGGATGAAGTTTACTGTCACTAGCAATAAGCAGTAGATAAAAGGAGGGAGGGGAGGGGGATAAGAAAACAAAAGGGAAAAAGAGAAGCTAAAAAATTCACCAGAGGTGAAAAAAAAAAAGGGGGGGGGGGGCAAAAAAGAAGATATACATAAACTAGCTGTTTTTGTCTTTCTAGTTGCTGTGATGTGCACAAAGGAAATAGACTGAATAAAATCACATCTCAGGAACACCAACATAAATTCCCCCTTGCTTTGACAAGTACGTAATTTTGTGCAGTGATGCTCTTCACATCTGGAGAGTTATGAGGCAATTTCATTCCCATCTGACAAATTTACAAAGAAACATTAGAGAGAAGGGATTAGAAAAGCGAGAAATCTTTATAGACTTTTTCCTCAGGCTGTATTTTCCTTCCATCTTTTGGCTCTTCCTTGAGGAATATGTATGAGTGACTCATTCTGTATGAACGCCATAACTGAAACACTTAGCAGATAAGCAGAACATGAAATGTGCTTTAAATCAACTAATTGTATTTACATTATCTGGGAGGGCTGATCCCGATTGGCTAAAGTTTGGGAAAATTTGCTATTGTGCATTTTCAAGATAACAATTTAAAACTGGGGAAAAAAAAAAAAAAAAAAAAAAAGCTAAAATATTATCTCCAGAACTTCACTGAAAAGTCCAGGCCAGAAAAATAATTTGCATTGGAAAAGCACTTCCCACCTTCCAGCTCTGATTGGCCTTTTTGGCCTCATTCTGGACTCATCAAGACCAATTTTGGGAAACTGAGGTGGATTAAATGATCTCCTGAATTCATGGAGAAAATAAATGCCACTGGCAAGCAGGACAGGGAAGGAGTGGTTGGGCTGAGCTCACTCTTGTGCATCTCAAAGAGCTTTTCCAAGGAGGCTGAGCTCAACCTGCTCCTCACAGGCCACCAGAACACTTTGATAGAATTCAGACTACTGAAAAAAAATTTAAAAATGGAAGGATGAGATGAGCAAGGTGCTGCCAACACCAATGAAAGGCCTGGGAATTTTGGTTTCAGCTGCACCACCACAGGTTCTCTCTGCCTTCCTGGTTCAGCCTTCTCTTTGCTGACAGTGGGAAATTCTGGCAGGGATTATCCCAGCAATAAATGCTAATAAGAAATGCTGCAAAGGCTTTGCTTTCTCCTGCAGGGTTTTACAAACCCAGGCAGCCATGGCTCGTTGTAGTTACACTGCTGAGGATGTGTAAGCTCAGCTGATATATGGCTACTACAGCAGAGCAGTATTTTATGTTCGCTGTGTAATCAGGATCGGTTTTATTAAAATCCCATTTATTTTCTTCACTATTTTAATACCAAAACGTTGCCATGTGTTGCTCTCCATTGGTGTAACACCAAGGAACTTCCCCCATGGATATTTCCTGCCATCCCCAGCCTTTGTTTCCTTTGTAAGGTCATTTCAAGTGCTGGGTGCTGGGACTTCCCTCCTCCTTCTATTCACGAAAATTAGATGATGGTGCTCAGAAGTTCCAAAACATATTCCTTTCTTGGCACTGAGATGAAACGTAATAAAATGCAGATGCTTTTTGATAGAGAGCACAGACGAAAACGTTTTACAAGAGTGGCTCCTGGAGAGGGGGCAGCGCAGGGGACAGAGCAGAGTGTGCAATCCCTGCCTGTGACAGCAGACACTCGGGCTGGGCTGCTCGTGGTCCATGAACGTGGATATCCAAGGGGCCAGGTGGAGCTGCTGGCAGCCAGGGTTATGGCCCAGGGTCCAGCTGAAAACAGGGAGCTGAAATAAACGGGGGCTGGGAGGGATGGCAATGGGGCTGGGTTAAACTGGGCCGGGTTTTTGTGTCTGATCTGCAATGAGCTGTCAGGAAAATTAATCCACAAACTCAAGAGGTTCATGTCCAAAAAGGAGACAGAGGAGTCCTTTTTGCTTTATTCGAATAAAGGGAGAGGCCATGGGACATTCCCCTGGGGTCTCTCAGATTTTTAGAGGACACAGCCTCCTTTTTATCCCAATTTCCCAGCCACATTTCCCTCTCTCTTTCCCCATGGGCTGAGGTACTTGAGATGTACAGACTTCCCAAACACCTGATACCTGAAATTCCCCTCCAATGTATAACCCTCTCTTGTAATTTTTAATTATTATAGAATTTGCAGGTTTTTTTTCCCCGTTGCTTCTTTCATCTTTCGATATCCAATTTCATTTATCAGCAAACCTACAGTTTGTTTGCAAAGGCAAATCTCTTTTTCCATTCATCAATCAGTGGATTCCTTCCCATTGTTTCTTTGATCTCTCAGTGCTGGTTTTATCCACCAGCAGATCCACAGCTCGTTTGTAAAGACAAATCCCTCCCTGCTCTCAGCACAGACACGGGACAGATCCTGGGAGTCCTGATCCACTTTGGGGTCACCTGCCATGGCCCCTTCCCCTCCTCTGCATGGAATAAACAAAATTCCTGCTACCAGACTTTGGTTCCATTTAGAGAGAGAAGGAAAGCCACATCTCCTTTTTTAATTAATAGATAAATATAAACCCTCCCATTTCCTATCCTTTTCCTTAAAAAGAAACTTTAATATTTTTCTTGCTGGACAAGATATTTTCTTTGTGTTTTGGGTAGAAAGGGAAGAGTTTGCACCACAGACGATTTCCACTAAAAACATTTAAACTTCCTGGGTATTTTAGGTGGAGTTATCTCAGGCTCATCTCTGTGGAGAACATTGTGAGAGCTGCTGTGCTCAACAGGTTTGTGCAACTCCTCTGGCCGTATGGAATCATGGCTGAGAGCTGGATGTACACAGGATATCTTAAATAGAAAATTAAATTTATATATAACTGTGTTTTCAGGAGCACAGATGTACAGCTTGCCCCTTTGAAAACTCGCTGCATTCCTAGCTCGCTTTGAAAATTACTAGATTGAAATGAAGGTGGACAGACTCTTTAAAAATCACTTCTGAAAAAAAAAAAGAAAACAATTCTTTAGATTTTTTTCTTTCCTTTCTGCATGTGTGAGACATCTAAACATAACCCATTCCACAGTAACGGTAGTGGAAATAAAAAAAAATAATATTTGAATTATTTTGATCATGATAATCCCCAATTGTTTTGAAAGTAAATTATATTTGATAGTCTCTCCAGAATGTACTTACAAATTCATAGGAACACCATTAAAATACAGCATTAATTAACATCCACTTTTATAAAGTGCTTCTAATATTGTATAAACAAGCAAGAGTTGAAAAGCTTATTTTTAACTTGGATCTGCATATGCAGTGTGATCATAGTGAGTTACAAAAATACCCAAATAGCGCTGGGAAATGAATTCTCACAGTTTGTTTCTGGTTGAAGACACACCAAAGTACCTGTCTTTAATTTGAGGAGCTGTGAACAAAAGGTACTTGCCAGCTCAGCTCCGTGTTCCTGAGCTCGTGGCAGAGCAGCCATGGGTGGAATACTGATGTGCCAATATTCCTGAGCCCAAATGATAATCAGGGACTGACTTGAAATAACTTGAAACAATCAGAAGGATTGTGCTGCCTTGTGCTGGGTTAAAGCAGTGCCTCAGATCTCATCTCTCCAAAAAACAAAGTTATCCCTGCAGGATGGGCTGAGGCTGGTTTAGCTTCCACCAAGAAGCAAAGGATGGAGAGTCCAGATGCTCCAGTCCAGCCTAAATCTACATTTAGAAAGGAAAGCAGCACCAAACCCCCTCAAAACTCAGTTTTACCAGGTGAGATCCTCACGGCTGTGACTTCATTGCAGGCAATAATGGTTAAGCTCACCTCAATTTCACTCAGAGCACCTTGCTGAAATCTAACCCAAACTTTTAAATAACAAATGTTATTTGTAACAGTATCAGATGAATCTGGAGCTGGAGGCAAAATCTAAAATCTACCCTGAGAAGAGGTGGAAGTGGGGAGCTCCTGTCCCCACTGGAGCACCTGGAGGAGGTCACAGAAACCTCTCTGCCAAGATCCCAACCCTGAACGTCGGGCTGTGGGTTCAGCTGAGCTCATGCAGGGTCTCTAAACATTTCTAAAATTCTATAAATGCAAAAAGGGCCTTCCTAAATCCCCCTCCCTGCCCAGATGTTTCTGCCACATCCCGAGTTCCACTGGTGCAGAAAGGAAGGGATTTCTGAAGGATCAAGATCCAGGACAGATCCTAAATCCAGAACCACAAACCTGCTCTAACACTGGGCTGGAAAACACCAAGCATCAAAAACTGACAAAGAGCAGCAAACTGTTGGTGCCACAAGGACAGAGCAGGAATTTCAGGGCAGTTCCCAGTGTTTGAATCTTTGAATAACAGCAGAGGACTTATTGTGGGAAATCTGCACCCTTAAGACACATATGGTTTTAAAATTAAAAGCCTTTTTTTTTTTTTTTTTTTTCCCCATTCTGTTCTTTAAAGAGACAAATCCTTAAACTGGTCATTTTTGGCACTTTCTGGAAATACTTATTTATGTTCAGATGTAACTGTTGTGGTGGGAATAGTCACAACAGTGGCTGTGGTGCTCCAAAGAGATGAGAAATATGCAGTTTGCAGGCCCCTTTTATTAGATAAACTGATTAGATGGGAGAAAGAGACAAACCTTCAGAAAGACAAGCCCTTCTTCAGCCTTTAAACGTGATAGACACCTTGAAGACATTATTATAAAAGCTTGATATGATGCTTTAAAGCACTGCTCGTCCTGAGATCACTCAAGGGCTCCTTCAGAAGCTGCAAGTCTTCAAAAACCCAGGAAATGCCAAAGTACTCTGTGCTTTTCAGAGCCTGAAAACCCCCATCTTCCCGTGGTGGAAGAACAATAGCAAATGATTTCGCTGCTTTTTTGGCTGAACTCCTTCCAGGTGGCACGTTTGGATGATTACCCTTCTCTATTTTAAAGGGGGATGTTGAGGGAGCAGTTAAAGAAACCAGAGGCTGCTGAGAGCCAGCTCTGCTCAAACAACCAGCAACTGCTGACATAAAATAACATCGCAGCTACACGAGAACTTCACCACAAACAGTCCCGAGAAACATCTGAGACGGAATCCAGGAGCAGGAATTCACAGGTGGAAGGAATCTCTCTGGTTTTATCCAAGGTGATGCAATCACCCCCAAATCCCTGGAGTTGTTCCTGACCCTCCAGGGCTGGTTCCCCCCGTGCAGGTTCCTGGTGCTGGAGGAGCCATTTGACAGCTCAGTGTCGCTGAAGAACATCCACGTGCAGACAGAAACTCCCACTTGCTGCTTCTTTAAATCAGCTTTCAGTAGTTTTTGTATCACCAAAATAGCACAAAATATATTTACCCCAAGCTTGTGTCCTAAAAATTCATATACCCACTAAAGAATGCTAAATAAACCAAAACCTCGAAGTGCTGGGGACAGGATAAACCACAGAATAAATATTCTGACCTTAAGTTTTCTATTCTTTTCCATCTCTAATTGTCCCGAGTTGTGTTTTCTTATTTCTAATCCAGGTTAAAGTGTGTGGCTGCTCCTTCAGCCTCGAGTGTTTTGCCACTGGTCTTGATGTGTGCAAAAGTCACTTCTGAGCCCTGAGTTTATTTCTCTGACACTTGCTTACCCCACAGAGGAGCCACGAAGTTGGCTCCTGTATAAAGAGATCCAAAAATGGAAAATACAAAGGAAATGCAAAGCGAGACCACATTTCTCATTTCAAACGAGTGGGTGACAAATTGCTCATCAGATTGTACAATTTGGGTTGCTCTTGCTTGCTTGCTAATTAACCAGTCTGACATTATGTTTCCTCCCTCTTGCGTCCACCCTGCCTCTGAACTAATCAGGGTTCAATGACAGCATCACTTATCCCAGGACACATTCCAATAATTAAGGTTTGGAGGACATCTTGCAAACTCCAGCACATACCAATAGGATTTTGTCTCCCCGCGCTGCTGTGCCGGTGACATGTGACAAGACAAAGCCCTGCTCTCATATACATAACAGCAGGATGCTTTCCCACCTTTTAATGGCTGGCTGCATCTCTTCCCAGCAGCTCTGACAGTGGGAAAGGCTCTGCAGGAATGGCCGTGAGACCTCGAAGGCAACAAAAAACCCTCACGGTGCTTTATCAGCTGCATCTCTGCCCAAATCCAAACGGTGAGTGCAGGAACGCTCGGTGCCATAAGCTGCGCTCCCCTTCCTACTCTCCTTTTCTCGCTGCTCTGTGGCTTCATTTGGTTTTCACGAGTCCCAGCACAGGTGGGGACACCTTGGGTCATTTAGGGAGGGGACACAAGGCAGCAAGGATCCTGCTACTTGAGTGCTTTTAAACCTTCACCTGAGCAGCAGCACGAGGTCGATGCTGGGTTTTGCAGGGCTCAGCCCTGACACACCTACCTGGCTTTCCCCACCACGAAGTGGCTGTCCCTGCTCTGGCTGCTCTGATTTCACTCAGCTGCACAAACCCACAGGGTCACCCCAGCCAAGGGCTGCAGAAACCAAATCCAGCAGAAAATGGTTGGTCATTCCTTCCTCAGATGTTTCCTCCCTTCAGTTCCTCCAGGGAAGAGCCAGTCTGTAGGAAATGTGAGTCCCTGCCTAAGCTGAAAGTCTGGACTTGCCAAGAGCAAAACTTGATCACAAGAGTTTGGTCTGAAATAGCAAAAAAAATCTAAAGAACCATCTGGATTCTATCTTCATTGGAACCTTCAGAAAGGTAAATTCTTTTACAGAAGAGATTTTTATTTTAGCTAATAGTTGTTAGCTTTTCTTGGACTACCCACTGGCACAGGGCTACAAAAGCTCTTCTCCAGGAAGCTGAGATGTCCTGGTGATCAGGTCTGAAAAGCAGATGGAGACACCACTCATTTGCTCTTGGTGCTTGCTTCTGAAACACTGTTTTCATCAGCAGCAGGAGCAGCAGTGGAATCATACAGAGAAATCGGGAAAGGGAATATTCCCTGTGGGCAGAAATTCCTGGAGATGGACAGCTCTGGAGCCAGCATGAATCAGCACACTTGAAATGACTCCTGCAATACTGCACCACTTCACACACCACTCTGCCTGCAAAGCCTCCACCTGGCACTTCACACACATTTAACAAAGATAAAAGAGAATAAAAGACAATTTTGTGCCCCTAAGATCCCCTGATGTAAGTTAGTGTGGGAGGCAGGAGCTGGGAGTGGGACAGGGATGGATTTGTGCAAGGACACGGGGATGAGAGGGATTTCCCTGGGGCTGGGGGAATGTCCAGCACTGCTGCTGCCCCTGGCTCCAGGCTGGGGCTGGAGCTCTTCCTCCTCCACTCTCTGTTGCATCAGCAGGTATTTGCTTTTTTCTGGTCCCAAAAAAGTGCAACAAAACCTCTATTTCATATATAACTTTCAAGGTCGCTTGCATAAAATGTACAAAAAGCACATTTTTGTTGATGGAATGGCCTTTTGATAATGAGGTAATTAGTGATATTACAGCAGGAGAAAAGGGGGGGATTTCTTCCTCCTTTTCTCCCTTTCTGCAAACCCAGTGAAGTGGCAAATTTTGTCGCAGTTGCTGTATGTGCACAATATTTCACCCAGCTCCACAGAGTAATGTGTTTTTTGAGTAGCTACTGTATTTGCTGAAACTAAGTTATAATAATTTGATGACTAGGAACAAGATTAATTCAAGGAACTACTATTCTCATGACAATTGCAAAATCCAGTAGGGGACAGAGTGAGTATGAATAGAAATGTTTAGGCATCTCCCTGCTTCATCAGTGAGGAGCCTGAGATGGAAAAATATCCAGCAAGGATGTGAGGGGGTCACACCTCTGGAGGTGCAGCAAGGTAAGCAATTAATTTCTCCATAAGAAAACCAGGAGCTGCAATCAAAACTATCATTGGAGGAAACATGAATATCTCTACAATAGGAGGATAAAACCCAATGAAAGATATAATTATGGTAAATTATAGCAACTGCCATGTAAAAGTACCAGTGAAAGTAACAAAAAGGATTGTCATTTCCTTTAGAAATGGTGTTTGATGATATCACAGTGTTCACATCCCCTGGCACGTGGGGATGTGCCAGGTACCAACATCTGAGGGGGAGCAAAGCCCCATGCCAGCCTCACCCACAGCACAACTGGGAACTGAGTTTGTCACTTCAATTGTGGCCATCAAAACTGGAGTCCTGACTGAGCCATCTTCCAAAGGAATTTTACATTTTCTGCCCCAAAAGCTGCAACCTCCGGTACAAAGCAACACCGTGCCTTGATCTCTCACAATGTAAATACCAACCACCAATAATTCTACAAAGAATTTTGGAGAAATGGTTCACAGATTAACATTTTCAGAGTGGAAGCAGATGAGACCAAATTTAGAGCGAGTAAGTGATATGCACATATGTTATGTAAAGGCCTAATATTCACTGAAGAGAAGGAAGAATTTCTCAACCACATGTACCAGGGAGTTGGGATTTGGAGATCTATAAATAGTTTGCTGAAGTTATGGAAGTAGAGAATTACAGCACAAAAAAAAAAAAGAAAAACAAAAATTATCAGAAATTGAGTAGGTGAGAAAATTTTTCTGTTCTGAAGCAGAAGAAACACCAAGACTTTTCCTGCTGCCGTTGTGTTACAAAACTCACTTTCCCCCAGGCAGGTGCTGGCTCAGGTCTGGCACCTGCTGGGGCAGACTCAGGGCTCTCTGCCCTGTGGTTTCACAGAGCTCTGTGTGACATCACTCACTTACTTTGCAGATATTTTTGTGCCAACAGAAGGATTGCTGTTTAAAAACTTCCAGCTGTTCTGAAGTCAGTCTCTGTCTTCCTTTGACCAGGACACTGGACATTAAAAAAAAACCACCAACCTTTCTCAACAAACCCTGAAAGCATCAAATTTTACTAAAATCACTCTGGAGAAACACACTGCAGTCAGGCATCATTCCAGAGTAAAATTCCCAACCAAGCAGGGAACTGGCCTCTTTTAAATATTCCAACACCCTGCTCCACATTGTTTTACCTGTTTGTATTTTATTTGTGGCGTCTCTGCAGGGGTTTTAATCAGTGCAGCCTCAGTAAAAGTGGATTTTCTGAATGGAAACTGCCTGGGAAAATGACACCCGAGTTGCCTGAGCTGAATGTGAAAGGAGGAGTCAGTGGTACAAAATGTTGTCTCCTCAAGTCAAACCCTCGTGGCAGGGCTGTGCTGGAACACAAAGTGCAGAGCAAGGAGGCAGCCGAGCTGGGAGGCTGAAGTTCTCCCCATCAAGTGATTTAAGCAGAACAAATTGGAGCTTGCAGGAGTCTGAGTAGTAAAACCCGTGGAGTTGTTAAACTGGCTTTGCTTAAAATGATGAATTAGTTGGGCCATTTCTTTTCACGGCAAGCAGTGAATCTGGGCTGTCCATCAGGGGACGAGCTGTAAATCGGGTGCTGTGGGAGCAGGGGAGCAGGGCAGGAACCTTGGCCATTGTGCTGATGATAACTCAGCATTTCAGCTTTTTTATTTCCCATCTCTTCGTAATCCTGCAGTTCTTTAGTGTACAACTCCAAACTCCACACCCAGTGTGAGCTGCTGCTCTCCCATTTTGGGCAGACACAACAATTCCTCTCTGAGCTGGGAATCGAGGACACCTCACTGCCTCAGGCCATGAGAAATGAAAATAAAAGTGATTTGAGGGCAGCAAACTTGGGGTAAATGACTTCATTACCTTAAGCTGTTATTGGAAGATTAACCCCCAATATGCAAATAGATAAAAACTTATAAAAGTATGAATACCTGTGACCCATGGTCCATTGTGGGTGTAGCTCCTGGGGGGCTTTGTCTACCTGAAATGTACCTGAAGGTCCTTTAATAAATATAAATAAATACATAAATACATAATATATATAATATATATCACATATAATATATAATATATAATATATAATATATAATATATAATATATAATATATAATATATAATATATAATATATAATATATAATATATAATATATAATATATAATATATAATATACAATATAGAATGCATTATATATTATATAGATTATATTATATGTAATACATTATATATTGTATATATTCTATATAATGTATTATATATTGTATATTATATATTATATATGTTATATATTATATGTTGTATATGTTGTATATTATGTATATTGTATATAAAAATAAATATAAATAAACTGCTTTTCATTCTCTTAATTCTATCTGATCTCTGTTTTTAGGCAGTCCAAAAAGGCATCAGTGATACCCCACAGGAGGTGAGGATCCAACGTGGATCCTTTGGATGCAGCACAGCCAAACACACAGATCCCAAAGGGAAAATGCAGCAAAGCCCAGGCCAGGTCAGAGCTGCTTGGTGACATGGGGACAGTGACACCCCTGTGCTGCACTGAGCACCTGCCCACGTTTATTCAGTGGCTCTATTTACAGAGGAACTCAACCATTGTGGATGGAGTATTTTACAACTGGAGGTCAAATTCGGGGTAAGATAAATGAATCCAGCTCTGTTGAAGTCAGAGAAATGGTGCCCATGAATTCATGCCATGCTGCAGGGACAATGCACTAACAACAGGATGAACAGAGATCCCATTGTTGTTCTGCTAAAGCAATAATGAACCCCCTAATTTACTGTTTCCAAACCAGCTTATTCCATTTTAGAGAAGAATGCACTGGGTTGCACCTAGCCACCAAATCTGAGCACAGCTATTATTAATTTACTTTTTGATGTATTTTCATTGTAATGGCTGAGAGCAAAACTTGGGAAGAGTGGATGGTCCCACACAAGCAGCTGTGAAAAGATGTCCCGGAATTGAGACAAACAGCATTGTTAATAGACTCCTCTTGGTGAGGAGAGAAAACACGGTGTCAATCACGCCTGCTGACAGGGTGCAATTAACCCAGCATCAAATTGGAGGGAGATGGATGGGACCAGATGGTCCTGTTATCCTAACAAAGGATGATACAGCAAGTGTCCTTCGGAAGGAAGAGAGATTTTTTTTAACAGAGACCTTTGGAACAACGACAACAATAACAAAAAAAAAAAAAAAAAAAAAAAAAAGATATTACAGAAAGCAGAAATGAGCAAACCCGTGGTTTAAATATGGATTCCAGTAGTTAATTATGTGCTTTAAGTACAAATATATGTTATATTTTGATTATAATGATGTCTGCTGAAATTTATCCAAAGCGGCCTCCCAAAGGATTGACGTCAGACAGAATCACTGCAGACAAAGTCAGTAAGGAATGATCAAGAAAAATCAGCATTCTTGCTGTGCCTCAAGAAATGATCTCATTTATTAACCTAAAACTGCCCAAATGCTGCCCTCCTATCCTGCTGTTCTTTGGGTAAATCCACATTTTGAAGCCTAAAGAGCAGCAGCTGTACCTGGCTGAGCAGGGCACCCCAAAACCCTCCCCAGAGCCCTGCAGGGAGCAGAGCTGGGACTGTGTGCTCAGAACTAAAACTCTCACTCTGTGACATGGATTATTAATTGTGTGGAAGGTACGACCAGTTTCTGCAAAGAAATCGGGAAGAACAGGTAAATCAGAGGAATTTCTAGCCAAGTAAAATATCCTAAAAATGTGTTATCAGTTTGCCAGAGTGTGAGACAAATGATGCAGCACGAGATGCTCAGGTCTGTCCCCCAGTGACTCCAGTTCCCTTCTCCCTGCCCCTGAAGGTGTCTCACACTGTGGTGGGATTTTTCTGACAAAGACTTGAAGCTTCTGTGATATTTCCTTTGATTTTTAGTTTATGATTCTCCTTTTCTAAGTTCCACAAGATCCAGGCCTGCACAAGTGGATCAAGAATTTCCTATTCTTTTTCTTTTTGTTTTTCTTTTTCTCCTTTCTTTTCCTTTCCTTTCCTTTCCTTTCCTTTCCTTTCCTTTCCTTTCCTTTCCTTTCCTTTCCTTTCCTTTCCTTTCCTTTCCTTTCCTTTCCTTTCCTTTCCTTTCCTTTCCTTTCCTTTCCTTTCCTTTCCTTTCCTTTCCTTTCCTTTCCTTTCCTTTCCTTTCCTTTCCTTTTCTTTCCTTTCCTTCCCTTCCCTTCCCTTCCCTTCCCTTCCCTTCCCTTCCCTTCCCTTCCCTTCCCTTCCCTTTCCACAAAGCCAAAGGAAATGTTTTCCAATGTAGATCAACCCAACCACAATTAAAAAATCCATGCCCCATTTGACACCTTTTCAACATTATCCAGTTGGAAGAATATCCACTCTTTTCCAACACGGAAATTATAGAAGATCTAATCAGCAGATAGGATATAGTCATAGAAAATGCACATCAGCACACCTTAAAGAAAGTAAAATAAATCTTGAAAGTTTAATATCCCCCTTTCTTGGACCTAAATAGGCCCCTTTGGAAAACTATTTTATTGTTTCTCATTAAATTAGAATTGTGCTGAGATGCCACTATCTACCATTTCCTATTATTATTAATGTAAAAAAAAAATAAAATCATTGCATATTCAGCATTTCCCCAGTTAAAACAAGTCAGAATGAAAATCTGAGCTGTGTTTTTTCTTAATTCATGCTAATTTAAAAACAGAAAGTTCTTTACTTCTTTTCCCCCTAGTTTGCATCTGCATTTAAAGATAGCAATATTTTCTAATGATAATTAAGAACCTTTAATTTATTGGTTTATTACTTCTGTGCTGCATTAGCAGCTCTTACAGAAACAGCTCAGAGATACCACATGTGAATGTGCTTAATTCCCCTCTCATTAACCTCAGCAACACGGAGCAGTTTCCAGAGCAGGAGTCTCTGGATTTTCCCAGCACAATCCCAAAATTTCAGCTCCTGTGACCTTTGTGTGTTTAACGATGACTGCTCCAAAGAGGAGCTTGTCCTGTACCTCATTATGTGTTAGGGGATGTTGTGCTAGAGGAATATTCATGTTTCTGTGCTGTTTGCTCAAGGCAGAGCACTTGAAATCAGGCTGGTGTTTTTATCAGCAAAACAGCAGGCAGAAGATAGAAATATAGATAAAAGGAAATTCTGTGTATGCTGAAGACTTCATAATGCAATGGTGGGGATCAACCTCACTAATTTGCCCAAAGACTCTTCAGTTTTCATTTGCTACCAAAAAAGAATTCTTGAAATTTTCCAGATATTTCTGAGTCTTATTTAACATTCAGTGAAGTCAAGTCAGGGCATGGAAGAGAAGAGCTGCAGGAAGAGGCCAGGTTGGACAGGGATTAGATATTGGGAAGGAATTCTTGGCTGGGAGGCTGGGCAGGGGCTGGGATGGAATTCCCAGAGAAGATGTGGCTGCCCCTGGATCCCTGGAATGTCCAAGGCCAGGCTGGATGGGGTTGGAGCAGCCTGGGACAGTGGGAGGTGGGCACTGGATGGGCTTTAAGGTCCCTCCAACCTAAGGAATTCTGGAATGAGAAGAAACAGGAACAGTAGTTCACTAGACCAGGTTGCTCAAAGCCTGTCCAAACCTGGCCTCGTAAAGCCTGACAAAGCTCACTCTCAATCCCAGCCTGGCAAAGCTCACTCACAATCCCAGCCTGGCAAAGCTCACTCACAATCCCAGCCTGGCTAAACTCACTCTCAATCCCAGCCTGACAAAACTCACTCACAATCCCAGCCTGGCAAAGCTCACTCACAATCCCAGCCTGGCAAAGCTCACTCTCAATCCCAGCCTGGCAAAGCTCACTCACAATCCCAGCCTGGCTAAACTCACTCTCAATCCCAGCCTGGCAAAGCTCCTGCAGGTTCCTGATTAACCTTTTGATCACTTCCCATCAGTTCCCTGCTCTGTGCTGCAGGCTGCAGGATGCTCTGCCTGTGTCCCTTGCACATCTCAGATTTGGCAGCTGCTCTTCCCTGTCCTGGCACAATCCCTGGGCATCCCACAGTCGTGCAAAACTCCACATCTCCTCCACCCCATCACTTGGAAAGGACTTTAGAAAGATGCACACCCTTTCCCACCTTCCTTTTTTTTTTTCAAACTGGAGAAGTTTGGAGCATCTGCAGCAGGAGGGGTCCCAGGAGCTCTTTAGTGGCCCAGTTTGCCGTGGCTCTGTGCCCACAGCACTTCTGCCTGAGCGACCTCGACAGGCAGCCCTGTCCTCATCTGGAGTTTTTAATAAGTGTCACAAAACCTCAAGCCCTAACATATCCCCAATGTTACTTTTTGGCATCGTTAACCACCAGAGACAAAAGAATGAAATTGAAATGTCTGTCTCCAGAAAAAAAAAAAAAAAAAAAAAAAAAGAAAGAAATCTCAGCTGGGCTGAGTGTGAGGGAATGAAGGGCTCGGGAAAGCTGCAGGAGGATCAGGTTCAATCCCTTCCAAATCACTGCTGCAATCCAGCAGGGCTCGGCTGGAAGTGAGCACAGGTTGACACCCACGCAGGCAGGTGTCCCAAAACAGACCCTGGAGCTGCCTTTGGGATGAGCTCACAGCCCATGGAATTGGCTGTGCTGGTGTGGGACATGAGCAGAGCTGGCACTGACACGACAGGAGGGAACAGAGACTGTGCTGATCCCAGCGGGAGGCACAGAGGCACAGGGATCAGCAGGGATTTGGGGGGAAAGGATGGATCAGCATTGGGAACAATGGATGATGGATCACCAGGAATTCAGGAAAAATAGATGGATCACCAGGGATTGGGAACAATGGATGGATCACCAGGGATTCAGGAGCAATGGATGGATCACCAGGAATTCAGGAAAAATAGATGGATCACCAGGGATTCAGGAGCAGGGGATGGATCACCAGGAATTCAGGAGCAATGGATGGATCACCAGGAATTCAGGAACAATGGATGGATCACCAGGGATTCAGGAGCAGGGGATGGATCACCAGGAATTCGGGAACAATGGATGGATCACCAGGGATTCAGGAACAATGGATGGATCACCAGGGATTCAGGAACAATGGATGGATCACCAGGGATTCAGGAACAATGGATTGATCATCAGGGATTGGGAACAATGGATGGATCACCAGGAATTTGGGAACAATGGATGGATCATCAGGAATTCAGGAACAATGGATGGATCATCAGGAATTCAGGAACAATGGATGGATCACCAGGAATTCAGGGACAATGGATGGATCATCAGGAATTCAGGAACAATGGATGGATCACCAGGAATTCAGGAACAATGGATGGATCATCAGGAATTCAGGAACAATGGATGGATCATCAGGAATTCAGGATCAATGGATGGATCACTAGGAATTCAGGAACAATGGATGTATCACCAGGAATTCGGGAACAATGGATGGATCACCAGGGATTCAGGGACAATGGATGGATCATCAGGAATTCGGGAACAATGCAGAACCCCATTTTCACAGCCACACCAGGGAAGGAAAGGGGCTGATCCAGGTGTCTGGAATAGGGAACAGGGCTGGAAGCTGCTGCCCCACCAGGGACCCAGCAAAGCCAGTATTCCACAGGATGGGTTTGTAGGAATATTTCAGTGGATATTCTTGGAAAATTGTACTATGGAATAAATGAGGCTTATCTTATCTTTTGTTATTCCAGTGGAACCAGCTTGGCTTTTTTTTAACTAAAAGTCAAATTACAAGAAAGTCCCAAACCTGGCCCTGTATTAGATATCACTGATGTAGTTATAAATATATTCTCAACATTTAATATTTATTACTTAGACACATAGAATATAAATATTATTACTTAATACTTATGAATGTGACTTTGGTAGTGAGAAGTTTTTTAATATATATTTTTAAAGACTGTCCTAGCCCAAAGTTTTTAATTTCTTTTTAAAATGAAACTTTGTCTTTGGCAAACTAATGTGACAATTTTAAGGAAAGATTTTTCTGAGGTTTTTTTTTACTATTACGCTTCACTGAAAATTTTGTATTAAGCTGTGCTTTAAGTCAACATTTCCTCAAATTGAAGAACTGATGCTAAAGTTACATGGCAGGTTATAATACTTGCAATTTGCATAAAATAAAAAGAAAAAAATAATTTAATCACAAGTGTTCTTTCTAGCAAGGAATTCTAAACCCAGTGGCTAGGAAATATTGTTGATTTTCAAACCAAATCCATCTAATTACACCAAAGGAAATCCACGGAATCGCCAGGGTTCACGGGAGAGAAAATCAAATCAGAGCCCCTCGGAATGAGGGAGAGGCTCCACTGGAACTGCTGAAACAGCAACTGAATTACAGCACTTGAGCAGCTGAAAGTTCTTTAATAGATGTCACAGGTCTGCCACTTTTCAAAGGGATACAGAAATTCAAGAAAACAAAACTAAGCAGTCCCAAAAGCAGGTGATTTCGGGGCTTCAACGTGCACAGGTTTTTTTTTACAGTTATATTAATTTTTTTTTTGGAAAAACATAATTTCCAAGTGCTCAGCACAAAGCAAGATCTATCTGGAGTTCAGCTCAGTGGGGCTAAAGGCAAACTAATAATTTAATTCCAGCAAATATTAATGATCTCAAACGTATTTCTCCAGATATTTGTGCAGTAATTTCTACATTTATTTATGTGCAAGCAAAAAGGGCTTTATTCTCAAAATCAGATCTTTATGACCAAAGTATCATAAAGATTCTTATTGATTGTAAAGGGTTTTTGCTGATTCTCATGTTTGAAATGGGACAGATTTTTTTTTTTACCTTTGCAATGTTCTCCTTTTGTTGTAGAGTGTTAATTAACCAATTACAGTGAAAATTAATCTAAAGCCTGTTCTTTTAAGACCATGCAGGTGCTGCTGCCCGTTTCAGGGGAAATTGTTTTTTGCAAATTTGGCCCCAGATCCTAAAAGCTGGCAAAGAGGAGCCACTGAATTTTACCTAGAAGCTATTTGGAAATTATATTAATTAATATATTACTAAATTTATATTAAATATTATATATTTAGCACTTCAGTGCTGCTTTTTCTTATGTACAGCATGGCAAAAAAAATCTTCATTCCTTTTTATTTTAAGAAAAAAATATTTAACTAAACTTCACATCTTTTAGGCAACAGCAGAACTGCCATTCAAATTTGGGTGCTAACAGGGAACAGTTAAATGAGATCTGATTTTATGAGTTAAATTAGCATTTAGCACTTCCCCAAAATCATCTCCTCATCAAGGCTCTCTTGGGGATTGTTCCAAACTGGGAATATTCTGATCCCTTTGGAAATTTGAGTCCATGGGGACAGGAAAACGTGGCAGAGCAGGGATTTGCTTTCAAATAATCTCTGGGTTTAGGGTACAGCCATTAACACTGGGCCATCCCATAGAATACTGGTGGGAAATCAGGATAGAAGAACCAAAATATCAGTAAAAATTCAACCAACAAGGGATGTCATGGTGAAATTGCTTTTTTTGAACTTGTATGGGACTTTTTTAGTCAAAATTCCACTGAAACAGGCTCAGCCTTTCCCTGTCCCAACAAAACCAACATTTTTGTTGCTCTTTCCCATGACAGATGGGTTGGATGCAGAGATTCCCTTTTGGGATTGGGGAACGTTTATTTTATTTTTACCAGTCTTAAACTGAATGTTGCATTTCCACGGGCCCCTTACATCAACAGCCCATACACACCTCTGACCAAAAACCTGTGCCAGCAGTGCCACCAGCACCTTCCCCTCCTATTGCTTTAGATCGAGCTCTGCTAATCCCTGGATCTGTCAGCTGGGCTCAGCTTACAGCCACAGGAACCTTGTTAAGCTCAGACTTGCACCCTGGGCGTTTCAAAGGTTGATGTGCCGCGGTGAATCCCGAAGTTTGGATGCTCCCAGTGGTTGTTCATCAACTCCTCCTTTCACGAGGATGCTGAGAGCACAATTTGGGCCCCGACATCTGCTGTGTGGAGCAGCCAGGGGAAGCAAGGCCAGCCTGGAGAGGGGTTGCAGTGGGTTCTGTGTGCAGTGCTGTCAATAGTTCCTTGTTGCCAAGGGAACGATTTCCTTGGTAGCTGCATGTTTGCCACATCTCACTGAACGGGTGTCAGCCTGCAGCCCGCTGTGGCCACTGCGAGGAGCAAAACCCCAAACGGGCTGAAAGTTTATTAGGGACTGGTTTGGAAAAAAAAAAAACCCAACCCGTCTGGAAACAAGGGTTGGGGACTCGTGGAAAAGCTCTGATTGTGTCAGAGTCAGTAGGTGGCAAAGAGTTGAGAGTATTTGTGTAATAAATAAAAATCTTTTATCTTCTAAAAATTGGAAAGGTGTGTTTTTACAAGAGTGCATTTTTCAGCTATTGGAAACCTCATGTGCTGCACTCAGGTGGCAGAATGGATGGGGCATGTAGTGCCCCATTCTTTATTTCTTCACATCAATATCAACCTTAAATGATATTTTTTACCTATGAATATTAATTATTTGGTAATTGACAACCTCAGAGCGGGCAAAGAAGGTTCTAAGCACACTTAGAAAATCAGAAATGTAAAAATACACCCTGCACTTCTGAGCACAATTACCAAGAGCAGTCGGTAAGGAATTGATCAAGTCTGGAATTTCTGTACCCACTGCAGCTCCCTTCCCCTCTGCTTTCCAAGGACACTTATTGGGATACATACATTGGAAAGAACTTTCTTGGGCAGACTTTTTTTGGACGTGGGAGGTTCCAAACCCACGGATTTAAAGGCTGCACCACTCAATACATTCTGCTAATTGTGGTATCCCCATGCTCCAAACCAACCAAATCATCTCCATATGGGGGGGGAAATAAATTCAACACGAATAGGAACAACTCCTTCAGATGAAACCACACCGAGGAACACCATCATTGTTTCTCTAGCTACTCCACAGATCTCTCAAATCCCAAACCCCCAAAAAACCTCACAGCCAGTTTGTCCCTGTTTGAGGACAAACATCCCAAAAAGTCATTTTGTCCCCATCAGGCTGGGAGGGAGGAAGGCACGAGGAGAGAAGGCACTCTGAGGGTGCAGATGAGTGAAGAGCATCCAGCTGTTCCAATTTCCACTCACCCAGAGCACCTCTGCTCCACAGGAACTCTGCTGCAGAGATTTGGGGTTTGGGGGAGCTTTGAGGGGGGAATGGAAAGCCCCAAACCAGCCCAGCTCCCTGCAGGAACACTTCTGCCCTGCAGGAACTGCTCTGGGATCACTCTCGTGAGAAACAAGCTTGAGTGAGCTTGTGTCACTCAGTTCAACAGAAAAACCACCCCAAAAAATAAAATTACAGCTCAACTCTTGCTAGCTTGGGCTTTCAGTTCTTTTTCTTTCTTTTTTTTTATTTCCTAGGCATGTTCTGCCATTTGAAGCTGCCCCAAAGCCACCACCTTTTCCTGCAGCTTCAGGAAGAGGGCAGGTTCATTCCACTGAAATAAAGTAACCCTGATTTATTAATGGCTGGGTTTAGGCACAGTGACTGTGCTTGAACGCTGTCTGTGGCTGCCTGGGGAGAAGTGAAATACTTTGTGCTCAAGGTGATGTGTTTGCTTTTCAGGTGCTTCTGTTTAATTTGTATTCTTGGTGTTTTTTGTGGATCGTCCCTTCAAACCTATCCTGGCCTCTCTTGTGCTAATTAAAGAGTCTGGTACTTAACACTGGAGATCAGAAATGCTATGAGATATGGGAAATAAAAACTGTATCAGAGGACTTTAATGGGGACATCAAGGTTAATATCTGTCTGTGCTCTTTCTGGAGAAACTGCAAGCGAGACAATTTATGGGATGGGACCCGAGTTTTGTGTTTAATTACCAAACCCTGGTTTCCTTAGCAGCACAGCCTTCCATCGCTGCCACCCCGAGAGGAGCAGCCAGAAATCCATCAGCTGGGAGCTGAACTCGAGGGGACAGAGCCCAGCAGGGCTGGTGCCCCAAATCCTGACAGAAACACTCACAGCAAACTGCGGAAAATTCACCGGGAACTCCGAGACGGCGATATCGGAGTTATTGTGGGATCAAACTGCACAGATCAAATAAGGAGAAATTGTTCCTTGGCACAAGTTCCTCCCACACTTCCTTCCCTCGCAGAAACATGAGAAGTTTCCTGCAACTCCAAAATTAAAGCGTTGCAGAGAACATGGGGAGCGTCACGGTGGCTTTTTGGTGTCACTTTGGTGTCATTGGCGGCCTTCCCCAGTTATTGACACCCCAGCTCTCCCGTTCCAGCCTGCAGAGCTGCAGCCAGAGCCTCCAGAATTTGTCACTGTCACTTCCCAAGCGCTGGGCATTGTTCAGGAAATGAACAATGTTCAGGAAATGTATGTGTAAAGCAAAACTGCCTGCGCCCAACTCCGCCGCGGCAGCGGGGCTGCTCCGCACCGAAACCGAGGTTTTATGTGTCCTATTATGTGCCCCAGCAAGAGCCATAAATAATTGTGACAAGGGCTTTTTTTTTTTTTTTTTTTTTTTTGTTTTGGGGTTTTTTTTTTGGTTTTTTTTTTTTTTGGTGTTACATGTGAAAGTCCTTGACTGTGCCTCCTGCTCGGGCTCCCCCTCCCTCCCAGCACTACAGCTGCCAAGCTGCATGATGATAGATGGCACTCTGCAGCAAATGACAGCCCGATAGATTTTTTAGTTTGTGCTTTAGAGAGAATCAGATATGCTGTATAAAGCAATAAAAAAAGCATACTCACAAGGTGGGTTAAAAATAGCTGGCACAGCAGGAGATGAGTTTGCTGTTTATCAAAAAGTTAAAGCTTCACATGCAAAGTCCAGGTGATGTGTTAATTCTTTTAAATCTTAGCCAGGAGCAATTTTTGTGGACAAACCTATGAGGTGCAATTTTTTTTACCCTTCCATCTTTTAATATAGGACACACTAAAAGCCTGGTTATAAACTTCCCTGAGCTAGGACAGCATCCAAAACAAAAGGGGGAATACACTTGATCCTTAAAATGAGATGAAGAAAGTCCTGAGTCTGTACAAGGTTCTGAATCAAACAAAGGATGTTTGAAAAGTTAGCTTTCAAATCAGGTCTCGAAACATGAGCCCAGACTCCCTGAAAACTTTCAGTCCTCAAGCCCCTGAGGTCAGCAAGAGTCTTTACCACGAAATCTGATCAAGACTATTTGAGAACAAATACAGAAAAATATTTTCATCTTTGACAGATCGTGCCTGACAAAAATACCTATTTAGGGTTTCTGGATATGTTATGTTCTCTGTGGGCTAAAAAGTAGTAATTTGGGGGTGATAAAGCAATAGTGAAAGGGGGAGTTCAGGTGTGCCAGAGCACTGGATGTTTGTGGAATTACAAAGCTACAGGGAGCTGTGGGCAGACAGAAATCTACAGAAGGAAAAGGGGGAGCAGAGGGTGAGCAAATGCCTCTGTTCTATCACAGTGGTCGAATCTGACAATTACAGATTCACGAGGCTGGAGCTTTTCCTCATGCTTTGTGTTTTTCAGCGGTTGCAGATGACGCTGTGAGGAACAGGATGTTCCCCTGAAGTGTACACGGAGCACAGCTGAGATGTGCAAACTTGGAACTTGTCCTGTCCTCCCCACTGGGTCTTAACTCGACTTGTTTTCCTCTGTGCTTTCTATTGATCTGCATCCCGTGTAACAAATGGCCTGGCTTCCCAGCCACCTTGGAAATGTCATGCAGGAGTCAACAAAAATACTTGGTGTATGTTTTATAAAGAATTACAGCTGGCTCTGAATTACTCTGGCTTTCATCTCGGCAAGCCCAGCCTGGTTCTCTGGGTGTCGATGGATGAGCAGGAGGGCCAGGAAATGATTCAGTGAGCCAGTGAGTTTCCCAGTTCATGGACATGACAGCCTCAGACATACTTATTCACCCTGCCTCTGTCTCACACCCTGCACTTGAAGCTGCTCTGTAATTTAAGAGTACTCAGTATATCAGATCTCAACTCTTTTTCCCCCCTGATTTCTGATGAATCATGTTAGGAAAGCTGTGGTTTCAACGCTGGAGGATGTGACATAATGCAAAACAGCACAAGAAGTATATTAAAAAAATATGTCTGTCAGACTTTATATGGCTGGAAGGGGATAATTTGAATTATATGCCCATAATTCAGATTTGGGGATAATTCAACACCCAAACAGATACATTTCTAGCTGTACCCAGCCATCTGATATAATACTGGCTATTGTTTATTACTTACTTGTATGTTGTTACAGCATCACCTCCCTCTGCTGTGCTTAGGGGACAGTTTACATTTCCATAATAAAATCCATTTTCTGTAGGTTTATAACTCAGTTTACATTTCACAAGGCCGCTGCCTGGCATATGAAATTTCACTTCAATTCCTTTTGGTTTAACTAAAATTTCAAAACAGCTTATTCTTTAAAAAAAAAAAAAAAAAAAAATTAATCAATGCAAGGGATAAATACGTAATGCCATTTCCCAGCCCAAGGAGTTTGAGTAACTCCCAGCCATTCACTCGAAAAATGACCTATTAAAGTCCTTTTTACAAGAACCTGATGGATTTAGGACCAAATGGAACTACTTAAATGAGCAGATGTTGCAGCACTGCTATTTTTAGAGATAAGGGAATAAAGCACAGTGCTTGGGAGGAGAGAGGGAGCACCTCACAGCTCACAGCCACCCTGGCACCCTGTGCCCACCATGGAAGCAGTGCCCAGGGCCTCCTTTGGGGTCTGTGGGATGAATTGCCCTCGGGCAGGAGCCAGGGAAGGGCTGGAGCTGTGCCAGGAGGGGTTTGGGTGGGATTTCAGGACCCCCGGAGGGTGCTGGGCACTGCCCAGGCTCCCCAGGGAATGGGCACCGTGCAAACCTTCAAGAGCTCCAGGAGGGTTTGGGCAGGGATGCTCAGGGTGGGATTTGGGGGTGTCTGGGCAGGCCCAGGAGCTGGACTGGTGATCCTTGTGGGATCCTTCTGTGATTCCAAATTCACCCACAGATCCAGTCAGTAGAGGGACAGAGGCTCCCACTGATTTCCTTGTGTCTCCTCCAGTCAGACTGGGAAGCCTGGCCAGAGCTGTGGGTTGTTGTTTGAAGGATAAGCCCATCAATACCCCTAAATTCCCATAAATTCCCATAAATTCCCCTAAATACCCCTAAATTCCACTAAATTCTCCTAAATTCCCATAAACACCTGTCTCCCAGCCAGGCCAGAGGGGCAGGGCTGAGCAGTCCAACACATCCCTCCCTCCATGCCTGCTCCATTTCCCACAAACTCCTCGTTTCCACCCCAAATTCTCCCCTCTCAGGTTGCAGTACCCTCACTGCACAATTAAAAGGACCTGGATTCACTTTTGATTTCCCTATGACTTTTCATTTTCCCAGGGCTCCTGGCTGAGGAGCCCTGACAGAAGCTGTAGGAATTGCCTGGGATCCCATCACAGTGCCTGATTTAATGCTTGCCCACCAGAAGCAATGAGCTCAAGATTGAATGGATGCTCCAGCTCAGCAGAAGAACTCCTCCCAATTTCCCAAAGGTGCCTCTTTCACTCACTGAATTCCCTGAAATAACAAAATCTTCTCAGCCACATAAGCAGAAAATAACATAAGTGTGTCTTCACCTTTTCTACTTGTGCCCAGGAAGCTGTTACAGCATCAGCTGTGGAGTTTTGAGGGTTAAAATGGGGAAAAAAAAGGTTTTTTCCAGCCCACTGGAATGTGAGATCCAGTGCACACATGAGAAATTGTGAAAGTTGTCTCTGATATTTGGTCACCAGACCATACCATCATGCTTGCTGTTTCTCCTGATTAGTTCTGGAAAAATAATTATTTATTTTAAACCCATGAGAGGATGTAATGAGTAACAGTGAGTACTGACAACATCTCTTAAACACAGGGATTTCTGTCTCTGATGAAATGACAACTCCAGCCATTCCCTATCCCCATTGCCTATTTCAGTCAGTGCCTTTGCAGGGCTGCCAAGAGCTCGGGAGGACCCAGGGGTTGTGTGAGCAGCCAAAATCTACTGGAAGACAAAGGTGAGGCAACTTTATTCCCATTTTTGGGTCATGCCTCCTCCAGAGCCCCTGAGCAGGAGGAATCAGGGACAGGGGTGAGGTGTGGCTCCTTCCCAGACAAATCCCAGAGCTTTGCTGCCTTGTGAGCAAGGATCACCCTGCAGGTCTGTGAGTCTGGATAAAGGTGAGTTTGGATAAAGGTTTGTGAGTTCAGATAAATGTGAGTTTGGATAAAGGTTTGTGAGTTTGGATAAATGTTTGTGAGTCTGGATAAAGGTTTGTGAGTTTGGATAAAGATTTATGAGTTTTGATAAAGGTTTGTGAGTTTGGTTGCAGGTTTGAGTTTGGATAAAAGTTTGTGAGTCTGGATAAAGGCTTGTGAATTTGAGTGTAGGTTTGTGAGTTTGGTTAAAGGTTTGTGAGTTTGGATAAAGGTTTGTGAGTCTGGATGCAGGTTTGTGAGTTTGGGTGCAGTTTTGTGAGTCTGGATGCGGGTTTGTCAGTCTGGATGCAGGTTTGTGAGTTTGATTTAAGGTTTGTGAGTCCGGATGAAGATTTGTGAGTTGGATGCAGGTTTGGAACATGTGAAGCTGGTGCTGCTCGTTTGATTCTGGCAGGGTTGGTGAGCTCAGCCCTCCTGAGCAGGGCTCTTTTCAAGCAGCCATCCCAGCTTCCACACAGGTTGATCCATGTGTCTCTAATCACCAGAGCCAAGCTGGGGCTGCACCTCATAAACATTGTCTTTCTTGGAAGGAAATGTTTGCTTTCAGGTCAAACTGAATCACTGGGCAGGCGAGGAGGAGGCAAGGGGGAGTTTATTATGCATGTCTGGTCTGTCCAAGAAAAGACAGGATTAACAGCTAATTTCCTGCCATTAGATTTCAGCCCCAAAGAAAGCTTTTTCAAAGAAATGACTTGCATCTCAAAGTGACTTAACATCTGCAAGGAGCAAAGATGAGAATCTCACCAGGACACAGCCTGAATTCCAGCTCCTCCTTTATAACCCGTTCTGCTGTGGAATTATGAAATTGCTGTAAATCTTTACAAGGAACCAACCCAGAAAATTCTGCCTCTACCTGGGCCAGGGCTCCGTGCCAGGAGCAGAATCCTGAGCCTGTGGTGCCAGTCCTGGAGGGTTGCAGGGATGTGTTCCACTGTCACAGGCTGTGAAATTTGGAGCTCTGGTTCCACGAATCCACCTGAGTCAGGTCTGTTGTGATCACATTTGAAAAGGCTGTGGAAGCTGATGGCAATTTGAAAATCAGCTGAAGGCCTCACACTGCCCAGCCTGCTCACTAAAACCTCCTGGTTTCCACTTCTGGAGATCCCACCTGCAGACACCTGCCTGTTACCTGCCCGTGCTTGTGATCCAAATTTGTGACTCTGCTCCTGGAGAGGAAGGTGAAACTCTTTAAAAATCCATCCTCAAGCACCTCAGTCCCTTGTTTTCTCTCTGCAACAGACTGAGTTCTTGAAAAGATGAATGGAAGAGAAGCAGGCCTGTAACATTTTCTCCTCTCACCTTAGCAACTTCCTTTTTGCTTTTTGTTCCCAGAGTTCAGGAAAAAAAAAAAAAAAAAAAGAGGGAAGGAAAAACCAGCCTGCATATAAAATTCCCTGTAACTTTCTGAGAGCCTGGGTGAGACTGAGTGCTGTGTTTGCACAGAGCATCCTCAGCAGCACGGGATGAGCCCCTGCTCCCCGTCCTGGCCAGAACAGAGCAGGGCAAAGCCTGAAAATCAACTCAGAGCACGCCCTGCCTGTGTAGGAGTGCTGAACTCTCCAGTCACCTCAGTAGGCTCAGCCTCACCCTAAATTGTAGATTTACAGACCTACAGATGGGCAGAAAACTCGTGTCTAATGGTGAACAAAGAGTTATTGTTGCCTGCACCAGACACTGAGCAGATTAAGCACCGGGCCCATCTCTGAAGGTTCCATCAGTTAAGCCAAGAAAGGAGTGGAGGGAGGAATTACTGATAGCCAGCAGCACTGCAAAACTCACTGGAACAAGTTCCCTGCTCGTGGAGCTCTGCTGAAGTCAAAGGGACAACAACATGAGGGGATTCAGTCTGTTAAATTAAAATAATATGGATTAATGCAGTGTTCTGGAGGCATTTCCACCTGCATCAATATCACCATTGAACGTCGTGGAAGTGTTTGTGACTCCAGTGGAAAGTGAAGGAAAGGGAATATTAGCTGCTGGAAAGGGAACAACCTGTGACTTGGCAGATCAATTAATTACACTTAAACCTGCTCTGTGTTTACTGCTCTTGGGCCAGGTTAACGTGACAGAAACAGGAGAAGCAGCAGCACCTCGGGGTGCTCCCCCCGTGTCTGACACCCTGCACGGGTGGCTCATCACAGGCACTGCTCCTTCCACCCCCACCTGTGCACAGGTGACCCCCGGGCAGGGCACGGGGCTCTCCAGTGCCATTGCACAGACCCTCCACGGCATCCAGCCCTGGCAGAGCTGTGGGGATGGGGAAGGGCACAAGGAGCAGCCGAGCTCGCTTGGTGTGTGCAGCTGGAGAGGAGGAGGAGGATGGAGGGACACTCATCAGCTTCTGTGAGACGGGCACTGAGGGGCAGCTCTGGTGTCTCTGTGCCCAGGGACAGGACCCAGGGCAGGGCTGGAGCTGTGCCAGGAGGGATTTAGGTTGGATATTGGGAAAGGTTCATCCCCAGAGGGTGCAGGGCACTGCCCAGAGCTCCAGGAGACATCACTGCCAGGGATGCTCAGGGTGGGGATGTTGGGGGGTCCGTGCAGGGGTGAGGATCCCTGGGGGTCCCTCCCGGCTCAGGACATTCCACGGATCCCTGGCCACCCTCCTGGGTGCCCTGCTGGCCATTCCCACCGTGGCTCCAGCTGGGAGCATCTCTCAGCACCTCGTGGTCAGAGCAGCTCTGCCAGCCCCCAGCACACGTGAGCCCCACGTTTTGTCTCGGGCTTCAATAAGATAAATGAGTTTAATTCATCCTTTGTGTAAGGAGGGACAACTCCTAGAAATTGCACTGCAGTTGAATGCCTTGGCTTAATCCCTAAATTCAATCCTCTAAACAAAAATCTGCCTTAACATCACGGCTCTCTCGGCTGTCATTAGCAGGACGTATTTCAGACACATATACTTTAAAAGTTCCCCATCTAATCACCATCAGCATAAAAGATCTCTCCAAGCACTCTGTGATACCAGGTCACATCCTGATGCCAGCTCACCACTACCAATATCAAAACCAGAGGCTGTGTGGAATTTGTTTCACAAATTACAGCTGTTCGGAGCCACGTAACAAAAGGAGCCAGGATCTAGATTAATTATCACGATTATCCTCCAACTCAGAAGCCAGTCAGTCCTCAGGAACAGATTTCTTTTTGAAGCCTTACACAATTGCTGGTGGGAGCTCGCAGCTTATGCACACAAACCTCCAAATATACACAAAGGCCAATAAATAAAACAAAATCACATTTAAAAAAAAAAAATCCCTATTGCCAAAATTAGGGAAAAAAAGCAACCCTGAGCAATATGTATTTAACTCTTCCCTGCACAGCCAAAGTTGCTAGGGAACCAGGCAGCCTCACAAGCTGCCACTACAATTACATTTCCAGAGAGCTGACAGGGACTGACCTTTGCCCACTCCTTCCTGTCTGCCTTTTAGCAGCCCTGGTGGCCTGACAAACACATTTGATGGGCACATGTGCAGGGTGAGCTGGCCCTCTCCTGCCAGCCTGCTAAGGACTCCAGGAGCTTTTAAGAGAGAAGCTTTTAGGACTGTCAGCACCGAGCTCCCTTCGTGGGCTTCCCTTCCCTGAGCATTTCCCCAGCTTTGGAATGATGAAATTTGTTTAAACGCTGCCCTCTCAGCCTGGTCAAGTCGCCCACTCTTAATGGAATTGCAGCAAAATTCTGGGGAAAAAAAATGTGAATGGAGGCTCACCTTGCCAAAAGCACACGTGGCAAAAATCTGCCAAGTGGAATCTGTGAGTTTGGACAAAGTTGCAGGGGCTGTATATGAATATTCCTATACAGAGGTCGTGCCCCAAATTCCATGAAACCTCCTAAAAATCTGCAATAAAAACTTGTGCCTGTTTAATATCATCAGCTAAGGAATTCCACGCCATTATCTGTGTATTTTAATAATTGCAACTTTCAATGGTAGTGACATAAAAACAATTACTTCTTGAAATTTCTCCCTGTATCTGCATTTGAAACTACACAGCCATTAAAAACAGTCTGTCGAATTAAAGGTTGTGCAATTAATTAAGTGCAAATCCTGTAAAACTGGACCAAGGAGAAAATTCATCAAATGGGTGAAATATGACCTATCTTGTCCAAAAGACAAATATGTTTAAACAAAATATGAAAATTGATGACAAAATTACTGGTAGCAAAATGCACACGGAGCAAATACGAGACAGCTGCACTGGGATTCAGCACGGGAGCTTCACCCTCGTGGAATTTGTGATTCATTATCTCCACTGCCTTGTAAAACTTCTCCCAGTTCATCTCCAAAGTATGGCCTCTGTGCCTTTGATAGTAAAAATTCTCTGTAAAATCACGTGTGAGTGTTTAGCTGTGATTTACTGTGCCGTCCCAACCAGGTGGATTCTGCTGTCAGCTGGGTGTGGGTGCCCACTGCAGCCTGTGCTGTGCCACCAGGAATTCCTGCCTTTTCCAGCTGCTGCTCCTTGGTGTGACCCACGTGGGGACAAGCCCAGGGGCTCTGACTCTGTCCTGGCCACTGGAGCTCCCAAGGGAGATTTGGGGTTGTAGCAAAGTGGGGATTGGTCTCTTCCCCCAGGGAACAGAGTGAGAGGGAACAGCCTCAGGCTGGGCCAGGGTTGGAATTTCCCCGTGGAAAGGGTGGGCAGGGATTGGCACTGCCCAGGGGGTTTGGATGCCCATCCCTGGAGGTGTGGGACACAGATGGAGAAAGTAAGAAAATTACAGCCTGAAAAATATTCCAGGCTGGAGCTTCTCAGCTCTGTTCCCAGCTGATAAGCTGGTCCAGCTCAAGGCTAGGGAGAATTTTTCCCAGGGTGATAATTTGGTCAAAATAAAAAGGAATTAATAACAAACAGAACACCTGCTGTGGTGTGTGCCCAGGCCCTGGCCATGGGGTGTCTTCTCTCTGAACCAATCACCTTTTCTCTACTCTGGGAGTTGTCAGTCCTGCTATAAAACCAAGTGTGTTTCTGAATAAACTTGGCTCTTTCTTCCTGTCATGACAGACGCCCATGGAGCTGTGCATCTTATTTCTGCTGCACTTAAAGGGTTAAAACCCCTTTCCACGGCTACACTGGAGGTGTCCCAGGAATTCCTGGAGGTGGCACTCTGGGCTGGGGACAAATTTGGGATCAGGCACAGCTGGGGGGACTCTGTGACCTCGGAGATTTTTTGCCCCACTCAGTGAGTCTGGGATTCTGTGGCTGCTGAACACTCCAATGTTTTCTGCCACGGAGGAGCAGAGCTCTCACTCTGTGCCAGCCTCCACACTGGGTGTCTGGGCCTCGTGGAAGCCACATGGACCAAATCCCGGACCAAATCCTCACAAAAATGGTCACCACGTTCTGGGCGACCCCATTTAAAGGGATTTATTATCAAATAAACCCCAACCTGAAACCGAGGCTTTTTCTTTTCCACCCACAGCAGTCCATTGGCAGGGAGAGCTGTGCATTCTCTGCCTGACACAACTCGAAGCCACATTTTCCATATCCAATAAATGGTTCTGGAAATAAGGCATCAGTGGTGTCCCCTTGTCAGGTTTGGGCACAGTTCCCCCTACACTTTTTTTTGCTGATGGGCTGCAGTTGCAAACCAGTGGCATACTGGGGAGCAGCATTTCCCCAGTCACATTTAATTTACTGTTTAATATTAATTAGACCAGACAAAAATAAGATACAGAGTGAAGTATGGGTGTCATGGTTGTCTAAGAACATTAAGAGATGAAACTCAAGGAATCCATGGAATATTTATGTTTCATAAAGCAGAAAACCTCACCAGGATGTGTGGGGGGAGGATGGGCTTTGCCATGGGGACAGGAACATCTCAAGGGTGACATTTTTAACGAGACAGAATTGTCTTCCCTCACCAAACCCAGAGTGAAGCACTTTTCCCTTTGCTTCATTCTCCCTGGCAGGGAAATGTGGAACCAGGGGCACAGACAGGGAATTGTGCCAGGGAGCAGCAACTCAAGCAAATCCCTCAAACACAACTTAAAAAAAAAAAAAAAAAAACCGAGCAAAACTTGTATTTCCAGCTCTGTGACTGCTGGGAGTGCAGGGTGGGCACACAGAGGTCCCTGCACACCCTGGAGCCGAGTGCTTGGCACCACCAGCAAACTGAAAACTTCACAAATCAAAACCCAATTGTGCGGGAACCCAGCCTGCTATTTTCATATTAAAATGTAATGCTGCCATTAAAGTTAAAACCACTGTTAAACTTGATTGAGTAAATTAGTTAATTAACCATAGCATCTAATGCATTCCTCCAAGGCATACCTCAGCTCCTCCAGACACAATTCCAGTCGTACATTATCCTTGCTGTGAATTTTACTCTGATTACACTCCTGGAGTGGCTCTCTGTTTGTCAATGAAGAATGCAAGCTGTCTTTAGAACCTGAGATGATAAAAGCAGGGAAAAATGGATATATTCCCCATTTATCTATTTCCTTTTAAAGAAGCTTCTCACATTTTGTAAATTCTTCTTACTCTTTCTTTGCCCTTTGTTGGGAAAATTGCTATTAAACCAAGTTGAAGGTGGAATGTTTTGCTCGTCTCTTGTTAGGATTGAGTATGTAAAAAGTACCAGAGTTTATAAAGAACTCCAAAGGAAAATTAACTAGGATAGATTTTCCCAAATATGACTTCTATTTAATAATGTAATATTTTCTTCAAGCACCTTTTTGCAGGAAAAGTGGCCACAGAGATGGGACCATGAATTTTGCATCTCTCTACCTAATTTACAAATAAGGTAGATTAAACCACAGATATTCTGATACAGAAACACCATCTGAGCAAGAAGCTGCCTCATTTGGAAATATGTGATTAAGAAATAAAAATATCTATTAAGGCAACAGACTGTGAACTGAGAGTGTTTTCCTGTTTTCAAAGCTGTTGGAGGAGTTATCCTGTTTTCCTAAGCATCCCTGTAATCCACTCCTAGAACATTTCCAGAAGAAATTTCGTTTCAGCAGTAATTTTGAAGACTTAGTGCTTTTCTTTTATAGAATTGCTCCAAAACTTTCAATCAAAATACAATTTTCACCCATAAAAACCCCAAACAATTTCCTTGCTAACATTCCTGCTCATGTTTTTCCACATTTCCCAATCAGCCCAGTAACATTACAAGATGTTGCACATCCCAAGAACATCTTTTTGTCTCAGGTCCTCTAAAACTTCCACTCTCAGAGCACCACACAAGTGACCAACTCATTTTTTATATTTTTTAAAGCCCAGCACTTCAACAGAGATATTTTCCCTAGCCTTCACTTCCTTGGGGAATGCTTCATTTTAAAAACATGAGAACACAATTATGACAATTCCCTTATGAAAATAGGGAAATTTTTCTGCTTTAACCAATGTAAAATTGATCTCTCAAAGCTCTTCTCCACGTGATCTCTTTGTAGATCCTCCTGCTCTTCCTCTTCTGCCACACCCAAAAATGAAGATTCCCTAAATGAGCTCTGCTTCCTTTTTATTTTCATTTTTCTAACAGATATTACACCTTGGACAAGTCACTGTCTGTGTATGGGTGACCTCAGTGCAAAGTGCAAACGTGACAGGTCCCACAAATACCCCAGAGGTCACATCCAGAGCAATCTGGATGACAATAACCCAGATTTCCATGTTTTCTACCCCACAATGTTATCTCCATTCCCCAAACTCAGCATCCATGGATTCTGTGCCCTGTCTCCCATGAAAATGCTATTTTTCCATTTAATATGGTTTTTGTTTTTCATTGTCTACTTGCTACAAACAAAGGATTTTGCTGAAGGTCAGGGTATTGATTGAATTCCACCCCAGGGGCTCGTTCCCATCCTGTGACAGATCCAGGGACCTGTGGGATAATGGACTCGTGGGAATGGAAAGGACACTGGCGTGGATGCTGCTAAAATCACATTATTGAGTTATTTCTCCTTTTTTTTTTTTTTCCTTCTTGAGCATAAAAACAAAGAACATTTTTGAAGAAAGGGAAAGGATTTGAGGGTGTGGGAGTCTCACCATGAGACACTTATGGAACCCTTAATTAATGGAGAAATAAAAATACTTGAGCATTTTCTCTGCAGGGAAATGTTAAAGTTCTGACCTGCTATCCAAACTCTTCCTGAAATGAGAAGCCATGGAATGACAAAGTTTGGCTGAGCTGAGAGAGGAATTTGCTGAAAACTCCTTCTTGAATAATGAACTCACTTTTCTGTCTGTGTCTCTCCTTTCCCCATCACATTTCTGGGATATGCAAGGAGGGAACATTCTCTTTCCACTCCTGATGAGATAATACTGATGAGCTAAGGAATTTCTTGCTACTCTTCTGTATTTAATAAAGCATCCAAGATTAGTGGTTAAAGTCAGCTCAATTTACCAAATTACAGCACGTAATTGATTTACTGATAGGTAGGCATGACTCAACTTTTACTCAGATCTTTGGCATAATAAAAAAAAAAATATTAATTTATTCTGTCATTACTGAAAAATTGCCTTACATTTTTAACAATTTAAGTAAAACGAAAAATAATAATACAATATTGGTGTATATTTATGGTTGTGACTTTTCAGAAACATCTTTCTGGATTTCTGTATCACAAGATTTCACTGAATGGAAGGAATGTATTGGTGACCAGGAATGATAATGGCATGGATGGAGCTGTGATGAGGGAGAATGCACAGATGTGTACTAAGAAATAAAAATTAAAAAAAATTCAACTGTTCCTGATTCAACTGGATCACTGATAAAATCAGAATGTATACAACAACACAGATCTAGTGCTCCACATTTATAAATAAATGTCTCTGTGTTACTTGATCTTATCAATTCCAATTGACAAGATCAATTTCGATATCAATCAAGGAATGTTTTGTGCTCTGTAATTCCTCCCTCAGCTCAGTTCATCCTCTTTGTTGGATGATTTGGTTTCCTCCTGCTTGGTCCTCATCCAGATGGATCCCAGCTGATCCAATCTCCTCTCTTGCTGTGTGTGAGCTTTGCCTTTTTTTAATTCTGATTTTCCCCCCAGCCCCTGCCAGCTGCTCTGCTGGCTCTCCTGGAGCACTTGTACCCAACTGGATAAAACAGGAGTTCATCTTCTTCCCAAGGTGTTTTACCCTCCTTTATCCCTGCCAGCTCCTCGATTTCCAGTGATTTGGTGTTTCCCACTCCTTTTCCCAGAGATTTGGTGTTTCCCACTCCTTTTCCCAGAGATTTGGTGTTTCCCACTCCTTTTCCTAGAGATTTGGTGTTTCCCACTCCTTTTCCCAGAGATTTGGTGTTTCCCACTCCTTTTCCCAGAGATTTGGTGTTTCCCACTCCTTTTCCCAGAGATTTGGTGTTTCCCACTCCTTTTCCCAGAGATTTGGTGTTTCCCACTCCTTTCCCAGAGATTTGGTGTTTCCCACTCCTTTTCCCAGAGATTTGGTGTTTCCCACTCCTTTTCCCAGTGATTTGGTGTTTCCCACTCCTTTTCCCAGAGATTTGATGTTCCCCACTCCTTTTCTAGAGATTTGGTGTTTCCCACTCCTTTTCCCAGAGATTTGGTGTTTCCCACTCCTTTTCCCAGTGATTTGGTGTTCCCCACTCCTTTTCCCAGTGATTTGATGTTTCCCACTCCTTTTCCCAGTGATTTGATGTTTCCCAATCCTTTTCCCAGAGATTTGGTGTTTCCCACTCCTTTTCCCAGAGATTTGGTGTTTCCCACTCCTTTTCCCAGAGATTTGGTGTTTCCCAATCCTTTTCCCAGAGATTTGATGTTTCCCACTCCTTTCCTAGAGATTTGGTGTTTCCAACTCCTTTCCCAGTGTCTCCCCTGTGCTGCTGCTGCCCCAGTGAGCAAACTGGAAAATTCCCTGCTGCTGTCCCAGTGAGCAAACTGGAAAATCCCCTGGTGCTGCTGGTGCAGAGCTCTGGGAGCTCAGGCTGTGTGCGAGGGTCACTGCCAAGTCAGCGCTCAGGAAAACTCTGCTAATCCATTAAAGCCTTCCGAGTTTACTACCTGAGAAATTCCACGCTCCTGGCACCTGCAGAGCTGCTCAGCCTGCATTTCACCACCGAATAGGAAATACATCAGCTCTGAAACTCGGCTTTAGGAACACCCCAAACTGCTGACGTGCCTGGTTTTCCCTTGTGCCAGCACTCGGGGCTGGGTGCAGATTTCCATTCTATCAATATTAACACCCAGTTCTGTTATCGTGATATCTCAGAGCCAGCACCGCAGCGATATGAGCTCCAGAATCAAGTTTATCCCAAACAAGTTTCATCGTTTTAGCAGATATTTAACAATGGTTTGAAGAATGATTGTTTTCCAATTTAAATACCTGCTGTAGCTCTAAGTACCAGTTAACTCCGGCTCAGTGAAATGCAAATTTTGTAAAATCCAATCCATCAAGCAGAAATTTTCCTACAAAAAGGTTTCGCAGAAATAATAGCTGTCAGCTAACAATTAATGCACCCAACATGCTTAAGTACTGCACTGAACTTTAATGAAAGGTTACCGAGTCTGTTAAATTGCTTCATACCTTGTAAGACTAAAGTTAAGCAAAAATTAACATCAGTGTTCTGGGAAAAGAGCATGCAAACAAAATTCACCTTAATGACGGGGGAGTGTAATGTTTTCACGGAATATTTTGAACTATGATTCCATTAGAACACTGTCAAAAAACCGAAAATTTCATGTTCAGAGCAAACATGCTTTGGGATTTCATCTGCAGAGGGAAACATTCAGGAATACAGAGACTCACACGCAGTTCTCCTGGAAAACGAGCACAGACAGGGCCTGGAATTGTGCTTTTCAGGACGTGCATTGCTCCTGCCCTTGGATTCTGCTGAAGGCTCGTTCCAGCAGCTGGAAAAGGTCATTTCCCAGCGAGGTGCAGCACCCAGCACCTCCTTTGGCCCGTGGCTGCTGATGTTTCTTGTCCTCCCAGCCCTCTGAACACCAGGCACTCTCCTTTGCTGGGTTCTTATAAACATTCCCACACTTGAAGTAATACTTGGCAGCTTTACTACTGTTGTCAGGAACTAAGAGGTGCAATAACCCCAGACACAATACAAAAGATCAAACCAGCAGATCGTAACTCATCCCCAAAGGGCAGCCCAGTAAAAGTGATAAAGGAAACCACACTCCAAGGACTTCCTCAGGCCACTGCCCTGCATCATTAGGGCTACTGATAGTGCTCATCTCCTGCCAGGAGCTCCCAGCCTGCTCCTTCCCTTCCCTCCCTGCTCGTATGGACAGCTTAGAGCACTTTGGTGTCACTCTGCACCCTTGTTATCCCGTTTTAATGGGAATATTGCAGTGCTGGACACCACTGTGTGGGCTGCTGGCTGTGTCTGCACTTTGGGAAGGATAAAACCTTTCCCTTCTGCACACACACATTCATGTCTGAGGGGCTAGAATGCAGACCTAGGCAGGTGTGCTCAGGTTTTACCCTGTCTGGTGAGCATACAGAGCTCACCTTTGTCACAGCTCCTGTCCTGTGCAGGGGCAGGAGGAGCTCATCTCTGCATCAGGCACCAAGTTTCACACTCCAAACCATAAACTGAGCAGCACACTAATTTTTCCTACAAGGACATCTATTCAAAACATGAGCTCAACAGGAAAATATCATCCCCCCTTACAACAGGCATGCTGGTGACAGTGTGACAAGTGGTCCCAGACTGGACCCTGTGGGCAGGCAGCTGCACCAGAGCAGCAAAGCACAGACATTTTGGGGAGTGCCAATGCTCAGGGGCATTCGAATGGGCATTTTCATCTCCTTCCCTGTTTATCTACCAGCAGAACAATCAGTAGCCTCTGCAAACAAACAGAAGAAGAATCACAGAACCACTGAGGCTGGAAAAGGCTTCTGAGAGCAGGTCCAGCCTTTGAGCAGTCACCACCTTGTCAGCCAGAGCAGAGCACTAAAGAGGAAAGAAAAAGCAAAGAGAAAGAGGAAGAAACTCCAGGCAGACGCTGTGAGTGGACGTGACAAGGTCTGGACCTGTCTCCACGTGGAGGTGGCAGAGGAAGCCCTGATGCCTCTTGGCAGGGATGTTCAGTGCTGCCTGGGCTGGGTGCCCTGTGCATGAGCACGAGAGCTCCAGAGCGCCCAGCTTGGCATTTTCACACTCTAAATTCACTTCATCCAGTCTCCATGTGCCAGTTCCCATGCCAGGGCTGTGTGTGCCCTTCCCCAGCTCTGCCCCGTGTCCCAGGCACACCAAGGGCTCTCCTTGATGCAGATGTGGGAGATAGAAAATGCAACTGATGCAGCCACCCACCCCCACCCATCCACACACTTCCTCGACATCCTCTAGACTATATTCATGAAAAATGATTTACAAAATACAAATAGATTTTGGCATGAAGTAAGCTTAAATTGACTGCTTTCTATCAGGAATTAATATTAACCAGAGCTTGTCAGTTACTAAATATTTATTTTAGGCATACATACAGCCTCTGCTTTCATGTAGGTTAAGCTGTAATCTTTGGCTTGTCAGTTCCAGGATATAGCAGTGGATAAATCATGCACTCTTGAACTGATAGATGTCAGAGCCGTTGTATACAAATGGAGGGATATGTCAATGAACACCCTAGTTTAGGTTACATTTACTATAAACATTGACATTCCTTTGCAATGAGACCATTTGCTGGCTAAGCAGTCACAGCTTCGCAGGATTTGATGCTTTTGTGCTCAATCAGGTTCTAATGATTTCAGATGTTTGCAATTAATGAACCATTAGATTAATTGGTTGAGTATGGAAGGACTGGTGTAAGAATTGGGTCAGAACCACAGACAAGCTATTACCTGAAGTGACAGCAATCACCAGAGGCAAACCAGTGAGAAATTGAATTAATGATTTTTCACCCTCTCTTTCCCTTTTGGCAAAAATTAGCACCGGGGCAGGGTTTGAACAGAGAGAATTCTACACAAGTGTTGGGGGGCAAGGGATGAAAAAGGAACGTTCTCATCACTCCTCATCTTTCAAACTGCAGCAGCTCAACCTTCCCCTCTCAGCCCCGGCTCGCTGTTGAATATAAAGGAGGTGCCATATTTCTTTGGGATCATCCACATCCCCCCCAAAAGCTTTCTTCCCAAGTCAATGTACAATATTAATTATGGACCACACAGGGCACCTTAGTGGGATGATGAATTGTGCTTCAGAAGGCGGGGAAGGAACGAGCCCAGCATCAATCTGTGGTGGTGGAGGCTTGGTAGAAACCCCAGGGTGCCCATCCTTTAGCAATGTACAGGAGGATGTTTACTCCCAGGGGAGCACTGCTGCTTAAATTCCAGCAGTGTGACAAGTTATCCCAACGAGGTGATGGCAGTTTAGCTGAATCTGGAATTTCACAGAGTAAAATTAACCCTGCATGTTCAATAGAAGTTTTATTTTTTTTACTTTTTTTTTCTTTCTAAGAAAGGTTTTATTCTAATGAGCTTCTCTGGCTTTGTAATGCAGTAGTTCAGAAATCAAGGGTGTGCTTCGTGGCTGTCACTGCCTGCTGCACCTCAGGTGAGATTATTCATGAGATTATTTTAGAGAAAAAAGGAGCAGAATGCAGCGAGGCTGGGAAGCAGCTCACAGGAACATAAACACGTGGCACATTAAAATAAAGGGGAGTGTTGGTTTCTTAATCCTGCCTTGGGTGGGTTCAGCATTACAGCTCGTGGCTGGAATGGAGTTAAATGCTGGGAGTGATCATCTTCCCTCCCCTGACTGTCCCAGCCTTGATCCATTTCATTTATTCCTGTTATGGGCAGGGTGTTTGGGACCTGGCTTGAAATTCTTTTGGATAAGTCAAGGATCCTTTTTTTCTTGTTGTGATGAAGCAGTCAACAGACCCATCCTGAGATAAAATAAACAAGTTTTTAGCTTTGGCATTATTCTGCCAGGAAATGTAATTATTTGGGAGTCTTTTGTCCTTTTTTTTTTTTTTTTGTTCTAATTTTTTTGCAGTCAAACTGAAATGTTCTGTGTGATTTTGGGTTTCTACAAAAAGCAACTTGCTTGCTTCTGAAGGAAAAACGAAATGTTGAATTTAAGGCATTTTAGCTGTGGATTTATATAAATTTCAAGTGTTCAATGCAGATCTGCTTTTGAACATGAAAGGAATCCCACAACTTGCAATTTTTACAAATGAAACATCCCACTGATTTCTAAATAATAGCCTGGGTTAGAGCCATACCTTTAATGTCACACATTAACCTCCATTTTCATCTTTTTGCCTGTGCACTATTTAGGTGATAAAAGCTGGGTGCATAAAAATTTTACCTCTTTCCACCTGAATTTAGAATTGAACCTGTTGTAAATAAATGTGGGAAAACAAGGAGACAAAAAGAGCTTTAAAGGTTTCAGTGCCTTACAATGAAACCGAGCCCACTGAGGAGACCTTTAATTCATCCTTAGACTTGGAGTCACCAGGCAAACAAAGATATTGTATTTTCACATGTCTAACCCTGGTGATCTCTAAATAAAGAGCTCTGCTTCCAGAAGAAGTCTTGGAGCACCATTTTTATTCCATAGCTCCCTGTTCCCCAAGGCCTTGGCTGTACCTGCTCCCAGTAACTGCCCCAAATCCCTTTGCTTCTTTTTCCCCCTCCCTACCAGGAATCCTCCACTAAAATCTCCAGGAACTGCTGAAATCACAACAGTTTTGGTGGAAAAGTGGGCAACAGTGGAGAATGGGAGTAATAAATGTGACAATGATGTGACCAACCTTAACAACTCCCAGTTATGAGATATTTAAGGCCTGCAGAGCAGCTCTTCCCTTCCACTGTTTTCTATTAATAAATCACATTTATGAGACAGACAAGGCCAGGGAGAGTCGATGAGATTCTCTCCATTGACTTGAGCACGGGAGGGGAGAACCAGCCAGGATAAATGCACAAATAATCCTATTTAGCTGAGCATTCCCAATTAATATCAGGCAGATTACTCAGGAATAAAAGACATTTCAGGATGGGGATCCACCTGGCTGGATAAGAGCTCCTTTCTTCCACCTGAAGTGTAACACTCATTTCAGGGGGAGGGTTGGGAAGGGAGAAATGCAAAACACCCAGAGATACAATCTCATCCTTTCCACCAAGAACAAAGGATATAAATGGGAATCATTAAAAAGCAAAAACAAAACCAAACCCTCTAAAGGCACTGTAAATAAACCCCTGTAATTACGCATCACAAAAAAAAAAAAAAAGTCAACTGCAAATGGTTCAGTAATCTCATTACCAGGCTCACTAATAATCATTGCAATATTCTCCATCTCCCCTAAGATAATGAGCAGCACGGTGGATGTTGGAAAAATAAATAAATAAACAGCCAAGCAACAATTTCTCATCTAAATATTTAACAAAATGGATGGGCTTGCCTAAAGGTTTGAGATTGAGCCCCAGTGTAACAAATTTTTAATCTGCACTCTTTTCCTACTTTTAAAGGGGGAGGGAGCTCAACTCATCTGAGAATGGTGTTGAAACCAAACGGAGCTTTCATGACAGCCCAAAAAATAAAGAAATAAAACATTTTTAAATATTTCAATACTACAAAATTAGCCCAAGTTAAAGGCAACAATTAGTAAACAACTTTGTCATATTCAGAACAGTATCTTTCCCATTAACATTTCTATAGTTCCCCAATTACATTATAAATCAAAAGTAATACAAACAGACAATGTAATAATGAGAACACATAGACTGCATCAAAAATTAAGACCCCAGCTTTTCCTTTCCTCTCGGATCACTCTGTTAACTTGTCCTAGTTTGCTTTCTTGGCAGCAGGAGCACAGGCAGAGAAAGGGAATTTACACCTTGGTGAATAACTCCTGAAATTGGAGCTGGAAAGAGTTGGAAAGGCAAACAGATTTTCTTCTGAAGTGCAGGGCATGGCATTTTCCTTTCCTAAATGCTTCCTCCTGCTCTGGGTATGGAATCCACAGGGAATTGGGATGGGGTGGAGCAGCCAGGCACTGCAGCTGCCCGTGGATCCCCAATCCCTTCTCTGTGTGTTTGTCCTTCCCTGCCCAGCCCTGCCGGGATCTCCTCCCTCTCTGCCAGGCTGGGGCTCGCAGGTGACACCGTCCTGGCTCTGAGAGAATTGGGGCCATCCCAAAATATTCCCGATGTTCTCCTCAGAGGGACAGGGCAGGACAAGAGCTGTGACCCCTGTGCTGCACCCCTCAATTTGATAATTTGATGTCCTGTCCCCCCAGCTCTCAGCTCAAGTGCTCTGGGTTCTTTGACTTTGCTTTCCTTTTTTTTTTTTGCTTTTTTTTTTTTTCCCTGTCATCTCTGTTTACTCCTCTGGTGTCCTCTGACAAGGAAGAATTCAAAGGAATGACCAGAGATGGTTCTGGCAGTTGTGAGCACAAGTGATACTACAAGAGAGGAAAGCAACTCATTTCAGGAAGGGAGAAGCACAGCAGGGAAAGAATTAAAGATTAAGGATAAAAATACGTCCTGCGAGTTTTTCAAGCACTTCAGCTCCTTCAGAAACAGGCTGAAAGGACAAGGGGGTGCATGGAGAAGCACAGGGATGTTAAAATAAATGCAATTAACTACCAGGGTTTATCTTCATGCACTCCTCACAGCATCACTGCTGCTGAAACAGAGGGGAGCTGGACAGGGGAGAGGAGGAGATTAAATTATGTATCGTTCCTTTAACACTTTCTTCAGTTAAATAACATAATATTTTCAAGGTTACTGTTAAAATAACAGGGTTGTCCAGTGGAATTTATTCCCACTGGTGTTTGTGTACTGTATATATTTATACCACACGAGCAGCCCATAAATTCTCCTCATAAATGCTGTTATCTGCACCACCAGCAGTTTCTCATTTTTATGGGGGTATAACTTTAAGGTGTGGTTTACATCCTGTTCCACCTCATTGCTTACAGCTCCTGCTGCCCCATTAGGCTCTGATCCTGAGCTCCTTGTCCTCCCTGGTGTCACTTGGTCCTGCTCCTGTCCCCACCAGCCCGGGGACCTCACACAATCCCACAGCTCCAGCCCTACCCGCTTTGGATTTTAGCAATCCTGAATTTGTCTGATCCCCAGCCCTGGACATCTCAATTCCCAGCGGGGTCAGGAGCTGCTCCTTCACACCAACAAAATCCTTCCAAGGGAAGAGCATCACGATCCCATTCCTTTGCACGTGGCCTTGATTACCAGGAAAACATTCTTCATTTCCAAATGAAAAATATAAACATATGAAAAAGATACATCAAAAGATAAATAGAGATTGCAGAGGAGTTGTTCCAAAGGTCACCCGAGCTGGGAATTGCTTGGGGTGTAGGACAAAGCTCAGATAACTTCACAGGAGAGGAAAAAAAAAAAAAAAAAAAGCCCATCCACACACTTGCAGTGAACTCTTTATACATCACAACGGCCCTAAAAGTAACGAAAGCCCATCCAGGCATCACTGCCAGCGCCCCCCAGAATGATTGCTGTCAGTGGAACTCTGAATTCTCTGCCTGCTCACATCCATCTGTCCCCAAGTTCGCTGCTGCTAACTCCACACTTCGGAATCTGAACTCAAATGTTGTTTTCTCCAATTTTCTTCCCTTTTTTTATGACCTTTTTCTGTTGCTATCTTGATTTATGGTCATTTGTGTGATTGCATTGCTTTGCTTTATGGCAGTTTATGTCATTCTGGTCCTGTCATAAATGACTACCATAAAGTGAGGTAAAATATCATAAAACATTAGTGAGTCACTGATATTCAAGGTTCTGGAGTACAAGGCTGACAGGTAGCAAGCACAGAAGAACTGTGCCATCCGAGGGATGGATCATTATGGGTACATGTGTGTGCTGGGATCTGCAGGAACAAATGCCACCCTGACTCTGCTTGTCACTGGAAACAATTTAAAAGGGCAGCGTTGAGTTATTTTTGTGAGTTTAAAAGTCTCGTGTTCCTACAGTGATTTCTTTAACAGCTTAAAAAAATATATATATATAATAAAAAAAAAAAAATCCTTGGAAATGGAAGTGGAGTTGTTCCCCTGTAAAAGCTCTCAGTGCTTTTTGTGTGTGTCTAAAAGGTTTTAGGGGTTGGTCAGGACTGCTGAGAACCTGTTATAAAAATCAGATTATTTTGGCTGTTTGTCCATCTCTGTTAGCACAGAGCTCTGGGAGATGCTTTGGCTTTGCTGCACCTGGAGGAAAGTGAATATCCTTGAGTGATGATGTTCAGAAAACCTAAACTGATTCTTCTGATGTATTCTACTCAAAGAAAACCACATTTAATCCATAATCTAAGCACTTATTACCTTTGTTGCTGTGACTATTCCAAAGCATTTTATACTTTCTCAGCTTAGTAAAATAAGCCATTGCAGTTATCGACTCTCCAAATAAATATAAAAATAAAATGCAAAAGTCTTTTGCCACTGATGTTTGCGTTATGAATCCTTTATCCATTAAGAATCAATAATCTCTATATTCACTATAAATTCCTCCTATCAGTCGCTGTTACTTTATAGGATAACTTAATTCTGGAATGAAAATGGGTATTTGCTGGAGTTAGAACTGGGAATGCATTACCATTAAGAAATATGGAGATAACCACTTGGAAATTTATATTTGTTATTTGAACATAAAAAACGTTGTGCAGATTTTAAATGGCCTTTTTTTTATTTGCTACTATTATTGCAAAAATAAAAGACCTATCATCTCCAAATCTATTTAGCCTGTAGTGACATTATTTACTGGGCTGCCTCTCTGGATACTTTGGGAGGGGGAAAAGCATTTTTAATGCAGGTAAGGGTTTTTTTTTTTTTTTGCTTTTTGTGAAATATTGCACTTGGATGGCATTTTCATAATGGAGATTCTTGCATTCAACCTCCAACACCAAGAGCTTTACTGAGCTTGCCCTCAAAGGAACAGATTAAAAAATAAAACCCAGATTTCCCCCAAACATGCCAGCCTTGATGGTTTTTCATGCCAGACCTCTCCCATTTGTGGTGATTTCTTTGCTGCTTTTTAATGCAGTAACTTCAGACAGAGCCACTTGACACCTTCGATACCCAAAAAATCTGATTTCACCCCAGCATCTATTTTATTCTATATATATATTTATTTTATTTTTTTATTTTATTTTATTTTATTATTTTAATAGTCTTGGCTTTTTGCTCAGAGCTTCACTGAACCCCTCTGTGCTGCCCAAAAATCCCTGTGGAAAGGGAGGAGCTCAGCCCTGGGTGTGGCTGGGGCTGGGTGCTGGCAGTGCCAGGGATGCAGAATCCCCTGCCAGGCTCCCCCCACCTGCCACCCCCTCCTCCTTTTGGGAGCTTTTCCTAATTTGTGACACGGCAGGGGAACTTCCACCTTCTGCAGCCCCAAATTCCTCACCTGGGGGAAAAACAGGGAGGAAAATAAAGTTTGTGGCAGGCAGGAGCCAGAGCCCTGCAGGATTCACACATCAACCTGCTCCGGTTTTAATAAGCAAAAAAAAATAATAATAAAAAGGTAAATCTTATTGGAAGTAACCGTGCTGTAATCCTAAAGTTTGGGAACAGGGTTAGAAATGAATATTTAACCCTCCAACCAACAGGTATGGGCACATCTGAGGTCCCACACTGCTTTTGGAAGAACTTTCCTGTTTTTTTTCCGCTCCCTGCTCTGTGATTTCCATGCAAGTCATTGCTGGAAATGTTGGAGCACAAAAAAAAAAAAAAAAAAAAAAATCCTGTCCTTGGTACAAACCAGCAGCCAGGGATGCTCTAAAGCTGCTGCTCCCAGGGGGAATCCTCTGGAAAAAGGTGCTGCATCCAAATATCCAAATAATTCCTGTGTGCTGTGCAGGGACAGCTCTCCCAGCGTCATCCCAGTGCCCGGGACAATTAATTGCAGTGGGAATTAATTATCCTGGAAGGGCTGGGAGTGCAAGGACAGCACCAGCCCCTCTCCACGTCACAAACAGAGGCAGGAGATCCAAATGTGCGAGTCCAGGCTGGGACCTGGGGACAGGAAAATCCTCTCCCCAGGGCAGGCACCGTGCAGGGCCCCTTTTGGAGTGTTTATTTCATTTATGTGCTTTTTATATATATTACACATTATTATTTATTAAATGATGTACTATTTATTAGGGTTAAAAATATGTCCTCAGAGTTTTTCAAGCACTTCAGCTCCCTCAGGAACATGAAAGGACAAGGGGCTGGATGGAGAAGCACGGGGATATAAATTAAATGCAGGGATATAAAATAAATGCAATTTAACTACCAGTGTTTATCTTCATGCACTCCTTACAGCACCAGTGCTGCTCAAACAGAGGGGAGCTGGGCAGGGGAGAGGAGGAGATTAAATTCTGTGTTTATATAATTATGTTTATAAATTCTGTATTTATAATTATATAATATGATAATTAGTATACCATTATAATATTATTATGTATAATATATACAATATATAATGTATTTTATATTTTATATACATTATATACAATGATATATATTATAATATATTATAGATATTATATATTGAATATGATATATTTGTTATATAATATATAATAGATAATAGATTATATATTATATATTACATGTTACATGTTATATATTATATGTTATATATTATATAATATTTAATGTATATTATATGATAAATATGATATATTTATTATATATATACATATAGAGATATATACTTATCTATAGTATCTATCCATATCTCTATATATATATATTTTTTAATTTTATTTTATTTCAGTGCTTATAAGCACAGAAAATCCTGCCTGTTCTTTCAGAAGCAAATGCATTCATCACTGCAGATTCCTAGGGAACACATGAACTCGTGAATCTGAGTTATTTAAGAAAAAAACCAATTTTTGCTGTTGGTACTCTGAGCTGTTTGGGTTTGGGATTGAAGTAAAAAAAAAAAAAAAAAAGACCTTTGCAAGCAGCACAGAGGAACTTTACCCACAGCTTTATTTTTATAATAAAAACACACCCAGGCTGTCTCCATGTGACAGTTTCAGAAGTGTCCCCACGAGAATGGACATTCCTGTCACAGAGGGGCTGGAATTTGCAGAACTCCCAGGACAAATGATGTCTGAAAAGCAGGAGCAGCTCCCCTCCCCTCAGCCCTCCCCAAAATGTGACTCATTCTTGGAGGAGTATTTTATTTTATTTTATTTTAATTTATTTTATTTTATTGTCACAGCTCCCACTGATGCCCATGGGAGCTGCAGAATGGGGACAGCTCCAATTGTCACCAGCAGAAATTGCTAATGACAGACAGTGGCTATTGGGGCATTCTTTTCTCTTTTTCTTTTTATTTCTTCATTTTTTAAAAATTCTTTTTTGTTGGCTGGTTTTGTAGTTTGTGTATGTGTGTGGTTTGTGTTTGTTTGTTTGTTTTTAATCCTGAATATATGAAGAGTTGGGCAGCCAAGATTTGCTGTTAAAGTTACTGGAAATATGGAGCCCCTTGACTCCCCATATTTTTAAAAAACAATTACTGTTTAATTTGATTGTTTAATTAGACATTTTAATTTGATTGCCTTCCAGTCCTTCATTTGTGCTTCCTTATTTCTGTACAGTTAAAAAGCTCAATCGAGCAAAGTCCAAAGGAAAAGATGTTGATCGGAAATTCAATTTTTGTATGAATTTAGAAACATCAGATGTCTTAACTTCCATTGGAACAAAAATGCTAAGAGACTCACCAACACTCGAAACTCCTGGTTTGGGATTTTGAAAGACAATCAGAGTTTTTTCCTAAGTGCTAACAAAGCAAATTAAAGAGAGGGTGAACCCCTGATATAAACTAAATGCAGAGAGGGAAAAAGCTTTGCCCAATCTCCACCTTTACCTGTGCAGTGATCTGGAGCCAGCACTGAAATAATAAATTGCCAAAGTCTCTGTTTCTTTGCCTGGGCGCCGCAGGATTTGCTCTCCTGGGCACGATTCCTCCCAGGCTTTGCCAAAATTATTGGGACTAAAAGCTGAGAAATTCAGCCCAGCTGAGAGCCGGTGATAAATAAGGCTCAGGCATTTCTGCTCCTTGCATTAAGGAGACAGACTAAAGAGTTAATAATGCCTCTGATCAGCTTTTAATAGCCCCGAGATGCTTTCACACAATAAATAGATCTGTTGTGAAAATACTCGGGAACGCAGTGAAATACCACATGCATTGTGCCCTTTAAAATGCTTTAAATAGCACAATTATAGATTTAAAGATCGTAATTGATTTAAATTGGTGGTGGAATGTAAAATTTTATATGATGCATGAAACCTCTTAAGGCTTTAAAACTGTAATTATCTTTGTCACTCTCATATTGCACCCCAAAGCTTTTCCTTTAATGATTTAGACATTACAGGAAATAAATGGAACGTTCCCATGGATTGCCAAGCGAAATGCCAAGGGGAAAAAAAAAAAAAAAAAAAACCCACAGGGTTTTTTGGGAACAGGGGCTTGGCTGAGCCCTGAATCCCCCAGCGCTGAGCAGCAGAGGATGGGGGGGATGCTCCCACTGGTTCCAGTGCTTGGCTCCACACAAACCAGTTTGAAACCTCAGCAGCCCCTCCCTGCCCACAGCCACCAGCCTTGGCTGCTTGTTCACACCACAAGAGGTGCAGCTAAACACAGGAATTCCCAGAGAAACAAATTAATTATGAATTATTTCTCTATTGGCAAAGGCGACGTGGCAGATTCCAAATCTCTCTCCCGTTTCTCCATGAAAAACCAAACACACATATCATGGAAATGTCACACACACATATCATGGAAATGTCACACACACATATCATGGAAATGTCACACACACATATCATGGAAATGTCACACACACATATCATGGAAATCTCACACACACATATCATGGAAATCTCACACATATGGAAATCTCACATACACACCATGGAAATCTCACACACACATATCATGGAAATCTCACACACATATCATGGAAATCTCACACATATCATGGAAATCTCACATACACACCATGGAAATCTCACACACACATATCATGGAAATCTTTCACACACACCATGGAAATCCCACCCATAAACACATCTTTATCTTGTCCCTGCTGCCTGTGGCAGCTCTGTCCCACCCGGGGCAATTTGAGTTTGGGGTACCCTGATTTCCACACTGCTCTGCCTGTCCTCTCTGAAAGCATCCCACAAAATTCCCAGCGGTTTGGGAAAAATGCAGAACTCAAAATTCAGCCACAGGAGGAAAGAAGTTGTGGTGGGGGTGACAGCAACTCCAAGGTTTAAAGCACAGTGGAGTAAAAACCAAGCCTTTGTTGCAGGGTTAACCACTGATCTCCAGGATATCACAATCTGATGAAGTTTGAAGCCTCCAGACATTATTTAATACCCCCAAAAACCCTACATATAAGTAGCCAGAAAGAACAACATTAACTCAGGAAAGATTATTTCAGTTTATCTGACCCATATTTGGAAACTTAAATCAATTTAACATAGCAAAGCTCCCTCCAGTACATGAGCAAGGAAAAGTCTTTCAAATCTGTTTATATTCCTCCAGATGTCGATGCTGATACCAGTGCCCAAACAATGAAGTAAACAATTAAGAATTTCTTTTAACTTCTCCTGCTTTAGAAATCTAGGGAAGAAAAAAAAATAAAAAATAAAACAACCCAGTGAATCAATGAACTAAAAATGGATAGAGTCGCTAGGAAAAGAGATTGTATTCAAGCTAAGAGGATATTGCCAACAATAGGTAGTTAAAAATGGAATTAACAACTAATAAAAGTGGTGAAGCATATCCTTTTAAAGAGAATTTGAAAGGCTTTTCATTAAAACAACAACTTTAGACAGAAAGCTCTAGGTAAGACGATTCAGAGTCATGTTTGGGGTTTGGGGGGGGTCAATTAGCTCTGACTCCATTTATGAATTCCCATTCCCAACAGGACAGGCTCAGGGTTTGTTTGGGTGATGTGTCCCACAGAAAGTTTTGTATCAGAATAAAGCCTTGATAAATAATCTGATTTTTTCCCCCCAAACTGCCAGAGGAGATGTGGCACATGTAGAACTCATGGTGACCTCAGGGAAGGGCTGTGGGCAACCAGCAGCAGCAATTAACAGGAGGTGGGGATGATTCCCTGGAGAAAAGCTGCTTGTGGCTTTGAATTTTTCAGGTATTAGAAGAAAACATTGATGTTGTTCTTCCAGCCATAGCACATGGTTGGAACAAGTCAGGTGATGTAGAATATTCTGAGTGGTTTTTAGAAGGTACATGGAAAATAAAAATACTGTGTTTTCACACAGAGAGTGATGCTGTGTGCATTTCAACAGGAACTGAGAAAGTGAGGTGATTCTGATCATTTGGGACAAAACTCAAATTAATGCCATCGACATTGACCAGATTGCAAAGTGCATTTATTGATTATTTCCATTTTCTCTCACATTGGGACTCCTGCTGGCTGGGGTTCCAAGGTAAGCTAAAAGTTCTCTCTCTTTTTATTTATTTTTTTTTCCCTGTTTAACAGCACAATTGCAAGGTAGAAAGAAATCCTGTAGAAGATTTTTATTACAGGATAAAAGCAGAGATGCTAAAAATGATGAGGGTGTGTGGGACAGTGCAAGAGGACAAAGAGAGCACAAACCTGCACACACATGAGCCTGTGAAACAGCAAAAGCAATCCTGGGGGCAGGGAAGAAAAGGAGCAGCCAAGGGATGCAAATTACGAGAGAAAACCATGGCATTTTTCACGGATTGTATGTTTGCAACTGGAGAAAAGGTTGTGTTAAATTAAAAATAACAGGGATGAAAATATAAGTAAGCACAAAATTAAAATGGAAAAGCTTAGGGGAGCCCAGTGAGATGGAAAAGGTGAGCTCTGCTGTGTTCACTGGATTCATTTCCCTCCTCCCACAGGAATCCTTGCCCTGTTCATGCACACAGTGAAATGATTCTTCTCCCCTCCAGATAAAGATCACGAGCAGGAAATCTCTTTTTCCAAACCGATTCTGGCACTTCAGCTACTGCAGCTTAAGCTGGGCCAGAGACACATAAATATGTGAGAGACACTGCAGAAAATGAAGATATTCAAGTGTAAAAATTCTACCTGGGGGCCAAACTTTGTCTCGTGTAAAGTGGTGTGGATCTGAATGGGTTTGGGTCAGGTTAACTGTGAATTTGCATCCTCACTCTGCTGGAATTTGGCCCCGAGGGATTATTTGATTATTTCTCTGCTCCTCATGTGCTGTGGAGGTTCCCAGCGTTAGTGGAGGCTGCAAGGATGGGCTTAAAAATCAATATTTCAAATATTTTAAACAGGCAGCTGAACACAGACTCCACTTTATAGCTTGGGAAATGCAGATGGGAAGCAAATTCCAGGCAGTGTCTGATAAACTTGCCCAGTTGGGAATTTCAGGCTCCCAGTTTTGGGAATTTCAGGTTCCCAATTGGGAATTTCAGGTTACCAGTTGGGAATTTCAGGTTCCCAGTTGGGGATTTCAGGCTCCCAGTTTTGGGAATTTCAGGTTCCCAGTTTTGGGAATTTCAGGCTCCCAATTGGGAATTTCAGGTTCCCAGTTGGGAATTTCAGTCTCCCAATTTTGGGAATTTCAGGCTCCCAGTTGGGAATTTCAGGCTCCCAGTTTTGGGGATTTCAGGCTCCCAGTTGGGAATTTCAGGCTCCCAGTTTTGGGGATTTCAGGCTCCCAGTTGGGGATTTCAGGCTCCCAATTTTGGGAATTTCAGGCTCCCAGTTTGGGAAATTTCAGGCTCCCAGTTTGCAGAGCTGTTCCAGGACTGGAGCTGTGGGAATGCAGAGCTTTGGGAAAGCAAAGTGGTGAAAAGTAAAACCACCAAGGAGCCCAGCCTTGGGTGTGACACCAGCAAGGCAAGCACAGCCTCTTTTGAGAAGAGGAGAATAAAAGAAATTAATATAATTTCTATATATTTAACATAATTTCCAGCCTCTTTTGGGTTCAAAGCTTGGGGCAAGGCTTTCAGGAGCAGCCTCGTGCAGCAGTGCCTGCTCTTTTCTTTACCCCCCAGCACACTGTCACCCTGCCCTGAGTGCTGCACATGATTTACCAGGGCCTACCTGTCTGAATGATGAAAATGAGAAAGCTTTTACCCAGTATGTATATCACAGAAATGTAACTATTACATACACGGGGCTGGATGGTTTTTATCCAGCTAAATACAGCCAGGCCATTAATAGCAATGCTCAGTGCAGGGGTCTGCTCAAAAATCCACGAGGTGGGTAACAAATCATAATCCTGGCAAAGCAAAAAACACCCCTGTAAACCTTTTTTTTTTTTTTTTTTTTTTTTTTTTTGAGGCTTTTGAAGATACCTCTGGGCATTTGATTTCAAGTCCAGTGTGAACAAAATCTATGGGGTTGTGGAATAAATGTGCTTTGGACAGTAAAGGAAAACCCCACTTTTAGAAAGAGCCTGGAAGATAAACTCTAGAAAATCTATGCTAAGGAACAGCCCTGGACAAGCTTGGTGAGTGCACAGGTAAAACCTGGAATGCCAAATTCTCTTTCCTAAACAGTTACAGCTGAAATCTTGGCAGCAATAAAATGAAGGGAAGTTTAATCATTTATTTAATCAAAGCCAGGATTTAATTCTCTAATTTCAGCTTGAAAGAACTTGGTAACCCAGCTGACTTCCAAGAAGAAATGTGTTTTTACAAATTTTAACTAATTTTAACCAAAGAAGTATTGTAAGGAGTGTTTGGAAGGTACTTGCAATGTGCCACTGACGTCTGCAAAGCAGCTGAACTTCCTGGGATTTGCCTTCCAAGTTTTCTACCTTTTTTGTCAATTCTCTCATGAAGTGAAGGAAATGCTATTCAGCCCTTCCAATGACAGAAATTATTGAATTTCCATACTCTGGAGCTGGAGAAAAAGACTGGATCAAGCATAACAAGCTTTTGAAAAGGTGGAATTTGGGACAATAGAGCAACAAACGTGTTTTAGAAATCCTGCAAGGCGTGACAGAGATGCACCTCAGAATCCAGGAGCAGAAAATCCACATTATCACCAGGAAATAAGGGCAGTGCCATCCTGGAGGGCGGGAACAGCTGATGTTTTGCAGGTAGGGAAAGGTGGCCTTGTTACTTCTGTGAGAAAACAGCATTTCAGGCAAATCCCTGTGCACCATCTCACCCCATTCCCTGGTGGGACAAGGGGCTGCGTTTCTGTTTCAGATTAAAGACACAGGTGGAGGCTGAATTTGGGAGAAGAAAACAAATGCAACTGCAAATCCCTCACCACAAGCATCTCCATGAGGAACAAACCAGCCAAGTGTTGTGTTTGTAAATACAAATTTTGCCAGAGCTGCTGTTTTGGGGGTGTTTTAAATGGTGCAACAGGAGGGGCTTAAAATTAGCCCTGAGCGAGGGATCAGTTTGGTATTTTAAAATTAGCACAGAAAATAAGATGGGATGGAATTCCCAGAGTGTGGCTGCCCCTGGATCCCTGGAATGTCCCAGGATGGACATTGGGACAGTGGGAGGTGTCCCTGCCATGGCTGGGGTGGCACTGGAGGAGCTTTAGGGTCCTCCCAACCCAAGCCATGCTGGGATTCCATGATCCCATGGAAAGTGCCAGAGCAGAGGCTGCCCCAGGGTTTCTGTGACCCCACAGACTGTGACACAAAATCTCTGCCCACTCTTAGTAGGAACCAAACAAGATTTATGTCATTTTTTTTTTTCTTTTTTTCAGGAGACCCTTTGAATGCTGGGCTCTCCTCACACGTGATTTGAGCAGTGAATCATTGCCTGCTCGGGATTTCTGTGTGGTGCTTTATTTGACATGAGAGTTCTGTGATCAAACAACTCCCTAATAACCTCTCCTAGCTTATACAAACCTGGATTATTCTATTCAGTCTATTATTCAGCCACTGATCCACAGGCCACATTTCCTTTTCAAAAGGGCTGGTAAAGGATGGGTTTTCTTGTCCCCTTTACAAATCCAGATGTTGAACAAAGGGAGCAATTCTAAATGTAGGTATTTATTCAGCACATAATGCCCTCTATCTTCTCTTTCTTTACCTGTTTTTCAGTTCACAAAGGGAACAAGAACTCCCCTAGATTGCAGCCCCTGCCCTTCACAGTGAACATTTCTTACAGAATTGTATTTTAAATATATTTATCGCTTCCTCTGTTAAACTTCTTCAAGGGAGAGACAACCGGCCTAAAAGTTTGTGACTTGCTCTCTGTGCAGCACCAGTGACCCCAGCTCATCTATTACACTGCCACGAGGAGAATCAGCCTCCAAACCCATTTGTCTGCTGCAACACTGGGTCTTTTAGGTTGCAAATGGAACAGATTTTTATTTAAACCCCCATCTAAGAGTGTCATTATCCACAAATCTGCTCATAAATGTTTTGGCAACTGACAAAAAAAAATTAACTTCAGAAGAGGAAGCCATTAGGATGAAAACATTTCAAATCATGTCATTCATCAGATCTCTGCTCATCCAACAAAACTTGCTTTTGTTACAGGCAATTGTGGTGCTTAATCTCGGTACTTTTCAGCAACACATTTTTCTGATTAAAAAACCATAATCATACTGGCAGTAGTTAGAGATAGAGAAGATCTATTAGCTCACTAAGCCCAGCTCCCTTCCCTAGCAGGACATAATCCCTGGCAGGAAGTCTTTCAGATATTAAGTTGATCCAGAGCTTAGTTTTAGCCAAGGGACTGAATATGGAAATCTGTACAGAGGTGTCACAGCACTTGGAATTCGCAGAGCCAAAATGGTTGGGTTTTTTTTGTTTATTTATTTATTTTTTTAAAATTTCTTTTCCTTCATTTGTCTGTGCAACCACAGGGCTGGAGTTGAGCAGCTCCAAGTCAGGCAGGGGGAAATGGTGTGGGACAGGTCTGGGGGTCACCAACGTGTCCCAAGGGAGCTCCTGGGGCACAGGGGGGTCCTGGAGGACCCCAACCCTGGGGCAGAGGGGATTACTGGGGAACCCCAGCCCTGAGGAAGAGGGGGCTCCTGGGGGATTCCAACCCTGGGTAGAGAGGAGTCCTGGGGATCCCAATCCTAGGGCAGAGGGGTCATTCCTGGGGATCCCAACCCTGAGGAAGAGGGGGCTCCTGGGGAACCCCAAACCTGGGGCAGAGGAGGGTCCTGGGGGATCTCCAATGCTGGGGGAGAGGGGGATCCTGAGGAACCCAACTCTGGGGCAGAGGGGATTCCTGGGGATCCCAATTCTGAGGAAGAGGGGGGTCCTGGGAATCCCAATTCTGAGGAAGAGGGGGGTCCTGGGGATCCCAATTCTGAGGAAGAAGGGGGTCCTGGGGATCCCAATTCTGAGGAAGAGGGGATTCCTGGGGATCCCAATTCTGAGGAAGAGGGGGGTCCTGGGGGATTCCCAACTCTGGGGCAGAGGGGGTCGCTCCTGGGAAACCCCAAAGCTGGGGCAGAGGGGATTCCTGGGAATCCCAATCCTAGGGCAGAGGGGACTCCGGGGGACACCAAGCCCCCCTCCCTGGCCAGGGAAGAGGCTGCTGGAAGCCCCGGGGGCTGAGGAGGGCTGGGGACACTCGGGGGATTTGTGTCCCTTTTCAGGAAATGGGAAGGGAAAGGCTTGGCTTGGTCTCAGAGTTCTTTTCCATCCTCGGTGGTTCTGGGATAAATTCCCTCTCGATCCTTTATCTCCTTGCTGTTTCAGAGGTTTGATCTCTGGAGGATTCCTTTGCCCAGCCCTGCCCTGCTCCACGCAAAACCCCCCCACATAAATGGCATTAATCAGCCAGGGGTGATTTATTCCCCTGTGTCCCCTGCCCATGTCACAGCCACAGGATCCGTCCCCTCTGCACAAGGGAGGCAATAAACACCCTGCTGCCCCCAAAACACCCCAGCGGCCACGCTGGGGGACAGGAAACCACCTTTGAATTACATTTAGAAGTGAAAAATTAAAGTAGGAGAAATAAAGAAAGCCCCTTTCGCTCGGGATGCTGATAGCCAGGGACATTCCTGAGCAGGCTGCTCCTCTGTCCCCTCTGTCCCCATCGATCCAGCAGCACTGGAAGCTGCTCCTGACCCCCCCCCCACCCTGTGGAATTCAGGAATCTCGATGGGGATGAGCTCCCTCTGCCCCTCACATCCTTGGAGATGCTTTCTGTGCAGTTATGGGATCAGGGAAGCTCTCGTGGATGTGTCCCTGTTAAATTTCTCAGCCAGATCTATGGAAACCATCCAGAACATTCAGCCCTGCTTCATTCTAAATTCATCACTGTTTATGTGCAGCTGGTACAGACACTGAAATCCTGCTCACAGGCAAGAATATTTCCTTAAAAAATGCACAAACCCCAAGAAAATGAAAAAAAAAAAATAGAGTAAAAAATTAAAATTTCTATTTTAAAGTTTTAAAGAGGATCATGGCATAGCAACACCCATTCGTGCTAAGTGAAAGGCAGCTGGATTATTCATTTTACCAGATAAAAAACTGGAACCTGACTCTTCCTCTCTGCCACCCTCACCTGATTTCCAAGGTTTCCTCCTCCAGCTTTGTTTTTGGGATGGAAACAGAAGACAAAGAATTTAACCCACAGGAGACTCCTCACAGGGCACCACTGAATTCAACAAGGCTCCAAAAATGGGGGCATTTACTCCTGAATATTGATTTACAGGTTAGAGGAAATAACCTGATTTCTAACCCTTCAAAATCTACAGAAAATCTCCCATTGGCTTCAGAGTGTGTTGGTTCAGCTCTCAAATATCACAGGAAAAATTCAAGGCACTTTCATGAGCCCAAATGAATTAAATCAGCCAAAAAAAAAAAAAAAAAGTTAAAATTTGGTGCTGGGAAATTCATTACGTTTAAAAATGATACAGCAAATAGTTTTCTTTTAGATTCTAAAACTTGTTTTAAAGTGCTTTATAATTCCATAATATAACTGCTAGAAGAAAAAGTGACAAGAAATCAAAACACCCACCTAGCTCTATGCTTTTAATTTGGAAAATTGCAATCAGAAATGGAAAGATGGAAACTTAACAGCTATATTGAAGATGATCAGAAGAATTCTTTCCATAAAGGTTAACAACAGATAATTACTTTCTCAGGAAATCACTAAAATGTCATGATTTTTCTGCTTTGTTTTCAGGGAAGTTTTATGATGCTCCGTTCTTGCCACTTGGCAATGAAACAAATGAGGTTAGATGGCAAAGATTATGAAAGAAATTAGCAATAATGAGTCCAGTAACTAAAAACATTAGTAGAGAAAATTGAGTTGACCTTACTTTTATAATTATTCATTTTCTTAATTGTTTTTTTTTTTTTTTTTCCCCTAGAATAATTGGACTGAGATTAAATAATACGAGGTACAGGGCTCACGTGTGATGGGGTGTTTGGCACAGATTAATGACCTTCCCCAGCCCACTCTGGGAAATCCCTGCACCCTGAGCTCTCCCTCTCCTCAGCATGGATCCCATAAAATCCCATATTTGCCCTGGGCAGTCCCCAGGAGATGGGGAAGGGAATTTCAAGGATAATCACTCTGCTATCCCTCCAGTTCTGCCAGCCCCAACATAACTGGCTTTTAATAACTGGCAAAAATAAATATGAAAATAAAAGAACTGACAGAATAATTGGCTTTTTGGTCAATTCCTTCCAACCACGCCAGCAGAGCAGAGTGAAAGTTTGTCACAGCTGTTCCCTGGGGGGGATCCTTGGGTAAATAAGGAGAATTTTATCCTGTCCCAGTGGTAAATCATGGAAAATCATCCCCCAGGCCCTGCAGAGGGGAACAGGGCAAGTGCCAGAGGTGTTTGCACGATCCCTTCCCCTGCTCCCAGCGGGATGAGCTCAGCTCAGGAGACAAAACCTGAGCACGACTCCAGCCCAGGCTCCATCCCCAATATTTCCCCAGCAGAGTGGAAATGATGTGGCAGAGCCCAACCCCTCTCACTCCTGGGATCAGCATCAGATCCCTCACAAAACTGCTCTGGGGCTCCTAAATCACCATTTCTTGGCAAGGGGGTGATGGTTCCTAAATCCACTGTGACACCTGAGGAGCTGCTTCCTCCCAGTTTGAACAGAATAAAAAAGTTGTTTTTTCTGAAGCCGGTGCTTCTGAATTTCCTCTCCATCTCCAACTCCCTTTGTAACATCTCACCCCACACCCAAACATCCCAACAGAGATCTCCTCCAGGGAACAAAGGTCTTCCACAACCCCAGGGAACTCAGCAAAGGGAACGAGGGCTCCTGAGAGACTGGACAAAATCTCACAGAGCAGCAAATGCTGAAAGCAAAACTCGAGGCAACCCTCCCTTCAGAACTATGGGAATCTCTTCCTTCTGCACCTTCCTCAGCACTGTACAGATGGGGAATAGTAAGAAATTAGAGTCTCCAAACACATTATTATTATTATTATTATTATTATTATTATTATTATTATTATTATTGTCAGTGCCTTCTAAATGAGACCCCAGAGCACAGCAGCTGAGTGATGAACTGCTCATAATTGGAGTGGTTTCCTCCTCCCTCCAGCATTAAGTTTACAACTTTTACCACTCAGTGTATCAGAAAATTGCTGTTGTCTGGGGGCTGAGGCAGAAGGGAACAGAATCACAATTTTTATCCTTGGTGAGCCAGAGCTGCCCTGCAAGCTTTCTAGCACAATTAACCCTTTATTCATCAGCCTTTAGGAAGGACAGAGCTGCATTTTCCAAGCCAAGGCAAACGCTTCACTCAGTGCCCAGCAGAGATTTACAGCCTGGAATGCTGTGGACTCGACAGCCAGAGAGTGCTGACTGCAGAGAACAATGAACTTGTTAGTTAACAGAATTAACAGTGCGTTCTTTAACTATAATGACAGCAATAAAACAGGAGATGTGAAGTTGATACAGTCACAACTGAATCATAATGGATGAGATATTTACGGCAAAGCTGTTAAAACATTGAATAAAATATGGGGAGAGCAAAAGCAGATGTGATTTTATTCTTCAGAGCTGAAGCTTGTAAAGTATGAGATAGCATGAGTAATAATCACAGGTTCTGGTTCACAATGCATTAATAAATATTGATATGGTGCCAGTGCTGAAACTTTCCAGATACCAAAATAGAGTGAGAAAGCATGCTCCTGCATTATGGATTGCTAAGTTTAAATTGTAAGGCACACATGGCACTGCATCCATTCTGTTCTCCCACCCCATCTCTCACACACCTCTTTATTTAGGCCTGAACAAACCCTGTGTGTGCCACCACAGTGCCACAGCTCCACTGCTGCAGGTGGGGGCTGTGGGACCCTGATGGAGAGAATGAGGATTCCAGCCAGCTCCTAAAATGCTGTTTATTGCACAGATGAGGGTTGAGGGTCGTGGGTCAAGCTGTGTGTCCTGAAGCCCCTCCAGTTCATTATGAACTTTTCATTACAGAGCATCTTAATACATGACCATCAATCAGCATCACACACAACACCTTTTCCATTGACATACAACCTATCCAAACTGCTAAAATTACCATATTATATTAGTGACTAGCCAGTCATTGGAGTTAGTGGTCACATGTTAAACTTTGGGACTTGTTCTGCTGTGGAGATTTCTGAGATATTTTCTCTACTTGCAGCATTGGCTTTCTTGTTTGCCTGTGAAAATCCTTTTTTATTTGGTAAAAACATCTTTTGTTTGAGGTGGATTTATCCTTTGCTCTAAGCCATAAAAGCCCCTTCCACCTCACTTTGCTCTTTGCCTTCTCGTTACCCAGTCACACTGGCTCAGCAATTCTTTTCTTCTATATCAAACCTGGCTTTCATTCCTACAGAACCTTCTGTACATCTGCACAACCCCTCTGTTAAATCCTCGTCCTTCCCAACAGCAGGGCTGCAATTTCAGTGCACAGTTCTGCAGTTCTGCACCCAGCTCTGGTGCTCAGACCCAGCTGGGAATCTCTCAGGTGGGATTCCAGGGAAAAAGGGGCTGCCCTGGCAGGAAAATCCCAGCCCAACCATCCTTCCAGATCCTCCACAGCCACTGCTGACAACTCCTCTTCCTCCCAGGGGTGGATAATGATCCCAGCCTGGGATTTCTGGCTGCAGTTTCACCCACGAGATAAGGTGGTGTAAAACCAACACAAAGCTAAATGAGAAATTTAAAAAAAAAAAAAAAAAAAAGACAGCAAATCTGACTCAGCTCCCCTCCTACCTGCTCAGACACATCTCAGCGCGGCAGCTGAGGCGTGTTTGCACACATGGAAACCTCCCAAGTCTGCACAGCCCTTTTGGGGAGGTTTTCCTGCAAACGCATCAATCAGCCTGGATGGTTCCTGCTGCAGGGCTGGGGCACAAGCAGCACAGGCTTCTCCCAGTGCTCCCAGCAAAGCTGCTGGCTCCTCTTCCCCCTCCAGCCCGGGAAACCTGGAGGTGCTGCAGCACATTCCCATCCCGGGCATCCCCCCTGCCCTGCCCTGCTTCCCTCCAGCTCACAAGCAACTCTGGAATTTCTGCACTCTCTCATTAGTGGGTGGCAAGCATTCACTGCCGTGTATGAAATCACATAATGAGATATTATTTGATTAATTTTCCAGAAATTTTCTTCTTAAACTCCTGGGAAAGAGGATATATATGTGTATATAAATATATATATCCATCCATTCTTTCCCAGAATGGATCTCATTTCCCTGTGACTTACTACTATATACTATTTTCCATTAATCATCAATTTAAATCTCCAAAGAAAGAAACCATAGCATCAAACCTCACTTCCCTGAATTAAAATCTCTCTCAGAGGATGTCATTTTCTAATTTCAACCATGCAGCAGATTTATGCAGAAATGACTTTATTGTGGCTGGTGGGATGTAGGGAACGTTCTGGTGATAATTCCACAGCCCTGGCAGGGCAGCCTGTGGAATCCAGAAAGTTCCTTTTGCCAGGTCTTGGAAAAATTCCCTTCAGAGTGGAAATCTTGTCCAAGACTGGGATCTCACAGCTGCATTTCCCTTCCCCACACCAGCAGCAATCCGTGGCTTTGTAAATTCATCCTCAGAGCTTTGGCATGAACACCAGTTGAGGTTATTTTCGAACAGACCCCAAGATTTTTCAGGAAGGATAATTCTTGTCCAGAGCACAGGATGACTGAGCACCTGCTCTGATGAAGGTCTGTAGTTCCTTCAAGCACTAATAATAATAATAAAAATAATAACAACAAATAATAACAACAACAACAACAACAACAACAACAACAACAACAACAATAATAATAATAATAATAATATTTTCCCACTCAGATGATAACTCAGAATCTCAGAACCAATAGAGCTGGATGGGAATTTCCAATAATAATAATAATAATAATAATAATAATAATAATAATAATAATAATAATAATAATATTTTCCCACTCAGATGATAACTCAGAATCTCACAACCAATAGAGCTAGATGGGAATTTCCAATAATAATAATAATAATAATAATAATAATAATAATAATAATAATAATAATAATAATAATTTTCCACTCAGATGATAACTCAGAATCTCAGAACCAATAGAGCTAGATGGGAATTTCCAATAATAATAATAATAATAATATTTTTCCACTCAGATGATAACTCAGAATCTCAGAACCAATAGAGCTGGATGGGAATTTCCAAGATCATCAGGTCCAACCCTGGCCTGACACCATCACAGCCACTAAACCAAATATTTCTAACAAATGTTCATGGACGTGGCCTTAAAAGAAAAAAGCAATCAGCTTGGAAAAAGCAAAACAAGAGAACCCAAGGGCACTTTTGGGGCACTTCATGCTTGTGTGGGAGGAGATTTTGAGATCAAAATGCTGGGAATGCCCTGAAATCACTCCAAGGCTTTGCCCCAATCCTTCCCGAGGCTCTGCTCATCTTTAATGTCATTTTCCAGCAGCCTGGCCCAGGTGTCCTGGCGATCAATGCTGTTATCGATGGGGACCTGCAGCAGCCGATTGGGGCTCCTGTGACACAGGGACAGCAGCGCTGTGAGCTCATTCCAGGGGATCTCGGCTCCAAACGGAGCTTTAGGGACAAAAGCCCGGAGCTTTCATGGTCATTTCACACCCCAGCACCAGCTCATCCATTCTCTGCCCCTGCCACTCCCGGCTCCCACCCCTTCCCTCCAATCCATCACAGCAAAAAGGAATCTGACAAAACAAATGCTGGGAGGAGGGGGAGAAAAAAAAAAAAACAACAACCTTTGCTTGTTGTTGGTGGTTGTTTTTCCCCCTCTAACTAAATGGCGAATTGTCCCATTATCCTCATTTCCTGCGAAAATCGGGATCTGCAGGACCTTCAGTGCAGCAAAGCGAGGCAGTGCCACAGCCAGCTCGTGTGTGGAGTGCTTCTGTTTTACACAGTGACACGCATTTTAACATGGAAAAGGTCAGAGATGGAAACAGCACAGCTTGTTGCTGTGACAGCAGACATTTAACAGAAAGACTTCTGGACACACTACAGTTTAAAATAATTTAGTAAAATAATTGCCATGATTGATTTTTTAGGTCCCCGGGTTCATACCACACACTTTTGTGTGACAACTCCCTTCAGTGCTGTTTTTTCTTTTTTTCTATATTTTTTTTCCCCTCTCTCTCTCTCCAGCAATGACAAGAAATGCATTTCAAATAAGTTCTGGGATGTTGTCAAAGTTTGCTGAGGTGCCCCAGCTCCATCATTTGCTGCAGGAGCAGCGTGCAGAGCTGCCTGCCCTGTGCCCAGCAGCACGAGCCTGCCAGAAATCACCTGCAAAAATCAAATTTCGGTTGCTGCCCTGCCAGTGCAGACCCAGCTTGCCAGGACTGCAGCTCCAAACGCTGACATTGCCAAAGCAATGGGCTGCAAGGCTCAGCTGCCCTGGAATAATCAGTGCAAAGAAAAGCCAGGAAGGGTTTTATGTCTGGGGGGAAAAGGGATTGTGAGATGTCAGGGGAATAAGGGAGCTGAGGAACTTCAGGGAAGCACAAAGTCCATTCCATGAAATCCCACACAGCCCTGGATGCAGCCATTAAAGTGAATTTGGACACGAGAATGCCTATCAAATGAAACTCCACGTAGTTTAAATTCTGAATTTGCTCCACAGAGGGGTCTGAAGACAAGCTCAGGGCTCTGGTGAACAAAGATCTGCTGAGCTTTGTGGAGAGATTTGGTACAACCCAGAAGGAAACCCCAAAACTCACTGCAGGAAATATTACAGGAGACAATAAACAGGGAATTAGAAATCCAAACTCAGGCCATAGCAGAGGCCTGCAGCAGAAAGAAATCAGAAAGGATTTTGCTTTCATTTCTAAATGTAAGAATTCTATTTTTAAAAAATAAAATCTTTATTCTGATCTCCAGTCTTGACCTGCAACAATGAAATTGGATGTTTTTCTTAGATATCATTTTCATCAATGATAATTCAGCAACAATCCAAGTAGATATATACACAGAAAAGATGATTTTGATGTTTCCCTTTGCTCAAGCTGCAAATGTTGGCTGACAACCACAAAATGCTGATCATGTGTATCCATATGAAAGAAAACAGTGCAGAAATGCCAAAGATGGCCAAAACCCCTCTCAAGCCTCACAGTCTTTTTTTTTTTTTAAATAGAACAAAAAGCTTTAAAAATAGATTTTTAGAGCATAATTAAAACTGCACTTTTAAAAACGACTGTAAGAGTACACAAAGGAGATTCACTATAAATAAAACCTACTTTGAGATCTTTCTAAATTAAAACCCCTGATTTAACCCGAGATTAAAATCATCCTGCTGTTGATGTTTGGGCTTCAAAGGGTGAGAAAAGAGCAGCTCTGAGCTTGTCCCTGCTGCTCCCAGAGCCCCTGAAAACCACAATCCCTCCTTCTCCTCCCCAAAAATCAGCCCCTGCTGGGGAAAGCATTTTCTGCAAGAAAAGTGGGAGCTCAGCTTCTTCCCCTCCTTGAGGAGGTTTTACATGAGAGTTTGATAATGTTGATCATTTATTTCACCTTTTTGTACCTCGGCCCTCACCTGGGGCGCAGCCACACCCTCCAGGTGGGATGTGATGAGGGAGGAGCAGATCAGCCCTTCCCTCATCCCTGGGGGGAATCCTTCCCTCCCTCCCTCCCCTCCTTCCCTCCTTCCTGGCACCCTCCTGGTCACTGAGCTTCCCTCCCAATATCTCACTATTCCAATGTGAAATTATTGAGCTCCCATCCCAATGTCTCACTATTCCAATCTTGAAATTACTGAGCTTCCATCCCAAAATCTCACTGTTCCAATGTGAAATTATTGAGTTTCCATCCCACAATCTCACTATTCCAATGTGAAATTGTTGAGTTTCCATCCCAAAATCTCACTGTTCCAAGGTGAAATTATTGAGCTTCCATCCCAAAATCTCACTATTCAAAGCTCAAAATTGTTGAGCTTCCATCCCACATTCTCACTGTTCCAATGTGAAATTGTTGAACTTCCATCCCAATATCTCACTATTCAAAGCTTGAAATTATTGAACTTCCCCTCCCAAAATCTCACTATTCAAATCCTGAAATTACTGAGCTTCCATCCCAAAATCTCACTATTCAAAGCCTGAAATTATTGAGCTCCCATCCTACATTCTCACTGTTCCAACGTGAAATTATTGAACTTCCCTCCCAAAATCTCACTATTCAAATCTTGAAATTACTGAGTTTCCATCCCAAAATCTCACTATTCAAAGCCTGAAATTATTGAGCTCCCATCCCAAAATCTCACTGTTCCAATGTGAAATTACTGAACTTCCATCCCAAAATCTCACTATTCCAACATGAAATTGTTGAGCTTCCATCCCAAAACCTCACTATTCCAATGTGAAATTTTTGAGTTTCCATCCCACAATCTCACTCTTCCAAGGTGAAATCGTTGTGTTTCAGCCACCACACGAGTGAAAATATTGTTGGAGATGTCTCTAAGTGTAAACACGGGAGTAAAGGGTTCCCACTGAAAGAGGTGAAATTTAGAAAATAGGGATGTTAGGGAAGAATTCCTCCCTGTGAGGGTGGGGAAGGACTGGAATGGAATTGCCAGAGGAGCTGTGGCTGCTCCATCCCTGTCCCAGGTTGGACATTGGGGACACAGAGAGGTGTCCCTGCCATGGCAGGGGTGAGTGAGATGAGATTTAAGGCCCTTCCCAAACCCAACCATTCCACAATTCCACACTCACACAATGCTCAGCCTTGGAAAACTTTGGATCTCAGCAGGTTCCTGATGGGAACACACACCCAAGGCATGGCTGCAGCACCATTTTTTCAATAAATCCGAATTTTTTCCCCTCCCAAGACATGCCACAGCCAATTTGTGATGCCATTGCTGGTGCAAACCATTTCTGTTATGAAATGTAATACTTAAATACACACTGCAGCTTTGACTTCTCTCTCATTCTCAGTATACTCAATTCTGACAGCTCTAAACAAATGTCAAACTTGCTTTCAATTTCCTCCCTCCTCCTCCCCACACTTTGTGCTGGTGCATTGCTAACAGAATTAAAACTTGAAAATAGCCTTAGGCTTTCCAACCACTTTTGAGCAGGATAGGAGGCTTTTGTCTATTTCAGAATATAAAACTCAAAGATAGTAATTTGGCCATATTTTTAAATAATAAACCAACAAATGTTCATAGCTAAAATGGGCTGTAAAATGCAAAGAACAAAAAAAAATTAAAAAAAAAAAAATAAAAAAACCCCCAAACCAACAACCCACCAAGAAAAATGGATACCATATTGCAAAGGAAAAAGAGTTAGATTGTCATGAATCTGAAAGGAAATCAATAGGACAACTTTGGAGACCCATTTCAATCTGTTGTTGACATTGTTTTCTAGTAGTAATTTTCTCAAAATGTTAACAGTATTGAGTTTGCTTATTGATTCTATTATTTTTGACCTTGCATTAGTGTGGGCTAATCTTACATGCCATAAAATTTCCTTTCACAGCTAAAATTATTGTAGGGCTCTGGGGGAAAGTTACAATCAGGTCACAGCCCCCTTAGGATTTTGATGAGCAGATAACTGGCAATAATGAGTTATTTTGCTTTTCTGGGTACCTCTCTGGTATTTCTTACAGACTTTGGGCAGCATTGTGGTACAAGTGATGGGAATATTGACCAAAATCCCCAAATCCCAATAAATGGAGGGTCTCCTGTGCCCAGGGATGTGGAGCAGAGCTCATGGCATCACCAGCTGCTGCCACATTTCTGATTCACTCCACTCTACAACAGCAAAAAAAAAAAAAAAAAACCACAAAGAGGCTGAGATTGTCCTCACTCTATAAATTTCTGTCGTGTGCTCTTATCCCCACGCCTGTGAGACTTTCTTTTCATGCCCTCTTCCTAAAGCATTAATTACAGAGCCTTTTCTTTTTCCTCAGGATTCCTGTATTAAGTGCTCAGAAGGGGCAGTGCTAAATTAATCAGCAGCTGCTCCATGGTTCAATAGTTTGGCAGTTCCCAGCACTTCAACTTTTCTCAGAAGACAAAACCATTTGTTCCAGGGAGGATCTTCTGTGGCTCCTGAATTCTCCTGAGCACAGAAAGGGAAATTTCAACTTCCAAACCACAAGCACAAATGTTAAACTGGACCTGTGCCTTTGCTAAAAAAAAAAAAAAAAAATCTGATTTTGAGCAAACTGAGCGCAGTTTTGGGGGTTAAACTGTTATTTTCACAGCACCACAAATAGCCTGACATTTGGAGTTGCTCAGCTCCAGCAGGCACCCAAACAGCCCACAGCCAGGCTGGTATCAAAAAGGAGATATTTTGGATTCTGCAGCCTCAGAAAGGTCTAGACAGAGGCAGATGTTCCCCATGAAAGGAGCTGGAGAGCAGAGCCCAGAGCTGAGTGCCCTGCTGGAAGGGGCTCCCCAGAGAGGAGATTTATTTATTATTATTGTTGGAGGCTTTTAGCCTCCAGCTCCATTTTTAAAGGTATGGATTTCCCTAGAAACAGCAGAGCTCCATTTAAAAGTCACAGGTGCCCTGGAGCTCTGCTTAGGAGATTACCTCAAATTTCATTTAATAACAGGCTCGAAACTTGAGACAAATTATTTATTACAATGGGTAATATTTTTGTCTGTTTTTCCCTCATGGTCATCTTAGGTGCTAAAAGGGCTCAATAAAAATTAAAAATGAGAGCAGCTTCTCCTGTTCTGCTGATGAAGAGTTTTTCTTTGAACCATCTTTAAAGCTGATATATAGTTCCAAGCAAACCTTCCACGCAATCCTGGAATAAAACAAGGAGCATTTCAGCCCCGTTTATCCCTGGTTAGTTCAGCCCAGCCTCGTGTTTTGTTTTTAGTTTTGATGTCCAAATCCTGCCAGCAGCAATTGCTGTGGGAACACAGACCTGAGTGTGCACACAAAGGCAGGGATTGGGACTAGACAGAGTAAAATTACAGATTTTTGTATGGGTAGGGTTTGGGAAGTTCAACAAGAGAGATGTCAAAAAAAAAAAATCTGAGCAGAGAAAGAATTTTCATTTTCTAATGGAGAGCTTGGAAAATTCTGGAAGATTCACCCTCCTGCTCTGCATTTTGATCAGGGGAAAAAAAAAACCAACAAAATCTTTGTTCTGAAGAGAGACCTTAGAAACAAACACACAAATCAGGTAAAAGGGGAGGGAGTATATTTCTGTTTAAAGGTTGTAACTTTCAAATAAATTGAAAATAAATTTCAAAACTAGATGAGAACTCTGTTAAAAAAAAAAATAATATCAAACCAGAGTTTTCTTAGAAAGAGTTGTTGCTCCTTCTCCTCCATAAATAAGATTATGGGCACACACTTGTTGAACATTTGGGTTTTACTGAATCAGTATTTCCCCATAGAAAAGAATTTCATTGCAATAATGTCACAAAATATTTCTTTACTAAATCAGATGGGGTAATTTTCAATTTGCCTTCGAGAAACCCGTGGCCTTTTTCTAGAAATACAAAAGCTATTAGGACTTTTTGTTCTTTACTTTAAACAACTTGAAAAGACACTTCATGAGCTACAAGAAGTCACCAAATGAGAATTTTTTTCCCAGCAAGGTCTCTGTTGTCCCTGGGATCTGACAGCCATGAGCACTCCAGCCCAGTCCTTCAACCCACTCAGAAAATACTTGAGCATTTATTTAAATATTACCCAGGTTGTCTAATCTGTGTTGTCTATTTCTGCTCTTATTGCATTTTTTGTGGGATTGGAGAAAGAACAAAGGAAGGAAAAGTTGGAGAAGATTTAAAGAAACATGAAACCAAAATAACTTACAAGGCTGGAATGATTTTTTTGTTTTTTGACCTCAAGGGGGGGAAAAGCATTTTCCAAGCCCTAATTTGATAAACAATCAGTTTTGTTTCTCTGCAGCCCAGTTTAAAGGAATTCAAGAACTCAAAACAGAGAGAGATTTTCTCTGTTAAAATGACACAGGCACGAGCATCTTTTGCTTTTTTTATTTAGGAACCTCCTCAAACACGAAGAGGAGACAAGACCCATCAGCAGGAACCTCCAGGAGCTCTAAATGCAGAAATAATCCCCATCCACGGGGTCCTGGCAGGGGAATTTAAGGGAACTCTGGTTTTACAGACCCCATCAAGTCTGAGTGGAACCTGACACAATTTAGGGGCTGAAGTTTCCCTTGAGCTGTGACAATCCTGCTCATCCCTGGCACTGAAAAGAACCTAAAAGAGAGAATAAATCACATGCAGGAATGGCTGAAATATTCCCCAAACCATCAGTGACCAGCACTGGAACCTGAGCCTCAAACTTTTTTTTCTCAAACACTTTTTGAAAGTGTTGGAGAAATCCTTCCCTGGGCTCGCCCTGAGCCCACAGAGGAGTGGCCAGGGAGGATCAGGGAGGATCAGGGAGGTCAATCACATGTATTATACAGAAAAAAAATAAAAAAATGCTATTTCTTTTACTATTACCTGAAACATTTACATAAAATAAATCCACCAGAAGTCCAAATCAAGAAGGAAATTTCTTGTTTGGTGCCATAACTATCTCACATAAGGCATCCACTTCTAAATAAATACAAAATCTGATCTTGAATGGAGGCTAGGCAACAGGAAAATAAAATTTAACTGCAAAGTAACACAGAAATTTAAAATTCAAACTTGAAACCCTTATAGGTGGACAAAGCTTTGAACTTGGTCAATAGTCTAGGAAAGCCAGGTTTTGGCAACTACCCAATACTGAAAGGGTTTATAACAAAAAAAATGGTATTTTATTGGACATAAAAGATTTATAATGCAGAACTCACTGAAATACAGTCACTGGGAATGTAGAGTAAGTATTTAATTTTATCATACCATCTGATAAATATTTATTTTTTTGGATAAGTATTTGATATTTAATATATTTAATGATATAAATGATAATAACTGCTACACAAAATGCTCCCTGGGGCCTCCTCAGGACAGGCCCTGCCCATGGATCACCCTGGGATGGGCCCTGGATGTTCCACGAGCACCAAAGTGACAACATCCATCAGCTCCTGCCTCCAGACTTTTGTGTCCATTTCCTTGTGGATTTTGTCTGGTTTTTGTTCTTTTTAATCTATTTATATGTTTTTTTTTTTTTGTTTCCACTCCAGCTATATTTAAGGATTCTCCTATGGGATACCAAACCCAGGCTCTCCCTTCTCTACAAAATCTCCTGCATGAGCTCCAAGGAATCAGTGCCTGCTCTCTTCCTCCATCTTTCTAAAGCAATTTTCAAGTGGTGTCCCACAGATTTTTAATCCACAGAGGATTTGCAAATTGAGCAAAGGAACATTGGTTTATGACACCATTATTGGGTGGTTAAATTTTACATCTTCCAATAATCAGCGAGCTGGAAATTTTACATTTTAAATTCAAGGGGGTGAAGGGCGTCCCAGTGCAGTGTGTGTGTCACCTCTGCTCACTTTTGCCATGATAATATTTATATAAAAGATATAAAAATATACTTTTTTTATATTTCATATTTCTGAGGAGCAGGAGGGAGCAGTGGCCAAGCAGCCCCAGCTTCTGCACCACAACATCTCCTGTTCAGCCAGTCCTTCACTAATAAATAATTGGTGGATAAATAATAATTCACTGAACTGCCTCCTACAGCACTTTTAGCCTAAAAAGGGCTCATTTACTGCCTGGGCTTCCCCACTGAGTTCTGCCCAGTTCTGGGGGTGTTTTAAGCACCCCAGCTCCCCTGCACACCTTTCTTTGTGTGCACACTCAGCCTCTCGTGTTGCTGGGAGCAGCTCCTTTAATGACCCATTGTTAATCTGACATCTCTGCCAATTCCCAGCGTTTCCCTGTTTCCCCAGCCCCACGGTTATCAAGCAGCTCTGCTGGGATAGACTGCTGATCCTCGTCTTCATATTGATTAATCTCATTTTCACATGCACCACCCTGATTTCCAGCCTCTCCAGCTCAGGCTTTTCACACTGACTCATTTGCCAGACAGATTTTCCTTGCTGGAATCATCCCCAGCGTAGGAATGTGCTGGAGCAGTTTCAGGTACGAGGCCTCATTTTGTGCAGCTCCATCAGGAAAAGTCAGAAATGCGTGTTCAGATCTCAGCAGAATCATCCAAAACCCCCAGGCTTCTTTATTCCAGTGTGGGGAATAAACTGAATCTGTCCCACAGTGTTTGCTTCCCTCTGTCTCAGGGAAGGAATCTGCCAATCATGCTTGGGCTTGATCCTTATCAACGGAATTAAAATGCAATTTATTTTTTTTTTATTAATTTGTAGATTAAGCAGAGTCATTTTATTACGTTTATCTCGGACATCTGAAATATTTAAGCATTTAGCATTACCAAGTTAGCTAAATAAATCTTTAATTTAGCATAATTAGATTTGTTTAAATTAAGAAATGTATTGATATTGCCAGATAGTTTCATACTCATTTAGAACAGTAAATTAGAACTTAAAATAACTTGTAGTTTGCCCTGCTTTCCCAGTGCACAGGTCCTGAAATACATTTATCTAGCAGAGCACACGCTTTTCCCTACACATTAATCCAGACCTCACAACTTTTTCTACCATTGCATCCGTCCTGTGCAGGCAAGGACAGAAAGCATCTGTGGTGTTGAGCACAAAAAGCAGCTTTGGAAGTTTCCAGAAGGAAGGTTTGCAGGGTTGGGGGTGATGCCCAGGGTTGGGGTGATGCTCAGGGATGGGGGTGATGCTCAGGGATGGTTGGGGGTGATGCTCAGGGATGGTTGGGGGTGATGCTCAGGGTTGGGGTGATGCTCAGGGATGGGGGTGATGCTCAGGGTTGGGGGTGATGCTCAGGGATGGGGTGATGCTCAGGGATGGGGGTGATGCTCAGGGATGGTTGGGGGTGATGCTCAGGGATGGTTGGGGGTGATGCTCAGGGATGGGGGTGATGCCCAGGGATGGGGTGATGCTCAGGGTTGGGGTGATGCTCAGGGTTGGGGTGATGCTCAGGGATGGGGGTGATGCTCAGGGATGGGGTGATGCTCAGGGTTGGGGTGATGCTCAGGGATGGGGTGATGCTCAGGGATGGTTGGGGGTGATGCTCAGGGATGGGGTGATGCTCAGGGTTGGGGTGATGCTCAGGGTTGGGGGTGATGCTCAGGGATGGTTCGGGGTGATGCTCAGGGATGGTTGGGGGTGATGCTCAGGGTTGGGGGTGATGCTCAGGGATGGGGGTGATGCTCAGGGATGGGGGTGATGCTCAGGGATGGGGGTGATGCTCAGGGATGGGGGTGATGCTCAGGGATGGGGTGATGCTCAGGGTTGGGGGTGATGCTCAGGGATGGGGGTGATGCTCAGGGATGGGGTGATGCTCAGGGATGGTTGGGGTGATGCTCAGGGATGGGGTGATGCTCAGGGTTGGGGTGATGCTCAGGGATGGTTGGGGGTGATGCTCAGGGATGGGGTGATGCTCAGGGATGGTTGGGGGTGATGCTCAGGGATGGTTGGGGGTGATGCTCAGGGATGGTTGGGGGTGATGCTCAGGGTTGGGGTGATGCTCAGGGATGGGGGTGATGCTCAGGGATGGTTGGGGGTGATGCTCAGGGTTGGGGGTGATGCCCAGGGCTGCCCCAGGGCCCTCTGAGGGGCACAGCACGAGCTTGGCTCCCTTTCCATGTCTGCAATTAGCCGGTCTAGGTCATTAATTAGCAGCTGATCTATCCAAATCCTCCTCCAGAGCCGAGCTGCAGCATTGGAGAGGAGCAGGGAAGGAAAGGAGCTGGAGGGAAGCTGTGTGGGGCAGAGGGAAGGGTTTGTCTCGGGTTCAAAACTGCACTCAGGAGGGGCTGCAGAACCATTTCCCATATTTTTATTCCCTAAGTTTTCTCTTCAGCAGGAACAAACTCCTACAGCAATCTTGGTCAGTGGGAAAGGAGGAGAGAAGGGGAGCAGGAGAGGAGCAGCTTTGGGGTGAGCTCAGTGTGACCTTCCAGGACCTGAAGGGGCTGCAGGAAACATGGAGAGAGAGGATTTACAGGGAATGGAGGGACAGGACACAGGGAATGGCTTCAAACTGCCAGAGGGAAGGGCTGGATGGGATGTTGGGCAGGAATTGTTCCCTGGAATAGAATTCCCAGATTTGCTGTGGCTGCCCCTGGATCCCTGGCAGTGTCCCAGGCCAGGCTGGACACTGGGGTTGGAGCAGCCTGGGACAGTGGAAGGTGTCCCTGCCATGGCAGGGGTGGCACTGGGTGGGCTTTGAGGTCCTTCCAACCCAAACCATTCCATGATTCTGATTGTGAGAACCGTTCAGATGTAGATTTTTGGCAAAGGCTCCATAACTAATCCCATTTCCTCATCTTCTAGATTTGTTCAGCCTTTCCCCCAAGCTCTTTTTTTTTTTTTTTTTTTTTTTTTTCACAGCAGCCCTGGCCAGAACAGAAGGATTGTTCCCCATGTGGTGAAGGCCAGGGTGGCTCCTCCTCTACTCCAGCTGTGTCCCCAGAGCAGCTCTGGTGCCTCTCACTGCCCTCCTTGCCTTGCAGCAGCTCCTCAAGATTCCTTTCTTTGCGTGTTTTCTCACGGTCAAGTTTTGCCTTTCTTGAGCCCCATCCTTTTCTCCAGGTTATTTCCCCTGCTTGTCTCACTTGGAATTCCAGCCCAACTCCCAACATAACCACAGCCCTGCTCAGTTTGTGTCATTTGGAACAGCTCAAGCACTTCCTCTGCTCCATCACACAGATCTCTAATGAAACATCCCCAGAGCTACACAAAACATCTCCCTCCAGTTCTACAGGGAGCCACTGATAAGGATTTTTGAAGGGAATTTTTGGACTAACTGGGCTTTTCCTGTGGGTCAGGCTGTTTCCTGGCATGTCCTGTGAAGCTCTCCCAAAATCCTGTGCTGAACAAACAGAGACCATCCACAGGGAATGGCTCCAGTTTTATTTTGAAAGGCAACTGCTCCAAGTTTGAAGGTGCTGGCAGGGACCATCAGTATTTTCACCTGCTATTTTTATGTCTGCTGGATGCAACAAAGCAATAGAAAAAAGCTGGATCTATCCATCAGCTGTCAACTTCTCTTCAAGCTTGGTGCCAATTAAAATCGATGGAAATTATATTGCAGGACTGTGTCCAGCTCAGCCCTAACATGGGCTCACACCTGCACCATTTCCTGCTCAATTCTGCTGCAATTTAAATTGTGCTTATGTATTAATGAGCTTACCTCCAGTTTTTTTAATTTATGGGAATGCAGTAGAGATCCTGTGCTTTGCTCCCAGAGCTAAATATGGGATCGAGAAGGAATGTTCAGGATTTTGTGCTGATGAAGCTGCAAGTTTTTCCAGAGATATTTTAATATTTAATATAGAGGAGAATATGAGCCAGGCTCATGCATGGACCATACAATGACAATGGAATGAAGAGATTGTGCTTTAGCTACCCACAAGTCATGGAATTATGGAATGGTTTGGGTTGAAGGAACCCTAAAAGCTCATCTTGTTCCACCCCTGGGACACTCTCCACTGTTCCAGGGGGCTCCAAGCCCTGTCCAGCCTGGCCTTGGGCACCTCCAGGGATCCAGGGGCAGCCACAGCTTTCTGTGGTTATTTTGCTCTTGTCCAGCAGGGAAGGCTCAGCAGGAGTTTTGGATTATGGGAAATGTTTTAAGCTGATTATTTTCCTTTCCCAACACTAAAGCCAAACCTCTCTCCTTTATCAGATCTGTGCCTGCACTCCAGCTGCGTTTCCACCTGAGGCTGCAGCCACAATTTCCACATTCCCTCTAGAATTCCATTTACTCTTCTAATGGTCAATCCCTAATTTTAGGAAACTCTTCTCATCTGATGACCCAGCTCTTAAAAACCTCACTTTAAACCCCCATGCCATCAGTGCCTGCATTTTTCATGAACTTTGGCTGCATTTGGGCTCAAGGACAGCCTATTCCTTATTTCAACACGAGGAAATAGAGCCCAACATCCCAATTCCTGCGCTGTTAACAGATCGTTCCCGTCCATCAGAGCGGGATCAAAAGCGGCATTTTCACCTCGATCCCTGATTGTCCCTGCAGCCACCAGGGCTGGGGACACCGTGCCTGTCCTGGCATTGCTGGGACACGACAGATTTTTTGGGTAACACCCTTAGTTTTGTACTGAAGATGCCTTAAATGTGTTTTTTTCGTTTTTTTTTTCCCTAAAAAGTGTTCATATTTCTGAGGAGCAGGAGGGAGCAGTGGCCAAGCAGCCCCAGCTTCTGCACCACAACATCTCCTGTTCAGCCACTTCTTCACCAGTAAATAATTGGTGAATAAATAACAATTCACTGCCTCCCACAGCACTTTTAGCCTAAAAGGGTCTCAGGACAGGGGCAGGAATCAAAAGAGAAGGAATCACACATTTCTGATCGCCCATCAAGGGAACTGTCACAGATCTATGCAGCTCCTTCCATCACAGGAGCACAGGGCAGCATCACCAGGGCTGCCATAATCTCCTTTCCTGTAGCCAATAAATACACTTTTCATAGCTCTGAAACAGCAGATGAGCCTCTCTCCCCCCTCGGTTTCCTCTAGGTAATATAAAATTCAGCATTCAAGGTGCTCTTTTAAAAGTAGGTTACCTCCCGATGAAAATAAGAGCTCCTATTTGTGCTGACAATAGTGGATGATGTTAGTGCTGTGCTGCCTGCATTAAAAAAAAAAACAAAAAAAAACCCCCACAAAACACCAAGAACAAAAGATCCCTTGCCTTCCTCACTAAAATTCCCTCTGTTTGGCTCAAGGACACTTTTTACCACTTGCAAGAAAACCTCTCACACCTGACTGAATTCTGAACTGCAGAGCAACACACTCATTTTCCCAACAAGGCAGGAGAACTTTCTAAACTGCAAAGACTTTCAGTAGATTTAATTTTTTTTTTTCTTTTTTTTGGACACTTTCTCCCCCCTGAAATAAAGCAAGCCGATTTTTCCAGCAAAGATCCATCTCCTGTGTGTGTGCCCCCAGAGCTGTAATTCCTCCAGTCCTCCCTGTAAGGTCTCTAATCTCTGCAGTCAAGCACAAAAGCTGCTAATATAAATATTTGCAATACTATCATGTGCTGGAGAGCCCTGAGTGATGAACTGAGCTGTAATTTGCAGCCCACTGGCCGTGGGTGCTGTTTCCAGTCTGCAGCAGGAATGTGGTAGCCTGACAGAGAGCATTAAACAACAAGAGGGGTTTTACACGGGCCTGACCACGGCAAAATAATAATTTAAAAAATAATAATTAAAAAAAACAAAAAACAAACTACTGGGAGTTGTTGCTCCTCATCTTCAGGCTGAGTAAATCAGTGAGTCACGAGAGGCAGAGCAGAAAACCTGAATTTCCAGTGTGTGCCCTTTAGCGAAATCAGAGTTTTGCTGCAGTTATTTTGGCCTTATTAAAGTGTAATACGAACGTGCAGGCCAGAGGATTTGTTATTCCAAAGACACTTCTCTACCAAAGTGTGCTATATTTAGAGCCAATAAGTATCCTGCACTGCACAAGGTGGCATTTGTGCCACAAGGGACTCGTGGGGCATTATTCACTGATGACAGAAAGGCTCCTGCCTGCTGTTCCCAGGGTAATAAAAATCTCTTGAGAGCAAAATAAACGGGGGGGGTCCTGGGGAGCTGCAAGTTTAGGGGGTTGGCTTTGTGGTTTGGGTTATTTCCTTATTGAAAATGCTCCAATTTTCATTACATTTGAATAAAATTAAATTGAATTCATTAAATTTACTCTCAAGTCTTTGAAAATCGAAATGACTCGTTTCTGCCTTTATGACTCTTCCTAGCGGTGTGGTAGGAGTTAAATTCTATCAAACCTTACAAATAATAATAAATTAAGTAAAAGCACTGAAAATTTAGCTCCAAGAGTTCCTGTTCCTGTTTGATGCCCTTGCCCAAGTTTGGCAAACTCGGGGTGAGGGCATGGGGCACTTGAGAGACAGAAATCATTGATTGTAAATACAAAATGGATTTAAGCTGCTGCTTCTTCAGTGAGGCTGAGATTTCACAGCTATTCCAAGACTGGGCTGGTTTGGGGCTATAACACACAATAAATCAACTGTCCTTGGCAAAGCAAACCAGTTTCTTCTTTTCAGGAGATTTTGGCGAGTGGAATGTGATTCTTAGGTGCTGTTCTTAGAAGAATAACATTGATTAAAGAGCAGAGATGAAAAAATTTAGAAGAAAAAAAAGAATATTAAACCAACAAGCTGTACCTACACTTAGAGTACCTAAATCCATGGTGAGAAAAAAATAAAAAAGTCTGGCTATTTTCTGTGAACTTTGCAGAAGTGATTTCTCCCCCCTCTGTGACAGACTCAGCCCTTTCTCCACTTGCCAGAGTAGATTTGATTGCCTGGGTTCTGTTCCTTGTCCTACTTAAAAGCACTTTTGTCAGTTTGATGACTTTTCCTCGTTTTTTGGAAGAATAATGCTTTGGAATGGGTCCTGAACAGCCAAGAGTTTTGCAATCCCGTGGCCTGTCCCACACCAGCTTTTCCTGTGTCAATCCTCTGTTGGGGTAAATCAATTTGATTATGAAAAACGAAACAGAAAACCTTAAACCCCTCTAAGAATAACCAGCACATAGCTCTGCCCAGCAGCTCCACAGCCTCAGCATCCCCAGGGATGTGATGTCTCCATCAGGGTGTCCCAGAGATGCCCAGGAGGGCAGGGACAGAATCCCCCAAAATCCAAAATTCCTCTGCTAAAATCCTACAGGAACAGCGAGCTGCAGAGACAAAACTCTGACAGGCTCTGATGTTTAAATCACGACTTTTTCCTCTGATTAGTTCCCCTAATTCCTCCCTTTTTGGCATTTTATCTCCCTCCAGCTTTGTCCTTTTCCAGCCAGGAGATTTTTTCCCACTGATGGGTGGTAATGGGGTACCCAAACCATCAGCCCTACTGATTCAGGAACTCCTCCCGCTCAGCATCCCAAATTTTGGGAGCTTTGGCTCTCTCAACGATGCTCAAATGAGCGTGGCAGAGAGTGAAATGCTGATTTTATTTGGGAATAAGGGGTGGCCACACCTGGCAGCAGCTGGCCATTGTCTGCAGGAGTTCTGCACAAAAGGAAAGCACGGATCCCAAAATTCAGCTTAGCTTAGCTGGGGAGACAACTCCTGGAGCTGCTTCTCATTAAGATACAAGTGCACAATAAAATGGAATGCAGAAAATTAAATCTCCGTGGTTTGTGGCGTTTTGCCATTTACCTTCAAGTTTAAAAAACAAAACAAAACAAAACAAACACGAGAAAATGATAAAAAGAAGAAACACAACCAAAGGACTGAGCAGAAAATAGCGTGGTAAGAACAAAGGCCACAGCCCCTCTCTGTCTGCTGAAAAGTCAAAAACATCCCCACACCACAAACCAGAGACTGGATTTTGTGGAGTTTAGGTTAGAAAATGCCATCCAGACTTTCCATCCCCTAAAAACCAGTAAAAGCCAGTTAGGCACTGCCTTGTAAAGGAAATTGTACAGAGAATATTGCTTCCCTTGGACAGAGCAGAACTGCTCTGCAACAGGGAAACCCAGGAGTTCTTTTCTCTTTTCCATGCTCTGGATAACACACCAAGGCGTTTTGGAGATTCAGGTCAGCCCTAAAACTGAGACCATCAGCTGCTCACTAAAGCCCAGCCCAGCTTATCCTGGCCTATGACACACAATAAATCAACTGTCCTTGGCAAACCAAACGAGGTTCTCCTTTTCAGGAGATTTTGGCAAGTGGAGTGTGATTTTTAGAAGAATAACGTTGATTAAAGAGCAGAAACTAAAAATTTAGGGGAATTTTTAGTTCCCCCCACCTGGGGAGTGAGGGGATGTGCAGCACACCCCAAATTCTGAGAGGCAGCACGCAATTATTGATATTCAATTCTTGAATTCTGGATCAAGGGATGAGCACACCCAAAGTGAGACCAGTTCCACGGGACAGGAGGAGTCCCTGTGTGTGCCTGAGCTCTGGCTGCAGCCCAGCTGGTGGCTCTGGGTGACTTCAGCAAACACTGGAGCAGAAAATGAGAGCTGCCACAGCTCTGTGAGATGGCTCCAGGCACCGTTTATTCCCCTCATCATTAACAATGCACGTTCTGATGAGACACCACCATTGCAATCTGCTCCAAAAGCCCAAAATAAGATTCCAAAAATTTTTTATGCATATTGGCAGCCACGTATTCTCTACAAACATGATTTTCCACTCAGGTCATAATGCCATCCTAAACTCCCAGTAAATTTTTGCAGCTAAGTTCTAAACCCCTGAAAGCAGCATTTTATAATGGAAATGCTGATCCAAGCTTAACCAGAGCAGCAAGAAGAGTGCCACACACTATAAAAATAAAAGTGAATCATAAAGCAGTTAAGGTTTGATTACTATAAAATACCTGGGCTTGAAATTTTGATTCAGACTTGGGGTTTTTTTTTTTTAATTACATCTCATGACCTAGAGACACTTTTTGGACAGATAATGTCTGGGGAATTAGATCAAAGATGCTTTTTGTAACTTCAGAATAGAGCACTAATGTGTTCTATGGTCTCCTTGAAGCATAAAACACAAGACTTTGAAAGTTATTTGGTCTACTTGTAAATAACAGAGGGAAGTGGAGCTTGCAATTAAAGAGAAACTCCTCCTCTCCACTCCAGCCAACCAAAATTGAATTTCTAAGGGAAAATAAAAAAAAAAAAAAAAAGCAAAAAAGAAAAAAGGAAAAGCCTCCCAGGATTTCAAAGACGCCTGGTAAGAATATTTCTTAATTGAGCCATGCTTTAGAACTGCATAGAATTGTTCTTATTAAAAATTGAATAAGAACAGAGGAGAAGAACATGGGAGCTTTTGAGAGATTAGAGCTTTGTAAGGTTTACTTAAAAGGTCTCTATTAGACTTCAGGGGTTCCCTCACGTCGTAAAAACTCACCTCGACACAAAATAACCTGAAAAATTGGGGTTGCAGTTGATTGGAAACCAAGAAAAGCCTTTCTTTGCAGGACAGTGCTGGTGCTGGATCCGTGTGTTTGCTTTGGTTGCCAAATCATCATCACGTTTCTTCTCAGCTCGACAGGTTCATTTCCAACCCACACTTCTGCCTGAAATCTCTGATTTGACTCCTTGAGAGCTGTCCCAGTTCCCTGTTTCCCACCCCATTCCCAGTGGGCTGGATATTCCAGAACACACCAGAAATTTCCTTTCCCTGACAAACATCCTGTGAGTCTCAACACCCAGAGGGACCAGAGGGATTTTATCCGTTTTAAAAAACCTTCCACGGGATGAACAGGATACAAAACTTGGCTTAAAGTCACTGCCAACCCCGGCCCCCCTCTGGAGTTTTATCACCTTTCTCCACTAAAATCGCAGGTTTGCTTTGAAATCCTTAAAAACGCCACCTGCTCTGTTATTTTGGAAGCCACCTGCAAAAGTGGAGCTGGGAGATTCATCCCAGGAGACAAAGGCACCAAAGCCCTCTCTGAGCTGCTGGGCTCCATCTGTGCCAGCCCTGCCTGAGCAGGGGCCCCTCCTGCACCTCCAGGCTCGCAGGCACTGGGGATTTATTTCACAAATTTCACATTTTAATGCTCCTGAGCAACCTGAGGAGCTCTGCTCATCTTTGCCCACCTTGCCTTTCCAGTCCCTTCATGCTGGCTCACAAAACAATTTCCCATTAGGATTTTTTAATTTTTTTTTTAAAAAATCAAAATCCCCAGTGGCACATTCTGACCCCATTCCCCTCTTTGCATGCTTTGAAAAGAGTTAATCCTGATTCTCCAGAATTACCAGTGGACAGAGGAAGCTTCCAAAAAAATGCTGCTGAGTGGGGCTTGTGATATGTGAGAATAAAAATGCTGCTGACAGACTTGGTATGCACTAATAGCAATTAAAGATTTACTGCTTTGCTTAATTTGAATGGGGGCAGCTCCTATGGTCAATCAGGAATTTGTGGATTGCTGGGGAAAAAAATGAGAATAGAAGAAAAACAAGAATGCTGGGGTTTATCTGGGAATTTGGAGCAGCCCAGGTTTCTGTGGCTCGGGAGATCCACAGCATCACTCCCCACCTGATATTTTGTTATTAAAATGCATTTTTCGGGTTCTGTCTGTACAAACCCAGCTTCTCTCCCAGCTTCCAGAGAGGGAGTTTGAATTCTCCCCGGGCCCAGAGGTGAGGAGAGGGCAGGAGGAGATTCTGCTCGGGACAGAGCAAGGATTTACTGCTTGATCCTCATCGCCCCCACCCCTGAAATTCAGAAATGATTAAAAGCAACTAAGTGGGAATAAAAGGATGTTCCTGGCGTGCCCAGTCCTTCTGGGAACTGCCTGACTCCTGCATCATTCCTGCTGGGAACAGCCTCAGAGCTGCTGCTCTGCCTGAACGTGCTGGAGATGGAGCCAAGCAAGAGCCTGGAATGAATAATTTAATCTGGGAGTTGAAGCTTTTTATTTATGCTACATTTGTCAGTAAACTGGGGTTTGGTCTCGTTGTCTTTTCATTCGTGGCAATAAATGCCCTGAATTTTAAATTAGGGGGAAAAAAAATAAGAGTAAGATATGAAATAATTAAAAGATAGGATGTGGTTAATGCTAAAAGGGAGATAAATTTAAACAAGTTACAAAAAACCTTATGGGATAATTCACCAAAGAAAAGACACCAGGATGGGCTGCACAGAGAAATAAAAGCAGAGCCCACCAGCTGTACAAAAATCACTTTAAAGCAGTCTGAACAACCTTTCAGCAAATGAGAAATGAAATCTAAACTCACGTACAGCAAAGTTGCTGGTTTTTGCCTTAAAAAATAAATCCGTAGCCTGCTAAAAATCTGATTCTTAATCATCTTACCAATTTAATCATTTCTAAAAGTCTCCCTAGGAATATTCTTCTGTCTCAGAACCTTAACATCCCTTCTTAAAACAACACCACAGCAAAGGAAATTTGATTTTTGTACAGTGCTAAACACCTCCTTAAAAGAACTGAAAGGGATTTTTGAGTTTTCAGCAGGGCCTGGCAGTCCCAGAATATTCAGCTGTGATTTCAGCAGGGGACTCTGCTCTTCACTCTTAGCTCACACAAACCACTCCAAGGCTCTCATATTTCCTTGTACAGAACTTGGGTAACTCGAAAAACTCATGCACAGCTTGGTTTTCTCTTCCTTTAACTGGAGATTACAAAATTATTGAGGATTTACTGATACTGGTCTGAAGAGTCACCTAAAAAGCCCAGATGTGGTATGAGATATAATTAGAAAAAACATCAATTTTTTTGAGGTAAACCTCTTGTAACCCATATAATTACAGAAATTTCTCTTCTTTTTTTTTCTTTTTTTTTGCCAATTAATTAAAATTTAAGTGTAGGCTAATGAAGAAAAACCAATCATAGAAACTGCAGACAATTAAAACTGTCAATTTTGGGGCAGTTATTCACATAGCAACCCTCTGTGAGCTTAAATTTGGTTTAGCACATTGCATTTATTTATTGCAGGGGCTCTGCTCACACAAACCTCCGTGGAATATTGTGCTCCCTATTTAGGGTCATCCCCAGCTCAGGCAATGCTATTTAATTGTTTAATTGTTAATTGTTTACTGCCACTGCATTAGCCTCAAATGCACTCCAGAATTGAATATATTCACATTTTGTGTGTAACAGATAAAAGTCTAAAGTCTCCAACTGCTGCTGCCATTCATTTTGATAAAACACTAGCCGTGAATAATTAGTATTTATTTCTTTTTATTTATTTATTTATTAATAAATTTTATTTTATTTTATTTATTTATTAATTTTATCCCTAATTAAGGGATGTGGCTAATGGCAGCTGGATTTAGGATGGGGTGGAGCAGATTGCCGGGGTGCAGCAGGCTCAGGTGCCAGCCCAGGTGGGAATGGCAGGAGATTTCCAGCAGCACCGAGGACTGCAGCGTTTCTCAGGTCCTGCAGATCCTGTGAATTCTGCCTGGAGCAGAAATTCAGTGCTGGGAGCACGAGTCAGCACAGCAGATGTAGAGATTTTTTTTTAATATTATTATTATTATTATTGTTATTATTGTTATGCACTGAACTTGTGTGAGAGTTGAAGAGCAAAGGATGGAGCAGGCAGGGAGATTTTACAGCTCTGCTGGGAGCTGAGCAGCTCTGCCCAGAGAGGAGATGGAGATCTGCTCTCCTGCCTGTCACCATCATCATCATCATCATCATCATCATCCCCAAAATCCCTCCCTGTGCCTCAGAACATCACCCTGGCACTCCTGACATCCCCAAAATCCCTCCCTGTGCCCCAGAGCATCACCCTGGCACTCCTGACATCCCCAAAATCCCTCCCTGTGCTTCAGAGCCCCATCCTGGCACTCCTGGCACCCCCAAATCCCTCCCTGTGCCCCAGAGCATCACCCTGGCACTGCTGGTATCCCCAAAATCCCTCCCTGTGCCCCAGAGCATCACCCTGGCACTGCTGGTATCCCCAAAATCCCTCCCTGTGCCCCAGAGCATCACCCTGGCACTGCTGGTATCCCCAAAATCCCTCCCTGTGCCCCAGAGCATCACCCTGGCACTGCTGGTATCCCCAAAATCCCTCCCTGTGCCCCAGAGCATCACCCTGACACTCCTGGCATTCCCCAAATCCCTCCCTGTGCCCCAGAGCCCCATGCTGGCACTGCTGGAGCTGCCAGGCTCGGTGCTGTGACCATTTCCCACCTGCTCCATCCTCCCGGGGCTCCAGACAAGACCCTTTAATCCCACCCAGGGACATTTCTCCACCAGGAGCTGCTGGCTCCTGTTCCTGCCTCACATTTAAACTCGGGCACGGCTGGAGCACTCCTGATTGTTTTAGCTGAGTGGCAGAGCTGCTTCCATCGCAGACCCAACCTCAAACCGAGGAATTTATTCTGCTCGGTGCCTCACTCCACTCCTGGCTGGGCAGGGTGCTGGGAATTGATGCTCCCAGCAGCAAAGCAGAAGAAAATCCCTCATCCTGCGGGTCCCCAGCTCAGCTGAGGGGTGACACTGCTTGGAGCTGCCCTGCCTGGGGATCCTGGCCAGCCCTGCAGGGCTGTGGCTACCAGGGCTGCGAGCCCCAGCACAGGGGATGCTGCAGGCAAGGCTGGGGGGGAAAGAGAAAGCAGGAAAAACAAACAGAACCTGGGCTTGTCTTGTTCCCTCCAGAGGGGAAATTAAGGTTCTGAGGGATTTTATAGAGGTGGAAGAGAGGAAAAGGCAGTTGGAATTTAGGATCAGAATATGCCAGGTTAGCCATCTGAACTGGGTATCTAAAGCAAGTTTCACAATTTTTATAGCAATAGTTGTGGGCAGCCCACAACTTATCAGTGCAGCTCATTGGTCAGTGGAGTTGTGCAGGGAATAAGCAAATGATGGTCCATCTATTGCATTATCATTTGGGTTTTTCTGTCCTTTGAAAATGCAAAAATTGTTGGCACTTTAAAAAATAATTCCCTCTTAGAGTCCCCTTAAATGCTGCCCCTTCACTAATTATTTTATGTTGTCTGTTAATTAAAAGAAAACAATTACACTCATTAAATCAGTGGAATTTACAGTTACCTTTAAAATGGTAAAAATAATTTCAAATTCTCAAAAATAAAAAAACCACAAAAACCTAAAAAATGATCACTATTTACCCCAAATCCCACCTTTCTGCCCCCTCTCTAAAACGCTGTCTGGGAGGAGGCCAGGTTACATATTAAGCCCCTCTAAAGGGCTCAATAACACAATCAGATTTGCTGTGGGAATGGTTATAGATTCTGCTCTACATCACTGTTAGGTGGCTCAGCTATAAAATATCTATATCTCTGTATCAATGATAGATGACCCGGGATAATAAAAGATCTTGACTTGCATGTATGTTAACAATTAATGGGATGTATAATGTATCACATACTGTGTGTGGAAGGTAATAAAGAGGTGTAAATGAGAATTACACTGGTTAATTGGTGTCATTAATGGTTCTTTTGTTCTGCTAGAAAAGCGGTGTCTTATTCTGAGGATGAGGTTGGAGTGCAGAGCCCAGAGTTGAGATGAGTTAAAAACGCCAGCTGGGCTGGCAAGTGGCTTCTGTGGGGATCCTGCTGGGAATTGCAGATTCCACGCCAGCAGGATGGGTCTCCTTCCCCTTGGGATTGCCCAGGCAGCCACGAGGTTCCCTCTGGTACCTCTGGAATAGTCAGGAGCTGCTCTCCCTGTTTTCCTGGACTCCTTCTGCTCCCTCCTGCCCATCCCATCTCCATCCCGTGCAGCACAACCAGCACATCACTGCACTGATGAGATGCTGAAAACCATCTTTCCTCCCTTTAATCAGTTTATTTTTTTTTTAATTCCTCCTGTTTCCCTCCTGCCCTGCCCCAGCAAACTCTGCTGCCACATCTCTCTTGTGGTTTTGGCAATCCAGCTTCCAGGGTTTGGATTATTCAATCCTACAACCCTCAGCTGGCTGGATGTGATGATTTCTATACACAACTCCAGGAATATTTAATGACAGATAAGTTCAACTGCAAATGTTGGGAAAGGGAAGGGGAAGAATTAAATAATTTCTCTGTTAGAGAGGAAACTGGTCCTTGAGACACAAAGCCAGGGTTCCAAAGCCTACCCAATGCAGAAGTGCTGCTATTCCTTGCTTGAGGAGACTGAAATGGAAATGCAGAGCCCTGCACAGCCTCTGCCACTGGGTCCAGATCTCAGAGCCAAGGGCTCAGCAGCTCGGGAGGAGAGCCAGCTCCCATCCATCACCCGAGAGGTGAGCCCCACTAACCACACCAGAAAATATTTAGCAATTAGAATAAAAGATACCTTTTTAACGAGTGACTTTTTAATCAGCTCTCCCGTGCTGTAAATCAGTGGGTGCAGGCTGATTTCCAAGGGCTGAGTGCTTGGCTCTGAATCCCAAAGGCCTGGCAGAGCAGGGCTGAGCAGTGCCCAGACACCAGCACAAGCTCGGGGGGATCTGGGGCCATGCAGAGCTCCCTAAAATCCCTGTCACACACAGAATTCTCATTCCCACATCCCGCACAGTGTGTGAGGGATAACTCAGCTGGTGGAAGGTGCCAGCCAGGCTGGAGATGGGCTTGGCACAGCCCGGGGAACAGCCCAGGGAGCCTCCAGGAATGCTCTGAAATCAGCTTTCAGCACTGGCACAGGGGATGGCACAGGGACTGGAACAAGGATTGGAACAAGGATTGGAACAGGGATTGGGCACAGGGATTGGGCACAGGGCTCTGACCCATTCAGAATGCTTCAGGAACCACAGCCCCACACTGCTGGTGGCCAGGGATGGGAAAAGGGACTGGGACAGGGATGGGCACAGGGACTAGAACAGGGATTGGGCACAGGGATTGGAACAGGGGATGGCACAGAATGACACAGGGATGTGGCACAGGGATTGGAACAAGGATTGGGCACAGGGATGGGCACAGGGCTCTGACCCATTCAGAATGCTTCAGGAACCACAGCCCCACACTGCTGGTGGCCAGGGATGGGCACAGGGATGGGAAAAGGGACTGGGACAGGGATTGGGCACAGGGATTGGTCACAGGGACTGGTCATAGAGATTGGGGATAAGGATGTGGCACAGGGATGGGCACAGGGTCTGGCACAGGAATGAGTGCAGGGATGGCACAGGGATGTGGCACAGGGATGTGGCACAGGTCTGTGTCCTGCCCCAGCTGTAGCAGCTACAGTAGGACATATATCACATATCCATATATCACATATCCATTTATCATATATCATATATCCATATATCCTATATCCATATCTCATATCTCCATATATCCAGCTGTACATACACATATCTAGAGGACATATATACAGCTGCCCACTCTGGTTGATGCCCTGGCTCTGCAGCAGTGCCAGCTCTCAGACAGATGTGCAGGTCACGCACAAGCCCCAGGAGATTCCTTCCCCCAGATGTGTCCTGGCACTCACCAGCCTCATCCTTTCCTGCCCAGGGATGTTCTGTGGGCCATGGCAGCATCACCACCCAGGCTGGCAATACCCAAACACTCCAGGACAACATTTAACCCCAGAAGTAAGGGCTGGGTTTCTCAAAGCTGCTCTGGCCACTGCTGCTAAGCCCAAGTCCTTGAGAGGGTTAATTGGCTGTTGAAAAAGCAGCCTGTGCACTCTGGAAACTTCATTTCCATTACCATATTTAATAAATTAATTTAATAATGGTACAGAAAAATGTCTGACTAGAGGCTGCATTCATCTCTAGCTTAATCCACTTCTGTAGCAGGCTGTTGTTGAAATGGGATGCCTGAAGAATCCCACAAACCCACACGGTAACACTCCCCAACCCTGCCCTGCTTTACTCCTACCCAGGACCACTTTTAAGCCCCAAATCAGAGCATTCCCACATCTGAATAAAAAGTATTATTCCTTTTCTTAGCATTCTCTCACACTACAGACATCTGTAGGGTTTAAAAATTTTAGAGCATTTTGAGTACATCATTTCTCTTGAACAAATTTGCATAACTAAAAGCAAACAGGCGATATAAAAATGCATTTGTGTGATCATCATTTTAAGGGGTTGACTAAAACCTTTTTAGGGAGACAATTAGAAATGCAGAGGGAGTGTGGCTGATTTATGTCTGTGACAGATTCACTGACTGCTCTGTCTTGGTGTATTCTGAGCTCTCCATTCCCATCACCAACTGGTAAACACTCCCATTAAATATTTCTTTTTTGACCTGTACACTTATATTTCATTAGAATACGTTACACACAGACCAATATCAGAGTAATTTATCCAAACTCTTGGTGCAGTTGGTTTTGAGAGTGGAAATTGCAGGAAGCCAGACAGGGGTAAGAGCCTTAAACTGCACAGAACACAATTGTGGTTTCTAAAACAAAACAAAAAAAAAAAATCAGAGGTGATTTAATCGAAAAGAATTCACCTAAAATTTTTTGCACATTTTCTATTTGTATGACACAATAAAAAGAAAGCAGAACAAATCTCTGTTAACTGTGTAGGAGCCATCACAGCACAGGAATTTTAAGTCGTGCACTTTGCCTGCCCTTCCCTGGACTCTCCAGCTTTCTTTCCTGCTTTAAATGTTTCCAACAAGCAACTAAATTTTCTCCATTTACCTTCCTCCCACAGCTGTCCTCTTCAGGGAAGCACAGAATGAATTGGCTGTGTGTTTATGAGTTATTTGGGTCCTTTTTCCCTGTCTCAAGATGTCTCACGATGAGATTTCTCACCCATAACTAATTACTCTACTTGCACAGACCAAGGCATTCCTTCCCGACACTAACACTGATGCAATTTGCTTGATTCAACACCTTTTATTTTTTGGGGAAAATGAATTGAAAAGGTTTCCTGAAATGCTCTGAAAGCATCCCCGAGTCCTGAAACACGCTCTGCATTCTCACAGGAGCATCCTGAGTGCTGAGGCTCTGTGAACTTGTCCTTCCCTTTGAAGCAGTGGGGACAAAACAACAACAGGGCTCTTCCTAAAGGACTCACAGCTTTTTTTCTGAGCTGTGAAGAACAAATGCAGCCTTTACATCAGGGCTGGGGTGCTGCTCTCCCTGCCCGGGGTCAAAAGGGGACATCAGCAAAGAGAGCTCCGGGTGTGACACGAGCCTGTCCTGGGCTGGCTGGGAGCCCCACACACCCCACGGCACAGGAAAAGCAGCTGCACTTCAGGGAACTGCTCCTGCAGGTGTCCAAAGGCTCGTGCTGCTGCAGCAGGACTGATGTGGCACACAGCAGCTGGAGTGAGCTCACTGCTCCCCTGGCACCTGCTCTGAGCCAGCAGCACAGCTCCTGGAGATGTTCTGCATGCAGACCTGCTAATGGAGCAGACCCCAGGAGAATCCATCCATCCATCCATCCATCCATCCATCCATCCATCCATCCATCATCCATCCATCATCCATCATCCATCATCCATCCATCCATCCATCATCCATCCATCATCCATCCATCATCCATCATCCATCCATCCATCCATCATCCATCCATCATCCATCATCCATCCATCCATCCATCATCCATCATCCATCATCCATCCATCCATCCATCCATCCATCCATCATCCATCCATCCATCCATCCATCATCCATCCATCCATCCATCATCCATCCATCCATCATCCATCCATCCATCCATCATCCATCATCCATCATCCATCCATCCATCCATCCATCATCCATCCATCCATCATCCATCATCCATCCATCCATCCATCCATCCATCCATCCATCCATCCATCCATCCATCCATCATCCATCATCCATCCATCCATCCATCATCCATCATCCATCCATCCATCATCCATCCATCCATCCATCATCCATCCATCCATCATCCATCATCCATCCATCATCCATCCATCATCCATCCATCCTCATCCATCATCCATCATCCATCCATCCATCCATCATCCATCATCCATCATCCATCATCCATCCATCATCCATCCATCATCCATCCATCCATCATCCATCCATCCATCATCCATCCATCCATCCATCCATCATCCATCCATCATCCATCCATCATCCATCCATCCATCCATCATCCATCATCCATCCATCCATCATCCATCATCCATCATCCATCATCCATCCATCCATCCATCCATCCATCCATCCATCATCCATCATCCATCCATCATCCATCATCCATCCATCCATCCATCATCCATCATCCATCCATCATCCATCATCCATCCATCCATCCATCCCTCCATCCATCCATCCATCATCCATCCATCCAACCATCATCCATCCATCCATCCATCCATCCATCCATCCATCCATCCATCATCCATCCATCCAGCTGCAAACATCCTCACTGTGACAGCTGCTAATCATTCCTCAAAGGGCTCAGGGACAAACCTGCCTGATGGGAAGCACCAAGGCGAGAGCTGGGGAATGGTTTCCATGAGAGGAGGGACAATCAGCATCAAAACTCTTCAACTCCCCACAACTGCTGCACAAGGAAAATCCCCCACGTGTCACATTTCCAGAGTTTTATCTTCCCTGGGAATCCCCGGGGGCAGAGCAGCCCCAGGAGCACCCTGGGCACGGTCACTGGCAAAGGTGAAACCCCACCCCAGGGCTGGCAGCAACAATTTCAACCCTCAGCACATCCCCAGAGCCCTTCATCCCTTCCTCGGTGCTGGTTAGCTGTCAGGAAACATTTGCTGCCCACAGTGGTGAGGAGGCTTGGCACCCAGGGAATCACCAGAGCCCAATCCTCACCCAGCTCTGTCATTATTGCACCCTGCTCCTTGCAGCAGGGGTTTCCAGTGCAAGGAGCAAAAAGGAGATTTTTCTATTCTTTCGTCCTTCGTTGTGGTGGGCTTCTCCCTGCTACAATCCCATTATCAGCAATCCTGGTGAAAGTGGATTTGCAGCCCCCTGGTTTCAGGATGTGGCCCCAGACAGCTCAGTCCAGGCTGTCACCCTGCAAGTTTATCCACGGGTTTTAGAGTCAGGGCAAGGGGTTTTATTTCAGTTACTATACCCTGATCTCAATCCAGGTTAGCTTTAAAAGCTCATGATCAACAATAAATCAAGTTTACTTCAAATTAGAAATCTGCCTGTACTCATTGTGCAGCATTTCTTAAGGAAAAGAGGATTTCAGAGAAAACCTGATTTTTTTTTTCCTTTCCTAAACACATCGACTTAACACGGAGCACACAAAATTCCAGTTTCATTTAGTTGTCACAGACTCCTACAGGGGGCTCAGAGCTGAAGGAGCACCCATCACACTGCCCCAGAAATCAAGGAAACATTTAAAATAAAGCTAAGAAGGTGCTTGGTAGAGGCTCACAAATGATGGGAGTATCACAAGGTATTTTGATCTCTGTGCAAAGGAATATTCCCACTAATATCAGTAAGAATTGGATGCACACACCCAGAGGCAGCAGCACACATTTGCTTGCTGATAAATAATTTTTAACCTCGGGAAATAAATTGATCAGTATTGTTTTCCCAGACTCCAGATGCAGGAGACTTTATGAAGATGAGAGTGCTCTGCCTGGGAAATAATTTCTGTTTCAGGAAGCTCATTTCTTTGAGGCAAAGAACCTGAAAGTTTATAATGCTCACCAGAAATGAGTAATAATTTATTACTTATGGATATGTCTGTGCTCTGAAGTATATGGGACATGGAATGAAATCCTGGACCTATTCAAGTTAATAACAGAACTGCCACACTTTAAAAGGGTGTTAGCCTCCATAATTTACAGTCTAAGAGCAGATATTGGACCCTGGAAAAGTTTAATTTGAACTTCAGGGAAGAACCAGACTGTGTCAGACTGGAAACCTCTCACTGATTTTAGGAACCACTCGACTGAGCTGAAGCATCTGCATTACAACACATCTCCAGACATGCCAGGGAATAATATTTATCTAAACAATGGGTGAAAGATAATTGAAAAAGAAAAAAAAAAAAAAGCCATGGCAAAAAAAAAACCCCAGACGCTATGGACAAACAGCACAGAAAAAAAAAGAGTAAACTAATTCAAAATCTTCAGGGAAACAGAAATGAGGTCCTTACTTATAGGAGCTCATGATTAAAAAAAAAAAAAAAGAAAAAAAGCCCCCTGACAGTGCCCTTTTAAGTGTACAAGCTTGCTGCACTGAGGAATACAGCCTGCCTGAAATTAGTATAAATCTCCCAGTGTATTAAAGCAGCAGCAGATGAGGGTAGCTATGGTAATTCTAGCACTTTATTAAACACCAGACAAATTGAAGAGTACATTTCCTGCTTTTTGAAAGAAATGAATGATATCTCCTGATTGGGGAATGCTGAGGGCAAGGGAAGCTGCCTGCAGTGGCTTCACCCAGAGCTGCAGTACATCCATCAGGACATTTACTGGGGCTTTCCATGGGAACACGGTGCAACGAGAAGGTGGGGGACTGGTTTTTTTTTTTTTTTCACTGCTAAAATTAATTTTATTGCGGTGCTAACTAAGCCTCTCCCCCCTCCCCTGGAATCACACACGGATAAAGAGGAATGGCTGGGAGGGCTCATCCTCTGCTCAGCACCGTGTGTTTGCAGCAGGGCTGAGCTCTGCACCATCCCCTGCCCAAAAAAACAGATCCATAAAGAACCGGGCATCTGATTAGGGGGAAAAAAAAAAAAAATAAAGCACATTTATATTTTGGCCGTGTTTTATTTTTAACATAAACCATCTTGAAAAAAAGTTTTATGATTTAGCATTTATGAATGACTAGATTTTAAGAGAATTGTAATATTTTTTTAGGGTATTTCAGCTCTATGAGTTATTTCTTGTAGATTCAGATAATGACATTATAAATCTTTCTGTGGAGGCAATTACTAAGGCAGAAATGGCCTATTCCCCATTGGCTTTTAGGCTCAGCTTACTGACATATTACAAGCAGGCTTACCATGGTCATTAAAAACTGATCTGGGATTTATTGTACCTCTTTAAACTCTCAGTACTTTGAAAAGTATTGAACAGAAAGGAATACAAGGTGAAGTTACAAAGAGATCCAACGAAGCAATCAGGGGAAAAATAGGCTTAATTTATCCCAGCAAGGCCCACCAGAAGCGCCACAAAAATATTTGAAATTGAGCTTTGAGTCCTTAATAGAGATCACTCCCACGAGCTATTAATCATATCAAATGGAAACACTTCTAACCAGAGGGTTTGGGAGCAGGAGGGACAGCACCACGAGATTACAGGGCAGAAAACAAAGCCAAGGTTTTCAGTCTGCCAATAACAACAAAATAGCTGCCCTGTGCAGCAGACAAGAATGAAAAAAATTCAGCTACAGCAACTTTTCTTGCCTAGGTCCTCGTCACCTGCAGTGCAAGCAGGAATTTGATCAGTGCCTGGTGTCCAGCTCAGCTCTGCACAGCCAGGATGGGGCAGTCCCTGGGGAGCAGCAGCAGCACCTGGGCAGGGGAGCTCCCATCCCACCCGGAGCCCCTGGAGCCACAGCAGAGCAGCAATCCCAGTGGATCTGAGCAGCACTGGCACAGGCAAAGGTCAGTGGCAGCTTTTCTGTTCGTCACCTGCACCCAAACCTCAGCCCCCGACCTCTGGGACGTGCCCTGGGTTGGGACATTGGGACATTGGGACATCCCTGGTGTCCTTTCTTCTCTTTGTGGGGTTTGTCTTTTCTGGGATGTGCCCTGGTTTGGGGCACTGGGACATCCCTGGTGTCTCTCCTGTCCTTCTCCCTCTCCTTCTTTCTCCTCTCTTCTCCTTCTTCTCTCCTTCCTTCTCCTTCTCCTTCTCCTCCTCTCCTTCCCTTCCTCCTCTCTCTCCTTCTCCTTCTCCTTCTCCTTCTCCTTCTCCTTCTCCTTCTCCTTCTCCTTCTCCTTCTCCTTCTTCTCCTTCTCTTCCCTCTCCTCTCCTCTCCTCTCCTCTCCTCTCCTCTCCTCTCCTCTCCTCTCCTCTCCTCTCCTCTCCTCTCCTCTCCTCTCCTCTCCTCTCCTCTCCTCTCCTCTCCTCTCCTCTCCTCTCCTCTCCTCTCCTCTCCTCTCCTCTCCTCTCCTCTCCTTTCTCCTTGTCCTTCTTTCTCTTCTCCTTCTCCTCTCCTCTCTCTCTTTCCCAAGGGATGATTTGCAGCTCAGGGAGCTGTGCTGGGGTTTGTGTCTCTTGTTGTCACCTCTGAGAATCCTCTTTGGTTTAGGCACAAAGCCCCCCAAAGGTCAGAGATGCCTCAGGGTGTTCCACAGCTTTCCAAAATTCCCTGTGCATGAGGGAGGGAAGAACCAACCTCCAGTTTTATCAACGATTCTCTATGACCAGACCATAATTACCTGGAAAAAACACAGTACCTTTGGTTTTAATTCTCCAAAATAAATGGCAATTTGGTTACCTTTCAATCTGTGAATGGGCGTCAGATTTTTAATGGATGGTGGTTCAGAACCTTTCTGTAAATCTCACTAGAGATGTTTGAGAGCTGTTGATGTAAGAACTAAATGTCATTTCTGCTTTGTAAGTCATAGAAGCTTCCTCCAGCTGATTCTGACAGACACAACATATTTGGATGTTGTACAATATGCTAGGTTGGTCAACACTCATTTTAAAGGATATGTTTTAATGTGGTATTAATTTCCAACCTGAAACCAAATTATAACAGGTAGTCTGAAAGCACAGCCTTTTTGTCAAGTTTGCATTTTCCAGAGAGATTTGTCACTCTAAAATTCTCTTTACTTTTCCCCAGGAATAAACTGAACTGTATTTGAAAATAATGGCTTTAATTATAATTGGCATATCTGAGCCTACAGCTAGTGCCAGTCACTTTACTAAGTGACATTACTTATGACACTGGCAAGATCAGAGTCTTTTATCACTTTTTTTTTTAAATTATTAATAGGAGACAAATTTCCAACCTTCTCTAATATCTGATTATCTCTGGATAACTGGAGACGGGTGAAGATAGAAGATCACATCCAGAACTGGGGCCCCACCAGCAATCCCTAAAAATCCGTGGTACTCCGAGTGCAGAAACTCCTCCAGAGGAGCAGAAATCCAGAGATTTCCATCCCCTGGGACGAAAGTGGCTGTCACAAGATTGCTGTGTATAAATCAGGGGTGAGAAAACTCTGTCCCAGAAGTGGGCACAGCCCACGACCTCAACTCATATTTTTGAGGTCTGTTGGCATCCAGTGCACCAGGAGTGCCTGAAGGATCCATCCATCCATCCATCCATCCATCCATCCATGCTAAAATGAGAAGGGGGAGCTGGGCTGAGGGGAAGGGGTGGAAGGAGGGGTGCAGCATCACCCAGCCCAGCTCAGGCTCAGCTCAAACCTAATCAAGGTAAAATTCATTAGGGAGGGCAGCAGACTCCACTGCAGAACAGCATCACCCGTGTAGGAGCTGCCTCACACACAGAATTTGTGTCAAATCCTCTTGCCATGAGACTGAGCCCATTGTGACCCACTCCTCCTCCCTGGACAGGCACAGCATGGATTTCCACCTCCCCAGGAATGACCCGGGCTCTTAAACTGCTCTTAGGGTCCTTTCTGAACAGGCTGCAGGAATTTGGGGAGTCTCATGGCAGAGCAATGTTCTGTGTGAGCCCCAGCCTGGCTGAGGCATTTCCCAAAATTCCAACATCGTGGGCATTTCCCACACCAGGTGCACAAACCCTGCCAGAGTTTATATCACAACATCAGCCCCTTTGTGATTAAAACACCACCAGATGAACCCTCCTCACAGTCCAGGGGATCCACAATGGAATTTTGCTCTTAGAGAACTTCTTCATCACCTGCTGATTATTTTGCACAAAAGTTGTCCCAGACTTAACCTGACATTGGAGTGCTCCTATCTAAATCTGAGTTCCTCCAGCATCCTCAGCTGGGTAACACTGTGTGCAGGATATTTTCATAATAATTATTTTTTAAAATGTATTTCCCATAAAATCCAGAAGCACCACACAGAGCTGCTTTAGAAAAGCTGGAAAAACTGATCAACACTGATGCCACTTTTCCAAGGTCAGGTGGACTGCAATGCACAGAAGTCAAAGCTCAGAAGTAAAGCTCCAAACACACAGGGTAAGTCAGAGAAAGAAAACACATTCAGTTCATGTTTTCCTTTGCTTTGTTCACACATACAGCCAGCAACATCTTCCCTCACAGGCAGCTGATGTCAAGACTCAACTGAAACATTTCCAGGATTATTCCTTAGTGCACGCAAGCAGGTTTCCAAAATTGTGAAAAATCATTAATAATTTGGGATTTGGGAATTTCAGTGTGAAGAGTCTCTAAGTAGATTTCCTTTCCCTACAGAGTGAGCTGAAGCATCCATGAGTTTTTGCTGTAAACTCCCACTGATTTCCATGCCATGCCCAAAGAGTCCTGGCACCTAAGCAGGCGGAATGGAAATTAAATTAAATTCCCAATTACAGCTCTGAGGTGTCAAGTGCTGCCTCCTCCAAACCAACCAGGTGACCTCCAGGAGTCCCCTCCAACCTGAATTATTCCACGAGCATGTGGAAAGCTGCTCTTCCTGCAGCCCTGGTGTTAAGGATGCCATTTAGCATGCTCAGAGATGAACTCTGCAGCAGGCAGGATGGAGTTGGAGGAATGCAATTTAAAACACATTTTCCTCGCAGATAATGCAATGTGTGCTTTTCCCAGGAGGAACACTCATGACCTATTCCAGTCACAGCCCTTATTTATAGGTGGTGCTGGAATGAATGAAACCTGCTGCTCCGTAGTGAGGAATTTTTGTGATGCAATAACTGAAGCAGCCATCACAGAAAATTAGGTCCCTGTATGATTCTGCATGAAAACAACTTGAGGATTCCGTCTGAACTAAGTGATTTACAGCAGAGAAATATTTCTCCCTGCTACCCAGAGGGCCCAAATTGAATCTTGGATGGAACAGCTGCAGTTCTGAAGGACTGCTCTGTGTCAATCCAGCACTGACAGCAGCTGAGCTGGCAGAAGGGACAATTCTGATTTTGCCCTTTTCCTGCAGATTGGCACAAGCACTGCTGAATCCAGTCCCAAGCCTAGAACCAATCCTCAACGTTTATGCCAGAAGCTCAGGGGAGTGGCTGAGGAAACAGCAGATTGTGAATAAAAGTATTGAACCAAGAGGAGAGAGATCCTGGGCTCTGCTAAAGGGAGCAGGAGGGACAGTGTTTATTTACCTGTCCCTGCTGGGATGAACCTCCCTGAAGCACCAAACCAAAAAAGATCAGCTGCACAAAACCTTGTGAAGAAATGGGAGACTCAAAGTGCAAAGTCCTGAGAGATTCTGACTCTTCAGGCAAGGTCCAAGCAACAGAGTAGGAAAATTCAAGATACAAACTGAGAAATAAATGGCAGCCAAAAAGCTGCCTCTAACTAATACTAACTAATACTAATACTAACTAATACTAACTAATACTAACTAATACCAACTAATACTAACTAATACTAACTAATGCCAACTAATACTAACTAATACCAACTAATACTAATTAATGCCAACTAATACTAACTAATACCAACTAATACTAACTAATGCCAACTAATACTAACTAATACCAACTAATACTAACTAATGCCAACTAATACTAACTAATGCCAACTAATACTAACTAATGCCAACTAATACTAACTAATACTAACTAGTCCAAGTGAAGTTGGTTTGCACAAGCTTTTCAGTTTGCTTTGACTCAAAAAGGTGCAGGAAGCCTTGGCAGCTGTCCTGAGGATGGCCTGTGGGTTCAGTTCTTTTTGGGAGTGAGTGGAGTGTCACCACCACGCTCCAGTCTGATAAGAAAGCTTAGAAAATACTAGCTAAATCAGCTATTTTAAAAGAGTTTGCCTGCTTCTAGTCCTTTCTCCCTCACTCTCCATTTAAACAGTGAAAGCTCAGAGGTACTAACAGTTATTCCTGAGAAATAGTGAAGAATGGGGAAAATGAAAAAAAAAAAAAAAAAACACAAAAGCCAAGGGAATAATGAACTTAGTGGGAGATTGTAAAGAAATTTCCTTCTCTTAAATTCATGGGAATACTGGAACAAAATCTCTGTATTCTGTAAAGAGACCAAGCCAAAGACTTTGACATTCTGCTCATGGAGACTGAATTTACTTCTACAAGGGCAGAGGTTGTGTGGACCAAAAGCACCAAACATCAGTAACTTCTGGAGAAATTCCTGCTGGCTGGAGGGTACCTTGTACTCAGTCCAGACACAAAATCAGTCCCCAAACTGCACTCAGAGTATTTCTCAAAGGTTGATGGGCAGGGTGGGGCTGCACAAAGTGAGGCTCCACAGGGGCTGGGGCTATTCAATATTTCCATTCGTGACCCCATTGACAGCACAGATTTTGCTCATTGCACCTGCAGGCTGCATCAGCTTGTGGGTGATGGGGGGGTCCAAGATCAGAATCCAAAAATGATGGTGACAAGGCAGAGAAGCAGCGTGAAAAATAGGGAGCTGCTCCAAAGGGGAAGTGCATCAAATTCCATGGAGGCAGCAGCATCCAACAGGGCACAGTGAGGGAATAACCAGAGGAGCAACAATTCTGAAATAATAGTAGTAATAGTAATAATAATAATAATAATAATAATAATAATAATAATAATAATAGTAATAGAACTCAGGGACTGTTCAGTCCTGCACAGCTTCCATCAAAGCTGGACCTCAGACATGGAAGAACCAGAGAAAGAAGAGCCAGCCCCAGGTACTGATGTCACCTCAAGCTTTGGCTGACAGAAGAAAGCAGATCCCACTAAATTACTGAAATAATCCTCCATTTCTGCTTAAAACTCCTCCTAAATACAGACATTCAAATGCAAACACCACTGGAGAGACACCTCTGCTCCCCAGGTGTTGGTCTGAATTGCTGCCAGGGAGGATTTCACCTCCCCAGTCCCCAAAAATGGGAAGAGGGTGACAGGATCAGCTGCTTGGCTGCACTTGAATGACAAGAGCTGTGTGGATGTGCATGGAGTGTCTGATACTCCCGTGAGCCAGAGAGGGGCACAGGGGGAGAAGGATGGGCTGTGGTGTCTGTGAGAGGGTTCCAAATAATGTTCTTCAGTCAGAGGAACAACTGAGTTAACAGAGCCAGGAAAAGTCCATCCCTACTGAATCCATGGGTTATCAGCACCAGGAAAAGTCCATCCCTACTGAATCCATGGGGTTAACAGCACCAGGAAAAGTCCATCCCTACTGAATCCATGGGTTAACAGAGCCAGGAAAAGTCCATCCCTACTGAATCCATGGGTTAACAGAGCCAGGAAAAGTCCATCCCTACTGAATCCATGGGTTAACAGCACCAGGAAAAGTCCATCCCTACTGAATCCATGGGTTAACAGGGCCAGGAAAAGTCCCTCCCTACTGAATCCATGGGTTAACAGTGCCAGGAAAAGTCCATCCCTACTGAATCCATGGGTTAACAGGGCCAGGAAAAGTCCATCCCTACTGAATCCATGGGGTTATCAGCACCAGGAAAAGTCCATCCCTACTGAATCCATGGGTTAACAGCACCAGGAAAAGTCCATCCCTACTGAATCCATGGGTTAACAGGGCCAGGAAAAGTCCATCCCTACTGAATCCATGGGTTAACAGGGCCAGGAAAAGTCCATACCTACTGAATCCACGGGGTTAACAGCACCAGGAAAAGTCCCTCCCTACTGAATCCACGGGGTTAACAGAGCCAGGAAAAGTCCATCCCTACTGAATGCATCGGGAGATCCCCAGAGTTTATTTGTGTGAAAACACGAGCACAGCAGTGCTGCCGAGGTCAGGAGGGCTCGCAGGGATCTGCTGTGCACGGGGGGTACCTGGAGCTCACAGCAAGCCCCACCTGCCCTCAATTCCACCCTCAGTGACATCAGTCTGGAACCAGCTCCTATCTGCAGCAATACCTCGATATTCCTATATTTGCAGCTCTCAGGCATCTTTAGCATTGCTATAATTCTATTTAGGTGCTGGTGCAATGGTCTGACACTGATTTCAGACACCACAGCTCGTTGTTACTGGACAAGGAAACTCCTTGCACTCTCTGGGGGTGGTGTCTGCCCTGACCTTCCCTTTTTTATTCATTTTGCTGCTGCCCACACCACGTTTGGAACAGGCACCTGCCTCCAATTTGCACCAAGACAAACGGCAAACACCAGCAGCATCTCTCTCAATGCTCAGGAGCACCATTTCCCAAACTGGCATTCACAATTAAAAAAAAATCACAAAAAACCCAAAAAATAATTGACTATCCCAGCTGAAAACACAGAGGAGGAGGATGTAGGGCACAAGCAACACCCAGCTGAGGTTGTTGCATGGAGTATTTTCCCTGTGACCCCAGTTCATTAGAGAGAAAGCAGTGATTTAAACTACCTAGCTAACCTCTTCCAGAGCTGCAGTTTATAATCATAAATCAGGCATGTGACTACCTGGAGGCACTGGGAGTTTGCTGTTCCACTGCCTCACAGAGCTGCGAGGGAAGGAAAGTTCCTATTATTGGATCATGCAGTAGACATTGGTGCTTGAAATTTCCACTTACACTACATTAGCTCGAGGCAGTTCATTTGCTAAAATAAAAGAAACAAAGTGTAAAATATTCACTGACTTGCTCAACAAAGCAATCAACGAGAGGGAGAAAGAGAAAAAGGGGGAGACAGAGGAGGGAGTGTGATTCCCCCTCCCTGCTATCACACTGTTGATAAATACCATTAATGTTTAAAATGATCTCCCCCATTCGGTTCAAATTTAAAAGTATTAGTGGCATTATCAGTCTGTCTATCCATCTCCCTTTATTTTGTCTGTCTCCTACTTCTATTTTGTGTGAAATTTCAAGAGATGAATCCCATTTTCTATTAATTCAATGGCTGTCACCTTGCATTGCATCATGTAACCCAGATCACAACAATGAAATCTAAGGGCTTAAATTAATAATATTGCAACACATCACTTTGTAAAGCGTCCTGCTCGTCCCTCTCCAGCCAGCTCAGGTGCTCTGCCCTCCAGTCTCTGCTTTCCCTGGCTGGCATTGCACCTGCACAGATGCAAACACTCCAAAATTTGTGGCTGAATCCTCTGACTGGGTGCTGGATGGCGTTGCTGTAATAGGGTGTTGAGGTTTAACAAGATGTTTTTGCTTAAAAAATAAAATAGTTGGGGGGAAAAAAAAAAAAAAAAGCTTTGGGGAATACGAGATCTGTGCTCTGTGAGTGGCATTTTCCACACCTACAAATATATGCTGACAGGTAACTCTATTGCATTACAATTGCCTTACATACAATGTCAGCTAAAGCTACATGGAAAGTCAGCATCTTGGAGCACCTCTGCATCATGAAACAGCTGAGAGATCTGCTTGACTATTACAAGTTCAGCTGTAATTTCATTAGAGCCACTAAGTCTCAAATAGGAGAGGCAAAAAAAAAAAAAAAAAAAAAAAAAAAAAAGCCAAGATTATGTGCAAGTAAATCATCAGAACCACTGCAAATTCAGTAAGGGATAAAACATTCTGCCTAAAGGAAAATACACGAGATCAAAAATACATCCTCTCCAACATTTACTGCTGTTATTCAGGCATGTCTCCTATTATATTTTGTCATGTAGAAACAAATCCACTAGCAGGGATCTACGCTTTTAGCTCGTATTTCCTAAAAGAAAGGATCAAAAAAAAAAAAAAAAAAAAAAAGAGAAATACGGCCAGGAGTTCTTCAGTGGCCAGGCTGAACTATGAGAAACAGATGTTCAGCTGGGAGTGCCCACCTTGTGAGCTTGGAGGAGCTGCAGGAGCTTTGCCAGAGTTTGTGCCCTGGCAAACAGGTGAGGGACACACCAGGAGAGGGGATTCATTAGGTAGCTGCTAATCAGCAAATAAGTTCCAGCCCAACCTGCTGAGTGTAAATGCAAATTTACCACCTTTGGAGCTGCCTCACTGTACAGCTATTGATTTATGTTTGAATGGGAGTTCCAAAAAAAAAAAATTAAAAAAAAATAAAATAAATAAATAAAGTTGTCTTTTGAAGCCTCGCTATCTGAGCACGGCTCCTTTGTCCAGGTGTCTTGGGGATCTCTCGCTGCAATTTTGATCTTTGTGCTCCAAAAGCCTTGGAGAGCCGATTCAGGTAACTTAAAAGTGAGATATAATCAGAAAGGATTTGGAAATAAAGTCTTTGCCTTGTCACATTAATGCGGCCCTATCAAGTGGCAGTTTATCAAGAGGCAGCTCACAAGGTTTTAATGAGCATGCTGCCTGTTCTTGTACAATACTAATTAATCCCATTTTTTCACACTGGTGTGATTGCTTCATGAAACCCGCATTGTTTTATGCTCAGCAGCAAAGCGGGCTCTCACTGATTAAATCTCCTTCCCAGAGCTGGAGCCTGACAACTGAATTATACCTTGCTCAAAATAATAATGGGTATCAGCTAATAAATACGGTTTAACACACACAAAACTATGCAGCCAAAATCACACCACAAAATAGGAGTTTGACTTATAGGCACAGCAGTGTTTCATTAAACATCTGTATTATAATTCACTGGTTTTCCAACTGATGTAATAACTTAATTGATGAGAACAAAGACAAGCTTATTTATTCACCCAATTGCTTGCTTCTTGACTAACGTTTTTCCTTGGCGTTATTGTGGAAATAAATATGCAATATTCTTTTTATAGAAGTCTAATTTAGGCCCCTTTTTTTCCCCCTATTGAGAAGTCAACATCACAATCTGTTTCTGACAAGTTCTTGCTGCAGTGAAGCAAACGGCATTATGATAAGACAGCAGCGTGTTGTTTACCCTAATGTTCAGACATTCCAGCAAAGGTGAGAGAGGTGTGATGCTTCAGGCAGTTAATAATGAATAATTGTCTGCAAATTTACATTACAGGGTTCAAAAAGCTTGTTTTCTCTCTTTTCCCTTCCCTGCTCTCCCACATGATTTAAAGCTGCTTCCACCTCAGCCAGGGAAGGGAGAACTGCAAAGTACTAATGAGAACAGCAGCACTTCCCTCTGCAAGACCAAACCAAATTAGGGATGTCACAAACACGAAATCATTTGGACGAAAAAAAAAAAAATTTCTTTCCCCAGCTGACAAATAGAACAAATTATGATTTTTTTTTTTTTCTCTTTTGCATGTGGCAGAATAAGATGGTCAAAACTTAAAGCCTCATTTTGCTTAAGAACCTCTGAAAAGAGACTTTAGCACTTAGGAGCTCCTTCGAGAAGTGCTCCCCACTGTCAATAAAGCAGAAAAGCCATCATTAACCTTGGATTTAATATAGATTTATATATGGAGCTTTGGATGGCCTGGGAGAAAGTGTTTATTATTTATCTCTCATTTGTAAGAGTGCCAGCAAAGCGTGAGGAATTTCACACCCGGATCTAAAGAAATAAAGGGGAGGATTTTCAGGGCAGAAACAAGAGTCCCACCTCCAGCCTCTCCTGTACCATCAACTGAATTTTGCAGCTGCATTTAATGGGAGAAAAAGGAGTAGAAGTTTCAAAAATACATAATATTTATCCCTGCCACCACCTTCTGAAATATTTACAGTCTGAGGAGTCTCTGTCAAGAGTTAGACCGATAGAAAAAACACTTCCACAATAAAAATATTTTCTATTAATTGCTGCCATGTAAGTTTTTGCACTGGGCTTTGTTGTTGTTAAAAATATTGGTAAAATCAGAGTTTCTATTGCTTTAGAAATTACTCTGGGCCCTTATGAAAAGAAAGCTCAAACAATAAATTAGAAGGGGCCGTTCAATTAGAAAAGATACATGAGAAGGTTCTATCAAGTAAGATAAAAATAAAATAACAGTTTTAATGTTGTGCTGCTTTTTTGATAGAATCACCAAAACAAGCAACAAGAGAGCTTAGAAAATACAAGAAAAGAAAAAAAAAAATCCTGCATTTTCACTTATTCCAATTTCACTGCAGCTGCTGTAACATCAGCACTTAACTGAGTCTGTCCTGCCCCCTTCCAAACCTGCAGCTGATGCAAAGCAGCAGAATTCCAGGAGGATCTGCTCCAGATGGGATCAGCTCTTCCTGAGGGTTGGGATCGTGACTGGGACAGGATCAGAGTTCCCAGAGGTTTGGAATTATGACTGGGAGTGGATGATCAGCATTTCCAGAGGGTTGGGATCGTGACTGGGAGTGGATCAGTGTTCCCAGAGGTTTGGAATTGTGCCTGGGACAGGATCAGAGTTCCCAGGGGTTTGGGATTGTGACTGGGAGTGGATCAGAGTTTCCATAGGGTTGGAATTTTGACTGGGAGTGGATCAGCTCTTCCAGAGGTTTGGAATTTTGACTGGGAGAGGATCAGAGTTTCCATAGGGTTGGAATTTTGACTGGGAGTGGATCAGTGTTTCCAGAGGTTTGGAATTGTGACTGGGACAGGATCAGCATTTCCAGAGGTTTGGAATTGTGACTGGGAGTGGATCAGAGTTTCCACAGGGTTGGAATTTTGACTGGGAGTGGATCAGCACTTCCAGAGGTTTGGGATTGTGACTGGGAGAGGATCAGTGTTCCCAGAGGGTTGGGAATGTGACTGGGACAGGATCAGCATTTCCAGAGGTTTGGAATTGTGACTGGGAGTGGATCAGAGTTTCCACAGGGTTGGAATTTTGACTGGGATTGGATCAGCACTTCCAGAGGTTTGGGAATGTGACTGGGACAGGATCAGAGTTCCCAGGGGTTTGGGATTGTGACTGGGACAGGATCAGCACTTCCAGAGGGTTGGAATTTTGACTGGGAGTGGATAATCAGCATTTCCAGAGGGTTGGAATTGTGACTGGGAGTGGATAATCAGCATTTCCAGAGGGTTGGGACTGGGAGTGGATCCCCAGGGCCAGGACTCCTGCCCTGTGTCTCCTGGCTGTTATTCCAGCAGGGAATGTCAGAGGGCTGGGAGGGCCAGAGGCCAGCAAAGCACAGAGCTCAGTCCAGCTCTGCCCAGCTCAGGGGGGAAAAGCAGAACTTGGCAGAAGCAGAAGTTCCTGGGCAATCAGGCACTAAATCTATCCCACAAATATCATAACTCCCTGACAGATCCAGCTATAATTAGATCATGACCTATGTCTGATATTAGAACTCAATTTGTAGAATTGATGTGCCATACAAAATAAAAAGAATTAAAGAGAATAATTAATTCCTATTAGGAAAAACAATATTAAACCATCTGCAACGATGACTTCTCCATGTGCAAGTACCCACACATTGGCATAAAAATGCCCAAACAACTTATTTATACTTTTATATATAAAAACACATGGAAGACACTTTCAGGGCCCAGATGCAAACTATTTTTAAAAATTTGCCTGTAAGAGCAGAATAACTTGAGTCTATCCCTATATAAAATAGCTACTACATTATTTTCTAATAATTCTGTTCAGAAAAAAATAAAAAACAAAAAAAACCCAACCCTTTCTCTTCTTCTAGAGAATCTAATTATTCAGCGACAGCAGTTGGCTGACTTGGGCACAACACAACATGTCAATTTTCAGTTGCTTACACAGTATCACAGAAACTGTTAGAAATTGTTTTGAAATCTGGCATACTTTGCAGTCATCCTAATTCCTCCAAGTGAGCCAAACCTGATTACATTTGGCTCACCCACAAAAGATCTGCAAGATGAGGAGAAGAACTCAAAAGATGAGGGGAAGGGACTCAAAAAAATCAACAAGATTTCTTCCTCCCCACTGCCTTCAGCTCTGCTTGGTGCAACAGCAATTCCCCATCTGTGTGAAAGGGATGGGTTGGAGTTTCCTGAACTCACCTCAAATTCCCAAACTTTTTTTTTTTTTTTTCTTTTTTAAATTTTAGAAATATTGATGTAGCATCTACAGGAGGAGCTTGTAACACCCTGGAGGAATTTAAGAGAGCTCATCACTGCCTGCAGCTCCCTGGTGAGGGGCAGCTCCAATTTCTGCTCTGGTGATGCAGGGGCAGCAGCCAGGGAATGGCTGGAGCTGTGCCAGGAGGGGTTGTGGTGGATTTTAGAGGGTGCTGGGCACTGCCCAGGGCGTGGGCACAGCCCTGAGGCTCCAGGAGTGTTTGGACAGCAGTGCCAGGGGTGCCCAGGCTGGGATTGTTGGGGGGTCTGGGCAGGGGGATGATCCCTGCACTCCCTCCCAGCTCAGGGGATTTCTGAATTTACAATATTTATTATTTAGAATAGTTCCCCTCCTTCAGGAGGCAGTTGCTAATTACTCACTCATTAACTCTGCTGAAGCCCCACCACAGCACCAGTCCAACCACAGCACCCTCACCCAGGCCAGGCCTGGGATAGATTTGGGATAAAGCAGCTTTGGAAGGGGTGGTGGGAGCAGGGAAAGCATGCCAAGGCTGAGCAGAATTCCATGGAGGTGAGGCTGGATCCCACCAGCTCAGCTCAGCTCAGCACTGCTCCTGCTCCTTCCAGCTCCATGGGATGGCTTTCCTCTTGGATTGAAGCACAAGGCATTCGTGTTCATGACAAAATACTCACATTTTTTTTCAGCTGCCAAAAACACACAGCTCTAAGTGCAGAAGCACAGACCAAACCTCCCCTTTCTAATACGAGATTAAAAAAAAAAAAAAAGCTTTCTTATCTATAACGCAAAGAAATTTAATTCAGTCTCTTTAAATTGCAACTCCAAGATTCTAAGATTTTTTTTTTTTTTGGTTGGATTCTTTGTTTGATAAACCAATGGAAAAAATGTGAGTGCCATTATTCAAATGTTTGTGGGCCCTTTTAGCTAATGGATTCCAATCTATAATTCTGCACTTGTCAACAAGATAGTTCTTCAATCACATTGAGACTGCATAACTCAGTTCTGTCCAAATCGTCCAGGACTCCTCTCTGCAAAGCAAATACCATTTCCCCAGGGAGGAAAACACATCCCCATAACACCCAGTCCTCAGGTTCTCTCCATGTTTCCCTGATTTTTTTGGGGGGGGGATGGAGACAGATTTCTTGCAGGTGTGGCCCCATTTCCAGAAAGCCAAGCCCCCCTCCAAAAACACACCCAGTGAAATTATCCCAAACAGTGAAACTTTAGGGCAATTGTCTCTGTTCTCTGAAATAAGACAAGATTTTTTTTTTTACATGAAGCTTTCAAAGGAAGGAAAGTCTGTGCCTCATAAGCAGCTTATAAGGTAAATAGTTTAAAAGTTGACTCACATTTATATCTCCACAAATAAAGCTTGTCTCTCCCTTCCCGTGCTGCATTATCAAACGAAGAGCTGAACCAAGCAGAGGACTTGTGCCTGAATTCCCAAATGTCCATTTTTAAAGCAGGGTGGCAGCAGTGCCTGTTTGAGAGCCCACCTGGGGAACCCCAGCTGTGTTTGGGGGCACACACACCCCACGGCCCGTGGGCAGATACTGCAGCTCCCACTTGAATTATCACACACCCCGTGGAAAGGAGCATTTCACATTTGAAACTCAGCGTTAAAACATCTGCAGACTTTGTGCAATGTCTTTTGATCCATCCCTCCTCTGGTCCCCTGTACCTCTGACAGGGATCAAACTGTGCTGATTAAATCAGGTGCTTGTTATAATTACATTTCTAGATAATTATCCTTCTAGAACATGACATGCAAAGTTGGTGTGTGCTATACCTGACTTTTTTTTTTTTTTTTTTGATTGTGCTGGTATATAAAGAACATTCTTATTTTTTTTTTTACATCATTCCCTTAAGCCACTTACTAAAATAAACTCAAAGGTGCCAACAAACCTCCCAGAATTAAATGGCACATGTGATGTAAAGCTGAATTTGACATCCTATTTGAGCATCACAATCCAACCCAGGTGTGCAAAAAATTCTGGATGCCACTCTTAGCTATAATTTAGTTTTAGGTTGTCCTGTGAGGAGCAAGGAACTGGACTCAATCACCCAATTTGAGATATTCTGTGATTCTAAACAGTTCAAAAAAAGCAGATTTTGAGCTTTTTCTAATCTAATGTAGATTTTAAAAAAGATTTTTAATATTACACTTTAAATATTTTAATAAAATATATTTATTAGCTTATTCAATAATTAAAATCTAACTAGGGCTCACATCACATAGGTCAGAAAATTAAGCAATATTTCCCTCCAGAGCTCTTTAGAAAAAATCCCAGTGAGTGCAAAGAGGTGAATTGTGCACCTGAACGAGCTCCCACTCCCCAGGGGCTGGGAAGGTGCCTTGAAACAACTTCCAAGCCCTAAAAACCCCAGAGTGGTTCAGAGCCCTGCAGCCTTACAGGGCGTGATTTTTCCAAACCCATCCCTGGCTGCTGGAGGATGAAGGAGCAGCTCAAACCTTTTCACAGCAGGAATCTCTGCTGGCAGCACTTCCTAAGTGCTGGATCCCAGAAATCTGGAGTTTTGGAGCTTTTTTTTTCCAGGCACTGACCCCTTGGAAAACACTGCTCTGGAGCTGGAACCTTGGAGAAGGCTTGGAAATGTGAATAATGAGTTAGGAAATGTGAATGATGAGTTAGGAAATGTGAATAATGAGTTAGAAATCACCAATGTGTGGTGGGTCAGGTGTGTGTGTTTTCACTGGGCGATGGGTTTTAAATTTGAGGTTTTTATAGTACAGGGGTGGATATGGGACAAGATGGAGAATTTTGGGTGGTGTCTTTGTTCATCTCCTTCACAGAACTCAGGCTGTGACCTTTGGTTGGTCAATGTCACTCTAAGGGTGGTGGGAATCCATTATTGGGTCAAAAGGATCAATAATGTCGGTGTTAAACTTTTATTGGTTTGTTTGGCTTTAAAAGGCCTTGGAGCAGCCTCAGCTGGGACCATTTTCCCCATTTCTAGAAGGAGCTGGAGGTGCTGTTGTACTTTCTGTAATTTCTGATAAGATTCAATAAACACCCAAGCCCCAACAGGAGAATCACCTCAATCGTGTTCCTGTTAATCCTGGCTCTGAGGGGAACCAGAGACTGGTGACAAATCACTAATAATGAGCGCAAAGCCCAGCTCAGACCCTCACCTAAGGATGGCTGGGGAGGCTCGGGGTGCCCCTGCTCCCCACGGAGCTCCGGGGACAGCCCCGGTGCTCTGAAACTCCGAGCCCTGGGGATGCTGAGCCCTCCTTCCATCAGAGCTGGAACAGCCCCCGTTCCACCTGGAAAACATTAGCATAAGCACGAGGGGAGGAAAGACAAAAACTCCCCTTAATACAGGTTGATATGTGACTTTGCATAGCACTTTGAATGTTATTAAGTGTTTGAATTTCTTCCTGTGTCTTTTTAGCCTGGATGACTGTCTTTCTCTTTCACTGACAGCCTCTGCAGGACCAAATTGACAGCTCTTTAAAGCAGTCTGACAAAAAGCAGCATTAATTAAGTCATTGCCGGACTGTAATTGTGTTAAGAAGTAAAAATCTAATATGAGAAAAGGTTAGTGAGTCCTCTCTTGTGTCAGATTTTCTACTCTCTATGAATATTAATGTCCTTAATGAAGACAATCTTTGCCTCATCAAGCCGTTGTTCTGCATTCAGGTGCCAAATCCCTGCACCATTGATTTGTTTTTAAAGAACAAATATGTCAGGGGAGAGTGACTGTCCTGTTTCTTATCAACATCATAGGGAATGCTTTTGTATTCCTGGAAAGAGTTTATAGATTTTGTGTGCCATGTACAAGCAGAGTCTGCGATGGCACGGGGGCAGCACGGAGGGGAGGGCTGGTGAGGTGAGGTAAACTGGTTTGAGTAATTTAATAGAAGCCTCACATTTTATCACGTTAGCTTTTTCTGTGTGTGTTAGCAATATCCATCTATTAACGAGGTTATGATCAGCACTTTTAATGATAAAATATGAATTATCTCTGCCGAAAGAATCCTGCAGTTTAAGCAGCAGAATGAAGGATCTGGGTGATAAGGCGCTGATCATCTCCTGCTGATTATCCCTCCCCTCCTCCTCCCGATCCAGCACATAATGATGATGGTGCTGATGAATGATGATCCTTTTTAAATAGGTTGGAGGCCCTTAGGAGTCTGGCTCTGCTGAGGAAAGTCTCTGCACTTCTCAGCCCCCCACATCTCCTGCCACCCCCAAAATCCTCCTGCATCCCCAGTTACTGCAGCCTTGCCACTGCTCTGGGTGAGGATTGCTGCCTCTACTCCAGCGAGCAGGACAAAACTCTGACACCCAGTGAAAGCTCAGCCTGCAAAAACTCAAAAGCTTTTCTCCTTTTCCTCTGCCAGTGCTGGAATCTGTGTGAGAATCCTGCTGAGGCCATCAGAAGCCACATGAATTTCTACAGGGGGTGTATCCAAAAGGTTCCCACCCCTCCCGAGAGCTGCCAGGTAATTAATGCTCTGTTTTCCAAGCAGAAATCTTCATAGCAGCTCCGTTGTAAAGAAATTGGTGTGTGCTTTGCCACAGAAAAGTAACAAAACCCTGAGCGGTTTGGTTTTTTTTTTCTTTTTAGAGACAATCTCAGCATATGCTGCACTGACAGAACAACACGAGGATTCTTCCAGACAAAATGAAAAAACAGTTGAAGTTTTTTTTCTCTGAGATGGATTCTGTCTGCTAGCAGAGATGGTGGAATAAATGCTCAGTGGTGGATGGAATAAATGCTCGGTGGTGGCAGCACCAACACTTCCAGGGGCACTCACATGGCAAAAGGAACAGGGTTCATAGTCTGACTTTATCAGCTTCGACACTTTTAGATGTTTCATTCTTCATATTTGAACCTTTGAACAGGAATCAGAGGGCATGAGTAGAAATTTAAGGTCTGACCCATCAAGAACAAGCTCAGAGCTGGGAAGTCTCCAGCCAAACATCACCAAAGCACAAATTATCACCACAAAGAAGAGGCACAGATTTGTCCCAGGGCAGTGGCACTGCCCCATCCTCTGCCTCTGAGGAGCTCTGGAGCTGCATCTCCAGGTGATGCTCCACCTCCACCAAGGCTTTTCCTTCCGTGGCTCCTGCAGGGAGCCCACAGGGAACAGGGAGAGGACAATCCACAGGAGCCTGGAGTGACAGGAAAAAAGGCTTCACGCTGCCAGGAGCAGGTTTAGGTCAGGCATTAGGAAAAATCTCTGCCTGTGAGGGTGTAGAGGCCCTGGCAGAGGTTGAATGCTGCTGCAGATGCTGAATTCTTTTGGCTTTTATTCAGCTTGTCACACCTTTGCAGCATTTTCACGTGGACAATGTCCTGCTGAGGGCATTTCTGGAGGTATCCCTGGGATGTGTGAGCTGGTACAAACGCCAGCCTCCCTCAGGCTGAGCCCAGCTCCAGGGGGAGAGGAGTGAGCCCAGGTTTGTGCTGCCAGTGCCTCCCCCTGCACTCAGGCCCTGGGTGAGCGAGTTATAAATCCTAAATGCAGAGCTGTAACACAGCCTCTGACACACCACGTGGGACTTGTGGTTTCCATACTCATTTTTCTCTCAGTTTTCTCCCCTTCCTTTAATTTTTTTTTTTTTTTTTTTTGGCTTTACTGGTCCATCTTGGCTTATTAGCCTAAAAATCTCCTCTTGGGACAACCTGCCCTGACTGAGCTTTCCCATTGTCCAGCTGACCCACTTGCAAATCAGAGGAAACCATACAGCAAAACCCATGAGCTCAAAAGATCAATTAATTTTATTTCAAATAATTAAAATATTTTTCTGCACTATTTTTTTTTTTCTTCCTGCAGCCCTAATTGTCTTTAGCAACACAAAGGCTGTTGTCTCACTCTTCGTGGTCATGCCCCAAAATTTGATCCCTGTTTGTCTGACATCCCCCTCCCAGCCCTGGCAGCACAGCTGGAGTGGTGCTAAAAGCACCCAGGGTTAAATATAAACACATCCATTAAAATGGTGTGAACGTTAATTACTTTCCTATCAATCAAAACTTACACACAAATAAAATTAGTGATAGCCCAGGCTGTTTCCTGTTTGTTTCAAAAACTCTGGAGGATTCAAAGCAGGCAAAAACTGTCAGTGCAGCACTAATCATCTTTTTCAGGGGAGTGCCCTATATTTGGACATTCCTTCACTAAAACACCAAATCTCTGAGATAACTGCACTTCTCCCATCCACACAGGGAATCATAAATGACAAGGAGAATACTGGGCAAACAGCAAACACCCTTTTGACAGCCTAAATTCATACATTAAATCGATATATTTAGGTTAAATATTTTCATTTCAATATTTTGCTTTAACATCTTCTTCTCCTAGTTAAATATTTCAATTTACAGGCAACATTTCTCTGTGCTGAGACCCTCTGAGAGCACCTGCCCAGCTCTGGTTGAAGGGTTCCTGCCCTACTTTCCTGCTTCTCCAAGCACCAACTCCCCTGAGCACACAGATCTGATATTTGGGGTTTTATTCTCCACAGTTCCAGCTCTAAGGCAGCCTGGCAGATTAAGTTCAAGCTTTGTGAACAGAAGAGAGATAATTCAGAGGCCTCTTATTACTTCTGATCTCTGAGCTGTGCAGGGAGCACAGCTCCCGGATTGCATCTGTTCCCAAAATTTTCCAAACAAAAGCAGTTTCTCTGCATCATCTGTTTGCTTGCTATTATGGAGTGAGACATGCAGAAACAATATATTTTAAAAAAATCTCCTAAGAAGAGCACAACAACCTTCAGGTAATTAAAATAAGGTGAGAATCACAGGATTTTTCCAATCCCAGTTTCCCTGCAGGAGCACAAATGGTGGCCTTTAATGGAGAATTACCAGAGGAACCATATGGGCCAGGAACAAGCTTAAAATATGGATTTTTTTTTGGAAGATGTGGCAGTTAATTCTGCACTTGGAGAAGAATTTCTCCGTGGAAAGGGTGCCCAGGGAGGTTTGGATCCCCATCCCTGGAGGAATTCCTGGAGGTGGCACTCAGAGCTCTGGGCTGGGGACAAATCTGGACTTGGACTCGATGATCCTGGAAGTTTTTCCCATCCCAAATCATCCTGTGAACCAAGGCAGGAGGTGGGTTTGCACCCCAATAATTTAATTTTGACCTTGAAAGGTCATGAAGAAAATCACATTCACTATTTCCTCCCCCTCCAGCACAGCTCGAACATTCACTTCTCTCTCTGTGAGCTTTATAATTTATTCTCTGGGTGTGAAATCTGCTGCAATACCAGAGCTACTTCCTTGGATTTTTTTTTTAAATATTGTTTTGAGGGTGATGCACTTGTACAAGAGCTTTGTACCAAGAAAACTCAGGCCTGGGTGCCCTTAGTCCAACTCCTGTATCTGTGTAGGAAAAGGGATAAAATCACCCCAGAGAGATTCCTCCAGGTGAAAGGAGAGAGAGAGCAGCAATTCCAGCTGTAAATAGGGCTGGAGACACAAGACCAAGGGAATTAAGAGGTGCATAAACGAGCCCTGCTGTAACACTGACCCAGCTCCTTCTCTCCAATTAATTTAATTGAGACTTTTGGTTTACTTAGCACTTTCCATCCATAGATCTAAAAGCACTTTATAAAGGAATGTAAATGTCAATATCCTCATTTTCCAGAGGAGGATGAAAGGGCACAGGGAACTTGTATGAATCACCCCAGGTCAGCAAGGAGGTGACAAACCCCAGAATAGAAACCAGTTTTCTCTCTGGGTCTGCTGTGCTCCACCCCATCCAGCAGGAACTGGGAATTCCAGGACATTTAACAAAGAGCTGCCAAAAATCCTCTATAAAACTGAGAGCTACCCCTTTTACTTACAGAAGTGCAAGTAGAGCTCTTTCATCTTGAACTAAATATTAGTAAAAGGAGCTGCATGAAATGCCAAAATTTGTAGCAAAAAAAAAAAAAAAAGCATAAATACTTCATCCAGGTAATATTATGAAAAAGTTATATTTAACTATTTTTCCTATCCAGAAAAACTGATGTTTTGCCACATGCCCATAGAATTATTTTTCAGGGAGCTCAAAAAACTGCACCCAGGGTGCAGCTGATTTTTGTCTCCCTGAAAGCAGATATTCTCAGCATTTTCTTCCATGGCAAACACACTAGGAGGTGACCATCTAGGAAGAAAAACTAGAAAGGTTTTTTAAATATGGGATCATAACCAATGGAGTTGTTAAATCCCAGAGCATCCACGTGTCTGGTGTTTGTGGGAGCTGTTTCAAGAGTTAGGATTTGTTCATTTTTCTCACAGACCACTGGAGCCCTTCTGGACCACTGGAGGTTCTGGGAAAACACTTCCCAAAGTTTCTCTGTGCTCTGCTTGATAGATGTGCAAGGACAACCAACGAGTTCCAAAAGTCTCAATACTCTGTTGGCTACTGAGATAAATAAAGGCTACTGAGATAAATAAAGGCTACTGAGATAAATAAGGGCTACTGAGATATGGAACAGAGTTTAATCCATCCCACAGAGCCTCAGCCACAGGGAATTTCAACTGATCCATCTGCAAATGGCCATGATGCCTGGAGAGGTTCCCTGGAGCAGGGGCTGGGCAGAGTTACAGGAATAAATCAGGGATTTATTAAAAACCCCTCAAAGGATTCACCCTGGGCAGTGCAAGAGCCTGGCTGAGGTTACACCCTAGATGGACCCTGGGTCAGGAGTTTTCACACTTTTATCAGTTTTGTTCCATTTCCATCTTGGGGCTCATTGTCCAGTCCCAGCTCCAGGTTCTGCAATCCCATCCTCCCAGATTCTCTCCTCCAGTCGCTGCTGTTTGCACTTTTTGGGGCTGAAGCTGCAGCGTGTCCTTGGTTGTGGGGCTGGAAAAGGATTGTTTGGTGTGCCTGAGCTGGGAGGAGAACTTGGAACACTTTGTGTGGAGTTCAAACACTTCATTTCTATGACGTTTATATTATATTATCTGTACTAATGCCGTGCAGTATCTGGGAAATATGAAAGCTCAAACTTGAGGCATCACCCGGTGACAGAGAGCTCCTGTCCCTCCTGCAGTGACATTCTGCATTTGCCACATTCCAGTGCAAATCCAAGGGCTGAACCACCACATCCCCCAGTCTGCTTATCCCATCCCAAACCCCAGAGGCGCTGAGGATATCTGAGACATTCCAGCAGTGTTTTATGGCACCCAGGGCTGGGGAAAGGCAGCAGGAGATGGGGGGATCTGGAGAAACGATCAGTGTCCATCAGGGCAGCAGCAGCACTGGAGCCTGAGCTGGGCTCTGATGTTAACAACAGCCACACACCATTCCCTTGGGAAAGCTCCTCTCCAGCTGGGAGCAGGATAAAGCTTGGTAAACTCATCAGAGGCTCGTGGCACTTCCCTTCTGCATTTTGTTCCCCCTGCATTTATTTCTGGAGGGGAGAGCTGGATGAGCAGCTCCCCAAAGCATTTGGATTTGGAATCTCAAGCCTGGAAGGGCAGATTTTGCCATTCTTTTGCTGAGCTCTCAGTGAATAATACCCTGTGATATTTCAGACTCCAGTGTAGTGCATGACTCATGAATTCTGTAGTAAATAGGCCAGACTCACAGCTCCAGGTATTTTTAACCTTCTAAGCAGAAAAAGGGAATATTTAGGATAAGAAACGAAGATGAATTTAACAACAAAAATAGCAAGACCACTTGGTGTGCAGCACTTGGGTGACCCTCTGGGACAGAACTATCCAAATTTCCATATGCACTTTCCCAAGCAATATGAAAAAAAACCAAACAAAACAAAACACAAACCCCAAAGACAAACTATGCTTCATGAAATTCTTTCTGGTGTGATAGCCCTGCCACAGAGCTGCACTAAAATCAATATGATGCCTTCCTTGGAGTACTCCAAGGCACTGCCAACCCATCAAATGCTCAGGGCTGAGCAAGAAGAGAGCTGAGAGCTGCCAGGGCTGTCCCTGCAGGGCCCTGGGCACACACAAACTGCTCCTTAGAGCTTGTGACTCACAAAGTGAGCACGTGTGGACAGAGCCTGGGGCTACACCTGAGCCTGGGAGGTCTCAGCTGCCCCTCCCGTGCAGGTGCAGGGCAGGTCTGGGGGCTCCAGGTGATCCTCACACCTCCACAGGGCCGTGGTGCCCAGCAGCAAGGAAAGAAACCCCTCTCCATGGAACTGTGAATTGTGTATCCCCTCTGTCCTGGGGACTCTGGAGAGTCCAGGCTGTGACTGAAGCACCCAAAACCCCATAAAAACCCCATAAAAACCCCATTAAAACCCCATAAAACCCCCATAAAAACCCCTGAGAAGCAAAGGCTCTGCCTCACAACCTGCAGTGAATCAGGGATGAGATGGGGGGACATGAGGAGGCATCAAGGTGGTGGCAAAGCTGCTCAGGACTGGTTTTATGGACTCACAGACTGATTTGGGATGGGAAAACCCTCAAACTTAAAAAAAAAATAATTTAACAAAACCCCTTAAACTTCACCCCACTGCACCCCTGCCAGGGCAGGGACACTTCCCCTGTCCCACATTGCTCCACCCAGCCACGCCGGGTGTTTGCACTTTCAAGCCAGAATTTCCAGATGTCTCTCAGGTTTAAACACTCCACTCACTGGTTTTGGGCAGGGTTAGGGTTGTTCCCCTGGCTTGTTCCAAAATCCCATCCACACTCATTTTCCTGCCCCTGCTCTCACTAACGAGCGCTGGGCTCCTGTGTGTGACTCCACAGCACTGCAGACGGCTCTGCTGGGGGGTGAGGGGACTTCTATTCAAATTTGCTTCAGAAAAGGAACAAGAAAAACATTTCTATTCACATTAGGTTTTGTAAAACCATTTAGTGTTATGAAAAGCCTAATGTTTAAGCCTAAACTAAGTAGACAGTGATCCTTTAAGTCCCTGTCTTCCAGCACATTTCGCCATTCTTTTCTTTCAAGGAAAGTTAGGATTGTTGTTCTTTCACCTTCCAAAGTCCTTGATGGGTTATTTCTAGAGAATATTTAAATCTGGGAAGTATTTTGGCCGGCAAAGATGTCTATAGAAATTTCTTCAAATTCCATCATATATTTACCCACTTCTCAGAAATTCTTCTTCCATTTTCTCTTAATATTATTTCACTGGGATCAGTCTCTGTTGAGAAATTTAGTTGAAGCTGCCTAGCAGTCTTAAAAGAGGAAGATCTATTAATTTAATCATTTATATGAATCATGTCTAAATGATCTCAGCAGAGAAAATGTGTTAGCCATTTAAATCCCATCATTACATATTATATAATAATTACCACTAATTCTAGTTTGGATGGGCCACAATATTGCTTTACATACCTAATATATTCAGAACATCCACCTCACCAGGCTCAGTCTCTTTGTGACCTTTGGGTTTATGTTTGTCTCTTGATTATGAGCACAGGACAGGCTCTCCAAGGAATCAGGGATGCAAAACACATCCACGGTGCCACCTCTCTTTGGCATGTACAACTATCACTTTTTAAAAATATCTCGAGTTCTCTTTGTCTCTGGAAGGTATCGAGATGCTATTGATACGGTTGTAAGAAAAAAATATTATTTTGTTGAGTGTCCTCAGTGCATTCAGTGCTCATCATGGCAATGCAGTGAGGAGTTACTCACAGGGTGTAAATCCCACTGGATTTCCAAATTCCCTGCTTGAGCAGTGCCAGTGCAGGCAGACAGCAGCACACACCTCCACTGTGCACATGGCTCAGAGAATTTCCAGGATTTTTTTTTTTTCCATGAAAAAAGGGAAAATATTCATCAGCCACGAGAGATTCCTGCACTGGTTTCACTGTCTGCACTCACGGGCCAGGGAGGGCACCAAAAACTCTGCAGCAGTGTTTGGAGAAGCTCCCAAATTACATCTGCCATGGGCAACCCCAGGAAAAGCCATCACACCCGATTCCTCATGGGAGCCGACCCATTTCCAACGGGGACCATCCAGTGCTCCCCAAAAAGGGCCCCAAGCACAGCTGGGGTGGGAGGGTGGTGCTGGCACGATGCTGGAGAGATTCCAGCCCCAGGGAGCTGCACCTGGGCACTCAAGAGGTGCATCCAGAGGGAGATTTCCAGGAGAAAGCTCCAGGTCTGAGCAACCCCCTGGCCCAGCACTGCTCCCAGGTGTGGCACTGCCCTCGGGGAAGGTGGAACTGTGTCCCTGCCCTGCCAGACCAGCATGAAGACCTTCACCTACTGTGGACACTCTAAGCTTTTTTTTTTTTTAATTTTTTTTCTTTATTCTTTTGCACCACACCCCTGCACGAATCCATCTGCCAGCAACCTCTCCTCTACTCTATCAAAACTGCAACACCAGATAAACCCCTGATTAATTACAGAAGAGCAAAACTTCCAACTCTCATATCCCAAGGGTCAAATCCATCCCTGGTGTAAGCCAGAACTCAGCAGTGAGACAAATTTGGCCCTAGGTGACTTTTTTCCCTCGACTAACTCATTACACCACCCCTCCTGGAGCTGATGAATGGAGCCCCTTGTGTTCTGTTTGTAACCATAATTAGTATTCATTTTGCAAGCTTAAAGTTCACCCTTGCTCCGGGACTGGGCTGATGTTAATCACGGCGGTGTCTGCCCGCCTCTGACTCTGATCTGTCAGCTCTGCATTCCTTGTCCCATACCTAATTTTTTGCCCTTACCAGCCAAGTAGCACCTCGACATCACACTGTGTCAGAATTAGAAACTTTTGACAGATCTGTAATCATCTAGTTCTCATCAGCTCTGTGCATGTTAGTCACTTCATTTCCACATTCTAACAGTTAATATGCCTTAATTTCTCACACTTTGTGAATATTTAATTCCTCCCTTTTCAACATCATTTTTAGGTTGTGTGAATCATTTTCAAAGCCTTTGCTATTCTCCCTCCACTATCATCTGCATATTTTATGAAATGGCACAGTTGAATCTCTGAGGGCTCTTGATAAAAATGAAGCTGGCAGGCTGCTCATTAGTTGTTTACCTGGAGCTGTGTGAATCCCCCAGAACGGTGCATTCCCATTTGGGTTTGAATTAGGGTATTCTGACACATAAGAATTGAGAAACCTTTTCCAAGCTGAGAGTGATTCTCTGCCACCCCCCTCCCTTCCATCCCAATTAAAGGCTCTTGCAGGGACTCTGCACTCCTTTGGCCAATCCTGCACCAACACCTGCAACAACTGGGTCCTTCGGAGGTGAGAGACAGAGGCTGGAGCCAATTAGCAACTCTAATGAGGGGGAAAAGTGTCCCATCAAGAGCACACAGAGGGCAGCAGGACGAAGATGGGAAACTTTTCAGGCTTCCAGAGTCAAAGCAAGTCACCAGGACTGGGGCTGGTTCAATGGGCAAGTGATAAAAAATGACATTTCATTGTTCCAAAAAGTCCTTGCCTGTGACCATACCTGGCAGAACCTTTTCCTTTATTTCCTTGATCTTATTTATGCAATAAAACACTGCTGCCTCCCCACTGGAATAAACTGAAGGCCCACACTCAATTCATGAGTTCCTAGGCAAAAATCACGTTATCCTTGCGTTTACCAGAAAATCCTGGATTATCCACCCAAGAACTCGTGGGGTTTCCAGTCCAGCCCTCACACAGAATTTTTTTTTTCCCCACTTGGAGGCTGGGTCCATGCTGATGGGTCTCTCCACATCAATAAATCTTCCCTCCACATTCCAATAGTTTTAGTTTTTAGTGTCCAAAGATTTAAATTTAGCCTGATTTATTTTTATGCTGATCTCATGCTCCTTTCATAGACTTTACTTAAAAGCAGTAATGCTATCTCTCTCGCCACTAAATTTTTTATGAATTTTTTGGCCTTTGCTGACTTCATAAGGAAATAGAGAATTGGGGACATTATAAATAGGGGTGAGAGAATTTCCAGCTGTAGGAGCTGCATCTGCATTGTGACTTTGGCTGTACAGGTGCTTTGGTGGAAGAAAAAAGAAATAGAAAGCTTGGTTTTGATAGGAACCATCTTTTTATTTTATCCTCACGTCCCACCTAATTCATCTTGGCCTGACTACATCTCTTAAAACTCGGTGCATTAAAAATACAAATAACTGAGAGCAGAGTTCTCAATTAAAATTCCACAGAGTTTCTGGCCAGCTGATGGTTCATATTTTATCCCTGAAAATGAACAGCCAGGAACAATCAGGAGCTCCCTTCTCCAGCCCCTGAATCTCCCTCTCCTCAGCAGAAACTGAGAGAACAGGTGAGACACAATTTACTGACACCTCACATTGTTTGATGCTCACTCTCAATCTGATCAGGTGTCTCATACCATTTGTTGTATTTGTTAAAATCCCTGCTTTAGGAAGCCCCTGAATATTAAAAAACCCTAATAATGAAAAGTGATATTTTTATATAGCCTTGGCTCGAGTGAGGGTGGATTTCAATATGTTTTGTTCATTGTAAAGATTCAGAAATTAAATATATATTAAAAATGATTTTTTATAGTCTCGTGAAGCCTGGTGGCCTGTGTGGCTGGATTTTAATTCTTGGCTTTGACAGTATTCCATTCTTTTGATTTGTTATATGTGCTTCAGATCTATTACTTTTTAATTGGACATGAACATGACTATGAAGTGAACTCAGTCTCCAAGGGTTTGCATAAAATTAGCCAGGACGTGGGGAAAGTGGAATTGTCACTGCAGCTCAGGACTCTCAGATCCTGCAGAAGGGAAAAATAACAACAACCATGGAAGTGTCCATCCAGCACCAGAACACACCCAGCTGCAGGTTTGGTAGGGTGAGATTTTAACTCAAAGAATTAAAAATAATAAATCAAAGAGATTTTAACTTTCCAAGAATCTTCCCCTACACCCACAACTTCGCTATTTAACCATTATCACTTCCTACAATTTAATATTTTCTGATCTCATTAAATATTGGTTGGCTTCAGAAATCCTTTCATCCTCCTGACTAGAAGGAGACTTTTTGGGGTGTGTGAATCTCATGAACCTTGGGGATCATCCTACACTCTGATGATGTTCCAAAGGCAATTCTCACTGTTACAACTGCAGGAAGTATTTTCTTAGTGAGTCAAATTAACTTGTGACTCCAACCAACAGTGTTTCCTGGAATGGGGAACTCCAGTGAATTTGCTTTTAGTGAAGTGTGGATCCATATGAGGACACTTTTTTAAAAGTTGTTCTCTGTTTGATGAGCACAGTTGTTGTCATCTCGCTGTTACCCCATTGCACACCCTCAGCAAAGTGAGACACTTCTCTGGGAAATGGGAATTTTCAGGCCCCAGGTCAACTCCAGGTTGATGGACATGATCTGCACCAACCTCACACTGCTTATCTGTGCTGGCCAGGGCATTGTGTGGGGCAGACTCACGGCAAACCAACCCAAAGCCATCTAAAAATCAGATGAAATCCTGCTTTTCCTGCAGTCAGCTCTTCCTCTCCGTGTGACTGTACTGGTGCTCACAGGCAGAAAGCCAGAACACACCAGGGGCTGTGTGTGAAACCGAGGGTGGGAATAAAGACAGGTAAAAAAGGGCTGCAAACACAGGCAACACCAAAGCATTTGATGCAAGAAACAAAAAGATTCGCCCAGAACAGCAAACTCTGCCTGCAGAGATATCCCTCTTCTCCGATGTACTTGTCAACTTTGAATTTCTTTTCAGAGCAAAAGCTCTCCGGCTTGGCTCAGTCCTGGTTTGTGCTTCTCAACCCTCCCTACCCCTCCTCCCGCACGTTAAACAGACCAGAGACCTGACATTTGATGTTGTTTGTTTGAAATGATAAACTTAATCATGAGTGAAATGTTGGGAAGTGACAGTGCTGGCCGCAGTAAGGTCATTTCTGCTGCAGCCGAGCAAACACTGCTCTCCCCTTAATTGCATCGCCAGCCCTTGCCACAGGAGGACCCAGGCATTTGCAAGTGGGGAGCTGAATCTGTCTTTGTGATAATTAAACCATGGACCTCTGGAAAGACTGCCAAATCTGCCATATGGTAGTTTTATGACCTAGACTGCTGTTATCTCTTGAGAAAGCTAACATCCTAATCTCGTTTTCGTTATCTGTGATCAGAACCCGCATTTCTGGAGGGCACAGCATCCTACAGCAGTGACATTTTGTCCAGTGGTTCAAATTAATAAAACGAAGAGAGAGCTCATTATTGACGTCCTGGAATGAAAGCTGAAATCAAGAAGCTAAACCCCAATAACCTGTGGGTTACCAGCACAGACTGTAACATCTCCCTGTGAAAAATTCCTGGGACCTGCTTTGGAGGGTCCCACCAGTGCTCTGATGGGTAATTAAAACAGTGGTCGCAGGAAGGTTGGGAAAAGGCCACTGAATTTTTTTTTTTTTTACAATGCTAACGCGTTATTTTAAAACACAAACACAAGGGGCTGCTGCCTTTGCAGGCCTGGTGTCATTTATCACACACAGGGTGCTGTAAGAGCATCCTCTGAGCAGTCAGAGCTGGGCACATCTTACAGGAACAGCCAGGCTGGGACACGTCTGATAGGAAGAATAAACAGCTCAGAACCAGTGCTGGATAAAGCTTTATGCCTGGCCATTCTAAAACTTCCACTCTTTCAATAAATTAACACTAATTTGTGGTTAAATCTGCCACACATCCCTGCAAACACTTGCCCTGTGGCTACCCACAAACACTGCCCAGCTGTGGGCACCTCGTGGGACACTGTTTGGGGCTGCATCCCTTGGTAAGGGAATGCATCTGCTCCTTTCAGCACGGTTCTGTCTGCACAAGGGCCCTGAAAACACAAGGAACAGGTGGCATATTTTCCATCTCACTGGTAGCAAACACACAGAGCCCATGTTCTTTGAGAGAGACTTAAAAGTGGAGGGGGGAGGATCTCCAGCCCTAGAAATTGTTAGTGGGGATGATTCTCATCAGATCTTTCAGGGTGGGATATTTCTCTGCAAGGAAAAACCTGATGGCTACTCGGGTCTGCACTAACTTCTCCAGCCCAGTGACCTTCATCACATTTATCTGCCAGCCAGACACTCATTGAGAGATTACGTGGCTCTGTTTTTACAGGAATATTCTGGTTGTACGATCTAGATAATACAGCCTGCTATAAATCACCCCAGTTGTCCCTTGATATTTTGAAAACTGATGAGACTGCCGATTCCTGCTTCTTACTTTGTATGCAAATGATAAATTATAGATGGGAAATAGGAAAAAGAAGGTTTTACTCATTTGCTGGATTGAAACAGACTGGATTAGTGAGCGAGCAGTAGTACCCTTGGACTATTTATTGTGACATTGCTTAGAAAAATTCAAACCCCAAAGCCTTCAAATCACTGGGGACATTGTTAGCCTTCTGCAGGAATTATTAAAATGTACAGAAATGTATGAGCATCACTTTATAATAATTAATCAGGGGCTGTTGATTAATAAAGCTCATTTTTTAGTCCCGATGATTCAGGGTATTATCCAAAGGACAGTGTCCTTGTCATATTGATTAAGAAACCAGACTTTGCCGTGGAAGAAAGTGTAAGAACACTCGCTCTTCTTCCTTCCCCCACCCCCCCTATAAAATAAATATTGAATGAGAATATTAACTCGTTAACCTTGACAACAATTTGTAATTTTCATAAGGAGGAAAACTCGCGTATTCAGCAAATAAATTGCTGCAGGGATTTCAGGGAAACAAATTGGAGAGAATGAAGAATGCTACCATATGAATTCTGTCGTTTTTATGGGCTGCAATGATAAATTTGTTTGGTTATGTCCCTCAATTAAGGCCACAAATACTGGAAAGCGTCAGGAGCAGGAGAACTGGTGGGGCTGGTGAGAGGAGCCTGGGTGACAATCTAAGGTCACCCCCAGCAAGTTCAGGTTGCTTTCTTCTCTCAGAGCCAGCATCTCCCAGAGCCTGTTCTCTGTCCAGCACATGAATCCCTCACAGCTAAAAGACAATTCCATTTATTAGCTAATGCAGGAGACAATCTTTACATGGAATTAACAGCAGCAGCCACAGCTTTTGCAGGGTTATCTAATTCTCCTGAACTCAGTTTACCCAGGAATGCAGGTAAAACAGGTTATCTGCTCACCACTGCAGCTGGCCAGAGCTGCTTTTTAACCCCCTGTAAAAAATGTTCTGCTTTGAAACTCGAGCTGGGGGTGTTCCAGTGATGACAGGAAAAATGGAAATTCTCCACTCTTTCGTGGATTTCCAGCTGCAAACCCTTCCTTGTCCAGATCACTGCTCAGCCAGCCAAACACATTTAGGATGTGCTCAGTTTTACCTCAGCTAACATCAAGTAATGCTGTGCATGCTCAAAAGTAAGCACATGCTTAACTGCTTTGTTGGATTACAGCCTAAATTATCTATTAATCCAATTGCATGGTTTCCTCTGATCACTGCAGCCTTCAAATTCTCACTGCACAATAGATTTAATATAAATGCATTATGTTTGTCAGGCATGCTACGAGATTTTCATGCTGTCCTTGTCTGCTTGGCTATATTGTCATCCATAGGAGAATATTAAAGATTTAATATGATTTTTAAAAATTTAATTTTAGCTTTTTTTTTTTTTTTTTTAAGGGTATGAATGAACTTCATATTGTTTGGGAAAGCAAAAGGAAAAATTAAATAAAAGTGTTTAATATTTTAAAGGTCCAGATAGGGAAGCATGAGGCAAATGAGAAAATCCCCTGCAGCCTTGGAACACGAAGGTGAGAACACACAGGGTGTTTGGAACTCTGCTGGTTCCTGCTACAGCAACAAAAACTGGGTCTGGTTGGGCTCTGGTTTTACTGGGCTCATCCTGCAAGCACTTCAGGACAGAGAAACCAAACTCAAGTTCAAGGAATGGGAGTGAATTCCATTCATCTCAACGTGTGAGGTGCCCAAATATCCCAGTTAATATCCCCGAAATGCAGCACATTAATTTTGCCTTTGCAACTCGAATCTTTTGAGGGGTGTCCTGCCTTTTAATGCCACCAAGAGCCATTGGAAATACACAAAAAACCCTTCACAAACGCAGCTTTGAGTGATTTATCCACAATTTCCCAGGAAGATGAATCCTCTCCGTGCTCCATCAGCCTCCTCCTTGCCCCTGGCAGCCCCGACCCTTCCCGGGGAAATTTTGGCAATTTTGCAGCTCTGGTGCCAGGCTGACCACTCAGTTTCCAGCCCTGTCGTGCTCCCCAGGCCCCAGGTGAAGTGCAGAGCTAAAATGAGTGTACCCCACGTAATTAACAGGAATCACATGTTCACGTTTGCAGTTATTCACTCACGATACATCACAGAGAACAGCAGCAACAGCCACTTTCACCAAACCTTTCCCAGCTAAAGCAACAATAAATTAATAAATAAATCCCTGCATTTCTATTACTGCTGGCCCTGGAATATAATCAGGCAGTACCTGCAGGATAAATCAAAAGATTAAATTAAGTTGGGATTTGAATCCCCCACTAAACAAAGAATCAAACTGAGATTATATTTTGCTGGACTCCAGGCTCGGAATGGCTTTCAAGGGCCTCCCTCCCAAACATAATATCATTATTTGCTTTGACCACTGCTACCTTAAATACACAAAATACACAAAATCCAGCCCAGGGGGGGCTGTGAGGTGGGGAACAATATGGAGAGCAGTATGGGGCATGCTGATTTTTATTCATTGCCTGCCTGGCCTCCTGCCTGCTCCTCCTGAGCTGCTCCAGCCCCAGCCCAGGCTCTGGCACAGGTTTTGTGTCCTGCCTTCTGCTGCTGCCCTGGGCCAGCCTGACATTGTCCCTTCCCGCAGCCCAGGGCACCTGCTGGCCCTTCCACCCACGCTGCTCCTTCCTTCTCATCAGCATCACTGCCAAACCCTCCTGGCTTTGGAGAGAGGCACACGGGAAAGGATGGGATAGGTCACAGAATTCCTGCAGCCCCAAATTCCCCCGTCCCTGCAGCCCCAAATTCCCCCATCCCTACAGCCCCGAATTCTCCCCATCCCTGCAGTCCCAAATTCCCCCATCCCTGCATCCCCAAATTCCCCCATCCCTGCATCCCCAAATTCCCCCATCCCTACAGCCCCAAATTCTCCCCATCCCTACACCCCCAAATTCCCCCATCCCTGCAGTCCCAAATTCCCCCCATCCCTACAGCCCCGAATTCTCCCCATCCCTACAGCCCCAAATTCCCCCATCCCTGCAGCCCCAAATTCCCCCCATCCCTACAGCCCCGAATTCTCCCCATCCCTACAGCCTCAAATTCCCATCCCTGCATCCCCAAATTCCCCCATCCCTGCATCCCCAAATTCCTCCCATCCCTACAGCCCCAAATTCCCCCATCCCTGCATCCCCAAATCCCCCCATCCCTACAGCCCCAAATCCCCCCATCCCTGCAGCCCCAAATTCCCCCATCCCTACAGCCCCCCCCCATCCCTACAGCCCCAAATTCCCCCATCCCTGCATCCCCAAATTCCCCCATCCCTGCATCCCCAAATTCCCCCATCCCTGCATCCCCAAATTCCCCCATCCCTGCAGCCCCAAATTCCCATCCCTGCATCCCCAAATTCCCCCATCCCTACAGCCCCAAATTCCTCCCCTGCCAGCCCCCAAAGGCAGGTTGGACCCTCCAAAACCTGCAGGGAATTTCAGCCTCTCTGCCCACAAGATGTCACCCTGAATTTTAACAGAGGTACAATTAGCCCTTCAATATTCACCTCCCTCCTCCTCCTCCTGTGCCAGAACCAACTGCATTAACTCTTCAGAACTGATGATTTACACACCACCCCAAAAAAAAAAAAAACCAAAAAACAACCTCCTGGCTAAATCTTGCTGCTCCTGACCTCAGCTGCATTTTGGCAACACAAAATTCCTCCAGCGAATTGTGGGCTGCATTCCCTCCAGTTTTTCCCAGCACAGGATGAATATTTTCAGCTCAATCTGCAAAGCCCCATCCAGTGTGACCCCAAGGCTGTTTTGGTGATGCTCATCTCCAGCTGCAGAAGGAGCAGGTGGGAGATTCTTCGATGTAGATTCTTAATCTGAGTTATCTGATAAGAGCAGCCTCAGATTTCAAGTGTTTCACAGCTTTTGGAGGATTAAAAAAAAAAAATAATAATAATTCCAGCATGAAAAAAAGGAATAAGTATCTCTATAGTATTTCTTGAAAGTGGAAGTGACAACAGCCTTACCAGAGTGCATCTGCCAAATCTTTAGGCTTGGAAAAGGATGTGCTGAATTTTTAAAGTTTGTGCTGTTGTTTTAAAAGCTGATGCACTTTGTTTTGAGCCCAACTCCACATTGAGAACGTGCCCATGAAGATTTGCTGCTCTTTTTTTTTCAAGAAAAACCCTTTTCTGGCAGTTTTTTTTGGACCTGTTTTCCACCTGCCCTGAGCGTGTCCGTGACCCATTAGGAACCCGAGGTGACATTTGTGTGCACGTTTAGCAGGGTTGCTCTCACAAGAACAATAATTACACACCCAAATGAGCTCTGAAATTGCCCTTTTATGAAAATTCAAACCTTGATATTTAACTAGTTAATAAGAGCCCCTCCTGCATCTGCTTTGCAAATCAGATATTTGTATTAAAGGCTGGGATTTGCAGAGAGCAGCTCTGACACTGGGATGTTTTCTGGGTCTGTTTTAAGTGTTTATTTACAGAGCAGGCAGATCTGAATTTGGTTTTCTGTGAAAACATTTGTTTCCTTTCTGCTGGCACGTGAATAACCAATAACTTGGACGCAAAAACAGGCACAGAAATAAACTTTAAACTTCTGAAACACCTTCAAACCAGGTCCCCCAAACTGACCTGTGTGTGAGAAAAACACCTTTGCAGCAGAACACTGCACTCAAAGCAGGCCCAGGCTGTTGCTACAACAAGCAGTTATTTTTAAAAAATAATAAACAGAATTTTACCAAAGTTGTGGTATATCGAGCCCAGTATTTTATTTTTTAAGAATATTTTTTAACTCACACCACTGGGGCCACTTGCAAGAGAAGTTTATTCCCAATTTTATGGGAACAGAGTTAAACCCTGACTACACCTTGGTAGTTTTAGCTATAGATTATTTCCCTACTCAATTTTTTTTTTCCTCTCTAATTCAAGACAGAATCTAACATCAGAGTGAAGATTTGAAAAGAAGGAAATTTCTATTCTTAATCTTTGCACATCAATAATTCTCAGCAGCTGGGGATCTCCAGGTATTTCAGGAGGCACAAAAATCCCTTCTCCCACTGCCACCCAATGCTCATTTTCCTCAGAAAAAAAGAGGAAGCTCAGACTTCCTAAAACAAAAGTGTTTGTGGAGCAGCTGTGCTGAGACTCTTCCCAAACCACTGAACCAAATATTTTTTGCCTCAACATTTGCTCCAAAACCACCTTGGAGATTTCTGCCCTTTCCCCAAGGCATTTCCATCCATCCAGCAGCAGATTCTGTTCATGCTGAGTGCAATGTTCCCATAAAAACTCACTGAACGTCCCTTCAAACCCCAAATAAAAAGGCTGAGAAACACCATAAAGAGAAAGGCAGCCCCTAAACAAGAGAGATTTTTTTTTCCTATAGGAAAATAGGAGTTTTTATCAGTCCCTAAACAAGAGAGATTTTATTTTTTTTTTCTATAGGAAAATAGGTGTTTTTTAGCAGTCCCTAAACAAGTGAGATTCTTTTTTCCATAGGAAAATAGGAGTTTCTTAGCAGTCCCTAAACAGGAGAGAATTTTTTTTTTCTATAGGAAAACAGGAGTTTTTTAGCAATCCCTAAACAAAAGAAATTTTCTTTTTTTTTTCCTATAGGAAAATAGGTTTTTTTTAGCAATCCCTAAACAAGAGAAATTTTCTTTTTTTTCCTATAGGAAAATAGGGGTTTTTTAGCAGTCCCTAAACAAGAGAGATTTTTTTTTTTTCTATAGGAAAATAGGAGTTTTTTAGCAGTCCCTAAACAGGAGAGATTTTTTTTTCTATAGGAAAATAGGTTTTTTTTAGCAATCCCTAAACAAGAGAAATTTTCTTTTTTTATCCTATAGGAAAATAGGTGTTTTTTAGCAGTCCCTAAACAAGAGAGATTATTTTTCCTATAGGAAAACAGGAGTTTCTTAGCAGTCCCTAAACAAGAGAGATTTTATTTTTTTTTCTATAGGAAAGAGGAGTTTTTTAGCAGTCCCTAAACAAGCGATTTTTTTTTTAATAGGAAAAAATTGGTGTTTTAATAGGAAAAATATTAATACAAAAAGTTTCTTGCTGTTCAATTCTCCCCAATTCCCAGTTTGTACCCCAGCAGATACAAGAACCACTGTGGGTTTAGCTGAGTTTGCTCATGATTTTCCCTGAGTTCTCTCCAATAAATCCCCTCAAATTTCCAGGCTAAGTTTCACTGCAGCAAACCCTGTAAATATTTTGATTTCTGTAGGGCAGCACACTGAAATTTCTCAGAAATCAACTGGAGCATCTTGGCAGAAGCTGATTTGTTTCACCCACTACCCATCTTCCCTGATAATTAATTATTTCTTTCAAAAAAAAAAAAAAACCAAAGCACCAAAGCACCAAATCGATCAAGACATCAGGAGGCCAAAAATAAACAAAAAAAAAAAAAAATTAATTTCAATCTGTGAAACACAGTCAGCATGAACTAAATCCTCCCTATTCACCTCCAGCAATTCAAACCAGGCCCAATTTCCACAGGAAGTTTTTTAAAGGGCAGCTGATCCTGTCACTGGGCTGATTTTAATAAATGTCACTCACCTTGGCACAGAGTTGGCTTTGCAGCCACTCCCCTCCCACTTTTCCCTTTTCCTGGGGATTTTGTTAATATGATCACACACAGTCACTCAATAACCACAAATTGATCAACCTGAGCTGATACTTTTATTTTTTTTTTCCCCCCAGAGACTTTTTTTTTTTTTCCCCCTGACTGCACTGGTTAATTTCCAGTAAAGAGCATATAATATTAAATATCAGTATATAATCTTCATAAATCTATTAGTAGGCTATAAACATCATAAAACATCATATAATTTTAACATCATATTTCATCTCCATATCCAGCTTTAGGGTTTTATAGCCTATCCACTATAATCACAGGAAATTTTTGAAGGTGTACAAACTTTTTTTGGGGGGGAAAATACATCTAAAATGGACTTAAAGGCTGTCATTAGTCATTGCTATTGGTGCATTCCAGTAATTTTAAATAATCCTGAATTTTTGGCATTGTTAACTTGTATTAAGGGTGGCTTTGTAACCCAAGGCAAAGGATGAAATAAGAGCAGAAATCCCAGCAGGTTTTGGACAGGAAGAGAAAATGTTTTTATTGGTAAATCCTTTCTCACTGACCACTCCTCTCCACTGAAACCAGGAGTGAAAACCCTGCAGCCTTATGTAACTGTTCTACCTTGCCCAGGAATCAAGGAAATGAACTGTGAGATTTTCTAAAGAGGCAGAATTGATTTGTTTTGAAAAGGCACAAGTATCACCAACCCCCAAATCTGAGAGGAGGGAAGGCAAAGCATCCATCCATGAGAATTCTCTCACAGGAGGGGAAAAGCAGCTTTGATGTTATATTTCCTCAGAGATGAGTGAGTAACAAAAAAAAACAAAAAAAAACAAAAAAAACCAAAAAAACCAAAAAAACCAAAAAAAAAATCAAAATATATTGTACAAGATTCCTACCTCGGACAAATGGGATTATCACACCTAGAGGAGGGACAAATGTGGGATTTGCTGAGATTTCTCAGAGGTGCTGGGTGCCCTCATGGAGCACCCAAACCCCACCACTTCTTTTAAAAAACACAAGAAGGAAGCAAATGTTGGAAATTAGGAAGCCCAGACTCCCTGCAGCCATAAACAATCATTTTCCACAGAACAATAAAGAGATCTCTGGATTATTCTCCATGATTAGGCCATGGACAGGTTGGCAGCCCTACCAAAACCAGGATTTATCAGGAAATTGGGGCTGTGGAGTTCTCCAGCCTGGAGTTCTACTGGCTCAGCAATTTCTTCCAATGATTTGCTAAAAACGTTTTCAGCATGTTATGCATCCAGGTACACACAGCAATAATTACCATAATATTATAAAACACAAAGACAGAAAAGTGCAGTAATTTGCACTGATTATTAAGTAAAAATAGGAAACTTTAATTATTAATTTTTGAAATCAGTGAAAGGAGAAAATAGCACACCTTCCATGTGCAGACACTGAAATTAGATTAGCTTGACAAGCCCACTTCAGAGGGAACAGGAATTCTTCAGTGCATTTATTTAATAGACCTTGAACATGTTATGAAGCAACTCTTTATAACAGCATCCTAAAAAAAATGTTGAGTGAAAGGATTTTAAATCCCACATCTTGGTGCTGCTTTTAGATTAATACAAAACATTGAGAGAATCTGAATGATGACAGCTCCCTATTCAAAGCAGCCCCTACCGGGAGCAGAGTAAATGGGAATAAGTGATGCTCCTGTGGCAAGTGCAGCTCCTCAGGAGAAGAGGAAAAAGAAGATTTTTTTTCCCCTGTGCAGTAGAATTTTTGCCACACCAGAGATGTGTTGCCCACATTTACCCACTTAGATGTGACCTCGGGATTTTAAAATTTTAAAGTCATCAACTGTGTCTGTCTGCTCTTCAAAATCTCTTTTTTCCCCCCAGCCCGAGAAACTCACAATATCATTTTTTTAAAGTGGGAAAATAGTTTTAAGGCATTTAAAGCAAACACTGGCGGTTTTGTTGAAGGGAAGGGTGGCAAAAAAAGAGCCAAAATGTGGAACTGAAAGAGTTGTAAATGGACTTGGAGAGAAGGGAAGTGCAACAAGGCAAGCGGGGAAGCTGCAGTGATCCAGGCTGGAAGTGATAAATGAAGCTGTTGTTTCTAGAGAACAGCCAGCAGAGATGGAAAGGTGCAGAAATTTGGCTAATGAAGCAGAAGGACCTGCAGGGGAACCCAAAAGGACAGAGCTCCTCGTGCAGGTTTTCCCCTTTTCCACTGGGATTTTTTTTTTTTTTTTTTTTTTTTTTCCCAGAGCAAACTCCGTGTTCTGTATCCGCGTCTCATTGTCTTCTGTCACCAGAGTAACACCTCCTTTAGTGCTGCCAAAACGGCTACTCTAGAGCTGGGTCAGACCAATTATTTCTTAAATGGTTTGTGTTCACCTGCACTTCAAATGGGTGCCTTTGAGAAGCAAAATAAGAGCACCTCGCTCCCAGGATCCATTATGCTCCCAACACATCAGTCTGCTCAATTAAAGAGCCAACGACTACAAAGTGACTGTACATCATTTGTATTGCCTGGCTCCAGCCGACACTTTATTCACAAATATCTGACTCCAAGAGGTCCTTTTCTGCTTAGCTAGGTGCTTTATTCCAGTTTGCATTTATGTTCAAAAAAAAAAAAAAAAAAAAAAGGAAAAATAATAAGCAATGTGCTTTAAGCAAAATTTCCATGTCCTGTGTAGTTATTTGTTCTCTGCAAAGGGAGTTTTGCCTTTCCTTACAGCCCAATTCAAGCCGATTTGTTAGAGATTTCCCCAGTCCCATGGAATGACAGGCTGAAGGCTTGCTTTCAAAATATTGGAGGTACAGCACTGAAACCAACACTGCCTCAGCAATTAACTTAATTCTTGCTCAGTTTGGGGCTGTGTACACGAGAAATCGTTTGGACGAGGAAGAGAAATAAAATTCACTTTTTGCTGAGGGTTCAAGGACATGGACAGGGGCTCTAAGTAGTCCATGACTCCTCTAGGACAGACTTTAGGTCCAGCCTAAGGATCCAACCAGTCCTGGATCTGCCCAGAATCCTCTGATGAATCTGAGGATATTCCACAAAGATTCCCCGTTCCCTGCTGAGGATATTCCACAATGATTCCCCGTCTCCTGGTGATGATATTCCACAATAATTCCCCGTCTCCTGCTGATGATATTCCACAATGATTCCCCATCTCCTGATAATGATATTCCACGAAGATTCCCCATCTCCTGCTGAGGATATTCCACAATAATTCCCCATCTCCTGCTGATGATATTCCACGAAGATTCCCCATCTCCTGGCAATGATATTCCACAATAATTCCCCATCTCCTGCTGATGATATTCCACAATAATTCCCATCTCCTGCTGAGGATATTCCACAATAATTCCCCATCTCCTGCTGTCCCAGCAGCTCCCTGGGGCTGTGGGGTGGATTCCTCTCCTCCTGCCCTGTGCTGGGATGGATCCATCCCCAAACACCAGCCCAGAGCTGCAGGAGGGTGGAGGGGCACAGAGGGACACAGGCAGGGGAGTTTCTGCATGGATGCAGGGAATCTTTTCCCCTCTCTGAGGATATCTGAGCCCTGACCAGGCTGTCCAGAGGGGTCCTGGCTGGATGAGATGCCCTGAGCCCCCCGTGTCCCTCTGCTGTGAGAGGGAGGATGGATGAGGGACTCCCCAGGTCCCTCTAACACCTGAGGAGCAGGAGCTGCCCCAGCTATTCCAGCACCCAGGAGCTCGTCCTGGCTGCCAGCAAACCCCAGCACTGCCCTGCTGAGCTCTTCTAAAATATCATCCCATGGCCCTGAAACATTAAGTTGATTCTCCCCTCTCCCAGAGTTCCACTGCAATTCCTCACTTGAGGAGTTTGTGGGAAATGCTGCAAGCACAGAACTGCTGATCTCAGCACCAGAGCCACACATCCCCTTGTTGTAAATAAATTTACAAGTTAGCCCAGTTTCACCAAAAAGTTATTGTTTGTTAGTTGATAAATTGTTAATTGAGTTAATGTTGTTAATTGAAGTGCCCCAGTTCAGCTGTAATGTTGGTTCCCCTATCCTCAATCGTGTACCTCCCTTTGCTCATCGGGTGTTGCTGCTGCTGTTTCTGCATGGCACCAGGGGAGGTGACATCACAGGACTGCTATACAAAGTGTAAAACTAAGGGATTATGGGTACCATTCGGGTAAATAAATCCCCTATAAAACGAGCCAGCTGAAGTTCCAACGAGCCAAGATGGTTTATCTATATTGGGAACTGTCTCCTGGAACTGCACACGCATGATACCCAGGATCCTCACCCTGACAAAAACAGTGCCAGGTCGGAAATGGGACCCTAGACAGCGAGCCAAAGAGTGTTTTTCTAGGGGACTCCTGTGAGGATGGAAGTCCCAGCCCTGCATTTCGTGGACAAAGCTGCCCTGAACCTCCTCCTCGGTGTCATCATCTGGGAGCAGCGGCGGTGTGTGTGCACCCCACGGGTACCCCCCCACAAATAAAGAGCTGATTCTTAATAAAGGCCTTTCAAAGGGAGCTGGTCTCCTGGCACATTCATTTCACCCTTGCTGCTCATGGGGCCCAACAGCTCTGGAATTCATTTATCCCCTTTTCCCCAACCTGGGAAAGGGCAGGATCAACCCTATGGAGAGCCCAGGACGCCCCAAACCTTCAGCACAGCTGCCCCAAAACCTTTAGGACAGCCCAGGTTGACTTTCCAGCATCTCCTGAGGAGGTAAAGCCCATTCCAACAAAGTAAATTCTGCCCAGTGCAAAGAAAAATTGCTTTGAATTAACTGGATAGATGTTATGAATAATCCACATTAAATTCTTAATTTTGGGTTACGATAGAAGACTTAATAGTGGTCAGATACCCACTGCTTATGCAATTAATTCTTAGCCAAGAAAATGAATGTGAGATATAAAATATTTTAGAAATAATCTTTTCGTACAAAAACAATGGAAATTTGAAGAAGGATTAAGATTTAGATTTAGTGTCACAACAGATTATAGTGTGAACAGAATATGTCCTTACAGAAATCTATTTAACCACTGATATCCTAGAGGGAACAAACTATAAGGCTTTTTCCATAGCAAAAAAAAAAAAAAAAAAAAAGGAATTTGCTCTTTGTGTTTACTGGAGCCCACAACTGGCAGGAAATGAGGCATGAAATGCATTGTCAAACACAGTGTTCCAATAGAATGCCTCACTTCCAGCTGAGCATTGATTTTAGGGATGCAAGCTCTCAGATCCCCCTAAAAAATGGATATTTTTAAAAAATGGATCACCCTGGTAGTGCTATAAATACACACAAAGGTATTGCTACAAAAAGCTTCAGATTTTTTAATGGTTCTCTGAAGAACTTCCATTTGTTCGTTTGTCCTAAGTTACACCAAGAATTAAGGAATATTAAAAGGAACCAGGAGAGAAGAACTCCAGCAGCCCAAACTGACCCAAACTTCAGCTCTAAGTTACTCCTGAGCACAAATCTTGGAGGGAAATAATTGAATTTCACCTCCAGACTTGTGTGGAAGAGAAGCAGGAACATCACCCCTTCTGGAAAGAGATTTCCCTACTGGATCCAGAGAAATCAGGGCCAGAAAATCCCCTGAAAACTCATTTATCTATATTAATGACATTAAGTAGCAGCAACACACACTCTCTATCCTAAGCAAGTGAAGGATTGCCCAAAAGCTCCAGGTAAAATGAGTTCTGCAGTTATTTTACAGACAAAAATTGAGTATGCAAAGCAGCATTACATCAGTCACCCTTTCCCAAAGCATAGCTAATGCACTTAATTAACTAGGCTGCTACCAAATCCTCTCTTTTTAAAACACTTTTTCTTTAAAGATTGTCACAAAAAAACCCAAACAAACAAAAAACATTGGAAAATGAAAATCCCAAGAAAACGAGAATCAAGAGTGCTGGAATTGAACTTTTTTTTTTTTTTTGCTTTGAGAAATCAGCTGAATGGCAATAATTTAATTAAACTATAAATGAAAATGATTGCAAAAGTGTCTTGCTGGATAAGGGCAGGGTGTATGGAATTAAACACCCTTTTGCTGGGCTGTTTGGGGCAGAGATTTTTGTTCTTTCACTTTGCTTTTTTAATCCTCACCACGACATTTTCACCACCCAGGGGTGCAGAACAGGCTGATCTTTGCCCCGGGGGGGTTTTCCTGTGACACAGCCTGGGAAGGAAAGCAAGGCTAACCCTGGAAAAGCCATTTATTTCTCAGTGCTGGTGCTGCAGAGCCACCAGCACGGGCACAGTTCTGGCAGGGACAGGCACAGCACATTTCCTTCCAGTCAGTGTCACTCATTTCTACCAAAAAGAGGCAAAAAAAACCCAAAAAAAACCTTAATGGTTCTCTCTCATCCTCCACCCTTTGGTTCTGTAGGTTATTGAACACTTTCTATTGCTGTGTGATTGAGAGGGGCAGCTCTTACAGAACAATCCCAGCTGGGACAAGCTGGGCTGAGGCAGGAGCAGCTGCAGAGCCCAGGGGACAATGCTGGGCATGGATGTGACCCCTGGGAGCCACCGGGGACAGGGTAGTGCCAGGGCCACCAGCTGGGCTGGACAGGAGCCTAAAGCTCATCCCAATCCCATGGCAGGGACACCTCCCACTGTCCCAATGTCCAGCCTGGCCTGAGACACTTCCAGGGATCCAGGGGCTGCTTTGGGAATTCCATTCCAGCCCCTCCCCACCCTGCCAGGGAGGAATTCCCTCCCAGTATCCATCCAACCCTTCCCAGTGGGATCCCATCCCAACCCTTCCCAGTGGGATCCCATCCCACCCTTCCCAGTGGGATCCCATCCCACCCTTCCCAGTGGGATCCCATCCCACCCTTCCCAGTGGGATCCCATCCCAACCCTTCCCAGTGGGATCCCATCCCAACCCTTCCCAGTGGGATCCCATCCCAACCCTTCCCAGTGGGATCCCATCCCAACCCTTCCCAGTGGGATCCCATCCCACCTTTCCCAGTGGGATCCCATCCAACCCTTCCCAGTGGGATCCCATCCCAACCCTTCCCAGTGGGATCCCATCCCACCCTTCCCAGTGGGATCCCATCCAACCCTTCCCAGTGGGATCCCATCCCACCCTTCCCAGTGGGATCCCATCCCACCCTTCCCAGTGGGATCCCATCCAACCCTTCCCAGTGGGATCCCATCCCAACCCTTCCCAGTGGGATCCCATCCCACCCTTCCCAGTGGGATTCCATCCCACCCTTCCCAGTGGGATCCCATCCCAACCCTTCCCAGTGGGATCCCATCCCACCTTTCCCAGTGGGATCCCATCCCAACCCTTCCCAGTGGGATCCCATCCCACCCTTCCCAGTGGGATCCCATCCAACCCTTCCCAGTGGGATCCCATCCCAACCCTTCCCAGTGGGATCCCATCCCACCCTTCCCAGTGGGATCCCATCCCAACCCTTCCCAGTGGGATCCCATCCCACCCTTCCCAGTGGGATCCCATCCCAACCCTTCCCCCTGTCCTGTCCCTCCAGAGCCTCTCCCCACCCTCTCTTGTAACATCCTTTCAGATCCTTGGCAATATAAATTTATGGATGTGAATAACTGAGTCTTTGACATCAAGTTTGAAATCATCTGGCCAAGGTCAGGATTTAGTTCTGTACAGAGCTCCAGAGAAAGTTCTGTGCCCTTGAAAGACCTGGGAGAAGAGACTCAACTCCAGCATTTAAACCCTGCTGTAAAATCCAACTGTGGTGTTTGTTTTTTAAACCAACCCACAATTCCAATGGCTTTCCTTGTGTTCCTTGTGCATAAAACCAAGGAAGGGCTGTGAGGAATCCGGGGCTGTGATCCCTCTGTTAGGGAAACAAATCCAAGGGAAGCCACTGCACACTAAAGTCCTGTGCTCACCATGGGATGCCTTTCCAGGATCCAACCTTTCAGACCAGCACAAGGACAGCTCCTGACAGGTTTGGAGTTGAGGAGTTGTCCATTTATGAGCCCCATCACACCAAGAATGGGCTTGCTGTATTTCTGCCAAAACTTTCAAAGTACAAACTTGTGTCTGGTGCTTTTTCTTATTTAAAAAAAAAAAAAAAAAAAGAAGGCTAAAAAGACAGGTCCAAACAGTTCCTGGCCACCTTGGCAAACATGCTGCTATTGTTTATAAACCCTTGCAGTTATTATTGTTTGGGGATTGTTTCTCTTATCTCTCTTTTAATAACAGACAAATGACTTCCAATGTGTCAAGGAAATCTAATAAAATATAAATAAAAACTATTTGCCTGTGTTTCTTCCCCTTTTACTTCGAGCATAAATTACATTAACAAAGCAAAATAACACAGACAATCAAGATTTGAGAGTAGAACCAGGCAGAAATGCTTTGTGTTTATTAAGTTTTCATTTCTAAGAGCCTGCATCACGTTGTGTGGATGAAGGGAAGCTCCATGCAGGATGTGCTGGCTGCAGCCCAGCCCAGCCCACGTGTGGCTCACACACAACCTGAGCCTTGTGGAGCCTGCCTTGGACCCAGGATCATCCCTCAGGCAACAGGAAAAGCAGAACCAGGCCCCAGCTGTGCCTGGTGTGACACAGGCAGGGGATTCCTGGTGCCTTCCTGCTTTATTCCTCCACCACTCAACCCTCCATCCTGAATTGGTTTTGCTCATTCACTGATTTTAGCTTGGAGGGATAGCAGAGTAATTTACCCAGAGACAACCAAAGGGTTCCCCCATAAAGCTTCGAGCCATACACATGGATATTTCAGGTTGACTTATCTTTGCGTTAGAAAACAACCTAGATAGGCTCTTGAGATCTGCCAGAAGTTTTTTTTTTTTAAAAAAAAAGGAGAAAAGAAAACCCAACCCCCCACAGCTATAGTCCCACCTTTATTATTTCAAGTTCTGTTCTGTCACACCCAATCACATCTATTATTTTTTTCTAGAGATTTACTTATTTAATACTGGAAGAAATTTGTCCTTACATGAATTCCTCTTTATCATGCAACCCCCAATTTTTATTTTTTTTTTAAACCCCAAACACACAAAAACTCTGAACTATTTCACTTTGACCCTTGTGCTGACCTGTCCAGCCCAGTCAAATTAACAAAAGGTTGGAACTTTAGTCTCCCATCATCAGGAAGGGAGTGACGGGGCATCCCCACTGCAGAAACTTTCATGCTCTTATTCTCCCCCAAATCTTATTTTCACCTTGAATTCCACATTCTAGACCCCACCAGAACTTATTTCATTTCGGTGCCACACTTAGATTATCTCTAATCTAGCGTTTCTGAACACTAAAACCAAGAAACAATTTCGAACACCACCAGCTTACACTGCATAAACATATCCTTCCTTAAAAGCTGAATAATTCCTGCTCGGATGGTGCCAGCAGCTCGTTGTGCCTGGAGATGTGTCAGTGCTTGACAGCAGAGAGGCCGAGGGATGGCAGCCCAGCCCTGGCACTGCACATGTGCTCCCGAGGTGGACAGCACTCCCACACTCATTGCAAATTAGAAACAGGATTAAACCCACCTCCCCTCTCAGCCTGCTTGTGCTATTTCATCTGGCAAAGACCATGCAGGAATTAATAATAGCTTTCCCACCCGCAAATAAAAGTGTGCTGCTTAAGGTTTTTGGCAGCGAGCTGGCGTTTTGTCATTTAATCATTTCACATCATTACACTGCAATATGCAATGTAATGAGATGACACTCCTAAATGACAAACACTGGGCTCCTCCTGGGCTGCGAGGAACGATGGCATGGCAAGGAAATGATGCACTCGAGGTGGCCACAGCTGCACTCCCCCGAGTTGGGATTGGAGCACAGAGGAGCTGCAAGGAGAGCCTCACCTGACCCTTAAACACACCCAGGAGTTTCAACCCTAAACTCAGATCCAGGACCCCAAATGCCACCTGGGGCAATCCCAGCCCTGCCCGGGGTCACAGGGGAAGGGCAGCCAGAGCCTCCTTATCTCTGCAGCCCACTTGATTTGGAGGATGTATTAACCTTTAAGCATTTTGGAGAAATGCCTCTGGAGATCTCCTGCCAGAGCCTGATTTGATTGTCTGGGGTGGTGGCAAAGAGGGGAAAAGCAGGAAAAGTCCAACAAAGCCAAGCCTTGGTGCCCACACATCACGAACCTCAGAGCATTTCAAAGCAACCCCTAAAATGTCTACGGCCCCCCTAAGGACCTCCAAGACCCTCAGAATTATTCTTTCCCACCCTTTCTTCCTGTTCTCCATTCAACTCACACAAAGGCCACTGAGGAAGCCATAAATAACAGCCTAAAATGTCACAGTTGTGCTAAAACCCCTCTGCTGCTGCACATCCTAAGTGCCACCTCCCACCTTGCCATGAGCCTGCAAGTGGATTAAATCCCACTACCCAGGACACACACACTGAAAAAAACCCCAAAATCGTGTGGGGAACTCGGGGAAAACCCACAAATCAAGCCCTCAGTGCATGATTTTACCTGTGCCAAGGGATCTTCCCATCCTGAGCAGATCTGGCACCCCCAGGCTGGCTGTGCCCAGCTCCAGAGGCTCCCCCCAAATTCCTGCAGGCTCCAGAGGATCCAGCAGAGCTGGCAGGGGAGCCACAGCACCTGCAACGTTCTCGGGACCTGCCTGCTGAGCAGAATTGGAGTTTTGGCAATAAATTGATGCCCCAGGAAGCCTCGAGGGGGCTGTTCCAGCCCCAGGGGCAAAGGCTGGGTGCCTCCCTGCCCAGCTGGCCCAGCCCTGCAGCCTCCCCACCTCGCCTGTCAGGAGACCTGGGGAGAGCCGAGAGAGAGACAATGCAATTCTAAAGTGAAGAGCTCTTTAAATATTAGCTCAGCTGGTATTATCATACATTTTTCCAAGTTCAAACATGATAAAGTGATTTGAGAGTTTGCCAACTCCATATTCAGGGGAAGCATGCAGAGAGAGGAGAAATGCTGATATCTTTGATGTAAGATCTTTTTCTTTGCTTTCCTTTTGTTGACTTTAAAGAACAGTCGTCTCAAACCTGATTTCAGAAGGCATCAGAAAATACTGGAAATTACACAACAGCTTTAGGAGCAGAGTTGCAGGTGGCAAGATATTTATTTTCCAAAAGCAGCTCTCCATGAATGGATGAGCCATCCCAAAGAAATGGTTATTTTCTTTGCCATCTTATTCACAGAAAAAGCCCTATTGAATTTCTGCTATTCAGTCATTTATTATTTAGTGGCTGAGAGAGCTGGCTTTTTACATTCTTCCCCACATCAGTGAGGAGAGACAATCCTTAAAAACAAATTCCTAAAGTGACAATGAACTTGTGGCTCCCACTCTTAACGAGCAGCCCTGAACATCTCTCTCTCCAGCACACGCTGCCTCAGCAAAAGCCCTTTGAGGCCAGAGGGATCTGGCAAACAGGACACTTCCAAGGAGCCCTGGCTTTGATGGGAACTGCCCCAATTTGGGATGGGGTTTAGGGGATCCAAGATAAGTTTTTCCAGGAGTGAAATCAGCACTTGTAGCATCCCAGGTCCAGCCCTTCCCACGTTATTCCACAGAGGGTATTTTGCACAGCAAAGCTTTGAAAGGATGAATAATGGCTTTAAGGACAAATGGTCTGAAATAATTTGAATTTCACCGCCTTCCTAAGTGTCCAGAAAAGCTTGACACCCCCCTAAAAGAGCCACTCTAACACCCAGACATTCATTAAAATGTAATAATATAGATTAAGTTTACTTAATCCTGCTGCAGAGTGCCACAGAGAAAAAGCAATATTCATTACACTTGGCAAAAGCAGGAATGGTGAGTGGGAGCCAAAGCAGGCCTGGATGCTTGCTTGTTTCCTCATCTTTTTTTAAAGCCTTTTTTTTATTTTCTTCCATCCTTCTGCGCTGGCATGCTCCCTAAATGCAGCAAAGACAGAAGGTAATTACATATCGTGACTCATTAGCAGAAAAAAAGGAAAAGTGGGAGCAAAAGCAATAGGTAGGTGGGGGTAAATTTACCACATAATGATTTTAAAGTTTTGGACTCCTGCACACAGAGGAGGGGGGGGGAAGGAAGGAATTTAGTCATTCAGACTGTGAAATTCTAGGAGACTAAATGTCTACTTAAATTATTTCATCACATATTCATTAGGCCATCCCAGGGAAAGCAGTTATATTTTTTGATGGGGTTTTAGTTCTTTCCTGGCACCCTGAAGAAGACAAAGAAGAATGGACAAATTGAACAAAGGAAGCAGCAGGGAAAGGAAGGCAGAGAAGTCTTAGAAAAAACAAAAAAACCCACCAGACCTATTGAGCCAGGCCATAAAAATCCAAGGTCTGATTGCAGCCCCTGTCCAAGCCCAGGCCTGGCTATTGCCACCCTGCAATGCCAGCCCTGCTCTTTCCTGCACCACAAATAAATCAGGAGTTATGCTTTAACATGTTTCTTCCATAGCACCAAGCACATAAAGGAATTTATCCTCTGCGTCCACTAGACTGTAAAACAAATAAATATAAATAACGAGAAAAGAAAAGGAGGAAAGTGGAACACTGATGTGGGAAGTCAGGAAATCTTCATTTTACCCATTGCCCACAAACTTCTCCCCTTAATAACTGCTGCTTTGGTAGAGTTTCTTTTTTAATGTTTTTAATGATAATTGAAACTCTTAAGCCAGTTTCTTTTAGGAAAACATAGTATCTCCCTTTTTGGCTGTGCCACAGCAGAGGATCTTCTGCTTACTCCCTTCGAATTTTAAAACGTGGACTTAAGGACCCAGGAGGACAGAATACATTTTCTGCTATTTTAAAGAATTAGAATGTGTTGGGGAAAGACTGTTCTTGGCTGGGAGCTGCTTTATTAAAAGGATGTTGCAGCTAGAGAGTGAAAAAATAGGACAAAGCATCCAGTGGGAGCCATTGTTCTCCTTGGGGCAGGAATGGCACAGGCAGAGGAGCCCAGCCAAGAGCAGGAGATAAAAACTCATCTCTCCATCATCATCAAAACTCAGCTCTCCATCAGGAGCCAAAGCTCCCTGCACAGCTGCTGGGGCTGGGAAACTGTGCTGCTTTGAACCAAAACCACGACACCAAAACCTCCACCAAGAGAGGCACAGCCCCTGGGAATGCTCAGCACAGCACAGGAAATTGGGATAAAACCTCCAAATCCCCAGCTGGTGTCGGGAAAACTCACACCTCCTCAGCCACGGCCAAACTGGAGCTGCTGGAGTCCCCATCCCTGGAGGTGTCCAAGGAACTCCTGGATGTGGCACTCGGTGCCAAGCTTGGACCTGATGATCCTGGAGTTGTTCTCCAGCCTCAGTGATCCTGTGACCCCACAGATCTCAGCCCTTCCATCCCTCTGGAAGGCTCCTTCCTCTGACACTTGTGTCCCCAGGATGGGGGTACCACGTATTAAGGGAAAGAAAATTAGAATTTAAATTCCTTTTTTTTTTTTTTTTTTTTACAGCCAGTTATAGATCATCTTAATCATAGCTATGCCAAACTCCTTCAAAACCAGTCCAACTGCTGGTATTTTAGCTCAGAAAATTCACTTTTACCCCACTAAGTCCCACAGTCCAGCAGAAGGGAGGGTGGCACACACCCTCACCAGCGTGGGGATCCAGCACCAGCAATAGAAAAGACACTGGTGGGAGCAGGGGCTTGGAGAGATGATGTTTCTCCTCCAATGACAGCAGATTTCTGTGCTCTAGTTCTGTTCTTTTCTGAGTGTAATACCAGCCCCTTAATTGAGGATCCATAAGATGAGAGCACAATTCAGAAGGTGGATCTCAAACAGCCAAAGCATCACTGCCATGAGAAAAGAGCCTTCAGTAATTTAGATTAATTAATTTAAACCTGGGGTTCTGGTCACACCACAGCTTCCAGAATGTAGTTCTTGATATCATTTCAGAGTTAGAATTTGTCACATGATGTCACAGCAGATAAAACTCTGATTCCTGTGTGTACCAAAAAACCACAGGCAGGGCCTGTAGCAAATAGAAACATTTAACTCAGAGATCTGCTTCAGAAATCAAACCAAAATAACCCCCAGTGAGACAAGCAGGGCTGAGGAGCCAGCATTAGTGACCCCTCTGATAAAGCAATACCAAGCACACTGAATGCATTTTGGAGCTCCCAAAATCCATTTCCAGCTTTAATGCAGCCCAAGCTGCATCAGATTCCCAGGCACAGCATAACCAGCACTGCAATTCCCTCCCCTTCAACACCAATAATCCCACCTAGGAAAGAAATCACAACTCTGAACTATTCTTTGCAATGACATCCTCCTTTTCACTCTTTAAGCACTGTTCTTTAAGCATTTCTAAACTTTTCCTATTCCTTCCCTGTGCCTTGATACGAATTTGCCTGTCACCGAAGGCTGTACACAAAGAGAGACACAGACACTGAGCACAAAGATATCAGGAAGTGGTTTTCCTAGCAACAGTAATCATCTGAGAGATCCCAGAACATCCTTCCTATTCATGCAGCATTTTGTGTTTTGAATAGTGCTGACAGGTGAAGTGGATTCATAGTATTTAATACAAAAAATATTGCTGTGGATGGGAATGGCACAAAAGCAAAAATATCCACACTATTCATGAAGAGATGAATTCAGTGTTTTCATAACGCTCCAGATTATTCACTGAGGCACGGTTTCAAAAGCAGAGACTCTCCCCTTCCCACAGAATGAACACCCCAGGGTGCTCTGGGGGAGCAGAGTCCCCAGCACTGACCTTGCATCCCCCAGGACCCTCCTGCTCCGGGATTCATTCCCACCTCGAGGGTGTGAGAGCTCCGGGCTGCTGCAGTGAAGCCCTTCCTGCCACTGACACTCAGGTTTTTCCTCTCAGTGCAGAATTTAAGGTCAAACCTGTTGCTCCAGAAAGTCCTGAGCAAGCTGGACTGTTCCCTGGCCAGCACAGCCCCAGACATGACCCTAAATTAAATACTTAAAGCACTGGAATGCTCTGCCCGGGGAGGTGGTGGAGTCACCATCCCTGGATGTGTTTAAAAAAGGGCTGGATGTGGCACTGGGTTAGTGGAGGTGCCAGGAAACAGTTTGGACTCGATGATCTCGAAGGTCTCTTCCAACACCTTGTGATTCCTGTAAATTTGGGTCACTGGAAGGATCTGAGACACCACAGACATCAGGGACCATGCAGGGGGTGCAGCTGTTCTCCAGAACTAACACAAAGTCCCCAAAGTCTTGTTATGCTACAGGGCAGATCAGATCCCATAAATCTGCTGGGATTATGAAAATTCAGGAGCAAAGCCCCACAGCAACCCAGAGTCCCTCTCCCCCACCCGTGGGAGATTTACACCCACAAAGGTTTTGCTCTTTCAGCTTTTTTTACAAAATTCCACTCCAGAATTCCAGATTTCTGTCATCTCGTGGGAAACCCCAACACATTCATTTTCTTCCTGGGTCACATCTCAATTGTTCTGCTGCTGCTCCTCCTTCCTTGCCCACCAAAACGTGCCTTCCACACGAGTTTCCCACCCCTGAGGATTCCCCAGCTGCCTCCCAGTCCTCTCCCATGGACTTATGGAGCACTGATTCACTCTGTAAATCTCTTTTTTTTTCTTGAAGGTCTTTTCAGTTTGCACGAGTTCAATGGATTAATTATTGCCATCCCCTTAAGGAAATCATCCAGCCTCTCCAGAAACCCATCTCATCCTGGCCTTAACCTTCCCTGCACTGATTTTTGAGGTTGTCAGGGTATTAAAGTCCTTTCCCTCTCCACCTGCATCCCAGAATAGAGAATGGGAACATCAACAAATCCTTGGCTACAGGCACGCCAGAGGATGGGACTTATTACCTGAGCAGTTCCTGGTTGGGATTTTTCTGCATTGAAAGTAATAATAAATTACATTGAAAGGGATAAATTCAGAACAGATGTGAACAGGTATAACTAATGGGGGTGTCAGAGGGAATTAAACAGTGACAAACAGTGGGGTAAATTACAGTGTCAGGGTGAGCTGATTTCAAAGGGACATCAGCAAGGGAACCTGTGTGGAGGTGGCATTCAGAAAGTACAAGTTTCCTGCAACTGAAATACACGGGGTATGGATTATAAATATGTTTGAGGAGAGAAACTACTAATATGAGGTTTAGAGATAGCACAAGATTAATCAGCTCCCTTCTGCTGTCTGCAGCCTTTGCTTTGGATCTTTCTCCTCCAGTTTCCCCCTGCCTTTGGCAGCTGATGGCCTCTCTGGATCAATTGAGGCAGGGGCTGCTGTTCCAATGGAATTTGTACACCTGCTCTGCACCACTGCCAGCCCTCCTGCACGGGGTGTCCTCACAGGGCAGAAAAATGCACAACCCAAAAGGCCTTCTAACTTCCCTCTGGCAGGAATTCTTCCCCACCCTTAAAAAAAAAAAAAAAAAATCTTTATTAAAATCAAAATATTTTGAGAGTGAATCCCATAAAAAGTGATATTAAAACTCTCGAGCTGAAAGTGCTTCATAACCTTCTAGAAATACTCATTGATATTTAAAAACCCCAAATCCTTCATGGCTTCAAAAATGCCAAGGAAAGGAATGCTATATTCCAACCAAATCTGCTCCCTGCATCCCACAAACAGCTTGAGGATCTATAATGAGCTACAATAAATCTTTTGATTGAAGCACTAATTAACTTTGGAGTTGCTTGTCTCATTATGAATCCAAGTTTCATGGCAGTAGCCACCTCCAGAAACTGTCCCATGGATTTTTTTTTTTAAACAGAGGCAGCATTAAATAACTTTATTTCCAAGGACAAGGAGACACAGAGAGGCAGCCACACCATTCCATGCTGCTCTCCAATCTCTGGGGAGGCTTTGGCCCCAAAGCAGGGAGGGAAAGGTGACTTGGAGCACCCACATTTGTGGAGTCCGAGCTCTGCTCAGGCTCTGGAACAGCAGAGCCTCCAGTTCTGCCTGCAGGAATTACTCTCCCTTTTGTTTACTCGTGGGAAATAACATCACACTGTACTTCGAGGAGCTTGGAGTTCGTTTGAAACAATCCCCCAGCAGCAGCACCAATAAAAGCTCCTGGAAATCCCTGAGCCAGCCCCTCTGATTCCCCTGGAACAGGGGCAGGGAAAAACTCAAACTCTAAGGCTCAAACCAGAACCAACTGAATCCAGGATGGGATTGAGGATGCTGCTGATGGGAGCTGGGAAGGGGAAGAAGGGACAGAGGATCAGATCTGAACCTCACTGGAAATCTGTAGTGACAAAAGCGCAAAGAACACGGGTGAAAATGCTCATCAGAGACACCCGGCTCTTGGTTTGGACAGAAATCCTTCCCTGGGAGGGCGGGGAGGAGCTCCTGGATCCCTGGAAGTGTCCAGGGCCAGGCTGGACAGTGCTTGGAGCAGCCTGGGACAGTGGGAGGTGTCCCTGCCCATGGCAGGGCTGGGAATATTTAAGGTCCCTTCCAACCCAGACCATTCATTCAGTGATTCCCAAAGAAGTTGCAGCACTTCCAACGAGCAAATCTGAATTTTTGGTGCTCTTGCAGAGCTAGAGCTGGAGCTGGGCTGTTGCTGCAGAAGCCCCACATGAGGAGCAAAGTGTTGCTAGGCTGGAGCTGCAGCTTGGGAACGTGGTTATTTCTAAACTTGAGAGAATTTACACCAGATTAATATCCCACACCAGCTCCACCACACAATCCCTGCAACTTGGCTACCAGGAAACAGCAAAGCAGGCTCCAAACGGGGCTGCACCCCCAAATCCCAGAGGATTCCGACCCCCTACACCACCCAAAACATCCCGGGGGTCCCTGATGGGGTGGGAGCTCCCGTGGGGCTGCGGCAGGAAACGCGAGCTCTGCTGTGCACCGTGGGGGATGCTGTGAGATCACTGCAGAGCTCGCATCAATCATCATCTCCCCCAGCCCTCCAGACTGATCACAGCGCGGGGCTGGGGAGGCAATCCTATAGGCATTGGTGGAAATCACGTTTGGGGTTAGCACAGATCCCCTCTCACACAGCAGAGCACAGGAGAATTCCTCTGGCTGCTTTCCCCACCGTTTCAGCACCAAGGAAATCAGCTCCGCTGCAGATCCACTGAGGTTTTGGTCCTGGAAGGACAAGGCTCCTTAAATCACATCTTAACCCAAATATCCTCGGAGAGAAACAATCTCAGTGCAATTTCTGCTACACATTGCTTGAGAATCTAAGACATGAGGCACAAAAATACCATCCAAAAATCACATTTCTGATCAATAAACACCTTTGCAGAAGCCTGCCAGGGTCAGCACATACATGGGCTTATGCTTTAATTATTAAACAAGTTGGCAAGAGCCGCAAGATTAGCACTTAAAAAAAAAATCTTTTCTTTAATAAAATGGTGTGGATGTTTCCTGGTCCAATATTTATTATTTCATGTGTCTCCAGATGGGAACGATGAGTATTTGGATAAATGGATTTAAATGCTCAGCTTTACATTAGCCTCTGTGTCCTGCCCATTTCAAAAGCTCCAAGGCAGCCTCTTACACAAACATTTCTCTATAAATCAAAGGAATAGCACTGACTTCTGATTCAGGCAGTTCATGGAGGGGTTACTTTTCCTCCATTAGTAATAGCTCAGCATTAAACGAAAAATTGATCTAAAGACATTCAAAAAGCACCCAGGTCCTTCCTTTCTTCTTTTTCTCTCCCCTCATCCCCAAGTTTTGATGTAAAATAAAATCAATCCACACAAATCACATTTCTGACTACACAAAACAACTTCAGCAAAACAGAGAAAAGTGTCTTTGACTGAACATATTGAGCATCTCCTCACAGGCCACACAAACAAGTTGGGATTTCAGTATGTAAATTTATTGGATTTCACAGAAATGAACCACTGCCACTAGGTCTATTCTCTAAAATTCTCTTTTCTCCTGGAGGTCCAAAAGGTAAAAACGAGCAAGTGCAGCAACACGTGGTTACAAAGCACCCTGTGGAACAGAAAATCTCGTGAACAGAGCAGCAGGTTCTGCTGCACACTCCTGCTCCCATCAGAGCCCCTTTTCCCAGCACACCCAGCCCTTTCCAAGTCCATCCATCTCATTTCTCCAAGTTCAGACACCCAGAGAAATAAATGGCTGATTTTCTTAGCATGAAACAAACAGAGGGGAAAAAAAAAAAATCAGCTGCATGAACTTGGAAGCAAGCTCCACTGGCACCATTGCTTTTAGCAAGATGCTATCTGACATCTTTTGGCTGAACAAGTCCCTTTTGTGGGGAGGATTGTACAGCAAATATTTCTGAGTAGCATAATGTTTGTTGGATATTGCTCTGTTAGGGCAGCTTGTGTTTTCACTCTATTCTGCTTTTGTATGCGAGGGTGTGGAATTTGTTAATCTAAATAAAACTCAAAATAGACAGCATGGCTTAAAGAGCTGCTGACGCCTGGTGGGAAATTTTGAAAGAGTTCTGTGTCAGAAAGCAATCCTGAGCTGCAGAGTTAGAACCTTCCAAGGGCTGGATGGGGCTGCTCAGTGGGAATCCCAACCTTTTCCAGGGCAATAACTCAGGGATTTGGCTCTGCAGGGGTTTGCACCCATCGTGTCCCTGTCCCAGGGCAGCATCCCCAGCTCTGCTGAGGGCTGGAGCTGCTCTGCTCTCAGCATTGCTGGGCACAGCCCCACAGCTCCCAGCACAGCTTCACCCCACGGCCCTGCCCCTGTTCACCCAGCCTTGGGGTGGGCAGCATCCACCCTGCACTGCGAGGTTCTCTGGCCTCCTGCAGGAAACAAACTCCATTTTCGCCTTGGCAACAGAGTCCCTTATCCAGGTGCACCCCCAGGAAAAGGAATTTTATCCTCACACGACACTGAGAGCTCTCTCCACTCAGCCTTCTGCTTTTTTCTATAAATTCCCCATTATCTCTACATTTCATGTTGCCACACGTGTTCCCCTCTTGCTTCCTCTTTACCTCCCACAAGAGCCCCCTCCAGATCCCGTTCTGATGCTCACAGAATTGTCTGATCTGTGTCCCCTCCAGATCCCGTTCTGATGCTCACAGAACTGTCTGTGTCCCCTCCAGATCCCATTCTGATGCTCACAGAATTGTCTGTGTCCCCTCCAGATCCCATTCTGATGCTCACAGAATTGTCTGTGTCCCCTCCAGATCCCATTCTGATGCTCACAGAATTGTCTGTGTCCCCTCCAGATCCCATTCTGATGCTCACAGAATTGTCTGGTCTGTGTCCCCTCCAGATCCCATTCTGATGCTCACAGAATTGTCTGGTCTGTGTCCCCTCCAGATCCCATTCTGATGCTCACAGAATTGTCTGGTCTGGGCTCTGTACCAGAGCAGGGACCTGAGCTTTGCTCATCTCAAAATAACTCAGCACTGGGTGTGTATTTGCTGATTCAACACAGAAGTTTGGTCTTTGCTCAAACCATGAGTTATCTAAAAGTGATTATCAAAAACTACTGAAAAATCATTGTGTGCTCTGACTGCAGTTGCAAATCCTTCACCAACTTCCACGAGGAAATTCAGATCCCAGCAGCTCAAGTGCTGCAGCAGAGGTGTTTAAAGTCTTAGAAACGTTTTACAGGGGTTTGTCTGAATTTAACAGAATTTTTTCAGTTAATCCATCAGCATAAACTTCATTTCTTCCACATCATGGCCTCAAACGTCAACAAATATTACAATAGGGTGTGAATAGTCTCCAAAATGGGTCCTACCTGATGGCTCTGAGCCATGCAATGTTTTGGGGAGATCAGGTGAAAATAAAACCAGCCTGGCTGGAAAGCCCCAGTGCATGACTGTGTCCTCACTGCTCCTGCAAACACTGAAAATCACTCTTCATTCCCTATCACCACTAAACAGTGAAAGCAAGTCAGGATTTTTGCAGAGTTTCTCCTTTAAATCTGATTTCTGCAGCCCATCCTTCGATTCTTAGAGCAACTGGAAACATGTCCATTACTCACAGGCAGAGGAGCCAAACCTACCAAGAATGATTTGGCAAGGCCTGGAGATGAATCACAGCACATCTCTGCAGCAGGAGCCCATTGTGAATGGAATTAGCTATTTAAAAAAAAAAAATACATTCGTTTCCAGCATGCAAAGATGAAGAGAAAAAGGGAATGAAGCTGGCAAGACTGAGGAGCTCCCCTGTGCTGGGCCCTGTAACTCAGGTGGGCTGGTGCAGGGAGTGCTCAGAGCAATCAGTTTGATATCAGTTTATTAACACTCAGTATCACCTGCAAACTGGGCCAACCTGGGGTTTGTTTATTCCTAGAACAAGAGGGAAAGGTTGAGGTGAAAACACTAAAATAGAACTGAGCTGATCTGGGCTGTCACCCTCAGTGCCAGACAATCCAGAAAGCACTAACCATTGGTTTTAATCGAGAAAATTAATTTCTCATTAAAAGCATTTTAACTTGTCCGTCCACCTGACTTGAAATTCTGTAAGATTCCTCCTTCTGAAAGCCATTGCCTTTGGAATCTTCCTCATTTTCTCCCTGTTTAGGTCACCTGGATTAGCTGTGTGCCAGCTCCCAGTGCTGCCTGTCATTCCAAGCTGAATCAAGACTTTGGGGCCAATTTTTTTTTTTCCCTCCCCCCTTTCTTTGTATTTCTTCATCTGGGCTGAGTCTGGTGGAGTGTTACACTCAAACTGGTGTGAGGCAGACTCGGGGGCACTAATCTGGATTTTATGAACAGGTCCAAGTGAGGAAAAGCTCTGTGAGACCTGTGCTGCCACTCAGCAGATCTCAATTCCTTTCAGCTCTCCATCCCAGACCTCATCCCATCACAAAAGCAGAGCGAGGAGAGCTCTGGGAAGCTGATTGCAAGAGCTGCCACTGTGAGAGCTTCCTTCAGTAGAAAGGATTAGAGCGTCCTCAAAATGTCAATCAGATATCAAAGATACATGAAGATTGAAAAATAAAATGCACCATTTATAAAAATAAGTCTTTGGGAGACAAACTTAAAAAAAAAAAAAAAACCCTAAGAGAAACGTGTCCCCAAAATAAACACAATCCACTGCCCAACTTCATTATTTCCACTGCTAAAACTCCAAGCACAGCAACCCATGTAACAAACAAACCCACTAAATCTTCATTAATATCCAATTTCCATTTGCCATGAGTAAGAGTCTCCCACAGCTGATGTGAGCTCATCCCTCCCACCAGCCAGGTTCCTACACATCCACAAGGGACACAGCTCTCCCAGGAATTGCAGGAATTGCTGCTGCTCCTGCACAGGAGCTGCACCAGCCCCCAGCCCAGCCCCTGAGCCTGTTGAGTTTTCTGTTGTTTGGGTTTTAATTCACTTTCCTAAGATTGCTTTTCATTCACTTGGTGACAGGTAGTTATTTGTTTGCAGGGTTCCATTTGACATTTATTGTTAGTGTAAAACACTAATAATAATAATTAGTGCCTTTTTAGAGTTGTCTGAGGTTTTAGTGCTGGTGCATTGTTAATATAAAACATCCCAGTGCTTGGCTGTGTATAGGATAGTATGATAGTATTTAAATATAACCAAGGGGCTCATTATACTGAGACCAGATTGCAGTATCTTTGAGCCTCCTGTTAGCAAGCCAAGATTTAACATCCTCTAAACTTGTCTGTAATGCTAATACTTTCTGGAAAAAGCAGGGGGACAAAAGCTACCAAAAAAAAAAAAAAAAAAAAAAAACTAAAACAAAACTAAAGCCCAAACAAAAACTAGACAAAAATACAGTTTTTATTCGCTAGGAGTTTAAGAGCCAAAGCAAGTTTAATGCCAGGAGGGTGAGAATAAATGAATCCTACAATTGATTTTAGGACCTTGAGGTACTCACAACATGCTTGTGCAGCCACATGTTCACGTTTGGGAACAGATCATTCCAAAGCACCTCGGAGTCACCCCACTCATCCCACCCTGTCTCAGATAATCACGTTAATAACACAACCAAGGAGGCTTTCAGAGCATCTCATTACAAGAGATTTGCAGTTCTCTTGTGGGTCCAAGACACTCCTTCCTTGGCTGGGTGCTTTTCACAAGCAAATTAAGGGAATCTTCCCCCACAGAGATGGCTGGATGCAGTTTTTACTATCAGGAATCAATTATAAATAGGCTGTGCTGGTTGGGGTTGCCCGACCTTCCACGAGAGATTCTCTAGACTGAAAATGAGGCTGTGAGTGGCTTGGCAGTGCCAGGCTCATGGCAGGCTCAGTGTCCATCTCTCCTCCTGCAGCCCAGCTCTCACCAGAGCCCAGAGGTGCAGCCAGCTCTCATTCCTGCTGGGGAAACTCTGCGATGATCTCACCTCCCCAGAACTGCGTTTTTTGGACAGATCTGGCTCCAGGGAAGGTTCAGGAGTCAGGTCTGTGCCAGCTGACACAGCCCAGCTCCACCTTTGCCTTGTGATGCAGCCAGAGCACGAGGGCAGAAGGAAGAGGAGAACCTGGGATGGGAAGGCAGAGAAGGCAGAGCCGAGATTTAATTTTCAAAATAATTGCACCACACAATTATTACATCGAAAAACAAACCTGAAGAGCTGAGGCAGGCTGCAGGGTGAGCTCCTGCCATAATGCCATGAGCAGAAAGACCAAATAATGGGAAGGGAAAAAAGAATAAAGGAGTAGCTGAGCATTTCTTTCTTTGCAGAGCCAACCCAGCCCAAGTTGAGGAAGTAGCATTTATTGTGACAAAGTGAGTCTAGACAAGATCTGTCAGGTTCAGCTGCACTGCATGGCTTTAGGTGCACACGTTTTTACTACAGATTGTAAGCAGAGACATATGAAACGAGAATCTCAAACACTGAGCCCTGCTGGATCCTCCAGGCTTTCTGCCTGAACACATTTGCATGAAGTGCTTGTCACTGGAGGATCTTGACAGCTACAGGGTTAAACTGCTCCCCTTTCCCATCTGTGCCTTCCCGAGGCCACTGGGCACCATCAACTCCCCAGATATCAAATGGGTTCTTCATTTCAGGAGCTGCATTTCCACTGACACACTCTGCACTCGCTGTATTGAACTTCAGAGCTCCAAGAGTGGAGTTAAAGGAACCTTTCTTTAAAAAAAATTCCATTTTGTGCCAACTGCGAGCCCTGAGCCAACTTGTTTGGATCTTCCCCTGCCCAACCCAGTCGAGGTTGCAGCAGCTTGAGGAGGGAATTAAGGGTGGATTTTTTGGTTGAGGTTTTGCCTCTTGGGATGTGTTTTCCACCATATTTGGCAGATAAACAAGAGCCTGGAAGGACCCAAAAATGTCCAATATTCTCCAAAGCTTGGAGGATGCATGAAATGATAGAAATACTCTTGCAAACTGAGCAGCTGCTGACATGGCTAGGAAGTCTTAGAAAGGATCACGACTGGTCCCATTAAATACTTCCCAGAAAAAAAAAGCAGGAATTACCACAACTTGTCAATAAATACAGTTTATTTAAGGGGGTTTTCTTTACCACTCAACTTGGAATACCTGGTTTAAAACTCAAATCTAGAGTGAAAAGGGAAAAAAGGGTAAAGTCCACATGGAATATTTGGCTAAGAAACCAACTTTTACTTTCTGAAAAATATGGATGTAGATCTTTTACCTTGATTGTGCTGTGAAAAATGCTTAGAAAACCTGGAAAGCTCAGTCAGCTTTAATTGGGGCCTAACAAGGCTGGGATGAAGTTTGTTTTCCATGGTTCTAGACATCCAGCCAGATCTGCTGCTGACAAGAACAGAAGCAAAATCTTTGGGGGAAAAAAAAAAAAGATAAAGCCAAAATCTGCTGAAATCTGTTTTGATTTTGTGACCCAGATACCAGCAGGGAAATAACAAACGTTTGCTGTATGTTACACTTGGCTTTCTATTGCAGAGCTGAGCCTCAAATGACCCCAGAGCATCCGTTTGCTGGGTTAGAAACTTTCTCAGAAAGCATCAGAAGCCAGGATGTTCCCACTGATGGGATTGTCTTTAAAAGCAGAACTCTACAGAGGGTAAAAATTCCTGTTTACAAATGGGCAACTTCCATAGTTTCTACTAAAAAAAAAAAAAATTAAAATTTAAAAATCCAAAGATAAAAATGTCGCCAAGGTAAAAAAAAAAAAAAATCAGCACCCATATTTTCCTTTTAATTTTGTGTCCATTAGAAAAAGCTTTGGACAAACTGAAGAGTATTTTGAGAGGATTCTCTCCCCTTCACATGCTTTTTTAATTTCTGCAGGTTCCAATCTTTTGCTTTCTATTCCCTTCAATTCAGCAAATCCTGAGAAAATATAAATCAGATTTTTCCCAAAACCTGGAGAATTTTGTCAGAAGCTTTACAACTCTCAGTTGAAAGCCCTTCCCTCCTGAAGCAGCACATTTTTGTATCTTAGGCTCTCAGAGAATTATGAAATAATCTGTGGGATGGAGCCCTGACTCCATCCTCTGCTTCCCCAAAGTTTCCCCCATTTCCCAACCCTTTTTTCCCCCACAAAATCCTTTTCCCATCCTCCTGAGTGACCCACGGCTGGTTTCCAGCAGCCTGCACACGGGATGTGATGCAGCAGGACGTGATGGATGCAGCCTGACCTGACACGTCAGGACGCTGCTTGTCACATGTGGAATTCAGCAAGAAAAAAAAAAAAAAAAAAAAGGAATAAGCAACCTTGACACGTTCATAATCACTGAGGGTTTCTCCTTTCCTCCTTATCTCCAGTTACTCCTGCCTTTACCACGCTCAATTTTGTCACCATAAGACAGCAACTCACCTGCTCTGGGAGCAGCATTTGGACTGTGATCCCTAAATCTTCACAGGGCATTTTCTCCCCTGTGTAAAATGTAGATAAAGCAAAGACTGAAGATTTAAATTGCGGGTTTGCCACTCCCTAGCACAAAGCAGGGTGCACTTGCCATCCCTCCTGTCAGCTGGGGAATGAAAGCAGCTTGTCACACCTCTGGGGACCAGCAGGAACCTTCCACACCAAAGTGCTAAAAGCTGAGCCAGTGCTAATGACTCGCTCTGAAATTCCTTGGAGTGGATGCTGGACTCCTTTCCTTGAGTTTCTATTTAAAAGGCAAGGAAAAAAAAACTGGAAATGAAGCTTATGCAGGGCTTACCTGCAGCTCGAAGCTGCTGTGTGCTGCAAGGCAGCAGACTGGCATTGCCAATGGGCACTTTATGGCTATTCTGCTCCTAACATGCTCTTTTTATCAATAAAAAAAATTATAAATGTCCTACAGCACCTCAAAGGCAGCTGTAAAAGCCATTATATACTTATTTTCCCAGGACATTTTTTTTCCTTGGCACTTCATTTAATGCATAAGACTCCAAGAGGAGCCTACAGAAATATTCTCATTCTGCAGCAAGTGCCCAGGGCTCCCTGGGCTGCTCCTCACAGCAGCCTCTGAGGGCCTTCAGCAGTGTCAGTGGAAGCTCTGCTGGATCAGGAGCCAGACAGAGCAATCAGATCCCAGGTTATTTCACACTCAAGTCAGCATATGGGAGGGAAGGTAAAGGTTAGTTGGCATGTTAATAAAAATGACTTGAAACAATTCCAGTTGGTGTCACTTTCAAGTAGAAGGATATTCTCCAAATGGCAGAGTTGTCAGCAAATGCTGGATGAGGCCCAACGTTCAGGTGTTTCCAATATCCTGCACGAGCTGCACACAGGCAGCAGCACCCCAGGGTTTAACTGGTGCTGGACAAACCCCCAAAGTCTCCCTGGCAATTCCTGCATCCTCACCAGGGGACAGCTCACGTCCCTCTAGGGTCTGCAGCACTGTAGGAGACAGGATAAGCAGTTTTTCCCATGAAAAACCTTCTCTCCAAGGCTCTCCGAGTTTCCTTAACCTTTTTTATCTTGCTATGTCCATTGCTTAAAGCATTTCTGTCCCCATAGAAGAGCTTTCAGTCTTTCTTCCTTGAAATAATACCCAGAAACAGCTGCCATCACTTAAAACTCATTTAAAAAAAACCCCAAAAAATCACAAAACCAATCACAGCCAAAGACTTGCCCAAGAATTACTTGGTGTGTGGAGGAAAAAAGGACACAGTGGAAGAGAGGCCACCGCTATGAAATGCCACAGTGGGAGGGCCCAGCAGAACTGGCACCACTCTGAAGTGGCAGCTTTAACTCCAGGAGATAAACTAGATTAATTATTGCTCGAGATTTGGTCTATTGCTGGAGCTCCAACAGCCCAGTGAAAAAAAATGGGATCAGGTGATAAGGAAGTGAAAGGCTCCCTGGAAGTATGAACAAGCAAGGGCAAACTTGAAGTGTATTTTAGTAAACACACACCTCTGTGGCCAGCTAATATTTCAAACATCAATTACCAGAGCAGCTCTCCAGAGCAGCAGTTGTTGACTTTGAAGACTGGAGGTGATATCTTTAAATAAAGCAGCTCCATTGTGATAAATCCACCAGAGGCAGGCTCTGATCTTGGCTATTTGACTTTTAGATCAAGCCAAGCTGGCTAAAGCTCTCAGCGAGGCAGGCTAATGGCTTTCCTTGGCTGGACAATGTTATCGTGGGCAAATACCCACACAAAGGAGGAGGCAGGCTCAGCTCCAGCCAGGCTCAGGCTGGGCTCCCCCAGCCCTGTGTGTTTGAGCTCAGGGCTGTCTCACACCTCTCAGCAAGCACAGAACACCTGAGCTGGGCATTAATCACCTGCAGCAGGAAGGGTTTCTGATATGGACACCTTTGTGTGCCCGGGGTGGGCAAGTCGAGCTCGGTGTTTGCTTTGTCAGAGCTGAATTTCCTCTGGAAACCGGCACAAAGTGAAAGCCACACGAAATAAAAGCAAATCCACACAAGCCTCGAAACTGCTCAAGTCGTCAAGCTCAAGTTAAGAGTGAGTTTACACCAGCCAAATCCTCATTTTACTGAAAGTTTTCATGACCAATTCACCTATGTGAAGCTACATACTTCATTTCCACCACTAGTCTTCAAAAATCCTAAAAAACCAAGAAGGACAAATAAAAGGACATGAAACTTGGTAAGACATTTTATAGACAAATTACTTCCATCTTGAAAGGATATCCTGCAACTTTTGTACCATATTTGGTTTATTTAATGCAGTAATTTTAAACTTGGTAAAATCCCTTTTTCTCCCCCCAGTCATTTCTGTTATGCTGTTTTATGGGAGGATAGAGTTAAAAACCCCCAACAAATTAGAGCAGGAAAGCAGCTCCCCACCTTTTTAAGTGCCACAGCTTCACAGAGAGCAGCTTTTGTGTGCTGTGTAGTAACTGTTGGCAGTTTGTGACATTTCTAGTCTGTCCAGGGTGTAACTAGTACATGACAGGTCAAGTCTGTCACCTTCATAAAAGCAAAGAACATCTACACTGGCACACTACACTGTGGAGTCCCTCTGAGAATTACCCATGTCACACCAAATACCATCAGCAAAATTTATCTTCTCTCCATCCCTGCCATTTGGAGGAGCTTCCAAAAAATTCAGATTATATTTATATGAAGACACCTTCTCTCCTTCTGTAAAGTGAATGCCATGAACCAAAGCTTGAATCCAGGACATTTAATTTGTCCTTGTGGCATGTCTAATTAAAACACAGGTCTCTTTGGGGAATACCTGGCAAATTAAAGTTATTGTTGTCGTTGTAATTAATTAAATATCATCATATGAGTGCTCTTAAAAAAATGATCAGTTTTCAGATTTGGATGCTCCCTCACAAAGTAAATGGTGAAATAAAGAGGAATGAATTGCAAAGAGATTAATTAATGACTAGCCAAGAATTCTTTCGACTGGATTCTGTAACATCAATGGAAATCCTGGCACATTGGACTCTGCTTTGGGTTCACATGAAGACAGTGCTCAGATTAGGGGACTTGTCTCTATTCAGAGAGAGTTGGACAAACCAGCTGGGAGGAGAGGAGCTGAAATCATCCCCATGTAGCTGGTCAAAGATTTAACAAGGAAACAACGCAACTCATGGCCCCATCCCAGCCACACCAGGTGACTTTATCCCACATGAGAAATGGCAGAAAGAGCAAGGCATCACTTCTGCAAGGGATGTGAACAACCAAATTCAGGGGGAGGCAAACCCTGAGCCCTTTCCAGCCCAGTGCCAGCACTTGCCCAGCACGCTCAGAGTGGGAGATGCTGCTGTGATGTGCTGGGTGTTGTGCCAGTGCCTCTCCTTCCCCGGCCCTTGTTCTGGCAGTGCAGGAACAGGAGCTCCACGGCCACATGGGCAGCCCCTGGACTTCTCCCATGGCAGCAATTTGCCACAGGTTTTTCCCTGACCTGCTCCAAAGGAGCCCAATTCCCAGCCTCAGATCTTGCCCATCATTTCTATTGTTCAGTGAACAGGAAAGGAAAAAATAATAATAATAAAAAAAAGGATTGATTTAGAGGAAAGATTCTATTTATTTAATAAGGAGCCAGAAAAAGAAGGATATTTAGAGCTACCCCTAAAAGATCAATTTCCTAAATCCTTGGTTTCTAATATAATTTAGAATGGCAGTTGAATGTTACAGAAACATTAATCAGTTATTCAAATGCATTTGTTGTGCATTAATACAGAGCTGGCCTTTGCTGTGGATAATGTCAACAGGAGCTATTTCAGGGAGCCAGTCCTGTGTGGGGCACTGCCTTTCACAGTTCAATTCCCACCAAGAGCATCTCTGCAAGGGGAGGAAGTCACAGCTCTTCCTTCTTCCCATCTCCTGTTCCTGTCTCAATGAGCTTCAGCCTCACCTGTGCTGAATAAACAACATTTATTCCTCAGAGGCACAGGGCCAGTGTCTGCTGTCACCATCTGCAGCCACCCAGCCCTTGGGGACAGCTCTGGTGGCCCTGCAGCCCTTCACAAATTCTGTCTCAAACAGAAGCCCTGCTCAGGTGCTTGCTGACAAAACCCTGTTCTGTACATGTCACACTGCACCCCAAACCAATCCTTCCTGTGGCTGTAGCACCTAAAACCATCCCGTGGTAGGCTCTTCAACAGCTAAATGATTTAAAGGGTTTGTTCTCTAGTTGAGGATTTTTATGGCTGGGCAGGACATCCCCTCACACCCTGGGTTTGTGCTCCTGGTCCAAATTCATCCCCTAAAAGAGCAGAGTTCCAGACTGTGTCAGTGCTGAAACACACAGGCCAAGGCTGACAACAGATGTATGTTGGAAATATCAGTTCTTGAATGAATTCTCTGTGCAGCCACAGCAACCTGCTCTGAAGGACGTTTTTATACATCAGGTCCACTTCCACAGTGATTTCCAGGAGAAAATTACAGGCTCACGCTTGTCCAGCCTGCACAAGAAACGCTGACTGCCCTGCCATGGGATCTTCAGGAAAGGCCTAACCCTGCTCCCAACAACTTCCCTGGAAAATAAAACCAATATTTAGTGCCCCTACAAAGTCTTGTGTGTTTTATCAGTGTTACAATCCCTGGGTTCAACCTTCCTCTCCCTTATTCACACCATGAGAAGTGTCCTCACAGAGCAATAGTTTGCAGAATTATTTCTTCCACTACTTATCCAAGTGGACAACCCTAAATACATTACTAATATGCATTGATATTACACATTTTAAAAAGTTAACACGTGTATTTCCTTCTAACTTAGTTTTACCTTGCCTTCCTACCACCCATGGCACACGGGGTGGGGATCAAAGTCTCCAAGTGGAAATCAGAAAATGAGGCTTTGGAAGCTCGTTCTGCTGTAAAAGCCTTGCTTTGCTATTCATCGTGCCCTGGAATTTCTTGTGAGGTGACAGAAATTCTCTGGTGGCACCTGTGGCTTAAGCACTCCTCCACTGACTGCTGAGACAACAGGAGGCAAAAGTGAGGAGAAAGGGAAAAAAGGTAAAACATCCAGGAGAAAAGGAGAGCCCAGGTAGAAACAGGGAGGCACAGCATGAAGAGAAACACAATTTTAACAGCAGAGAGGGCCCCAAAGTCACTTTTCCCCCCTTATCCTTCTGGCCAGGTCATTCTTCAGCCAGATTATTCTGTAAATCTGCTTCCCTGGGCAGGGAAATCAGGGTTGTGACAAAGGTACAGGAGGTGCTCAAAGCAGCAGAGCTGTGACCCAGTGGCCCTGAGCACCCCATCCCACAGCTGCTCCCAGCTAAGCCACAGTCCCAGCTTATTTTAGCTCCTTTAACTCCCACCTTGTCTCCTGGTATTAATATCTTTAAAAGAGCACTGAGGAGGAGCATTAAATCTTTGTTCTCATTTTTCTCATTGTTGGTTCAATGGGCTGGTAGCTAAAACACACAAAAGAAAGGAAAGCTGCCTGACTCGAGACCTGCTGAAGAGGCTTTTGCTTACACTGCCTGCATTTCTTTGTTTATCTGACTGCATTGTTTTGCTTCAATAGTTATATTTAGAGCATTCATAAAAAGGATGAAATAGGGGTTTTTTGATTTTTTTTTTTTTTTCAAGAAGCTGTGGCTATAGCTAAGTTCTACTGAGCTCTGCAAACAAAGAACTGAGCAAACAAAGAAAAAAAGCAAGACGGGAGCTGGGGGCTCCTGCCCCAGCCTGGGCACAAGCAAATGGCCTTGGGCTGGACATGTGAGGGGAAGCACAAAAAAAGAGACAACTGCAAGAGGTGGGCTGGGGAATCTCTGCTCCTGACAGGTTTATTTTAATACTCATCTGGCTAAGTTTGCTCAGTTTGAGGGCATTTTCACATGGAAGTGGATAATTATTATTTTGCATTTGCACTTTACTAACACGACTGAAGTTCTTCTCTCCACACTGCTGTAAAAATGAAGGTGTAGCTCAGGAAACAGCCAAGAGTTCAGCCATAAATCCCAAGCTCATACACAGCCTCATATCCTCACCCACATCATCCCTACCAACATTCTCCCCCATTGGATATGGAAAAGTCAGAAAAAGGAAATGCAGATTTTTATCAACCTTCTTTTCCCTGAAGTTTCATTGTTGGAGCTGGTGGATGCACAGATAAGCTGGAATAGCTGAACTGTCAACTCCAAGTGATCCAGAGCTCACTCGAGTGTTCACTCACTGGTCCAGAGATGGAGCCCTGACTCAAGCAGGAATGATTTACAAAGTGTACCAGGAGCTGGCTGCTGGGGGTAAAAAAGGCCTTTTTACCCTTCCACCAGCACATTCCCTTGGAGCTCACCTCTATTCCCCCCAAAAAGGGATTATGCTCGAAATTATTCACATAAAAGAATAAGCAGCTCTTAGCAAGTGTTTAAATTCCTGCCATGGTATTTGTTAGCCTATCCTAATGTTGACTTTGTGCTCCAGGAAGGTGTCCAAGGACGCTGAGCACAACACAATTGTTCCAAGGAGAATGGTGCATCATTGCTGAGCTCAATCTCCATCACAGAACAGTCAAAGGACTCTTATGGCAGTCATTGCTACAGGCACAGGGTGAGTGCAGAGTCTGGAGTTAAAGCTCTGCAGCAGAGGCACAACCACCACTTTAATTTGTCACCTCAAGAGAAGACACTAAGAAACATAGAGGTAAGGAAAGTTAAGCATAACAGGTTAATAATTAAGACAGCACAGACTTCTCCAGGCTGAAACAGGAACAAAAAGGCAGCACAAAGCATCTGTGCCATGACAACGTAGCAAGCAGGAATTCTGTGAAACCACAGGTGGGACAAAGGTTGGAATTTCAGGGTGGGGGCTTATTCCTCACCAGCACACATCAACATTCCTGCAGCTTTCAGAGACGAGGTTTGTGACAGGTTTATCACTCCCAGCTACCTCAAGCCCATCCTGTCTTTCCCTCCTCCCCTGCCAAAACTCGCAGGCACTTTTGTCAGAGCTGGCCATCACATGCCACAGCCTGCCCGTCTCTCCAGCCTCTCAAGCTGGCTGCTGCAGAGGTGACACTGGCTTTCAGCAGGGGTCAGCCCCAGAGGCAGCTCCGAGCGCTTGAAATGAGAGGAAAAACACTCCTGAATTGGCAAAGGGGCAGAGAGGGACACACAGGAGGGAGGCAGAGGAGTCCAGACAACAGGAGGCAAAAGCGAGGAGAATGGAAAAAAGGGAACGCGTGCAGGGGAAATGGAGAGCCCAGGTAGAAAGAGGGAGGCACAGCATGAAGATAAGCACATTTTTAATAGCAGAGAGGGCCCCAAAGACAACAAAGCTCTAATTGGAACCGTAGCATAATGAGTGGCAACATCAGCCCTATACTCCTAAACTTTTATATTGCATCCAAGCACAGTGGGAGGGGAAAGAAGCAGAACTGATTTCCTCCTCCAGAGAGGGAGTTGGAGCCGCATTTCCAGGCTTTTGTTCCCTTTTGCCTACCACCCATGCACATTCAGCAGCCTCTCCAAAGGAAAATCATCTCCAACATCTCCCCGTGCCCTCCCCCAGAGGAAAATCATCTCCAACATCTCCCCACGTTCTCCCACCCCATGGACACGGTGGCATTAAGGAACAAGAAAAGCTGACAGTGCTTTAGAGGGTTGGAAGCTGCTCTGTTTCCATCTGCCTCCAGATGTGTTTCTGCCTGTCCCTCTCCCCCAGCGCCGTGTGCCAGCGAGGTTTCTGTGCCAGCTCTGGGGCAGAGGCAGGGTGAGAGCCCTGCTCCCAGCCTGTGCTGCTGCACCAGCCCTGCCAGGTTATCCAGAACACAAGGTAGTGAGAGGCCCTGCTTAGGAAAAGGGACCAGAATCTGTCTTGACAAGTGTTTTGCATGCAGTTAAACAGACAAATGTATTCTGCTGCCAGCCTCTTGCAGGAATTTGACTTGATGCCTGTCACCAAACAGCTTCTTTTGCACTAGAAGAATTACAAAACACTCATACCCTATAATGATCAAAAAGAGAGCCCCCATGCCCACGATGGATTCCAGAGATGCAATCCACACTCCCTTGCAAGCTAATAACATCTGAGCCTACACAAAATTAAGAGCTGCATTTCTGAAGGGTAAAGCAGATATTAAAGTGCTCTATGATGAAAAGGCCACTGCTCCATCCACTGCTGCTGGCTGTTTGCAGAGCTGACACCTTCACAAGGCATCACACCGTGCACAGAGGAAGGTTCTTCTCCATCCTCCTCATCCCTGAGCAGGCAGGGACACAGCTCAAAGTGGTGTAAACCTAATGATCCTCATGCACACCCAGCCACATGCAAATAATGGGACTTTTACCAACCCTTCTCAGTGGGGCTCTGCAGCCCTAAGTCCAGTTCCTCAGCTATTTTTCCATCCACCACTTGGATTTGTGTTATGCTCAAGATACTCATTGGAATATCTGCTGCTGTGCACCACTAGAAACTTTTAGAAGAGCTCAAAATCCATTAGAGGTATTTATTTGTTGCAAATATGAGCTCTCGAGGGAGACTAAGTTTCTTCCTCATTTCAATTTTTGTTTCACTTCATTTCCACTCTGCCTTTTCTCAGGGAGGACAGTGCCCCCAAAGCTCAGCACCACAAAGACATCAATGGTACAGGGCAGCTCAGTCCCAGCTGGAGATTGGGGCTCTGGTTATCCACACTAAATACTCAATTAAAGACTAAAAATAAGGACTGCAGCACTTCATATGGCAAGAGCTAACAAACCCCACTGTGTATGGACTGGGATCTTGCAGTCAATTGAATCCCAAGATGGTGCAAGATCCACCTGAAGCTAAACCCTAAAGGATTTATCCTGTGTTAAACCCTAAAGGATTCCCCATTTCCTTATGCCCAAGGAGTTTGTACAGGAGCCCTCCCACCTCCATTTGGCCACCCATTTTTACTCAACTTCAGAACTCACAGATTTTTGTGGCTATCTGCTGAAATTTATTATCCCTGACAGCATTCTTGCATTTAGTTTGTTTCCATGGGAAATCAAACAAAAGGACACGGTTACAGCCTCCATTTCTTGGTCTGCACATTGATTTAATCCTTACCTGGAGCATTTAACAATCCCCAAGCCCAGCCAGGTGTCTCTGCAGCAGTGGCAGTGCCATCAGTGCCATGTCACCCAGAGCTTCAGTTTCTTCCACATCTCCCTTATTTTTTACCTTCTCCAAGAAGAAAGACAACAACTGGACTGAGCCAGCTTCCAGAAATGGTAACAACTTTGTCACTTCTGGCTGTGACAGAATTTGAGCTGGCAGCTCTGCCAGCCCCCCGAGCCACCCAGCCCTTGGTGCTGCTCATTTTTTGGGCTATGCTTGGGTTGGCCCATCCTCTATAAAGATGACACAGCAGTACCCACAGGCATCACAGAGCTTTCAGCATCTCAGCTAAACCCCCATTTGGGGAGGATTTACAGCCTGCCTCTGAGTGGTGTCTGGCTGAAACGTGGCATCCAAAGTCTGGCCATAAGAGTCCTGCCATTTAATCATAAATCTATTGGGCTATTTTTAAATTAGAAGGCTAAAAAATACAAATGAAGTTCACCATTTGCTGACACATCTTTGATCTCAGAAGGAATGTGAATTCCAGAGGCCAACTCTTCAGCTGATGTAAATCAGCACAACTACACTGGCATCAGTGGAGCTCCAGTGATTTACATGCTACAAATCTGTCCCTGTATTTATTAATGGAATATTTGTAGGCAGCTTTGGGGTCAAGTCTTCTCTGTTGATGTAACCTACTGGAATCAATGGGGAGTTGCTCATACAAATGCAAAATAAGACTTGGGTCTCTTCCTTCCCACTCCTGATTATTTAATTTTTAATTAAAACAATTGCAGAGCACAAGCCTAGCCATGGAGCACCCAGAGTTTTTCAGGGAGCACTTTTTGGTTGAGACCACAATAAGATTTACAAGGCAGCTGTAGGACATCATCAATTGCTACTTTTCATCTTTATAGGTTGATCCATACAGCAATCTGTGCTATTGCTGATCTATATTTAAACCACAGGCCTATATTTTAGTCATTTCATAGGGAGACCTACTAAAACTTCAAATTAAAAAAAAAAAAAAAAATCTGAAAAACAGAGAGGAAGATTTGGTGTTACATCCAGGGCTCTCTCCCACATCATCTCCCACCTATTTCACGTATTCTATTGCAGAAAAGGCCAAAGATTTGCCTCAGCTTCTTCAAGCCTGGTGTGTGCAGAGTGTCAGGGGCTGGAGAGCCCAGCCAGGACCAGGGGAGGAAGGGAGAGGAGGCACCAAAGCCGGGACATCACCCCGAATTCAGTGTGCACCAACTTCCCCCATCACTTAGGGCACTTTGCACCCTCTTTGGGCACTGGTTCCATCCCTGCCCCAAGCCCAAACGGGACCAGTGAACCCCCAGAGCCACGAGTGGGGCTGGGATTTGTGCAGAACACAAATTTGTGGTTTGTGCTGAACATTCCAGCTATTTGCACGTTTGTGGCTGGATGTGCCCTCACAAAGCTGGAGCTGCAAGGACACATTTTCCAGCCATTTCTGAACCCCACCCCACTCCCCTGGGTCACTCCCCAGGTGTTTTAAAGGTGGGATTTTGTGTTTAGTGCTGCTCTCACCACAACCTGGGAGCCCGTGCAAGGCCCCTCTCCTGTGGTGTGTGCAGAAAGCAGTGTAGCATTAATTGATGCAATGCCCAAGATAGAAATGTTTGCTTCACTCACTACATTCCTTCATTTACTGAATAATTCAGCTTCTATGCAGGCTCAGCTGACCTTTGCTTGATAAAGTCATATTTCCAAGCATTTGCTTGCATTTGGTGTTTTTAATCAGGTTCAAGTCCACTCGTTCCACATCAGAGCAGAGAATAATGATGCAGATCCGTGTTTTAGCCAAATGATGTTCCTTACAGCACACACACTTCCCCCAAATCACCGAGTTGTTAACTAAAGTGTAAGAGAATTTATGATGCTAAATAAAACCAGGAAAAAAAAAAAAAAAAAAAAAAAAGATGTTTTAATAAGATGAAAATCCAAATGTTAAAATAATGAGCCATCTGTATGGGTGGCCCTCTCCTGAGAGATGCCAAGAGCTTTACCATCTGTGAAACATTTACCAGCTGTTTCCTTCCTTTTTCGTGAGAACAGAAGAAATCCTTGCAGTTGGTGTTTCTAACTGACACATCCCAGGGAAGGAAACAGGTTTGTTCCATGGCAGGCACCTTTCCCAAAGCCAGCCTGGCTGGAAGGAACCGAATATTTTGGTGAGCATTGCTGCTCTGCTTCACAAAGGTCCTCCCAAACAACAGCACAGAGCACCCGAAAATGGAAGAGACAAAACAGCTCCAAAACCAAAATGGTTTCAGGAATTAACTACTGTATATTTGATCTAAATATTTATTTTTATTATTTATTATTATTTTTTAAACCCCAGTCTGTTACAGGAATTCAGGATAAATTCATAACCTGTTTGAAGCTTAAAGGCACCTGCAATAAATAAGTATAATCCAAATATTAATTGCTTAAAGAACTGGACCTTGTTTTCTTTTCTCTCTCCTGATCCTGCATTCAGCACATCCCTGCAGCTCCTCACCTGAGGTCAGACAATGCTGATGCTCTGCAGGGTTTTACTTGGTGAAAACACAGATCAAAGGTTACCAAAGAAATACAAGTTTAATTCATGCAAGGATCTCTCATCTTGTGTTATTTGTACCCTGATGTGCTGCAGCCCTAATTGCACACCACTGAATTATTTCCTTGGTGATCTCTCATTTCACTGGCTGCCCATGTGAATTGAATCTAACTTCAGCAGAATTAGCCCTTCAATTCCAAGCTGATGAAATTTGCTCTTAGAGGTGAGAACTGAATTTTGCACAGAAACTCCCTTTATGTTTTCCAAATTCATTTTTTTTTTCAAGAGATTTGTGAAGTGAGTCAGGGAAAAAAAAAATTAAAAATCAGCTTATAATCAATTTGAGAGTCTGTGCTTGTACAAGGAGCAGCCTTTGGTTATCATTTACATCCCAAACACCACCACAGCCAACCAGGAAAACTGCAACAGGTTTGGGAACAAACCCCAGTCCCACCCAACACACTCACAGCACCTCGAGACAGCAGAGCTCAGCTCTCCAGACACCAAAAATGCCAAAACAGAAACCAGAGCAGAGATGTTAAACACAAATAAAAATAGAGGAGTCATTTGCACCCTCCTGGGCAAACCAACTTCCCCAATGTATCATCCACCCTGTCAATGAATAAGCTGCTTTTTCTCCTGGAAATGAGAACTGAGACCTTGAATTACAAGTAATATCAAAGAATAGGACAAATTTTTTTTGCTAGGCACTCTCCTAGTAATATATATTATAAATATATAATTTGACACGTATGGTGAATGGTAGTAAAGGGTTATGATAAGGTTTGGTAATTTGTACAGTATTTTAGAGCATCACTTTCAAATGAAGTTACTTCTCCCAGAAAACCTAAAGCCCCTTCAAAAAAAAAAACCAGTGAAAATTTAGTTCCATGCTACTCTTGAAAAGGAAGTTCTGGAAACCACCCTATCAATATTTATCCCCAGGGAAACTGAGGCACGAAGGAATACAGATTTCTTTTCAGGTTCATTTAACTCCTCTGGTCTCTAGCTGGCAAACCAGCCCAGCTCGAGGGGGGTCCCAATGGAACCGCAGCCCCTTTTGTTCTTTCAGAGTCAGGAAAGCCTTGGGGTGCAGGATGCTGTGGCTTTCCTGAGTGTTCCAAGCAGTATTTTGTTTGGAGCTCAAGGGGTTTTAATTCATTCCATCCCCTGGTGCCCCGAGCAGCTGCACTTACACTGATTTTATTGGGGTGTGCTGCAGGAGGGGTCAGGGGAAGCCCTGAGCTCACGCTGCACATCTCTGTCATTCCCAGCACTCAGACACTCCTGACAACGTGCACTTGAGTCAGATGTGAACAACAAAACCCCCAGGTGTTAGAAATCCTGGGCATCAGTTCCGATTTAGAGAATCACACAATCAGGTTCAGAAAGGTCTTGAGGAGCATCAGGTCCCACCATTCCCCCAGCACTGCCCAGTTTGCCACAAATCTTGTCCCCAAGAGCCACATTGCCACAACTTAAATCCCTCCAGGACTGGGGACTCCTCCACTGCCCTGGGCAGTTGTGCCAGGCCTGGACAATTCCTCCAGGAAAGAAATTTTCCCTAATATCCAACTTAAACCTCTCATCTCCACACACCAGCTCATTTTCATAGGTATAAAAACCCACAGTTGAGCGTGAGAGTTAAGAACAAACAATAGCCAGGTTTCTAAATGAAGCCATCTTAATTTTTTTGGTTGCTATTTTCAAATCTCTCAGGGTGATTTTCCACGGTTTTCAATCCCTTACATTGCCTCCAGCATGCATCTGCATGCGTGCATTAACCCATTCTGGTCTCAGCTCTACTTCTTTAGGACAAAGGTGGCTCTGAACAAAGCTCACCTGGAATATTCCCAGCCACAGGGAAAAGCTTCACTTGGCATTTGAGATCCCTGTGCCACCCAGGGAGGGTCACACTCTGCTTTTCTGTGCCCAAGGCTGCAGCTTGAGCAGTTAGTACATCTAAACGACACCACTCCCAGCACCCGGTATTTGAATTCTGGATGATAAAAATGGTTTGGAAGCACAGCCTCTCCTCCTCGCTCCTGGAGCTGCTCAGTGGGTTGGGAGGAGCAGCAGAGCAGATTCCAGCAACAACGAGGTGACAGGGACAGGCTTCCTGCTGATTCTGGGGCTGCTCAGTGCTCCTGCTCCGTGGGTGTTTGAGATGTAAACTCACAGAACCCAAGCCCTCAGCACAGCTCGGAAATCCCATTTCACTCCTTGGAAGGGTGGCTGTGCTCCCCGGAGTGTCCTGGAGGAGTTCCAGCACAGGTAGCTGCATCCTGCTTTAGCAAATTCTCCCTCCATTTCCAGTTAGGAGAGGGATTAATCATTTTTGGCTTAGCGCTGCTCCCATGGCAGGGGTGAACAAAGGCAGCAGTTGACACTGATCAACTTTTTGACACATTGCTGGAAAAATGGGCTCACTAAGTAAGTAATGGGGAATATTAACATTTTATCTGGAGAGCCCTGCACAGTTCACTCAGGGACAAGAAGTGCTCTGCCAGGAGCTCCAGGAACCAGAGAGAAACAGGAACAGCCCCAGGACAAAGCTCTCAGGGTATCATGGAATAAAGAATTGGGCAGCATTCCCTAAAACTCCTGCTCCTTCTCCCTCTGGTCCCAGGTAAGACAGGAAGTGCTCAGAGAACAGACCCAGACCCCACATTTAAGTTTGCCAGGGACAAATGGCCCTGTAAACCTTTTAAACCTTTGTGAAATCAGTGACACTAAAGCACATCCCTGACTCCCAGTGGATGCACAGGACACTGAGCAAATCAGTCATCAATACAAAACCAGAGATTTCCTTCCAGCATTTCTGCCCAGCTGGGAATGCCAGCCAAGATTTGGAGATGCTCTTGACCAACAGGTTTCACCTAAAAAAATGCCACTGTGCAATTTAAAATCTTAAACGCTTGAAAATTACAATTTCTCCTGGTCACAGGGTCCTAAAGAGCAGCTAAAGGACAAGAGCACACCACCCATGCAGGCAGGCTCTCCTCAGCACCACATCAAAATAAAGCAGTTTGAGAAGCCCCTGTGAGTATCCTGGCTTTGCTGACCCCATCCTCCTCCTATTTGTATAATATTTATCATCCCGTGTCTCTCCACTCCTGCGTGGAGCATCCCATGCCAATTCACAGGCCAGGTGCTGTGTGGGTGGGTGCTGTGTGGGTTTCCCCTCTGCTCAGATGCCTGAGCCACCAGAGCTCAGCTCATGTTCAGCCAGGCCTGAACACCCTGGGAGCCAAGAGGAACAATCTGTGCCAAGCTATGGAGGCAGCCTGGGATCAGAACACCTTCTCTAAAAAAGCTCTGGCTAATAGCTGGTGATAGAAAGAGTGAGGAAAAAAAAAAAAATCTATGCACAAAAAAAATAAAAAATCTCTCATGCTCACTTGTGCAGTCAAACTTACACCTCATTTGTCAGAGTGCCACTGATCTCCAAGAAACCATTAGTTCATGCCATGGATATCCATGAAAAGCAGCAGAATTCCCACCAAGAAGGCAGAAACCAAAGTGTATTTTTTGGCACTTCCTCTAGAACTCATTTGTCAGCAAATTTGCTGTTTTCCTGGAGCTGCACAGGAAGATCTGCTCTACAGCTTTTGTTGTTGTTTATTAATTACCCAATCTCAACAGTCTGGTGGGATTTTCATCCTGAGAAGGGCACTTAGAACCAGAACCAGTATTTCCCTGAACCTCCCTCAGCTTCCCAGTGGGGACAAGCACCCACATTTAACACTGGCCTGGATTTCTGCAACACTCCAGGCTCCAAAGCTCCCATTTGCCTCCCCACTGTCAATCCTCATGTGCTCTCAGCCTCTTTTGCCTTTTACTTTGGTAAAAAGAAGTACAAAACCCAATGTAAAATTCAAATAGGGCTGGGAAGTACATTTTGTATCAGATTGCCTCAAAACCTCCTGCAGCTTTTTGCAGAACTAAGCCCATGTTCTCCCAAGTTCTTGGGCACATCTGGAGTTTCACAGTTTTGGATCAAACCAGATGACAGCAGTCTGTCAAAAGACAGCCAGAAGCCCATCAAACAGATATGCAAAAAAGAATTAAATGAAGAAAACTCTTTTGAACCCAAAATAGAATTTTATGTAACACAGAAATAGTTCTTTCCCCAAACTTCCTTTCATGGGAAGGACAGAAAGTTGATTCTTTCTGTCTGAGAACAACACTTGGGCTTTGCTGATGACAGCCTTTGGAAATAGAAAGGCAGGAGCATTTTCTGGGAGCTGTGGGCTCATTTCACACGCAGGAAAGGCAGGGCTTGTCTTGTACATGATGGGGAGAGGGGATGGCAACTACCCCAAGACCTGGGGTCACCTTCAGAGCCCCACTCCCAACTCAAAAGTTTCACATCTCAGGCACCAAAAATTTTAATTAAATCAAAGCACACACAAAAAAGGCAGACGAGTTTGTTGGGGAAGGACTTTTTGGCTTATTTTGAGAGATGGTGGCTCCCAGCACTGTTCTTGGCCTCAGAAATTTAATTGTACCTAAAATTAAGACTGAAAGCTGATCAGGTTGGATTAAAGCCTAGTGGGATTCTGAAACAGATTTCTCGCTCTGTCCTCTGCTAATATTTTTCCAAACTGCTTTTTTGGCAACCCTCTCCTTTTTGCACCCAGTTTTCCCTGTAAATGAGCAGTGAAATTCCAAAGGACTCTATCAGGAGTTAAAATCACTCAGTATATATTTGCCAGCGCATGCAGTATTTATTTTTAAACAGTGCCAAAAGTGTTTATAGATAGAAACAACAGGACAACCCATAATTAAATAACTGTTTCTGCTACATCTGCTATTTAGCAACTTGAAGGAAAATAATTTCCCAACAACAAATAGGAATGGTCAAGAAAGCTCTCAAGTTTGGGCCCATTATTACCATATAAAACAACATATTAGTTGCTTAGCTACCAATCATAAAAGAAGGCCAATTAAAAATGAAAGAATCTTAACTAGCTGCATGGAATATAAAAGTGAAAAGTTAAAAGCTGTCAGGTGGTTAGTGGAGAGAATGCTGAGCAGTGATTGACAAACTGGGCTTGCTTTGCTTCAAATTTGGCTTTGATTCAATAAATGATTGACACACTGATGTCGTCTGAAATAGCAGATTGTGCTTTGGAGAGGCTATTTAGCAGCCCATTGATTGACAGGTTACTAAAATTGTCCCATGGACAGAGGTAACCAAACAGAGCTATATTTTGACAGGTGGGCTTTTTTTTTTTTTTTTTTTTCACCTGTATTTGCTATACCATTTATATTAAAAGCAGAAGTAGAGAAAGGACCACAAAAGTGTCATTCAATCTCCATGAAAATGGCTCGATGGTTCCTTTTGGAATATTGCTCTGCAAACCTAAAATTCCATTCCCCCATTAAACATCCTTTTTTTTTTTTTTTTTTTCGAAAATACAAAACCTTAAAAGCAAACCTGAACAGCCTCAGACTTCTCTCTCAGAAATCCTTGCCACACTGAGCATCACAAAGCAGGAGAAAGTAAAAATCGAAATTTTCCCAACAAATGCCAAAGCTCAGCTCTCTGGGAATGGGGCACCACCCTCAGCCTGGGCTCATCACTGCCAGGAGCTCACAGGGGTGGAGCCCAACCTGAATTTGGGCTCCCAAACCCCGAGGGAATTTGCCACAGGTGCTCCAGAAATGTCTCATCGCTTAGGAACAAAGGGAAGAACAGCCTGACCAGAAACAGACTTGTAAAAAACTCCCAGAACTTTTCTTTAATCAAAAAAAAGAGAAGCACGCAGCTTTTCTTTCTAAATAACCACAAGTACACCATTGTTACTCCACACTCTTAGCCTTCACACACCAAAAAAAACCACCAAAAACATTTCCAGGTTTTAATCACATATTTTTAACACAAACCCAATTATCGTTTAACAGTAAATCTTGTTCTCTCTGAACACCTTACTTTTCATTCCCAAATTTCCAATTAGGAAACTACTTTTCCTCCCAATTTTTACTCTTAGTGCTTTAGACTTCCACATAACTTCCACATTTCTGAGGTGCTCTTTTTATAACTTTCAGTCATTCCTACAAAAAACTCTTTGCTTTCCGTGTCCAGCTTCTCAATTGATTGTGTTCCACTGATAAAACTCCATTTTTAAAAAAAACTAAAGATGCGTTGGTTTCAGAGAAAACGTGAAACATGTGACCAATTTAGGCAAAACCACTTCAGTTTAGCACCTGAGTTCGCAGGTAAATCTACAAACTTGAGTTTCTCTCTGCTTAGGGAGAGACAGAAATGTTTCCTTCAGAGAAATTCCTTCACAGAACAAATTCAAACCAGACCACAGAGAAACCACAAGAAAAATACAAAACAGAACTGATAACGACTTACCTGGGAGAATGATGTGCAGAACCAGGATGGGATGAGGAGCAGAAGGGAAAAACCTGTCCCTGGAGCACCCAGAGGATCCCAAAAGCTTCCCCTGCTTGCTGGATCCCTCAAATAGTGCCCGGTGCCTCCCTTGGGGCAATCGCAATTCCTCTGCCTGGGGCTGGGGACACCTGGGCTCATTCCCACCCCCAAACGCAGCCCCGGTCCCAGCCCAGGTGCAAATGTTCCCACGAATGCACAAAAAAAAAAACAACCTTGTGAGGTTCTTCTGTAGAAAATCCGCTTTGTTTTCCTTTCGTTTTCACGTTTTGCTTTCTGAATTTTTGTTTTCTGCTGTACAAAAGCTAATTTAGCCCTTATATCAATTTATTAAAGTTCCATTTCAAGTGAAACACTTTGATGACTTGAAATTAAGCGTTTTGTCCCTTTCAGCGGCTTTAGAGTTTCAGTTCAACTTTCTCAGCGTTGTTTATTAAACAAATGTGCTTGGTATGTGTAAACTGTGTTTGTCCATTTGTCTTTACTTGATGTGGAAAAAACTCCCAGGATAATTTGGGGGACATGGCACAAGTGACAATTTGGGGAATTACAGATTTTTAAGGTATTTAGTGCCTCATCTTTTCCTCATTTATAAGCAACACAATCCTGGAGGTTTTACAAAGCACCACTACCATTTCAGGGCCATGTTATTTTACAGATAGATCAATTATTCCAATTCTCAACATAAATTCATTCCGTAGCTATAAATAATAAAAATAATCATACTAATAAAAGACAAAAAATTCACTGCTGCCATCGTGGACAGCCAAATGCAGTCCCTGTGCTGTTCATTTCCTCATGTCAAATTAAGCTCTGCACACTCATATTTCGGATTCACTGGGAAAAAAAAACCCCTGATATCATCTTTGAACTTCTCCTTTGCAGCAGTCACACAGGCATTGCATCCCCATTTATAATTTGGACCCTCAAAGTTTATTTAAGAATCTATTAAAACAGATTTTTCAATGAAAAGTGGTATTTGAAGAAGAAAGGAGCTGGAAGAACACTGCCTCCTTGATGATGCTTTTCCCCCCTAAAAATGGCAGGTTTCAGTTTTTCTTTTTTCAAATTACTATTTAAATTTTCCCAAGCACTTGTTGAAGACTACAGTCCATTTCTGCCCAGTTCCAGCTAATTGTTATTATTTTCAAAAATCCTAACTATCTTGCTGTTTTTTAAAGAAAGAAAATAAATACACTAGTCCAAGTCCCTGCTGATCAGGGACTTAATATCCACTGGAGAAAATAGGAGGTTTGTGGATTGTGGCCTGAGCAACTTTTAGATCCAATAATTTAATTAGCTGCTTTATAGGGAAATGATACCACAGATATCACATGCTGTACTTATTTCAGAAAAAGCAGAGTGCTTATTTTTTTTTTTTTTTTTTTTCTGAACCGGAGTCTTGTTGTGATTTAAGGAAGGAGAAATTTGGTTTTGAAACTGAAAGCTTCCAGGCTGTTTCAGTCCAAAGGCTGAATTATAAATTCTGGAGCTGGTTAAGGGCTGAGCTGGGTGTGAAGCTGTGAGTGAGATCATGTGTGAGACCCCAGCTGGTGACACCAGGAGGGGACAAACCCCCCCAGATGTGGCTGGAGAAGGTGGCTGCAGCCAGAGCTCTGCAAACCCCTGCTCGAAATTCTTCTTACTTGGCTCCAAAAGATGAGTTTTGGCAGTGAGGGGGCAGTTCAAACACAGGGCCTGCAAAGGGTGAATCCTGTAGTGAAGATCAGAAGGCAAAGAGATCTGGAAATGCTGCCGTGACTCAAAGAAGAAATTTGTGAGAGCAGCATTTCATTCCAGGAGGGGAAATTTAACTTCCCTACCACCCCAGCAAACTTCTCTGTGTACAGACAAAGAGGAAAAAGGATTTTGCCCCAGTGCTGCTGTTCCACCCTTTTGTGGGGAAAAGGACTTTTCTATAGCACGGCAAGGAATATCCTTACAAAAAGATAAAAAAATCCTAAATATACATTCTATAAACAAATGAGAACATGTAAAAATGTGAAAAAAGTGCGGCAAAAACTTATGTGAGCTCCTCACAGTGACCATGAGCACACGGGGAAAGAATTACAAAGAGAAAGTCACCAAATGAGATACAACTGGAAGGAGCATAACAAGGAGAAAGTGGTTGGTAAGTGCCTGCTCTATGCAGGAAAAGACCCAGGAAAGATTCCATCTGTCACTCAGCAAAGGGAGAAAGCTTCTGACAGATCACCCTAAGAAAGCCTTTTTTACTTTCATCTTCACTCTGGGGATCAGCTGTGATCAGATTGCAAAAATAATCTGGGCCAGTGTCAGAGGAGGGTGAGCTCTGGCTGCAGGAGAGTTCCAAGAGCACTTGGAAAGCAGAGAGGAAAGGTCAGGACATTAAACAGGACTGAGAGAAATCTCAGGACTACCAGTGGCCATCCCTGAAATCTGGTGGAGACCCAACAGCCTCCAGAAAAGAGCTCCAGGATCATGGAGACCAAGCTGTGATTGATCCCCACCTTGTCACCAGCCCGGAGCACCGAGAGCCACATTCCTTAGAAACCTCCAGGGATGGGGATCCAAACCTCCCAATCCAACGCCTGACCACCCTTTCCATGAAGAAATTCCTGCTGATGTCCAACCTGAGCCTCCCTTGGCCCAGCCTGAGGCCGTTTTCCCTCGTCCTGTCCCTGTTTCCCTGGGTGCCACATCCTCCAGATGACTTGCAGGGGGTTGGAAGAGGTAGGAAAATCACACTCCAGAATTATCCCCTCACGGCCCATTGTCAGGCTGGAATAATGTCTGGAGCGTGTCCTGGGCCTGGCAATATCCAATACTTGTATTAATGTCCCAGGAGGTGGAACAGCAAATATTGAGCAGCAGATTTGCAGATGGTCCCGAGCCAGGGGGACGGCAGCAGCTTTGAAGGCAGCATTGTAATCCAGAACGAGCCTGACAAATCTCAGCAACACTCGGGAAAAATAGGATGCAATTCAAGATGAATCAGTGCAGAGTTGTCACTGATGCATAATCAACTGCTCAAATATAGGATGGGGACAAGTGATTACAAAGCAGTTCTGCAGGAAAGCAGCTGGGGCTGCAGTGAATCAGAGGCTCGGTGAGTCAAGGGTGCCGTGGTGCTGCCGAAAGGGCGGGTGTCAAACTGGGACATGGAACAGCAGTGTCGTGTGTTAGACATGTGAAGGGATCCCACTCTGCTGGGGAGGTGGGAAACACAAATCCAGCAGCCAGGCTTTGGCACTGCACCTCGAGTCAGATGTTGTCCAGGCACGGAGCAGTGAAATGAGGGCCAGGACCAGGGGATGTGACGTGCAAGGGATGCTGAACAAGCGGGGATGGTTTGGGGAGCAGGGGGAACGTGTCTGCAAAGATGTTAAAAACTGCCTCAAAGAGGAAGGGAAGAAACTGTTCTCCATTTTATTTGGGAAGGCCCCAAAAAGAAAAAGTTTTCCAACAGCAGGATAATTTTTTCTATGGTAAATCCACTGGAAGAGGCTGCCCAGGAGTTGTTGAATCTGCATCCTGTGGTCAAATGTGCCTCAGTGGAATGATCCTAGTTAAAGCTGTTCCTAGGCAGGGACTGCAAGGGATCTACAGGGTTCTTTTTTCTCTAAAGAATCCTCAGTCTGACCTCAAGTCGATTCTTTCAAAATCATTGTAACCCAAACACTTTTAAAAATAATTTTCCTCCAATAATTCTCAAAAGAAAAAAAGTAAACATTGAGGCTGACAATGCCATTAGCTGGCAATACTAGTTTTTTAATTTTGTTTATCAAATCAAATATTTCTAACCCTTTCTTTGTTTGCAGGACTTGTCAGAATTTCCACTTTTTCTTTCTCTAAAGTGGTAGGCAAAGCGTGAAAGGGGTCACCAACACTGTGAATTTCATTCAAGAGGAGTTGTGTACCTACATATAGATAACTTCTAGAGGGGAAAAAAAAGGGAAAGAGAAAAAAAATCCCCGTGTTTAATTATCAGCAGAACAGTCATTGAAAGAAAGACAGACAAGAAAAATAAGTAAGATAAAACACTGCAAGTCACAGAGCTGAGCTTGTTGTGACTACACGTGATGGGAACTGTTATCAGAGTCAGGTACACAAAGAGCATTGGGCCCTTCATTGTGCACACAAGTGCCTGTAAACTTTCCTGGAAGGCACAACAAATCACACACATTAGGCTGAAAAATCCCACCCAAACCAGCCCAAAACTACAGCGAGAGAGGATTTTCACAATCCCAGGTCACACTGTTGCTCCATGTAATCTGCACCTAACCAAGAAATTGAAAATCCTCTAAGAACATACCTACTTGATTGTATACTGCTATATTTGGGGAGAAAAAAATTCCTTCTGGATCCCAGTGGGGGATTCAGCTCATGCCCTGAAGCATGAGATTTGATTACTCTTTTTTGAACATGCATAACTGCCATTGCTATTACTGGTCATAACATTTTGTCAGGAAAGAGAAATATTATTCTGCAACGTAATAAAAATAGATAAAATTCAATATAGCTTCAGAATCATTTGCTGTATTTCCAAAGTAAACATTAAGCACCCATCGAGATTATTCCACTGGATAAGCCAAGGAAGCCTTCAGTGCTATCTGTTCATTTTATTATCTCTAATTTTCAAGAGTGCAAAAATGCTTTCAGTAAATATTATGGGTTCTTCCTGTGCTAAAAGAGATGCTAAATGACCTTCACCAACTTTGTTATAAATAACAGGAGCAGGGAGCACACGAACGCTGTGTAGTTCCAGCTCTATTCAAACCTATCAGCCAGTTCTGACCAGTGGATAAAAATGGACACCAGACTCTGCTTGTTTTTTTGTTTTTTTTCCCCTTCTTCATAATCCCAGCCCAGTTCCCTCTTGAAAGGCATTCTGTTCTGTCAGCCATAATGGCATCTGCTGGTGGAGACAGGAAGCCATAAATCTGTAGGGTTCCTCTCGACCAAGCCTTGTTAATGCTCCCATTTATCACCGAGGATAGGGTGCCATCTCACTACTGCTCCACTCACAAGTCCATCTTCTCCATTCCCCTTTCCCCAAGGAGTAACCATTTCAAACAGTGACTTTCTCATCCTGTGCAGGCCGCGAGTGCCCCTGATACAAATCCCGTCGGCAGTGTGTGTGTGCTTGGACCGGAGCCACGGCTCTGGAGAACAATAGCTGCTCCTCTGATCCCGCCGAGCTGCTGCCCTGCCTGAACCACAGCTCCCGGCTCTGCATTCTGCACGGCAGCAGCACACGGAGAGGTTCAAACAGGATGCCACTCTGTCATCTGCCACCCCCTCACCCCTGCGAGTGTCCCAACAGGCACTTTGTGTCCCGTGGGTTGGGAGAAATCTTAGTAAAACTTCGCTGTGTTAAACAGCATTTCACACACAAGCCTTCACAATAAACAGTCTAGTGGAGGTGCAGCACCTTTGTGTGCAGCCAGGGAGGAGAGGAAACTGGAAACCAGCCGGAGGTATCTGCAGTTTGCTCATTTGGGGACCAACACGCAGAGGCTGAAGGGTTCAAATTCACAAATCAAGACAGCACGAAATGTGAGGAGAAAATCTTGGTTTTCCACCCTGTGCTGAGCTACCTGATCCAGGTGCAGGCTGCACTTCTCAAGTCAGTAGTGTGTCCTTTCTCCTCGTCCAGGGCAGGGATAATTGTCCCACTGCTGTGGCCCCTCCTGGCCCTGTGTTGACACCTCCTGGACTGGAGACAAAGCAGAAATCCCTGGTGTGCACCAGCAGGGTTTTACACGTGCTGCACTCAGGTATCAGAGACCCCCTCAATTCCCACCGACTCTAGCAGAGCTGTTCACTCCCAGGTGAGTTATGCCAGGCAGAAGTGAAAAAATGAGTATTTTATAGTAGTGTTATCCTATTTTATCTTTCAAACTAAGCATTTGCGTGCACCAGTAAATACTTTGCTATTGCATATAAAAATTGCTGCAGTTCATACAGAGAAAGGTATCAAATAATATCAGTGAAACCAGTTTGGAGGATACTTTAATAAACACAATCTGGTGTTGGGCTGCTGAATACAGAGGTCACTTTAGGGGGCTGCAGGCCTTGCAGATGGCCCAGTAGCACTGGCTACAACACAGCAGCTCTTGCTGGTGCTTTGTAACAGACAGATTATATTTGAGAGGGATGCAAATTATTCCTATAATCCCTATTCCTATTCCTATTCCTATTATTCCTATTAGTTTCATTAGAAATAGTCAAATGCCAAAAAAACCCGAAAAGGTAAAAACTCAGTTCTACAGCAACCTCTTAGTTTAAGATAAGGAGTATCAGAAAAGCCACTTTTAAGTGGTCTTATATAAATTATAGTTGAATACATAGAACTTAGTTCATCCTTTCCACCCCAAATCACGTTTAAATCCTAAAGGTGTTCAGAGCAGCTGGGGAAAAAAAACAACCTAAAGCTGAAAGAATAAAAGGGGAAGGGGAAGTTGTCTCTGTGTGTCTTAGGGACCAACATTGTTCAGAGCTGCAGTGCCACCTGCTCCTCCTTGGCCTGGCAGTTTGCTGGGGCTCTGAAACGGTGACAAACTCTGCTCGGTTGGAGGGGACACAGATTTGGGCTCCCACAAGGGTGCAGCAGCACCTGACGGATGGCCCTGACTCTCCCTAAATCCAGGTGCCAGGGGAAATTCGGGGAGCAGAGGAGTTTCACACGAACTTCACCAAACTTCGATGTCCAACCCTCTGATCCCTTCATGTTCCATGAGGCTGGGACACCTCAGGGTGCAGAGTGACACCTGGGCAGGGAAGGGACCTGGTCACCAGTCCTGGGCTATCCACAGGCAGCAGGGAGCACCTGAGGGAGCATCCCCTGATCCCAAACCCCGGGCACACCTGAGGGAGCATCTCCTGATCCCAAACCCTGAGCAAACCTGAGGGAGCATCCCCAGGTCCTCAGCCCCAGGGACACCTGAGGGAGCATCCCCTGATCCCAAACCCCAGGCACACCTGAGGGAGCATCCCCCTGGTCCCCAGCCCTGGGCACACCTGAGGGAGCATCCCCTGGTCCCCAGCCCCGGTTCCCAGCCCCGGGCACACCTGAGGCGCACCCCGGTGTCCCAGCAGCCGCGGGCAGCCCAGCGGCAGGAGCGCACCCGCCCGTCCAGCGGGATCACTGCCGCCAATCCCTGATTTCCCCTGGAGCCGCCCCGTGCCGGGTGGAAGGCGCGGAGGGCGCTGCCGCCTCGGCCCCGGCTGCCCGCAGCGCCCTCCCTTGGGAAGCGCATCCTTCGGGGCCGGGGGTGATCCCGCGTGGGGAGGGGGTTCGGGGGGTGATCCCGCATGGGGAGGGGTCTGGGGGGTGATCCCGAATGGGGAGGGGGTTCGGGGGGTGGTCCCGCGTGTGCGGGGAAGGTCCCGCATTTGGGGATGCTCCCGTTTCGAGGGATGCTCCCGTATCAGGGGTGTCCCCGCGTGGGGAGGGGATGTGGTGAGCGGTGTCCCTGCCTGGGGAGGGGGTGTGGGGAGGGGTATCCCAGCGTGGGGAGGGGTATCCCAGCGTGGGGAGGGGTATCCCAGCGTGGGGAGCCGTGTCCCCGCGTGGGGAGCGGTGTCCCCGCGGGGCCCGGCGGGGTGGCGGCGGCGGGCGCGGTGCCGGCGCCCTGTCTCTTTAATGAACGGGCTCTGCCGCCCGGCTGCGCGGAGTAAATTTCCTCCTGTCATCGGGTCGCGGAGGAGGAGTTTGTTAATGTTCAGTTTGCTCGGTGGATCGATGCTCGCTGGCATCGCCTCGCCCTGCCTTGTTGTGTGCGTGTGCGCGCGTGTGTGTGCGGGGCGCGCGTGTCTGTGTGTGCGTGTGCGCGCGTGTGCCCGCGCTCGGGGCGCCGCGTGTGCGCGCGCGCGCGTGTGTGTGTGTGTGCGTGTGTGCGAGTGCGGATCCCACATTTCCTCCCATCCCGAGCCTCCCTGTCCGCTCCCACATCACTCACTGCCTGGCATCTGACAGCACGGAACCTGCGGCGCTCCGAGCACACACACACACACACACACGCACACACCGCGCACACCCGGGCACCGCTCCGCCATACGGCTCTGCCAGGAGGAGGAGGAGGAGGACAGGACAGGGAAGGGAGGAAGCAGCCAGCCCCACAGTCTCTCCAGAGCTGCCTTTTTAATATATACAGATCTATTTTGTTATTTATTTATTGCCGTTCTCTGGCACTGTGGGCGCCTTTCATTTGCTCCTGAGCTTGGATGTTTGAATCAAAGCAAAGCAAGTGTTGCAACAGTTAAAAAAAAAAAAAAAAGCCAACCAAAAAAAAAAAAAAAAAAAAAAAGGAGAGAGAGAGAGAGGAAAAAAAAAAAAAGAAAGAAAGAAACCTAGATCTCTAAAATAAAATAAAAACCAAACAGGTTCCTATCAGTGAAGTGGAAAGGAGGGGGGCAGGGGAGGCTTGAGGGGGGTGCTGGGGAAGCAGCTGAGAGGCAGAGGAACACGGCTCAGGAGCGTCTCAGGGCTCTCGGATCTGGGGACAGAAGTGAGATTGGAGAAAGTAGAGCGATGCCAAGGAGGAAACAGCAAGCACCCAAACGGGCTGCAGGTAAGGAGAAGCCATCCACTTACACAGCCTCTGTCTCTCCACTCCTTCCACTCCTACCCCCCATCTTTATTATTATTTAGGGTCACCCTTGCTTTTCCGGGCTGGATCTTTATTTATTTATCCCCCCTCCCCCTCCCTTTCCCTCCTAAGTCTGTGGAGCCAGTTTCATTCCCTATTTGCCAGGCTTTTGCCGTGCCAGGGCTGGCTGTCCGCTCGCCCTCCGCCGCTGTCCCCGGCTCGCAGCCGCCGCTGCCGCTGCCCTGCCGAAACTTTTCCCCCCAACTTTCTTCCCCCGGCGCCCCTTCTCCCCCTGCCCCTTCCCCTGCCCGAACCGAAAGCAGCCAGGCTTCCCTTTGCTTCTCGCTTTAGGATAGAATTTTTTTTTTTTTTTTTAATTTTTTATATTTTTTTTGTCCTTTCTGGTTTTCCCCCCTCCCGCTGCCTTTCGCTTCGGATCCGTGCGTTTCGCGAAGTGGGTCGGGGTGTTTAATCTTTTATTTCGCCGTATTTCTGGTGGCGGTTCTGGCCGGGTGTGTGTGTGTGTGTGAGCGCTGTGTGTGCCTGAAATAGTACAGGGACTCTCTGCTGATGAACCCGGTGGGGAAGTTCAGCCTTTGATCATCAGTGGTGAAAATTGCAACAGGAAATAAAATGAAACGTTCTGACTGTTAGAAGACAATCCACATTTTCAAATCAAATCCTTCTTTTGTTTCGTAGCCGAGTTTATATATTTGCACATGCCAAGTGGTTTTGCAATTTTTTTTTTTTTTTTTTGAACAGAAGAAAATAGTTTGCAACTTTGGAAGTGTTTTGTTTGTCGTTGTTAGGGTGTTCTTTTTCTTTTGGGGGCCAAGAAAAAGAAACAGACGAGTGGGTCTGTATAGTAAATCTTTTCAAAGAGTTTTCTTTCGGGCTCCTTAATTGCTTTTTATTTTTTTTTTTAATAGTGTGGTGGGGTTTTGTTTCTGGGAAGCGCAATATGGAAGTTCATTTTTCTTCTGCCAGACCCACCCACTGAAAAATCAGCTTTCCAGTTGATTGCCAGCTTTGATTTGACATTTGATTGATCACCTGTCATCTTGCTGCCTTTGATCTATTCATTCTTGATATATATCAATAAATCACTCACCATGGTAACCCAAGTGCCAATGACGTAAGGCTTGCCCTCTAGATTCTCTTAGCCAGACATGCACAATTATTATCTTGTTTGGCTTTTAATGTAGGCGGGTTTTTTCCCTTCTTTTTTCCCTTTGTGTCCTTCCTCGGATTAGTCCTTTAAAGAAAACTCATATTTGTTGTCTTTACCTTACAAATTTTCCTTCGCCCTTGTGAATATTTCCTGGGCGTAGCACAGCAAATGTGGGACAAAATGTATGGGCAAGTTTAGTGGCACACTTGAATAAACTTTGTGAAGTCGTGCTTGGGATCCAGGCGGGGGGAAATGTCACCCCAGAGAAACTGGGACACGCAGAACTTTGATCAACTCCCAGCTTTGGCTGCATTTCTTTGGGTGCAGGACAATGGGCTGCAGGCTGAAGCTTTTGGGACGTGCCCAGGGAATGCACCTATGCAGGTTGGGATTCCTGGCCGGCAAAGATCCCAAATTTATGGCTCTCCCCGTAAATACCAGTTCCGCTAGAAATGCACCTATTTCTATAAATATCTGTATGTACTCGGGAGAACTCTGCTATCAGAGACTCTATTATTATTATTTTCTTCGCCAAGAGGTTTGATCTGAATAAGGCAGTCACATTTTCAACTTGCAGGATAAATAAATAGCTGTTTTTCCATGGATGCTGATCGGCACAGTGACAGTGCTAGAGCTGCTCCTTTTTTCTCTCTGTCAGGAATACGAGGCTTCATTTTATTTGGGTTTCAAAGTCGAATTTTCACTTGGAATGTGTGTAGTATCTTTCCGTGGCAGGGGCACGGTGTTCTTTTTTAGAACCATAGGATACAGTAAGTAAATTTTTGCGAGCAGAGCCCGTGCTGTTGTTTCCGGGGATTTCCCTGCTGAGATACAGTAAGAGATGTTTTTATCCAGGATCCTACAGCATTTTTAAGATCTTAATAACAAGGGAGAAACTTGTATGACCACAATTAGATCTCTCCTTTCTCATTCTCATTATAAAACGTGCATTGCTCTGTAGTGGTGCATTTCTTTGATTAGATTTCTTCTCAGATCAGTGTTGTTTCAGGTGAGCAAAATCCTGCAAATGCAGTCCAGTTTCAGCCAGCAGAACTATTTGAAGTAGGTTTATACATTTGCAATAGTTCTCCTGCTTTGAAGTTGTATTTGTGTGTTTGTGGGGGGTAGGGGGAGTTTCAAAGAGCAGACGCGCCTGTTGTATATAGTTCTTAAAACTGACTTTCATTTTCAGGGATAATACTGAGGTTCTGTTTTGTATGGTGAAAAATACCTCAGAGTGACAGGAGACAGACTGTGCAATAAGAAATGAAGCTCTCATCAAGGCTGATAGCAAAGCTCCTTAGTCCTTTTATTTAAAGGAGTTAATACATTATATATTACTTAATTTTCACTTTTATTTATTTTTAGTTGTACAAGTTCAAAGGTATCAGTTGCACTGCATTTTGTCTTGATGGCAGCAGAGATATTGAAGAGAAGTTTGCAACTTTTAGTTTCTTCAGATAGTTCACCTCCAAGGGAAGAAAAATGATAAGCCTTATGATTCTGGACATGCCTGCTTTTGTCATTGCTTAAAATTAAATACTATGCACAACTGTAAATAATTACTGCCATGCACTGACTTTGAAAGCAGGTTTCGAGTTTGATTAATGAATAATGTAAAGGTTAGAGAGAACCAGCGAGTGAATCAGAAGTGAAGTCCTGCTGTTAGATGAAAATCTATCTAGAGAAATATACATGGCAATTTTGTCCTTTTCTATTATTAATTTTAAGCCTTGTATTCCTAAGAAATATATTCCAGGCCATTGCAATGAAACAAGGGAGTGTAATTGGATAAATGGGGCACTATTTATGTGTGATGATGGGGATTTCTGCTCTCCGATTACACTTTCAGAGCCACTTTATTTCCCATCAACGCCGAAACGATGTCAAACGCATTTTGATCTTTGCAGCCGAATCTTTTCTGAATCATCCTTGCTTTTTGAGAGCCTCATTCCCAAGTCGGTAGTTGTTGAGGCAGAGAGTTGCAGCTCTTTCCATCAGCTTTAGGATGGGACCTGTGTTTGCCATAAACAGCCCGTTTGTGTTGGGGCTTTCACCCAAACGCATCACAAAGGGCTTTGAAAAAGGGGCCGGCTCCTTCTCCCGCCCAGGTGCAAATCAAACATCCTTCCCCCGGAGCATCGCTGAGTTCTGACTGCTCCTGGGAGCAAGAAGAGGCTCGGGCCCACAAAGTCCTTCATCCTTCAGCAAAACGCAGCCACGTCTGGGGCAAAAGTCTCCTAACGATCCCAAATGGTAATATATTAACAGGAGGGTGGAAAAAGGGTAGAAGCAAAGCAGAATTGCTATTCTGATTTTATTCCTAGGGGTATGAAATAGCTTTCAAACACAATTTCACTGGATTAAACTCTCCTTTCCCCTGCAGCTTGTTTAAATGTGCATATTTTATTTTGTGATTGTGAATTGGTAGTTTGCTTTTTTTTAAAGCATGAGAAGAGGAATCTGGACTTAACGCCCTTTGCGGGTGAAATTTTATATTTCTTCTTTTCTTTCTCCCTCAGCCCCAACAGACTAGCTAAGAGCCAAAGCTGGGGAGAAGTACAGAAGAAGCAGGTCTCAGGCACATTTATTCTGTTTATCGGAGCTGTGGAATAACAAGGGTTTGTTTTTGGAAGAGTCCTCCTAGAGCAGCAAGCAGAAGGTGGTGAGCAGGGAGTTCTTTAAAGCCGCAGCTTGCACCTTAGTAGGAAAGGTTATTTAAACCAGAATCATATTTAGAAAGTGAAATTCTGCTTGTGCAGAGAGCAGAGCAAACGACCAGCAAAGCTTTCTCCGTGTATTTCTGTGGCAAAAGGCAGCGAGATATCTGTATAAATGTAACAGGAGCACTGTGGCTGTTCCAGGGTTATCTGTATCCTTTATAACAGGGGCAATGGCAGCAGATTCTAAGGAAGCAGTGCTGAATGAAGCTGTAGAAATGGCAGCACTGTTTTGTTTCAACATCCTCCAGAAAAGCAACTGCACATCAAAACCACCTAAACAGTTCATGCCTCAGAACCCTTCACTTACAGTGCACATCACCATGCTGACAGATGACAAAAAAAGCCAAGGTGTTCACAAACAAGAGGAGCCTTTAAATCCTGGTTAATTAAATATATTCCAAAATAGGTACTTTTGCAACTAAAGAGGCACCAAAATTAGTCGCCATCTGCGTTAAATTCTGCAGTCGGCTCCTAAGCCCAAAGCTGCTCAGAATTTTTTTTCCCGTGTCAGAACTCAGGCCTGAACGGGACAATTTGAAATCAGGTTCATTTTAGTGCCTGTTCCCCTATTTCAATTTTCCCCTCATTTATCCAAGCCCAGTACATCCCCACTATCTGAAGAGTTCAGCCCCTGTGACTGGGAAACAAAAAACATTTCCATCAGCAAATGACATAATTTTGCAGCGCTTTTGAAAGCATGTCCATTGTCAGAAATTCTAGTGCATAAATAAATGCTCTCCCTCATCTGTGCTCCCATTTTCTCCAAACCGGCAGGATTTTAGAAATTTCCTCCCGGAGCTTTCTCCTCCTGATTTTTGCTCTCATTATCAGCACCCACCTCAAGGAGCTGTTTCCCCTAGCAGAGGTCCCTGGAGTCTCTCGGTAGCACAGGGCCAGGGTGAGTTTTTCTGCCATCATTTCCCTTCCCATCCCGATGAGGACATCACTCCCAGAGAGCAACTCCAGACTCGAGGAGAAAAAAAAAGCTGTCAGTTGCTGTGGCTGCAATTCCCAACTTAGCAGCAGCAGAGGGAATGGAACTGTACTCTATCAATTACAGTTGGAACCAGAGGCTAAACACTTATTGTGTTAAGCTATTGTGCAGATCTTAAGAGCTCAAATGTAAAAAAAATATCATGTCAGCTGGTGGAGGGGAGAATAAGGCCCAGTTCTTCCACTGGATGACGTATTATTAGCAAAGGCAAAGTAAAATTATTCAAATTCTGTTTAATGCTTCTCGGGTTGAGATGTGTGTGCCACATTCTGCCTTAAAAAGGGGGGACCCTACAGACTTTGCTGCTGAAATAAGCCTTTGTTTTTCCCTCTTCTCTGCAAAATGAAAATATTTGTGAAGTTTTACCTCCAAAGCATGCTCACGCAAGCAGAGAGACATTTTCATTTGTCTCCCAATCTGATACAGGAGCCAAGTGGAACCACATTACACTCCGAGCTGAAATCTTCCATTTCATTCATGCAAGAGCAGGGATTTTTCATTACCTATTTAATTACAATCATTTACATGAGAGTGGGCCCAGTTCAGCAGCTCTTACTCAGCACTTTGATTCAGTGGGTGACTGGCCTGTGGTAGGACTGTCTGTGTGAGTCTGGGCTGTTCAGCTGTAAAATTCAATATATATATATATTCCTGGAGAAGCATTCTGCCTCCGAAGAGGGACCAGATTCTTCCATTCAGCTTTAAATCCAAGGACAGTTCTGCTTGGAACTTCTGTTCCTAACACTTGCAAGCTATTCTTTCCTGAAGTCTGCATGACTGAGATATTCTGCTTGCTCGGCCAACTTCCCTCCCCAATCACGTTCCCATGCTCTCTGTTAATTCCTGAGCACTGATTCTGGGTTCCAGGAGGTGAGATGGGCTTTTTAAAAAACCCCTTTTTTTAAGGTACAGTGTTCACAGGGGAGGCAGCTCATGAGAAAATGCCTGAAAATGGGGTTGCAATCCAAAGCCTGAAAGTTCCATGTGCTTTTAGGGACTAAAAGGAGTTATTTCTCATTAAGGTGGCTTCTCACTCGAGGCTGTTGGCACAGAGTAATTTTTCCCGTGTTATAATAACGGCTTCTGCAACTCAGAAGTACCTTGACAGCAAACTGTGTATTTTTTGAGGTTTCAAGGAGAAAAGCATCACAGAAGCACAGTGTTTCCCATTAGATTTACACATCCCTCTTTAACTGTTGCTGGCTTTTCATCCATTACCTTGTGAGCAAAAAAAAGAAGTGGAAAAACTGGTCTTCTGATCTAAGTGTTGCATTAAGTGTTTCATTTAGAAAAATGAAGAGAATCTTTGTTTCCCTAAAAGAAATGTTTCCCCCTTTAGCCCTAGGAGAAAGAAAGGCACAACAATAGCTTCAAAATGACAGGATCTGATTGTGAAAAATACAGAGTTTCTAACGTGCAGCTCCTGATGGTCCCAAGTATTGGTAAAATTCCACAGTTAAAGAGAACAAACAGTCCTAAATGTCCGAGAAACGGATCTTTTTCGGGCATGCACACATCCATACCTGCGAGGAGGGGAGAAAAATGCCTGTGTGGGAGAGGGATGCACCTGGAGAGCTCGGGTGTTCAGAGCAGCTTCTGATTATTGCACCCATCTTTGCCCAAATGTTAGAACTGTGCTGTTAGGAGGGGTGTCCCCTGAAAGTCCTTTGTTAGGGTTTATTTTCTTTAAACCTCCAGCTCCCGGAGTCTGATGATGATTATGCAAGTGTCCAATATGCATTTTAGTAGGAAATTTATTTCAAACTGCTTGCTCTGGAGAGGAACTTGAAAACAAGCAGGATAGAAGTTCTTATGCAGAAGAAAAATGCCTTGATTCTCAAAGGGACTGTTTTTAACTTCTCATCATTTTCAGCCAGTCTCGTGATTTTTGAGGTTGTGCTTCGTGCTTTTTGTATAAACAAGGTTGGCAGTATTGCTTTTGCCTGATTCTGGTGATGAACTGGTGTGTGTGTGTCTGGGTGTATAATTATAGACATACACACACATAATATCAGTAAACAAAATACTGAGCATAATGATGGAGTGGAGCTGTGTGAGTTGGAGCTCTGGCTTTGTATTGCCATAAACAAAGCAGTTCTGAGAGCTCAGACCATCGGTTCTTGAGGAGTGACTTTCAATTGAAGTTTCCTGGAGATTGTTTTTAGTGGCAATTAAATCTAGAAAGTTAATAGGCAGTAACTGCTCTTTATAGGATAAATACTACGAGGAATGCACAGCCTACCTTTTTCCCAGATATAATCAGGCTGAAGTTTATTGAAAAAAAATTTACAACTAGCAACATTAATGCTGTATTTTTATTGTATTAATGCAAATGAGATGCTGACTCCCTTCTTTCATCTCCATGGCTTGTATCTATTAGAGCTGTATCTTATTCCTTTCTGTGTCTTTCCTCCCTGTGTTCTGTAAACTGCTTTCCTCTAATGATACTGAGGCTCATTAAAGTGACTCCCAATGCTAAAGAGACTCTGGGAAACATCCCGAGCTGTGGATGGCTGTGGAAAAGCACAACTACCGAGTGTATGGGGAAAACTAACCCGGATCAAGCCTTGCATTCCCGTTTCGGGAAACCTTTAAAATGGATGGGTCGAAGGGGAAGAAAAAACTTCCAGGAAGGACTGTGTGCTGCAAAGAACAGGTCATTTTTAACTCCCAGCCCTACCTGACAAAGATAAAAAGCAATAAAGTTTTAAGGAGCTTGCTGGCTCTTCCTGCATCTCTCTCAAAAGACTCATTTAATTGAAAAGCCTGTTGTGCTTGTTTTTATGCATGTAAAACAGAAAAGGGGCAATTTTGCACAGGGCCTGATATTCCAGCACAATATAATTGGAACTCTTCCTGCCTGCTTTTTAAGTCTCTCTGTTCATATAAAATTAAGACCCACTTATCTTAAATTGTAGTAAATCTCATTCAATATTGCTTTCATAACTTAAAAAAGGCTGTTACATATTCCCAAAGCAACTTTGCTGAAGTGATATTGGGTCTGTTTATGTGGAATCGGCACAGAATTTCTATTGAAAAAAGGAGCAGCTTACAGTTCTTGTTTTTAATGACCATAATTAAATTCTCTAGAATACCTTGATAGCTCAGATTGGTTTTTTCTTAGTGAACCTCTGCTTAGAGGAATCAGAATGAAAATCTGCACATTGGTGCAGTTTGGCGTGTGCAGACAACAACCTTATTTCTATCACTCCCCCCGCACTTGGACAGAAGTAATTTCTATTTTTCATAGAACGGTTTTACTCTGAATTTTCCATATATAAATATTTTTTTTCTGTGTGTGAATTGCACGGCAAATCACCAGCACGATTTATAAGGTCTGCAATTTTCTTTGTACATGTAGGAAGAACTCATTTGCTTCCTGCAGGGTGAGTGGACTTCACAGGAAAGTGCTGGGTCTTTTATGATTTTATGTTTTGTATCGAAGAAACATAACCTTGTGCCAGCTGCTGTATTGGTCTACCAAAATTATTTTTTTTATGTGTTTTTCAGCCGTGTCATAACATACATAAGCACAGTACATGTAGCATTAAATTAACACGTGAAAGGAGAAAGAAGCCAAGTAGTTTTATTGATCATCTGTAGCATTAAATGCTAAAAAAATTAAAAGCTTTCCAGTGCTTTTGATTAGCTGCATGGATCCTGCCCGTATTTGTGTCCTTTGTTTGGCAATGGAGCGATATTTCTTCACACTTAGCACCTTTTTTTCCATGGATTTCTTGCTGGTACTCCTCAGAGTAACCTCAGTGATGTGGAATATTTCCCCTCAGCTGTTCAGAAAGGCGAATTGAACCCGGGAAGTTTTACCTGATTTGCTCAATGTCAAGCAGCGTTTGCTCCCAATTCCCTGCTCGAGGTACTAGGTCACATTTCTATCATCAGAGCGTTTCCAGGAGGGAAATCTGGGCTGGAAGCTCAAGGCATCCCCTGGCCAGTGCTGGGAGAGGAGAGGGAACAGCCCAGCTGGGACCTTGGGGAAGGTGGAGATGCAGTTTCATCCCTGCTGAGCAATTCCCTGTGGTGGTGGAAGAGGCTCTTTGTTCATGGCCAGGAGCTCCCAAAAACGGGAGAGCTCACGGTTTGAGAAAGCAGAGCTCAGTTAATTCTAACAAGCCAAGGGAGCTTGAGCAGGCAAGAGTTTTAGACAGAATAATCAAGTTTTTTGCATTCCAGTTTTTGGTCCGTGCTGTTTCAGGACCAGAGAGTTTGATTCCTGTTACTTTTCTTCCCATAAACTGTTCTGCATTCCTTTGGCAGAGCTGGATGTGCCTGTCTATAAAGCATTGCCCTGAGAAATATGTAAAAGCTGGTGAAATTGCAGCTGAACAGGCCATACACAATTTCCTCCACTCAGACTGCCAGAGGTGGTTGGAATTCTCTAGTGCTAGAGCTTCAGCTTCCAGTCCTAGGGGTCTAAATCCTTACATGGGCAGCTAAAGAGAGACCTGAATTTTCAAAAGCCTTTAGCACCAAATTCCCATGGACCTCCCTCAGTTCCCTCCCTTGTGTAAACTGGAATTGGGGCTCGATCGAGGGCACTTTTATGCTGTTTCCCTAGGCTGGAGATGTCTGTATAGCCTGTAGAAGAAATATGGTGCAGGTAATAGCCTCTGGATTCATTAAGGATTGTTCATGTTTATTTTCACACCGTATTACCTTTCAGCAATGGTCGTTTCAGCCATTATATTGACAGGAACTCCCAATAAATCTTAGGTAATACAGGGCTGATCTGCCTTACCTGGGAGACCACCGGCTACCCCCTGGAGCAGAGGTGTTGAATCACCAGGTAGGGCTTTCTTCTCCAGAGCTGGGGACTTGGGAAGCTCTCCCATGGCTCCTTTTCATGTGGAAATTAATGCTTGCCTCTATTTCTGAGTAGTAGGTTATTAGAGTTCGTATGCAAATTCCCAGGATGGGAATCTGTCTCTCGTTGATAATTGATATAATAATATATATTTTTAGTGGTCCAAAGTCCTTGAGCTCGAGCCTTGTATACGTAATTTATGTTTATTTCTTACTGTTATTAACTGTAATTTAGTTGTTGGCGCCTTTCATTGCCTTAGATTGAAGGGAGTGTCTCTCCCCATTGCCCCTCCATAAACAATGCCCTCTCAGGGTTCCTTCTCCTGTATCCTTGCCCAGACATTTCCTAGCCTGTCAAATACTGTCATTTTATTCCTTACAGATCATTCACAGTACGTCTCCTGTTGCACACACAAATAAGGAACAAATGCAATCAGGATGCATCATCGTTTAGCATAACAAATAAAAGCCGATCTGTGCAGATTTGCCTTAAAGTGTCTCTTAATATGTATTGTCAAAATGTCTGAAGATGTCTCTTACTCGTAAGCGTTTCATTATTTGTGACAATTAAACTAATATTCAGAGCAGGAAGAAAAAAAAATTAGGGGATTAAATATTTTCTCTTGTCAAAAGCTAACAAAACGTTACCTGGCAGAGCAAACTCTTTAAATTTTATGTTTCAAGCAGACCTTAGAAAGGAAAAAGCATCAGAACAAAATTACAGGGCCTGGATTTGGTATGGAATTTGAGGAAACTGTATTTTTAAAACTAGACCAAAATTTAAGGGCACATCATTAAAGCATATATCAGTAATGAGCAGCTGAATACTTGATGATTAAAAAATAGTTTCTATCAATTTTTAAGTCAGAGCTGGAATTTATGGCCAAGGGCTGCTCTGACTGAATCAGGGACTCAGACCTGGGGTTTTTAGGCTCACCTGGTTATTGTTTTACTCGTGCATGAGAAAAAACAGCTCAAATATGACAGCACATTTCCGTGGAATTATAGATGTATTTTCTGGTTTTGTTTTTTGTCTGCTGAGCTCTTTATCCATCTGAGTTGTTCAGACTGAAGAGTCAAGGTGCAGTGCATGGGGCAGAACAAGATCCAAGACTGGTGCTCAGGGCTGAGCAACTTCACCTGCCTGGCAGGCCTTGAATGTGGTTCAAGTTCAGATGTGTGACAATAAAAAGGGGGGCAAAATAGGGAAAATCTTGAAAAGCACAGAAAACCAGCATGGTCCTTGAGATCAGTGATGTGGGAGCACTGGATAGCCCAGGGCATGGCAGCAATAATTCTGTATTATGGGCTCAACAGTTCTTATAGTCCAGATTGCTGGGGGTTTCCTGCTGAGAAATTTGATTTCTAGTGGTTCTAATGTTTCCAGTTCTGAGCAGCTTGAAGAAACCATTTCCATTATTAAAATCTGTGTTTTCTTTCTTAAAACGTTCTTCCTGTAATTTAGGGTAGGATGTTATTTGGCAAAAAATTAGAAGACGTTCATCAGGGTTTATTTCAAAGCTGTGGGACCACTGAGCTTTCTGGCAGTGACGTGAACATTTTTCAGAGATATCTTCTGCTTTCCCTGAGAAAATCCACCCAAATTTGTCTGACTTATAAAGCCTAAAAGTTGCTGTTGCCAAAGAATTTTTAGAAGGTGACACAGCATTCTCCAACGTGCCATCCCCACCACACATGCTCTGTTCTCGGTTTCTCTTTTTCAATTACATTCCCTTAAAAAATGTTTGAGCTTTGGATAAGTAGGGCAATGGCTGCAGGGGCAGCGATGGGTCCGAGCAGTCGAAGGAGAATGAAGAAAAGCTTTTGTTTGTGTTTAGCTGGAGCCCAGGCCTTGAGGGAGGAAGCAGAGAAATGTAGGGAGCAGAATGTGGGAAGAGCATAAAATTATCAAATATTGATAGAAAAGAGGGGTAAACTCGTGTGTGTGACTGTATGGCCTGGTCGGAGTAGAGCACCACCGTGACCGTGAGCTCGTGCCAGGATCGGTCCCCGGTGGGAGCCGGTGTGGCTCCACAGGTGTGACCCCCAGCTGGCTTTCCCAAAGCCTGGGCTCACCCACAGCTCACAGGGACAAAGGATTTGTGCAGGAAATCCATCCAGGCCAGCTGGGGAGCAAACCCAGCCGGGCCGTGCTGGGCGGGCACTGCCAGGCCTGAGGGGCCGCCATGGCACGGCGTGCGTGAGGGGACCTTCTTCTGTGGGGAAAAAGTCAAAAAATCTCCTTAAAACCGGCCAGAGCTGTGCCCTCCATGTCAGGTGAATGGCAGGGATGAGATCCCATCCACAGGAGCAGTGCAGGAAAGGCGCAAAACCCAATGGGAAGGAGGAAAATTCCAATTCCTGGTGCGGGAACAAGGAGAAGATGGCGCCAGGCAAGAGCAGGGCTCCCTTTGGATGGCAGAGCCAGGAAGAGAGTGGAAGAGCTCAGGCAGCACATGGAGAGGTTGGTGACCCCACACAGAATGTGTGACAGTGGTTTATTCGGTACATTTGGTATTTTTGGTGTGTTTGGGAGGGGTCGGGGGTTGGTCAATGGCGGCGCCAGGCCTGGCATGGTTGGCGTGGATTGGGCTGTGGGCACTGAGGGCAGTGAAGGAGCTGTGGTACAAAAGCAGCTCAGAGAAAACACAAAGAATCCTGCCAGGAGTTTCAACCACAGATATCTGTTCAGATAAAAGGTTTGTTAGTCTGAGAGCTCCTTTCCTGCCCCAACATGCCCATGGTGGAGGGCTGGTCCCTGGGTCGCTGTGTGGGTACCTGCCCTGGGCCCTTGGGGCTCTCACGTTGGTTTTACTCAGAGCCAGGGATTTATTTTATTTTATTTCGGTTTTTTTGCTGCCCCATGGGAGTTTTTTCCTATAAATCTGATCTTTCTATCTGAAAGTCAGCGACAAAACTCAAATCAGGCTCAGCAGAGCAGGTTGCCTTCAGGTTATTGTACTGGTTTGTGTCACTTCCAGCATTTATGTATTAAATAACTAAAATCCTGAGAATGTTAATCTAGAAAACAGTCATGTCTGCATTATTCTTTTGCTGTTTTGGTGAACTTATTAAAGATTTTACAAACTTGTGATTTGGGTTAAACAAATGTAAATCATGTGGAGAAAGAGTTGCAGGAAGGCAGAGGAATGTTATGATGCCATCAACATCTGGGTTTCCATTTGTTTGGATTAGGGACATTTTACCTTAATCATTCCCAAACATGTCTGCTAAAATCCCTTCTTTCATTTTTTATCACCTATGAGGTACAGCCAGGCAGAGTTTCAATTTGTGTATGTGTGTGTGTGTTAGGGTAAAAGTGCTGAAATTTGTTGTTGCTGTGAGTATACGAACAGTCTCATTTTTATATTAGTCCTCCCTCTTTATAATTGTTTGGAAACATTTTGATTCGGTTAAAATGCACTATTTCCAATATACAAAGTATGAGCAAGGGAACAAGGGAGTGATTACGAGTTTCTCCAAGGAAATAAGCATCTCTTAGCCATCATCCTGCAACTGGGAAAGTTCTAATACATGACATCTCTGCAATGTAACCTAATAATATTTTTTTTTTAACAGTGATGTAATGGGGAGAGTGACCTGGACTTTGTAAAAGTTCCCCTACTTACTTCAGATTCCCAAGGGCAATGTAACATTCTAGACTGTGTTTTATATGCCCTGATTAAAATGTAACATATTTTTGCATTTCCTGTGCAGTGACCTGTTAGTGCTCATAGACAGAACACTTAAAGAACAGTTACAAGGAGACATTTCCAAATGTGCCTAATATGGGCGAGTTTTTATAACATTCTTATTTCATTTGAAATTGCAGCTACAGCAGGAACCATTCAGACGGAGCATTGATTTAACTTTTTAATCCACTGTTTTGCTACGTCAAGTAAAATAAATGTTTGTTTTTAGCTCCCTTTTTTTGCATTGCTAAAACTCGTAACTACTTGCTTTAAGCTTGGGATTCTAAAGGGAGCTACATTATCTGAGATTTAAAGCTTGCTTTTTGTAGCTGCTTTCTCACAACTCCCCCAAGAAAAAAAAAATACAAAAGTACAACTTTAGCAAAAAGGGCTTTTATATCTCTATCAATTATAGAAACACCAGCTGCAGTAGATTACAAATGTGTTTGGCTGATTGTGATGTTGTGTGGGGAAAACTGTCACAAGGAGCGGGATGCTGCTGTCCCCGGCAGCTCGGGGATGTGGCTCAGCTGCCCGGGCTCGGCAGCGCTGCTGTCAGGGCTGGGTGGGCAGGAGCTGCAGCCTGCCCGGGCACTGCCACAGCCGGCTCTGCACGGAGCACTCACTGCTCCTGGCACTGCCAGAAACGAGGGGATGTGGGCACGACTGTGAACCGTGTGTCACTGTCCGTGTGCTGCTCTGAGAGCTGGGACTGAACCACACAGACACAGACCCGGGCCAGCAGCCTCTGGGGACAGTCACTCCACTCAGTGCTCTTCTTTATTTTTATATCCAAGATATTTACTTCTGCTTTCTTGAAGAAAAAAGTGGGGAGAAAGGCACCACAGAACAAAAATTGTTTGACCAGCCCATAAAGGTAAAGTAGCTGGAAGTCATGGATAAAAGAATTACAATGTCAAGACAGCAATGCAAGATGGGCAGTTTAGGATATTTGGTGCTGTTGAGCTCAGGAGAAAATTAATGTCTCAATGCATGTGCAGGTCATTATCACTCCACTAAAACATGGCTACAAGGGTAGCAGCCCAAGGGCTCTCTGTTAGTTGTGCCTTGGTTACTGTGTCATTTTTCTTACTGAGCTTTGGGTCACTCTGGGAGGACGTGGTTGGGCCCTGGTTTATTTTAACAAAGAGAATCTGACATAGGAAAGTTCTGTGTATACTTTACAGTGAAACTGCAATTTTCTATTTTCATTTAATCCCAAGAATGTTGGCATTTTCCAGGCTGTCAAACAAACGAGAGCACTGGAGGACAGTTAGATGTGTCTGTCTAGTTCATCTATGTAATCTACCTCATTTCTAATGTGCCCATCACCACAGTGTCTAGGCAGAAAGTATCTGCCCTGCTTTAGCTTTTTGTCTTTATTGGCTGTGGTAACCTAATTGAGTCCTAAGAGCTTTCAGATTCATCTGCAAAAATAATAACAAAAACATTATCAGAATAATGATTCATATTTGTACTCTTACTCAGAACTTCCCTTTCTCTTCTGAGTGTATTTGGTTAGTGGATTACTGTTGTTTTATCTAGAAGAGGTTATGTTTTAGAGGTGTATTAAATTGGAATTTTACTTGAGTCAGCAGTGAGTCAAAACTTCATTTGGCCACTAAAGTGAATTCACTCATGTCTTCTAACGTCCTTCTCCTTTTCTCTTCATTTACTCAGCCACCCAGTTTAGCATCTGTGTCTGTTCTCTGACCCCTTGTCATATAAACCATAGGTAAAGGTAATAAAAAGCAATAGAAATCGTGGCTTCAGAAATGTTATCTTCCTTTGGAAGCCCTGGTTTCTGTTACATTTAACTACTTCTCTCTGTGCCAATTAGCTGGAAAGGCACGGTAAGACTGAAGTGAGTGGTTTTTCAGGAGCAGAGGCCTTGCTGAGGGGCGATCAAATGCTGCTGGATTTGCTGTGCCTGTGCACGTGGGGAGAAGGTGCAGCAAGGGCCCGTGGTGTGCCAGCCCTGCAGCCACCACGTGCCACTCGCTGGTCACACTTCCTTTAGAAACGTGGCTGCAGCGCCATCAGCGTGGCTGTGTGCCACCTTCTGCTTTAAATACAGGTCCCAAGGAGTGATCAGGCACAGCAGTCAATAAACTGGTGTTGGAGAGGCTGAAAAACCAGCGTGGTGCTCACTGAGGGAAAGAGTTCCCTGAAAACGCTGCAAACTCTCAGCTCTAATTGAATTTGATCTCAGCTGTACAGTTACATACAGCCCCTTCTCTACTCCTCTCCTACTTCTGTGGAAAGTGTCTTTATAAAGCTGCCCCTCAAAGATAATTTCATTGAGAGCCAGACGTTTCATACGTGACAGTGATTTCTAATCCCATCTGGACTGGCAGATCGCAGATTCCCAGCCCCTGGCCTCAGCC